>OW443307.2:12954040-14431061 GCA_937001585.2 Brachylomia viminalis | reverse complement strand
CTGACTAGTATATAGTTATCTGTGATACTAGTCGGAGACAGATAGGACAGTACTATGGTTGACGATTAGTTCCAAAAATATGCGCCAAGCGCTAGTGTCGTAATGTCACTGAGGGATGACCCACAGCGTACTATAAAAATGACGCTGACCATCCGGCATAGAATATCGATAGCATAGTGATGTGCCATGGAATATTCTTATAGGGTTAATTTTATTATTTGCAATGTTCAATGTTTCTTCCTATATGTTCATTGGATACGAATATAACGAAAGAAATGTAAAAAAAAGACTTCAGATTTTACTTTTTATTTATTTTTTCGTCTTAACCTATGGGCTTTATATTTCTCAAAGGCAATTGGTTGAGGTGCACACATCTGTTTCACAAGTTTTTCTTGTACACCTCCTTTTAAAATTTTATTAATTATGTTGCACCAATTATGAACATGGGTGCGTATCATTAAATTAAGCAACCATTCCTTTACTTCGGTGTTATGACCTGTACACCCCAACCAATTTAAATCAAATTTCTTTATTATTTCTATTTTTAAATGTTGTTTTACACATTTTTTGTATGCATACTTATTCAAGTAATCATGTATAAGGCCCGAGATATTCCTATATAACATTAGAAACTTCTTTGATGGATATGTTAAATTATGATGTTTTAAAAGGGTATATTCTCGTTGTTCAATCCATTTATGAAATACATCTCTTTTTGTTTGCGTATAAGTATCAGAGCATCTCCTACAATTAAATTTGTTTGTCACTCTCCTGCACATATACCCTGCTGTATATGCAGAAGAGTGCACGCGCCATCTTTCGTTTACTGGATTTAGTGATTGGTTACTGCTAACGTTTTGCGTCATTGTTATGGGTCTACTACACACGGCATTTTCTTTATCTTCATCAAATGTTGATGAGGAACTCTCATCAACATTGGATGAAAATATGAGTTTAAAAAAATCTACAACTGTGTTTCCTGTATCATCCTCACAGTTTGCGTATATTGAATGTGGACCCATAACGTTGGACATTAGCAGTGATTTAAAAGCATTCAAAAAAGTATTTGCATCAGGATTGACATTCCTGTAGTTGATGGCTCTGATCCTACCAAAAAAATTCTCAAGAGGATCCTGATTAACATTTCTAGGATAAAAATATTGTATATCATATTTTTCGAACCACAGTTTAGACAACCTTTCAAAACTTTCTATAGTTGTAACCCATCCATTAAGAGAAGGAACTCGAACCTTATAGATTTTATTATTTTTGAGGGCTTTCTTGCTACTATTATCAATATATTGAATATTATTTAATATTTGTTTGGCTTCTGTCCAAAAATTGAAAATTTGATGGGCGTTTGGCTTTATTGGTCCACGAAGTTTGCCCCGGACAGTACTCCCTCGAGATCCATTCACGCTGTCAAAGAGCTTGTCCATGAATTCCACAGCTTCGCCTGTTGTGGCCATTGTCTCACTGACATTTTAACCCGAGGCTGTAGTTTCTGAAATACATAATTATATATAAGTATAACAAACAAACAATGTTTCCATTTCCATTCTATCAGACTACAAGAAAGTGCAACTGGTATTATTCTTAGTATATTAGTTTAAATCAAACGTCTTATATGACCTAGTTGGCAATCAGCATCAAATACCATTTCAATATCCTTCCAAGTGGCAACTTTGCTTTTGAAAAACATGTCTTTTGTAAGGTTGTTCCTTAGCCCCTTAAGTAAGTGTGGGGGATCATACACTACACTTAGGTGTTGTCCTGACATCTCAATAGTTCCATCTGCAAACAAAAAAGCTATTGAGTACAACTTAATTTGATGGATCACAATCCTACTAATTTATAAAATAATGTCAAAGTTTAGATGTTTGTTATGCAATTGTGGTTTAACAGTTCAACATATTTGGATGAAATTTGGTACACAGTTAGACCATGACCTGGACTAACATACAGATGGATATTATGATAATTATAATGATGATGGATACTTTTTATCCTAGATAATTTGCAACTGCTATGCAGATAATGTGAACAAAGGCTATTTGTAGAGAGAGTATCTACTCACCATTATATATAATTATGTCTCAACTCAAGCAATAAAGCGATGATAACGAATAATACACAAACTAACCCAGAGATTCGACACGAACACGAATGACTGAAATTACTGAAAATACAATCTGTCAGTTTGACAGTTATACGCAACACTCAACAGCCAAAATGGCTGCCAACAACATGGCTACCGAAAGTAGCGCCATAACGCATTTTTTGGAACTAAAGCTGTCGCAGGCCTGAATTCAAGTGTGCCCATATAAAAACAAAATTTTGGACGTTTTTTAAACCAAATTTGACTTCTGCATTAATGTGCTGATAATAAAAAACCTCATTATTCTCGAAATTATATATTCTGCTTTTTTATAAATTTACTACAAGAATAACATGGGACTTTAATTTTATTTCATGATTTATAGTTTGTTAAACTCCCAGCCTATGAATAAAATATTTAACCATAGCAACACCGTAATTTTGTTTACCCTATAGTTTTGATAGATGGAGCTGTTTGAAATAAAAAAAACAGAATTTTTGTTTTACTCCAAGTTGCCATAGCATGCTAGGAGCGTAGACAGAGAACGGCTAGGAGTAATAGTGTTCTGTGGTGATCGTGATAGTGATACCAAAAGACCTTAAGTCGTAGATAGAGAATGAACTATCTACGCCTTAAGTGATACAAACATTGAGCTAGGAAAAACAATACCTACAAACCAAACGAACATGAATAAATAAATAAGCTTTTTTTTTTTTTTTCATTTTAATGGCAATTAAATAATCTAAATCCTCACATCACACTAGGGATGAGATATATCGAAATATCGATACAGCACTAAGCGATATATCGATATTTTGACCAGACGATGTGCATCGATATATCGTATTCCTAAAAAATAGCGCATTAACGTACTACTACATCAAACTATCACTTTAAGGGCTGATTTTTAAATAGTCAGATATCTTTTATCTGAGGAACGTACACAAATTAGTTTCTCTGTCTACGCTGAGGAATAAATATTACGGTTTGACAGCTTGTGTATAGAAAATATGTCAAACTGTCAGATTTATTCTTCAGATAATAGTTATCTGTCTATTGAAAAATCGGCCTTAAGTGTTTATAATTTATTAATTTTTTGTTTATAATGTAATGTACACATAGTTACACGTTGTACGTAACCTGAACCGCAACGAGTAATCACCGTGAGAGCATAAAATGCACGATTGCAGTTTAGGGTGGCCGATGGCTCTTCCAAACGGTTCAATGCATTTTGTCAATTTAGCATTCTAAGTAGCTGTTAGTCCAACCATGTAACCGATAGGATTAGTTTTGATTCTGACATCATGCAAAAGGGACCGTTGCCGCCGTTAGCAGCCTGCCGGGGTTGCGGGAAAGTCCGAAAGGGTTACCATGGCCCCTGGCACAGGCAACTGAAGGAACACGGGTGGGTTTTAGTCAGTAATAGTCTGACCTATAATTACTTTACTCTTTGAGTCTGACACGCCCTCCCGCTCCGCCCAGACCGGGAGAAGTTATTTGATGATTTCCCACCCACAAAAAAAAGGTAGCAACAAACCTTTACCGAAAAGGTAAAAAGTACAGGTACACCGTAAAGGTACAAATAATAATGCTTTTTTATAAACTAATATTTTTTACAAGTGTTGTTGGTAAGGTGACGAACTAGAGAACTAACTGAGATTAAAAGTTTTTTTTTATTTCTGGTCGAAATTGATCATAAAGTTTTTTTTAAAGTATTTTTTTTATTTTTTGAGCGTAATATCTTATTGACTACCAACAAATAATAAAAAAATACTAAAATAATAAAAAAAAAACTGAAGTTATAGCTTCAATGTCAAATTTTGGAAAAATCCCAAAAATATAAAAAAATTGACATATCTCTTAAAGTATAAAACTTTAGCTGGGGAAAGTAAGGTTTATTATTTAGCAAATGACCTCTTTGCGAATTTGCTATGGGGTCCAGAACCAGTCACCTGTTTAATGTCCAATAAATGTTCACCAACAACGTCCCCTTGTCAATGGCCTGGCATAAGGCAGATTACTATACTCTATGCATAAGGCATTCAAGCGCCAAAAGATTGGCATGTGTATTTGAATAAATCGAATAAATCGATTTTACCCACAGAGTACATTATAAATAGGGTACCATCAAATTCCAAATAACAATAGTTCTATCAAACTAAATAATTTCCAGAAAATAAATACGATCATTGAATATCGTATTCAATGATCGTTATGATTCTCAAAAATTTATTCGGTTTATGAGTAGGTACATAGTATTCTTTGGGTTTATGGGTCGGGTCCAATCCATCCAACCATTAAGACATGGGTCCAAACCGTGCGTGGGTCCAAAGAGTATAATAACTATACACATCACATGGGTCTATGCTATGACAGACAGAAGAATTTTGTTTGTTTGTAAATTAGGGTTAGATCAGTGATTCCGTTTTAGTGGCAGAAGAAATCAAGGATTTATTTATTGACATTCGTATAAATATCAACTAAAATAATTTGTGCTTCATGTGCGTCAGCCACAAAAAAACGATATAATTGTATACATAAAACATGTCAACCGTTCTTGGCACACCTTGCTTTAATTGTTTCAAGTGCTTTATCTTCTTAAATTAACCACAGGTTATCAGGAATTTTCTCGAGGTAGAGCTCAGAACAGATTTAGCTTAGTAAACTATACACATGACGTAATAAAATATTCAGAAAGATAATCATTAGTGCCCTAAAAATGGAGAACCGAATCAGATGTTTTGAAGAAATAGCTGCTGAAATTTTTGATACCGAGAATGTAGTGACCGATTCGTCTTCTGATCAGGTAAATGTAATGAGTCTTGAGTATTTTTAAGAAATATCATCATGTAGGTACTTACTGTAGGTAAACATTGTGCCCTTCAAAACAGAAAGAATTAAGCTGTCTTCATATTTTTCAATTATAGGCATATATATATCATATTATTAATCTTGGCTCACTGAAATCCCAATAAAATGGGACCTCTGCTTAGGATTACTCATTTTATTTTTGTAAGTAGGTTTGTATGAACACTTTATTACAAGTCAAATATAAATTTATTTTAAACTAAATGGGTCTTATTACAAAACAAGGTTTTTCTTTTGACATGGTTTAAACCATCGAGCCTGTTTTTGAAGTAAGAACCTAACATAAATCGAAATACAGTTACTTTTACAAAACTGACAACTTAGTCCAGTCTTAGATTGTCAATTTTGTATTAAGAACTTTACTAAAGTCGGCATAAAGTTGCAAATACAAAAACTGAGTCGAAGGTTTAGGCTCGGGCTAAAGTTAGATTGTGTTTTGTAATAAGACCGAATGAGTTTGGAGTTTCCAAACCGACTAATCTAAGAAGAAAGACTGACCGCAGAGGTCAAACTCTTTTAAAGTCCAAACATAATCTTGGTCAGAGCAAGTGAGGACCATGTAGAATTAGTGTCTGAAATAGTATTTTAGGAAAGAACCAAAGAGATTTGAGTTGACCTGTCCAGTCAATGCACACATTTGTCAGTAAACATGTAGCTCAACTTAGAATTATTTATGGAGCTTGATGACTCGACAAATAATACCAAAGAAAGGTCATTTGGGGTAGCCTGCGTAAAGTACTCAAACTAAGTAACTTAACACAGAGAAAAAAATACCCACATCTACCTCACATTCACAATAATCATAGTAAGTGATACTTTACAAGGTAAATATTAATGTAGTTTTGTATATAATATTCATCAATGTCATGTGTATTTAAAATGGTATATAAAAACAATTGCAAAAAAAAATTACATTCAGTGTGTATATTTAATTGGAGCAGCTCAATCCCCAAGCCTTTTTGTAATAGAACTGTTTCAGTAAAAGTATGTAATATGTTGCAAAAATACAGTTACCATCATGGTAAACTGGTTACACTTTTTAATCAATAATTTATAATTTACAGGTTGATGTTGAGAAAATGATATTAAAAATTTACAAACAGTTTGAGAAAAATGCTGAAATTGAACCAGAAATCCCCGTAGTGAGAAAAAGAGTTCATTGTCAATTGTTAAAAAATTGCCTGGGTTCTTTACCAAAGAGTTATGAATGCTTGGATGCAAGTAGAACATGGATAGTCTACTGGGTCTTGCACTCGTTGTGGCTACTTAATGATATGCCTGATGCAGAAACATTATCTGATATAGTCAAGTTTTTGACTCTATGTCAGCATGAGGAAGGTGGGTATGGTGGTGGCCCAGGCCAGTACCCTCATCTTGGAACTACTTATGCTGCTGTAAATGCTCTTAGCATTATAGCCACTGAGGAAGCATACAACTCCCTGGACAGAAGCAGTTTACAAAAGTTTTTATGGACTGTGAAAGATGTTGATGGATCATTTGCCCTCCACAAGGGTGGGGAGCGAGACATACGAGGTGCCTACTGTGCTGTCAGTATAGCCAAAATAACAAATACATACACCGATGCCTTATTTGACAAAACCGCAGAATGGATAGTCAGCTGTCAGACATATGAAGGTGGATTTGCTGGATGCCCTGGCATGGAGGCCCATGGAGGATATGCATTCTGTGGGATTGCATCTTTGGCGTTGCTGAATAAAACACAGTTATGTGATATTGATGCACTATTGAGGTGGTGTGTAAATCGTCAGATGCGAGTGGAAGGTGGCTTCCAAGGAAGAACTAATAAGTTGGTGGATGGATGTTATTCGTTTTGGCAAGGAGCTGCATTTCCAATAATCAGTGCTATTCTTTCCCAAGGTACATTATCTTTATACATTATCCTTTCATTATAATCTTATGTCATTATTATACCACCAAGAAAACACCTACTAGAAGCCGTCTCCCCATATGCTCTGAATTAACAATATATGTTAAAGGTTCCATAGCCAAATAATAATATAATATAATAATATGAGACAACATCCACACAAGGTCTTCAGGTCCCGAACTAGGTAGAACCTGTACTACGGTAACCTGATGACTGATATACATACTTATATACATATACACACCCAGACACAGGTCAAACAGACATGTTCATGCACTCAAATGTTTGACATGTCCAGGGATCGAACCCAGGACCAGCGGCTCAGAAGGCAGGGTCGCTACCAACTGCACCAACCGGTCAGTCAAAGTCAAGCCGGAAAGTCAAACATAACAAATAAAATTACGCTATATTAATAATATGTAATAAAAATTATAAAGATGGACGATAAAACGCGGAAATGTGTCTTTAACATGCTATTTTTGTGCAAATACCAAATAATAATTAATATAAAAAAAAATAACATTATTATTCCTTTGTTTGGATGGCTTACTGTGTATTATCTTATATTTTCGTGACTAATTTTATTGCTTCCGGCTTCTAGAAAAGGAAGAGGTTACGGTTCTTAGATTCGCTCATATCAATCTAACTGCCCAAAATCCTATCAAGCGTCAATAATTCCTAAACTTTTGATTGGCGATCAAAGCCGATGTGCAACACCCTTACCTACCTTACCTTACCTAACCCTACTAGCTTCTACCCTTATGATTTCGTCCTTTTTTTTTTTAAGTGTGGAAAATCATTATATAACTTCTCCCGCTCTGGGCGGAGCGGGAGGGCGTGTCAGACTCTTACTGACTAAAATCCACCCGTGATGCTTCAGTTGCCTGTGCCAGGGGACACGGCAACCCTTTCGGACTTTCCCGCAACCCTGGCAGGCATCGGCCCTAGCGGACCCCGTCATTTGGTGCTGACATCTCTTTGAGGCGCGCATGGAACACAACGCGTCGTCGCCGTCGACCCGGGCTTGGTCCTTATCGAACGGCGAGCTGCCCATTGCTCGCCGTTCGCAAGCCCGCGCCTACGGTGGCCGGGAATCGGCCTGCGATTCCCGACGCCCAGGGCGTCTCCTGCGGCGGCTAGGGGCGTGAGGGCGCAAACTTTGCCTCTCCCTCACGGGTTCCGCCTCCTCCTTCGCGAACATTACTGCTTCGCAGAAGGAGGTGACGGCTTCCCAAGCCCTCTCGCTCCGTACCATGGCCTGGACCAAGGCCGGACGCGAGAGATCGCCACCGCCAATCGCCTCCACGAGGACACGGCGGTGCTCCGCCCAAGCCAGGCAGACCTCCACCGTATGTTCCACCGTGTCCTCCGGGCGATCCACACAATTGTGTCACCCGGGCGTTTCGTCCCGCCTTATCCGGAACTGGAACCTCCCGAAGCAACCGTGTCCTAGCACCTGCGTCAGGCGGAAAATGAGGACGCCGTGGCGCCTCTCTAGCCACTCCTCAAAGAGGGGACTTATCGCTGCGGTGCCGCCGCCGCGCCGGTGACGGTGTCGTGAGTAAAATGGCTTTGAAACATACGGATAGATCGTTATGATTTCGTCCTAACGATCTGTCCGTATGTTTCAAAGCTATTTTACCGATAGAGTTTCAAAGCCATTTTTAAGAGAGTGCCAATGCATGAGCTTTGGCTCTAATCAATGAAATATCAATTCTATGAACTAACCTACACCACCGTATCACTATATTGTGCATGGAATCCTTCACTGTCCGAGCGTAGTCCGACCGCGCCGCGCTGCGTCGAAACGATTTTTGTTGTTTCGAGTGCAACTACATTATGACACTCGCGCGTTTGTATACTCTGTAGAACATTTTGTCGGTTTAAAATTAATCAATATTTGCGACTATTCAGCTGTTTCCATGCTATTACTCACATAATAAATATTAATTTTCAGAAAATAAAGAACTCATTGAAACGGTACTTTTCAATCAAGGTGCCTTACAAGAGTACATAATTGTATGTTGTCAAGCCTTACCAGGTGGTGGTTTTATTGATAAACCTGGCAAGTAAGTATCCTTATTCTAATTATTCCATGGACGTACAAAAAATAGCGGACGGAGCTTCGCTGAATAAAGTGAGGGAGGCACCCATAGTGGATAGCTCGCTTGTACCGTAGGCCGCACGTCGTCGGTCGCTTAAGGCGCAGATAAACGACTTTTAATGATTTTATATTGAACATCACGTCTAAACTTCTAGTCTTATTTCTTTGAAAAAAATATATGTTATACTAGACAATTTTATTCATAATTTGATATGTGAAAATGTGCAATTATATTTTAATAATATAGTGTAATTAATTTGTAAAGTATTGTCTAACGTGGACAAAAAAACGATAATCACGCAAAAACTATGGGGCGTATTTACATGAAACTTTAATCATATAAAAGACAATTTAATGACCCATATTTTAGTATACGGCTTTTATTTGTATTGTGTTTGATAAATCAAGGTGGGTTGTTTTTTCGAATAATCTTGGTGCACGTTGAAGCGGGGCTCTGGCGGGCGACGACGGGCGGCAGTGTATCGCTGACTTTGTCTGACTTTAGTCGCGGGGCGCGACGCAAACTCCTCCCACTCGCTCAAGGGCGCGGGCAGCTGTAGCAGCCCGGAATCTGGATTTGGGCCTGTTGATGGCAATAGGCTCGCCCCCTATTGCATGGTACTTACACATAACTGGCGCGATGTGGGAGTACTATAGGTACACCTCTGAAGGGTCAGGCCTTTGGGGATTACAGGCGTGATGTTATGTAATGTAAATAAATAGAATAAGAGGCCAGCTTATACTGGTTATGCTACCACTGACGTGCGGCCTGCTGTGTATACGTACGTACACATTCATACGCCTAGTCTAGTGAGGCGATCGGCCGCAATGAGGCAACAAACGTCGTCTGACAAAAGTGGTTGTCTTATCTCTTAAGGCCTATTATTATCTATATTATCTATGCAAATATTATAAAAAGGCAAAATTTGTTTGTTTGTGTGTAGGAGCCAGGAGGTAATCTCTGGAACTACCAGTCGGATTTAAAAAAATCTTTTGCATTTGATAGACCAATTCTTGAGGAAGGCTATAGGCTATACATCATGCTAGGACCCTTAGGAGCCGAGTAAAAAGAAAAAAAGTCAGAAAGAACGCTAGGCGACGGGGTGGGTTGGGGATGGGGAACAAGAAATATCACGCGGACGCAGTCGCGGGCAGAAGCTACTATCCATATTCACACAGACACAGCAATTTCTATTTAAATAACACTACAAAACAAGAATAGAATGAATGACGTAATAATGCAATATGTGGCGCGTGTTACAATGACGGAATTGGGGGGGGGGGGGTTGTAAAACCTAATGCGTGTTGCTTGGTTTATCTAGAGGGTCATGGATAAGATGTGTAAAGCAATTATTGTTTATTAAAATGCTGCAAGTAAATAATTACAGTCAAAACAAACTTCAGGTCGTAATCTCCAAGTGGGTATTAAATAAAAAGCAAAAAATAATAAGTAATAAATAAATTATTATTAAAGCGATAAGGCCGCCCATTGTATATTAAGTAGTGATCAATTTATTTTTTGGTTATGCATTTTGTGGTGTAGCTGTACCATAGAGAATATATAAATAAATAAATATATTTATCATAACATTTTGTTTCAGGCATAGAGATATATATCACACTTGTTATGCCCTGAGCGGACTGTCAGTGGCGCAACATGGCAATGGGGCGGGGGACCCGTACGTAGTCGGCAGACCCAGCAATGAACTCAACAGAATACACCCCCTGTACAATGTGGCTCCACATCTCGCCTACAATGCTGTTCATTACTTCATCAGGCATCCGCCACCAGTGAAGGACAAAAATTAATTAAGACAATCTGAATATTGCACCATTGTTTTGCTTTACCTAGGGATTGGTAAAAACATTTTTCAATGTGTTGATTATGTGGATAGTTGTTTATTTGTATAATTATCCTACATTATTATATGAATCTACATAATAATGTTCATCTAACCTCGTATCACAAAGTGCTTAATAGAAAATAAAAAATTGTATCTTAATGACAGACTTCATCCATATAAAATTAAAATAGAGTTTATGAAACTGTTGCATAAAATAAAAAGCATTGTTTTGATAGGGAAAGTGTGTTTTAATAATAAAACTTTTCTAAAGTGTGTTAGAATAAAGTATGTCATTATGATACTACATTTGAATTCATAATAAGAACACTAAGAGTATTATAAATAAAGTATCTTGTTACAAAAAAATGCCTTAAAATAAATAAAATATCGATACTTAGAACAGTTTCCAATTATTGTATTATTATTATGTGATCACAATTTTATTGCTATGGCTCGTATCCTCGGGGTGGAATGTTGAATGTGGGCCCCATATTAACGATATTATTTATTCTGATTTTGTTAAAGTTACAAGAATTTAGATAACGTAGTGTATGAAACTGCACATTACTAGGTATCAAACACTTGATATTTACAAAACAGGGGTTTGTTTTGTAAATATCCGTCAATTTATATTCGGGACTAGTTATCTGCTTAGTTCGGGACCTGAAGACCTTGTGTGGATGTTGTCTCATATAATTTATATTGACGGAACAGAATGGAAGTGATTTTTCGTAATGAAATTGTACATGGCATAATACAATTTATTGTCGAGTGCAACCAGACTAAAGAACCATCATCATCATCTGCCTAGTCTTTTCCAAACTATGTTCGCGTCAGCTTCCATTCTAACCCCGGATATATCTGAATACCAGTATTTCACATGGAGCTACTCAGAGTCAGACCAACGAATAGGTTCTCAAAAAGTGGTACGAAGTTTATAGGGATTGGATTTTCATGGGACTTTTCTTGTTGAGTTCCTAGAAGCACAGTATAATAAAGTAAGCAGTATTACGTCTTCATATAAATCGGCTGAGGCGACGGCGCTTCGAAATCCGCAGTGTACAACAGTATTCAGCAGTTGCGCGTGCGCCACGTTACGTAAGGACGCGGACGGACGACGCGAGACGCTTCAGCACATTTTATATTTTCGTGAAATATGACGCCAAACAGCCATATATTGAACAATACGGTGGATCGTATTGTTCAATATATGGCTGTTTGAATTCATAAATATCGAAACGATTTTATTTTTAATTATCAAGTCAACCGGCAAGGCAATAAAAATAACATTGTTTTTAGTTTTAATATATTTATGTTATGTAGGTATTTCTTTATTTATTGAAGCTTAGCGAGTATAACTTCCTAGACAAGTACTCAGTAGGTGTATCTCTCTTTTTTGATGCGACCAATGCCCGATGCTCGCGGCTTCGCCCGCGTGTTTTTCAGTCTGCCACAGAAACTCTTTATTGAGCGTCCAGCGGTCAAAAACACGTTCGTGATATCTAAACTATTCATCCCATGACCCATATTCATCTAAATGTTTTGTTGTAAAAAGCTATTAATATCCTAATAAAATATCCCTGGACCCTGACGATAAGCAAATTTATTTCGATGGAGATATAGCATTACCTACTTAAATGACTCTAGACAAATTAACATATTTGTTTTATACAACTCTGTCATATTTGATTAATTTATGAATTAAACTGAGCATTTAGATATATTTAGGTATACCATCTCGGTGTTTTTATAGGTATTTTTATGTAACTTATGTATAGCAAGTTTTTTTTATATTTGATCCCGAAGAAATGGATACTATATTTAAAAAAATCAGGCTCTCCAAATGACTTCGGCTGCTGTGCCGAGATGATTTAGCAAACAAACCTTACACCACAAGCTACCAGATTTGTGAAAAACATTTTAATCCTACAGTAGGTACCTACATACTACCTTCAACAAATCGGAAGGTTTAAAAAAGAATGCTCTCATTAAATTGGTCGAACTTATTACAATCCAAGAGACACCGCCAGTGGGCAACCCTAGTGCGTGTTAATCTTTCGAGCGGCCGTAGGTAACTATTTTAAGGACACTGCCGAGACGTACTTACCTAATACTGTTTACTTTATTATTCGTACTGTGCTAGAGAGAGGAGAACAAAGTTTTAAAAAAAAATCGTCGCAAAGATAGGTATCATGCCACATTAGATAGCTGATAAAATGAGGATGGTTTTAGCATATTCCAACATTGCCCGCCAAAAGTTCAAAATAGTTTCCTGGGGATTGGGGGGCGTAGCACTGGCTGTTCCACCAAAATGCCATTTAATCCTTGTATTCGATTACGGTCTAAAGATAGAGCAAAAGAAAAAACCAAAAAAATATTGCACTCGTCTAGTACGGCAATCATGTAGCGTACCTACAAACTATAGACCGGCAATTTCGTTGGCGACAGTGTCATGGTCCCAGCGGGTGAAGCGGTTATTTGTACGCGGGTAATTAACAAATGAAGCGCACGCGACCGCACAAGTAATTGCGTTTTCAAAAATCAGTCTGCAGATTTCTCTATGAATATTTCGTGATTTAGTCCACTGAATGAAATTTCAGACATAGGTAAAACGATTTCAAATATAAGTGTTGCAAAATGTTATATACTATATGAATCTCGAAGTGCCATTTGAAATATAACAGCGCTGGAGCTTCGTGGGTTTCACGAAGATTGTCAGTTTTCCTGCGTTTGCTTCTTTCAGACAAATCGTCAGTCTTTTTCTGGGCGCCCTGTATTACCGCTAGAAAGTCTTTTCAAGTGCATTAAAGCCATTGTTCGCTGTTTAAAAAAAAAACTGTTTATTCCTGTTTGCTGCTTCCCATCTTGACTTAAAATCATGCTAGAATGTTGCAAATTTACGACGAAAAGCTTTTTTTTCTTTCGACATCGAAAGAAGAGTCATTTATTAACTTTCCTTCCAGGGCTCGGAAACCGGTTGAAATTATTAACCGGTTACGGTCATTGACCGAAATCCGAATCCGAAATCGATTTAATTTAAAAGTTGCACTTTACCGGTATTAACCGGTTTATTCGGAACACCGGTTTTTCATGAATGTTGGTTATGATAGTGAAAATTAACCGGTAAAACAAAGTTTGATAAGGTCCCCGCCACGGAGCAAATACACGTGGTCCCCGCTACCCTCACTCGCAAGGTCTGGACGTTGTGATGTCATTTAGTTACAAAATAGGCGCAACTAAGCATGTCGAAACATAAATTAATATTTACCTAAACAATGACACTAATATTTACTGTATAAAGTATTATATTACCTATTTTAAATTATTGTGAATGTGAGGACTATGTGTGTCTTTGTTTCAGTTTTAATAATGTTCTGGCAGTTTGAGTAGCTGATGCGGCCTACTCAAATGTCCTTTCTTTGGTATTGTTCGTCGAATCGTTGAGCTCCTCGAGTCTAAGTTGAGCTGCACAATTACTGGCAATTGCGTGCACTGACTGGACAGGTCCACTCAATCTGTGTGGTTCTTTCCTCAAAAGACCATTGCAGACACCGATCTACATAGCCTTCACATGATCTGACCAAGATTTTGTCTGGACTTTAAAAGAGACTGTGACCTCTGAGTTTGTTTCGGCCTTTCTTCTCAGAGTAGTCAGATAGGAAACGCCGACCTCATCTAGTTTAAAAAAAAATATGATTGACGTGTAAAAGTGTTTGTTCAAACCTACTTACAGAAATAAAATCATTTATCATTTAAATCTACCCACACAATTTAAGTTCTCCGGTTGTATTTGACGTCCTCGGATAATTTATCTTTTCTTTATAATTTTTTCTAAGGTAATGTCACTATAACTTGTTGGAAGTGTCAAGAAACTAGACGAAAAAAATATACGAATTACGGAATTAACCAGTTAATTTAGGTGTAAAAATCGTTTGTGCTTATGTAACCGGTAGCCTTTATCATTTGGGTTACATAAAAACAGTTCACTTGTGTAACCGGTAAATGAAGGAACGATATATTTACCGGTATTTAATCGAAAGTAACCGCTCTTTTTAAACCGGTTCCGAGCCCTGTTTCCTTCAATCTCTTCAAGTTTTTTAGTCGTAAATACATCAGAAGAACTATGAATCATGTTGTAAATATCCATTCGCGTCAACACTCGAGCCCCTGACGTTCCTAGAACAAATAAAATCCAAAATTTTTATCACAACCGTAAAACAAAGTTTGTTTTATGGAGCCCTTTTCCTTTTTTTCTTTCTCTTTTTTGAATTGGTTTAGAGTACATGATATCCTTTATCGTAATTCGTACCCCAGTAAAATAAATCTATGTGGTCTTATTACAAAACAAGGTTTTTCTTTTGACATGGTTTAAACCATCGAACCTGTTTTTGAAATAAGAACCTAACAGAAATCGAAATACAGTTCTTATTACAAAACTGACAACTTGGTCTGGTCTTAGATTGTCTATTTTGTATTAAGAACTTTACTAAAGTCGGCACAAAGTTCCAAATACAAAAACTAAATCGAAGATTTAGGCTCGGGCTAAAGTTAGATCGTGTTTTGTAATAAGACGGATGGGGTTTAAATCGGGTGAACTTAACTTTTAACTGTAATTTACAGAAGGGTTATTAATGGTTACGTCACAGAAAAAAAACTGACGAAAAGTTAATACCTATTTCTAGTCACAGGACTTGAAAGATCATCACAGGGTGACACTTTTTGAGATTTATTTTTGAATAGGTACATAAAATTTTAAAAGTAGGTAAGGTCTGTTTTTTAATCTCGTAGACTAAATTGACACATGCAAATGTCAAATTTACAAATAATGTTGCCAGCTCTTTTGTGCAGTGTTGTACCTACGATACCGGTTTGTTGAATCGTAACTTTTTATCTTTATTAGACGAATTTTATTTTCATTCAAAGTATTATATTTAAAATTCTCGTTCGTACACACGGCCGCACGACGTGCTACAAACTGCCAGGGAAATCTGACCACGCAACGCCATGCGTAATCCGACCATGTTTCGATGCCTTAAAATTAAACAAAAAAAAAAAGATAGATGACATCAGTGTTGTTCCCGTACGCGTTAAAACGGCAATCTTAACCCTTTTCTCTTACGAAACGGCAGAACTTAAAAAATACGACAATTATGGAACTTGACACCATACAAACAACTGCAATTTTTAAAATAATTATGATAATACGATAGTTTTAAAAATGTTAGATTTTGAATACGGCAATATGACCAGAAAACGCCGCAGTGTATTATGCATCATCAGCGGCATCGTTATTTCCAAAAAATAAAACAGTATCGTAGGGAAGGTCGCTCTATATATTATCAAGATGAAACGTGGATTAATGAAGGTTGGTACTAACATTAGCATTTAATTTTTCTTGTTTCTCGGGACGGTCGTTTTTATTACATTATAAGTTATTTATGTTTTTTATTATTTTGTTCACACACATACTAATAATCATTTTAGGCCATACTGAGAATAAGCACTGGGTGGACACCAGTGTGAAATCATCACGTCAGGCTTTCTTAGAAGGGTTAACCACTGGATTAAAAGGGCCTTCAGGCAAGGGGAGACGACTTGTAGTGTCCCATATTGGAAGCGAAGAGGGTTTCGTGGATGATGGTCTATTAATATTCGAAGCGAAAATGGGCTAGATGATTACCACAAGGAGATGACTTCTGATATATACGAAAACTGGTTGAAAAATATTTTTCCGAAATTAAAAGAAAACGCAGTACTTGTAATAGATAATGCTCCATATCACACCAGGAAAATGGAATCGTTACCTACTTCTAGTTGGCGAAAAGGGCAAATCCAAGATTAGCTAAAATCAAAAAATATTTCATATGACGAGACAATGTTAAAGCCCGAATTAAATGAAATTGCCCGAAAGCACAAAAAATCCCATGAAAGGCATGTCGTCGACGAGATGGCTGCTGGACGGGGTGTCACTATTTTGCGACTGCCCCCTTACCACTGCGAGCTATACCCGATTGAGTTGGTCTGGGCTCAAGTAAAGGGGCATGTCGCTAAAAATAATAAAATATTCAAAATGAATGAAGTACGAAGCCTTTTTGAAGAAGGGCTTCGTGAAGTGACCCCGCAGCGGTGGAAAGACTGTGTAGGCCATGTAATTAAAATTGAAGATGAAATGTGTCATTTGGGCCATATAACCGACGACATTACTGATAGGTTTATCATAAAAGTAGGTGGCGATTCTGATGATTCAGAATATTCCTCAGATATGGAGTCATTATCTGAATCAGATTAACGAATACCTGTAATTAATTAAGTAATTAAAAATATATGTTTTACATGATTAATTTTGTATTATTACGTTTTAAATAAGTACCTACACATTATTTCAGGATAACTTATTATAAAAAAAACGATACTTGATTTTATTAACGCTAAGTTTCGGTTGTGCCACATCACTATTTAAGAATTGCAATAAACTGACAACACTCGTAATGTCAGTTTAGTCTACGAGATTAAAAAACAGACTTTATGTACTTGTCCAAGATTTTTTTTTATATTTTTCTAATAACTGTCACGACTTGGCCTATTTGCCCGTTTTCGGCTTGACGTTGATTTCTGGGACACGTTGTATATATCCTACCATACGATAAACGAAATAGAATCCAATAACGCCCGATTATCTTACTTTTTGTATTTTCTGAATTTGATTGTGAGAATGATTAGTCAAAAATAATGCTATTATACAAAAACAAATTATTTTAGAAATAACAATTTATTTGAATAATAGATACCTGGTTCTTCAATATCCATGTTGAAAACCTTCGGTGGAAACTGAACTATTCTTTCAATTAATGAAAATTAGAAACTTTACAAAGACTCACTACAAAAATAAACGTGCAACCAACAGTCGAAACTCGTCTGACCACAGCGTCTGACTACGTGTGTTCTGACAACTCTGACAAGAGTCGAGTAAAAAACATGGCCGCCCATTGTTCCTTAATCCCTCGGGCATCGTTTTAGAATCCAATACCCTTATGTGCGCCTGTCGCACGACGAGCGGTGCCTTTGTCGCGTGCTTTCGCGTCGCGTCGGTTTGAAGGAGCCTTTACGCAATCACTCACTAAAGGGAATTAGACATTTAGCATAGGTATTTCAATCTTTACGGATATCGGTAAGTGCACAATGGACACCAAAATTGTGAACATTCCACAATAATCCACATTTTCGACGTGGCTGAGTTCTGATCAAAATATATAGACTTACGTGGGATCATAAATCTATAAGGTGTATCTAGATATTCATACACGAAATATTGAGATAAGTAGACCTATAGCTGGTACAGTGCATGGTATAAATATACTTCGCGAAGCATATTATTATACCATGTTACAGTGGACCTAGACACGTTTTTTTTTTTAAGCTAAATTCTTTTTTATTTTACGGAATTATTATACATAATTTTAAAACTGATAGATTATGCATAAACTCTTTAGTTAGGTACTTTCTATTCTATAAATGACCCGCCCGATTGCGAGGCGTCTCTTATACTCTCGTGATTCGTCTATTCTGTAAGCGTTTGACAACGTCTGGCACAACGGCTTATTATACAAGCTTTACATACTTGGTGTGCCAGACCGTCTCGTCCTCATCCTGAGAGACTACCTGACAAACCGCACATTCCGCTATCGCATCGAAGGCGCGCTATCCTCCCCTCATCCCATACGTGCAGGAGTGCCCCAGGGCTCTGTGCTTGCCCCGCTCATATTGACGCTTTTCACCAGCGACATCCCAAAGATCAAAAAGGCTCAGCTGGCTCTGTTCGCAGACGACACGGCCATTTACTACACCGGTAACGGCAAAATTCCAATTGCTCGTATCCTTCAAACCGCAGTCGACAAACTCTGCGAGTGGTTTAAAAAGTGGAGAATAGAAGTTAATCCCGAGAAAAGCCAAGCGGTCCTATTCACAAGACCGAGACATGACCTCAGCCCCCCTCAACCGATCACTATGTCCGGCAAGCCGATCCCTTGGGAGAAGCGAGCCTAATACCTCGGTGTCATTCTCGATGAGCACCTATCCTTCGCAGAGCATATAAAGAAGGCCCGCTCGCGCGCCGCCTTCGCTCTTGTTAGACTCCACTCCGTTCTGAATGCACGCAGCAAACTGTCCCTCAGGTGTAAATTACGCATTTACACAGCGTGCATTCGTCCAATCATGACCTATGCCAGTCTTCGCACACGCCAAACCCCATCACATCCATAGGATGCAGGCCCTACAAAATCGTGTCCTTCGTAGGGCAACAGGTTCCCCCTGGTATGTTCGTAATGAAATACTCCACCTAGACCTCAAAATCCCCACTATCCATCAATTCATGAAACGTAATTCCAAGCGTTTCTTCGACACCTCCGACAAGCATCGCAACCCTCTGGTTGTCATGGCCGCAGGCTATGTCCTCTCTAAAATCAGTCAAATCCGCCGCCCAAGGCATGTCCTCACCGACCCCGATGACCCCATAACACTCCTCCAGGAGAGCAATAGGGCCACCAGGTACAGTGCACAAAATACACAAACCGTCATTCCGTCCTCGCCGCCGAGGTACCTCGCGAATCCCCCGACGTACCTAATCGTCCCCCCCGACCCTTGCCCGACGAAGCGCTAGCCCGCGCCGTAGCTGAGCCCGTAAATATAAACCCCCGACTGTGACCTCTGAGTTTATTTCGGCGTTTCTTCTCAGAGTAGTCAATTAGGAAACGCCGACCTCATCAAGCTTAATAATAATAAAAATCAGATCCAAACCTGTCCCACCTTGCAGCCCCCCCCCCCCCCCCCCCCCCAGCGACGCCCTAAGCCGAGGTTCGTACCCCACAGGGGGTGCCCTTAGGTGATAGTCGCTTAGTATGTAAAAATATGCCCCTGGCTGGAGGCTTTGAGTTTCACATGGCAACCACAGGATAGTCCGGTTAAGTAGTGACGACCTCTCTAGGTCACCTACGAGATGCCAGTTAGAAAAAAAAAAAAAAAACTATTCTGTGATTCTGTGTCGAGCAGTGTGTTGGTGAGGTTGTGTTTGCATGCATGTCTCCGCGCAGTCCGCGCGACTAGTTATTTCACGTCCTGACGGTTATCGTACTTAGATACTCCAAAGACTGTGCAACCGGACGCAAACACCTATTACATGGGACCTAACAATATCACTGGTGAACTGTAGTGGACGTACGAAAATACATTTCCGGCCTTACTCCACGGAGAATACAGGAGTAATGATGTTAAAAATAACGCAACGTAGGTAGACTTCATACCTCGATCTAGTCTTATTTATATATTCTTTAATAAACACCAACATAACATAACAAAAAAAAATAACACTAGGTACTTATTATACAATGGGCGGCCTTATCGCTTTCTGCGATCTCTTCCAGGCCCTGCAGTCTCGACATAGTTAGCAATAGTTTTCGGTTGCTAAGTCCTAACAATCCAGTTGTAATGATATTTTGGTGGTCTCCACACTCAAATTTATCGGTTGTTACTGGTATTTTAGGTAGGTACCGGTAGGTAACAACCGATAAATTTGATTGTCGAGACTACCAAACGTTTACATCAACATTTACATCTGGATTGTTAGGACTTAGCAACCGAAAACTATTGCTAACTATGTCGAGACTGCAGGGCCAGGCAACCTTGGAATGGACAGTGATTTGCCTGGACATAAAATGGGGCTGTCGTTGGTGCAAATAATAAGTATATTTAAAATCCTACACTAAAATAGATACCCAGATATATACATATCCTAAATAATAGATACATACTTACATATTATTTTTATAAGCAACGAAAATAAATGAAGACTATACAGGGCGTCCCACGGATATGCCACATGGATGGAAAGTACCTTGATTATTGTAGATGGAATATAAAAATACAAAATTAATCAATTTATCAAATGCTCTAAATGAGTCCCTTCCTGTTGAATTCAAAATCGCACTTTTTTGATTATTTCGATTTGGTGCATACAACCAGGTACCCACTAATTACGTATCTCTTTTACAGTGTATAATAGGGAAATGATGCGTACTTCTCAAGTGGGTACCTACATTTATTAGTAATAGGTACTTATGATAATTTCAGTTGTATGTCCTTACGGCAATGTCAGGTTTTCATTTTTCTGATCAAAATTTCACATCAAATGTTAAAATTCATGATCTTCCTTTTATTTGTGATACTATGTTATTTAGCAAAAAATAATCCTTATGATAAAGCCTTTCGATCGGTATGATAAAGCTACAGAATGATTATTTTTCTCATGTAACGGGTTCGATTTCCGATTCAACCATGTAATTATTTAAATTTCTATGAATGCAGTTTAAATTGTTTTTTTTTTTAATTCAAATAATGTCTTCTTTCAGTAAAATGTTCCATCTACAATATTTATTTTATTTATTTATTTAGGATCTTCAACAAAAGATGTACACAATACATGACACATAAATAAAGAGTTACATCAGGTAATAAGTACTTAAGTGTACTCCTTCACTTATAGGAGACCACAACATGCACAAAGTTAAACAACTAAGCTAACAAAGTTAAAATTTGGAAAAGTTAATTAATAGACACAAAACGTAAACAAAAAAAAAATACAAGAAGATAAAACCTTTAGATATTGGTACTCAATTAAGAGTTTCTTATATTTATAGTATAGTTAAAATCTCGCTGCAGACTCGGTCATAAATCTCTTTCCCACTCACGGGCCTTATGGGCAGGCCACGCCCACACGTAGTCCTGTGTATTACTGCAGTCGATGAGTGATATCGATAGTTTTATATATTTATAAATGGGTGATAGAAATAAATACACATTTTTTTTTTATTTTATTACCAAATTTACTACAAAGCATATTAAATATATAAACAAAAGAACGTATATATAAAACTAAAAATAGAAAATTAAAATTCTTCGTCTGAGTCATCATCGATAATGGCCTTGAGCGCGCGCAACTAGCGCACATCCCTACTCCGATTTTGATTTATGACCAAGTCTGCAGCGAGATTTTAACTATACTATAGACAGAGACTCGCAGATGTCTAAATTCGTGGTTTTAGATAACACGTTGTATTGCCTACAAAGTCTTGGCACAGTGGCGTAATGACCGAGGTTAGTTTTTGAGCCATGGATGTAAAATAAGTCAAAAGTGTTAGGCCTGGGAATTCGCGTCGGAATTTTAATATCTAATGAGCTCAAGAGATCACTGAAATCTATTGGAGGATGATCGACGACGACGACGTCGACGACACGTTTGGTGTAGTGGCTACAGTGGCTAAGTGTAGTCAGCGAAACCAAATGGTCCTGGGTTCGAATCCCGGTAGGGGCAAATGTTTGTATGATGAATATGGACATTTGTACCCGAGTCATGGATGTATATTTATAATATGTATGTATTTACAAAAAAAAAATGTATTTAAGTAGTGTATCAACCATCTGGTATCCATAACACAAGCCTTAATAAGTGCTTAACTTGGAACTAGATGGTGCTGTGTGCAATGTCAGACGATATTTATTTATTTATTATTTATTATGATGCAATCCAGTTTCTTCCTACGACTGGTTAGTGTCTCCATGTGATAGTGCTTCAACCTGTCAGCGTACCTAGTGAGTTGTTTAGCCAAGTGATCTCCGTAGCTCAGATGGTAAAGGAACCGCTTTTGAACGCTCTCTAGGCGCTTGGAGTAAACCTCATAATGCGGATTCCATACCACAGAACTATATTCTAGGATTGGACGGACTAAAGTGTTGAAAAGCTTTATTTTTGTAGCGGGTCTTTTAAATTCCTTACTATTTCGCAAAACAAATCCCAGTACCCTAAAGGATCTTGAGACAATATTCAGGATATGCACATCGAACTTTAGCGCTTGATCAAGTTGAACTCCCAGGTCGCGAATTATGCACAGTTTTTGTTACTTCAACTCCCTCTATGTAATATTTGTTCTCAAGAACTTTTTTGTTGCGAGTGAACTGGATGTAGTGACATTTACTGATATTCAAAAGCATTTTGTTTACTTTACACCAGTCTACAAGTCTGTTAATGTCGCATGTCGTCTTGAAGCATTTTGGAGTCTAAGTTACACCGAATTGGCTTCATTAACTTTAAGTCGTCGGCAAACAAATAAAAACGGGAGTGTTTGAAGCACTCGGTTATGTCATTAATAAAAACATTAAAAAGAATCGGCCCCATTTGCGAACCTTGCGGGATTCCAGAGGTTGCTAGATATCTTTCAGAGGAATGACCGTTCGCCACCACTTTTGATTCTCTCTTTTCTAGGTAAGATTTAAACCACCCTATCAAAGTTCCACCCACACCCAGTTGAGCCAATTTGTTAATAAGAATGTAATGATCCACTTTATCGAATGCCTTGCTAAAATCAGTATAGATTGCGTCCACTGGAATACGATTGTCAAGGCACTTAGACAAAGTCGACGTGAAACATAGTAAGTTAGTATTGGTTGATCTAGATTTAACGAAACCATGTTGATATTCAGTAATGTGTTCTTTAAGGTACCACATCAAATGTTTGCTAACAAGTTTTTCGAATATTTTCCCAAATGTAACTAGTAACGATATTGGTCTATAATTAGCTACTAAATGCTTTTCTCCCGATTTAAATATGGGTATGACGAGAGCTTCTTTCCAGGTGTCTGGAAAGATACCATCGTGTAAAGAACTATTGAAGATTGTTTGTAAGGGCAATACTCAAGGTACTTTCCCTCCATGTGGCATATCCATGGGACGACCTGTAGATAGTTACAATTACGAGAGCAAGATCACAACGACAAGTAATGTTCCTTCACGAATACAAGCAATGACGGCGGGCGTTTTATTTCAACTGGCAATGCATTCCTTTTTATAAGCGTTATTGTTACTAACATTCTAGTATTGTAAGTATTTCTTGTGTAAATGTTCGTGAATCGTGTTTGTTTGTTATTATTAAGTACTAACATAGGCTAAGTTATATTGTTACTAGCACAGTGGACCTCTGTAGTCTGTTTAATGAATAAATTATTATTATTTAGATTTGTCGAGGAAAGTTGTGGAATGCATAAGCATTTTTATTTTAATAGCTTTACGCTTACATTAATAATAAATGTGAATTTAAAATTCAAAACCACATACCTATACATAAGTAGGTACCTACATTATTAAATTCCCTCGCGTAAAGTTTTACCAAAAGGAACCTAGGTGCCATTAAAACAAATTTTAATCCTAATCTACAGTAGGTACCTACACATCTGTAAACTAGGTAAATACTATTAACGTAGTGGTTAAAATTATACTCGTTTGACTAATAAACAGCTGATAGGTGCAACTCAAATTCGCATAATCTAATGAGCTCTGTGAGGTTATGAGTGCGTCGAGTCTTATCCGTTAGCTGATTCAAAAATCTTACCAAAGATAGGCAGTTGTGGACATACATAATTATTATATAGAAAGCTCAATGTCGTTGCCCAAACGAACTGGAGGAATCACATCACGAGTTATGTACTTAGTGCCTCCCTATGAAACTTGTTATTGTAGCACACCACTATGTTCTGGTACTCCTAGTTGATATAGGTACCTATAGTTTGGCGTTGTTGCCCGAAGCCCGACGCGTTTTAGGGCTATACTACACGGGCGGTTTTCCCGCCGCGGGAATCCGCTCGACAAAGCTCCCGCAAACCAGCAAACTACACGGGACGCGGTTTACCGCTGTGTTTTCGTGTTCATTTCAACATGGATCCGGCAATGATAACTGCGCTTGCAGCTCTTATATTATTAAAATTATTAAAAAATAAAGTAAACCGCACTGTTTGGGTGGAACCAGTGCAGTGTTAAGTAACCGTTTAACTTCGGGAATATTTCATTCAATGTTTAGTGCACACCGTGATAACCCTCATAAGTTTTCTCTTACTATAGAATGTCTGTGAACTCATTTGATGAACTTCTATCAATTATAAGCCAACGTATTAAGAAACAGGATACAAATATGCGATGATCCATCACACCTGCGGAACGTTTGGCTGTAACTCTCAGGTAAATAAAATAACATTATTTTATTATGTAATCTTTTCTATTGGGGTAAGTAATGCAGAACATTAAAATAATCATCATTTTCCGTTGATGTGTCCGAAGCAGTATCGTTTTTTGGCGATGCGACACTAGTCATTGGAGTTAATGTGTCCTCGTGATATGCTCTAGCTAGACCCAGAGCTCCCAGATGGCTCCTGGTTCCTATGGTAAATAAACTCAGACAAGTTGCTGGGAATACTGCGGTTTCTTTCGTTTCTTTGTATATTTCTGACTAAATTCGTAATTTAATATCTAGTTTCCATAGCCAAATCAGGAGTCATGGAATCCATAATGGGTACCTACAAAGGACATAAGAAATGCTCGATTTCCTTTTGCGTCACTATCGTTATTTAACTTTTGTAATTGTAAACTTTCGTTCAAAATTTTTGTTATTTGAGGAATTTGGGTACTTTCCATTTGTTTCTTTCTTTTGGTAGGAACTCGGTTTTGTCGCGGTGGTCTCATCAAATTTTTTTTTTTTTTGTGGGTGGGAAATCATCAAATAACTTCTCCCCGCTCTGGGCAGAGCAGGAGGGCGTGTCAGACTCTTACTGACTAAAACCCACCCGTGTTCCTTCAGTTGCCTGTGCCAGGGGCCACGGTAACCCTCTTGGACTTTTCCGCAACCCTAGTAGGCATCGGTCCTAGCAAACCCCGTCATTGGTGCTGACATCTCTTTGAGGCGCGCGTGGAACACAACGCGCCATCGACCCGGGCCTGGTCCTTATCGAACGGCGAGCTGCCCATTACTCGCCGTTCGCAAGCCCGCGCCTACGGTGGCCGGGAATCGGCCTGCGATTCCCGACGCCCAGGGCGTCTCCTGCGGCGGCTAGGGGCGTGAGGGCGCAAATTTTGCCTCTCCCTCACGCGTTCCGCCTCCTCCTTCGCGAACATTACTGCTTCGCAGAAGGAGGTGACGGCTTCCCAAGCCCTCTCGCTCCGTACCATGGCCTGGACCAAGGCCGGACGCGAGAGATCGCCACCGCCAATCGCCTCCACGAGGACACGGCGGTGCTCCGCCCAAGCCGGGCAGACCTCCACCGTATGCTCCACCGTGTCCTCCGGGCGATCCACACAATGGTGACACCCGGGCGTTTCCTCCCGCCTTATTCGGAACAGGAATGACCCTAGGGCGTAAAAAGGACAACAACTCATAATAAATATATCGGTTTTTTTTTGGAGCCGATTGTCCCGACACTGTGGTAGTTTCTGAATTTACTTCTTTTTTATAACTATCTCTTATATTCTTCCACTTCTTCATTAGGTCCTTTACTGCAAAAAAGAAATGTATTATTAATGTGGCATTTATTTATTTTCAGATATTTGGCTTCGGGAGCAACTTTCACTGATTTGGAGTAGGATTTTCAAATTTCTCGAAAAACTATACCATTAATTGTAAAAAGAACCTGTCAAGCTATTTGTCAAGAATTAGCACCTTTAGAGATGCCAAAACCAAATAAGGAAAAATGGATAAACATTGCTGAGAAATTTTACAAAGAAGCGAACTTTCCTAATTGCGTTGGCGCCATTGACGGCAAACATATTAGAATTGTTTGCCCTCCGAATGCTGGATCTAAATATTATAATTATAAAAAATATCATTCGATTATTTTATTGGCAGTAGTTGACGCAGACTACTGTTTTACATTCATTGACATTGGTGCTCCAGGTCGAGAAAGTGACTCTTCAATTTTTAAAAGTTCAAATTTCGGGCAAAAGTTAACTCGTTCTCTATTGGATTTACCGGAGCCAATTCATCTTCCTAACAATATAGGAAATCCTCGTGTGCCTTTTGTATTTGTAGGTGATGCTGCATTCGGTTTAAATAAAAATGTTATGAGACCATTTTCTTTACGAAACATAGACACGCCTAAGAATTTTTTTAACTATCGACTGTTTAGAGCCCGCCGCTTTGTGGAATGTGCATTTGGTATCCTCAGTAACAAGTGGCGAATTTTTCATTCAAGCATCATGTTCAATCCACAGAGTGCAAACCACATTATAAAAGCTGCTTGTGTGCACAATTTCGCAAGTGGCAGAGATGGTTATCAATTTGAAGATACGATTCGACGTGATATGGAAGAATTCGATGAAGTCCAGGCAGTTGGAGGCCGATCTAGTGGCATTTCAGTAAGAGATTCGTTTGTTCAATATTTCAATGGCCCTGGAGCGGTTCCTTGGCAAAACAGGATGATACATTAAAATAAGAAATAAAATAATAAGTAAACTTACCAGCTTTGTTTTTTTCTTCTGGGCCTAAATCAGCCCAATGAGCAACCACTTCCTGTCCTATCTCAATCCATAACTTCGCTTTTAATCCCCGATTGGCGTATTCCTTCGACTTCACTTCATATAAAGCAGGTCTTTCTTGTACTTCAATAATAAAACGCTCCGTGTCGAACATTTTGACGCGGCACTAGCCACGCAAGCGCACACACGACGAGCGAGCGAGAAGGTCCCACGCAGAATGACGCAATAGCGGTAGCGGATAACCGCCCGTGTAGTTTTAAACGGCGGTTAACAGCGGCGCCGGCGCCGGCGGCGCGGCGGTTTGACGCTGCATGCGGCGGGCGGTCGAATTTCTCCCGCCTGCAAAGCGCGGCGGGAAACTGCGCAGTGTAGTTTGTAGCATACAATGTCCATATACAGGGTGTTTGGTAGAACGTTGAACATACGAAAATGGTGGTTAGTTGGGGTCATCTGCTACCCACTTGGCCCAAATTATTTGACCTTGGCCCAACCGTTTTTTTTTTTAAAATTTTTCTTTATTTTACAGAAAATAACCAGATTTTTAACTTTAAATTCGAATATCTTTTTTTGCGATCGGTAAAATTGGCAGGATGTTGTTTTGTATTAATGTTTAATAGTAGCAGACTCTCATAAAATTAATGTTTGGTAAAAATGTTAGTAGGAAAAAAAGTTATGAGTCTTTAAAGGTACAAAAAGATGTAAAAAAATACTTAGAGCGTAACTTTGACTTGCATTAAAAAAAAAACTAAAAGTGATCGAGAACTTAGGATTACATCAAAACATCTCTGCTGTATGAGCTTTCTAACGGTATGTAATTTACATTTACTAAATTAAAAAGTCAGGACTTATTTGACAATTTTATCAAGTAGGAGGTTTTTGACGAAACATAAAATTAAAATGTTTTGCGAAATTTGAAACTGTCAAGTTGTCAAAAATGTAGCAATCAATTTAAATGAGAGGAGTACTTAAAGTACCCATTCAAAGGGCCTTTTTCTGTTACCAGTCACTGCACAGACTCCTTTGTTGCGAAATTTCTAGGAAAACTAAACCACTTACATTTTTTTACCTGGGGTCTGGAGCACTAAGCAGGTAAACATTTTGTCTCACTCGTGCGCAGTCATAAGGCATGTTTTTTTCTCTTTCGCTCCCGGCGGGGCCCGCTGAAGAGGCCAAAACGATGATTTTGAATAATTTGAATCAGTCGAGAGTGTCGAGACTTAACTGCCTCTGCGATTGTTTGTGCCCGTCACTTCTGTTTTCGTTCCGAGTCGTTTTGTTAATTACTTGTTGTGTTATCTGTCTGTTAAGTTTTATGTTACGTTACTGTACCTACTGTTAAGTTTCTTGTTACTGTGCGCTATTACGTTTTTCTTGGTGAAAAATGGCTACCTTTACCAGTGAAGAATACGCTGACATGTTGTTAGCGTATGGACGCGCCAACACTAATTCGCGTGATGCGCGAAGGATTTACCAGGAAACTTATCCTAACCGGCGAGTACCAAGTCATCAAACTTTTGCCAGCACTTACCGACGTTTACGAACTACCGGTAATCTAAATTTTCAAGAGCCAAGAGTGAACCGGGGAATTCACGATGTCGCCGTTGACGAGCAAATTCTAGCTGAGTTTGAGGCAGACCCTAACACTAGCATAAGGGTGATAGCTAGACGACTTGGCTTGTCCATTTGGAAAGTGTGGTCTGTTCTCCGGGCAGATGGGAGGCATGCTTTTCACCACACTCCAGTGCAAGGTAAGATTTTTACACATTGAAGCATTTGTTTTGATCCGAAACAAAATTGTGGCATGAGTAAGTTTCTAGAATTAAATAAAAAAGAACATTTTAAATTAGTTTGACCTTGACTTCGCCAGTTTTTTATTTGTGTCTTATGCTATGTATCAATCAGGCATCTTTGCACTGCACTGCATTGCATTCCCTTTTGTGAATGTAGTTTTAGATCTTTAAGAATTAACCCATTAGGTAAATTTTTTTATTGTTCTAAGACTTGTTTGGGGTATTACAGATCTTGAAGATAATGACTTTGGGAGGCGAATGCAGTTCTGTCGCCATTTGCTGCATACTGATGTAGAAGATGTCAACTTTTTGCGGAGCATACTGTGGACGGACGAATCTAAGTTCGATAAAGAAGGGATTACCAACTTGCATAATTTGCATCATTGGGCCCCTAAAGGTCAAAACCCACATACGAAGAGACGTAAGGGGTTCCAAAGAAGATTTTCAGTCAATGTCTGGGCCGGAGTGATTGGAAACAGGCTTATAGGGCCCCATTTTTGCCGGAACATCTTAATGGGAGCAATTATTTCGAGTTTTTGATCAACGATCTACCACCATTGCTACAAGAAGCATTTGATGAAGACAGGCCTATCGTGTTCCAGCATGATGGCTGCCCAGCTCACTGGAGTCTGAGCGTACGCGAGCTACTAAACAATTGTTTCCCCAATTCATGGATTGGCAGAGGGGGACCAATCCCATGGCCTCCGCGATCACCCGACCTCACTCCGCTCGACTTTTACGTGTGGGGAAGAGCCAAAGAACTTGTCTACTTCACGGTAGTAGAAATGCGTGAAGAATTAATCAACAGAATTAATGCTGCATTCGAAGTGATGAGGGGAGAGATGCTGCTGCGGACGACAACCGTTGAAATAAGACGCAGATGTCGCGCGTGCATTCAAAATGGAGGGCGTCAATTTGAGCAATTACTTAATTGAATAAATTCATTTAAATGTAATTTAATTGTTTTATTACCCACTGACATTTAGGTAACAGAAAAAGGCCCTTTGAATGGGTATTTAAGTATTTCTCTCATTTAAATTGATTGCTACATTTTTTGACAACTTTACAGTTTTAAATTTCGCAAAACATTTTAATTTTCTGTTTCGTCAAAAACCTTCTAACTTGATAAAATTGTCAAATAAGTCCTGACTTTTTGATTTAGTAAATGTAAATTACATACCGTTAGAAAGCTCATACAGCAGAGATGTTTTGATGTAATCCTAAGTTCTCGATCACTTTTAGTTTTTTTTTTAATGCAAGTCAAAGTTATGCTCTAAGCATTTTTTTACATCTTTTTGTACCTTTAAAGACTCATAACTTTTTTTCCTATTAACATCTGTACCAAAAAGTAATTTTATGAGAGTCTGCTACTATTAAACATTAATACAAAACAACATCCTGCCAATTTTACCGATCGCAAAAAAAGATATTCGAATTTAAAGTTAAAAATCTGGTTATTTTCTGTAAAATAAAGAAATTTTTTTTTTTTTTAAATCGGTGGGGCCAAGGTCAAATAATTTGGGCCAAGTGGGTAGCAGATGACCCCAACTAACCACCATTTTCGTATGTTCAACGTTCTACCAAACACCCTGCCCTGTATAATTGAGCTTAGTGCGGTTCAGAAGCGGATTCCCGCGGCGGGAGAACCGCCCGTGTAGTATAGCCCTTAGCAAACGCGCGTGCGGTAGCGGTACAGCACGCGGATCGTGCGGGACTGATGACTGAAGGAAGAGGCGCGGGCGGCGGCTGCGGGAAAGGGAGACGCACGCGCGTCGCGCTTGCGTTCTTCTCTTTGATCATTCATATAAACCGCGCGCCATCTTATGCACCCGCTTGCTTCAATGACAGTAAATACTACATAGAAACTAGCGTAGTGGTTAGTGGTTGATAAAAATAAGGAGCCAGTTATTATTGTGTGTCAATATTTCAAATTATTTAGTTTTTTGTAAACAAACTCTATTTAAAAAAAAAGTTTCTATGGTTTCTGTACTGTACCAGCAATAGCTGTATCTCTTAAAATATTTCGTGTAGGTATGAATAGATACATCTTATCTAACTTAGTTACATACAAATAAGAAGCCCATCATTCTCCCCAGATGTTTCATTTCTATTTTATTAAATACGTAGAATGGAAATATTATAAACACTGCATTTTATTATGCTATAATTTATTTCGTCGTCTTTGATATAATAAAAATGTAACTATAACAGGATATTTCTCTTTAACCTTAATCATATCTGTACCTAATACATAAGAAACCTATACATATTTTTACAGAAAACAAATATGCAACTTTGAACAATTTGTGTGAGCTACATAAAAGCAATAAATATTTGTTGATAGTTGATGTACGATTGTTTTAGTTCACACCAACACAAATTCCTCAGATTCAATGTCTGTATCACTGTCTTGGATATTTGGAGTCACCCAGTTTTGCTCTGTTTCATAGATAGAGTATCTAACATTAGGGAAATTCATAACATTACTACAAGAGCCACTGTTAAGAGTGAATATAGGATACTCTAAATTAGTAGTAACTCCCTGGGGGACTAGGAATGATTGTATTATATTAATATAAGTTTCCAAATCGTGCTGTGTTGCCAGGTAAAAGCCTATACAACATGAAGGATCCATTTTACTAAGTGGCATTTTTCTTGGAGATCGACAATGAAATGACTGTAAGGAAAAGTTAGGTTGCCATACATCAACCATTTCCTGACAGTAATGAGGATCTAAATGAATAAGTCTATCATCTTGGTAACCCACAAAGTACAGTGAATGTTTGGGTCGTCCCCCAATAATTCCTATGCAGAAGTCTAATGTAAGCAGTGATGTAAGGCAAGGGCCATAAATAGGATTAAATTTATCAGAACCCAACTTTACAGGTACTAAAAGAATGAGTGATTTCCAAGAACCATTTGGTAAACGACAAAGTGATAATACATCTTGAATATAAATAGTTGAATCTTGAGCAACATAAACTTCGAGATTATCAAATTCATAATTTTCCTTTGAAGCGGCCGCCATAACTGCTTTTAAGCAGTGTGCAACAGACGCAGGGCCATACCAGTCTCCTGGTTTCTTTCCCAGCGCTTCTCCCAGACTCACCATCTGGTGTATAGATAGAGGACTGTTAACTGAAGACTTGTCACCAAACCATTTGATTATCATGCGGTGTAGACAATCCTCTTGAAATTCCCTGGCATTTTGTATAGCTTTCTCTGGAGACCACCTCCAAGACCGCCCAAGAAAGTGAGTCACTAAAGCTTGGGCCAGCAACATCTGTCCACTTCGGAGCATGCAACCCCATCCGCAGTCAGTGGTAAACGACGAACCTGACATAGTAGGAAATTCTCTTCTGTAGGTCATCCAAATTTTGCTAATGAAATCAGATTTAAAACCTTCAATACCTTCACCATATATCTGCTCAATTGGCTGTAGTGCAGTTGCTTCTGTACCCATTTCTGTGGAAGATTCTAATGATCCAGTCGGACTTAGTTTACGATGGTAGCATCTTCCTAGTAGCCATACTGGTGACTCCTTTGAAAAGCTGGTTTTCAATTTGACTGTCCATCCAAACTTCACGTTATTCCACATGGAGAGGAGGCGGGATTCAACTTTACCTTTAAGATCGAGTAGGTCCTCCGAACCATCGCGAGCATTTGAACCTGCAGCTTTATTTCTATCAACAGTTATCCCTGGTGCATTTTGCGTGATACCGTTCTCAAATGGTTTCAGTTCAGAGTTATGTGCAACAATGCTACTAGAGCCGTTCATTATATTACATTTGCATTTTACCTACTGTTACTGTTGGAATTATCCAATATTTATTGACTAGTCAGCAGTACGTTTTATCTTTATCAGAAGAAGGTTCAGTCCCCATCTTCAATAAATTCTTGCAGTCTTAAGATTACAGTATTTGCACTGAACTATATAAGGTACTAACAGCACATCTGTTTAAGTTTATAAATAAAATTAAGGCTTTTCTCGTAAATTATGAATAAAAACATTACGAGTATGAAAGAAGTACACACGCATGACCACTGACAAGACAAAGGCTGCATTCCGAATTAGAATGTGAGCGCTCACAGCACAGCGATATTTTGCGTTCCGAATTAGATATCATGATTATGACAGTTTAGAACTGTCATCAATTCGGAACGCTCGTGAACGCGCTCACAGTGGTCGCTCAATGTCAACCTCAAACCTTGCACAAAAAAGACCGATTATTCTTCTGCAAATGAAAGTTTAACGCATTAACACTTCTATTTTGTTGGATTACTCTATCGACTCGGATAACTCAGATTTTGAGTTTGAGAACGACAATTCGTCCAGGGATGAAACGGACATCGAAGTACTTAAATTAGCGTATTTACATGCTCCCGGCAAAGATTTACCCCGAAGTAAAATACCATGTTCATATTAATTTATTTATTGTTTGTCACAGGTGAAAAGACAGTTCTTACAGTTCGCATTATTGTATCACTTTAAAACATACCCATGGGGTTCACAATATTTATATGTGTGTCGTTATTATTAGCTATGTTAAAAAGAATTAATAAAACTACAAATTACACTCTTATTTGTTACCAAGAATTACAAATAACATAGATGCAACAATAATTAAACAAAATGCGCATGAGTTGAGCGCTCACGGTGATATTAATTTAGGGCATGGTCGGTGTTATCGCAAGATGGCGCGTGTCATGACGTCATCTATGACGATTCACGGGACATCGTTATCGCGCTCACGCTAATTCGGTACGCGTGTAAGCGCGCTCAAATCGATTACAGCGCAACTCGGAACGCAACCAAAGTCTCATGTTATGCTCAATGACTAAATTGGTTATGCTCGACACATGGCTCGACACCGCTCGACTGTTTTTCCTATGGTTTTTCCATTTTCCTATCTCAATGCTCGACACACACACAATCACAATGACAGTTATGTATGACAAATTGACGCATTCTCCACAGAGGTTCTTCTATGGAGGGAGGGTAGAGTAGAGACAAGGAGAACAGACTATCTCTGTGACTCTGTGTATGAAAAGTGTCGGTCAAAATGTGCTACATAAGGGTGGCGCTACAGTAGCCACCGGGTAAATTTTAAAAGCAATAATTTTGGGTCATACATAATTATAATGAATAGATTAAAATGTTTTTATTTGCAAAGAATGTGGGTACAGTATATAAATCAGATATTACAATTTAATAATTGTAACCCCAATGGGTTCCTCATTCTACCTAAGGCATACAAAAATTTGAAGTAATACAAAAAATAAAAATCTAGATCTAAATTAATTTCTAACTAAGTGACTAATCAGCAAAAAAATCTGTTACAGAATAATAACATTTATCTAAGAGTAATCTTGTAAGATTATTTTTAATATTATATACCATACAAATAAAACTTTTTGTCAACAGCCATGTCTTATATGCACCTGTATACAAGGAATGTTGATACTGTGATCTCAAGCTTGTAGTTCGTTTTCTAGTATCTTTCAAGGTCGGAAGGTCGGAGGTCGGATATGGATTAGTTTTAACAAATATGGCTATTTCTAGTATATAAATACACGGAACCAAACGTTAAAAGTTTATGAGATTTAAAAACGGGGATGCAACTATCTCTTACTTTTAGACCAAACATGGCACTGAGGCAACGTTTTTGAGCTTTAAAAATGCTTTCCCTTTCACTACAATTACTCCAAAATATTATACCAAATCTCAAGACTGATACAACCAAATCATAATAGGTGTAAGATATGCAGGCGCAAGGGTGGAAAGGACGTTGAAATTATTTTTAATAATATATATATTTAATTTTATTATTAAACAGGATATGGAGTAAAAACTATAATCGTAAAAAACACTAGCTTGACACTGAAGCTAAACTTTAACTTTAACTATGAACTGTACTGAGGTATGACGTATGACGTATAACATTGCTGACGACGCTTTGACTGTGACCATACTATACATATTGTAGTCTGTGACTGTGACTTACTTGTCCATGTCTGGAGTATACTCAATGACTAATTTAGTCATTGAGTATACTAGATTACATTTGTGATACTGTGGACACTGTGGACATACCATAACGAATCTGTTTTTTTTTTGTATGGCATCTCGCAGTTGGCCTTGAGAGGCCGTGACTGCTTAACCGGTCAATCCTGTGGTGCCTTCGAGCTAACTTAAAGCCTCCAGCCAGGGGCATAATATTAATTATAAACTAAGCGACCATCACCTAAGGGCACCCCCTGTGGGGTACGAACCTCGGCTTAGGGCGTCGCTGGGGGGACAGCAAGTTGGGGACAGGCTGGATCAGAATGGATTCATTATTATTAGGGGGGTTTAAAACTACTGGCTCAGCTACGCCACCAGCTGGCTCTGCGGATCCGATCAAGGGAGGGGAAGAGGAATTTATCGGGGAGGAACGCGGACGCGAAGGACCTCGGCGGCGACGTCGGAACTTCGATTTGTGTTTGTGTGCGTATACTGTACTGGTGGCCCTACTGCTTTCCTGGAGGAGGGTGGTGGGGTCGTCGGGGTCGGTCAGTGCATGCCTTGGACGGCGGATTCTACTGATTCTAGAGGGGAAATAACTGGCGGCCTTCACAACCTGAGGGTTGCGATGGCTGCCAGCGGTATCGAAGAAACGCTTGCAAGCGCGTTTCATGAAGTGATGAATGGTGGGGATTTTCAAATCTAAATGTAAGTTGATGTTACGAACGAACCAGGGGGAACCCATGATTTTACGTAGAAAACGGTTCTGTAGGGTCTGCATCCTATGGACGTGCCGGGGGTGGGCCTGTGCGAAAACAGCACAGGCGTATGTCATGATAGGTCGGATGCATGCCGTATAAATGCGCAGTTTGCACCTGAGTGACAATTTACTGCGTGCATTTAAGACGGAATGTAGTCTACCCAGAGCAAAGGCGGCTCGCGAACGAACCACCTTTATGTGCTCTGAGAAGGAGAGACGTCTGTCCAAAGTCACACCCAGATATTTGGCATGCTTCGCCCAAGAGATCGGCTTGCCAAACATCTTGACCGGGCGGGCGTCGTCAAATTTGCGTTTGACACGCGGTTTCAAGAGGAGAACCGCTTGACTCTTGTCGGGGTTAACTTCGATTCTCCACATTCTGAACTATGCGCCTAGCTTGTTGACTGCGGTTTGGAGAGCTCGAGATATCGAGTCGGGGACGAGCCCAGTGTAATAAATGGCCGTATCGTCTGCGAACAGAGCCAACTGCGCATTTTTACATTTCGGGATGTCACTGGTGAATAGGGTGAATGAGGGGAGCTAGCACAGAGCCCTGAGGGACTCCTGCGCGGATAGAGTGGGGGGAGGAAAGCGCCCCTTCGATACGATAACGAAAGGTTCGGTTAGCCAAAAAGTCTCGCAGGATGAGTACGAGACGGTCTGGCACACCGAGTTGGTAAAGCTTATATAATAAGCCATTGTGCCAGACTTTGTCGAACGCTTTCGCTATGTCGAAGAACACAGCACCCGTCATAAAACCACGTTGGAAACCAACGCTTACGTGTTCGATGATGCGGTGAACTTGTTGGACGCTCGAGTGTTGGGATCTAAAACCGAACTGTTCGTCGGGGAAGAGGCCCTTGGTCTCGGCATAATCTCTGAGTCGCTTGTATATGAGCCTCTCATAGATTTTGCCCAGAACATTGAGCGGACTAATGGGGCGGTAACTAGAGGGGTCGGTTTTGGGCTTTCCCGGCTTTGGAATACCGATGACAGTGGCCCTTTTCTAAGCTTGGGGAAAGATGTTGTTGCTCAGAGCACCATTGAAGATGATGGTCATGAGCATTATGAGGTTAGCGGGGAACAATTGGATCACCTCCCAAGTAACACAGGAAGCATTTTAACAAACGAATATTAAACTTATGTAGGAGTTAAGGTCCGTATAAACTCTTATATGAGTTTACCGTTCATCTTGACGCCTTAAATTGGCATTTCAAAACCATTTTGATGCTTTACACTGTACAACGGTTGGATAATGGCATATCAAAATGCTTTTGTATTGCCTTTAGTTTTAGTCCAGCAAATCACAACGCAGCTGTACAGCTTTCAGCTGATTTTAGTGCTTTAGGGTCTACAAGAGCATTTTTAAGTAGAAAATAAATGCTTAATGCTGTGTAATAGTATAAACATGAACCATTATAATGCTACGTAAATCCGCTATACAGCTTTCAGCTGTTTTTAGTGCTTTAGGGTCTACAAGAGCATTTTTAAGTAATAAGATAATGCCGAATGCTGCATAATAGCATAAGCTTGTACCATTATAATGCACCGTAAATCCGTTATACAGCTTTGAGCTGCTTTTAGTGCTCTTTGTTGTGTAATAGCACTTATAAGTGGTAAATAAAAGCCTAGTACTGCTGAACAGCATAAACGTGAATCAATGTAATGCTTGCATTTTAAAGATCAACTGAGTTCTGTTGTACAGCTAACAGCTCTTTAATCAAATACACGTGAGTTATTTTAATGCGTAAAGCTGTAAATACATTCATTTTACTGTATTAGTAAAGCCATTTGTCAGCCATATTGGGGAAAAGGACATATTATATGATCAACAAAACAACAGCAATTTTTATAGTGGACGTATAGATATTATATGTTATTAATTTAACTGTGCGTGTTGCCTAACCGTGTTGGTATAACGATTATAATATATTATAATGCTGCGTGGTTCGTGGTGGTCGGTATCCCTGAGGACCAAATCCCGGCCCTGATGGAGGCCGGACGCCGTCTCTCAATAGGATTAGGGGCGGTGTACGTGAAGTTCCAGGGTCGGAACGGCAGGTTCACCGACGTCCCTCAGGGATGGGACCCCACCACGGAAACCATTGGCGACGCGCCAACTGTACTGCAGACACCAGCAGGGGAGTCCACTCCCCCAGCATCATGCAACCCGGAAGCATCCGCGGCCGCTGCTACCACAGCAGAGTTGGCCGTGTTTGATGCCGCCATCGTGGGAGCCGTCCCTTCATCGGGCGAGGAGTTGGACGACATTACCCTGTCTCCGGCTTCGGGTCGGGGAGGGGACGGTTTCGACGAGGGCGACCTGTTTGCCGGGCTGAGACTGGAAGGGGACGAGGGGGGTTCGACCAACGATGGCGTTCCCTTCGTCGACCTGTAAAGTCCTCCAGGCTAACCTCCACCACAGTCAGACCGCGACGGCTCAGCTCCGCAAGTGGCTGGAGGTTCAGCACACGGCCATTGCCCTGATCCAGGAGCCGTGGATTAGGGCGGGCCGCATACAAGGACTCTCAAATCTTGGCGGTAAGCTCCTGGTCACCACAGATCATGATCACCCCAGATCGTGCATCTTTGTCACAGGTAACCTCAAAACACAGATCTTAACAGACTTCTGTTGCAGAGATGTCTCTGCAGCAAGTATGCGTATACAGCGTGACGACGCCCCGGAAAGGGTGATCGTTTTCGCCTCGGCCTACATGCCTGAGGTGGAAGCGCCGCCTCCGCACGACCTCGCCCGCCTCGTGAGCTATTGCGAGAGAGGTGGGTTTGCGGTCGTCGTCGGGGCCGACGCCAACGCTCACCACCAGCTGTGGGGTATGGACACGCAAAACGAGAGGGGTAAGGCATTGGTTGACTACCTATTCTCGACTAACCTATCCCTACTAAACACTGGCTCCGAACCAACATTCGTAACCAGGAGAAGCCGAACGATCATAGATCTCACGCTGGTATCGGAGGGCGCGGCGGAACTTACCACTGGGTGGCGGGTCTCCAAGGAGGCCTCCTGCTCTGATCACAGGTGGATCCGCTTCGACATCCAGGTCTGTGTTCCACCAACACCACCACGGCGCATTCCGCGAAACACGGATCGAGCCAACTATACACGTAGCCTTGTATCCAAGCTTACGACACTAAACAATCCGACGACATTTGCGGATACGACACAGATTGAGGTACATGTAAGCCAGCTTACTAAATCAATAATAGACAGCTACCATACTGCCTGCCCAGAGACCACCCCGCGTAGCGCTCCGGGCAAGCAACCCTGGTGGGGGGCTGATCTGGAGCGCAAGCGCGGTAAGGTAAGGAAAGCTCTGAACAGAGCCATGAACACATGTGCGGATGAGGACTGGGACAACTATTACGCAGCCAAATCCAGCTACAAAAAATGCATCAGGTTCAGGAGTACCACGGGGTGGCGCAAATTCTGTGGTAGCATAGAGTCCTGTCAGCAGGCTAACAGGGTAAGGAAAGTACTGTCACAGCAGTACACACCTGGGCCCGTTACACTCCGCAAACCGGACAACACACTCACTTCCTCGCCAGAAGAAACGAGACGCGTCCTTATGGAAACTCACTTCCCTGGCTGTACCTTTGCGCAGGTAATCGCCTGGCAAGATGTACTACAAACACCAACAGAAAATGAATGGCTTTATGCAAGTAGGGTGATCACGTTGGAGAAGCTCCAATGGGCCATCCGTAGCTTCCATCCTTTCAAGGCAGCCGGTCCTGACGGAGTGTTCCCCGCCTTGCTACAGTGGGGTGGAACCGCTGTCGCAATAAGACTGGTGCCCCTAATGAGGGCGTGCCTGGCCCTTAGATACGTTCCTAAAGGTTGGAGGGAAGTGAAAGTAATATTCATCCCCAAGCCAGGTAAGGGAGACTACACAAACGCCAAATCCCATAGACCCATAAGCCTCACCTCCTTTCTACTAAAGACTCTGGAAAGGCTGTGTGACAGGGAGCTGAGGGACGGCGCTCTGAAAACCATACCGCTACACGGTAATCAACACGCATACAGCTCGGGTAAGTCGACTGAATCTGCCCTTCATCTAGTAGTCAGCCAGATAGAGACAGCGATTCATCAGAAAGGCACCTGCCTGGGCACTTTCATAGACATCGAAGGTGCCTTCGACAAAACAAACTTCTCCAGCATCAGCGGCGCCCTCTATAGACATGGCGTCGAACAGGTACTAGCGGACTGGATTACTAACATGCTAAGCAAACGAGTAGTTCGCCTTGAGGATGAGCAGCAGCTGGCCATGATAGCCAGAGGCTGCCCCCAGGGTGGGGTGCTGTCCCCTCTTCTGTGGAATATGGTGATTAACGATCTCATAACCAAACTCAACGCCAATCGTTACTACACAATAGGGTATGCAGATGACCTCGCAATCCTTGTATCGGGGAAGGTGACGGGTACGATCTGCAACCTTACTCAGCAAGCGCTACGAATCGTAGAGAGATGGTGCAGGGAATTCGACCTATCAGTGAACCCCACTAAAACTGAACTGGTTATGTTTACCCAGAAACGAGCATTAGGCCCGTTCCGTCTACCAAAACTTTTCAATACAGAACTGCAGTTGACCAACGAAGTCAAGTATCTCGGGGTCATTCTGGACAGTAAGTTAAACTGGAGTAGTCACTTGGACAACAAACTAAACAGGGCCTGCATAACCTTCTGGCAGTGCAGGAGAATGATAGGTAAGAAGTGGGGCCTATCCCCTAAAATTATACTATGGCTGTACACCACAGTGATACGCCCTATGATCACCTACGGGGCCGTGGTCTGGTGGCCCCGTACTGAGTTGGGTACAGCTACTAGCAAACTACAACGCCTGCAAAGACTAGCCTGCATGGCCACCACAGGCTGCATGAGGACCACTCCGACTGCAGCTATCGAAGCCATGCTGGGACTACCACCGCTCCACCTGTTCATACAGCAGGAAGCGACGATGGCGGCGGTTCGTCTAAATGCACTAGATCTCTGGGGTAAGAGAGATTTACCACACACCGCGCTGCTTGAGGGACTCAGCAAGGAGTTCCCCATTACGAAAGCCATTAATGACCGGGTACCCAAACAATTTATATTTGATAAAAAATACAAAATCCAACTTCATGAGGATCGCCGATGCGAGGGCTTGCGCCCGGCAGAGCTGCGCATCTTCACGGATGGATCCAAAACAGGTAGTGGCACAGGTGCTGGAATCTTCTCGGAGGACTTCAATATACGCATCTCCACACCATTGGGGGTCCATAACACAGTGTTCCAGGCCGAATGCATGGGTATTTCTCTAGCCGCCTCAGCCATCATGGCCAGGGAAGTTAAAGAACACTCGATCCGCATACTCTCAGACAGCATGGCCGTTCTGCAAGCGCTGAACAGTCACACCGTTGATTCTGGGCTAATATACGAGTGCCACCAGCGCCTAAACCAGGTGGGCAACCTCAATAACATAACCATTCAATGGATCAAAGGACACAGCGGCTCGCTAGGCAACGATGCAGCCGACTAACTTGCTAGAAGGGGGTCGAACGTTGTGCCAGTGGGTCCCGAACCCATGGTGCCACTCCCCTTCGGGTACATACGCACTCTGGTAAGGAAACGCACCAGGGACCAACATCACAAACTATGGGTGGACCAACGTGAGTGCAGGCAGGCTAGGGAAGCACTCCCCACAATCGATGGCCGCTTCACGAAACAGGTTCTCCGACTAACCAAGCAACAGCTGCGTACAGTCACAGCAGCCGTAACTGGTCACGGATCATTTAATAAACACCTCTTTGTATTAGGAGTCACGGACAGTCCGCTGTGCAGGGCCTGCATGGCGGAGGACGAGACAGCAGCCCATGTGCTTCTAAGCTGCCCGGTGGTCACCACATACAGGGCAAAGTACTTCGGTAACCCAGGTACCCTACGTGAGATTGTCAGCAACACCAAGGCGTTGCTGGCCTTTCTCGAGGAGCTGGGGTGGATCGAATAACCGATTTTCCCACCCGTACGCAAAATACGCGCATTGTCGTGGAGTTGCGGACACCAGCCCGTATTATCTATCTATCTATCTAATATATTATAATATGCATAGCGCTGTCTCGCACGCACTAGGGAAACGGTCCCGCAACTGCATCAGTGTAAGGTCCACGGTGCGGCGGCATTGAAATAAGATCTATAGAATCACAATAATATGCTCTTGTTAACTGAGTGATATTCAAGTATTTTTTTGTTGAAATCACCGTAATCATTTTAATAAGCCACTCGCAGTAATAGTTATTTAGATAATGCGGTCAGAAAGCCTTTTATCAACTATTGGCAAACGGATTCAAGTTGTACAAAAACTCTGAAATGGGTTTTATTGTTTTGCTCAAGGATCCCCAAAATTGCGTTCAAGTAAAGGCACTATTTCAGGCTACATCAAGTCTACTGGTATACCAGTAAGACCATATATAACTACTTTATAGACAATAGCACTACAATGGTTCAACAAAAGTCTTCTCTCTGGTCTCTGGCTTAATAATTGTTCACGTGTGAGTATTTATACTGCTGGCGGCATTAATTAGGCTTTTTAAAGGCTCACCGGGCTGCTACAGACCGACACCATTTTGGAAATATTTTATAATAAAAAATATTATCATTTGTACTTATTTATAAAAGCAATAGACCTATAGACTAATGATATACCTTAATTTAATACTGCCCAACCAATACTATTATGTTAATTATGCAAAATTCGTTCTATACTAGGAATACACAATTGTTTTGGTTATTTCACACATATCTTTACATTTATGTATAAATGTTACTTTACATTTTATATAAAAACCACAAAATATCGAAGGCGCGTGAAAATTTTTAATGAAAATTATATAGACATTTACAGTAAACTACTTTGCGCAGTAATATTTGAAGGCATGAAATAACAAAAGAGTCAAAAACTAACCCAGTATTATAAATTTTGTTTTGATGCAAACAAATATTGTCACTCACTCAGTTTTAACCGTCTTCGTCCTTATTATAATTGCGAGACAAAATAGTTAAATTACAACGTTAATTGTATTTATAACATTAGTACCAAGGTATTAGAGATGTTTTTGCAATGATGTAGGATTATTTAAGTTCCAACGGTGAACACTTAAATAGCTCCAATCATTCTTTTACTATATTCTAATGCTAGTCTAATGCTTTTGTAATGCAATTAACATCTTCATTATCAATAATGTTGCTAGTATAATGCTTCTGTAATGCGATTGGCAACTTCATTGACCACAATAATGCTAATATAATGCGCCTGTAATGCAATTAAACACCTATTGTGAACCTATTTAGGATGTAAAGCCGTATAATTTGTGCCCAAATAAGAATTACAGTAGCCGTTTAAACGTTTGTAATGCTACTATAAAACTAACTCAAAATGCGAAAACGATACAGGGATGCTGTAAGTCGGCCGTTATACTGCTTTGATGTGTTACTTAGCTTATTCGTGATTCCGTCTGGGCCGGGGGCTTTATGGCGTTTCAGACCCTTGATGATATCGTGCACCTCGTCTGGGGTGACGGGGTGCAGAGGATTATCTGGGTCTTCGACGGGGGGAAGGGAGGCTCTACGTTCGACTTCCGCGTCAACCTCAGAGAGGTGAGCTTGGTCTACTGGTTGAGAGCTGGGTGTGCATTGGGCCTCAAGACTGTCGGCAAGGCACTCGGCCTTGTCGATGTCATCGAACGCGATGGTCTTGTCGGGACGCACCAATGGGGGCGTGGAGGCTACATTTGGGGACTGGAGTTTCCTCTGCAGTCCCAAAAGGCCAGGTGGGTGGGCTCTAACTCGCTCAGCATCTTGTCCCAGCCAGCGTCACGCAGCTCCGTTATGCGTTTCTTTACAGATCTCTGTAAATAGCGCATATGGGCCTTGCTAGCTTGGCAAGGAAAGTTGCTGTAGTCACGGACCTCCGCGTTCTTCTCAGTCCGCAGTTCACGTACATCGTCCGGCAAATTCCAGCAATGGTCATCCATCGCTGGAACTTCCCTTGAACTTTCGTTCAGGACGGATTGTACGTGATCCGTGAATGAGTCAATCGCGGTTGTCGTATCATTGATCGAGTCGAACTGATCGGGAATGGAGTCTAGTCGGGGGCAGGAGGATGTGGAGGATTACAGTCTTTCGCTTACTTTCCTCCAGTCCGTGACTACTTTGGTGAGGGGCGGTCTGTCGGGGTCGGGGAGTCCTAGTCGGGGGCCTAATGTGACAACTACAGGTCGGTGGTCGGATGTCAGTTGATGTACCACCTCTATGGAATCCAACCGAAGGTTGACATTCTTTAGAAGTGCCACGTCAAGGACGTCAGGGGCATGAAGGGGCGCGTGGGGAAAGTGAGTGGGAGTCATCGGGGCGATGACATCGAAGTTAAGGATGGGACAGAGGTCAAACAGATGTTTGCCCCTGGTCGAGATCCTGTGGCTATTCCTGGCTGTGTGTTTGGCATTGAGATCGCCCGCTATGATAACGGAGTCACTCAAGCCAAATAGGATAGTGATAGCCCTTCTCAACTCTCCCACTCCTCCTTCTTATCTCGTGTCTCACTTCCAATACCTATATAATGTTCTTCTCACGCTAAGAATCTACGTTCTTCTAACAATCTTCTTTTACTCTGTCCTTCTCATACTTCTGACTTTGTTCATTCTTCCTTTCATATTCAGTCCATTCTTCTTTGGAATGCGCTTCCTCTTGATATCAGGACGGCTACCAGTCGGTATGCATTTAAGCGGAAATTGCAGAGTTATTTTCGAAACAAATAGAGTAGAGTCATCTCAACATCTCTCTTCCTGGAATTTGTTTATATATATATATATATTTATGTAAGTATATAGTATAGTGTATAGTGTATAGGACTTATTTATATATTTGTGTACGTTATTTTGATAGTTTTTTTTTTTTATCATTGTTAAACATCGCTCAAATCAATGCTTTCCTTTCCTTTTAATTAAAGCACCTGCCATCTAATCTCTTCACCACCCTTGGTTGACTGGTAGAGAATGCCTAAGGCATTAAGTCCGCCTTTGTACCTTTTGTGCGAAAAGTTATAAATAAATAGTGAGGTCGTCAGATAACTGGGGATAGTTTTCTGATAGTTGCGGGGGGATGTAAACCGATATTAGAGTGATCGGCTGGTGACCTGTCATGCCGAGCCGGCAGGCAGACAGACACTTCTAAACGCGAGAGAGGGGGCGCGTCCACAAGAATGCAGTACAGATCCTTTCTGTAGTAAATGATGGTACCCCCTCGGTGGCACCGAGTCCTGTCAATGCGAACTATACGGTAGTTCGCAATTGACGGGTCTCGGTGGCGGGGCTTCAGGAAAGTTTCCTGTACAAGTACAACTTGGCGATCTCGTCGCGTTGTCCCTGGATGCCATTGGCATTAAAATAGCCTAACTTGAGGGATTGGGGTTTGGTTCTCGTAATGGATGTGTTATTCATTATGAGGTTACGTTGGTGTAGGACACGAGGGCTTGCGTAATCTCGGGATACGCATTATATATCTGTTGTATTTGGAAAAGGTTGCCAGCCTGACGTCGCAACGTTGAACGTGGCAATCACGTTGAATGCGTCCATGGGGTTTTCCCCGACCACAGGAGTGGTTGGGGGAGGAGGGCGGGTGTTCGGATACGCGGATCCATCAGGGGGGGGATTTGCGGGAAGGGGCCCTTAGTCCTCAGCGCAGGGAAAGCCTGCTGGTGGTTTAGCAGGTTCCAAGGGCTAGACCTTTGGGGACTTAGCCTGCATGGAAGCTGGGCTGAGGGAACCGGGGGTATCCCTGGGGGGGGGGGGGGGGGGGGGGCAGTCTGGTCTGTCTGTCTGTGAACCTTTTTGTCGTCTTTGAGGAAGACGGCTCTGTGCATTGCGATCTGTCTTTGGGCCGGAAGCACTCTGCAGTGCCATGCTCGCCCAGGCACTTGACGCACCTGGGCGTCGCAGTGCCATTGGGAATGGCCATATAATTGGCAGCGGTGGCATTGGCCAATGACACCGTTCTTCCAGGGTTTTTGGAGCTCAATCCCCATCAGGCCGCAAATAGTGCGCACCTGGAATATTGGGTGATGACCTTCCACCGGGGACAGATTACGAGGACCATGTCGAATGCCTCTCCGCCTCTGGCGCGAGAGCGGTGCATCCGGTAGACCTCGTCGTCGGGGATTTTTTGGGCCTGAAGGTCGGCCTTGATGTCCGAAGTAGGGATCTCGCGTGGGATTTTTTTAATGACCACGCGGGTCTGACGCTCTTCCGGGAGTGAGTACGTATGATAACTTACTTTCCTCATGCTGAGCATGCGGGTGAGGTCCCTATGATGAAGATGATGATGATGGGGACTCCCTTTTCCGCACTTAGACGGGTGAGGCCCCTGTAATCCGAAGATTTCGGGACCTGGACTTTTATACCCTGTTGGGTAGCCTTAGCGCTGGTGTATTGGATCCTACTCTCAATACACCATTTGGACACTTCGGTCCATTTCCCCTTGTCCTGAATGAACACCGGGGGCGGGGAGGGGAGCTTCCTTGGGAAGGAAGTAGTCGGGGTGGGGGGGCGCGGACCCTGCGACGGGTTGCCAGAGGGGCCGATGCATGGGGCTTGGGGGACGCGGTGGGAGAGGGGGACTTAGTGGCCACCGTGTTGGCTTTTTTCTCCACGTGGAGAGCCAGGGCCTGGCTGGCCTGGTTTTCTGCCTCCTTTTCTTCCCCTGCCCCTGGACTGCCGTGAAGCCGTCATGCTCAGAGGAAGGGGTAGACGAGGGGCATTCAAAAGTCGAGTTTTCGGACTCGCTATCTGACACGTACGTGAAAGGGGTTGCGGGGCGCTTGGACGCGAAATCCTCCGTGTCCATAGCCACGGGGTCTAATGACATCACAAAGCTGAAGTCAGCGATGGATGCGGAAGGGGATGGGGTGGGGTGGTGAGGGACTGCTCAAGAGCAGCAAACTTCGCTCCGTATTTGGCGGCGAAGTCCGGTATTTAATCGATCGATTATTTGATCATAAAAAGTGCCTGTAATGATCGGAGAAGTCAGGTGACTACCAGACACGTTACGTAATCGTAGCGGAATGCGGGTGACTCACCAAGCTGTAGCGGGAGCAGCGGAACGTGTGACTGTCCGTGACCGGTGTCGAGCGTGGAATCACTGAATCTGGGTTCGTTGGAAGTCGCTGCGCCCCCGCACGGGGGCGCGGCGAGCGGTGTCGGGGCGTCGCCCCCCGGCCGCGGATGCGTCACAGTGACCCGTAAATACGGGCCCCTCATAGTATTTGCCATATTGGCCTGAAGAAGATTGAGCGCGCGCATAGTTACGCGCGCCCATGATGTGAGTGATTGCTATTTTTTTTCTGTAGGCGCGCCACGTCGCTCTTACACAGCGCCGCCGCCGCTATCTTCACGACACCTCAGGTGAGACCCCCAGTTACCTAGGGGAGGCCCGGCGAGAGAACACTCGACGCTCCTACAGATAAGGTGTGTGGCCCTCGCCCCCCCCCCCCCCCCCCGCTTCCAGAGCTAGCCGGTTACGGTTGGGACTAGAGCCGTCGTGAGTGTGTGAGCGGTATTGTACTGTATGAACACCGCTCAGTGTCGACGCGAACCGCGGACCCGCGCCGCGTTCACGTGTGAGTTTAGGCGCCTGTGTAGAGGTGAGTGTCTGTATATCGTTTACGTAACGTGCCTATATTAACTTAGCACACGTTACGCAACGGATGTATGTTGTGTTGTGGAGTTTAGTTGTGTCGAGTAAGCCGCGTGTAACCTGGATGCGGCTTACTCGGGAGTCAGTCCGGTGCGATGGGGTCGTCGTCCGCTACCAGGTCGCGGGGTAGGGGTCTCGCGTCAGGGGGGCGCGTATGCCAGGGCGCTATCTGCTTGAAATGGGGCCAAGCAGATGCGTCGGCACGCGCGAACATCCCTTTCGCGAGGCGCCGCACAAACTCATCCAGGCTCTCAATCCCGATATCCTTCTGGATGATATCGTTCCTCACGAAGCGAGGGGCGTTCAATATTGTCCGCAGCGCAAGGCTTTGTTGCGCGCGGAGCAGCTTTCTAGTCGTCTCGCTCGTGAGGGCGAACCATGCCGGGGCGGCGTACGTCAAGATTGGGCGAATGTACAATTTGTACACGCCCAACTTGAGGGTGGCGGGAGAGGCGCGGATCCGGTGATCAACGCCTGCGTCTTACCCACGTTCACCGACAGCCGCCATTTGGCCAACCATCCGGGAAGGAGATCGAGGGCGCGCTGCATTTTGACGGCCGCGTACTTCACGTTAAGCGAGGTGGTAATGTACGCGGCGTCGTCAGCGTACAGCGCGAGCGTCGCGTCCGGGGTTGTGGGGATGTCGTCGGTGTACCGTGAGTAACACGCCGGCGATACACAGCTGCCTTGCGGCACGCCAGCCATCACCGGTCGGGCGCCGGATAGCGCCCCGTCGACCACCACCCTGAAAGTCCTGTGGTACAGAAAAGAAGAGACCACCCTGACAACGCGACGGGGCGCGTCGGACGTGGCCAGCTTGTGTACTAGGCCTTCGTGCCATAAACGGTCGAAGGCCTTCTCCATGTCGAGGAATACTACCACCGAGTACTCCTTCATGTTCATCGCAGCTGCGAGGAGGTGGAGTACCCTCGACAGCTGGAGCGTTGTGCTATGCTCCGACCGAAACCCGAATTGCTCCGGTCGTGGCGCTATATGCGGTAGGAGATGTCGCAGCAGGAGTGCTTCGAACACCTTGGAGACTGTCGGCAACAGAGTGATCGGCCGATAGCTCTCCGGCTTCAGCATGTTTTTCCCCGCCTTGGGCAGCAGGACAACGCGCCCTTCCTTCCACGAGGCGGGAAAGGTCCCGGTGCGCAGTACCGCCGTAAACAGGCGCGCCAGCGCCGCTACCATACGGTGCGGCAGGTGGCCCAGTGCTGTGTTGGTGATACCGTCGGCACCGGGAGCCTTTCTGGGCCTCGTCTTATGGATGGCGCGTCTGACTGCGCCAGGTGAGAAGAATACTGGGTCCTCCTCGGGAGCTATCGGCGCGGCATTGCGAAGTAGTCTCCCAGGTGTTTCTCGACTGCTGCGACATGCTCAGTGTCGCTGGTAGGGTTCGGTTGGAACTGACGCTCCAGGTGTTCGGCGAAGACCTCCGCCCGGTCCTCCGCTACATAGTATACTTTAGTGCCCCGTCGCTGTTGAGCAGCGGACGCATCGGGACTGGGGTATTCAGCAGCTGACCGCACAGCTTGTGTAGGGACGGCCAAACTGTCCGTCGTGGCGTCTATTTTATCCTCCCAGTCCGCGGCAGTGTGTGCCTGGAGCTCGGCCTTCACCTTCTCCGCGAGACGGTTAAGTTGTGACTTAAGAGTCGGGCGTCTAAGTTGTTGCCACTGTTTGCGAATGCGCCTCTTCTCGGCGATCATCGCACTTATGCGCGATGGCAGGGGCGGCAATAGCCCTCTCCGCTGCGGCTGTGTGCTAGTCGCCGATTGTAAGGTGCTTTGAATGCAAACAGTGACATCGCTCGCCATTCGGTCTACGTCCGCGGAGGTGACAATAGGCTGAGTTGGCGTGGTGGTCTCTATCTTTTCTGTAAATGACGTCCAGTCCGTCTTTCGACGTGGCGCTATGGGCTTCAGTCGGGTCATACTCGATAAGACGACAAGTACAGGTTGGTGGTCCGACTGTAACTCGTCGTCTATCACTTGCTGTGTGATCTGGCAGCTAAGCCCTCGGTGGACTACGATGTCCAGCACATCCGGTGTGTGTCCTGTGGCTTCTGGGTAGCGTGTCGGCGTCTCTGGGCCGGACACCGTATAGCCGAAAGCTTCCGCGTCCGCGAAGAGCCGTCTCCCCTCGGTATTCATTGTATAAGAATTCCACGCTGGGTGTTTACAGTATAAATCCCCAGCGAGGACAACTGCGTGTCCTTTTCTGTTAAGCAACGCCCGCAACTCCGTTGGCTCCAGGTAAGTCACGGGCGGCTTATAGCAGCTATAGATATCTATGTTCTCGCCGGCCATATACAGCTGGACACCCAGCGCGTAAAATGACCTGGTGTTCGACGAGGGGATTTCCTGATGGACGACTCTTCGTCTCACAAGTACTGCCAGACCACGGTACTGCATGTGAGCCGACCTTTCATCCTTCCTGTAAACGAGATATCCCGGGAACCTTATCCTGTCTCCAGGTCCCAGGAGCGTCTCGCTTATGAGCGCCACGTCGATATTTTGTTCCCTCAGGAGATGGCGGAGGGGGCGACCTTGTCTCGTTGGCCGCGGGCATTCCAGTGGATCACCCTTAACGACCTAGCCATGGTAAAGGGTTAGCAGAGTGGCCAGGCCATCAAAGATGACCGTCTCTATATCCTGACCCTGCCTTATGGTCTTTATTAGGTCCATAAGCAGCTTGATGGCACAGGCTGTAAATTCTGTTTTTGTTTGTTGTCCTTCCTGTGATGTAGTTCGCCTTTTAGCCGCGGCGCTATGCCGGCGCCAGTTGTAGGCACTATGTTTTCTTTATGTATTACAGCCTGTGCCCCGCTTGTGGCAGGGTCGGCCGCTACGACCTCTTCGTGGGTAGTGGGGGGGTTAGGTTTACCTCCTTTACCCTTCCCCCCTCGTCCCTTCTTCCTCCACCCGGAGGAGGCGGCTTGCGTCCTTTGTGTGGGCCCGTTGGCTGCCGCCATCAGCGTCATGCCTGTGTACGTTACCCCAGCAAGAAAGTGTCTCCTAGAGTTATAGGAGTAGAAAGTATAATTGGTGCCTTATTTGCTGTAAATGTGCCCCCACATAAAAATTGTGTGCCCCCTGTCGTTTTGGAAAAATACGGAAAAAACGATTCTTGCTGGGGTAACGTTTTTCTAGCAGGAAAATTCTAAACGAATGATCGGAGAGAGAAAAATTGTGCATGGCTAGAGAGCTTATATGTGTGCCAAAATGTGCCCCCAAAAATAAAATCTGTGCCCCTTCAGGTTTTCGAGATATTGCATTTCCTGCTGGAGTAACGTTTTGATGAATCGTATATCTCTACAAACATTGCATGTGCCCCTGTAGAATAAACATACACGAGTAGCTCTTAATGTGTGCCCCTTAGTGCCCCAATTAGATTTAAGAAAATATTTATAGTTTTCAAGTTATCGCGGTTTTATGAAAACCCGAAAAAACATCGCAGCGCCTAAATTAGACAAGGCACAAGTTCGCTGAAAACTGTATTCGGTCCTTCTTGACGCTAATAATAACCAAACAAAGTTTCAAAACTGTTCATGCATGCGTTTTTGAATAATCTCGCTACAAGTCAAAACGATGGTGTCATAACTTTGACGGCAAAATACAAGGAACCGGCTCAATCCCAGATGTGTAGGTGTAAACCAAAATCTTGTGCCTTTAGTCAAAAATATATGGTGAAACTATTCAGCTTGCAATGTTTCGCATTAAGTAAATATTAACAAAAAACCAAAATATGTAAGCAACGGCTGGTTATCCGACCAAATTTGAATGACTACTAAAAAGCGACGGATTCATACATATCGATGACCTTCTTTTCTTTACTCACTAACCGGTTCACATGTGTTGTGCCTGAGTACACTGACGTAGAAAAGTAAGAAGTAATAAAATAAAGTTTTTATTGGATTATATTCTACTAGCTGTTTCTATGACCTTACACATGATTAAGTACATTATAAATAGTAGCCTTAGTGCTATTCCAAGTTAAGCTATCTTCTCGATTCTAAATTTCATTAAAATACATCCAGTAATGTATGTGTGAACGAAAGAAATACATCCAGATATTTGCCAGGTTTTCGACCCAAAATTTGATTGGTCCCAATGTTTAAAAAAAATATAGTTCATGAAATGTGTGATGAATACCTACTACTAAAAAGAGGTAGCTCTTTTTTGTATATAAATAAAAAGCCCGTAATTGTCTTTTTTATATATATATATTTATTGATAAGCCGTAGGTTAGATAAATTAACAGTAAGTTTTTCATCATTAAGGGAAATGCTCCAACCAGCCCGCGAAATTCAAAATTTCTTGCGTTTTTTGCAATTCGCAGGCCAGTGCTAGGTTGTATGTTGATTATTAAAATATTATTCGCGGCTGTAAGACGTATGTAGTTACAGAATTATACTCATCAATACAACCTTCCAAGTTCATATAGGTGTAGGAACCAAAAAATAACAGAAAAAGTCAGCCCTACGCCTTTATGAACTTGGAGGGTTGTATTGATGATTTTGATGATTATACTTCTTAATAATATTTTAATCAACATACAACCTAGCACTGGCGTGCAAATTGCAAAAAACGTAAGAAATTTCGCGGGTTGGTTGGAGCATTCACCTTAACCAAATAAATTTTGGTACCTACAGTTTTGAGAGTTGTATTTAGTGTATACCTATAGTCAACCGCACAATGATCTGTGTTGCAACAACGTGTTTCCATTTTGTATGTCGTATTACGTATCTATGAGGGATTTATAATTATTAACCAACGATTATATTAAAGCTGATTATGTAGTGTCACATAATTTTGATTTGATGGCGTTTTAGATATATAAGTGTCAGGTGATAATGTTGTTACGTATATGGGATAAATGTTTATTTATAGCCAAATACCATCAGATAATTTGTGCACATTCGATGTTTACAGTTATATCTTTATGCGGTTTACTAACTACTAAAAACTAATACTAACACACTTTATCTGAATCTATGTATAAGCAAATTACTCGTAAGAAAATTATTTATCTGTGATTTAAAATTTAATATTTTTTTTACACAATGTTATACTTATTCTTAAGAGCGTTTATACCTTATGAGTGGCAAGCAACGTCGCAATTTAGTGTCATATTTCGTGGTTTTCAATTTTTATCATTTAATCGGAGCTATATTTTAAAAATCTGTCTAATTAACTTTTTAGAATTATGTGAAAACTGTGTAAAAGAAATCATTGAGTTTACAGTTCTATTTACATGCAAATAATACATTGGAAACTTGCAGGGTGTTATTTTCATTGTAAAATAACTGTAAGCATTACAGTTACTTACTTTTTAAACACTTTCACGTAATTCTATATAGTTAATTAAACAGATTTTTAAAATATGGCTCCGATTAGATGATAAAAATTGAAAACTACGAAATATGACACTAAATTGCGACGTTGCCACTCATAAGGTATAAACGCTCTTAATACTGATCTGTGATTTTTTGTGATAAGAATTTACTAATTATATGTTAGACTTAGATGAAAAACTGATCTGTGATTTTTTGTGATAAGAATTTACTAATTATATGTTAGACTTAGATGAAAAACTGATCTGTGATTTAAATAATAATGACTACACAAGTTTACACAACGTGCAAATAATTTCTAATATTTATAGGTAGAACTTTGATTTGTGATTTGATGCAATAATTACTTTAAGAATTAAAATTAAGGGAATAAAAATAATAATTTCCACATTAACAAGCTGTTTCATTTAATAAAGTCACAAGGTGCATTTAATTTTTTTTTTTACTGACCGGTTGGCGCAGTTGGTAGCGGCCCTGCCATCTGAGCTGCTGGTCCCGGGTTCGATCCCCGGACAAGTCAAACATTTGTGTGCATGAACACGTCTGTTTGACCTGTGTCTGGGTGTGTATATGTATATAAGTATGTATATCAGTCATCAGGTTACCGTAGTACAGGCTCTGCCTAGTTCGGGACCTGAAGACCTTGTGTGGATGTTGTCTTATATTATAAAAATAAAAAATAAAAATTTTAATTAGCCCCCAAAACTTTTGAATTTGACTGTACGGACAACAGCTTAGGTATAATACGTCCAATAAAGAAGGTCATCGATATGTATGAATCAGTCGCTTTTTAGTAGTCATTGGAATTTGGTCGGATAACCAGTCGTTGTTTACATATTTTGGTTTTTTGTTTATATTTACTTAATGCGAAACATTCCAAGCTGAATATTTTCACCATATATTTTTGAATAAAGGCACAAGATTTTGGTTTACACCTACACCTCTGGGATTGAGCCGGTTCCTTGTATTTTGCCGTCAAAGTTATGACACCACCGTTTTGACTTTTAGCGAGATTATTCAAAAACGCATGCATGAACAGTTTTGAAACTTTGTATGGTTATTATTAGCGTCAAGAAGGACCGAATACAGTTTTCAGCGAACTTGTGCCTTGTCTAATTTAGGCGCTGCTATGATTTTTCGGGTTTTCATAAAACCGCGATAACTTGAAAACTATAAATATTTTCTTAAATCTAATTGGGGCACTAAGGGGCACACATTAAGAGCTTCTCGTGTATGTTTATTCTACAGGGGCACATGCAATAGTTGTAGAGATATACGATTCATCAAAACGTTACTCCAGCAGGAAATGCAATATCCCGAAAACCTGAAGGGGCACAGATTTAATTTTTGGGGGCACATTTTGGCACACATATAAGCTCTCTAGCCATGCACAATTTTTCTCTCTCCGATCATTCGTTTAGAATTTTCCTGCTAGAAAAACGTTACCCCAGCAAGAAAGATAAAGATAAGAAAGTTAAGATAAGATAGTAGCAGTATAGTTAAGATATGGAATTATATTTTGGGGAAATTATTATTTTATTTCAGATGTCAGATTACATTGATCCATAATGGTTAGTAGCAACAGGAGCTTAAAATCTATGTTAGTAGGTACATAATTAAAATAGGTAATACGGTAATAGGTAATACGGGCTGGTGTCCGCAACTCCACGTCAATGCGCGTATTTTGCGTACGGGTGGGAAAATCGGTTATTCGATCCACCCCAGCTCCTCGAGAAAGGCCAGCAACGCCTTGGTGTTGCTGACAATCTCACGTAGGGTACCTGGGTTACCGAAGTACTTTGCCCTGTATGTGGTGACCACCGGGCAGCTTAGAAGCACATGGGCTGCTGTCTCGTCCTCCGCCATGCAGGCCCTGCACAGCGGACTGTCCGTGACTCCTAATACAAAGAGGTGTTTATTAAATGATCCGTGACCAGTTACGGCTGCTGTGACTGTACGCAGCTGTTGCTTGGTTAGTCGGAGAACCTGTTTCGTGAAGCGGCCATCGATTGTGGGGAGTGCTTCCCTAGCCTGCCTGCACTCACGTTGGTCCACCCATAGTTTGTGATGTTGGTCCCTGGTGCGTTTCCTTACCAGAGTGCGTATGTACCCGAAGGGGAGTGGCACCATGGGTTCGGGACCCACTGGCACAACGTTCGACCCCCTTCTAGCAAGTTAGTCGGCTGCATCGTTGCCTAGCGAGCCGCTGTGTCCTTTGATCCATTGAATGGTTATGTTATTGAGGTTGCCCATCTGGTTGAGGCGCTGGTGGCACTCGTATATTAGCCCAGAATCAACTGTGTGACTGTTCAGCGCTTGCAGAACGGCCATGCTGTCTGAGAGTATGCGGATCGAGTGATCTTTAACTTCCCTGGCCATGATGGCTGAGGCGGCTAGAGAAATACCCATGCATTCGGCCTGGAACACTGTGTTATGGACCCCCAATGGTGTGGAGATGCGTATGTTGAAGTCCTCCGAGAAGATTCCAGCACCTGTGCCACTACCTGTTTTGGATCCATCCGTGAAGATGCGCAGCTCTGCCGGGCGCAAGCCCTCGCATCGGCGATCCTCGTGAAGTTGGATTTTGTATTTTTTATCAAATATAAATTGTTTGGGTACCCGGTCATTTATGGCTTTCGTATTGGGGAACTCCTTGCTGAGTCCCTCAAGCAGCGCGGTGTGTGGTAAATCTCTCTTACCCCAGAGATCTAGTGCATTTAGACGAACCGCCGCCATCGTCGCTTCCTGCTGTATGAACAGGTGGAGCGGTGGTAGTCCCAGCATGGCTTCGATAGCTGCAGTCGGAGTGGTCCTCATGCAGCCTGTGGTGGCCATGCAGGCTAGTCTTTGCAGGCGTTGTAGTTTGCTAGTAGCTGTACCCATCTCAGTACGGGGCCACCAGACCACGGCCCAGTAGGTGATCATGGGGCGTATCACTGTGGTGTACAGCCATAGTATAATTTTAGGGGATAGGCCCCACTTCTTACCTATTATTCTCCTGCACTGCCAGAAGGTTATGCAGGCCCTGTTTAGTTTGTTGTCCAAGTGACTACTCCAGTTTAACTTACTGTCCAGAATGACCCCGAGATACTTGACTTCGTTGGCCAACTGCAGTTCTGTATTGAAAAGTTTTGGTAGACGGAACGGGCCTAATGCTCGTTTCTGGGTTAACATATCCAGTTCAGTTTTAGTGGGGTTCACTGATAGGTCAAATTCCCTGCACCATCTCTCTAAGATTCGTAGCGCTTGCTGAGTAAGGTTGCAGATCGTACCCGTCACCTTCCCCGATACAAGGATTGCGAGGTCATCTGCATACCCTATTGTGTAGTAACGATTGGCGTTGAGTTTGGTTATGAGATCGTTAATCACCATATTCCACAGAAGAGGGGACAGCACCCCACCCTGGGGGCAGCCTCTGGCTATCATGGCCAGCTGCTGCTCATCCTCAAGGCGAACTACTCGTTTGCTTAGCATGTTAGTAATCCAGTCCGCTAGTACCTGTTCAACGCCATGTCTATAGAGGGCGCCGCTGATGCTGGAGAAGTTTGTTTTGTCGAAGGCACCTTCGATGTCTATGAAAGTGCCCAGGCAGGTGCCTTTCTGATGAATCGCTGTCTCTATCTGGCTGACTACTAGATGAAGGGCAGATTCAGTCGACTTACCCGAGCTGTATGCGTGTTGATTACCGTGTAGCGGTATGGTTTTCAGAGCGCCGTCCCTCAGCTCCCTGTCACACAGCCTTTCCAGAGTCTTTAGTAGAATGGAGGTGAGGCTTATGGGTCTATGGGATTTGGCGTTTGTGTAGTCTCCCTTACCTGGCTTGGGGATGAATATTACTTTCACTTCCCTCCAACCTTTAGGAACGTATCTAAGGGCCAGGCACGCCCTCATTAGGGGCACCAGTCTTATTGCGACAGCGGTTCCACCCCACTGTAGCAAGGCGGGGAACACTCCGTCAGGACTCAGGACCGGCTGCCTTGAAAGGACGGAAGCTACGGATGGCCCATTGGAGCTTCTCCAACGTGATCACCCTACTTGCATAAAGCCACTCATTATCTGTTGGTGTTTGGAGTACATCTTGCCAGTCGATTACCTGCGCAAAGGTACAGCCAGGGAAGTGAGTTTCCATAAGGACGCGTCTCGTTTCTTCTGGCGAGGAAGTGAGTGTATTGTCCGGTTTGCGGAGTGTAACGGGCTCAGGTGTGTTCTGCTGTGACAGTACTTTCCTTACCCTGTTAGCCTGCTGACAGGACTCTATGCTACCACAGAATTTGCGCCATCCCGTGGTACTCCTGAATCTGATGCATTTTTTGTAGCTGGATTTGGCTGCGTAATAGTTGTCCCAGTCCTCATCCGCACATGTGTTCATGGCTCTGTTCAGAGCTTTCCTTACCTTACCGCGCTTGCGCTCCAGATCAGCCCCCCACCAGGGTTGCTTACCCGGAGCGCTACGCGGGGTGGTCTCTGGGCAGGCAGTATGGTAGCTGTCTATTCTTGATTTAGTAAGCTGGCTTACATGTACCTCAATCTGTGTCGTATCTGCAAATGTCGTCGGATTGTTTAATGTCGTAAGCTTGGATACAAGGCTACGTGTATAGTTGGCTCGATCCGTGTTTTGCGGAATGCGCCGTGGTGGTGTTGGTGGAACACAGACCTGGATGTCGAAGCGGATCCACCTGTGATCAGAGCAGGAGGCCTCCTTGGAGACCCGCCACCCAGTGGTAAGTTCCGCCGCGCCCTCCGATACCAGCGTGAGATCTATGATTGTTCGGCTTCTCCTGGTTACGAATGTTGGTTCGGAGCCAGTGTTTAGTAGGGATAGGTTAGTCGAGAATAGGTAGTCAACCAATGCCTTACCCCTCTCGTTTTGCGTGTCCACACCCCACAGCTGGTGGTGAGCGTTGGCGTCGGCCCCGACGACGACCGCAAACCCACCTCTCTCGCAATAGCTCACGAGGCGGGCGAGGTCGTGCGTAGGCGGCGCTTCCGCCTCAGGCATGTATGCCGAGGCGAAAACGATCACCCTTTCCGGGGCGTCGTCACGCTGTATACGCATACTTGCTGCAGAGACATCTCTGCAACAGAAGTCAGTTAAGATCTGTGTTTTGAGGTTACCTGTGACAAAGATGCACGATCTGGGGTGATCATGATCTGTGGTGACCAGGAGCTTACCGCCAAGATTTGAGAGTCCTTGTATGCGGCCCGCCCTAATCCACGGCACCTGGATCAGGGCAATGGCCGTGTGCTGAACCTCCAGCCACTTGCGGAGCTGAGCCGTAGCGGTCTGACTGTGGTGGAGGTTAGCCTGGAGGACTCTACAGGAACTCTGTCTTAGCTGTGGTTCTCGCCACAGCCGGACCTGCACCCGCGCTGGTACCCACGGCGTTAGCCGCATGGCCACCAGGGGCGAGGGAAGTGCAAGCACCTCCCTTGGGAAGACTCCCAAGGGAGGTGCTTGCATTTCCCTCGCGAAAGGAGGCGAAAGCCAATGAGACCATTGGCTTTCGCCTCCACTCCCAGGTCTGTAAATTTAACTGGCCTTAAATTTTCCATGTTAAATAGATGTCTAAAATTCGTCTCTCTGGCTCCCACCCTCCATGGAGCCCGCAACTGGGAACGTCTCACTAATAAGAAGCTCGAACGTTAGGACTACCAGAGAGATATAGGGGCGCAAGGCTGGCTTACAGTGCGACATCGGGTGCTCGATCGGGTTGGCGTAGGGGGTCCAAAAGGCCACCCCCAACGAACTGATCAACCCTCACTTACACCGTCAGCATGACCTTTACCTACCGCTTTGGCCGTCCGAAAACGACCTCAGCGGACCTCATGCACCTCGCCAGTGGCCCTCTGATGGGACACAGTGGCCATTTCCCTACCCTTGGCTAATGGGTAGGGCCACCGTTTCGCTTGAAATCCAGTCCAAAGGGGGCGTGTTGCCTTACGGGCACATTACAACCAGAGCCGCTCGGCTCAACCCCCCAGGACTCCTTCATCCCCGCTCACGGCGCTCAACTGCGCAGGTCCTAGCGCAGGTGACTACTTACTCCTACTCGTCATCAGCTTATTTTAGTGATGGACGAGCCCGCACCCACCCAGTCACTGAGGGGTCGCGGTTAGGAGTGGGAATTGGAGAGATGGAGGTGGGAGGAATGGGGATGTGGGTAGGATGAAGGATGGGGAAGGGATGTGTTAAGATAAAAGGCGCCTGGAGGTTTTTGTTACGTCTATTTCTTAAGGAATTAGACCAAGAACGGGGTGGCAACCTCGGGAAGGTGCATCCGCCAGACTTGCCTTGAGGATCATCACGATTGTAGCGCTCTCCCTCAAGACCCCGCCACCCTACCACCTCTGAAGGAAGCGGCAGGGTAGGCCTGCATCTATACTACCAAGCAAAGCAAAGCAAAGCATGTCGTTGCGCAATCGCGAAAGCATACATACAGACCCCCCCCCCCATAATTAAAATATAAATAACAATAAAATTACATCATAGGATTAGAAACCATTACAATTCAAATATTAAAGCATTAAAACAAAAATATCAATTAAAATCAGAATTACAATTGGAATAAAAATTAATTATAACTAAAAGATTTTATTTTACCGTCCCAATTACGATGCGTACCCAAAGCGAGTGCATTGGACACTGAAATTTACCAGAAATTATCCTCAGAATATTGTTGCTGCTGCCGCGTAATCTACCCAGCAGAGACGACACCCGCTTGCGTCTTATTGCGTAAAAGTCATCCGTACGCGCTTCGGCAAACATCGCGGACGCACTGCAGAACCACGGCAACCGCAACAACATCCTGAAGACGTTGTTGTATTGTACCCGCAGAGCGCCGTACGTCCTTTGAGTATAGTTAACCCACAGGCTGCTCGTGTAAAATGATTGACAATATGCTTTGAATAGCGCTACCTTGACTTCAGCTGAGCAACGAGCAAACCTGCGAGCCAACATATTACCGCGGACCGCCAGCGCTCTGCGTTCACGTTCAATGTCCTCGTTGTCCTTTAGATCATCGGTGACAATGTGCCCTAGATACTTCACCTTTTTCACTCTTGTGAGAGGAGACCCGTTTAAAAATATGGGTGGAGCATCATGAGGGGTTCTATCACCTAGACCAAAAATCATACACTCGCTCTTGGCAGCATTATATTTGAGACCATGACTTTCAGCGTACCGCTCACAGACTCTCAGTAGCTGACGAAGGGCCCCAATTGACGGGCTCAGCAGCACCATATCATCGGCATAACTTATATTATTGACAGCGACTCCGTCAATATGACAACCTACCTGCGTACTACTGAGCTCGCCAATCAGACCGTCCACATAAATATTGAAAAGAGTGGGTGAGGAAATTCCCCCCTGCCTCACGCCACACTCTAGCTTGTACTCCTCAGACAAGCAATCAGCCCACTTAACGACATTCAATTGATTGTCATACCAAAATTTGAAAATGTCCACTACTTCTGTGGATACATTTTGTTTACGCAGTTTATCCCACAGGAGCTCATAACAAACCAGATCGAAAGCTTTGGATAAATCTAAATAACAAGCATAAACAGGTGTCCTACGATCCAAGTAATACCTAACCGTGTGCTTCATACAGAGAATAGCAGTCTCAGTGGAAAGACCAGGTTGGAAGCCAAATTGCGCGTGATTCAGGTTAAGGTTCATGCCTGTTAAGCAGACTATCCATTACCTTAGCCAAAATTGTCGCCAGGGAGATAGGACGATAGTTACATTTATCACAAATGTCTGCAGTTTTACATTTAACAATTGGTACGACCATTGTTCTCATAAGGTCTTGAGGCAGACACTTATGACTTATACACAGGGAGAAAAGCATGGCCAATATGCAACGGGCAAAAATACAGTATTTAAGTGCCAAAAAAAAAGCCTAAGAGCTATCCACAACCTACAGACAACTGACAGTTGCAGACCGTTTTTTAAAAATATGAAAATATTAAAACAAGGTATTATTATTAAGGTAGCCACATTAAGCCTTTCAGATTTCCTACACACCAGCTTTAAATTGCATGTGAGGTGCTAACAGTACGCCAATTATTTATACTGCACATCATATTAGAGCAGCACGCTGAACTCGCTTACAAGCCAGTACCTTCTGACAAAAGAAGGAAAGATTTGGTCTGCATAAAGCCTCAAACTAGACATGCCTTTGTAAACCGATTCTATGTCTATTTAGGACCCGATTTATATAATAAGCTCAATAGAATACATAATATTTACAGTGCCGGTTACAAACATTGTAGTCTGAAGATACGCGAATATTTGGGTAAACTTGATTACACAGACACAGAAAGACTTCTAGAAGTACTTCAATAATGATGTAGTTGTTAAATTGGCAACTTTTTTTGTATTTAGTACCTAGTTTATTAAGGACAGTATTATTGTAAAGTTTAGCGCTTAGTATGGGGATGGCCTGAAACACAGGTTTTTATTAACCTAGCTCAGGCAGGTCGCCACAAGATAGAATGTCAGTACCAACGCACCTTTCTTATGTAATTAAAAACGAGTAAATTAAACTAGCTTTTATATAAGTATTTAAGCCAATCTGTTAAGAACTTCGTACTACTAAGTATTGGGTATCATTTAAGCTATTACCAATTTAATTAGTTTTGTGTTTCTTAAATAATAGGGTTTGTCCTCCAAATAGTAGATCTGTCACCAAAATGTAGTCACCAAACAATGCAAAATCAGTTCCACAATAAATCACCTAAACTCCTGAGATATAAGGTCTAGTACCAAATAAATGTTTTTGTATGTATTATAATAGGTGTGTCCTAATAAGTATTTAAGCAAACTAATTTAAAGAGATCACCAATAGTAGTAGTTTTCTTATTCACCACGGATCGATTGATATACATAATATGTCGACGGTAGGGCTTGGTCGACGGAGCCCCGCTTAGCGGGGCTCCTACTTCTGGGTGGTTTATAAAAAAATAACCACGAAGGGGATGGCGGGGTCTCTCGACCCCGCCATCCCCTTCTAACCTAACCTGTCCGAGTCGGGGTGCCCTAAAGTCCAGATTGCATCCAGTTTCTCCTGGTAATTTGTCTCGGGTATCATTTAAGCTATTACCAATTTAATTAGTTTTGTGTTTCTTAAATAATAGGGTTTGTCCTCCAAATAGTAGATCTGTCACCAAAATGTAGTCACCAAACAATGCAAAATCAGTTCCACAATAAATCACCTAAAATCCTGAGATATCAACCTGGGAACAATTTTTGTTTATCTGAGAACGAAAATATTTCGTGGCGATAGATCTATTTATTAGGTGATACAACTTGATGACAAATATAAATTTTGGTGATAGAAAATATAGTTCCCCTAAGTATTTATAAGTGTTTAGATGTATTACTTTGTAAAAGGACCTAAATAAAAGTTATATTATTATTATTATTAGGTATTATTATAACAATGTCATCGTTGTACATATTTGAAACGTCCATGTTTGTCAAAAATAATCTGCACAGCTCGAGTAAGTAGCCAGCGCCGCGCCGTTGTGACCGGTTACAAACAGTTGGGTCTAAAACTGCACTATTTAGGAACAGTGTTTTTGCAATGGCTCCAAGGATATTTATTGGGTTACCAAAATGTATAAGAAGTGAAGAAAATGTCCGCAAATTTAACAGTAATTTGTTTTTATTTCTAATTGACAAGACGTATTACTCTATTGAAGATTTTTTAAATGACACAATTCCTTTAAGTAATATTATCTTTCTTTGACGTGCATGTAAAATTTAATTTAATTGACATTTATTCATTTAATTGACATTTATTTCATTTAATTGACATTTATTTAACATAACTTACTTTTTAATTAATGTTTAATCTGCAATATTTTTTAATGATATATATAACACAAAAATATACTATTTGTACACCAATTTTATTGGTAGAACATAGAGTTCGACTACAATAATAATTATGTATATTTAAGACCTTTTATGTATATATACCTATGTTCACAAATAAAGATTGATTGATTGATTGAAGAATCGTTTTTTCCGTTTTTTTCCAAAACGACAGGGGGCACACAATTTTTATGTGGGGGCACATTTACAGCAGATAAGGCACCAATTATACGTTCTACTCCTATAACTCTAGGAGACACTTTCTTGCTGGGGTAACGTACACGTCATGCCTTGGGCCTCTTCGGCTTCCACTTGTGGCCTCTCGGTGTCCACTTGGGATCGGCGCGTGGTGGCCGTGATGGCGACAGTCCCCGCTCGCTTATTCCGGGTTTCTGCCTGGTAAACAGGGCACTTTATATTGCACGCGGGGTGCGGGCCACCGCAGTTTGCACAGGTGGCCGGCTCCTCCCGCGGGCGTGGGCAATCTCGTGCCGCGTGCTCGCCCCCGCATCGTACACAAGCGAGTGGCCGGTGGCACTGGTGCTGGTGCGAGCTGTGCCTGAAGCGTTGGCACCGGTGGCACTGGGCGGGGCCGCGTTTGCCTCGCCAAGCCTCTATCTTGACACCACGCATGTATAGGAACACGGCGGTGTCATAGATAGCCCGGACGTCAGGGGTTTTTTTCAGTATGGCGTGAAATACACAGCCGGGTCTTCCTTGCGCCCCCTTGATGTGGCGCACGTACTCCGGCTGGTACCCCAGCGCCCGGAATTCCTCCTCTATCTCCTGGGGGTCGGTGTCTGCCGGTAGCCCCCTGATGGCAATATTCATGCTTCTTTCCGCTGGCAGCGAGTAGGCGAACCATGAAACGCCACTATCCTTTTCAAGGCCGACCAAGTACCGCTGGACCAGCCTGTATTCGCCTTCGCTTTCGGGAGTGAAGCGGACTCCACTCCCGTATGGTCGAGCGTTGCGAGGCCGACCCAGCTTGGCACTGATGGCCCTGAAATGGGCGGCCCAATTCGGCAGCCTTTCCACTACCAGCGGCGGGTATCTTGGCCTCTTCTTTTTCCCCGGTTGTTGCGTCGTCGTCGCCTTCTCTGCTCCGGAGGCGGCAGCAAGGGGGGCGGTAGATGCTGAGGGGGCGAGAGGTAAGTTTGGTTGACTTACCCCTGCGGTTGTTGGCGATGGTGATGGTGGTGGCGAAGCTGGGGGCGAGCGGCGTGCCGCGTCGGCAAAAGTGGGCGACGCTGGCGCGCCCGGGCCGCGCGGCGCGCTTTCGCGCTGTGGCCGCTGCAGGTCAGGGCGGTGCCGCTTCGCTTCCTCCGCCGTTGTCTCGCCGGAGCTCCTTCTGCGTCGCTGAGGTCTGTCCTCGAGTTGGAACTCGAAGTCGAACCCCAGCGACGGTGTCGGTGATGCCGGCGACATTATGTCGGCGGCCTCAACGCGCCTTCCCACGGTGGGCCGCGGACCGGGTCGCGGGGTCATGTCCCGAGACACATCCCCGCGGCCGGACACGGCTGAGCCCACCGATGCCAGCGACATGCTCGACCCTGCGCGTGACGAGCACGCCGATAGCACGGCGGGCGAGCCGTAGGCGGAGCCACGTGGGGGCGCTGGTGAGGCAGGCGTCTGGGTCTTGGGGGGTACCGGGCGACGTGCTCCGGTACTCGTTGGCCGCTCCCGCTCAGCCATCACCGGTCTCGCCAGCGAGAAGCGGGGTCCGAAGGAAGCGGTGCGCGAAGCTGGCACAGCTCTGGCAGTCGGCTCGGGCGGCGACGTGTAACGTGGCGGCGCGGTGTTGCGAGCGGGGGGAGCACGGGGTCGCGCGGACGGCGCGGCTGTGCGCGCGGGCAACGCGGGGTACGCGTGCGGCGCTGTGGAATGCGCAGTGGGCGCCTGGGAGAGTGCGGGTGCGGGTGCACGCACAGGCGGCACAATGGTGTGCGCATGCGGCGCGCGGCCCGCGCTCGCTGGTGGCCCTGGGATGTGTATGGGAACCGGGCGGAAAGCTGCGGGGCGGACGGGTACCGCCTGCTGTCGGCTCGACGACGGCGTCGGCGCAACGCGCGCAGGCGCCGATGACGTCGGCGGGCCGGCAGCTACGGCGGCGCCCGCTCCCCCCCCCCCCCTCCTCTTCTGTCTTCGTTTTTCCCTGTTCGGGATGGTCCAGCCGGTCCGGCTGGCGGCGCACCGGACGACGCATCGCCGATATTCGGCATTGACGTCGTCGTCCGGTCCAACGCCGGACGGATCTCCTTGGTCCCGGCTTCGCGGCCAAGGGAGCCGCGCTTGCCGGGCTTCGGCATCCCGGGGGCGTGGACTGCCGCGACCGCTGCGGTGATTGCTCACCGAGCAGCACGGGGGGTTCCCCCAGTGTTTGCACCAGTGCCCACTTGGTCACTCGTACAAACACAATGAAAACAGTTTTTTAAAAAAGGCTAAAAACTCACTGCGGTCCGCACGGTACTGTCTCAGCTGGTGGGTGGTCCACTAGTGAGGTCCACGAGCCGATCCTGAATCTGGGTTTTTTTTCTTTTTTTCCTAACTATGGCATCTCGTAGTAGACCTAGAGAGGTCGTTACTACTTAACCGGACTATCCTGTGGTTGCCATAAGTGAAACTCAAAGCCTCCAGCCAGGGGCGTATTTTTACATACTAAGCGACTATCACCTAAGGGCACCCCCTGTGGGGTACGAACCTCGGCTTAGGGCGTCGCTGGGGGGGGGACAGCAAGGTGGGACAGGCTGGATCTGATTTTTCTTATTATTAAGCTTGATCAGGTCGGCGTTTCCTAATTGACTACTCTGAGAAGAAACGCCGAAATAAACTCAGAGGTCACAGTCGGGGGTTTATATTTACGGGCTCAGCTACGGCGCGGGCTGGCGCTTCGTCGGGCAAGGGTCGGGGGGGACGATTAAGTCGGGGGGTTCGCGAGGTACCTCGGCGGCGAGGACGGAATAACGGTTTGTGTATTTTGTGCACTGTACTGGTGGCCCTATTGCTCTCCTGGCGGAGTGTTATGGGGTCATCGGGGTCGGTGAGGACATGCCTTTGGCGGCGGAGTTGGCTGATTTTAGAGGGGACATAGCCTGCGGCCTTGACAACCAGAGGGTTGCGATCCTTGTCGGAGGTGTCGAAGAAACGCTTGGAGTTGCGTTTCATGAATTGATGGATAGTGGAGATTTTGAGGTCTAGGTGGAGTATTTGGTTACGAACATACCAGGGGGAACCTGTTGCCCTACGAAGGACACGATTTTGTAGGGCCTGCATCCTATGGATGTGATGGGGTTTAGCATGTGCGAAGACTGCACTGGCGTAGGTCATGATTGGACGAATGCACACTATAATATTATATTTACGGGCTCAGCTACGGCGCGGGCTGGCGCTTCGTCGGGCAAGGGTCGGGGGGGACGATTAAGTCGGGGGGTTCGCGAGGTACCTCGGCGGCGAGGACGGAATAACGGTTTGTGTATTTTGTGCACTGTACTGGTGGCCCTATTGCTCTCCTGGCGGAGTGTTATGGGGTCATCGGGGTCGGTGAGGACATGCCTTTGGCGGCGGAGTTGGCTGATTTTAGAGGGGACATAGCCTGCGGCCTTGACAACCAGAGGGTTGCGATCCTTGTCGGAGGTGTCGAAGAAACGCTTGGAGTTGCGTTTCATGAATTGATGGATAGTGGAGATTTTGAGGTCTAGGTGGAGTATTTGGTTACGAACATACCAGGGGGAACCTGTTGCCCTACGAAGGACACGATTTTGTAGGGCCTGCATCCTATGGATGTGATGGGGTTTAGCATGTGCGAAGACTGCACTGGCGTAGGTCATGATTGGACGAATGCACGCTGTGTAAATGCGTAAGTTACACCTGAGGGATAGTTTGCTGCGTGCATTCAGAACGAAGTGGAGTCTACCAAGAGCGAAGCCTAGGCGGCGCGCGAGCGGGCCTTCCTTATATGCTCTGTGAAGGATAGGTGCTCATCGAGGATGACACCGAGGTGTTTGGCTCGCTTCTCCCAAGGGATCGGTTTGCCGGACATAGTGATCGGTTGGGGAATCTGGGTTTTTTTTTTTTTTTCTTAACTATGGCATCTCGTAGTAGACCTAGAGAGGTCGTTACTACTTAACCGGACTATCCTGTGGTTGCCCTAAGTGAAACTCAAAGCCTCCAGCCAGGGGCGTATTTTTACATACTAAGCGACTATCACCTAAGGGCACCCCCTGTGGGGTACGAACCTCGGCTTAGGGCGTCGCTGGGGGGGGGGGGACAGCAAGGTGGGACAGGCTGGATCTGATTTTTCTTATTATTAAGCTTGATGAGGTCGGCGTTTCCTAATTGACTACTCTCTGAGAAGACACGCCGAAATAAACTCAGAGGTCACAGTCGGGGGTTTATATTTACGGGCTCAGCTACGGCGCGGGCTGGCGCTTCGTCGGGCAAGGGTCGGGGGGGACGATTAAGTCGGGGGGTTCGCGAGGTACCTCGGCGGCGAGGACGGAATGACGGTTTGTGTATTTTGTGCACTGTACTGGTGGCTCTATTGCTCTCCTGGCGGAGTGTTATGGGGTCATCGGGGTCGGATTCTGGGTTTTGGGTCATCTTATAATATATAGGTTTTCACTAGGATACAGGTAGTCGGTGAGGCTATCAGTTACAGAATCAAAATCGCAGCTCTCACCCAATTACAGACGGTCTATATTTGTGGTGGTCTATATAGTGTGTGTACGTGTCTGTGCCTCATGGAATATTCCTCGAAAGTGTTCTCACGAATACTACTACGCTACGATTCCTAACAATGTTCGTGCGTCATGGGATTTTCCTTGATAGAGGTCCCACGCTCGTGGCTTAGGTTGCTACGATTCCTAACATTGTGTCGTGCGTCACTGAAATTTCCTCGCTTGTCGTTAAACATTCACGACTTAGATCGCTGTGCTTCCTAACAATAGGCAACAAGTATTGTTTGATGATCAACTTTTTTTGATAAATTGTATAATGCATAAGCAGAGGTGCTTATTCTTTTACAGATTTCCTCTGCTTGTGTCTTCCAATTTAGTTGGCAGTCGATCGTTATTCCCAGAAATTTGGTAACATTTGCTCTGTTCACAATCTGTCCGATATAGTTTATGTTCATGCCTTCAGTATAAAGTCGTTAGTAAAAGTACACTATTTTAGTTTTTTGTAAGTTTATTTTTAAGTTATTATTATTAAGCCATTTTATTACCGAGTTAAGTGCATTGTTAATGTCACTCTCATATGTTTCTATGTTGAAACAATTTAATAGTAATGTGCTGTTGTCGGCAAAGAGCACCATGGGTTGGGGAATTTGACGCGGAAGGTCACTAATATTACAATAAAAATAATAAGGGTCTGAGAACGCTACCCTGCGGCACGCCATATTTTATTTTCCTATGAGATGATTGATACGTTATTTCTATTTTAGATTTAAGGCATGCTTTAGAAATCTCCGTATACTGTTTATGACCTTCAAGATAAGATTTTATATAATTGAGGCGTACGCTGTATGCATGGAGTTTGTTTAAGAGGGTTTCATGATTCACACTATCAAAAGCTTTCGACATAATATCATAACACATTTCGACAATCATATATATACATACATTATAATCAAAGCATACATGTATTTTGGTGTCCATATTTGGCATTACTGTATTTAAAAAGTCATTATTCTTATTTTTCCTAAAGCCTTTTTGTTCGTCACATAATAAATTGAATTTTTACAAAAATGCATAGAAGTATTAATAAATTATCTTCTCCATTACTTTAGAAAACACAGGGATCAACGCGATATGTCTATAGTTTGTCATAATTATCTTCCTTACAATTCTTTTTTCTTTTTAAAAACTGGTTTGGTTTTATTATAGTGGTTTTAAGGCTATTGGGAAATATTCCAGTGTGTATACATAAATTAATAATATGGCTTAAAGGGTCAGATATACAGCTGGAAACAATTTTTTTAAGGATCTAATGATGCGCATGACATCTTCAGGAATAACTGGGGACATAAATATTGAGTGTGTGTGGGTTATGCTTTACGTCTACGATAGCTATTGACTTATTCTTTGGTTTTTCTGAAAGATCTACAAAAAAGTTATTGAATGATTCTGCTATTTCGGTAGGGTTTGTTAATAAATCAAGATTTTTAATTTGAGAAATGGGTTCACTGTTGGTTTTAGTATTATTAATAATTTGCCAGAATGTGTTTGGTTTGTTCTTTGAGTTAATTATTAAATAACTATTATGAGATTGCGGAGTTAATTTAACAATTTCCTAATCTCTTTGAGTATGTAACATAATATGTTTTCTTATTTTCATCTGCCGGTTTAAAGCCTTTGTAGCCAAAAGTAATGGTCTTTGTCTTTTACTGCAAATTTGTATGCCTCGTGATATCCATTTGATTTTCTTTTCGGATTTTACTGTAACTAACTTGTAGAGAAAACGTAAATCATAGAAGAGTAGAAAGATTTCTAAGAAATTATTAAAGGAGTCAATAAGATATTCTATGTTGTAAACGTCAGAAAAAGATAAACTGTGAAGATGGGTTTTAAATTTAATGAGATTTTTTGTTGATGTATCTCGTATCTTTGTTTAACAACATTTTATTTGACAAGATTTACTTACTTTTATTTTTATTATTTGGGCTGTATTTGACTTCTAGCATAAGATAAGGCTTTTAAAATCTAAACAACACACATAATAATTAAATAATTTTCCACATAAAATAATTTTTGTATGGTGTTTTGCACATAAATTTCTTAGGACAGCATACAAGTTTTCATAAAATTTATTCAAGTTAGTTAGCTTGGGTGGTCTATACACACATAAGACAATAAGCTTTTGAAATGTGAGTTCAATGGCGCAACATTCTATTGTTGCTATCGAGAATCGCATTAAGTCAGGTAATTCTTAATATTCATAACCTTTTTTGACTAAAATACGGGCTCCACCGCGTTTTACATTACTTCTTGCATAACATGCCGCAAGTTTATAACATGGTATAAGTAACAAGTTTTCCTGACCAGACATTATGAAATTTGTTTATTTGACAATTCTTTAATATATTATACAGTCAGTAGATCCGACTTGTGACCGGCAATATTTTGATGCAAAATATTTAGATGACCAAAGAAAAAATCAGTAGGTAAGTGAAATTGACGGGTTTGGATTATCATTTACTATGGATTCTGTTTGTGATAATGCAGTATTTGATATAAGTGACAGTAAATCACAGACCAAATAGCCTTCAGTAAATTATGAAAAATATTTCTCATTCCTCGGTTGTTCAATTTTCTTCTAAACTTGGAAAACATAGTAAAATCATTTTTTTTTCTAAATTAGAGTCTAATACTGTTACATAATGGTAGATTTGCAAATCCAAATAAAGTAAGTTACAAAAAGTTTCTATACGCCAATTGAAAATTGTTGTATTTCCACATCACTTTCAGTTTTTCGAAAATCTTCCTCTCCAGTTAAAATTGCACAATATTCATTCATCGAATAATCCTTAACTTTTTGTTGCAAATTACTAATTAGCTGTATTGTTCAACAGTTCGGCGAGACATAGTGACATAATTATATAATATTTGATAGTGTTTTAATGTTTCTTCGGCTATGGATTAAATACGTTATTACATTTGTTCGCACTGACAATGCATAATTCATTCCTATTATGTTTCGATTTGGTGATCTCTCTTTCCTTCCATTGAATAGATTTATTTTGAGTTAGGACTCTATAGGATACAATCAATTTTGACGTGACAACGTCTTATAATTCGATGGAGCCGGCTGCGCGCACGTGCGGGCATCAGAGCACGTGCGCGCATCAGAGCGAGGTAACGCCGCATGACTCATGCGGCGTTACCTCGCTCTGATGCGTTCCATTTAAAGCTTGAAGTGCAAGCGAGAGCGCGGAACGAGCGACAAATAGGCACAATCGGCCTCCGCGTTCGGCAGCGTTCGACATCTGTCTCTCTCCTACTTGAGTGAGCGATGCGTCCGCGTGGACCGCTGCTATACAATAATACATTTACATGTTTTCGTCAAGTATGAAGTGCAGTGAAAAGTGAATGTGGTGTCAATTGTTTATAGCAACGATAATTGCGGCGATAAAGGTAAAAATTTACATAATTGTATTTATGCGTACAAATAAATGTAACTTGATCAATTCAATTGTGATTTCCATTTACATACAAAATATTCCATTTCTATATCCATACAAAATACCAATCAACCAAATAAAATTAAAATTTTCTTTTGAAAAATGCAACCATTCCATCAGTATTTTCTTATGACGTTGTCACGTTCAACTATCGTCAGTAAACCGACTTTACAGACAACCGATTTTTTTTTTTGAGATGATGTGAACTGTTTATTTTGTGTCTTCTGTGTTATGTTTAATTGTTTACAAAATAATGTTGGACTACGTTCATTGTTGAGGTATGGTATATTGGATTATCACTAATTACTGTAGTCAGTAAAAATATTAAATTTTCTGACTCGGCATACTTCAATCCGTTAACATTCTAACTCGGCATACTTCAGTCCGATAACAACTTCATACCACACAATTTGCCTACGCTAGTGCCATTTTGGAGGGTTTTTGAACTATTACTTCAAATTCAAATTTATTTATTTGTACACATAGGTATAATGTAGTGGTACACGATGTTATAAAAATAGAAAAATATTGAGTCACTATGTGCTGCCTTGCAAGGCGTACAAATATTACTACACAGTTGGTAATAGGTATACAGGTAATAATAGCCTATAAAATTTTATATAATGCTAAGTAATGATCTTAAATCTTTAGTAATAAAATTAACATAAACAAAATAATAACAAATTAAGGTAACAAAAATTATTAATTAAACTTAAGTAAGTAGGTAATAACTAATAAATAAATCTGAGAAACTTATTACAGATTTTATTTTTCATCTAAATATTCATTTTATAGTGTAATATGCTTTCTGTATCAGAAACCTATGGAGGGAATTTTTGAAAGTATTTAAGTCTTTTGAAGCTGTTATCGATTTGGGTAGTTTGTTAAATATTTTTGGAGCCATTCCTAGGAAACTTTTTACTGTTTGAGACCCTCCATAGGTTGAACTACACAAAGGACAGCTGTTAGCAACCATAGAATTAGTACGTAATACTGATGAATTATGATGTCATGGATAGTACATATTAATTCCATGGCTGAAATCTAAGGATATTCTGTGCCAGTGCCACAGACTAAGTAATATACATTAGTCCTCAGAACAATAACATTGACAATAACTAAAGCATAGAAGGCACCGGAGGCACTTTAGGACATTTGAAGTGTACGCTGTCATAGACAAAAGAGTATTAGCTAGTGATGTGACTATGCATAAAATAAATACCGATATCGACTTCTTATGGTATCGCTCCTTGGCATTGATTACGGTGGAACAGAAGACGAAGTTTTTCCAAAAAGAAATACGTGTATTCACAAATAACACAAGAACAATATTTTTACAATAAAATAATGTGTATTTAAAAACAACCACGAGATTTTTCCCTTTTTTTATGTTCTTGACAAGAGTGACAATCAATAGGTATACAGTTGCTTGGTAACCAAATTTAAGTTCCAATTTTAATATCTAGAGCGTTTATACCTTAAGAGTGGCAACGTGGCAATTTAGTGTCACATTTCGTGGTTTTAAATTTTTATCATTTAATCGGAGCTATATTTCAAAAATCTGTATAATTAACTTTTTAGAATTACGTGAAAGTGTTTAAAAAGTAAGTAATCGTAATGCTTACAGTTATTTTACAATGAAAATAACGCCCTGCAAGTTTCCAATGTATTATTTGCATATAAATAGAACTGTAAACGCAACGATTTCTTACCTTTTACACAGTTTTCACATAATTCTAAAAACTTAATTAAACAGATTTTTAAAATATAGCTCTGATTAAATGATAAAAATTGAAAACCACGCAATATGACACTAAATTGCGACGTTGCCACTCATAAGGTATAAACGCTCTTAAATCTAAAATATGCTAAGGTGAAATAAAGAACTCACTTCTGTCTGATCAACTTATTTATTTATAATTATAAACACAGGATAAATTATTAACAAATTGAAATTACCAAGAAAACGCTTAAATAATTTTTAAAGAGCGATTGGCCACGGAACAAGTAACAAAATATTTAAATCACTGTCCTTTAAAAATTATAGTTTTTGTTAGAAATGACCTTACTTTTTCTACAGGAGAAGATAATTATTTTGCGATATAATGAATACTAATTGTTAAATATTCTTTGCTTATCAATTTAATCAACAAATTTCTATGATCATCCAATACATCATTATCGAATGAATGTTCGAGTAAATCATCAAAAATTGACGTTTGTAGCAATATTTTAATAAAGCAGTCATCGCTGAAATGTTTGGAACAAATACGATGTTGTTTTTTCCATTCCCTGTAGTTACGTGCAATAGCGTTGATCCATTTTTTGCCTCATATCAATATCGGAGGGAAATCTGAAAATGACAAAAAAATCATATCCACACGTGAGTTTAAATTATTATACCATGAGCCACACGGATTTTTGACCACTGTCATTTTATTACTCATACGTACGATTTGCTGGCAAGACCGTAGGTATTTAGGTATTTATTTCACTCTTAAAATATTTAATCCTTCCCAAAACTACGTGTAAAGAAAAATAACGTAATAATTTAGATGACGCTAGTTCTATCGATATTCTATCGATAGTTTATTTTTGCAAGCACTATTGCAAAATATTTATATGCCGATTTAAAAGGAGAATGACCAAATTAGTATGGGCACTGGACCAAAAAAAAAATTGCTGCCCCCAGGGTTGACTCTTTGTTGGTGGGTTAATACTGTTGAACTAACTATGTGTGCAAATGCGAATCAAATTCCAACCCACAGTTACAGAGTAATTCGACGTTATATAATACTGCAACAATACACTTTCGCTTGCACCAATTTTTTTTTGTATATTATTTCTGCTTGTTAAAAATGTTGTTATAAGGATTCACTAAATAAATAGATGAATAATGAATTAAAAAAACGACATAGTTATTTAATAATTGTTTATTTTCGAACAATTTATTTTAAATGTTATTCATGACACTATTCTGCACAGATGGTAATATAGAATGCGTATTATAAATCATTTTCATCTATTACAATACTGTCTAAAAACTGTGCAGGATGGTCAATATTTTCGTACCGCGCATATGCCAAAAACCATACTATAGACATTACATGAGCACATGTGCCCAAAGTACGTCTGCCACTCTTACACGAACAATAATAATGATTTAAAGCCTCCAACCCAAGGTGGTCTGAGTTTACAAGTATATATATGTGATAAATTCGGCTTCGGGTATGCCTAGATTGGACTTTACCTCTTAATAGCCAGAAGTTATTACCAGTTATATTATAATTATTTAAAAGATTATTCAAATCATCATTTTCTCTGTACACTTCTATTGTATATACGCCATTACGAGCGTGTTCACTATAATAACTCCTGGCTAGTTTTATTTGGTACGTTCCTAACGCAAACATAACTAGTTCTTCCTCAGACAACCTTGGAAATTCTCTTACATCAGGTAACTCGGCAGACATACTTTGAAACGGAATCCGTCGGCTATTAAGATTATGGTCAATGACATACTGTGCGAGACAGTTTTCAATATTGACTCTATTATTAATTCTCTCCATAAAACCAAAATCATTAACATTATCAGTGATTGGGTCGTGGAAAGCATTTGTGATGGCCGCGGCATTCCTAAAATCGTCCTGCATGTGAGGCAGAGCTCTGTTAAAATAATCTTGCCTGAAAATCTTAAAATCTCTCTTGAAGCGGCCATTTACTACTTCCACGACCCATCGACAAATCGTCACTAATCGAGACTTATTGGCGTCAGCCGTTGTTAATTGAGTTTCGCCCCTTGAAACAGATTTAGGCATATGGGCATCATAGCCACAAGACTCTACGTTTGGTACGGCATCTCGGAAACCTCTATCCAAAATGAGAACATCTCCTTCTTGGAAAAACCAATTAAAAACACTGTTCGCACCATCAATTAATTTATTTAAAATGCTTGCATCGGATGTAGTCGCTGAATAGGGACCTGCTACTTCAATTATATAGCCATCACAACAGACTATTAGGAATGGTTTTAGTAGATTTAAGAACTTGTGATGGCTATACGTCAATCTTTGGAAGAGGAAGTTGCTACTTTTTTGTATGTATACATAGGTGCCATCAAGTATAATTATACATTTGTTTTGTTCTCGGTTTCCGAACAGAGTTTGAGGTATAAAAAGGTTTCGCCTAAGCACTTGCTCCCTTGTGATGTGATCCCAACCCAAATGTAGAGGTGTAAATTCTTTTTTTATACAGTCTCTTGCGGTTTTCATTTCTCTTTCTAAAGTTGTTCGGCTTATGTGAAACATATCTGCCAGTCTTGTATTGGCTTCACCAGTTCTTAACTTAATCAAATATGCTGCCAAAGCGGTTTTGGGTCTTTTGCTCCTTCTAGACAAAGATGGCGTTTCTACAAACATTCTGTTGAACTGTTCGAAACTTCGACCAGTCAGAAAGTAAACTTCATTTGGATCCATGGTTTCTATATTTTCAAAATCCACCCTTCCCTCTTGCGGCATAGTTTTCAAAATCTGCATCATGTCCATGATGTGAGCTTCGTTAAAGTCATGACTTACATTTCTGGCTGACAATAAAATCTCAAAATCATTTAAAAGCAAATGTTCTTCACAAACGCGTGCAAAAGGTGGTGCGTAGTAGTTAAAATCTTTCAACAAACGGATTTTCATGTGCTTTGGTATTCGATGCCTTGTCTCGCCTGTACATCCGAATAAAATGCAAGAGTTTGAAGTATTCGGTGCCCGACTAATATGTGGTAACTGTATAATAGAATGTTGAATATCTTGTTCGTCAACTACTGCTCCACGTTGATCACCAGCATGCGGTACCACAGCTTGATCTGGTTGTACCTCGGCTTGATCTGGTTCTATCACAGGTTGATCTGCTGGCTGTTCAGAAGGGCGTACTGGTGGTTCTTGTTCTCGTTCACTGGACGCACGACGTCTTGGTGGGTACGCCTCGCGTCGCCAGCAAGGCTGACAGATAAACTCGGCGTTGTTAAATTGTATCTGAAACAAATAGTTTTAGATACAATTACACATCACACATACACATCTTTTTAACAAATGTTATTTAGTACATGAATAAACCAATGAATGAATAGCGCCGCTACTGAAGTCCCTTTGACGCAGCGCTAGTGTCTATGTCATTACATTACATTGCATAAAAAAATGTAGTACCACAATTTTCTGCGGGCTTTCTTTCGTGACATGCACTCTATGCATTGTTACATGGTTAAATAAGTCATTATTGCAATCATTTAAGTATTTTATTTAGTTACTCACATGATAAGGAAGAACTCGTTCAGTTATATTGTTTGCAGCGATTGGATATTCTTCAAAAAGCTGCGTAGTTAGTGTTCTTCTTCTGATCGACCGCACTGATCTACCACACACTAGACACACTTGTCCAGCAGATGCTCGAAACATCTTTAAAACAGTGTATCCAAATCACAGGGCTTAAAATCAGATCCAGGGAACGTAATGCAAGGGTCAAACACGTAATCACAGGATATCCACAGAAAATATTCGCACAGTACACAACTATAAGCGAAGAGTGTTACAGAAGGACTGCACAGTTGCAATGCAAAGCGCATACATGTGTGAGCGAGAAGGTGGCTCAATCGCCTTCTCGCTCACACAACTATTGAGCAATGTACAAAGAAAGCAAACTCGCGTGTAAGCTAATTATCTGCGATAAGAAAAGGTCACCTACCTGTGTAAAAAAGTAAAATATGCAACTTTTTCATAAAATCACATTTTAGGTTATATTTATGTTTCTGTGGGACAGATTTTTTCGGTTCCATAGAATAAAATGTTGCATTTGAACTCTTATTTCAAATGAGTTATGTGGCAAATCTGGGGGCAGACTTTGACTTTTTTTACCAATTTTTGGTCCAATTTGGTCATTCTCCTTTATATTTTCCCTAGAATCGAATTATTTAATTGCATAAAATATTGATTTCAAAACACTACCGTGTACACTAAGCTAAAATAATTTGAAAAAATGACAAAATAACCTACAGTGAGAATACAAAACCGATAAAATGACCATATTTGATTACTTACCGATGGAAGCTTATGATTTCCGCATCATTTTCTTTGCGGGATGAATGTGATTTACATCCCACTATAATGCAGGACATTATTTAATCTTTAAGCTTTGCGATTTACACTAAATCACTATTAATTTTGTACAATTTTTACAAAAACACGTAAAATCAACGAAGCACTTCAACTCCCATGCGCCCATAAGCATTATACGAAAAAATGCGATGAACAAAGTCATAGACAAAAACCTGAGACGTTAAGTAGCTTTTAAACTTAGTATCATAAAGGTAGCCAAGGTAGCCAAATTGACGTTTGCTTTGTGACGATTTGCATTTTGAGCAACCTACATCTGTCTCTTTCTAATGCTGTTATGAGTGTGTAAGAAAACAGAGACGACTATATTAGCTCATTGAGATAGGAAAAACATGGAGGCGCCGCGTTATATTTGACATACACTTTGCATACAAATATGCGTGAAATACGATACAGACTGTGAAATATCCTTTTGTCTCATTCTTTCTAATGAAATAATCATATGTGATAAAAGAGACAACAATATTTAAGTTGTTGCTCATTATGGGAACATTTTGTCGTGACGTAGGGACAGTTGTAGGTAAGTGCCCTATCAGCCATCTTATGCGACATCTATTTAGTCTGTGGCGACGAGTTTCGTGGTAGTTGTGCTGTCAAATCAAATTGTTGTTTATTTTTTGTGTTATTGAGATTTGCGAGAATATTACGAGAAGTTTACCTTTAAAAATGAATGTAAATGTTGGAAAACAGCAAACCAACATGCCTATGTGTTATATTGTGAAGTGTGGTGCAAGAAAGAATGGAAATCAACCTCAATTGTCTTTGCATAGGTTAGTAGCCGGTTTTCATGCATTATTACATAAATTCATACACGTTCGATGAACAAATTGTTACTCAATCGTGATTATAAGGCTAAAGTATATTTGGGGTCATTTTCGTATAACAGACCTATTTATTATTTCATTCGTTTGTTTACAATAATATGTCACAGTGGAATAGTGTTGTACCGTTGCTGTAATAGTTTCCGAAACTAGTTCCTCCGCTGAAACGATATCGGTACAATCAGCGATGTTAACATAAATCGTTCTGCGTGTCCTAATCGGTCCGAGTGACTTTGCTTGGTCACAGCAACGGGAGACAGTTTTATATGATGATAAAATAAGACGTCGACATTTAGTTATTTATTTTAGTTAGATATTAGCAGCAACTCTAACCAAAATGAATTATTGATCAAAATACTTACCTTTTTTATAGGTTTCCTAAAAATTAAGGATTCAAGAAAAAGTGGTTAGAGGCTATTGGTGAAGATAATATTAATCCGCGACATAAAGAATGGTACCTCTGTTCACTTCACTTTGAAGAAAGCAGTTTCAATAGAACACTTGATGTAATGAGATTACATGATTACTCTGTTCCCACAGTATTTTCGGTAAGTGTAAATAATAATTGATTAATAGTAGCCTGGCCCTTTGGCCTGAAATAAATAAATAGATGTATTAATCACATAAATAAATCATATTGTAAATTGCTTATTGCTTATTAGTATCTATTTTTTTCAGGCACCTGGCAAAAAAACATCGTCACGAGTCATCTGTATTATGTTAAACGAGAAACATTCAAAACACGGACGTTTCTCCACGTATCATCACATCTACTGTAATGCCTCCATTACAGTTCCCCACCGAATTGTGGAAACAGACGAAACAGTGCACAAAGTGGTGTGTATCTACTCAAACGTTTTTGATGCTAGAAAATTACAGGAGGTTCTTACGAAAATTAAAATTTTATAACATTACGATAATAATGAGAAAACATTGAAATCCAAATGAGACATTTTTACAAAGTAGAAAAATAAAGTATTTTTGGAACAAAATCTACCCACAGGGGATAAATTATCAAAAATGAAATTTGGCGATGAAATGAGCTGAGTTCTCTCTTATTTAAGGTGTGGTTACGGTACCAATGACGTATCCTCTCTGTTCCGTAGCTGTACTACAGGTCCACCTGTCAGTGATTTATCAGCACGTTTTCTGATCTTCGTGAAGACAGTATAAATATACAATTGGATTTTTTAGGATCTATAGACTTAGCATGAAACAAATATTACAAAGCAGCATTTTCGACGCAAGTTGATGATTGAAGTAATTTTCATTTATTTTTTCAGGTTATACAAATTGAAAAAATTAAGGCTAAAAGAAAAATGTGTCAATCAACAACAAAAAGTTAAACGCCTTATTGAAAAGATTCGAAAGAAAAATAAAAAAAATTGCCAATTTGAAAGATATTATAGAAGACCTTCGAAGAAAAAATTGTATCAACATTGTTGTAATAGAAGAATTGGCGGGACCAATAAACTTCTTAAAAAGACAAATTAATAAGTCCAAAGGTTTACCCGCACCAAAAAAATACTCTGAAACTGACTGGACAGGTACACACAATTTGTGTGGTTCTTTCCTCAAAAGACCATTTCAGACAGCGATCTATATAGCCTTCACGTAATCTGACCAAGATTTTGTCTGGACTTTAAAAGATACTGTGACCACGGAGTTTCTTTCGGCCTTTCTTCTCAGAGTAGTCAGACAGGAAGCGCCGCCGCCGACCTAATTTAGTTTTTAAAATACGATTGACGTGTAAAAGTGTTTGTACAAACCTACTTACAGAAATAAAATCATTTATCATTTATAATTATTATCACACCAATAAACATATTTTAAGTAAAAAAATTATTATTTTTATTTTTACTCCACAACTCACTCTTTAATAAATAGGTATGTTACACAGACATGTTGTATAGGTACACAAGTTTTTAATTCTGTACAGAAAAAAACACTTGATATGAGTTTTATCCTCAGATAACAGACGGTAAGTAAACTACTCATCTTTTTCTGTTACAACAGATTTTAAGTAAGTATATAATTATGAACCAAACGTGATATCAAGTAAGACTCGTATCGATACTCGTTATAGTAACACCAATATTCCTTGATTGCCACAACCCTAGCAATGGCAGCCATTTTAAATGAGACATTATGAGTGGTAGGTAGGCACCTTTTTTTTGTTGATATTTCCAGTCCATACTATTATAAGTCAATGTATTAGCTAAATTTAGCTTCCTTCTATGCTTTAGTTATTGTTCTGAGCATTAGTCGTAGACCGTAGACAGAGGACGTAGACAGAGGTAAATGACTAAAGAGTCATTGACAGAGGTAGACAGAGAAACTAACGTACCTAGTTCTCATAGATAAGTATAAGTACTAACGTAGTAGTTCTTTAATATAGTCTGTGGGTCCGTGCTAGTATAGAGTTATCTGTGGTGTGTGTTTTGTGGTTATTGTTCTGAGGTTTTGTGTTATTTCTCTTTTTATCTCTTACTCGTATAGTTTATTTTCGTAAATCCATATTGAGATACTTTGACTGGGCATGAAAACAAATACGAAGATATAATATTATCAGAAGTCGCTTAATAATGACTGAAACTAAATCACAAAATATAATGAAGATAGAAGAATATAACGCTATTGTCGAAGACTTCAATAAACTTACATCATACAGCCGCAAATCCGAAAATGAATTGAAAAAGAAGTATAAACAGTGAGTATCCTGGTGTGTACCTACTAATTTTATATTTCGAAATATTGAATGCAATCATGATTTTAATTAAATTACATTTACAGCTTACCACCATCTACTTTGGGCAGCATAATATCTTTATTAGTACAGAGATCCATGAAACACAATTACAGGAAATCTCCACAAATTTCCAGTAAATATCACGAATTTTATGAAGGATTAATGCGGGACAAGAGTAAGGAAAATGTCATTTTACAGTAAGTGTAATGTTATAATCATTTACCTCCTTACTTTTAAAATGAAAATAAGAACTGAAACATAACTTTTCTATGAACAGGCTCTCAGATTGTCAAGGAATCAGTCCTGCATTGTTTGCAAGATCACTTTTACAAAGTGTTTACTCCGATTCATCATTAGCTAAAAAATGCATCAAGGATACTACTTTGATTGAGGAGAAGGACTTAGCTTACCAAGTGTTCATGGTATGATAAAATTATTTTACTCAAAAACTGATTGTAGAAGTACCTACTTAATCATGTTATACTTTTTTATGTCATTATATCAAAAGGTGTTATAAAAGAAGATAGGCAAAAGTGGCCCTAATGTCCATCACTAATGAGACCATAACTGGGTAGGAGCAATTTTTACTAACACCATCATAAAGATATGTAGCAGCTAAATGAAAATTAATATTTACTCATATCATTTAGAACTAACTTTAGCCCGCGACTTCGTCCGCATGAAGTGTCTTATTTTGACATAAAATATATCCTGTGACACTCGGCAACACTGTAGCTTCCCATTAGTGAAAGAATTTTCGGAATCAGATCTGTAGTTCCAAAGATTACCCTTACATACAAACTTACAAATTTTACATCTTTATAATATTAGTACAGATAAAAGATTGGTTCATAAACAAAAAATAGATATGATGAGGATTTGTCTGGACCACGGAGCAGAAACAAAGAGGAGGTGTTGTAAAGTCATTCTTCATACAAAAGTAGCGTTGCAGCCTCGCGGGGTGCAGGGGGAGCCCAAACAGCAGAAAGCCATCTAGTGGCTAGTATCAAAATCAACTCATAGGCAAATTAGACAGATGTCCTAAGATGTAGTAAGAGTTCTGCTATGTTTCATTAAGTGTCGCTTTTATTGTAAGGAGCCGGATTCAGGTTTAATAGTTTTATAATATACTGATATAGTTTTATTTCTATTATGTTATGTCCGACCAAAATACATTTTTTGACTGAAACCGAAACCGAATTTCGGCAGCGGTTACAGATTCGGCCGAAACCGAAACTTCCAGAAATTAACAAGTGTGAGGGAAAAATAAAGAAAACGTTTTATAATCATAATTTTATTTTTTTATCTTTAAATCCTCTCCTCTTCCAAATTTTTCTTCTGAACTTAGTTACCGAAACTAAACCGAATTCCGTTTTTTGCCGAAACTCGACATCTATTAGACTTCAGTTTTCTTATAGCATATATTATGTAGGTATGTGCTTATCAAAAAAGTCTGAGTCCGGACCTGCAATTTGTCAGTACTTCCGCTACTTGCCGATAGGGGGCGGCAATTACCGAACATTCGAGAAGAAATAAATTACAAATTTAATTTTACTTACGAGTGGAAAGATATATTTATTCCGTTTGAATTTGATTGATCCGTATAACTTCTGCACGATAAAACACAGCACTTCATGTTAATGCAATGAGTATGGGTCGGAAATACTTTTTTATTATTTATATATTCTTTATTGTACACCACAAAAAACATAACAACAAAAATCGAAAAATCGATCTTTTTAATCGTTTAAAAGACTAAACAAATACATGACAACCGATCTGCTTCACAACGACAGTTGTACTGACGAAAGCGCCGCCTGGTCGCAAGTAGTGCAACTACCGTGTGACGTAACGACTACATTGGTGGCTGATGGACTACTTTGAATGACTTTGATTGCAACACCTCCTCTTTGTTTCTGCTCCGTGTTCTGGACACTAAGTGAAGCTAGCCAGATGTTTTGAAAAAAAAAATGTTTGTCTTTATCTGATGGACAATTCAATGACATAGGTTTTATTAGTGGTGGACATTTGGACCAAGCTAAATAAATCTTTCCCAATGTCCTTTTTATGTTTCAGGGTATTATGAATGATAACCAGTATGGTCCCTATGCAGATATAATAAAACAGTAAGCTTTTGAATTATTTATTATCATTGAAAATATATTTTTGTTAAAGTTGTCAAAACATAAAGCCCGTTTTGACATTAAATTGTCATCGCGACGTAACTAGTGAAGTAACCATACGACTCGGTACTCGATACTCACGATAAATTGATTCAAGTTTGTATGAGTAGTTGATGGATTTGATTATGTATTGTAAAGAGCATTGGATTAAAGTTCTGATTAGAAAATTTAACTTAAACTTTAATATTGTAGGTATTTTGAATTGATACAATGCTACGAAAGGTCCATTTGTCTTTAATTTAATATTTTTTACAATAACATTCACTCAATCACAAAAAAAATCAAGATAAAGCGAAAGTGATTGAATCTTCATCCAATCATTTTCTTCGGATGATAGAGCTAAAATCGTCAGTTGAGCTATCGTCACCTGTAAATATAATGGAGAATATTCACTAATTTTGAATGTTAGCTTAATGTATTCTCTGTCAAAAATAAAAAATACATGTGAAAGAATTATTTTGACACGTTAATTAATTCCCAAGTTATAGAATTGAAAGTGAGCTCGCGACCGTTGGCTCGCGCTCGCGCCTCATGACGTAATTTTCCAACAATCGCTCAATCCGTTCGCGCTCTTCCGTACCGCTGCCTTACGTTTCCCTTAAAATCATTGGATATGTCCAATCCTAGTTCTCGGAAATCCTGTGTTGTGCCAAAATGTACAAGTACTACTACCAAGACGACGGATTTTTTTTTTTAGCTGGGCAATAAATTTACGCGTTCTGTGGAGGATGCTTGTAAAATCAAAACTACTTAGTATTTTTAAATAAAACATAAACTAGTGTATTTGTATACATAAGCTTTACTATAACGAAGTTTCAAGTGATTTTACGTACCTATGAACATTCCTCATTATTTAATTTTCATTTCTATTATCAATATTGACGTCTCTGTCAAAATCTTCCTTTATTATTTTTCGAGCTTTTTCTACCACTTTTGACCAGACTTCTTTATTCATTTTGGCACCAGCTTCTTTCAGCAGGTATACCGCCGTTTGCCCGAATTTTATTGGCCCTAATATCATTTGCCATAATAGTCAACAGCCATAATATTATATGACGTAATATTCATTTGCCCTACTCTTATTTGCTATATTAGTCACGTGCTAGAAGCTTTGTTTCCCATGAAGTCACTTACCATAACATCATTTGTCATAATCATTGTTAGCCCTAATTATCACGTGCCTTAATTATCACATGCCCTAATTATCACATGCCCTAATTATCATATGCCATACCATCATTTGCCATCGACATTGGGTGTGTAACGGTTGTTATATTAGGAGAAACTGGATGCAATTAAGGCACCCCGACTCGGCCTATCCGAGTCGGGGTGCCTTAATTGCATCCAGTTTAGGTTAGAAAAAAATAACTAACAAATGGCGGGGTCTATTCGCTCGCTTCGCTCGCTCAAACGACCCCGCCATCCCCTTCGTGGTTATTTTTTTATAAACCACCCAGAAGTAAGAGTCCCGCGTAGCGGTGCTCCGTCGACCAAGCCCACTCTCGACCATGCATAGAATATTTTAAGGTTTTGGTTAGGTGCCATTTTAGTTAGGTTAGAACTGTAAAATATCGCTTACAAATGTTTCGTCTACCCACCAATGTATTTATAACAGGTTTGTAAATCATTTTAGAGCGCCTTTAGAAATATAATGAGCAAATGCCTAGCTTGGAAAAAGATTCAAAAACAATTTATTATGGCGTTTAAATATTTGTCTAATAATTATTATGGCATTTAAATATTATGTCTAATAATCATTATGGTGTTTAAATATTATGTCTAATAATCATTATGGTGTTTAAATATTATGTCTAATCATTATTATGGCAATTAAAAATATGAAAAACAATACGTATGGCACTCGTATCTTATGGTATCTAAGTTTCGGGCAATTAAAAGTATGTCATATGTCTTTTAGGGCAAACAAAACATTCGGGCAAATGAAATTCGGGTAAATTAAATTCGGGAATATGATGATTATGGTATATAATCTTCGGGTAAACAATAGATAACCCTTTCAGCAAGGTTATCATTTTCTTAGTGGAGAATGGCGGCTTTGTATTGTGGCGAGCTGCGTATACTTTGACTTGAGCCCAGACTAACTCAATAGCATTGTAGTGACAATGGTATGGCGGCGTTCTTATCACTTTGTGTCCATGCTGAAGTGGCAATTCATCAATTTTATATTTTAGTTTCGCAGGTTTATTTCCTTGTACCAGTTCCAGCAATTCAGCTTTCAACAATTTCATGTCAGTTTCAACGCCTTGTCTTTGTAGCCATGCCACTAAATCAGCCTTTTTGTTTGCTTGAGTAGGTGCTTTATCTATTTGAACTGAATGGTAAGATTCATCGTCCATAATGATTATGCACTGTTCGGGTAGGTTTGTTAACAAGTTAGTAAACCACTCTGTGAATTTATTTGCGTCCATTTCGTCGTGATATTCTTTTGTACTTTTAGACTCGAATGCGTTCACAAAACCTCCCCCGGCTGATCCGGCGTGGCATATTAATAAACGTCCACCTTTTCCCATTGGCACTTTTGAGCAAGATACCTTGGTATTGTCCGTCCACGACTGCGGCACGGTATGATTCGGGTTCAGGCAAGTGTCATCGATAAATATGACATTGTCCCAATTTGTGATTTTGTTGATCGCCCTCAAAACTATACTCTGTGCAAAATTAAATCATATCGTTCCATCATAATTTTCCTCTTGTCCGTTTTCTTGTATTTGAATCCAATTTGCTTCGTAATTGTTATTGTAACGTGGAACTACCCCTAACAGGCCACACTCTCGTAGTGATATCAGCAATTTACTCACCGTTGGGTATTCATTTCTTGTGTAATAAGCATACACGTGGTTTCGAATAGCGTCTGCGTCAAATGTGTCAATACCTATTACAGGCTTGCGTTTCTTTCTCTTTTTAGACGTACGTACTTACGTACATTTTCTTCAGTACCGGAAGGCCCACACTTTTCTTCAAGATGGTTCGAATAGTATTTTTGCCAATTCTAAGTGCTTCTGCGACGCGATCTTGCACTTGCGTTACGGGCAATAAAGGTCCACCATTAACTGATTCGCCTTCGAAGTATTCGGTTAACTTCACAACTAATTCGCGTGACTGGCTGTTGAGTGTACGTCCTCTTTTCGGCATGTTGAAACAGTTCGTACGATATAACAACAAACACCAAAATCGAGTCCAAATCATTACTTTAAATCAATGTCCAAAATAGAAGAGCCAAGGTCAACGTGATAGTAAGCAGAAATAGTCCAAAAGCAAGGTAGAGTCGAGAAAAAAATATCAAACATAAATGAGCGCACAGTCAACTTCACAAGAGGGCGAACGAAAGACTGCGCAGTGCGCGCGTGGACGCTAAGTCACGTGCCGCTTGGTCAAAGACAAGCCATTCTATAGAAACCAGTGTCGCCAATTCAAAATTTTTATTACGGCTTTGAGCGCCAAGCTCATTCTTTTCAGTAAAGATCACTACACAATGTTTAATTGACTGACCGGTTGGCGCAGTTGGTAGCGACCCTGCCTTCTGACTGAGCCGTTGGTCCCGGGTTCGATCCCCAGACAAGTCAAACATTTGTGTGCATGAACATGTCTGTTTGACCTGTGTCTGGGTGTGTATATGTATATAAGTATGTATATCAGTCATCAGGTTACCGTAGTACAGGCTCTGCCTAGTTCGGGACCTGAAGACCTTGTGTGGATGTTGTCTCATATTATTATTATTATTAATTACTATTAAAATCGAATGTAACTGGTGAAATTCGTAATTGGTTACTACAACACTAGTATAAAAAAGGACAGAACGTAACTGTTTTTGAGATGTTTCGTAATAATTAGAAATTGCATGCTACTAAAAAGTAAGCGCAAAAAGAATACTGGCAATATATTCCATCATATTATTTAGCGCGCCAAAAACATTTATATATTTTTTAAAATACTATGTATTACTGACTTATGTGCTGTGTATTTATTATTTTATTGTTTCTTTCAGTTTCGTTCCAAGTTACATTCAAGGGTCTTTCTCAAATGTCCAAATGGGCCTTTTATTTTTTGCCAACTTTAACTGAAGTATGTTTTCATCAACCAGTGCTGTTTTGGTACCTACATGCAGTAATAAATTGTTTTAATTTCAGGTCTATAGGGTTAGAGTATGAGTTAAGATTAGAAAGAGAATTAAGACTAATGAACATCACATTTTCTGATGAAAGTGTTCTCCGGTCACGAGGTTATGACAAAACACCAGATTTTAAGTTAGACGTACCTATTGCTGTTGATGGATTCATTGTCAACTGGGTTGAAAGTAAAGCTCTCTTTGGAGATGAAGAAAATCACTCGGGATATCTAAAAGAACAACTTCTATGCTATTGGAACAGATTTGGACCTGGGCTAGTCATATACTGGTTTGGATACTTAGAAACCTTGGATTCCACTCCTGAAGTAAATAGCATGTTTATATTGCGCACTAGTTTTCCAGAGAAAACAAGCATTACACAGTATAAAATGGATATTTAATATGAAAAAATAATAAAGAACTCGAAAATTCAAAAGTATTTCATGTCAGATTTTGTTGAAATTAAAATAAATTAGTGTTCGTTTGAGTGGACGTTTTTGATGGGGCAGTAAGGGCAGATTCCTTAACCGTTGTATCTACAGGAAGATGGTCTAGGATACTGTGCTTATCTATTTTTAAACATTAATGAATTCAGTTTTTTTTAAATAACAGCCAGCAAGCAAAAACTTTTTCTGATTGCATTGAGACCAACTCAGGATTGTGTATCAGAAGTCTGGAAATCAATCAAGATTTATAACATCACCGGCACAAAATAATGGAAAGCTGTAAAGAATAAAAACCTGTTTCATACATTTCTGAAACTGGTAGCTATAGTTGTAATTACCCGTCCGGGCAATTGCAACTAAGTGCGTTTTTTCTGTAACATTTCAAAAACATGCCTTGAATGATAGTTCATAGTATTTTGATAGCTATTCCCATAAAATAATGTCCAATTTTTACAAAAACAAGCCGTGGGACGGGTAATTGCAACGATTTACGTAGAAATAGTGATGGGAACCTTATCGTGATTTTATCATTTTAAAATTAAAAGTCAGATGTAAAATTTTTTGATTTTTATTTTACGCGTAATCACAGAACACCATCGTTCATTATTTAAATTAACGAATTATTACTCACTTAAAATACTCACTTTGTTTTTGACAAAGTTGTTCAGTTCAATTTAGAATTATGATAATTCTAAATTGAACTGAACAACTAATTTGAATGAATTCAGATGATATAGACAGCACCCTGAAATCCTCCGTCGTATGGAAGTATGGATCAATTCCTTTCAATAAAATATTGTTTATCAACATACCTAGTCATTTTCACTGTCACATCACTAGCATTTTCATACTTCATATAAAAATGGTCAGATTTTGCAACTAGACTAAAAAATTAAAAATAGTTGCATTAACTAGACTTTTGATTTTTTTAGTCTGATAAATGGTAACTACATCCATAACTCGCGAGTCGATTTATCGTAGAATTAAACAAATACGTAAAAACAATTTACCGTGGTTGATAGCCAATCACTTTCCTTGTGAACAAACTTTCGAAAACTACAAAAAAGCACAATTTTATACCTAATTACTATGGAGGGTAGAGACAAGGAGAATTACTATCTCTGTGTGTGAAAAGTGTGCGTAAAAATGTGCTACTTAAGGGTGGCGCTACAGTAGCCACCGGGTATATTTTAAAAGCAATAATTTTAGGTTATGTTTACAAAATAATGTTGGACTACGTTAATTGTTGAGGTATGGTATATTGGATTATCACTAACTACTCTAGTCACTAAAAATATTAAATTTTCTGACTCGGTATACTTCAATCCGTTAATTTTCTAACTCTGCATACTTCCGTCCGATAACAACTGCTACATTCATACCACACAATTTGCCTACGCTAGCGCCACTTTGGGGGGTTTTTGAACTATTATTTACTGTCTAAGTTGGACACTTTTTCAACTTTATCCCCTTAAGAGATAGTTCTCCTTGTCTCTACCCTCCATACAAATTACGCTCCGCGTGTACTCGGCGCACAAGACTCGGCGTCACTTCGAAGTTGAATGTTTAAACTCCCAATTTCACCCAATAATGTCCCGAAAAGTAATTCCCTGTAATAATAAGTAATTACTGTGTACTATTAAGTAGTTCGTGGAAGTTTTTAAAACTAAGTACCTACTTTGGGGTCCTTACCACCAGTCTTTTTTTCTTTTTTTGTTAGGCTGAAAATCTAGAACAAATCTTGTCGAGCGAAACCTTTCCTTTTTATCTCAGTTTTAGCACAGTATAAAGTGGTTTTAGTCACTGGGTGATGTTTGGACAATTAGTATTTTTTATCGATCGTAGATCATAAATTAGGAATTTAAGTAGGTACGTACGGTAGACGGCTGCGGTCTCACAGGTGGTGGGCCGCATACGTCGCCTAGGCCTGGAGGTGGCCCTCAGCAAGTCGGAGGCCATGGTGTTTCATGGCCCCCGGCGGGCGCCGCCGCACGGTGGATCGAAAATCGGCTGTAGAAGACATAGGATATCGATTTCCTAAATGTTATTTTTTTTGCTGGAAATGACTTCTGCTGATCATTACTGTTCTATAAAATGTCATATGAAGTAATTGTGTGCACAAATGGAAGAGTTATAATTTTTATAAGAAAAAAATGTATGGAGCTGACATGAAAAATGAGGATATCTCTGGAATCGCAAGGTTGGCCGTTATATCCTTGCACACTGTTATAGTACTATTTATTTGTGAATTTTTGACATACTTAATATCGCGGCATCACTTGCGATTTTTTTTTTAAATCTTCAAAATTAAAAAAAAAAAAGAAAAGTATATGATACATTTTAATGCTTAAATATGGCTATACCAAGTGTAATTTACAATATTTTTTATGCTTAGACCAAAACATTCTAAGAAATCACAAAGTCGTAGTACCTACTTTGTGATTTTCATTTGAAATGACATGGTAATTATGAATTACGTAATACGTAATCTTGTCTAATGCCTCAAGTCCACATTAGCTAATGATTAATAAAACTTAATACCTATATACCTAGTTAAAAGGATACGTACCAAAATAATTTGGGGTACTCGCTAATTTAGCAATTAGTGCAGGATTAACTTAATGAAAGTAATTAGATTAATGTGATACCATCATTAGTCAATAACAATAAATAGTCAAACATTGGATTCACAACTTCAGTTCATTTAGAGCATTTCTAATACTAACGTCTATCCTACCGTGTCTTTTTACTCAGTGATCATGAATAATGGAAAGCATTATTACAAAGGAGATTGGGCAGATTTGCCCAAGTATTGTAGCACTTTGAGTAATATATCATTACAAAGATATAACTTAGACAAACAATTTGTTGTATGACAGCGATGCTGAAATCTACATCAGTAAAAAGTTACAGGAGCTTAAAGTTCCTTTACATCACATTAAATTGTTTACATCTGTTTAACGTATTTGTCAGCAATTCTACAAGAAGTTGACATATCATACCGAGATACGTAAGGGTGTTACTACACCAATCGATTGATCGTCGATTGACGGCATCGATCGATGGTAACATCGATTAGTCGACGTCCATCGATAGTTTCTTCCAGACCGATCGATCAATGGTAGAATGAATTAGTCGACGTCGATCGATGGTAGAACAGATTAGTCGATGTCGAGCGATCTGCAAGAGCCGCGCCGCGCGCCGTCCGCTCCCCGTTATCACCCGCCTGCAGCCCACGCGCTGAAGGGCCGGCCACACTGCCAGCTAGCGAGCGAGCGAGCAAGCTGGCGGGCGAAGTGAGGCGAGGGAAACTATATAAACTAAGCGAAGCTTTGTTTGTTGATGTGGGTTCACGTCAAAAACTACGGATGGACGGCGAGCGGGCGGTCGGAAGAGCGAGGGGAGCTAGGGGTGGGGGAGCGACGGGGTGGGAGAGCGAGGGGGAGGGTGGAGGAGTGCAGGGGAGGGTTAGCGAGCGGGCGGGAGAGCGAGGGGAGGGAGGGGAGCGGGGAGAGGAGCCGATGAGAGTATTGTCAAAACGAAAACGGGCGAGCCGAGCGAGCATCATTTCACCTCTTTTTCATACTTTGGTTCACACCGCGAACTACAGAGCTAAGCTACGCTAACGAGGTGAACGAATAGCAACTGATGGATTATAGCCGGGGTTAATCGATCAACGTCGACCGATGCCATCGACCGGCAATCGATCTAGGTTATTCTAACGGTATCCATCGATCAGACAAAGCCACACCAATCGATCAATGTCGAATCGATCGATGTCCGATTTGTGTAGTAACACCCTTAAACTACCACGTGTAATAATACAAATCAAAATGGCGTCACTACAAGCGCTCTCACCAAGTGCGCGTGAGTGAGTCACACAACGAGTGAGGGAGCGAGAAAGGTAGCTACTGTTGTTAAGGCTTGCTTTCGCTCTCGCTAATACTAAGTGCGAGTGAGCGAGATAGTATGCAAACCTAAAACAAAAGGAACAACAAACAGACAAACTATTCATCCCCATGTCGCCATTCATTCGTGAATACTGTTCTGGTGCTAACGTGCGTTCAGAGTGATTTGATTCCTGTACTTACTAACGACTCGGCTGTGTTTGGACATTTTTATGGTTTGATTTCTTTACTGACGACTCGGCTGTGTTTGGACATTGTTTCTGTTATTACCTACGATTCGGTTATTCTAAACGGACTTTGATTACTCCAAGTTACCGGATTTTGGTGAAAATGGAACCACATAGAGAACAATGTGTGACTTGTGGTCGGAGTGTGCGACTAGACAGGTCGCGACATATTTTAACTCGAGGCGAGCTTGAAGAAAGACCTGGATTTGCTGAATATGTTCTACAAAATAATATCAACATACATCAGGTAATTCACTTCACAGGTGCAATGTTGATATAATGCAAACAAACAATACAAACTAACTAAAGATTAAGACTATTATCATTGGAAATAAAGAAACAATATTTTTGTCCGTATTTTTACACAAGAAGCAAGTACTTACCGGTATTCCACGACCTTAGTATCCCGACGACTATCGCAGTATATTTGTATGGGGTTTCGTACACAAGCACACGTCGCCGACGCATAACAAAATGGCGGCAACGCGTCCCTGTGTACGAGGCCCCATACGAAAACGAATGTAATATGTACAGTAATATTCGCTAATATACTGATGTCTCGGAGTATTGGACTACCTAGTATCCGTTATATTTACTTATATGTATATTATTATATTATTAATATTCCACGAAAGTGGCGGATACGACTAATAACAATATAAAAGTTGAGTTTTTTCGTTGTTGTAGGCGATTGCAAATGACCGAATGATGATATGCTATCGCTGTTTGGTGGCTGCAAGGCGTCATGAAGACCGAATGAATCGGCAGAGTGAGCAGGCTGTAGCAGATCAACCAGATGACCAAGCAAATGCTATAAATGTGAACGTACAAGATCAGTCCGTGGTTTTATCCGGCTATAAAAGATTGTCGAATACGTCAAATCGCTGTATGTTTAGGAATTGTTTTGAGGTAGAACGAATGACGATTCCTAAGAACATAATTATATATTTATTAATGCATTTAAAAATATACACTCCAGGCAGTGCACGCGTATGTCAACGTCATTTGCGATCCAATATATGGGCCGATTTAGACAATGATGACTTATTAAGAACTGTTGAGTCTTTTTCTGTGAGCCAATTAACAGATGTGCTGGAAACTCAACGCAAAGCATATTTGGAAAAAAAAATATTCGATTTTGACACTGTTGAAAATATAGACGCAGATGAATTATATTTTTGCACTGGCTTAACGCTTGTGCAGTTCAACAATTTACTGTTGGAAATACCTTCTTTGACAGACTGTTGTAATCGTCCAAAAACCGCACTGGGCATTTATTTGATGAAGCTTCGCACGGGAGAATCTAACGAAAGACTCGCGAGTCGCTTGTCAATGAGCAGACGAGCACTTGAGCGATACATGAATGTTGCCCGCGACTGCCTTTCATCTCAGTTTGTACCGCGACACCTTGGCTTAGATCATATGACCCGAGATGAAATCATATCACACAGCCTGCAAATCCCAAATGCCATATACGGAAGTAGTGAAAATAATCCGCCAAAGGCAATATTAATCTTGGATGGCACTTATATATATATTCAGAAGAGTAGTAACTTTTTATTTCAAAAGGTTTCATATAGCTTGCACAAGTTCCGAAATCTATTAAAGCCATTTGTTGTAGTTTGTCCAGACGGCTATATTTTAGAAGTGTTTGGCCCATACTCAGCCAGGACTTCTGATGCAACTATAATGTCCCGTATTTGCAATGAGGAAGATGCACCTTTACATTACCTTCTTCATGAAGGAGATACGTTCGTGCTTGACCGTGGATTTAGGGATGCAATACCTGTTCTTGAAAGCTTCGGCTATGAATGGCATATGCCACCGTCAAAAGACCGTAACGCTACGCAACTTACCACTCACCAAGCAAATGAATCCCGGCTTGTAACAATAGTCCGTTGGGTAGTAGAAGTTATTAATGGGCGCATCAAACGAGACTTTAAGTTATTCCGTCAGGACTATTTTAATAGAGCCATGACCCATATGTTTACTGACATACGAATAGCCGCTGCTCTTCTTAACGCATTTAGAGCGCCTTTAGAAAATAATGCCCACGCTAGCGAGATTATTAATATTATTAATGAGAGAATAGATGTACCAAATCGTCTTGGTAATTTCGTAACAGAAAATAAAATAGACAGGCGAAGGGCGCAATTTATCCAAATAAATAGTGACACACTGAATATTCCTTTTCCTATTTTAAGCGAAGAAGATTTGATATTGATTGCTCTTGGAACTTATCAAATAAAACTGGCCAAATCGTATGTCGGTGAACATTTAAGGGGTGGTATATATACTATAGAAGTGTGCCACGAAATAAGTCCAAACCTAACGGATTATGAAATAGATGCAAGTAACTGTGCGTTATTACGAGGACAGATTCATTCACGACATACGTTGAGACAAAACTATTACTCGTATATTTTAGTTAAGACCAATATGACAGGTAGAGAGGCTTTACCACACCTTTATTGTTCGTGCTTAACCGGAAGTCGTACTATCGGAACTTGTGCCCACATTATGAGTATAGTTTGGTACTTGGGATTTGCAAGACATCAAAATGATTTTCAAATCCCGGCAAGTTTTCTAGATCACATTATTTTAAATGATGAGAATGATTAATAATAACGGAAAATATAAATATATATATTTTATATATATATTATATATATATATATATATATATATATATATATATATAATATATTTCTATTGTACATGATAAAAGTGTAAGTCTTAATCTTATACTTAGTTGTTTTTTTCTGATATATTGTTGTTTCAAATAAAAATAGCGATCAATGCACTTTTATTTTTATTTTTTATCCCCTTTTGAACTTCACTCGCCACTTTCAAATAAAATAGCATGCAGCAGTAGGCTACATACATACACCATACATATATATAATATTATGATAGTGAATATAAAATATCCGTAAAAATTAAAATATCAGACAATAACACACTAAACAAACAAGTAGGTTATTTGCTAAGGATGCAATTTTTTAAATATTCAAAAAAAATACTTTGACGTCGCTGAAAGTAAAAAAAAATACATTTATGTGATGAGGGCAAGTAGTACAAGATATAACCATATAGCCTTTATTGCTACAATGGTTGGGCAAACCGTCATACAAATATGCCCAATCTCCTTTGGATTTGTTTGTTATTCTGAGCAATCAGGATGCTTCGTCTTTCGATCACGAAATATTGTTCAACACACTTGTTATTCGACTGGGCTCTAGCCTTTCAGATGAAGACAGTGTTACCGTGAAAGAATTTTGGCGAAGATTTACACGGGCAGTTCAAAAGAGATGGTTACGATCCCACAGGAAAAGTGAAGTTTTTAGACGTGATTACAGTAATTGGCTTGAGGCAAATATTGACTGGCCAAACTGCGTGCAAACCAATTTGCTCATTCAAGAATCAACAAGTGAAAATATTTCTACTGAACCTGTACCTGAACCTGTACCATCAACTTCAACAATGAAATCAACTTCAACGATGACAAAAAGACCTCGAAAGCCGTTTGAAGATCTAAGTAACAAGCAGAAGAAGAGACGATCTGATGAACATATAGGCGATGACCCTAATGAAGTAGCTTATTCAGCTGCAGCACTTTTGAAAGGAGATGGTCGTGAGGATATTGCATCTGTTATTGAACATAATATGCTCCAAAATCCAGAAGCAGCAGCAAAAATCAAGGAAATGTTGAACAAACCAGCTCCTTCAACAATATTTTCACCAGAAAAAGCACTGGGTTTGCTACTTTCATTAAAACTATCGAAATGGCAATATATCACATTAAGGGAAACGACTATTCGAGAAGGTTCAAAGGAGATATATCCGTCTTACTATAAAGTGCAAAAAGCTAAGCTACAGTGCTACCCTCCGAAGACATTTGTGACTGTAACGGATTCATCTGCTAAGATTGCACTACAAGCGTTACTAGATTTAACAGTGAACAGAATTTTTGAAACTATTCGTAGTCCTGATTCGATACAAGATAATCAATTGATATTAATATCAAAGTGGGGATTTGACGGTGCATCTAACCAAAGTAGATCAAGATGATTCCAGCATATTTATGACCTCTTTGGTTCCATTAAAGTTGACAGCTGACGGTGATACCGTATGGGTGGATCCAAAACCCTGCTCACCTATGTATTGCCGTCCAGTCCAGTTTAGTTTTGTGAAAGAAACCAAAGACGTTGTCATAAATGAAAAAACTGCAATGGATAACGAAATTGAAGCTCTCGTTCCCTCAAAATGTCAAGGACATGAAATTAGTCACAAATTAATGATGACGATGATTGATGGCAAAATTTGTACATATCTGTCTGAAGCTAAGTCAAATGCGGCCTGCTACCTGTGTTTGGCTAAGCCTACAGAAATGAATAAGTTAGATGTCATTGCGTCAAAAACCATTTCTTCTGGTATGTATGAGTTCGGATTATCATCACTTCATGCCCGCATTAATGTGATGGAATGTCTTCTACATATAGCGTATCGTCTCGACTTCAAAAAGTGGTCTGCAAGAGGAGAAGGTCATCAAGAGTTATTGCATTCACGAAAAAAACTCATTCAAGATCGATTCAAAGATGATCTCAACCTTTTGATTGACATCGTTAAGCAAGGATCAGGCACAACTAATGACGGGAACACAGCAAGGCGGTTTTTTTAATTTCCTGATAAAACTGCAGCGATCACCGGATTAGATGAAGACCTAATACGCAGATTTGTGATTCTGCAAGCTATCACATCTGGAGAGATTGTAGACGTGCCGAAATTTAAAGAATACGCTAGAACAACCGCTGAAAAATACGTGGAACTGTATGATTGGTACTACATGTCATCAACCGTCCACAAATTGTTGATTCACGGAGGGGACATAATTGCAGAAAATGCTATTGTACCAATTGGAAGTCTTTCGGAAGAAGCTTCAGAGGCCCGAAACAAAGACTTTAGGAGGTTCAGAGAACACCATTCGAGGAAAAAGAGTAGACAAGCATCAAACGAGGATATCCTCAATATGCTTATCGTCTCTTCTGATCCTCTAATTTCTTCCACAAGACCAAAATTAGATGCCCACAAGAGGCAGACATACTTTAAGGAAACAGTAGAACTACTGAAACTTCAGGATCAGGAAGCTCCGACAGAGTTCTTAGAAGAAAAAATTATTATGTAATTCATAATTACCATGTCCTTTCAAATAAGTAGGTAATAGAAGGTCTAAGCATAAAAAATATTGTAAGTTACACTTGGTATAGCCATATTTAAGCATTAAAATGTACATATCATAAACATTTTTTATTTTTTAATTTCGGCGATTTTTAAAAAAAAAATCGCAAGTGTTGCCGCGATATTAAGTATGTCAAAAATTCACAAATAAATAGTACTATAACAGTGTGCAAGGATATAACGGCCAACCTTGCGATTCCAGAGATATCCTCATTTTTCATGTCAGCTCCATACATTTTTTTCTTATAAAAATTATAACTCTTCCATTTGTGCACACAATTACTTCATATGACATTTTATAGAACAGTAATGATCGGCAGAAGTCATTTCCAGCAAAAAAAATAACATTTAAGACATCGAGATCCTATGTCTTCTACAGCCGATTTTCGATCCACCGTGCGCCGCCCGGCTCACACATCGTGGTCGGGGGGGCTCGGATCGCTGTCGAGTCCACCATGAAGTATTTGGGATTGGTGCTCGACAGCCGGTGGAACTTCGAGCCCCACTTCCGACGGCTGGCGCCCAAGTTACAGGGCGCGGCTGGCGCGCTCGCAACGCTGCTTCTCAATCTGGGGGGCCCGAGCGCCGTCTGTAGACGGCTCTACGTGGGGGTCGTGCGATCCAGGGCCCTGTATGGGGCCCCGGTGAGGGACCTCTGACCTGACGGCCGGCAGCATCGCTGTTTTGCGAAAGCCGCAGAGGGCAATGGCCGTCAGAGTCATCAGGGGGTATCGCACGATCTCCTACGAGGCGGCTTGCGTACTGGCCGGATCCCCGCCCTGGGACCTCGAGGCGAAAGTACTCGCGTCGTTGTATCGGTGGCGCGAGGAAGCGAGGGCGCGGGGCGAGGGACCGATGCAGCGACACATAGAGCTGCGTCGGTCTCAGCTTCGCGAGGTCCTGGTGGCGGAATGGCGGGACAGGCTTTCACGCCCTACCGCCCGGCCTCGTCACCATCAAGGCGGTCCGGCTGGTGCTCGAGCGCTGGCTCGGGAGGAGGCACGGCTCCCTGTCGTTTCGGGTGACGCAGATGCTCTCGGTGCATGGCTGCTTCGGGAAGTACCTGTGTCGCATAAACAGGGAGCCGGACGCCCGGTGTCACCACTGCGTCGACTGCCGGGAGGACACGGCGCGGCATACGCTGGCAGAGTGTGCCGCTTGGGAGGAGGTGGAACGTGGTCTGTCATTAACCATGAAATTGGGAACATAAAATGCGACACTAATATTTCAGAAATAGAAGTAGACAAGAAAATACTGACTGATCCCACTGACATAGCGAATGCGTTTAATGATTATTTTATCGACTTGACTAACATTGTGACATTTAAAAACTTACAAGTTTATAATAAGTTTAATAACGGTTTAGTTCCTAATTCTATGTTTCTTAGTGCTATGACTGAAGATGAAATAAAAAAAGAGATAATGGCTTTAAATAATACTAACTCGGAAGGATATGATGGACTTAGTACAAGAATAATTAAAGCGTGCAGAGAAGAATTAACTCCTATATTGACATATCTAATTAATCTTTCATTTTCGACTGGAACTTTTCCTGATGCTTTAAAGTTATCAGTTGTAAAACCCTTGTACAAGAAAAGCGACAAAAAAGACATTAAAAATTATCGTCCAATTACCCTTATACCTATCTTGTCCAAACTGTTTGAGAAATGTATGCATAAAAGGCTTATCGACTTTTGTAGCAAATACAATATTATAGCTAAGGAACAGTTTGGATTTCAAAGGCACAAGTCAACAACATTAGCCATATATAATCTTTTGAGCCGTACCCTGAAGTCTTTAAATAACAATCACTTCACGACAGGACTTTTTTTTTACCTATCTCAAGCATTTGACTTTGTGGCACATAATATATTATTGGGAAAATTAGAAAGATATGGAATAAGAGGTGTAGCACTGCAGTGGATTGCATCTTATTTAAGTAACCGCAATCAATACGTTGCTATTAGTAAAGTAAATGAAGATTTACTAACCTCATACTCCTCTGAGCTCAAAGTAAAAAATTGCGGTGTACCACAAGGGAGTGTATTAGGCCCTTTATTATTTCTATTATACGTGACATGGTTGGCGCAGTGGTTAAGCGATTGACAGCTGCGCTGCGTGTCGCGGGTTCGATTCCCGCACCGAACAATTATTTGTATGACCTACAAGTAGTTGTTCCGGGTCTGGCTGTTTGTGTATGTGAGTTTAAATGTTTGTATACGCACCCACGACACAGGAGAAATTCCTAGTGTGGGACAACGTTTTTTCAAAAAAAAAAAAAAAATGATTTACCACAGCAGGTCAATCATAAATGTATATTATTTGCAGATGACATTTCAATCAAAGTGACATCTGATAAAAAGTATAAATCAAAATTTGATCACGAAATTGACATAAATAATACTATTGACAACATTTTAGAATGGCTACAGGTAAATAAATTAAAAATCAATCTAGATAAATCTATGTACGTACAATTTAATAAATCTAAACATGCCAAATACCATTTCAAACTTAATATTGATCGATTAAAAGAAGTTTCACATACAAAATTTCTGGGTATACTCATAGACCAAGATTTAAATTGGAAAATACATGTAGATAATTTGTGCAACAAGTCTAATAAGTTCGTTTATGCTCTCAGGTAAGTCAAGAATGTGACGAATAGAAAAACCGCCATTATAACCTAGCATGCTTACATAGAATCGATTTTGCGATATGGACATATTTTTTGGGGTAACAGTACAGATAAAAACAGAGTGTTTATCGCGCAAAAGAAATGCATCAGAGCCATTTGTGGGATCCGTACTGACGAGTCCTGTAAACCGCATTTTAAAAGGCTTGGTTTATTACCACTTCCTTCACTGTACATCTACGAGATATGTAATTTTGTATATAATAATAAGGAATTATATAAGAAAGTCGATCAAATATACTCTCGTAATAGGGATCCATGTAGACTTGTATTGCAGGATACTCCTAAATCAGCCAAGTACTCTAAAAGTTTTCTGGTGATGTGTGTACTCATTTATAATAAAATTCCAAAAGAAATGAAATTATTATTTAATATTAATTCTTTTAAAAACAGACTCTTTAAATGGCTGAATGAACATAATTTTTATGACATTAAGGATTTTTTTTGACATTCAATTATAATTCACAAATAATGACATACTGGATCGTCGTTAATGTTTATAATATTGACATTTTTAATTTTATAATTATTGATTTTATTGATTTCTTTTACTTTAAGTTATGTTATGTAATGTTATGGAACTGTTGCGAATAATGTTTACTTTCATAATGTTTTCTTTTATCCGGTACAAAGAAAAAAAGCGCGGGAACAATAATCTAGTGGGATGAATGACATTAATGACAATGACATTAAATAATATTATGTTATGATGATTATATTGTGGAGAATGTTTTATAGCTTTGACATTTTATTTCTACTTACTAATTAATTCTAAGTATTTTGCATGCAATTGATACACGATGTTGTATAGCTAAACATGTGGACTATATTATATTACCAAACTGTAACACCTTTTATACCATGTTTAAGGCAAATAAAGACTTACTTACTTACTTACTTACCCATTTAGTAAATGGAAATGTCGGAAAATAAGAAAGATTTGTCATGCGACCCGGCTGACGCCCGGCGCTCGCAGGTACCCGGGCCTGCGAGTGATAAATTGGTTACCGATGGACGCGCAGGGGTAGGCGACCAGGCCCCTGTTGCTGATAATATTACTGCAAGCAGTAATTTAATCATTATTGACGGAGGGCCGCGTGGACCGTCTTCCGTTAGGAAACGTCCACGCGACCCTGCTCTGGTGGGAGGTGGGTCGGAGGATCTGTCCTCAGATGAGGAAGGCCTGCTGGTCCCGAAGTTGTCGACCGCGAGGAGAGGTCGGCAGGCTTCGAGAGGGGTGAGTGCTTCACGGCCGCGGAGGGACGCACAGGGTAGGTTCGTGCGCCCCAATACTCCGGCGCCCAGCGAAGCAGAGAGTGACATGGGGGTCACTACCGAGAACTCTGGTGGCGAGAGTTGTGCCTCGCTAGGGAGCTCAACGCCACCAGAAGGGAGCAGCGCAAAGCCGTCGCGGCCGACGAAGTGTCGGAAATGGCCCGACGTGCACGCGAGCGACGCGCTGCTCTAGCGGCGGAAGGAGGGGAACCATCTGCGGTGGCCCTAAGTCAGCTTGCCTTGGACGGGGTGGACTTAGTCTTGAAGGTTGCCACCAAATCCGGCAGCCTGAAGGGCACGTTCACCCGCGGTCTGAAGGAAGCTGCCGCTGACATTAAGGAGGCGGTTGGCATCCTCCTCAACAGGACGGCCTCAGACGAGGTCGCGAAGTTGCAGGAGGAAAACAGCCGTCTCCGAAATGATTTGGAGGACCTCCGGCGACAAGTCGCTGCGCTGAGCGCGCAGCAGCAGCGACGCACGTCCAGTAATGCCGCATCGGTAGTGGCCCCGGCTCCCGCACCGAGACCGGCAAGCGCTCATACCGACGACGGGGTCGAGCGCATTGTCCGGCTCTGCATGCTTCAGTGCGGGAGCATGGTCAATGCTCGTATGGAGGCGATTTCTCGGCGCCTCCCTGCGGAAATCCTCCGTCCGCCCCTAGCGGCCGATACACGGCGGAGGGCTGAGGAGCCGCCGAGACCTACGCCTTGGAAGGGGAAGCCCGCGGAGGGTGTTAAAAAGCCCGTGGAGGGAGCCCCATCGAGCGATCAGCCCACGACTGTCGGGTCTAAGGGTGAGACCTGGGCAACAGTCGTGGGCCGCAAGAAGGCCCGCAAAGCCGCCAAGGCGGCCTCAGCAAAAGCGCGCGCCCCCAGTCGAACCGCAAAGGCGGTTGCGCAGCCTGCGCGGCGGACTGCCAAAGGCGGTCGCAAAGGACCGGTGATACGTGCTCCACGTTCCGAAGCTGTGACGCTCACGCTACAGCGCGGAGCTGCGGAGCGCAGCGTAACGTACCAGTCGGTCACTGCCGAAGCCAAGGCCAAGATCAAATTATCAGATCTTGGTCTTCAGTCCGTCACCCTCAGGCTGGCTGCCACGGGGGCGCGGCTGTTCGAGGTGGCTGGTGCTGCGAACGACAGTGCCAAAAAGGCGGACGCTCTGGCTGCCAAGATGACGGAAGTCCTCAACCCTGAGGACGTCCGGGTCTCCAGGCCTATGAAAACCGCAGAGGTGCGGATGGCTGGTCTGGACGACTCCGTGACCTCTGAAGAGGTGGTGGCGGCCGTTGCCCGAAGCGAGAGTATCCGCTGGAAAAGGTGCGGGCCGGCGATATACGCACCGACGCCACCGGACACGGCGTGGTGTGGGTTCGGTGCCCTGTAGCGTCGGCGAAGAAGATCGCCTTAAGCGGCAGATTGCTGGTTGGCTGGGTTGCAGCGAGGGTGAAACTCCTGCAGCCCCGGGCTTTGCGGTGCTTCCGGTGCCTGGAGAAGGGGCGCGTCCGGGCAAAGTGCACTGCTGAGGTTGAGCGTAGTGACCTCTGTTATCGCTGCGGTCGTCCCGGCCACAAGGCGGCCCAGTGTTCTGCGGCGCTCAACTGCAGCTTATGTTCGGCTGCAGGGAAGCCAGCGGGACACAAAGTGGGCGGAGGGGCCTGTGGCGCGCCTGCCAGCAAGGCCAAGAAGAAAAAAAAGAGGAGCTCTAAACCTGCCGGGGAAACCTCGCCGCCCCCGCAGGCTAGTAGCTCCGCGGCTGACTCTCGGCCCAGGATCGTTGCAGAGGGAATGGAATGTCAATAATGGCACAATTCCATTTCCTCCAGGGCAACATCAACCACTGTGCCAGAGCTCAGGATCTTTTACTCCAGAGCATGGCAGAGTGGTCGATCTACGTGGCTGTGGTCGCCGAACCGTACTTCATCCCCGCCCGTGACAACTGGCTGGGGTGCGCTGACGGTTTGGTGGCCATTATTGGCGAGACTCTGATCGACCCGTCTCGGGGCCGCGGCTGGGATGCTGCGGTCTCGGGCGGCATTGTCATTGTGGGGGCGTATTTCTACCCCAACAAGAGTCTCACCGACTTTGAGGGTTTTCTTGTCGAGTTGGGCGCCGTCGAATGCCGCTATCACCCTCGTCCCGTTCTGGTGCTCGGGGATCTCAACGCCAAGTCATCGGCGTGAGGATCTCCGGTCACTGACCCTTGGGGCGAGGTGCTAGAAGAGTGGGCGGTGACGACTGGTCTGGTCGTCCTGAATCGGGGTTCGGAATACACGTGCGTGCAGCAGCGGGGCGGGTCGATAGTGGACGTCTCGCTCGCTAGCCCCTCTGTCGCCAGCCGAGTCCGTGACTGACGTGTCGCCGTGGGGGTGGAGACGCTGTCGGACCATCGGTATATATCCGGTTCGACGTCTCTGCCCAGACCGCGAGCGGCCGCCGTTCAACAACCCCGATTAACGACGGCCCGCGTTGGGCGCTTAAGCGCATCAACAAGGAACTACTCGAGGAAGCTGCCTTAGTTCAGTCCTGGATTTGGGAGTCGATGACGGACGGCCCCGTCGACGTCGAAGCGGTGGCGCTGTGGTTTCGCGGGGTGATGACGCAGATCTGCGACGCGTCCATGCCCTGTGTCCGCTAACAGTCCGCAAGGTGCCAGGTGTATTGGTGGACCGACGAGATCGCGCGGCTGCGCGTTGAGTGCGTTGCGGCTCGCCGCCAGTACACGCGATACCGGAGACGACGTCGACGGGATTCCGTGAGGAAGACGCGCTGTATGAGGTGTACCGCCCGTCCAAGGAGACTCTGTGGCTGGCCATCGGCGACTCATAAGTCGCGTGCCAGGGAGGAGCTGCTGGGGTCCCTAGATAGGGATCCGTGGGGGCGCCCATACCGTTGAGTACGGGGCAAGTTGCGTCCCTGGGCGCCTCCACTGGCGCAAAGCATGCAACTCCAGTTGCTAGAGGCGGTGGTATCGGCCCTCTTCCCTGAGTGAGCGGGACACGTTCCCCCAGCGATGGCTTCGCCCTCAGCCACAGACTCTCCAGAAGAGGAGAGCACCGATGTCCCCGAGGTGACGCAAGCAGAGACGAGAGCGCCCGTGTCGCGACTCCGGGCTAAGAACACAGCGCTCGGACCTGACGGAGTTCCTGGTCGAGCTCTCGTCCTGGCTCTGAAGGAGCTAGAGCCCCAACTGAGGGGGCTCTTCACGACATGTCTCGAGCAGGGTCAGTTTCCCAGTGTGTGGAAGGAGGGGAGGCTGGTCCTGCTCAGGAAGGAAGGGCGCCCCGCAGACTCGCCGTCCGCGTATCGGCCCATAGTGCTGCTCGACGAGGCGGGCAAACTTTTTGAGCGCATTATCGCAGATCGCCTTTCAGCCACTTATGCAGGGAGGGGCCGGACCTGGACGACAACCAATTTGGTTTTCGTCGGGGGCGCTCCACCATAGACGCCATCATGCGCGTGAGGGCCCTGGCGGAGGAGACGGTGTCCCGGGGTGGGGTGGTGCTGGCGGTGTCTTTAGACATCTCCAACGCATTCAACAACCTACCCTAACAACCGTCACTGCGGCTGTTACAATCGGCCACCGCCAATACCGCCATGCCACCGCAGATAATATAAATATAGTACTCTTTGGCCACCGCTCTCCTAAGAAACCATTGCTTCACAGAAAATCATAACAACGCGTAGACATTAGTTTCTCTGTCTACGTAACAACGTTACCGAAATATCAAAATTCTTGTTGGCAGCACCGAAAACAATAATTGTCATTGTCACTTGTCAATTTTATCGCAGCAGAAAGTCAAAGAACACATTACTAATTATATGACCTTGTGTATACCTATTTGATATAAAATTTGCAATAACTGGTCTGACTGCATAATCAAATAGACGAAATTTGGCTAACTTACAATGGTTGTAGGGGCATTTCCAATTGCAAAACTAGGCGCATTGTTGATAAAGCAGATAAGTAAACCCATTGCAAATGCTTGCAAAGAACGAGCTAAACATCATCCGTTTTTCAGGACTTACGTCTGTATGCCTCCTGCCCAATGTAAGTGTTGATATTGTTTACCTATGCCAAAATAATTATATCATGTAATAACTGTAATGCTGCTATCCCTGACTAAAACAGGATTCTCTGTCTCTTCCTGGCGATGTCGTAACAGTTAAAAAAACGTTTGCAAATTGAAAGTAGCTGCACTTTGCAAGATCGTCATCATTACACTGATGACACAAAACTTGTTTATTCAAAACTCAAAAGTTAAGCAGACGGAAATTTAAAATATGGGTGTATTTTTCAGTCTATAATTGGTGTGAAGTAAAAGCTAAAATGTGGATTTTAAATTTGGGTAGACCAGTAAACATACCCGTTCTCAGTCAAGAAATGGCGATAGAGCTAGGAGCAAATCTTCTTGGCGAGTCATTGATATTCACCATAGGAGCCGCCTTATTATTGTTTGAATATAACAGGTAAGCACAGCTAGTTTTAATTCTGACTAAAATTTAATTATGATGTTTTAAAGTGTAATTTGTACAGGAAACTTATAAGTTGTGACAATATTTGCTAATTTAGAGAGCTGACCTCTCTAAATTAGAAAATAAATTGCCACAACTTATTTCACACTATTATTAGTATTCATTATTTTAAGGCATGCACCGTGTCTCTTTAAGTTCTTGGTCCAATGCAACCATATTAAGGTGTATGTTTTTTTTTAGACAAGGTAATAAGGAAATTGCCAAAGAAGCCAAGAAAGAAGAGGAAATGAAGCACATTTCTGATACCATAACTGATCTGTACTTTACTGTTCAGACACAACAAACCCAGCTGAGAGAAATGGAGAGGATTATCTATTCAATAAGTATGTAATTTTCTGCAGTTGTTGTTATATTTTAACATTTTAATACTCTATTGATTTAAAAGTCATTTACATAAATTAATTACTTTCAGGTGGAGAGAAACCAACAATTCCTCCGCCTGTGTTGAAGGAGCCCCCTGTGCTGATAACTCCTCCAACATCACAACCTCCAAATCCAGAAGTAAAGCCAGCTCCAAAGCCTCAAAATATCAGTCATCAGGACACTTATTATGATAGAGTCATTGTGACTGCTACCCCATACCCTAACAAAGGATTGATTTTGCAGTCTCTTAACTATATACAGATGGATGCCTTCAGTTCCCTTTTTCCCAACAACAATAATAATAATGATGTACTTGAGGAAACAAATACATCTACAGAAGAAAAAGCATTTAATCCCAAAAGGGAGCCAGCAATACTCTCATCAGCTTTGCATAATATAGAAAATAATTTTAGAAGTTTGTTTTGAAGCCTGTGATAAGTATTATATATTGTTGCTGCTTTGCAGCATGGAAAAAGTGGATTTAATTAGTAATGTTGTTGTTACCAGTTTTTGATGAATTTTTATTTGTATTTGCTGAATCATACAGTAAAAAAACTGCAAATTACTTATTATAATTAATGATACTCCTAGTATTGTGTTGGAAAATAATTCAGCTTGTACATAAGATATGTATTAGATTGCACCACAGAAATACTGTGATGGTACTGTTTATTATATGGAGTTAAATAATACAAGAACTCGAATCTGTATAGTTTTTTTTTACAACCTTGTTTGTATATTTATGTAGAATATGCTTTACATAGGTAGTTCCGAAATTGTATTTATGCAATGTTTATCTCTTTTTTTAATATGTTTAGGATTAAGTAGGTACTTTAATTAATTTTAACTATGGAATACTTGTAAAGTAGGCATCAGGAAATAATTAAGCACAGGTTAATGTTATGTATTTTATTATTCTAACCACTCTTTCATATAAGTACAGTCTTGTGGTGTAATAAGCCCAGTAGAGGCACATTTATGTATGAGTGGACAGACTCCACAAGGCACTTGTACTAGCCCTGGGGCAGGTATAAGAGGGTCTATAGCACAATACACTTTGCTCCCATCAGGGTACACACTGCTCTCGGCCTTACCATCATATACCAAAGTATTCAGTATTGTTATTACATCTTCTACATCAAGTTCAACCTGAAACACAAACACATTGTCACAACCTTATTTAATTAAAGCTGAGTAATATACATTTTATAATTTAAAAAAATATTAGGAGTGATAGTGAACACTAGACTGCATACTGCACACCCTTGGCTACACTGACCTTGAGCTAGCCAAGCATTGTATGGAGTTTTCAATTTTTTATAGAATGTGAGGTGTGCTATTAGAGGTTTTGTTACCACAGATGTGTGGCCTACTAAGTGATGGTATTAATAGGTCAAGCAATTTTCAAACACATTTGATTCCCTCATTGTGGCACCATGTTACCTTTAAAACAGTTTAAGAAAACTATGAATGCAAGGAAAATTTATGTTTTGTCTATGGTAATGTAAGATCGATATTGCACATCTTAAATTTTAGGTTGTGTGGTGCAATCATTGTCACTGGCTCTAAAAGTATTGTTTGTTGGTGTTTTTTTTTAAAGATTGCGTCTTTGACCTTTGAAGGCCAGACAAGTTTGCTGCACTGTATCATTACTTATGTAAGAAGACCATTATACCATCTCTAGTATGTAAGAAATGCAAGAAAGGTTAGAATTCAAGGTGCTCAGTCTTATAATTCTTTGATTGCACATGCATGTTAAAGAAGAAACACATTTATGCACACACATATTTATCACATTTATTTATGTAGTTGCAAACTTGCAATGCTCTAAATGCAATATAATATATTTACATCATATCATAACTATAGTCTGTTCCAAAAGTATCTGATGATAATGTAAACAAATGTAATAGAAACCATACCTGTGGATGCCTCTTAAAAATGGAGTGTGTTGATTTCATTATATTTAATCAACAATAGCACTAGATTAAGGATTATGTATAAAAAAACATAACTCAAGTGGCCATGATTTCATACAACTTGATTATAAACCATAACTCCAAAACATAAAGTTTATTTTCGTTTGCAATATATTTACTACTTACTAAACATATTTTTTAAATAATAACAAGAATATTTATGGAAAAATAAAACCAAATTTCTAAGCAATTAGGTTGAAAAAACTATGTTCCAAAAAATAAGACCACAACATTATTTGTGGTCTTATTTTTCCGGCCATTTATGATTTGTGCTCATCGGAAATTTTAGGAGGTACTATTGTTGATCAAAGTATTTTTCAATTACAATATTTATTGAAACAAAAATTGTTCGAAAAAGTGTTGAGAAATAAAGCTAAAACTGTCTCAATACATGAATACAATAATGATACATGAATGTATAAATAATTCCTTTTGGTGAGTGATTGCACAAGAATTTAACCTGAACAGTTTGTTTACATGTTCAGAAGATACTTTTGGAACTGACCATAAGCATTAACTAATATGCATTTTTTGTCTCATAGGAAATATCCTATTTGGAATGTGCAAGAGTATTTTGTTGCTTTAAAATTAATATTAGTTTAGTGATGAATGAATTTATAGCATTTAGATTATTAATAAAAATAAGCTGATATTTATTGATTGACTTACTTTACTTATTCCTAGATCAGTGATGTACTTTTGTACTTCAGCAGCTGTGGCATAAGACTGAGTCCTGCCTACAATTGGGCCACGTGGATTGTTTTTTATTTTATCGGATCTTTGACTCAGGAACCTATGACATTGGACATTGAGGATGTCCACAAATTCTGATTCAAAATCTTGATCTTGATACCATGCACCTCCTGATATAGATCTGTCTGGTTCCAAGTTGTAAAGCATATACACTTTTTTCTTAGAAGCCTAAAATAGAATTATTCTTGTTAGCTTAAACACATAATAAACATGTAAATTCTGTCAACAAAAACTTTTTAACTAATTACATGGCTTTCCCAGTCTGTATACAAAATGTTTACCAAATTATATAACCAGTTTAGTCACTATAGCTAGGCAAAGATTATCAAAACTCATAATCAGCCCATCACTACTAGATTGTTTGAAAAATGACTTTTTTAATGACTGTTATGATTTATCTGATAGTTTTTAAGATACTTCTTTGTACTAAGTATTGCCTGTTTTCATTTATTGTCTTGTTGTCTGCACATTGTAGTTGTATATTATAACTCACATTAACACATTTTACAGCCTTGATAAGTTTCTTGCTTTCAAGATTTTTCAATACTTTAGTTAGTTGTGTGTTAGCCAAGTTAGACCGGACTCTGATATCTCTTATCCATATACCCTTATTTCCAGCTTCTTCTATTAAATTAAAAACAACTTTTTCTTCATTGTCAGCTCCTTTTACTGCCTGCTTACTTGTTTGAGTTTTTAACCTGAATTATAATATTATAATAGTGAGCTGGCACAACAAGTAAGTAATTTATCTCAGATAATAATTGTATTATGAGATCTAGTAACAATAGCCTTACTTATAGACTAAAACACCACTTTGATTGAATAAATCAAAATATTCTTGCTGTAATAGTTCATTGATTGCAGGTACAAGTTCAGCAGAAGATACTTCAGGAATTGCCGCTGTTATATCTTTATGTGAAATACCCTTTGGATTTTTCTTTGCTACGTTTAATATTTTCTCTTTTAAAGCGTCTTCCGATTTCGCACTCATTTTAAGAGAAGTATGTAAGCTGAAATCAGAGAATGAACAGGGCCTAAGACCAGCAGCCTCTCACAAATCACTTATTTATTCTACACACATAACTTTAACTGGGATTCAACAACACTGCACTGCAGCTTGTCTAGATCTACAGCCACAGAACACTATTCTATTACTCCTACAGCAGTCTACAGGTCCTGTTACCAAGTCTGTGCCTGCTGTGCACAGAACATATATGTGTGTGACTCACAGAGTACTACTGTGTGACTACAAGAGTATTGGAGTAAAGTTATAATTATGGTGGTTACGTAGACAGAGCATTCTCTGTCTACGGGTGGTTATTTATCACAGATAACTATATACCTACTAGTCGGGGTTATACAGGGTTATATTATGCTCCGTGTCCAAAAGTGCCAAGTATCCTATACTATATTGTAGTCTGTGGTGCCAAGTACTATACTATATTGTAGTCTGTGGTGCCAAGGTAAAGTTACCATTGGTTACCATGGTGCCAAAACTGCCAATTTATTATTTTGACATTGGACTGTGGACCTGACAGCGACGGTGACTCATGTGACCTCATTGCAATGACTAAAGTCATTGCCTCATTGAGATAGGAAAAACATGGAGGCGCCGCGTTATTTTTGACATACACTTTGCATACAAATATGAGTGAAATACGATACAGACTGTGAAATATCGTTTTGTCTCATTCTTTCTAATGAAATAATCATATGTGATAAAAGAGACAACAATATTTAAGTTGTTGCTCATTATGGTAACATTTTGTCGTGACGTAGGGACAGTTGTAGGTAAGTGCCATATCAGCCATCTTATGCCTGCCTAGCCTTTTCCCAACTAGGTATGTTGGGGTCGGCTTCCAGTCTAACCGGATGCAGCTGAATACCAGTATTTTACATGGAGCGACTGCCTATCTGACCTCCACAACCCAGTTACAGGGTAATACAATACCCCTTGGTAAGACTGGTTGTCAGACTTTCGGGCTTCTGACGACCCGTAACGACTGTCAAGGATCCACAAAATGACAGCCGGGACCAACGGCTTAACGTGCTTTCCGAGGCACGGAGCAGTGGTGATGAAATAATTTACACAAAGTAAAGCGCCTTATCAGCCATCTTATGCGACGTCTATTTAGTCTGTGGCGACGAGTTTCGTGGTAGTTGTGCTGTCAAATGGTTGTTTATTTTTTGTGTTATTGAGATTTGCGAGAATATTACGAGAAGTTTACCTTTAAAAATGAATGTAAATGTTGGAAAACAGCAAACCAACATGCCTATGTGTTATATTGTGAAGTGTGGTGCAAGAAAGAATGGAAATCAACCTGAATTGTCTTTGCATAGGTTAGTAGCCGGTTTTCATGCATTATTACATAAATTCATACACGTTCGATGAACAAATTGTTACTCAATCGTGATTTTAAGGCTAAAGTATATTTGGTAAGGTATATTTGGGGTCATTTTCGTATAACAGACCTATTTATTATTTCATTCGTTTGTTTACAATAATATGTCATAGTGGAATAGTGTTGTACCGTTGCTGTAATAGTTTCCGAAACTAGTTCCTCCGCTGAAACGATATCGATACAATCAGCGATGTTAACATAAATCGTTCTGCGTGTCCTAATCGGTCCGAGTGACTTTGCTTGGTCACAGCACCGGGAGACAGTTTTATATGATGATAAAATAAGACATCGACATTTAGTTATTTATTTTAGTTAGATATTAGCAGCAACTCTAACCAAAATGATTTATTGATCAAAATACTTACCTTTTTTATAGGTTACCTAAAAATGAAGGATTAAAGAAAAAGTGGTTAGAGGCTATTGGTGAAGAAAATATTAATCCGCGACATAAAGAATGGTACCTCTGCTCACTTCACTTTGAAGAAAGCAGTTTCAATAGAACACTTTATGTAATGAGATTACATGATTACTCTGTTCCCACAGTATTTTCGGTAAGTGTAAATAATAATTGATTAATAATAGCCCGGCCCTTTGGCCTGAAATAAATAAATAGATGTATTAATTACATAAATAAATCATATTGTAAATTGCTTATTGCTTATTAGTATCTATTTCTTTCAGGCACCTGGCAAAAAACAACGTCACGAGTCATCTGTATTATGTTAAACGAGAAACATTCAAAACACGGACGTTTCTCCACGTATCATCACATCTACTGTAATGCCTCCATTACAGTTCCCCACCGAATTGTGGAAACAGACGAAACAGTGCACAAGGTGGTGTGTATCTACTCAAACGTTTTTGATGCTAGAAAATTACAGGAGGTTCTTACGAAAATTAAAATTTTATAACATTACGATAATATTGAGAAAACATTGAAATCCAAATGAGACATTTTTACAAAGTAGAAACATAAAGTATTTTTGGAACAAAATCTACCCACAGGGGATAAATTATCAAAAATGAAATGTGGCGATGAAATGAGCTGAGTTCTCTCTTATTTAAGGTGTGGTTACGGTACCAATGACGTATCCTCTCTGTTCCGTAGCTGTACTACAGGTCCATCTGTCAGTGATTTATCAGCACGTTTTCTGATCTTCGTGCTAAAGTATAAATATACAATGGATTTTTTAGGATCTATAGACTTAGCATGAAACAAATATTACAAAGCAGCATTTTCGACGCAAGTTGATGATTGAAGTAATTTTCATAAATTTTTTCAGGTTGTACATACAAATTGAAAAAATTAAGGCTTTAAAAGAAAAATATGTCAATCAACAACAAAAAGTTAAACGCCTTATCGAAAAGATTCGAAAGAAAAACAAAAAAAATTGCCAATTTGAAAGATATTATAGAAGACCTTCGAAGAAAAAATTGTATCAACATGGAACAGACTGTTGTAATAAAAGAATTGGCGGGACCAATAAACTTCTTAAAAAGACAAATTAATAAGTCCAAAGGTTTACCCGCACCAAAAAAATACTCTGAAGAAACTGACTGGACAGGTACACACAATTTGTGTGGTTTCCTCAAAAGACCATTTCAGACAGCGATTATATAGCCTTCGCGTGATCTGACCAAGATTTTGTCTGGACTTTAAAAGATACTGTGACCACGGAGTTTCTTTCGGCCTTTCTTCTCAGAGTAGTCAGATAGGAAGCGACGCCGCCGACGTAATTTAGTTTTTAAAATACGATTGACGTGTAAAAGTGTTTGTACAAACCTACTTACAGAAATAAAATCATTTATCATTTATAATTATTATCACACCAATAAACATATTTTAAGTAAAAAAATTATTATTTTTATTTTTACTCCACAACTCAGGGCGCGTTCCCACTATGTCTTAACGACTAATTTATCGTTCGACGACTGTCGTCTCTACCTGTTCCCATTATAACGATTGTTTGTCGTCAACATTTTTTATCGTTTAGCGACTGTCGTATCTAGCTGTTCCCATTGGATCGCGATGACATTTTATCGTTTCCCGGAGGAGTCTGACAAGTTCTAACACGCACAAAGCAAACCGAGTACAGACGCGAGGGGCGCGCGGGTGCGAGAGGGAAGGGAAAACACGTGTTCGTCTACATAGAGTTGCCGTCCACGATTTTTTATCGTTTTACGACTGTCGTGCTTGCCGTTCCCACTGTCACGACAAAGTGTCGTCACTGCAAAAATGCCGTAGACAAAAATGCCGTAAATTGTGTCGTTCTAAATGTGAACACCTCCATTTAAACATATAAGCCACGACACTAAAAACTACACGATTATCTGTCGTCACGACACGGTGGGAACGCGCCCTCACTCTTTAATAAATAGTTAGGTATGTTACACAGACATGTTGTATACACAAGTTTTTAAATAGTCTGTACAGAAAAAAATACTTGATATGAGTTTTTTCCTCAGATAACAGACGGTAAGTAAACTACTCATCTTTTTCTGTTACAACAGATTTTAAGTAAGTATATAATTATCAACCAAACGTGATATCAAGTAAGACTCGTATCGATACTCGTTATAGTAACACCAATATTCGTTGATTGCCACAACCCTAGCAATGGCAGCCATTTTATGAGACATTATGAGTGGTAGGTAGGCACCTTTTTTTTGTTGATATTTCCAGTCCATACTATTATAAGATTATAAGTCAATGTGTGACCTACGCATGTGACAGTCGGACGATAGAACCATTTTTTTTATTCATGACCATTGATTATGGAGGGTAGAGACAAGGAGAACTATCTCATATGGGAAAAAAGCTGAAAAAAGTGTCCAGTAAATAATACTTCAAAAACCATACATTTCATACCACACAATTTGCCTACGCTAGCGCCATTTTGGAGGGTTGGACACTTTTTCAACTTTCTCCCCATAAGAGATAGTTCTCCTTGTCTCTACCCTCCATAAAAGATATGATTCGACTCGAAACCAAACGGCACAACTGTCATTTTGGACAGCCCTCACGTTGGTATTAATTTAGGGCATGGTCCGCGTTATTGCAAGATGTCATCAAATAATGCAAATTTCGACCCCCTACACAAAACCCGTAAACCCCTAAAACTCAACATGTAGGTAAAAATTGTTCATGATGTCATTAATTATGACAATTTTATTCACTGGACATCGTTATCGCGCTCACGCTAATCGGAACGGGTATTAGCACGCTCAAATACGGCTCAAATCGATTACAACGGAACTCTGAACGTACCCAATTGTTTGTTATTGTGATCATTGTAATGTCATGTCAGTGTCAATATTGTCAGTACCTAGCGTCTGTAAAATGAATACCACTGTTTTTGTTGTGAGTAATCTAACAGCATAAATATGAAAAAGTTATCACTTAAAGTAATGATTTTACTAATATTGAGTTGCTTCACTGTTTTATACTTTTATTCTAAAGTAAGTAGTAATAAAATAAAGCATTCTACCGTCAACAGGCCCCTGTCCACAGTGTAAGTATTTATAAACTTTATTATGATTTTATCGTGTACCTATTGTAATACTGTGTTCATAAGGACTTTACTCAACAAATGTTGATGAATTAATTTACAGGGTATTTAACAACAAGAAGACTAAAGAGATGGAAAGGGTAGTGTTATCTTTTGTAGTTTGCGACTCAAGATTCAATGAGTCTTTGAATGTGGTTAAGTCTGTGTTGCTGTTTACAAGAGTTCGTGTACACTTCGTAATATTCGCCGACGATAGCCTGAGACCAAGATTTAATAAAACTTTAACAAGATGGAGGCAGTTAACAAACAACCAACTGGAATTTGAAGTGCATGAAGTTAGCTTTCCTGAAGAACATGAGCAGGACTGGATGAACCTATTTAGTAAATGTGCAGCTCAGCGATTGTTTATTCCAGTAAGAAACTTCATGATATTATGTTGCGAAATGATTTAGCTTTATTTCTTATTAGATTTGTGAAAATATTAGACAGTAAGCAATATAATATGCAGGATGTAAAGTTGTAAAGTTGTAGCAGGCCTTTGAGGTGAAGTACCCTAAATATGGATGTCACCAAGTTTTAGTCAAAAGGAACATGAATTTTTTTTCTAAATGAAGTAGAACTGCATTCAAACAGTTTTGGAAACTTGTTTGCCGGAACAGGAAGTCGAACCAACTCAAATGCTCAAAAATCCTGTATTATTATGGTACCGATTGATGGGGTCAAGCATAAAGATAAAATATTTGTAATGAACTATGCCGACGAAATCAGACATCCGGCAAACAAATTTTTTTGAAGACAAAAGCAGGGGAATATGAGATTATGATTTCATTTATTTTGCATCGGATTAATTAGTCCAAACTGCAGTTGTTTCTTCCAGACTCCATAACAGTGAGCTTTCCGAAGGGACATCAATAGATTAGTTAAAAACGCGTTGTTTCACTGGCCCGCCTTTTCTCTTAAAGGTCGATTCACACATATCAGTGAGCCCACAGTTCCGGCACAGTACCGCATCAGTGATAATTATTCTTTCAAACATTCTCTATGGATGTATTCACACTTGTCAGTGTCAGTGTCGTCTCAGTACCGTCAGTGTCAGTGCCGGCACCGGCCATCACGGACGTGATCGGCGACGACGATATTTTATCACGGATCACTGACGCCGCTGCATCGAAAACAAAATGGAGGACGAGGTGTTGATTGAATTAGTTCGTGAGAATACTGTTTCTTTTGAAAACCAACGAGCCTCGAAATACCATATCCATTTCACCTGATATACCCATTGTCGCTAGTAACGAAGCATGCATTCCATCACCAAGCTACGTATCCACTCCATCACCACAGTGCGTCCGCACTCCCACACCATCACCAAGCCATGTATCCACTCCATCACCACCATCACTGTCGTCTCCATCTACTTTAAGAAAGAGAAAAGGTTCGACAAAATGCACACCAAAACCATCCTCAGCATCTTCATTAATGGAATATGTTCTTCAAAAAAATCGAGAAAAAGCTGAACGCGTCGAGCACCCAGTTGATGCTTTTTTAAATGGCATTGCACCCACACTGAAGAATTTGAATCAATATTACTTAAATTTGGCTAAGACTGAAATATTTACTACTGTGCAAAAATATGAGATGAAGATGATGACAGAGCAAAATGTACCATTATATCCAAAAGATATTGCTACTGAACCAGCAAATACAAATCTCACATCGCAATCTATTCTTGACTCTACTGGATTGGCTAACATAGTAGATCCCACAAAATCATACCTTCAACATAGTGATGTGCAGCAATTTGTTATGAACTATACAGTTAACGAATGATAATGCTCTAGAACTTAACAAAGTGTTAAAAGTATAATGTGTTTATGTGCCACATACGAAGTAATAAAACTGATTTAAATACATATTTTCAGAATTTTAATTAAAAAGTTATCCTTAACATACCTGTCAGTGGATGCATACATCTGCACTGCAAAAAATGTGTTCACTGATATGTTGTCGACTGTTCCTACCTCCCAAAAGGTAAAAATAAAGTTAATAAAATCTGGTTTACCTACCTTAGACAAATTGCTAGCCGCTCTCTAGGAGATATAGCCTTCCTCCAACGAGTATCTTTCTTTACTAATTTATTTCCTAGCTTCTGAAGGAGAATATTAAAACAGCTTTCCGACATTATAAAATATTCAAAATACTTTCTTTCGTCTTTAATTAATTCTTTGTATAATGTCACGAATTCTCCTTCTGATTCTCTTAACTTCCATGTACCCATTTTCTTTTTTTTCCTCGATTCTCTTCTTCTTCTTCGTCTAAAGCAATGGCTATCATAGCTAATTCTGTGTTATTGAAGAGTGCCATCAAAACAATCGACGTCAACGCTAGTCTGAAGGGAACGTCGTGCACGAAGACCCGCAGAGATCTGTACTGTGCCTGATATGTGTGAATTGAAGCCCTGACGCACCACTGTAGCACGGATACGGAACTGTAACGGTACTGTGCCGGAACTGTGGGTTCACTGATATGTGTGAATCGACCTAATATGTGCGAGCCCGACACGCCTGTGGCCAGTTTTTTACATTTTCGCAAAAGGGGAGCCATAAGGCTTAAAAAAAATCTAATGCAGTTAGTTTTACTTAAAAGTTGTGGTAATGTTGGTGTTGTCGGTATTTTTTAAATGTTTCCTTTGAGTAATTGGCTAGCTTCAGTATTTACTAATATTTAAGAAACACTCCCTCCAGGGCCCGCTTCAACTTTTTAACCTTATTGGAGCTGACACATCAAAAGAAAAATTATTAATTTTTTATTAATAAAGATTACTTTATTTCAGAAACTAATACCTCACATTGATGCTATGATATATGTGGACGCAGACACTTTGTTCTTGGGGCCTGTGGAAGAGCTTTGGCATTTTTTCACAAAGTTCAATACATCGCAAATATCTGCTATGTCCCTAGAAGATGATAACCCAAATGTTTCTTGGTATCCAAGATTTGCAAAACATCCCTTTTATGGCAAATATGGTAAGAGTACATCTATAATCTATGTATGGATGACATTTAATTAAACAAAAGAGTAACATGGCACCTGTATTTGTATGGATGACATTTAATTAAACAAAAAAGTAACATCGCACCTGTATTTGTATGGATGACATTTAATTAAACAAAAAAGTAACATCGCACCTGTATTTGTATGGATGACATTTAATTAAACAAAAAAGTAACATCGCACCTGTATTTGTATGGATGACATTTAATTAAACAAAAAAGTAACATCGCACCTGTATTTGTATGGATTACATTTAATTAAACAAAAAAGTAACATCGCACCTGTATTTGTATGGATTACATTTAATTAAACAAAAGAGTAACATGGCACCTGTATTTGTATGGATGACATTTAATTAAACAAAAGAGTAACATGGCACCTGTATTTGTATGGATGACATTTAATTAAACAAAAGAGTAACATGGCACCTGTATTTGTATGGATGACATTTAATTAAACAAAAAAGTAACATCGCACCTGTATTTGTATGGATGACATTTAATTAAACAAAAAAGTAACATCGCACTGTATTTGTATGGATGACATTTAATTAAACAAAAAAGTAACATCGCACCTGTATTTGTATGGATGACATTTAATTAAACAAAAAAGTAACATCGCACCTGTATTTGTATGGATGACATTTAATTAAACAAAAAAGTAACATCGCACCTGTATTTGTATGGATGACATTTAATTAAACAAAAAAGTAACATCGCACCTGTATTTGTATGGATGACATTTTGTCCCGGAACTACAGTTACAGCTACGCTACTTTATCCTACCTAACCTAGGCACAAGTATTCCTAGGAGGATATTAAATGAAAAGTAGGTAGGCAGTAAATTGGAACATTTATTAAAACTAACTCGGTAGGTAGATGAGGGTCGATAAAAGTTGGGGTTAGGGCCTATACAGCGATTAACCTCCTCACTGGTCTAGCACTCCCCTGACGTCACTGGCCGCTGCAGGAGACGAGTGCTCGCGCGTCGATCGCCAGGTCCAACTGCTGGTGTAAGGTTCGCTGGTTGTCCCGCTACTGTCCACCACGGGGAAACAGGGAATTAAGGTGTACGTGAAACCCTGTAATGCGCAATAAGCGAAAGCATTACACGCTGGCCGTAGACGGTGAGCACCCACAGCAACGTTGAATAGGGAAGCACTAATATGTAGATGTGTTGCTGTGGATGTTCACTATCAGATACGGAGATGACAACAATTTCGGTTACTTAGCCGTTAATTTAAATATTTGAAATTTACAACGGAAACTAAATTTTAATATGCAAGAATGATATAATTCTGAAAATGTGGGGTACCTAGTACTACAAAGAGCAAACAAGTAATGAGCGTCTAAAAGAAACAAAGATAAGCAAAAACACAAATGAAAAGATCACCAGGTAGGCAAAGCGAAAGAAACCGTTACGGTTTGCTAAGCTACTGGCTAATTATAATTGTGCAACACTTACCCAATCGGGGTTTAATTCACACACACAGAATATGTTTGAACGTCGATTATTACTCAGTATATTTCTGATTTAGGTACGTAATTAAATGTCGAGGGAACGGTAGGGACGCCTTTAAAAAAACTTGATCGCGATTACGATATTATAAATTCGTATTAGGGACCGTGAAAAAGTCTGACGTGCGCTCGCCTCGACAACCAGAATCGTCCTCCCGGCGGCGACGTGGAAGTGTCTGTCGCTATGGACCTTGCCCCCGCGCCGAGAACAAAGAAACTAGTTTCTGGGTGCCTAATATGTCGCCTGTTTTAATCGTGCGTGGTGATAAACTGTAGCTGGCCAGAAGTCTGATTTGATGCGTTCATTATTAGTTTATTTTTTTATTTTAGTATTGAAAATAGTTTTTTTTTATAAATAGTATTATTGTAAATAATTTTCTTATGTTTATTTTTTTTATTATTATTATATTATTAAGAATTAAGACATGTAACAATTAATGTTACAATTTAATTAAACAAAAGAGTAACATGGCACCTGTATTTGTATGGATGACATTTAATTAAACAAAAGAGTAACATGGCACCTGTATTTGCTGAAGGGCTGGCCAGAGGTGTATACGTATAGTAACACCCACATTTTGCTAAGGTATTAGGAGGTTGCCATCAACCTTACTTAAATCCAGACTCAGGGCTTCTACTGAGAAATTCAAATAGAAAACAAGGTACCTGTTTGTAATAAATTGTAAATCATCATGTTCCTGCCCTCATTCCAATTTAGGTATTTGGGCTTGGCGCAGCACATCTATTTTAGGGTTCCGTAGCAAAATCACAGATTATATAATATTTACTACGTATGCTACTAAATGCAACAATGGAACCCTTATAAATTTCGTCATGGCTGTTTGTCCGTCCGTCCGGATGTCTCACAGCTATTTAACTCTGAGACTATTAGCACTATGATGGTGTAGTAAAATGACAAAAATAAAAATCAGGGGTGGTCTCCATATGTAACCGAGGGAAAATAAAAAAAAACAATGCACATAAGCATGTGCAGTACTGTTAGAGCTTCACTTGGAACTAACTAACAAACAATGTAAATAATGAAATCTTAGAAGTAAATTTTAACCTACTTCTAATATTGTTGTATCAAAATGAAAATTTGTATGTATATGTAGTTCAGATGACAAAACTATAATTTGGTATCTTGGAGCTGATCTGATGATGGAGCCAGAAGATGGATAGTGGAACTATTCAGTGGCTACTAGTAAACCGCTCGAGTTTGGGCTCATATGATTTGTTGTGACGAGTCCAATTGATTGGGCTTGGTAACGAATGTCTTATGATGGAGCCAAGAGGTGATAGTGGAACTCTTCAGTGGCTCCTAGTAAACCGTTCGAGTGTGGGCTCATATGATTCGTTGTGACGAGTCCAATTGATTGGGCTTGGTAACGAATGTCTTATGATGGAGCCAAGAGGTGATAGTGGAACTCTTCAGTGGCTCCTAGTAAACCGTTTGAGTTTGGGCTCATATGATTCGTTGTGACGAGTCCAATTGATTGGGCTTGGTAACGAATGTCTTATGATGGAGCCAAGAGGTGATAGTGGAACTCTTCAGTGGCTCCTAGTAAACCGTTCGAGTTTGGGCTCATATGATTCGTTGTGACGAGTCCAATTGATTGGGCTTGATAACGAATGTCTTATGATGGAGCCAAGAGGTGATAGTGGAAATCTTCAGTGGCTCCTAGTAAACCGCTCAAGTCATGACTTCGTTGACTTTAGACTTATTAACTCAATAAAGAATACACTAGAATAAAACGCAAAAAATTAAATTAAAAGTAAAAAAAAAAATAAGTTTTTTCGTTGTGTGTACTTTTAATTAATTTAAACAATGCCCCCCACGCTTTTTGATCTAATCATTGGATGTAACAGAAGAACGAATACAATTCCATTTAATTATTTTATAATTTTTAGTGCGGGTTAAGCGTGTTTTTGATTTTTAAGTGATATTTCTATTTAATTCAATAGTTTTGAGATATAGAATATTTTCGGTTACAACCGCAGATATAACATAGTTTTTCACAGTTTTTAGTTTTAAAGATATTTATTCTCAAAAAGAAACAAACTTATTTTTGCGGCCAATGAAATCAATACTGTGCATGCGACTTACAATTCAACGTATTCCTTCCAGGGCGTGATAGTGTGACCCTTTGCAACATTTAAGCACACCATGTAGTCCAGGCGAAATTTCACGGGATTCGCGAAAATCCAAGAAGTACCTACCTACCTACCTATTTCAGAAAATCTCCCAAAATTCGTCATTAAATTATTTTTTTCTCTAAACTCCCAAATTTAATTGCCTTCAATGCTGTTTAATTTTGGTAGTGAATAAGTTAACAAAGCTTTTGACGTAACAAAATGTTCTAAACCATCAAACAGTTAAAATAATTAACAAAATTACAAGAAGTTAATTAACAAAATTAAAAAACCATTTAAGTTACCTGAACTTGGTCACCTTTTCACTTACTATGTAAAACATGAAGCGTAGAAATTACAATAACATCTTCATTTAATTAGCTATCGAAAGAGACACAAAAATATTAAAACCTTATTTAGGTGCCCGTGAAACAGTCTATAATGCTGGCAAATGTAGAATTTGCCAAATCTTAAAATACTTATTAAAACATTGTGTGATAATTAAATACTTTAACCGTTAGTGTGACCAATGTGACGTCCTGGAAGGAATACGTTGAATTTCAAGTCACCCTTTATATATACTCGTATTGATCTCGAATACGGATCCCTTTACTGTGCGTGGTTCGACACGCACTTGGCCGGTTTTCTTCCAAACATCGAACATCCCTATTAGCTGTCATCACAAAATTAACTTCATCTCTTGTTTGTATCTACTAAATGCTTTCCCAAAATGAGTAACACCAAAGCACAAATAGAATGATGGTTAATGTGGCAGAAAAATGATTTACCTTCTAATTTCAAACATAATTGTTGGGTTGCAATAAAATAAATAAATAAAATAAATAAATATCGTCTGACATTGCACACAGCACCATCTAGTTCCAAGTTAAGCACTTAACACTTAAGGCTTGTGTTATGGATACCAGATGGTTGATACACTACTTAAATACATTTTTTTTTTGAATGAACATCAATTTAGACTAGTTCTCTGTTTATTGCAGGTCTCAACTCGGGTGTGATGTTAATGAACTTGACAAGGATGCGGTCTTTCGGCTGGGTGGACTACGTCACTCCAATCATGCTGAAATGGAAGCACTACATACCATGGGGTGATCAGGTATGCTGGTATGCTGTCTACCTAAGCAGACACAACGGTGGTGAACTGACAGCGTTTAAGTCGTCCATACGTGTTTCTCAAATCTATGCTATGATCCCTGGAATAAAACCGTGGCGTAAAGGCGATCTGCTGTTTAACAGTTTTACGACTTAAAACTGTTGAATGTCGACTTGCTGCGAGTGTTTTCACGGTAAAAGTTGACTCAGGGAATCGGTAAAAAGCGGTAAATAAAAACTGCTGTTCCCTACATTTTTTCGCGTTTAGCGAACATAAATGTATAGAACATTTAAAAAAAGCTGTGAATATGGTTAGCAAACACTCGGAAAGTTCCTAAAAACGTTTTCATGCAGCTTCAACGGTTAAGGTACCTAACCTCATTCCGCACATTACTTATGCTATGCAGGGAACTAGCTATAGCTGTAGAATGTAAGAGCGAGCGAAGCGAGCTTCCAAGTTTAGCACTCCCTCGGATAGGTTAGATTTTCTTTTGATCGTTCAAACATTAATCCAAATCAGAGTTAATTTTTTGACTTGACAGAAAAGCTAATGCTCGTTTTACAGCACCTAAGTAGGTTATTATCTACTAGGTAAGTCTAAGTACTGTGAAATGTTTGGGTTTAGGAATCTATGCTTCACCTTAGTTCTTCAGTTCACCGTGACTCCAGTACCTACAGTTTTAAGGAATTTTACTCGTAAATAAAACAAGTAAATCATACAAGCTTTCGACAGCTTAAATCAATAGTATAGGTAATTAGTATAAAATTTAAAAAAAAACGTAAAATGTTGTTTTGCGCACAGGACATTATAAACATAATATTCCACTACCACGAGCGCGCGGTGCACGTGCTGTCGTGCCGCTACAACTACCGCTCGGACCAGTGCATGTACGGCGACGCGTGCGCAGACGCCACGGCGCGCGGCATCTACCTGCTGCACGGCAGCCGCAAAGCCTTCCACAGTGATAAGCAGCCAGCTTTTCAGGTAAACCCTGCTTCTCTTCGTCAGTAATTAGACACGTTAGTTCTCGGTCATATTACGCATTCATTTGTGAAAATGGCGACTCATACAATACAATACATATGACTGCCAACGGATAAATTACATGTTGACTGACACAAAACTTAAATAATACAGGGCGGCAGGGACATGGACCTGTTACCATAGATTCAGAACATGATTCTGAACCCCCCTGAAAGTTTTACAAGGTGTAACAGAATAAACGCAAGTCCTGAATGTTTGCTCATAATTGACTACTGAATGCATTTCAGTAACTATTAATACAGGTATTTTTTTCAATAATTATGTATTTTGCCATAGTACTGACCGTCAGATTGAGCCAAAGAAAATTAAATTTTATTTCAAGGCAATGAGACTCAATTTTAAAAGCATAAAGTAATGCTAGGGTCAACACGATTTTCTTATTAATAATAATAGTTAGCTTTAAAAAAAATGGTTTAGGTCATTGTATAATGCTTTTAACTCAATACTCTAATTGGGGTGTATTGAGGTCTTGCGTTAATTATGTTACACGTTGTATATGGTTATTTAAAAAAAATGCTGTTCCATATATTTTGACCGCATAGGTATTATTATGAAATAACCGGTTTTCTTTTTGATAACCGGCGAAAATATTCTACGCTAAGAGTGCCTAAGAGGTCTAGCATCGCTGAATTCATGGTTACAGTTTGCGTTGAAGTCCCTGCCACCCATTATAACCGCTGCCATAATAATCCACACTTTTTTTTTTGTTTTATCTGCACACTTGGCTGATGGAGAAGTAGAAGCTGATTGTAGGTCGCTGTTGCCTTCCTCTTAGATGATCTCGGTACCTATTACGTGATCGACACCAATGAGGAGACAGGGGAGGCCTATTCTCCGCCGCCGCCCGTTATTCAAATGGACATTAATTTATGCTGTAAATTTTATTGTTTCAGGCAATCTATCGCGCTATAGATGAATACGTGGTCGGGACCGACCCGTCGGAGTATGTACTTACAAATATGGATCAATATTTCTCCCAGGCTCCCACGTCTAACTGCGGCAGTTTGAAGGAAGCTTTCCTTAAAGTACCGACCAGAACGTTTAGTAATTTATATCCAGCGCCAGACAGATAGCTTGACATCCTGTAGGATCAGTGTGGTGAGATATATCTGAGTATCAGGGTTTTATTTTGTAAGAGCCTTAGCATGGATGTCATAAAACTACAAAATTACCATCATAGTATAGTTTTCACCTTTTACGTGTAACGCAAGTCCAAACCATTTCGAGTATTATTCTCTTTCACATTGTTTTTTTGAGAATCGAATGAACTTCGACAAAATGCATTGAAACTGCTCAACCGATTTAGATAAAACATGCTTTAGTTTTTAAGTTAGGCTAGAAGCTATACAATTCTTTATACCAGCAACTATACAAACAGGCAGAGGGACAGACAGTCCGACATAAATTCAAGTGATTACTGAATCGTGATGATTTTGCTTTTTCCTAGTTTTTCTATTCAGTTTTTTCAATCAATGTATCAAAGTCAATGTACAGACCTAAATTAAATAGTAAATTATAAATACACGTTTTCGCTGTTCATAATGATACTCAATAAAGCTCGCTTCGTTGCTAATGACTATTGTAAAAACTCTGTTTGCCATTCATTAGATAGTCGAATGTAGTTCCTCCTACCTTTACATGTTTATTGATAGCCCGGGCAGACATCCAACGCGTGATTTTCACACGCTTGTTTCTCACACAACCAGTTTTTAACCTTTTGACCGACACCTTATGACTAATTTTTTGCCACCCAGCTGCAATAATAATTAAAATCCTACTGATCGCAAAAAACAAGTGAATATTATTAAGCATTGTATAATTAAAACATCTTGATTAATTCGAATCATTAATAGAATGTTTTAAAATACAGTTTACAATTTGTGTTCTTTCAAGGTGATGAAATAAGCAACTTATAATTAATGTGTAATATCCGGCTTGCATAAAAATTTGCTAGATGCGATATCAAGGTTAATAATTTTATAATTCTTGGCCTAAGGTCGGCACTGTTGCCTTGTATTGGATAAGGTCTGCACGGTACCCACAAAAGCTCAACACACTTTACAAATCAATACTAATATGAAACAGAGAGATTTATATAAAATAGAATATTTAACAGAAACAAGTAAGGTTTGTTTGTTTCAATTTATGTATTTCCGTTTTTTGTAGAGGTTAGCCAAAATTCTGATTAGCAGATTCAAGGTAAACTAGTTATTTGTTACCCGTAGCACTAGTTTCTCGGGGTTGAACCAATAATTCAGAAAGCCATTTAAAATGCAATTAAGTACAGATAATAGGAAACTCGAGCGTACAAGTACCTACCTATTGATATAGGTACAGCTTATTGTTAAATTTTAATTTAAGTACTCGTAAGTATCCATTTTTATCTCAATAGATAGTTTTAAAAAAATACAAAAGTATTAAATCTGCCTCATAACATTAAGTAGTGTTTGTAATAATAATAACTTTTATAATTTTATTATTTACAATTATCAATTATACATTTTATAATATTTATAAAAATGTGTTGTTTTCTTTATTTCCGTAATTTTAGAATACGAGATTATTTAATAAATAAGGCAAAACACGAGCTTACTGCTCATGAAGAGGAACCAGAGATAACAATTTGGTAAATTAATCAATTAGGTAGCTACCGTGGGAAATTAAAACTGGATTTTATAAAACCATTGTGTTTATTTACAATATACCTACATTAAGGTTTATCAGGAAAGAAGTATGCACAATGCACAGTCGGCCAAGTGATTCGGTTCAGTAATTATTTCCTAACAATATAAAATAGTCTCTATGGTTTAAAGATAAAACTAATTAATACCGCATTAATAAAATAGTCTGCTACAATTTGAAGCTGTTGAGTGCCCAGTCTAGTAAAGATACCAGTCCAGTGCAGGAGCCAGCAGGGAGGAAATAGTGAGCTTCTCTTAGTGAGGCCATGGTGGAGCGAATGAAATTGACCTTAAATCTCGTTTCACTGAGCTCTCATTTTGCTGAGTCATCGCAAAATACCCTCTTCGGTTTAAAGAATTTATTCTCATTAAGAACAAACAGTTCACGTGTTAAATGAGATGTACATATAAATCATGCAGATAAAAGGTAACATAATGACTCGGTGAGTCGATAAGAAACAAACATAATGAATAACACTAGAATTATATAGATTTTAAATTCAATACATACACAAGCAATATACAACGTGGCGCTACTATGGTGACTTTAATTTAATACACGGGTAGGGCTAGTGCCCATTAACCATATAAATATTGATAGGTTAAAATAATACGTAAACTGAAAAAAAAAATTTTTCAAACAAACTAAATAATAAAAAAGTCATTAAAATTGGGATCACCCTTGCAAAAATTCATTCATGAAATTACTTACCTAGCTCGCTTACGTTAACTCGGAGCGGCAATGTGTCGGTTCGCGGGCTGGCAACCGCGCATCGCGTCTTGTACCTACTCGTGATCGGTCCGATTCTTTGACGGCATATTATCAAAGAAACCGAGCGGCGCAAGTGGTACAAACACTTATCACATCACCCTCTCTTGTTACTATTAGTAATAACTGTCATCACTAATCACTGCCATCACGATCATAAGTTTACACAAGCACTAATAGCACAAATAAATGCGTCCGTATCGCAAGAGGTGTAAACGTACCTACTAGATAAGAAAACGAAAACCAATCAAAGTGTCTTTATCGCAGTACCATGATCTAATTACTATCCTAATTACACAAAAAGAAATAAATAAAACAATAGCTAAGAGTCTTTTTCGCGACGTAATTATGCGCACTAGTGTAAATAAGTGCGTCAAGGACACGGGTTCGACTAGCACTAGAAAAGCAAAAAAAGAATTCGTGTTCGGTGCGGCGGGTGGGTGGAAGGGAGAGCGCGCGTCGCCTGCGCTGCTCGCCAACAAAGGAAATTTCCTTAAATTCACCTACTCTATGCATTTGTTTCATCCTAATAGTATTGCTTATTCGTTTTAATTTCATTGATGCGAAGTTATGATCCGTGACCGAGGGAAATGACCGCTGCGCGACAGTTCTTTAAGTACAGGTTGCTCTAAGATGCTATTTCCTAAATTCTTTAATAAATCTGTAAATAATAACGTTTAATGGAAATAAAAAATTGTCATAAAACGAAAATGTGAAAACGTATAATTATGTGTGTTAAATTAAGGTCACCATTGCAGCGCCACGCTGTATGTACCTACCTATATTTTTTTTCTAGCAAAATTTTTCATTATTTTGAACATACATTTTTAAAAAAATATTATATTTTTTGCATTAGTAATCTTATCTGGCAATTTATTGTACAGTACATACCGGTCCTTAGTATAAAATATTTCTCTTGCTGCACTTGACTCGGTGGACCGCATAGCAAAAAGGCTAATAGACGACGAAGCGCTGTAGCCAAGCCACAGCCTGACTCATCGGCGATACATTGCTTGGTGCCAAGTACAAAGACAAGACAACCAAGCAGGCAAGACTATCAGATGTATCTACTGCAGGGTACCTGTAGACGGACGGATAGAGTACTCACGGAGACAATGAAAACTGGAAAGATGTGTTCTGTGCACCGCTAAACAATGGTGTAGTGAAATTAAGATTTAAAAAAGTAGCAGCGGCCAGCACTCCTCATAATGAAACGGAGGGATGACAAAAAAAAAACAATGCACATAGGTAGGCCCAGGCTTAGAGGGGTTAATAGATAGAAAGATAAATTAGTACTTTATTTGGACAAATGGGTGATAACAACAATTTCTTACACTAAAAGTTTTAGTAGCAATTATCTCATCCGACCACGCGAGTGAGCCGCGCGGGTACCTTATTCATAGACCTAGACTCCCCTCCCGCACCTCGGTGATGCCCACTTCGCATGGTGCTGGACCTGGTGGCGTAGTTGGGACCGCGTCGGTGTTGAATTTATTTTGTCGCGCGATAGTTTTAATTTTGCGATAACTCTTAACATATCTATTAATTCAAATTGTATGGTGTAAAGGCCAATGTAGCGGATGACAGGGGCACGCCCAGTACCCGCAGTCGTCCTGGGACAGTCTCCCAACGTTTTTGACGTATGCCTGGAGTCGAGTGACTCCGCGGGTGACACACGTCGCACGCACCCCTGAATGAGTACCTTGCAGAAATCCCAAGGACCTCGGGGAGAGACTATAGCGAAGAGGCGATGAATAAAACACACTTTTCTTGAATTCTTGTCCGCAGATTTCGGCTTGTGTTCTTCCTTGTTGTTGTTGCCTCTTCAATGGCTGTGGTCGGCATGACGAGTTGCCGTTTTTTTTTTTGGTTATGGCATCTCGCAGTTGGCCTTGAGAGACCGTGACTGCTTAACCGGTCAATCCTGTGGTGCCTTCGAGCTAACTTAAAGCCTCCAGCCAGGGGCATAATATTAATTATAAACTAAGCGACCATCATCTAAGGGCACGAACCTCGGGTTAGGGCGTCGCTGGGGGAGGACAGCAAGTTGGGGACAGGCTGGATCAAAATGGGTTCATTATTATTAATGGGTAAAACTACTGGCTCAGCTACGCCACCAGCTGGCTCTGCGGATCAGATCAAGGGAGAGGAAGGGGAATTTATCGGGGAGGAACGCGGACGCGAAGCACCTCGGCGGCGAGGTCGGAACTTCGATTTGTGTCTGTGTCTGCTGTATACTGTACTGGTGGCCCTACTGCTTTCCTGGAGGAGGGTGGTGGGGTCGTCAAGGTCGGTCAGTGCGTGCCTTGGACGGCGGATTCTACTGATTCTAGAGGGGACATAACTGGCGGCCTTCACAACCAGAGGGTTGCGATGGCTGCCAGCGATATCAAAGAAACGCTTGCAGGCGCGTTTCATGAATTGCTGAATGGTGGGGATTTTCAAGTCTAAGTGTAAGTTAATATTACGAACGAACCAGGGGAACCCGTGATTTTACGTAGAAAACGGTTCTGTAGGGTCTGCATCCTATGGACGTGCCGGGGGTGGGCCTGTGCGAAAACAGCACAGGCGTATGTCATTATAGGTCGGATGCATGCCGTATAAATGCGCAGTTTGCACCTGAGTGACCATTTACTGCGTGCATTTAAGACAGAATGTAGTCTACCCAGAGCAAAGGCGGCTCGCGAACGAACCACCTTTATGTGCTCTGAGAAGGAGAGACATCTGTCCAAAGTCACACCCTGATATTTGGCATGCTTCGCCAAACATCTTGATTGGGCGGGGGTCGTCATGTCTGCGTTTGACACGCGATTTCAAGAAGAGAACCGCTTGACTCTTGTCGGCGTTGACTTCGATTCTCCACTTTCTAAACCATGCGCCAAGCTTGTTGACTGCGGTTTGGAGAGTACGAGATATCTAGTCGGGGAGACGATTTGCCGGCGGACGGCACCCTATTTACGAGGGGGCGTTTTAAAGTTCGCGGAATGAAGGGTGAGAAGTGAAAATAAAAAGACTAAATTATTTTTCTTTTTCAATATATTCACCTGCTACCCTTATACATTTTTCAGATCTTACAATTAGCTTATGTATACCTTCATAAAAAAATGCTTTGACTTTGTCCGAAAAATAAGCTGAAACCGCGTCCTTCACTTCTTCATCAGTTGAAAATTTCTTCCCACGAAGTTCTTTTTTCGGTTTTGGGAAGAGGTAATAATCACTGGGAGCCAGGTCTGGGCTGTAGGGTGGATGGTCTAAAATATCGAAGCCCACCTTATGCAGGGCAGCCAACGCAACACGGCTCTTGTGAACAGGCGCGTTGTCGTGAAGAAGAAGGACACCTTTGGTCAATTTACCCCTCCTTTTTTCTTTAATGCTTTCATTCAACCTCTCGAGGATAGAGAATTTACCTCATAGAGGTTTTTGGAGCCTTTATTTTTATATATTTCTGCCTTTTATCTTTACAATTTATATATAATATGTCTTATATATATACTTTATTAATATAAAATAATAATATTTAGCTTAACTACAACTAAACTTAAGAAGCATATAATATGTACCCTGTAACGTCACCAACGCCCCAGAGGCAAATACGATATTATAATTTATCATTAGACTTATGTACTTTGTATCTCATTGTAAGTGAACTATGTAAAGTTCTTATGAGAAATAAATGTCTTTAAACCCGTCGCCGGGTACCATCGCTTCCCCGTGCTAGTGCTCGGGGACTTCAACGCCAAAAATCTGGCTTGGGGTTCCCGTAACACTGATGTGCGGGGCAGGATGGTGGAGGACTGGGCTCTGGAGACAGGCCTGGTCGTCCTAAATCGGGGCTCTGTTCCCACGTGTGTGCGGATGCGGGGTGAGTCTGTGGTGTACATCTCGTTTGCCAGCCCCGCTCTGTCACAGCGTGTCATTGACTGGCGCGTCATGGAGGAGGTGGAGACCTACTCCGACCACCGGTATATCCGGTTCGACGTCTCCGCCCAGACCTCTAGCGCGCCGGTCCAACAGGCCCTGAGTGGTCCGCGGTGGGCGCTGAAGCAGATGGACCGGGAGCTCCTCCTGGAAGCCTCGATCGTGCAGGCCTGGGTGTCATCACCGGACAGGCCTGCCGATATTGACGATGAGGCGGAGTGGTTCCGGGAGGCCATGTCCGAGATTTGCGACGTGGCAATGCCCCGAGTCCGTCCAGGAAGCGCCCGACGTCAGGTGTACTGGTGGTCGCAGGAGCTGAAGACGCTACGCAAGGCGTGCGTCGCAATGCGACACCTGTACTCCAGGCACCGTAGGCTCCGCATCCGCCCTCCGGATGCGGAAGCGACGGAGGCGGAGCTGTACGAGGGATACAGAGCGGCGAAGACCGCCCTCCAAGAGGCTGTCCAGCGGGCCAAATATACGGCCCGCGAGGAGTTGGTGGAGACTCTGAACGGAGATCCATGGGGGCGCCCTTACAAAATGGTGCGGAATAAACTCCGCACCTGGGCCCCCCCGCTGACGCAGAGTCTCCGCCCCCAGCTGGTGGAGGAGGTGGTGAGCGCTCTGTTCCCTTCACGTGGGGAGCATACTCCCCCGCCCATGGCTCCGCCGCTCGCGGTGCCTGAAACGGACCACGCGGACGACGACGACACCCCTGAAGTGACCGGGGTAGATCTGAGAGTGGCGGTAGGTAGGCTGAAGGCCAAAAATACCGCCCCAGGACCCGACGGCCTGCCAGGGAAAGCCTGGGTCCTGGCCTCGACGGCTCTTGGGCCTCGACTGGAGGCGCTCTTAAGCGCATGTATGGAGAGAGGCCAGTTTCCACTCCGTTGGAAGACGGGGAAGCTGGTCCTCATTCGGAAGCCAGGGCGCCCTGCGGACTCTCCGTCCGCATACCGGCCCATTGTGCTGCTCGACGAGGTCGGCAAGCTCTTTGAGAGAGTAATTTCAGGCCGCCTCGTCGGGCACCTGGTGAGGACGGGGCCGGATCTTGCGGATAGTCAGTTCGGCTTCCGCAAGGGGCGCTCGACGGTGGACGCCATCATGCGCGTTAGAGCCCTCACGACGGGGGACGCGGTGTCTCGGGGCGGGGTTGTCGTGGCGGTGACACTCGACATCGCTAACGCATTTAACACCCTGCCCTGGAGTTGCATTGGGGAGGCACTCCGGTATCACCGGGTGCCAACCTACCTCCGTCGAATAGTCGAGGCATATCTGACGGACAGAGCCGTCATCTACCCCGGTCGCGATGGGGAGTGGAACCGGCGAGAGATGTCGTGCGGTGTCCCACAGGGATCGGTACTAGGGCCGCTCCTGTGGGACATCGGTTACGACTGGGTGCTGCGGGCCGACCTCCCTGATGGCGTCAGCGTGGTGTGCTACGCTGACGACACGCTGGTCCTGGTGCAGGGGAGGTCGCATCAGGCGGCGGCCGACGCGATGACACGCGGGGTTGCGATAGTCGTGGAGAGGATCCGGCAGTTGGGTCTCGAGGTGGCTTTGCACAAGTCCGAGGCCATGTCTTTCCATGGGCCCCGGAACAGGCCACCATCGGGATCCCAACTAACGGCAGGAGGGGTTCACATCGGCGTCGAGTCCACGATGAAGTACTTAGGACTCGTGCTCGATAGCCGGTGGAACTTCGTGGAGCACTTCCGACGTTTGGCCCCCAAACTGGAACGGACTGGGGCCGCCCTCAAGCGGCTCCTGCCCAACCTGAGGGGTCCAAACGCCTCCTGCCGGAGGCTTTACGCGGGGGTCGTGCGGTCCATGGCTACATATGGGGCCCCGGTGTGGGCGCGTTCACTGCGGCGGAGAGCCGCCCACTATCTGAACGCGCCCCAAAAGGTGGTAGCCGTAAGGCTGATCCGGGGCTACCGCACGATCTCGGGCGAGGCGGCAAGCCTCCTTGCCGGACTGCCGCCGTGGGATCTGGAGGCGATAGTCCTCGCGCGCCTGAATGAGTAGCGCGCGGAGGCACTACGCCGGGGGGAAACCCCGCTTCCGCGGCAAATCGCGGCGGAGCGGACGGACCTCCGGCGCGATCTCATGGCGGCATGGAAAGAGCGACTGTCGCAACCCAGCGCAGGGCACGCCACGATAGCGGCGGTAAGACCCCTCTTTGAGGAGTGGCTAGAGAGGCGTCACGGCGTCCTCACCTACCGCCTGACGCTGGTCCTCACCGGACACGGAAGCTTCGGGAGGTTCCTGCACATCATCAGGCGGGAGGAAACGCCCGGGTGTCACCACTGCGATGATCGCCCCGAGGACACGGTGGAGCATACGGTGGGGGCCTGCCCTGCATGGGCGGAGCACCGCCGTGTCCTCGTAGAGGCGATCGGCAGCGGCGGCGACCTCTCACGCCCGGCCTTGGTTCAAGCCATGGTCCGGGGCGAGGGGGAGTGGGAGGCAGTCGCCTCCTTCTGCGAAGCAGTCATGCTAGCGAAGGAGGCGGCGGGACGGGAGAGGGAGAGAGTCTCCCGTCCAAGCCGCCGCGGTGGACGCTCCGGGCGTCGGGAGCCGCGTGACGACTCCCGGCCACCGTAGGCGCGGGCCTGCGGGCGGTGAGTAATGGGTAGCTCACCGTCCGATCAGGATCAGGCCCGTGCCGGACGGCGCGTACGTGTTCCACGCGCGCCTCAAAGAGATGTCAGCATCGAAGAGGGGGCCCACCAGGGCCTAAGCCTGCCGGGAAAGCGGGATCATCCATAAGGGGTACCGCTGACCCGGAACATAAAGGGCCAAGGAAGGAACACGGGTGGGTTTTAGTCAGTAAGAGTCTGACACTCCCTTCCGCTCCACCCAGAGCGGGAGGGGTCATTTGATGATTTCCCTCCTCAAAAAAAAAAATATGTCTTTAAACCTAACTACAAACAATAAAAATTTCGTAGAACAAAAACCTCTCAAAATGTGGGTCGGTACACTTTCACTTCACAAAATCCTTTATACAAACTGTTAATATCGTTTATATAGCTATCCCTAGCTTTAAAGTAAATTTAATAGACAAAAAAAACCAAATGCATTAAATTTAAATTACCGAATGTAAGAAGTACCGAGTGTGACATCATGTTGAATGGAGAAAAACTGGAATTAATTAATCACACAGTTTTCCTGGGAATCACGCTAGACGAGAAATTACAATGGGGACCTCATATAACATCTCTTGCGGGGCGGCTAAGCTCGGCCGCTTATGCTGTTAGAAAGATAAGACAGTTAACAGATGTAGAAACCGCGCGTTTGGTCTATTTTAGCTACTTCCACAGCATTATGTCGTATGGCATTTTACTGTGGGGTCGGGCTGCTGACATTGAATCCATCTATAATTTGCAAAAGAGAGCTGTCAGAGCCATTTATAATCTACGTCAACGCGAATCTCTCAGGGAACTATGTAAAAGGATTAATATTATGACGGTACCTTGCCAATTCATTTATGAAAATATTATGTACGTAAGAAAAAATCTACATCTTTTTAATAAAATAAGTGATAGACATAATTTTAATACAAGAAATAAAGATAAAATAGATCAACCATTTTTCAGATTAGCTAAAGTACATACATCTTTTATGGGGTACTGTGTTAAATGCTACAACAAAATACCTTGTAATATATTGCAATTAAATGAAAGAAAATTTAAAACTCATATAAAAAGTTCACTGTGTAAACAAGCATATTACAAATTAGAGGATTATATCCAAGATAAGAATGCTTGGAAACATGCTGGTCCAGCTCCACAGGACAATCTAGGGTCTTGACAAAATTAAAACTTGTTGCTACTTTAATTGTATGGTTTGTTATTTTTATGACATTGATTTACATTCTGTGACTACTTTAACTCACACACTGACATATTAATTGGTTACATAATTTGGGAAATCGTACATAATCTTTTACAATGTTTGTAAATATGTGAACACCATGCATCTATCACATAATTAACTTATTTATCATTGCTACGTTTATTAAATTCTTTTTACCTATTTTGGTAGGGTAATTTTTATTATAAGTGCATCCGTCTTCACATATAATTATATAATTAATGTATACAAAGTATTGTAACACATTTTAAAAGAGTAACGATGGAGTTTCTTGCCCATTCTTCTCCATACGAAACTACCTTTTGGAAGGGGCGACTAGAATCAATTCTATTTAAATGTAAATGTTGACGTTCAAAGGTGCCTTTTATGTGCCTATTTGAAATAAATGCTTTGACTTTGACTTTGAAAAAAGGACGTTTTCAAGTTAAACAGATTTTTTAAATGTAGCTCCGATTAAATGATAAAAATTGAAAACCACGAAATATGACACTAAATTGCGACGTTGCCACTCATAAGGTATAAACGCTACCTACGGTACCTACGTAAATTATACTCAAATTTTTACTTAAATTACCTTACAAAATTACTTTAAACAGTCTTATTAGATCAAAACACGAAAACTAATAACAAACTAAGCAATATAAATTAATTAAAGATATTAAAACAACAAAAAACATAATTCCTTACAAAATTCTAGTTAGAAATATTTCCTAACTTACAATCATCTTAGCTGGCGTCAAACTACTTGCGCCCCTCTGCACAGATAGGGTCTCGTCGGTGACAGCCAATTATGTGTATGAAACGCTTAAGGAAACTAACGTATTTTATTTGATAATGATTAATATCGTGTCCGTCTAAATAGCTTTCCAATTACCACATTTTATATGACCATTTTTTTTTACATTAAAATTATAGTAAGTTGTAAGTCTCCTTAAAAGTGACATTATGCCTTCGCGGACTTTTCTGTAGACATATAAAAGAGGAACAACTCCGCCATACATTGTCTCATGTTCACCCTATTCACCAGTGACATCCCGAAATGTAAAAATGCGCAGTTGGCTCTGTTCGCAGACGATACGGCCATTTATTACACTGGGCTCCTCCCCGACTCGATATCTCGCAATCTCCAAACCGCAGTCAACAAGCTTGGCGCATGGTTCAGAAAGTGGAGAATCGAAGTTAACCCCGACAAGAGTCAAGCGGTTCTCTTCTTGAAACCGCGTGTCAAACGCAGACATGACGACGCCCGCCCGATCAAGATGTTTGGCAAGCCGATCCCTTGGGAGAAGCATGCCAAATATCTGGGTGTGACTTTGGACAGACGTCTCTCCTTCGCAGAGCACATAAAGGTGGTTCGTTCGCGAGCCGCCTTTGCTCTGAGTAGACTACATTCCGTCCTAAATGCACGCAGTAAATTGTCACTCAGGTGCAAACTGCGCATTTATACGGCATGCATCCGACCTATTATGACATACGCCTGTGCTGTTTTCGCACAGGCTCACCCCCGGCACATCCACAGGATGCAGACCCTACAGAACCGTTTTCTACGTAAAATCACGGGTTCCCCCTGGTTCGTTCGTAACATTAACTTACATTTAGACTTGAAAATCCCCACCATTCAACAATTCATAAAACGCGCTTGCAAGCGTTTCTTCGATACCGCTGGCAGCCATCGCAACCCTCTGGTTGTGAAGGCCGCCAGTTATGTCCCCTCTAGAATCAGTAGAATCCGCCGTCCAAGGCACGCTCTGACCGACCCCGACGACCCCACCACCCTCCTCCAGGAAAGCAGTAGGGCCACCAAGTATACAAACACAGACACAAATCGAAGTTCCGACCTCGCCGCCGAGGTCCTTCGCGTCCGCGTCCGCGTTCCTCGCCGATAAATTCCTCTTCCCCTCCCTTGATCGGATCCACAGAGCCAGCTGGTGGCGTAGCTGAGCCAGTAGCTTTACCCATTAATAATAATGAACCCATTTTGATCCAGCCTGTCCCCAACTTGCTGTCCTTCCCCAGCGACGCCCTAAGCCGAGGTTCGTACCCCACAGGGGGTGCCCTTAGGTGATGGTCGCTTAGTTTATAATTAATATTATGCCCCTGGCTGGAGGCTTTGAGTTAGCTCGAAGGCACCACAGGATTGACCGGTTAAGCAGTCACGGCCTCTCAAGGCCAACTGCGAGATGCCATACACAAAACCCCATACATTGTTTTGTTATATCTCAAAGGGATTAGGCAGCGTTTTCGATGAAAGCTCCCAGTCGGTTTGATTTTTCCGGAAATATTAATAAACAACAAATAAATAAATTAAATAATAAATTTAATCTTCAACAATCATCGTCATATTTCAACCAATTTACACAAACTTTAATGAATTATACACATAAACCTTCCTCTTAAATTACTACGTCTAATAGTGTCAGTTTTTCAGTTTGAGTTTATTCACAGCGCACGCCAATTAATGACTTTTATAGGCAAATGTATGACACCTTGGGTTACATTACATTGTAATTTTCGTAGGGATATCTAATTTTTTTGAAAATAATATACAGCCTCTGTTACTCGCTGATAATGTAGCTTTTCAATGGTGGAAGAATTTTTTAAACCGTTTGAGTAGTTTTTGAGTTTATTCATTACAAACATACAAAAAACAATGAATAATAATTATATTATAATATTTTTTAATCTTTTCACATATCTCGGGACCCTATGGTCCCGGTACTTTGGTAGGCATACGAGGGGTCGAAGCCAACTCGCAGAGGCCAGTTAGACTCTATAAGTAAAGGAAATGAAGCACAAACCGGCGATTATCCCTATATGCCCTGTGCAAGTGCACACAAGGACAACCCCCGGTTGTTGTTGGTCTATTGCAGGATATGGAAAAAGATATTGGACTATGGGTTTGGGTGGCTAAAGTGGGCTAGTTACCAAGAACTATGGAAGGACTATGACCCCTGCCTGATCAATGTTTTATATATACACGAATAAAATGGCAGGGGGTGACTTGCACACTCAATAATGGGCCCCCGGAAACCGTCGCTAGCATCTAGTGACTTAATTAAGAGGTATTCCACGGCTATCAGAAGAATCTCAGAACCCGGAAGATGTTCAAGATACCAGCACTTACTGGCATATCTACTTCCTTCCTTCGAGCACATTTGCTATTGCGAATCGCCACTCAAGCCCGCAAATAAAGGCAAGAAAGCGGTGGGATCTCTGTTCCTCGTCCGTACTCACTCCAGCCGACCAATAAAGGCAAGCCAGAGGTGAGGAACAAGGCTACTCTCGGGAGCTAGGGTCTGTGGGATTTCTACTACTGCTCAACAAACAGCTCGCCACATGGTTTGTTGGTTTGGCTCCTCACCCTAGACATGTCTAGGGTGAGGAGCCAAACCAACAAAAAAGTTCCGGAAAAGTACACTTTAGCGGCACAGACCTAGAAGTTGGAGCGTGCAAGCCCCACGACGACAACGTAGGGATACGGCGCACGGTGGATCGAAAATCGGCTGTAGAAGACATAGGATCTCGATTTCTTAAATGTTATTTTTTTTTGCTGGAAATGACTTCTGCTGATCATTACTGTTCTATAAAATGTCATATGAAGTAATTGTGTGCACAAATGGAAGAGTTATAATTTTTATAAGAAAAAAATGTATGGAGCTGACATGAAAAATGAGGATATCTCTGGAATCGCAAGGTTGGCCGTTATATCCTTGCACACTGTTATAGTACTATTTATTTGTGAATTTTTGACATACTTAATATCGCGGCATCACTTGCGATTTTTTTTTTAAATCTTCAAAATTAAAAAAAAAAGAAAAGTATATGATACATTTTAATGCTTAAATATGGCTATACCAAGTGTAATTTACAATATTTTTTATGCTTAGACCAAAACATTCTAAGAAATCACAAAGTCGTATTACCTACTTTGTGATTTTCATTTGAAATGACATGGAAATTATGAATTACGTAATACGTAATCTTGTCTAATGCCTCAAGTCCACATTAGCTAATGATTAATAAAACTTAATACCTATATACCTAGTTAAAAGGATACGTATCAAAATAATTTGGGGTAATTTGCCGCAATATAACAGTGTGCAAGGATATAACGGCCAACCTTGCGATTCCAGAGATATCCTCATTTTTCATGTCAGCTCCATTCACATTAGTGTTAGTTACATTTTTACGTGTAGTACATGTTAGTTACATTTTTTTCTTATAAAAATTATAACTCTTCCATTTGTGCACACAATTACTTCATATGACATTTTATAGAACAGTAATGATCGGCAGAAGTCATTTCCAGCAAAAAAAATAACATTTAAGACATCGAGATCCTATGTCTTCTACAGCCGATTTTCGATCCACCGTGCGGCGGTGGGGTTATTGTTGTTATTAGTTTAGATAGATAGTAAATGTCTTCAATATAGTAAATCTAGGGCGAATTGAACTATATTTTCGAGAGCGCAATCGTGATGAAATTTTTAACGGGGCTGCGACTATCACGAAACCTTTTGCGCCACGAAAATTATATTTAAATAATGACAAATACTTATATCTTTTTCAATAATTTTTAGCTTTCTCACAATTAGATTAGAAATTGACAAAAATAAATATTTTTCGTTTACGGACTCTTTAAATAGGTCCGTACGAAAGCCGCAGCTCTTACCACACGGACAAGATGCCTCGGGGCGCTTTTCTAACGGCATATCATTAAAAATGATCAACATTAAAATATATACATTTTTTGTTTGTATTTTTTTTCCGTAATCCAAAATTACAAAAGAAGTAAGTAATACAAAAGTATTTATAACAACTCTTTTTTTTTAAACCTCGCCCCTCACTTTGAATTTCTCTTGTATTGTGGGTGCGTTTACAAACATTTAAACACACATACACAAACAGCCAGACCCGAAACAACTACCTGTATGTCATACAAATATTGGTTTCGTGCGGGAATCGAACCCGCGGCACGCAGCGCAGCAGTCAATCGCTGAACCACTGCACCAACCGTGCCGCATTGTGATCATACATTAATTGAGTTAAATCGCTCTTCGAATTAGTGTTGAGGTTCAAGGTATATAAACAGATCGTCGCTACGCCATATTCAGAGTTACAGCGCGTCCTTTGTTTGATGTACATGATATAACTTGCAAAGAAACTTGTCTAAATTTCGGTCTGCTTTTTGTGGTAACTTCAAACAATTTTTAAAATGAATATCTTTTTTAAAGTATGGTTCGTTGCAGCAATACTCACAATCGTCTTGACAACATTATGTAGTGGTAATGTAACACCATCGAAGCAGTGCCCAGGTATGTGACTCACAGACATGCCTAATAAGCCTACCTATTGCCTTTCGTGGTTGCGTGTTGGCAGTGCAATTATTTGGAAACCATCATCTTTCTGCCCTCGTCCTACGTTCCATTCTCCTCTGACAACCGTCACGCATCATTCACTCCCTTTTCCTTCATATCATTCCTCACACAATCCATCCACATTTTCTTTGGCCTTCCATCCAACAACATTTTATATTTATCACTCTTTTAGTCACATGCGTTTCCTCTATCCTCAGTGCCATTATTTGGATAACGCTTATATTATTTTGAATAAGTTGCCAGCCATAGTAAACTATAACTGGTTCTGGTAACTACATGTACCTATGTCCATTATTTTTTGTTTTGGCTGGAAGTTTTTTTTTTTGCAACCATTGTGTGTTTTTAAGCCCAGCAACAACGTAGTAATAATGTATATACCTACATAATACATTAAAAAAAGCCATAGAAAAACACGATAGAAATAAACACTAACACCGATTATCCATCTCTAAAGAATACACTATTCATTTATCACATAAATACCGGTTGGGTCAAAGATCATCTTTTATCTTTGTATAGTTTTCTCAATATGTCTTGAAATTGAGCTGTAGGTTATATTATTTTTGATAAATCAATGTCTTTATATCGAAGCACCTACCTACTAGACTGATGAAGGCTTCCGCATTTATTTCAGGGGAATCTTTCGAGGGTCTACATGATAGGGTTCGTGTGAAACCGTGCGGGAAATCTCGCTGCGAACTGCCCAGGAACACCAATGTCACCGTCACAATGCAATTCACTGCGGGTGAGTAATGCCCACCAGAGCCCGTTTATACAGTTTTTTGTTATTCCTCTGTTACGTGTTTAGAGAGTGCTACCCCTATTTTTGTTTTCGTAATTTCACTACTTCATTGTATAGCGGTGCACATTGACATGGTTGCTTAATTGCGCCATGCCCTTCTGTCCGTCCTTCAAAATAAAAGCAGTCGAGCGGTGTCGTGGGACACCCGGTTGGAACAGAGTTCCATATCGCACGTTATACTCTGCACTCTTGTTGAATGAGAGATAGACCGAAAAAGTATTACGACTCACGACACGTTTGTTACGTAACAATAGGGCAGTCGATACAGTTGGTAGCATCAATTCTGAGATTGTATCTACTAAAATAATTGCCACGAACTGCATCAGCATCTTTTGTAATATTATAAATGCGATAGTAACTCTGTGTCTGTTTCCTTTTCACATCACGAAGTAAGTTTGTACCTACTACGATGTGAAACTTGGCACCAATATTTATCAAAGGAAACAATAAAAACCTTTTCCATACAAACTACAGCCCCAAAATTCTTTAGACTCCCTTTTTTTTCAAGAAATTTTCTTATAATTTTGTTATATCAGTATTCTTTCAAATTTTCAAGCTAATTAACCAATGGAATCAGATTTTTCACATTAAGTAACTGTTTTTCCCTATTCATCCTGGCGGGGAGCAGAGTTTAAAAAAAGGCCTTTACACGTGCTTCATTATTTATTTGACTAAATAATATTGTAAACCATCTTTTGGGGTAATCAGGCTTCGCAGTAAAACCCTAGCTCTATAAACTTTGTCAACTCCTTTAACCCTGTTAGGGGTTGATTTTCAAAAAAAACTCTTTCGTTCATTCTCTATTTTTGTCAACTGAGTTTCGTACTGAATTTTACACTTTAACCCTGGCGTCTTTTTTTCGTTTCTTCGTTTTGAAAAACTTATGATGTGAAACTTTAGTATAATTACCTACGTTAGCTTAGAATTCATTAACTAGAATAATGTTTCAAGTGAATCGGATCGCGCACTAAGATTTTTCATACAAAATTGGTCACCCTTTTTTTTTTTTTGTTTCCGGGGTGGAAAATCCTCATGGATGTCCGCCGCCCTGGGGCGGACGGCGGGGTCTGTCAGACTCTTACTGACTAAAAACCTCCCCGGTGTTCCATCTCACACCTACGCCAGGGGTCGCGGGAACGTACGATCCTTCCGCAACCCCCGACTGGTGCCGGCCCGCCACTGCGGGCCACTTCGGGTCTGGGGGGGAGTGAGGTGTTTGACTCCCCCCGTGACGTCTAAAAGTGGCACGCGTGGAACACTACGCGCCGCCACCTCGGGTCCTGGTGTGTGGGGGGCGACGGACGTCCCCGAGTCCGTCGCCCCTGGACCCATTTAGGGGGGCTGGAAGAGGGCGTTGTCCGCCCTCCGCCGACGCCCGGTGCGCCTTCTGCGGGCCGGGTGAGTGGACGAGATCTCCCTCTCCCTTTCCGCAGCCTCCTTCTGCGAGACGACTGTTTCGCAGAAGGAAACCACCGCGTGCCAGGTCTCGTCGCTGCCGACCATCGACTCGACTACGGCCGGCAGCGACAAGTCACTGCCTACTTCTGAGATGAGGGCACGGCGCGGCTCCTCCCAAGCGGCAAAAATTGGTCACCCTAAGGCTACCTCGGTAGGATTATTCCTCACATTATAAGTCTTCTACGTCTTCGTTTCGCTGGTACGACAGTTATTCTGTTGGCCCAAAACTTCGCCACTTCCACGGCGTTATCGGTGGCAGCGCAGAGGTCACTTTGGCTGCATGTTTAGGGGCACAGAGGGCAGGATAGGAGGTAGAGCAGTTTATGAGACAGCTCCCCATCCCTATCCTGTTGCCTTTCCTCGAACCTCGTAAAGTGGCACTACCTCGACATTGTAAGTAATTTATTAGTACTTATGTGTGTGTGAATTAAAGCAAAAGTAACGCAACCACTGAACCGATCGTTATGATGTTTGACAGATAGGTGTCCTGGGGACCTGCCGGTCTATTCGGTCTGGGAGGACGTGAATCTATATTACTTAGTTAGTTCATTAAAACTTACAAACAATGCTAAAGTACTTATCAGTCAATTCTTTTTTATATAGACAAATAAAAATGCTTGTTCAGAATTAAAGTTGATAAAAATTTCGAAATACGTCGCCATTTTAAGGGTTTGTGAATGGTTGGGGGGAGAGGGGGGAGGGGTCGGATCCCCCCCTCACCTTTTTGCACCCGCCGGAAATACTTAGTTTCCTTAGAAAAAATAAAAAACAGAAATTTGTACAAAAATTGTATAAAAATTGTAACAAAAAAAAACATATATAAAAACTGGCTTCAATTATGAGTCGACGGAGCCCCGCTACGCGGGGCTCCTATTTCTGGGTGGTTTAAAAAAAAATAACCACGATGGCTAAGGCGGGAGCTTCGCTGCGCTGCGCTCCCGCCTTTAGCCATCTAACCTAACCCAATGAAGTCGGATTGTGCCAACTCGGAGTAATACATTGCTATTAATTATTACCTAAGAATTATGTTCTCTTCTTATACATTTCCTATAAAACATAATATATAAAATATAATTATTCGTATTTAAGAATTTTTGGAAATTGTTTAAAAATATTTAGACGCAACTCCAAAGCCAAAATTATTTTGGGGGTTTAAGACTAACTCCCTTAAGCCCCCTACACCACCAATATCCTCAAATTCAGGCGACTCGTTTTAAAATCCAACCCTTAAAGTTACCTAAATGTGTAGCTTCATTACTTTCTACAACTTCATTAATAATATTCTGTCAAATATTTTTTTAATGAGTACTACCGCGGACATGGCCGTCCGCGCCTGGTTTTACAGGTTTGTATTTTTGACGGTTTTTTATTTTATAAATTTCTACAGTTAAGACGCTCCTACGTCGGACACATTAGTGCCGATTCTCTTGTCACAAAATTTTCTAAACTAGACTAAAAATCACCAAAATTTAGTTTATTCCTATCAAACGACGATTTCCCATTCTGAAATAGACTAAAGTGACACAACTTAACTAAACTTTAGTTTGACAGCACTAAGATGGCACTGAGATTATAATTGAGTGAAAATGGCAATTTTGCAATTCTGAATTTTACGTTTTTCACCTAACATTTTGATTGTCTTAACTAAATCTGACTATTTTTAGTCGCGATTGAAAAGGTGTGGAATAAAATTAGTGGTCATGAACTAAAATTCACACCAACACCTCGACTTCAGATGCAAAAACAGTAGATACTGTATAGCTGCTGTATGGGTAAGCTGGCTCCTGAAATACAGGTAGTCTAACCTAGCTCTGGAGCCAGGGTCTCAAATGAATCTGTAACCGGTTTATATGGCAATAAATAATTTATTTATTTATTATTATTATGTATCTTTTTTTCTTTTCTTTTGCTTATACTTATCTCGAAAACGGTGTGTCCTATCGCAAAAATAATGAAAATTTCGACCCCCTTAATAGAACCCGTAAACCTGTAAAATCTATCGTGTTGTGTGTTAATTTTTTATATTTTCCATACAAAAAGAGAAAAATTCCATATAAAACATGTCGAGGCTGCAAATAAAGCGCGCCTCCGGCTCTAAAAACAAAAATCATACGGCAAACAAGTACCACGTGGAGTCGCAATTGCCAAATTAGATTTTACGTGTGACAAAATTATTTTTCAATTTAGAGATTTTATTTTGCAGAAAAGCGTTATATTCTCATAGCCAAAACTAAGGAATTTTAGTGATAGTTTAGTTCGGTGTACAACATAATCGGCACCATTAACTATGCTTATTACTAACTTAAATCTGTGTCAATCCATCTCATAAATTCTATTATTAGTTTATTTTTATATAATGTACTTCTCGTGCAGATTATGATATATTCATAAATTACATATAGGTACAGGGCGTCCCACGGATATGCCACATGGAGGGAAAGTACCTTGAATATTGTAGATGGAACATTTTACTCAAAGAAGACATTATTTGAATTAAAAAAAAACAATTTAAACTGCATTCATATATATTTAAATAATTAGGTACATGGTTGAACCGGAAATCGAACCCGTTACGAGAAAAATAATCATCCTGTAGCTTTATCATACCGATCGAAAGGCTACATCATACTAAGGATTATTTTTTGCTAAATAACATAGTGTCACAAATAAAAGAAAGACCATGAATTTTAACATTTGATGTGAAATTTTGTTCAGAAAAATAAAAAGCTGACATTGCCGTAAGGACATACAACTGACATTTATCATAAGTAACTATTACTAAATGTACCCACTTGAGAAGTACGCACCATTTCCCTATTATAATTTAAGGGCATGATAAAGAGATACGCAATTAGTAGGTACCTGGTTGTATGCACCAAATCGAAATAATCAAAAGAGTGCGACTTTGTATTCAACAGGAAGGGACTCATTTTGAGCATTTGATAAATTGATTAATTTTGTATTAAAAATGTTAAAATTCATGTCTTCCTTTTATTTTTGACACTACCTATGTTATTTAGCAAAAAATAATACACTCGAGAGCAATGAATCCGGGTCACTTAAAGAATCCTAAAAATCTCGGAAACTGAAAATGCTAGGTTAATGCAATAAATTGTATTTAATAGACAATGTAATACTCCTTAAATGAAGGTATTAAAACTTCTTAGTTATTGTAAAGTTATATCATAAAAAAATCAAATTTGAAAAAGGGCCACTTTCGAAGATGGAACTACGAAATTACAGCATTTGGTTTTGCTTTTGTTTGTAATCTGTCATTTATGTGGGTACATAAACCATGTTGATAGTGCTCTATATTCATTATTCAAGCTGAAATTATGTCGCTTACGCCTGAAGAATGCACCAGAATACTTACAATGCTGGAAACCGGCCGGAGTCAGCGCGATACAGCCAGGACTGTCGGTGTGTCGCTGTCAACAGTACAAAGAGTTCTCCGACGTTACGAAGAAACTGGTTCTAACCTACGCAGACCAGGAACGGGCAGAACCAGGTGTACCACAGCACGAGAAGACCGATACTTGGTGAACACCATGCTTCGAAATCGCTTTCTCACAGGAACTGAACTCACCAATCAGTTTCGACGCCTCAGAGGAAGTAACCCAAGTGCATGGACAGTAAGACGTCGGCTTGCTGAATCTAACTTAAAACCCCTTAGACCTGCAAACGGCCCTAAACTGGAGCGTGGGCATCGTATTTCAAGACTAAGATATGCCCAGAGCCACGTAAATTGGAGTATTGAAGATTGGTCAAAAGTTATGTTCTCCGACGAATCAAAATTTATGCTCTACAAGCACGATGGAAGACACAGAGTGTATCGAAGACCAGGGGAAAGATTCAAGCAAGCATGCATCGAAGAAAAAGTAGCCTACGGTGGTGGGTCTGTACTTGTGTGGGCCGGAATTTCTTCTGAAAGTCGCACAGAGCTGGTGATCATAGAAAACGGCTCTTTAACTAGCGTAAGATATGTGGAAGAAATCCTCAATGATCACGTTGGTCCATTTATGGTCAATTTAGGTGAGGATGCTATATTTATGCATGACAATGCCCGACCTCATACAGGTAGGATTGTGAATGACTACCTTCAAGAGATGAACATTACTCGTATGGAGTGGCCAGCGCGCAGCCCGGATATCAACCCGATCGAGCATGCTTGGGACGAGCTAGGCAGATGCGTAAAACAACGAAACCCTCCCCCAATCACGCTTCGTGAGCTCAAAATTGCTCTCACAGAGGAATGGGAGAATATTCCCCAAATCGTATAAGGAACTTGGTGTACAGCATGCCAAACCGCGTAAACGCAGTAATGGAAGCACGAGGAGGCAATACGAAGTATTAAAATTCAAGAAAATCGTAATAAAGTTCAAAAATTTCATGTTTCCTATTTTTGTTTTAAGGAGAGATCAGCAGTTTTTTTCTTTATGTAATTTTGTGTTAATAAAATGTATTTTTTTTTACTTTCATTTAAGGAGTATTACATTGTCTATTAAATACAATTTATTGCATTAACCTATCATTTTTAGTTTCCGAGATTTTTAACATTCTTTAAGTGACCCGGATTCATTGCTCTCGAGTGTACTTATGATAAAGCCTTTCGATCGGTATGATAAATGGCTACTCAGCCGAACTAGATCGCCAACTAAATCGAACCTGTATTTTTCTTGTATAACGGGTTCGATTTCCGGTTCAACCATGTAATTATTTAATTATCTATGAATGCAGTTTAAATTGTTTTTTAAATTCAAATAATGTCTTCTTTGAGTAAAATGTTCCATCTACAATATTCAAGGTACTTTCCCTCCATGTGGCATATCCGTGGGACGCCCTGTATATATATATATTTTTTAACATAAATAGGCAATACAATTAACTTTTATTTACTTCTTTTCTTTTAACTATACTATGATTAATTTAAGTTGGACAGTATTTGTTAGTATTATTATTACTAAGGTTAAACAACATTATGTTACTATTGTTTGACACACTTATTCGGGAGAAAACTGCATGGCAGTGCGAGGCGACCAGCCGTCCAGCCCCGACCGACAGCCTCCGTTCACAGACGTGACTGACGTACCTTACTACCTACCCACCCGCGCCGCTTAGCTCAGCCATATTTGAGGGAACTTAACGACCGGGTGTGCAGCGCCACCGTCGTCGGCAGGACACTTACGTGAGTACGACGGACTCGCTCTGCCATGCAGCTTTCCATAACTATTTACTTATTTATTAACATACATGGAGGGATTTCACACAGGTTGGGTTTTGTTGGGAGTTTGGATGGGACTTTTAGGTGATGTTTTGGTGGGGTTTCCTGACGAGGGCTTTCGCTAGCTCGAGCAGAGCCTCCACGACAACTGCCTCTCGGTGCTGCATGGCCGTCTTGAGGTTGTATTCGATGACCGTTTTAGTCGGCGCACCCATCGCCTTCTTTGCGGAGCGGCCTATGGCATCATCGGCGCGTCGTCGGAGTAGTAGACGCAACTGACTGTATGTCTCGACACCGCCACTACCGCGTCGGAGACACTCTCGTGAACCTGGATCCTCCTGGACTTTGTGTTGATGATTATGACGCTGTCGTAGGTCAACTCCTGAGCCTCGTGTATGGTCAACATGCGCGACCCCTCGCTGGACCCATAGCCCTGGCTCATAAGAGAAGCTTTCTCCTCTTGCGTATGAACCAGGAATAGGGTGTTTTGGGCGGTACCCGGTATCCGCACCTTCGTGTAACCTTCCACCCTCATGGAGTGGGCATATTTTTTTTTTTTTGAGGGTGGGAAATCATCAAATAACTTCTCCCGCTCTATGCAGAGCAGGAGGGCGTGTCAGACTCTTACTGACTAAAACCCACCCGTGTTCCTTCAGTTACCTGTGCCAGGGGCCACGGTATCCCTCTCGGACTTTTCCGCAACCCTAGCAGGCATCGGACCTAGCAAACCCCGTCATTGGTGCTGACATCTCTTATAGGCGCGCGTGGAACACAACGCGCCGTCGACCCGGGCCTGGTCCTTATCGAATGGCGAGCAGCCCATTACTCGCCGTTCACAAGCCCACGCCTACGGTGGCCGGGAATCGGCCTGCCATTCCCGACACCCAGGGCATCTCCTGCGGCGGCTAGGGGCGTGAGGGCGCAAATTTTGCCTCTCCCTCACGCGTTCCGCCTCCTCCTTCGCGAACATTACTGCTTCGCAGAAGGAGGTGACGGCTTCCCAAGCCCTCTCGCTCCGTACCATGGCCTGGACCAAGGCCGGATGCGAGAGATCGCCACCGCCAATCGCCTCTACGAGGAAACGGCGGTGCTCCGCCCAAGCCGGGCAGACCTCCACCGTATGCTCTACCGTGTCCTCTGGGCGATCCACACAATGGTGACACCCGGGCGTTTCCTCCCGCCTTATCCGGAACAGGAACCTCCCGAAACAACCGTGTCCGGTGAGGACCTGCGTCAGGCGGAAGGTGAGGACGCCGTGGCGCCTCTCTAGCCACTCCTCAAAGAGGGGACTTATCGCCGCAATTGTGGCGTGCCCAGCGCTGGGTTGCGACAATCGCACTCTCCATGCCGCACTGAGATCCCGCCGGAGCTCTGTCCGCTGTACCGTGATTTCTCGCGGCAGCGGAGCTACGCCCCGGCGTTTCGCCTCCTCGCGCCACTCCCAAATGTGCGCGAGGACTTTTGCCTCCAGATCCCATGGCGGTAATCCGGCAAGGAGGCTCGCCGCCTCACTGGAGACCGTACGGTATCCCCGGACCAGCCGGGTGGCCATGACCCTTTGGGGCGCGTTCAACCAGCGGGCTGGCCGCCGCCTCAAGGAACGCGCCCACACCGGTGCCCCGTAAAGGGCCATGGACCGCACGACCCCCACGTAGAGCCTCCGGCAGGAGGCGTTTGGCCCCCCTAGATTGGGCAGGAGCCGCTTTAAGGCAGCCCCGGCCCTTTCCAGTCTGGGAGCCAAACGTCGGAAATGCTCATGGAGTGGGCCTGCGACAGCGATAACTTGGAGGAGTCTATACCGGAGTATATCTCGCTCAGAGCAAACGCCACGTCCATCGGATTGCGGTGTGTAAAGCAATTCCTGGGTGATGCTAGCCACCATGTTTGGAGGGGTATACCTTAACTCGAATAGGTTCTCTCTGTCCAAAAACGGAAGCCTCGTCTACCGTGAGACTGTAGCACTTTTCCTGCTTACTGAACCCGTTGACTAAGATTGAGGCCATAGTGCGCACCTTTGTCTTGACTCATGTTCGTGATGAAACTCTTCATGTCTTGAGTCATGTTCGTGAACGGGCGCCGTCAGACTCAGTAGGTCTTGACTGGTCATTTCTTAGCTGCCACATCTTTTTTAATTCCATAATTGTTTTTATATTTTTATTACGGACGCTTTTAATGTGCACGTCGTTCTACATCGTTCTCACATGTATAATTACATCATGAATGATGTAACCACTTTTTTGTAACAATATTTTGATTTAAAAGAGTGTCCATGGAGTTTCTTGCCCGTTCTTCTCCATAGATACCTACCGCTTTGGAATGGGCAACTAGCTTCATCTTTCTGACTGACCGACCCCTTGACAATTCAAAAGTGCCTGTAATTGGTTTATTTGAAATAAATGCTTTGAGTTTGAGTTTGACTCGGTCTCCTAAGCGTTGCGCGAGCTTTCCCCTAAGATCTTCGGCAGCTTCAGTCGTCGTGGTGGCTACAACGTCCTTCTCCTCATCGAAGTGCTTCACCACCCAGGTTGTGTTACCGCAATCTGGAACTCTGTTTACCCACCTGATATTGGTTACCGCCCAGTTTCCCTGCGATGCCGAAGTATCTGAAGTCTCCAGAATGGACTGAGCCATTCCGAGGATCTTATCGTACAGCATGATTTTGGTACATTCGGCGGTAACCAATATCGGGTCATCATGTGGTGCATTAAACTTTGCCGTGCCCGAGCGCTCCGTTTCCTCCTCGTCCAGGGTCCCAAACCCACTCTTCGCGCTGTAGGCTGCCATGTACGAGCGTAGGATGGTGATGCGCGGCTGGCACTAGGAGCAGTGCACTGAGGAAAGTGCCGAAAGCTGTTAGGCGACTCCTTTTCCGGGCCCGGTCCTCCGGGCTAGCGGTTTTGCTTTGCTCCTTTGCCGCTTTCTCGGCGGCTGCCTTCTGCTGGGCCCTCTCCGATCCGCTTTGAGTGGCCGAGCTTGTTTCGGAGCTCGCCGCAGTGGCTGTTGGTTGCCTGGGGGCTTTGAGGAAACTCAGAGTTTCCCTTCCATCCTCGTAGACAACTACCTCATGATGTTCCGAGGCTCTTAAACAGCCGAAGCGGTCAGCGACGTCTCCTCTCTCCCCTCCGACCACCATCGCGTTTCCACTTATAGTACGGGCTGTGCCTGCCGCGCACTCTCCTACCTCCCTGATCAACTGAACCTTGGTTCGCACTAGACGGCATCGGTGAGTGGCTACCTCCACTCGCGGCAGTGCAGCATACTCGCTGCCTTTCAGACTCGCTTTAGTGGTGCTTCCGTTGATCAAGGCGGCAAGGCCTGGTGATATAGTAATAATAATAATAATAATTCATTTATTTCAGATTACAATCCATAATGTCAAGTAGAAATAATAAAATAATCAAATAAAAATTAATTAAAAATGAAACACAAACAAATTAAATTAAAATAAATCCAGATAGACACACACAGAATACACAAATACACATGAAAACAATTTCTGACAAATCAATACAGACAATACACTACAATAATAACATACAATTCCCATTAAATACCTACTTAGCTACTATAATAATAATTATTTAATAAAAGAAGACGAACTGGCATGTAGCATCATCCACCTCTCTAGAATAGGCGAGTCCCACCGCTCGGACAATACTTTTAGGATACCGTTAGTGCTGCGCTTAAAGCGATTTAAGAGCGAGGCACTCCGCTTCCTTATTATGGCAAAAAAGTCATCTGTGTGTGCCTGCGCGAACATGGTAGAAGCGCTGCAAAACCGCGGCAATCCTAACAGTACCTATCCTAAACACATTATAGTATTGGACGCGCAAGGCGCTGTATGCCCGCTGAGTAAAATTGGCCCATAGGCTGCACGTATAAAATGACTGACAATAAGCTTTAAATAAGGTCACCTTTACAGGTCTAGTGCAACGAGCAAACCTACGCGCCAACATGTTACCCCGTACAGACAGCGTCCTGCGCTCCCGCTCAATATCCTCATTATCACACAGATTATCTGTGACCCAGTGACCCAGATACTTAAAGTGGTTAACCCTCTTCAAAGATGTACCACAAAGAGTAATGGTAGGTACAGTTGAGTAGCATTTGGTACCAGCTTTAAAAACCATGAACTCACTCTTTTTAGGATTGTATCTGAGTCCATGGGCCACAGCATACGACTCACATAATTATGCTCAAAAGCTTCCGCAGCCCTCCAATCGACGGACTCAGCAGGACCATGTCGTCTGCGTAGCTGATATTATTTACAGACACTCCATCCACAGAGCAACCTATATTAGCACTACCAAGCCCGTCAATCAGCTGGTTCATATACAGGTTGAACAGCCGTGGCGAGGTCAACCCCCCTTGCCTCACCCCGCAGTCCAACCCGTACACTTCTGACTGCGCTCCTGCCCATCTCACACTGTTCTTTTGGTGACTATACCAATAACCGAATATCGACACTAACTCACTCGGCAGCTGTGTCTCAGTTTGCAGCTTGTACCAGAGCTTGTCATAATGCACCAGATCGAAAGCTTTCGAAAGATCTAAAAAACAAGCATAGACTGGTGTGTTTCTGGTGGTATAGGTAATACTGCACAGTCTGCTTGAGACAGAGGATGCCACTCTCAGTTGACAGTCCCGGCGTGAACCCAAATTGAGCATCGCGCACTTGAAGGTGTTTTTCCAGCTGTTGGTCAAGCAGTCTGTCCAGTACCTTTGCTATGACAGTAGCGAGCGAGATAGGTCTATAGTTGGAAACGTCTGACGCATCGCCAGTTTTGTTCTTAATTATTGGAACCACTACTGTATACATGAGATCATCAGGTAGATAATTATGGGCAATACACAGATTAAATAACATGGCGAGGACTCTTGGCAGGTGACTACCAGCGTACTTTAAGTGTTCAATACTAAGGCCATCATGACCTGGAGACTTTCCTCTCACCATGTCCCTTATCACAGCACGCACATCTCGTGCAGTGAATCTAACCCTAATATCTCCAAGTTGACATTCAGCACCGGGCCCCTGAGACTGGCCGAGGGGAGACTCAACCTTAAAATGGCGCTGAAAGAGACTGGCAATATCTCCAGGCTCATGCGCGCCCCCCACACTCACTGGAAGACTCGACCTTGGATTTAATCGGTTTGTTGACTTCCAAAACTTGTTAAAATCCTTATCAGTATGATTTTTTGCAATATTATCCATTTTTACCTGTGTCTCCCTGTTCTGACAACGATTTAAACGTTTTTCGGGTCTCACACATTTCATTGTAGATATATCCTGACCTGGGTTTACCACATAGCTGCCATGTCTGGAAACAAAGTCGAGCCTTCCTGTCAGCACTACTCACGTGTTTATTCCAGCCCGCGACATACTTTTTATATTTACGTTTAGGTTTGTTACAACTCAGTTCGGCCATTATTACATAATCTGTCCGCACAATCTTGGAATTCTATTGGAAAATCTAATAGTCTGAGTTCAGCATTACAGTAATTAAAATATCCCTCAATCTGACTATCCCCTCTTTCCCCCACTTCACCTTGTTACATGTACTACTATGAAAAATTCTTTTAGACAGGACTACATTTAAATTACACTCAATTAATAAAGGAAAGTGATCTGACCAGTATGTGTTATATAGAATAGATACATTTATCACAGACCGTCGAGCGGCGCTGGTTACTAAACAGTGATCTAGCCAACTATGAGTACCATAAACATCACTCACGAAAGTATATGAGTCCCTCGGCAGCAGATCCATATCTACACACCGCCACGACTGTTCCACACAAAAGTCCACCAACTCGTTCCCGAATAAACCACCAGGGTGCGCGTTAAAGTCGCCGAGCATAAACACCGTATCACAATCATTACTTTCAATTATTGCACTTATTTCCCCGAGACACTCAGTAAACAATGGCAGATTCTCACTCTTGTTTGTAGGCATGTAAATTGACAACACTAGAATAGACCGTTCGTCATCAAGTTTTATCCTAATTGCCGCTATACGTTCACTACGGCACTGTACAACAGACACAGTCGGAAACGCGCACTTTCTCCACAGCAGAGCTACTCCTCCATACGGCCTTCCTGACAGAACTCCTGCAGACGTATCCACGGCCGACTTTCCCGTATAGGAAAAATCATCGTCGATACTACCGAGAAACGACAAGTCATGAGGAAGAAGCCAGGTCTCCTGTAGTGCCACAATATCCGCCGATTGGCACAATTTTCTCACACAATCAAGAGAACGTACAACATTTTTACAATTAAAACTAATCAGCTTCGTAGTGTAGATATTCATTATTTATTTATGTTTTTATATCCATATCTCGATAGTATGTCGTCCCCTTCTCTGAGTAAAATCTACAAAACGTCGATACAAAACTCCATCCGGCCAAAGGTCATCAGATAAAAATATGTTCATTTTGTGCTTTGGAACAAACACCTTATAAGCCGCATAATCTTTTGTTGATTTTACGTTCATTTTTTCCAGCTGAATATCAACGTTAGTTTTATTCTTAATGTACGTAATTATGTCACACACAGATGTATTCTTCGACACATTATAAATATAAAGTGGCATTTTGTTATCAGCCGCCTTAAACTTTGAATCAATGTCTACACTAGCCGTTCCCGGTTTTCCCACAAAACGGTTTCTCAGTCTTTTCCTCTGAATAAGAGTCCACTCCTCATTCTGCTGTTTACTTTTCCACTCTCCCTCTTGGAGAATTTCAGTGAAACTTTTTCCACTGTTTTGTGGCGAGATTTGTTGTTTTGGGTTGGCTGTATGCCGCTCAGTGATCACAACCCGCGGAGATTTTTGGTGAGTCATCATAACCAGCGATCGCTTAGGCGTTGGATGTGTCAGCTGTTGGACAATGGGTGACTCAGTTTTCTTGCACTCGCGCTCAACATTCGGGCTGGCCGTGTGTAGCGCGTCATTTGTATCGGCTAGCGGCGGCACTTGGTGACTCACCGTACGTCGCCGCATCAAAACTCAAAGCGAACTCGTTAACCAACGGTCGTCGGGCAGCTCCCTCGCGCGATGTTTTTGTAGTACCACCCTCATCCGAAAATATATTTTGCTGTGGAGGTAATGCTGAGGGGCCACTTTCACATTCAAAACTTGATAATCTGGTACTTCCACCGCGTCTTAAGTTAACATTTTGAGCAAAATTGTTGACAATCGACGCATTCTTTAGCGCTTCTACCTCCAGTTGCAATTCTCTGAATTGATTTACTGGAGTGTATTCGTTACTAAAGCGTTCTAGCTCGCATTTCATGATCAACAAGTCCTTCAATAAGCGGGTCACATCTACGTGGTCAAATAGTACTGGCGGCAACTTATGTAAGTCCCGCGCCACAAAAGTTGGAATTTCCTCCGGATCCGTCTCCTTGAGTAGGCAAATTATGTCGTCAATATCCCGTAACGTTTTCCCTTGCCTTTTTCTAATCTTTTTGCGTTTTGTTGTCGAGATTGAGTCAAACAACAAGTTTTTAGCCACTAATATCTCGGTTTCATCGAAAGCACTCGCACAAATCTGACTAATACTTTGTTCGTTCATTACGTCGATCTTATTACATATAAAACATAGCACTTCGTTGATAACTACATTACAACTCGCACATTTTACTAATTTGGTCGCCATTGTAAGACAAGTACCCGATCGCGATGACACATTGCGCGTGCGATCACCGTCGCAAGTGACACAAGACTGCGTAAGTAATGCGGGCCGCAGCTCGGCTTGAACCTATGCAGAAGCTTATGCCCAACCTTTCTCCTTCTCTGTTCATGAACAGAGCGACGCCTCGCAGTCTGACGCTTGGGACTCCGCCTCCTCCGCATGCCAGGAACTGCGCAATGGGCATGGTGCTAGGGGCTGGCTGTAGGCTGGCTGATGCTGCTGCTGCTTCTGCTGCTACCGCTGGAGTTTGTTGAGTGCTGTTAGTGTGTGTGGCCTGTGTTCCGGTGGGCAGTGTCAGTGTTGTTGTTTGTGTGGTGGTTGTTGAGGTGCTTATGGTAGTTGTTGGTGTAATTGTGACTATTTGAGTAGGTAGTAGTCGGTTTCAACTTCAAAAGGTACCGTCTGTCTTGTTATGACTCCTGGGAGTGTCCCTTCCTGATCTTAAAAAGGGTTGCGACCTCGATTACCCGGAGATCCAAGAGGAGTTGGCCTGACAGGATGAGTGTTAGAGACACCTCTTTGCAACGAGTCAAACTGATTCCTAGTCATCAGTTTCTCTGCTGCCGGGGCCCATGCACTCGCTGCATACATCACGATTGGCTCTATCACCAATACGTATATCGTCCTAATTATCTCTCTGTTAAGACCCCAAGTCACCTTTGCCGCGCATACCAACTGCTTATAGATGTCTGCAGCCTTTTTACAGGTCGCAGACACGTGTGCGTTGCAGGTGAGTTGGGAGTCTATCGTGAGACCCAGCAGCTTGATCTCCCCGACCAAGTTCAGCCGCGTGCCCGACATGTGGAGTACCGGAACGTCGTACTTCAGCTTCCTCGTTAACACCATCGCATTCGTTTTGTGCGTGGCGAAACGTAGCTTATTTTGGACGCCCCATTCTGATACTATGTCTAGCGTGTCGTTGGCTGATTGCTGCAGGGGACCCGCCGTGTTATCCGAGAAAACTAGGACGATAATATCGAGTCTGTCTATTGAAAGATGACAGTGAAAAAAAACGGAAAATTAAAAAATATTGGTCGAGGGGTAACCCTGGATCACGGATCATCTAGGAAAAAACGTATTTGATACTTGTGTAGATAAGCTTTTATGATCATAAAATGTTTATTATGTAGGTACCTAATATTATATTAGGTCATATTTTTTAAGATATATGATTACTTATCCCAATTCTGTGCGTTAATACTAGGATTTAAACTGAAACTGATTTTTAACTGGATTACCATAATTAATAACAATTTTTTATACAAAAAAATATGATCTAATATTTATATTAATATTTTTTTTTATTGGCGGCACGGTGGTCGCAGTGGTTTAGCGATTGACTGCTGCGTTGCGTGTCGCGGGTTCAATTCCCGCACGGAACAACTATTTGTATGACCTGCAAGTAGTTGTTCCGGGTCTGGCTGTTTGTGTATGTGAGTTTAAATGTTTGTAAACGCACCCACGATACAGGAGAAATTCCTAGTGTTTTAATTTCCAACGTTTAAAAAAAAAAAAGAAAAGAAAGAATATTACACAATAAACCTTTTATGACCATAAAAGCTTATCTACACTTTTTTTACTTTATGCTTTCCTACTATTATGTAATAAACAAAATAAATATTCTGCATAAAAATATTCAAGTATCAAATAGGTTTTTTGCTAGTTGATCCACCAATTTTTGTTTGAACAATTTTTTTTCCCGCTCTTTTTCACTCTCCGCTTTCAATAGTCAGACTCTATTCCACAACATTCCTGTTATTCAAGGAATTTAATCAAACAACAGGTATTTTTAGTTATTAGTTTGTATTCTATTAGTGAAACTGGTATAGTAATACTCGTATAAAATTAAATGTTGTTCATTGGTAAGCTAATACCTTGAAATTGGCTGGACCGATATTAGACCAGGGTCGATAAGTTTTGAGACCAAAAAAAAATATAGTAGGATGAAACCCATTGGAAGAGGTAGAGAATATAACAAAAACGAAAGGAAAAATAAATTACGGGCGATCTGAGGTCGGGAAGGGGGAGGTATTTAAGGGTAAAAAACGGTTAATCTCGATTTCCGGTAAAACTGCAAGTCTTATCAAAAAAAGTTAAATGGCAAAGTTGTAGGTAATAAAAAGATCTACAACTTTTGTATCGACACTTTTTTCACATAACCTCAAAATTTATGTGAAAAATTCGAATAACCGAGTTTTTGGTTTTTTATTTTTATCTTTTGCAAAAAAAAATATTTTTTCACGAAATTTGGTGAAAACTTACCTTTGTATGCCCCAAACATACAGTAATTTTTTTGATTTATAATATTCATTTTTTCACCTTATTTTGACTTAATATCGAAAAAGCACCCTAATTTTCAATCGAAAATTCTCACGTCGAAATATCTGCATTTTTAAAAAAGTTGGTGTGTTTTTTTTTCGTTGAAATCTCTACTTTCTGATGGTGTAAAAAAAATATACATTACTATGGTAAATGTTCTCAGAAAATGCAAATAATGAAAAAAACTCGAATCCGAAAATTTTTTTTTTCAAGTTCGATGAATAAAAGCTGATGTCAAAGTCTCAAATTTTTTGTATTTATTATCGATTCTTTTCTTGCTAGACCCCACTAAACGATTCAAAGCTGATTTTTTTATTTCATAGACTTGCTTATCATCTGCCTTATTGCAGATTATACAAACAGATTCATCCATACTGATAATCTGAAAAGACAAAATTAAATTAATAAAGCCTTTGCAGTTTTATCATGAGTATAACTAAATTTGTTTGTGCAAAATAAACGAAATTATTATTAAACGAAATTTTCTACTAAAACATCATTCGATTTTAATTTTTTAGGTTATGTTAGGTTAAACATACTATTTATGAAAGAAAATATTACTATTTTTAAATTAGAGCTGATTGGTACAGATTTAAATATAGGTAGTATTTACCTTGCTATGAAGATTCCTCAAGTTTATTTTAAAGTTAATTTGTCACAATTCTCTTCAGTAATTTAGCCAGCACGGGGTTTTTTTTACGAACGATGTTATTCACTGCTCTGTATCTCGAATACTGGCTAACAGTTTTTACAGCTGCTACGAAATAAAAGGTAGTAAGCCACATACTATGGAGAATGTACACTGTATGTAGTATGTGTATAATCTCTATACCCCATACCTTCCTAGCCCCTTCCCCTCTTCTCTATGAAATAACTTTTGACGGGCTAACATTTTCCGAAGGTCACTCAGGTATATAACTAATACGACGATACGGTGAGGCGGCGAGCCTCCTTGCCGGATTACCGCCATGGGATCTGGAGGCAAAAGTCCTCGCGCACGTTTGGGAGTGGCGCGAGGAGGCGAAACGCCGGGGCGTAGCTCCGCTGCCGCGAGAAATCACGGTACAGCGGACAAAGCTCCGGCGGGATCTCAGGGCGGCATGGAGAGTGCGATTGTCGCAACCCAGCGCTGGGCACGCCACAATTGCGGCGATAAGTCCCCTCTTTGAGGAGTGGCTAGAGAGGCGCCACGGCGTCCTCACCTTCCGCCTGACGCAGGTCCTCACCGGACACGGTTGTTTCGGGAGGTTCCTGTTCCGGATAAGGCGGGTGTAACCATTGTGTGGATCGCCCGGAGGACACGGTGGAGCATACGGTGGAGCATACGGTGGCCCGGCTTGGGCGGAGCACCGCCGCGTCCTCGTGGAGGCGATTGGCGGTGGCGATCTCTCGCGTCCGGCCTTGGTCCAGGCCATGGTACGGAGTGAGAGGGCTTGGGAAGCCGTCACCTCCTTCTGCGAAGCAGTAATGTTCGCGAAGGAGGAGGCGGAATGCGCGAGGGAGAGGCAAAGTTTGCGCCCTCACGCCCCTAGCCGCCGCAGGAGACGCCCTGGGCGTCGGGAATCGCAGGCCGATTCCCGGCCACCGTAGGCGCGGGCTTGCGAACGGCGAGCAATGGGCAGCTCGCCGTTCGATAAGGACCAGGCCCGGGTCGACGGCGCGTTGTGTTCCACGCGCGCCTCAAAGAGATGTCAGCACCAATGACGGGGTTTGCTAGGACCGATGCCTGCTAGGGTTGCGGAAAAGTCCAAGAGGGTTACCGTGGCCCCTGGCACAGGCAACTGAAGGAACACGGGTGGGTTATAATCAGTAAGAGTCTGACACGCCCTCCTGCTCTGCCCAGAGCGGGAGAAGTTATTTGATGATTTCCCACCCACAAAAAAAAAAAAAAGGTATATAACTAATCTTAAAATAGAAATAAATAGGTCTCTACGCATATAATTTAAAGAAGATTCGAAAACATTCTCAAAATATTGTAGATGTCTTATTAAATATTAACTTTATTAACTTATTTGGCTGTTCATTATAGTAGTATATTGAGATTAGCAATTTTTTTGTATATCAATATAACATAAAATCTTACGTTTTTCTAGTAATTAAAGTGTAAATTTTAATGAATAGCTCAAAATTATACATAAAGATTCAAAAAAAATTTTTGGGTTCGAGTTTTTTTCATTATTTGCATTTTCTGAGAACATTTACCATAGTGATGTATATTTTTTTTACACCATCAGAAAGTACATTTCAACGAAAAAAAACACCAACTTTTTTAAAAAGCAGATATTTTGACGTGAGAATTTTCGATTGAAAATTAGGGTGCTTTTTCGATATTAAGTCAAAATAAGGTGAAAAAATATATATTATAAATCAAAAAAATTACTGTATGTTTGGGACATACAAAGGTAAGTTTTCACCAAATTTCGTGAAAAAATATTTTTTTTTGTAAAAGATAAAAATAAAAAACCAAAAACTCGGTTATTCGAATTTTTCACATAAATTTTTAGGTTATGTGAAAAAAGTGTCGATACAAAAGTTGTAGATCTTTTTATTACCTACAACTTTGCCATTTAACTTTTTTTTATAAGAATTGCAGTTTTACCGGAAATCGAGATTAACCGTTTTTTACCCTTAAATACTCACCCCTCCCCCTTCCCGACCTCAGATCGCCCGTAATTTATTTTTCCTTTCGTTTTTGTTATATTCTCTACCTTTTCCACTGGGTATCATCCTACTATAATTTTTTTTCACTTTTTACCATTTTAAAAATTATCGACCCTGGTCTATATGGCAACTTTTTTTTAAATGTTCGCAATAGTCCGAATTAGGTTATAATGTTTATGGAAAGAAACATTTGAAAGTTTCCCGCAAAATGTTCAAATTCGTGAATAACTGAACGTCCTTTTTTCTATGGGATTTTTGTATAAACTGTTTGTATGGATAGGACAGCGTTTGTCGGGTCAGCTAGTTGATCATAAAAATCGCAGTTCGCGCAATCGACCTTTTATTGCCCACCAAAGAGATTAAATTGATTATTGCTAGTATAATTTAATGTCTTTGTTGCCCACCTATGTTTTATCCACCCACAGACGCGTTATTTAATAAAGAGCCATCTAGTATAATAATTAAGAAGCCCTCATATAGTAACACGGTAAAAAAACGATACATATCTATGGAACAAGTCGGCGAGGCTGCCATAGCCAAAAAGTTTAAACAAAAAAAAATAAAAAAGTGTAACAGAATAAACGCAAGTCTTGAAAGTAGTTTACTCATAATTGACTACTGAATCCATTTCAGTAACTATTACTATAGGTATTTTTTTTTAATTATGTATTTTGCAATACTGACCGTCGATTGACCCAAAGAAAATTAAATCTTATTTCAAGGCAATAAGACTCTATTTTAAAAGCATAAAGTAATGCTAGGGTCAACACGAGTTTCTTAATAATAATAGTTAGCTTTAAAAAGATTGTTTAGGTCTTGTCTAATGCTTTTTAACTCAAAAATCTAATTGGGGTGTATGAGGTCTTGCGTTAATTATGTTACACGTTGTATAAGTATGTATGTTTCGATTGTTTTTAATATTTTCAACTGAACAATTCGTCCGCGTTTGAGTAGGTTTGATTACTGGTTTCGGCATGCGACTTTTCTAAAATGTCTGAATGCAGTTTTACATACTTTTGAAAAAAAATGATTGCTTCCTTTAAATAAAACTTGGTACCATCCATAATTAGAGCACTTTCCCTCCAGGGCCCGCTTCAACTTTCCACGCTGTATACCTACCTAACTACTAGGTACAGACAGGATAGATAATAGTAGGTACTGCTATTGGGTCTGATTGTTTTTGCATGTAAGATTTGTGTCAGACTCACATTCAATTAAGAAATCATTGGATTTCAGTAGGTTTACTCTGTTTAACTTAGAACTTATATGACCACAAAATAATTGAAAAAATATATATTTTGTGTGCATGTGACCCACTCACATATAAGTACTTAAGTGCTCTCCCACTGGGAGTCTTGAGTTTTAACAGTTCATTGTCTTGTTTTTTTAGACAAAGAAGTAAAATCGTTGACGAATAACGTGTTTGCAAACGTCGGAGGGTTATCACTTCCGTTCTTCGGCGTAGACGGCACGGACGCGTGCCAGCACGTGAAGCGCGCAGACGCGGACGAGTACGTGTCGTGCCCGCTGCCCGCCGGCCGCGACTACATCTACACCAACGTGTTCCCCGTGCTGGCCGTGTACCCCACGCTCAACACACGCGTACATTGGAGCCTCAATGACGGTAAAAAAAGCCTAATATGCTTCGAGGTACCTGCGGCCATTACATCTGGTGCAAAGAAAAATTAGTTCGCGCTCGTCGATTTAGAGCGGAATATGTATAATATATATAGCTTCGAGGTTTATGGATGATGATTAAATTAAACACATTTATAAAATATTATTACATTTAATTAATTAATTGTAATGGCAATTAAAACAACAAAGTAAAAACCTTCTCCTTTGTCATTCCTCCTTACATAGAAACTTACTAGTACAACATAGGACATACAACGGTTTACGCATTTTTTGGGGCGTGGCCAAAATTGGAACTAGTGTTCTTGTTTTTTTCCATACAATTTCTGTCTCAATTTCACAAAATGTTTAGCAACAACACCGTGTCACTCTTATTCAGGCGCCAAAAAATCCTTGTAGCACTCTAGTGTATAAATTATGAATAGCTTTCCAGTTCGATAATGAACTGGAACGAAACAATGCAAGATCAATTTTATTACAGTGTACTGATTAGAAATATGTTTAGATAAATACATCTTCGTTCCCTTGAGCATGACTGAAATTATAATATTCTGTCAAAAAAAACTGAGCACTGCATTGATCCAACCATTCTGGTGGTTTTTTTTAATATGAAAAGTTATATAAAATTATGCTACAATTCGCACGGGTATTTCAAAGCAGATTAATTCTACTTTATCATTACTGTCCATCAACCCCCACATGACCTTCACTGAGATCGTAGGGTAAAACGAAAGCACAGGAAAAGTATCATTATAGGTATATTTAGTGCCTGCTTTGAGCGGGCATGAGGCTTTGTCGCCGTTCTCCAAGTAGATCTTCCCACAAATGGAATTGCCGTCCACTCCAACGAAGGGTACTGGGACGCCTAAAATCAACGCAGTGACGTAGTTCTTGACATCGGCAATATCGTTTTCTGTAAAAGTAAAAAAGCTCTCATCGATTTATTTATTTATTTATTTATTATTTATGTACACACAATAAAATACATGAGATAAGACATAATTATAAATTGAGTACAAAGATACTGCTTATTTCTTAAGAAATTTCTTCCAGCAGACCTGCGAAAGGAGAAGTAAAAAAGAAACGTAGACAATAGTGCGTGAGAACAAGAAGAGAAAAATATGAATGTGTGAAGTCTAAAGCTAAAATATACCTAAATAAAAATAATTAACATTTCATTCGATATGCATTTTCAGAAAAAAAATTGTAGTTAAATGATAGGCGCTGCATTTTCCCATCTTTAATAGCAAAAAGTTGCTAAGTATATTAGGGATAGTCCGAATCTAAGAATTACTATTGTCATTCTACTGACTATTTGTTGTTGCCAAACAAAATCTTGCACATTTATTTTAGTATATTAGGGATAGTCCGAATCTAAGAATTACTATTGTCATTCTACTGACTATTTGTTGTTGCCGAACAACATCTTGCACATTTATTTTAGTATATTAGGGATAGACCGAATCTAAGAATTACTATTGTCATTCTACTGACTATTTGTTGTTGCCGAACAACATCTTGCACATTTATTTTAGTATATTAGGGATAGTCCGAATCTAAGAATTACTATTGTCATTCTACTGACTATTTGTTGTTGCCGAACAACATCTTGCACATTTATTTTAGTATATTAGGGATAGTCCGAATCTAAGAATTACTATTGTCATTCTACTGACTATTTGTTGTTGCCGAACAACATCTTGCACATTTATTTTAGTATATTAGGGATAGTCCGAATCTAAGAATTACTATTGTCATTCTACTGACTATTTGTTGTTGCCGAACAACATCTTGCACATTTATTTTAGACTAGCTTCTGAACGTGACTTCGTTCGCGTGGAAGTCGTAAGACACCACAATATACCTACTAAAATAATACCCTTTTTTTTATTTCCTTTTCGTTGTTTGGTGTCGAGTCAACAGCCAACTTATAGAGTCAGGACTGGTGATACGGGACGCGGCAAGCAAAGCAGCTGTCTGTGTGAGAACCAGCTCGTCCTGAGGTCGACACCCGCAGCCTTCAGTAGTAATTTCCGATTGCTTGTACGGTTTGTCGTGTTTAGTGACTTAATGAACGCCTGCGTTCCTGCCTGTTGTGCTACCTAATGGCACAACGCTGATACACTGACTGTTGCATTCTTACAGATTATTCCTGACGCACAGCTATAACTAAAATAATATATCAGTAGATTGGAAACACACACGATGTTTGATTAACAGTCACCTAACCATAGATAATATAATAAATGATTCCATTTCTGATACTATAGTAGATAATATAAATAAAAATATAAATAATAATATTAATATGATTGATGTGTAATACGTCAATCATATTTTAAAAGCTAGATGAGGTCGGCGTTTCCTATCGGACTACTCTGAGAAGAAAGGCCGCGACTAACTCAAAGGTCAAAGTCTCTTTTAAAGTTGAGACATAATCTTGGTCAGATCTTGTGAAGACCATGTAGATTAGTGTCTGAAATGGTCTTTTGGGGAAAAATCACACAGATTGAGTGGACCTGTCCAGTAAGTGCACGCATGTGTCAGTAATCGTGCAGCTCAACTCAGAACTTAACTAAGGAGCTCACTGATTCGACGAACAATACCAAAGAATGGACATTCGGGTATGCCGCATAAATTATTACTCAAAACTGCCAGCTAAGAATGATTATAACTATAACCGATACAAAAAAAAAAACAAGCTATGACCCACATAGTCCTCACATTCACAATAATTAAAAAAATATAATACTTTATAAAGTAAATACCTAAGTAATATAATATAATACCTTACTCATGTCACTTTACTTATATATAAAATTCATCAATGTATGTATTATTATTAAAGTTCGGACATAATCTTGGAGGACCAAACCAAATGTCCAATAAGTCGCATGAACAGGACGTACCATAGATATTTGATTAGTACCTACTTTTTTTCCGTAAAACTACGCAACTACCTACTCCGGTACCGTCCTTGAAATAACAATCATTGTTACCGACTGAAGTTACTCTATACCTAGTGTTCTGTGCTCTATACAGTCGGTGCGCTATGACGGGGTCTAAGGACCGCAGGGCGAGGGCGCAGGAAACAACAGGAGCACCAGTCACCCTTCAGCCCTAGGAACACGTACATGAGACGCGTGTGCACAGTGATTCATCCAAAGTTTTATTATTTTATTTCTAATAATTAGGAAAATAGTTGATATTCGTGACTTGTATAACTTTAACGAAGTGTAAGAAGCTGATACCATCTTTTAATTGGCTGAGATCCACAAACAGCTCACAACAATGCCAGAGGACGGAAGCACGACCCTCCTCGATGTCCTGAACGGCATAAGTATAACTATTTATTTTTATTATAACCTAAGATGACAGAAGTGGCTTAAACTTTATGTTATTCTGTGTACGTTCTCCGAACTATCATAAACCTAAGTATACATAATAGTTAAAAAAAAGAACCACAACAAAATATATTACCAATTCTTGGGAATCGAACTTAGCTTTGCAAAGCAGTCGTCGTACCTTAAAACTATTTGCTTTGTTGAAAGTTGACTAAAATAGCCATTCTTGTATTTATTATGTCATGAATAGATGCGGGATGATAATTATTTTAAAGGTTCAATCTGTAACTATCTACTATAGCACAGAACCTCTTTCGCTCGGCACCAATTTTACATTCTTGCTTCCTATCTGTACAATAAAATCAATAATAAAATTAAAATAACGGAAGTTAACTCCCACAACTTGAAAAACAAACTGACTGAATGGCTACTGCAAAAAGACTACTCATTCACGGAGTCTTTACTAACATTTATAGAATAATCCCAAAAAAGTCGTTACACTACCCGACTCATACTCAATACACTATCACTTACTCACACTGCATACACCCACTCACTCTCTCTCACGCGCAACATTGAGGTACGCACACACTCCCTACTCACCACTCATACACTTACACATACTTGTGCTCACTCACTCACTCATTTACACTCAAACACATTTACACACTGGCACACAAATGTATGTATTACTTAACCATCCTCGCGCAAAACACCCTGGCTGCTGCTATACCTACATGACTAACAGCCCAGTATGGCCTAACACTGTCTCCTAAGATACAGGACTACTTAGTTTAGGAGACAGGGTTACATGATCCGTGTAGATTTATGTAGATATACCTTGTTATTTTATACATCTGCTCTTGTGTATCATGAATCTTGTGTTTCGTTACAAAGTTTTTTTATTAGGTATATTCTTTCCATAATCATACCAGTGAACTAATTAATTAAATAATTTGACCTAAAGACCAAAATGTTTCAAAGAGACAATAAGGACAGTTTTCCAAGACCGATTTCTTGTAGCGACACCGGTGAAGGTACCTGCCCTTATTGCCCCATCTCAAAACTCCACTCTGTATAATTATGTCATGATTGACTGCGTAGCTCCATAAAAGTATAGCGTGATGATAATAATTTAAAAGGTTATATCGGTAACTATTAGCGATATTCTAACCTTTTAGCTCAATTAGCGGTAAACTGTAGAAGAATATGAACGTAATGCTTTATTACTTATCCCCCATAGCAAATAGCGTGACAATTTATAGCCTCGAATAGAATGCTCTATAGCCTAGGTATGTACTGAGCAGACTTAAGAGAATTTAACTTTTCAAAATTTGAATAGTATTCAACGTACAGTTTTGACTTCTCTACGATTTTATTATTTTTTATTATTAGTATGTAGGTACCTACACACGGCTACACATCAAGCTATAATTTCCAGTTTACACTGACCTCGCATTGGAAGGGAATCCTATACAATGCGAGATCAGCTTATACTGGAAAAATATAACTTGATCTGTAGCCGTGCGTACGTACTTAAAGATTTTGTAGTTTAGAAGAACCGAGTGGACAAACACGAAAAATGACTTCGTTTTATACTATATTTGTCTCACAGCAAATAAACACCCATTTGTGTCTCGCGGCTGAAAATCTCTCGATTAGGCGTTTTGTTTTTCCGCTACAGATTTTTTATGGGGTTACGAAGACTCATGTCTAATTTACCCAACCCTTTGCGATTCTAAAACAGATATTTAAAGAATTGACGAATCTATCACCAGCAGTGACTGAGAAAAGTGATGACAATGCCCTAACACGTGAAAATATGCATTCTAAATCCATTAGATATTACCGGATCCGCCGGACAGATTGGCAATCCCTAATATTTACTAATATTTGTGGCCAGTACGCACGATTATTACAACAGGAGAAACTAAACCTTTTTTTGCGTTCTTCTATATTTGTCCACGAGTGTATTTTGTTGATAAGAGTGAGCTAGTCTCTCACACTAAACACTGAAGGCATTTCCATGATAGGCGTAGGTGCATAGGTAAGGCATCTACTATACAGTACCCGGCTAAAGGGTCATACCTATATACAGACGCGACACGCGACACAAAGGCACCGCTCGTCGCGCGACAGGCGGTGCTTTTCTGTTGCGTCGCGTGTCGCGCCTGTTTGTAGGAGCTTAAAATCGTCAGCGTCCGGCGGCGTCCTGCGTTTAATTGAATTTCGAATTTGTAATCTCGGCGATCATGGCTCATCCCGGCATCATCATCCTGGGCTAAACTAGTATACCTATCCTGATACGCGTAGGATAAATCTGTCCTATCTATCTATCTGGCCTAGGACAAACTAGATTGGCCTAAAATCGGGTTTGGCCGGTAACATATAAGTACATGGACAAAAATTAATGTAATTGTGTAAAATCTTGGTTATTTAGAGCTTATTAAAGCTCTAAATAATAACAGAGGACGTCATCATTTAAATGAGCAAAAAAGGAATACGGGATGCCATCAATGCCTGGTGCAGAATCCTTAGTATTATGAATTACACCCTTTAATTCAGTGAGAGTGAATGGAAGATCTAGCGTCGTATGAGTGTTTTGGTTATTGGATACGAGTGACAGGTTAAGGTTAATAGCCTCGGGAACCCAAGGTGGAGCTAATTTATCTAAAAATTCACTGGCTAAAGAATCAGGAATAGGAGAACGGTTTTTATAAATGGACCTAAATCTACGAATATTGCGCCAGACAATCGTAGGGTGAGTATTCGGTGTAATTGATGAGCAAAAGTTACGCCAAGATTCAATTTTTTTCTTCTTAAAATGTTTACAAGTTTCAATAACAATCTATATCTCTATACATCTATATAGGTACATATAATAAATCTGTAGACGAGGCGTTTCTGTACAATGCAAATATTTAAAAAAAAAATAACTGGTGTGTTAAAGTATAACCAACAGATGCCATTTCTATCATTTTTGTCATTTGTGTCTGTTTGTCTGTTTGTCTGTGACAGATGTTTGTTAAAGTATCACGTAAAAAGTACAAAACCAACATGGTTAAATTTTATACTCAAATATTGTGTGTAACTCAGAGTTACATTTAGTTTTTGTTTCATCGAAATCGGTTCAATAAATCAAAAGATAAATGAATTTAAAGTGTTCAAAAAGAACTTTTCTTTGCTTAGTTCATACACGTAACGACATCTATTGACGCTAAATGGTACTAACGAATATAAGTGATAAGTTAACCGAGGCATTTCTGTACATTGAAAATATTCCAAAGAAATAATTGGGGTGTCAAAGATGCCATTTTTAGAATTTTTGTCTGTTTTTCTGTGAGACGGGTTTGTTACAGTATCACGAAAAAAGTACGAAACCATTAGGGTTAACTTTTATACTCAAATATTGTGTATAACTCGGAGTATCATTTAGTTTTTGTTCCATCACAACACAATCGCTCCACTCTATAAAATATAGTTTTTTTAGTATAGTTAGTTACAATTTAGTGTTCAACAAGAATTTTTAATTATGCAATGTAGTAACACGTAACGACATCTATTAATCCGAAATTATACTAACGTAAACTCATGTAGGTTTGTGAGATCTTTTGTTATTTTGGTGAGGTTAATTTCGCATACTTCACGCGTAACATTGTGAATAGAATATAACTCCCAATGATCTAATCAAAAGTTTGGCTAATTAAAGTTTTCCAAATGCGTTGTTTATTAGTTCAGTGGTGGTGGCGCTACCTATCTTTCAAATCATGATACAGCTTAGTTATTTCACATAAAACGATACAATGTTCATTTATTTTTTAAATTCTTTAATTTAATACTTTTGGAAGGCTATATAGCTTACAGTGTTTGATCGAACGTTTTCCCATGGGTAATAATTTAAATGTATCACTTTGTGATCGATAGATGGCGTTGTTCATTTAACGTCATTTTCTGAATCGCGGTGTTAAGGCGCGGACCGACTACGATTTTAATCTCTATTACCGCACTCACACAACCGTATCTGCGCGTTTTACGGTAATTATGCACACACTCGCAAACGCTAACACGGGCGTTTGTGTGCACAAGGAAAGTTGCATAGTATACGAACGTAAGGAAATCAGATGTTTTCTGTTGAATATACTTACTTATGACGTGCGTTCTAAAATTCGATGTAATTACAGTGTCGGTTCATAATATGATTCAATAAATAATTACACATAACAATTTAAAAAAAAACATCACTACTGTTTATTTTTATTACAGTACATGATAAACAGGTCAAATATAAACATTCCGAATTTTACCCGACTGCTCTAGAAGGGGAATTATGCTTTTCGGGTGTAAGTCAGTATCAGGGATGGAAGGGTTAATTAAATGGGTAGTTATGCCATTTCAAACTAATGTTTGTGTTTTAGATAGGTACTTAGTGGGTGCGGTAAAAAAATAGAAAACAAAACCAACATAAAGGCCCTCGGACCACTTAAAAATCACATAAACTATAAATAAATGCAATAATATCACAGCTCCAAAGTGACAAATGCCATAATGTTTCTAAGAAAATGCGGAGCCGGGACGGAAGCTAGAATTCTGAAAAATTTAGACGATAGAGGGATCATCCACGGGAATGGAAGCTGCTGCTGGCTGAATATTAGTTGGTATTTGCTAAAATTGGTAAAACAGTGCGTGAATTGAACTAAAGTTCTGTGGCGGACTACTAAGGCTACTCACTGCCTAATATTGAAGTGAAAATTCAGTCTCAGTGGAAATATGGGCAATAAAAATAAAATGTCGCGAAAGAGTTTTACAAGAAAAAGACGAAAAACTCGAAAAAATGATGGAATGTTTGGGTAAGTAGGATGATTACGGTATTGTATCATAACATTTGAAATTTGTATTTAGTTTAGTTTACTTACGAAACTGTATAAATCTATAGAAACGGCATTGACAATTTCTACAAACATTTTGCTAAATCCAAAAACAAATAGGTGCACTCTATTTTGATGTCTATAGAATGCATATTTGAATGCGCCTAATGCAAACGTCTCTGGTCGAAGCAACCATCGAGGCGATAGCCATATTGCAATAGTAGGTATAAGTAACAAAAACAAACTTGCAGATAAATCAGAGTGCGTTCGTAATTATTATAATAATATAAATACTGCACACTAGTTATATATAAAGCATTTTGATTCTTTTGTAAGATTATTTTTATAATATTTATTGAGTCATTAGACCAGTGCCGATAATTTTTGAAAACGAAAAAAGTCACAGTAGGCTGAAACCCATTGGAAAAGAAACAGAATATAACAAAAATGAAAGGAAAAATAATTTACGGGCGATCCGAGGTCGGGAAGTGGGGGTTTAAGGGTAAAAAGTGGTTTATCTCGATTTCCGGCAAAACTACAAGTCTTATGGAAAAAAGTGTAATAGCAAAGTTGTAGGTAATAAAAAGATCTACAACTTTTGTATTCACACTTTTTTCAAGTAACCTCAAAATTTATGTGAAAAATTCAAATAACCAAGTTCTTGGTTTTTTATTTTTATCTTTTACACAGCAATTATTTTTTTTACCGAGTTTTTAAAAAAGCAGATATTTTCACGTGAGAATTTTCGATTGAAAATTAGGGTGCTTTTTCGATATTAGGTCAAATTAGGTGAAAAAAACAAATATTTTAAATCAATAAAAATACAGTGTGCTTGAAACATAAAAAGGTAAGTATTCGGCAAATTTCGCGAAAAAAAAAAAATGCCGTGTAAAAGATAAAAATATAAAACCAAAAACTTGGTTATTTGAATTTTTCACATAAATTTTGAGGTTACTTGAAAAAAATGTGAATACAAAAGTTGTAGATCTTTTTATTACCTACAACTTTGCTATTACACTTTTTTCCATAAGACTTGTAGTTTTGCCGGAAATCGAGATAACCCCCACTTCCCGACCTCGGATCGCCCGTAAATTATTTTTCATTTCATTTTTGTTATATTCTCTTTCTTTTCCAATGGGTTTCATCCTACTGTGACTTTTTTCGTTTTCAAAAATTATCGGCACTGGTCTAATGACTCAATAAATATTATAAAAATAATCTTACAAAAGAATCAAAATGCTTTTTATATAACTAGTGCAATATTTATATTATTATAATAATTACGAACGCACTCTGATTTATCTGCAAGTTTGTTTTTGTTACTTATACCTACTATTGCAATTGGCTATCGCCTCGATGGTTACTTCGACCAGAGACGTTTGCACTAGGCGTATTCAAATATGCATTCTATAGACATCAAAATAGAGTGCACCTATTTGTTTTTGGATTTAGCAAAATGTTTGTAGAAATTGTCAATACCGTTTCTATAGATTTATACAGTTTCGTAAGTATACTAAACTAAATACATATTTCAAATGTTATTATGATACAATACCGTAATCATCCTACTTACCCAAACATTCCATCATTTTTTCGAGTTTTTCGTCTTTTTCTTGTAAAACTCTTTCGCAACATTTTATTTTTATTGCCCATATTTCCACTGAGACTGAATTTTCACTTCAATATTAGGCAGTGAGTAGCCTTAGTAGTCCGCCACAGAACTTTAGTTCAATTCACACACTGTTTTCAGTCATAAATTACTTGAAAACTACAATCGAATTATGCACAGAGCGTCCGGTGCCAACCATCCAAGTCGAGCGCTGCCCGACGACTAAAGTATGACCGCGTAAACTATTGTCACCACTATGGAGCGTCAATAAGATTGAAAATTGAAAATGATATTTGTGTTGAAATGTGACGTAAGCTGCGAATGGGCATTTATTTTACTGCTTTTCTTTAGATTATTTAAAATATAGACATAAAATTAAATAATGGTTTGGTTAAAGTTTTAAAAAAATGGAAAACCTACTAAATTCTTTAAAAAAAAACTGTTGTTATCGCTGGAAATACAGAGATCTTCGACGTCAAAGTTTATTTTTGTGCTACAACTTCCCAATTTTTTATTGGGAATATCAAACTATTATTTATTATTCTGTTCGGTTTAAATTCTTCTTTATACCCTTCTCTGTTCACTGTATTTTTCGCGTTACTTATTTTTATTACATTACGTCATACTCGACGTTCTAAGAAACCAATTTTTGGGAATATTGAGATAACACCCCGCCTTAAGACTTTCCGCAGAAGAATGACTTTTGCCCAATGTTTACCATAACTGGAGAGTTACATTCATAATTATTTTCAAGTTCACATAAATGTTGAAATATGCAATAGCGTAGAGACAAATATATTAATAAAGGTAGTGTAGTGACCACTGACCAAGCTAAGCTATGATCGCTCTGAGAAATCGCAATGAATACGATGAAATCACGAGATATCAATCTGGCCGATACATTAGCTCCTCAGAGGCAGTTTGGCGTATTTTAAGTTTTCCAATACATGAGAGACATCCACCGGTCATTCATCTCGATGTACACCTTGAGGGCGGGCAACGAGTGGATTTTCAGTCTGAAAATGTCACAGAAAGGTTAGACAATCCGAGACAAACCACTTTGATGGCATTCTTTCGCCTCTGCCAAACTGATAATTACGCGAAATCCCTTCTTTATAACGAGGTTCTATCGTATTACACATACAACAAGCAGCAAGGTGTTTTTAACCGTAGAAGACGTGGAACTGCTCTGGAAGGCGAGCCTGGAGTTTTCAAGGAACACGTGATAGGACGAGTGTACACTGTACACCCGAATAATTTAGAGTGTTATTATTTACGCATTCTTCTGCACGTAGTGCGAGGACCAACTTCTTTTAATGAGCTCCGTAAAGTGGATGATATTGAATATCCCACATACCAGGCTGCTTGCCGCGCACGTCATTTATTAGATGGAGATCAACATTGGGATGATGCTTTAGCCGAGGCATGCGTCAGCGATAGTCCACATCGCTTGCGTCATCTGTTTGCCATCTTACTGACCTTTTGTGGCTTAGCGGATGCAGGGCAGTTGTGGCAAAAATATCAAGATAAGTTTGCTGAAGATTTTTTGAGACATGTACGGCAAAACAGTGATGGTGAAATTCCTGACCGAGTACGTGGAAATTGTCATAATAGATCGTTGTTGGCTATTCAAGACATAGTCATAAGTATAGGAGGAAACCAGCTCACTCAATACGCCTTGCCCACACCGACAGTCGATGCGGAACGTATAAACAGAGAGTACGCCACGGAGATTAGTTACAATCCCGTGGAATTAGCAGAAACCCTGCAAAACGGTTGCTCAATTTTGACAACGGAACAGCGTCAAATATTTGATCGTGTGTGCGGCAGTGTAGATAATACATTGGGGGAAATCCTGTTTTTAGACGCGCCCGGTGGAACAGGCAAAACATTTCTAACCAAAGTTATTTTGGCTCGAATAAGGACCCAAAATAAGATTGCTCTTGCTGTCGCCTCCTCAGGAATAGCAGCCACATTGTTGCCCGGAGGAAAAACCGCACATACAATGTTCAAAATCCCCATCGACTTGGATCGAAAAGAAAGCCCGGTTTGCAATGTGTCACGCAATAACGACAAAGCTAGGGTTTTACGCGATTGTGTCATAATAATTTGGGACGAGTGCACGATGGCAAATCGCAAGGCTGTGCAAGCAGTAGACCGAACTTTGCGGGACATTAGGCAAAATGACCGGCCCACAGTGGAACGAATGTATGGGAGAGGTTGGACGTAGACATCTCCGAAAAAAAAGAGTTAAATTATGCCAAACGAATGATGCCATCTTATTCGATTACCTAATGCCTTCATAACTTGTCCTGATAAATTTCTTCATAACTCCCATATTTCGGAAGTAATTGGAGAAAATGTGATATTTTACTAAGAAAATGAGTGTATCGAGCGCTCTCCCTCCTGATTCCGGCGTTGTTTCAAGTAGCGGTCTCTAATATCATAATGCTAATACTAAGAGCTATATTTAATACTAAGACACATGGTGCGCCAAATGTGCACTTTCTGGGATAAAAGGAAATGAAAATTAAAAAAAAATTAAAATGGTTTTTCCTCATTTGTATTTATTTTAAACAGACAGACGTATGTAGAGGTCATATATAAATATATGAAATATTGTTTTTTTAAATTTTGTGTATTATTTACGAAAATATTCATAAGAACAGATGAGAGTATGACTTTTTTCACATAATATTTTATTTATATATGTTTTACAATAACGATAAAAACACGGTATTTTAGATAATAAAATAATAAATTACCTAGTTTAATTAATATATTATACAATAAATTATTTATTTATTTATTTATTACAAGGCAACTACAACAGGTAACAATCACAGTATGTCAGTAGATTCACGTTATAGGTTTCGACCTGGTTTCGAATTAAGATGTAAGCTCTAATTTACTAAGTTACACATTTTAAAACAATATCAACATTTAATTATCATCGTCATCATCATCATCATTAATTAATTCAAATTCAGAATCGATATCCGCTAAATCATTTATGCTAACAAATTCGATATCACTTTTCTCAGAATCCGTAAGCTCATAAAATTCCTTAAAAGAAGATTTTTTTACAAACTTATTCACTTTTGGACGAATGCTTGTAACAAGTGGATCAGAAGACATTAAAATATTGTGCATAATATCTTCATTGCATGAGATACTGCTATGCTTTCGAGAATGCCCCTCTCTATATTTTCGAAAATCTTTATTTCTAGCCTCAGATGCCTCTTCGGATAGAAAACCAATGGGCACAATTGACAAGTTCTGAACTATGTCTGGCCCATGCATTAAAATTTTATGAAGTGAAGAAGGCATATACTACCATGGGTATAACTCCACGTAAAGCTTAGCAGTATCAAAGCAGAACTCTCGGAATTTAGTTAGTTACGTTGATCTTCTCTCCTGATGAAATACACTGCAAGATCACACAGATTTTTCTTAAAAGCATAGCGTCTATTCCGGTCAGTTCAGCAGATTTAGTGTAGTTTTCAAAAAATCTCCTTGCCGAGTTGCCATTGTTGGTGGATCCACTGCCTTGTTTCACAACATCGAGAAGTAAGCCCGTTTCTCTTCTTACAGCCTCTTGAACTCTTTTCTTCCTGTCATCAACTTGCCTTTTTGCTATATCACCCTTTGCTTGCCATGACTTTATGTCTAATTTGTAGGAAATGTGTAATAAGCATTCCATTGAGCGAATCCAAGCGTGAAGGGAGCTTAAGCTGTATTTATACATGTCCTCGTTTGCGTGTTTATCTTTGATTAACTCTAAATTATTCATCTCTTTAGGACTAGCTTTGCATATGTCACACACTGAAGCTGCTGTATCGGATATAATGGAATGAATTTTACCATCAATCATTGTCAACAGCAGTTGGTGTTTGACACTAATTCCATCAGTGATGGTGGATGGAGTTAAGGCTTCAATCTCGGCTTCGATTTCTGCCATCTCTCTCTGCACATTTTCTTTGGTTTCCTTTATAAACTTAAACAATATTGGCCGGCAAAATGAGGTGGAAGATGGTCGCTCGTTTTCCCAAATTGTTACACCTTTTGAGACGAGCCGCAGTGGTACAAGACTAATCATAAAATTACTAGCAAGATCGATTTGCTCATCTTCACTCGTCTTTGATCACTTTGATGATAAATGCTTTGGCTAGATGATCCGTCAAAACCCCATTTGCTGGTCAAAATGAGCTGTTGATTGGGATCAACAGGGGTTTCTAACGACCTAATAAGTCTTCTTGAGGTTAAATCCATCAAGGCTTGTAATTTGATTTTTGCAGAGCTCTCTGTAACTGTGAGATCGTCTTTGGCCGGATAGCACTTAATTTTTTCTTTAACCAACATGTAGTAACTCGGGTATTTAAGAGCTCCTTCTTGGGTGTTGAAATTTCGAAGAGTGTTGTAGCGCCATTTCGATAAACTCATCGATACATAAAGAGCCAATGCCTTCAAAGTTGATATTTCCTGTACCTGAATCGATTTACCTTCAATGAAGGCTTTGATTTGTGAGGCCTCTTCTGGATTCTCCATCAAGTATTTCATTACATCAGCTGTATCGCTTTCTCCTGCCTTTCGAAGCGCCCTTTCGGCCGAAAACACAATTTCAGCGCTGCTTCTGCTGCATGGAAGAGTATCTTCAGTGCGTCTTCTTTTTTGCCGGTTACTAAGGTCCTCAAAAGATTTACGAGGACTAGGATGTGTACAAGTTGAAGCATCAGATTTAGCAGGAGAAATTATGGGCTCGATGACGTCACTTACATTTTCTGTAGAAGATTCAATATTTTCATTCAGAAATTCCGGCCACTGTATTGCAGCCTGTAGCCAAATCTCATGTTTCTTCCGAAACTTATCTGTGTTTCTTCCAGACTGTGTCCATTTTGCATAAATGCGGTAGCAAAATCGACGACACCAGTCTTTTAAACTTGTTTCAGAACTTTCACATAACTGAACACAACAGTTATCTTTTAAAACACTGAACAAATAGTTATAGTCGCGTAAATCTTTATGTGCGCGTGCGCATAAAGCAACGTGAAGATCAAGATTTGTATTAAAATTTGGAAAATACATTGCGACATTAGTGTGGCTACAACGAGGTGTAAATCAACACTGATTTTAAAATTACTAATAGTGACCTATTTATATTTAATCCAGGTACCCTTATTTGTTAAATATTGCAAGGTAATTAGTTTGAAAATGATGCATGCTAAATTAGTGTATTAAGAGCCATTTAGTAATTAAATAATAGCAATCTTCTTATCAGTAATCATTAGTGCATCAGTTTTACATGTAAACCTTAAGTCCCTAATCACATATCCAAATTCTCTAATATCTTCTCTAATTGGCTGCTCAGAAATGTTATTGTAATAAGGTGAAACAACCACAAAACAAAAAAATATATTTTTGTGTTATAAAATAAACATCACTCTTTATCCCAGAAAGTGCACATTTGGCGCACCATGTGTCTTAGTATTAAATAAAGCTCTTAGTATTAGCATTATGATATTAGAGACCGCTACTTGAAACAACGCCGGAATCAGGAGGGAGAGAGCTCGATACACTCATTTTCATAGTAAAATATCACATTTTCTCAAATTACTTCCGAAATATGGGAGTTATGAAGAAATTTATCAGCACAAGTTATGAAGGCATTAGGTAATCAAATAAGATGGCATCATTCGTTTGGCATAATTTAACAAATTTTTTTCGGAGATGTCTACGTCCAACCTCTCCCATACATTCGTTCCACTGTGCGGCCGATGGGAGGCATTACGGTACTTTTCTGTGGTGATTTTAGGCAGACACTCCCGATAATACCCAGAGGAACGAGAGCCGATGAAATTAGCGCCTGCCTAAAGAGTTCGATTTTATGGCGCAATGTGATATCAACTCATTTGAGTTTAAATATGCGAGCACATCTGGGAGGGAATCTAAACGCGCAAGAGTTCTCAAATTTACTTTTGAAAATTGGTGACGGCACATATTCCACACAAGATGGTAAAATAATTTTGGTGGAGAACCTTTGTTGTTCCGTTGCTTCACAGCTGGAACTCATTTCTTCAGTTTATGGGAATCCCACAGATATCGGGAACCACGCTGCTGTTTGGCTGTGCCAACGAGCTATTTTGACCCCCCGCAATGACCAAGCGGCAGCAATAAATACACAAATATTGGCACAAGTTTCTGGGGAAAGTAAGCAATATACTTCGATAAACACGGTTACGGAAGAAGAAGATGCCACACACTATCCAGTAGAGTTCTTAGAATCCCTTAACACGCCCGGTCTTCCATTCCAGCACACAACATTTTTTTTAAAGTCGGTGTGCCAATTATTCTTCTCAGAAATTTAAGTCCTCCCAAACTTTGCAACGGCACTCGGCTCATAGTCACCAATCTCCAACACAACGTCATCGAAGCCGAAATCTTAACAGGTTGCGGCGCCGGTGATGTTGTTTTTATTCCCAGAATTCCGCTCATTCCTAATAATTTCCCGTTTAGTTTTAAACGTGTGCAATTCCCCGTCAGCCTTTGTTACGCCATGACCATTAACAAAGCTCAGGGCCAGACATTGTCCGTTGCGGGGGTGGATCTTAGTATTGGTTGCTTTTCCCACGGCCAACTTTATGTAGCTCTTTCGCGTGTAAGCAACCCTAGCAACCTTTTTGTGTACGCTCCTGGTGGTTCCACCGCTAATACTGTATATAGAGAAGCATTTTCCTAAATATCACAAGTTTTTTTTCAGCTTTTTGAAAAATCACAAGGCCTGGTCGAAAGATTCTCCCGATTTCCCTTCTATAAGCAGCACATTATTTTTTTCCGACATCCACGCGAACGAAGTCGCGGGCACAGCTAGTATAAAATAAATATCATGATAATAAATATTAAGGTTATAATTATATTCAGCCTCTTTACGTTTGTTAATAAATTCTGTTTACTCAGAGTCGAGGGAATTGTACTAATATTGTAATTTGTTACAGCAAAGACTTCATCTGCCGCTGCGATTAATATGAGTGCTAAAGCTTCAGCACGACTATTTTCATTCCCATCAGAAATAACAGGCAAGGAGCAAAGCTTACTGTCAACAATGTTTCTAAATTGGTCCCAGTCATTATTGTTTCTATTCGGTAGTTTATGTTTTAAGTTTGATCTCCTTAATGGTGCATTTGGTTTGGAAAGCGGATAAGAAATAACTATTGGAAAATGGTCACTACCATAAGTAGAGGTTATAGTAGCTATGCCAAGTTAATGAAGAGGCTAAGTTTGGAGTACAGATGGAAAGGTCGATTGCGGTTTGGTTCTGGGTGGGATTTGAACGACGGGTGGCAACTCCTGAGTTCAATATGCATAAGATAAGTGAGTCTATTATATCTAGTAATTCATCACTATAACAATAAGATGTTGAATAACCCCATGATTGGTGATGGCAAGTCCCCCAATAATAAAGTTTCCCCAATTAAAGTCCCCCAATATTAAGAATGGCTTTGGAAGAAAAGAAAAGAAATTGTGCATCTCTTGAAGAACAGAAGAGGAAGGGTGAGGAATGTAAATAGAAGCAAGACAAGTGTGATGCACTTTAATGGCTACAATTGAAATTTCCTCACTATGAGGAGGTAATGTAATGACAGAAAATGGGATAGAATTCTTTATAAGTATAGCTACTCCACCATACCCATCAGATCTAGCCTCTCTAGTGGTTAAATAACCATTATTTTTAAAAATATGATTAGGTTTGAGCCAAGTCTCTTTTTGTTTACTAGACTGCGGCAATTCCACTGGATTACTTTGAAAGTGTTGTCCATTAAGAATGGATTGAGGTAAATTGAAAGATGGGGCAGTGTTGGACGGTTAAATGTTGATCTGAGAGAGAAGATTGTGTAATGGAGAAAGAATTTCATTTATGGAAAAATTCGTGTCATTTTTATCACTATTAGGATTATTAGAAAAAGAAAAGCAATGTCGAAATCTTTAATAATGGCATTGTGAGCCTCTTTATTATATCCTTTTACAGATTTGGGATGGGAGCGTGGTTTGTGGAAGACAGTCTTTTTATAGCTACTTGAAGCAGGCATTCTATTAGGTGAAGATATTGATGGAGTATGTGAAAAGTTTTTGGACGTAGAAGATAAAAGTGTATCGGCATACGATTTAGCTACTGGGGGATACACTTTTACCGCTGCGATATACTTTTGCCGCTTCAGCATATATCGCGTTAAACGATAAAACGATAAACGATATATCGCAATGAAGCAAACTCCATAATGGCTGGAAATAATTAGGCGCCTTCATAAAATTAAAAAAAAATGGAAAAAAGCTACCCTCAATTTAAAATAAACATGATTTTTTCATAAATTTTTACAATTATCTTAAAATTTCTCAATAAGTCATCATTCCATTATCTACCGTTTTTATTACTTTAAGTTATTTTTCATCATATTAGCCACATAATGGTAAAAATTGCATGTTTTTTAACTCAATCCTATCATTTCTTATCGACTGTTAAAGAAAGGCCCAGCTCACGACTACGAACTAATTGTTTAGCAGGTACATCTAGATAGCCATTTTTAAAAAATAGTTAGATTTTTTAAATATTTTTTCCATCGATAAAATTAAGCTTAGATTCCCTCATTTCGATATGTGCACATTATAAAGACATACTGTATATCCTGTTTGGTCTAGCAAATATTGCAGTAGGTAAAAATAACTTTTATTTAAATTGTAGTTCAAAACATTGGTGCCGATTCCCTTGTTTACAAACTAAACCAAATTTAAGTTCATTGCATCTTTTTCTTTTTATTTCATTAAGAAAAGGACAGAAGATAAATTTTAGTTTAGTCCTGTCAAATTAATCAGCGCCTGACACTGGTGCCGATTCCCTTGTTCACAAACTAAACTAAATTTAAGTTGAGTGCATCTTTTTCTTTCTATTTCATTATGAAAAGGACAGAAGATAAATAATAGTTTAGTCCTGTCAAATTAATCAGCGCCTGACACTACTCCATACAAGTTTAGACGTGATTAAAAAGTTGACTACTAAAGTTACATCAAATTACGTCAGGTGCTGACTAACTTGACAGGACTAAACTAATATTTATCTTCTGTCCTTTTCATAATTAAATAGAAAGAAAAAGATGCACTCAACTTTAGTTTATAAATATTAAGGGAGTGTTATTAATCGGTTGAAGGACACTGAAGTACACATGGTGCCGATTCCCTTGTTTAAAAACTAAACTAAATTTAAGTTGAGTGCCTCTTTTTCTTTCTATTTCATTATGAAAAGGACAGAAGATAAATATTAGTTTAGTCCTGTCAAATTAGTCAGCACCTGACGTAATTTGATGTAATTTTAGTTGTCAACTTTTTATCCACGTCTAAACTTGTATGGAGTAGTGTCAGGCGCTGATTAATTTATCTACTCCATACAAGTTTAGACGTGATTAAAAAGTTGACAACTAAAATTACATCAAATTACGTCAGGTGCTGACTAAACTAATATTTATCTTCTGTCGTTTTCATAATGAAATAGAAAGAAAAAGATGCACTCAACTTAAATTTAGTTTAGTTTGTGAAGAAGGGAATCGGCACCAATGTGTAGGTACCAATGCTAAGTGCGTGTGAGTGTAATAACTGAAATTTTTGTCATAAATCAATAGACAACACAACGCGATGCAGTGACAATTTTAATTTAGGTAATCGGGATCTTTCTGAGGCGGGTCATACTTGCTATAGATTTCAAATATTCATCAGAAATTATAGAGCATGGTACGGTACCTGGTGTGAACTTAATTGAGACGGCTGGACTGGTCCCTTTCTTCAGACGGCAGGGATTCTTCTTGCATGATGTCAGCTGCACGTTTTCACTCAGGTTTTCGTAGGATTTGTCTGAAAATGCACTATAACTTTGTCATTAAGTTTGTTACTATGTGTTAGTTATAATGATCATTGATCGCATAATAATATGACGTACCTAGTCACGTGATCACGTCTATTAGATTAAAACCCACTATCTAATAACCAGTATTTAATAGAACCGCATTTACTATAATAAAGAATGATGGCTAGTTGTTATAGAGGCAATTATGATATCTATAGGTGCTAAATGTAGGTACCATGCTACTATTGTATCTATACTCCTAATTATTGTAACACACTATCAATCACAATCTAAATCATTTTGAAGGATATTACTAATCCATTGCTTCATATGTTTGAAAAGTTTGTCTGCTCAACAACGTAAATAACGCAATGAATGTTGTTGAACTGTCACTCTTGTTGTGATTCAAAAAGATTTTAATTGAGTATAAATGAATTGCGTTCTATTATAAGTATTTTGACTAACCAATTTTGCGCTAGACTGTATCCACGGGTAGCTTTAAACAATAGATGTTCTTTTAAAGTTTGAATGTGGGTCCAGTTAACCAATAAAAAACAGAAAATAAATGATGTGGTCAAGTGGACCCGCGGGTCCAATAGCGAGCGGGTCCAGCTGACCAAAGACAAAACACTCCAACATATTTGTAAGTTGCACTAGATTAGTTGACCGTTTTTGAGAAACCATCAAAATTGTTCTTGTGTTCTATTTACGTCTCTTTATTTTCTAACTCAATACAATACAATACAATACAATACAAAAAGTTTATTTTCTCTCTCACATAGAAATATTCAAGGTATAGTATACATAATTATAAGAGTACAAAAGCGAATTATAATCTATGTGGGAGACTGGTTTCTGTACTAGGAGACCTGTATGACAGATTACCAGCCTCTCCAGACTCCGGAAGTGTTTTTTTATCCAGCAAAATAGAACATTATCAAAAAAAAAAAAACTTATTTTTAAAACACAATTTGATTTTACTTTTCAAAACGGGGCATTCTGTCATGGCGGCTCAAGTGACTTCATTAAGGCCCCCGCAGACAGGCGCGACGTGACTCTTGTAGAACCATTTCTATGAAAACTTCATGGAAATGGTTCTACCAGAATCGCGTCGCACCGTCGCGCGTCGCTCGCGTCTCGCCTGTCTGCTGGAGCCTTTAGGCATTGATTAAGTATTACAGTCCGTGACACGAAAAAAGTCCCGCGGCATTAAGTGGAACTAATTATTATAGCTGCAACAATCCTTCTACCTCACAGACCTGATTGTGTATTTTATTACATATATATAATAATTATTTAAAATGCTCCAGACCGTATTTTGGCAATGGCGGCCAATCTCAACGGAGACACTAGCCTTCGGCGCGTGAGAACTACTATGTCACTAATTCACTATGTACAGTCAGCCCCGAAACCGAAAAGATGTATACCCGGACAAGGAACCATTTTATTGCCAACAACCTTTGTTCGATAACATTGTATCCACCGTATAGGTAAAAAATATAGTATACAATTTATTATACCAAAACATCTATACACTATGACCTCACAATGTTCACAGTAATAGTTTCAAAACAAGGTAAACCAGACTGACAACGTCATGCGACTTATGACACGCATTTAACTTCGTTTATTAGAAGAACAAGAATATTGTTTTTGTTGAGGTTTTTGTCCTCTGCATTTCATGCAAGACGTCACTGAAGTGTCATTTGTTTTTAACCGACTTCAAAAAAAGAAGGAGGTTCTCAATTCATCGGAATCTTTTTTTTGATTTTTTATTTTGAAATATACGTACAAATAGGTAAATCATGAATGTTGCTGCTTTTTAAACCCATTAATCACCGGGTATTCGCATTTGCATTGCAGCCTTGCGTTAAAATACTGCGCCAGCTCGACGCACTGACTTAGGAGTATTCGCTGTTGTAACCTCCGAACTTTGAGTATTCGTATCGTACATGAAACATCAATTCAGGTGTAATGGTCGCGGTTTTCCGCACTTACTACTGAAATGTTACGAATTATAGAATTACAGGTCCGCACTGTAATGATCGCCTGTTTAATAAACGCAAATGCTCTCGGTGAGTGACTACCTCGTATATTACTTTCCTTTGGACTACCTTATGAATTTATGATGTGATCGTTGTCATGACAACAATAATATGTCAGTTTGACGCGTTAAAGTAAAATGGCAGTTGTTTATGGCTTCGCATTTTCAACTAATTTTTTATATTTTAACTTGAAATTTTGAATTGAATGAACTTTTAGATTTGTTTGCCACGTTATTGAATGATTACTGAACACATATTTATAAGATTTAAGTAGATTATCTTGTTTTGGTCATAGGTTGAATAGATATATGTTTCGGACAAAACATTTGCTTTGTTTTGGTAAAATAAATTGTATACCCGTGTTGTATACTATGTTTTGTACCTGTAACGCTACACGCTTTACGATGAATACATTGTTCTGGAACAATAGTTGTAGACAATGAAATGTTTCCTTGTCCGTGTATACATCTTTTTGGGACTGTTTGTCGCTGTTTGTACTTCCATTCTGTCAAATCATTACTGTCAACTACTTAACATTTTTTTTTTCTTTTGGCTTCGCTTGGTTTAGCCTTTAGCCAATGTCACGTTTAGTTTCTTTAGTTCGAAGAAAATAAAGATTAAATAAAAGTTATTAAGAAAATAAAAAACGAAAAGATTTATTATTTTTGGATTGGACGGATATTTATAGGATCAGCATTTTTAAAGGTGATGGCATATTGAATAATGAGCAAATTACAATTTAATATTATATAAAGTAATGAATAAGTCTATTTGTACGGTCCGCGCCGGTGGCCCGTGTTGCTCTATGATTTGTACAAACTAAAGAAAGTAATGAGGTAGGCTAGGTAAAGTGTGTGGCTATGAGATTTTACTACCGTGATCTACGATACGATTTTACTACCGTGGTCAGGAAGACCGAGCATGGAGCATTTTACTTTGCAAAAATCTTTGTTGCAGATGCCTGACACGAGGACGTGTGAAATTGCCAAGATGGCCGTGTCGCAAAACCAACAGGCACAATAAAATTATTTAGAATCGCTATGGATTATTGTTAATTTAGAATAACGCCATCTATTATCGTTTGTCGGAAACGTCAAGCAGTATGCTTGGGTGAGGTCGATACATATCATACAGGGCTTGGCAGCTGTCAGTTGTCATTCTTTGACATTAGACGTATTTGACGCGACAGGCGACGGAGGGGGACTTGTTGGCTTCATGGACCTATAAAAAAAGGAGGTCCATGGTTGGCTTGATGACTGTCAAACCGTACAGCAATTGCGTTCGGAATGCCGTTGTTGCTACCCAGCAGGCCAGCAGGGAAGCTGCTTTTTTGCGCATGATGGCCTGGAAACCATCAGTGCGCGCTTCAGCACACATCCCAGACGCGCTGCCCCGCCATGACATACCCAACAACATTCTGAACGCATTTGTACTGAGTGCGCAGGGATCTGGGACTGGCAATAAGCTTTGAATAGTGTAAATTCACTTCTCTCGTGCATCGTGCGAACCTGTGTGCGAGCATATTATTAGCTTTCAGCGCTAGAGCCCTGCGCTCCCGCTCAATATCCTCATCGTCCCTGAGGTTATATTTTATCAAATCAATATAAATAAATATACCTATGGGTTCATTTACTTCCTTTGCCTATAGTATATATTTTAAGAATATCGTTTTTCAGGTGTAAACTAGTCACGCGTCGTAGCTGACACGCACATGTTTTTTATATAAGTAGCCATTTCCGACTGTTATGTACCTATTTAAGAATTAAAACAATGCAACATTTGGAAACAGGGAAGTTCTTGTGTGTAACCTTCGTCAATTTAACATTGAACATAAAATAATTATCATTTTATGATTGTTGTGAACCATGGAAACGACCGGAATAAATGCTTGCAATTTATTCTTGAAATCTGTAGACTCACCTTTGAGGCGTAACTGTAAATAAATAATAGTTTAAAAAAACACACTTTTGTAGATAACCGAACTAAAATGTAGATAATAATTTTCCAAGGGTTTAAAATAAGAATAGAGTGACTAACAAGCGTGGGGTGCCTGATGTCAATTGTTGAACATATTTTTGTGAATATTTGCGTCATCATGAAAATACTATCTGATAAAGCACCCCACACTTTTTTACGATAACATATTTTTTTGTTAATCACTGTATTCTTATTTTAAACTTATTGAAAATTATTTTCTACTTTTCAGTTCGGTTATCTACAAAAGCGTCTTTTTTTAGTTTTTTAAACTCTTATTTATTTTCTATTTTTTAGTGCGGCTAACTACAAAAGCGTGTTTTTTTTTGGAACGAAGTTCTTTTACGTGGCTTACAGTAGATTGAACTGGCAGAAATCGTCACGTAACGAAAAAGCGTTATGCCCCTTCCAAGCGACCTTCTTCTCTTTCTCTTTGTTACTGTCTGTGTGTGTGAGTGTGCGAGTTTTGAAATTATATCGTTGACCATAAGCATTGTGTGCGGTCAAAGATATAACCTCAATTCACATGTAATTTTTTTTATGTTTTTTTTAATATTTTCCTAAAATATTTAAATTTATTAGTTTAATATCCTTACCCAAGGTAGTCTAGTATACCTCCGCGCACATTATAGAGCGCTGAATATGGTATAGTTTTTGCTATTTCTTAGTTTCTCGTTTAGGTACACACGGCTACAGATCAAGCTATACATTTCCAGTATAAGCTGATCTCGCATTGTATAGGATTTCTTTACAATGAAAGGTCAGTGTAAACTGGAAATGTATAGCTTGATGTGTAGCCGTGTGTACTATCTCTCATTTACTTTCCCTCATGAGTATTTTCGAATACCTACTTAACTAATTTATTAATCATATCTCAAAGCTGTTTGTTCAAAAATGTCATTTTGCACCATTCGATGCAGATTTATTTGAAGATTAATCAGTCCAAATTTAAAAAATATCCCGTGAAAACGCACTTGGCAGAAGTACTACATATTTTTTTTTTTACATTGAAGAAATAATAAAACAACATAAAATATACAAATAAACTAAATAAAGTGGAACATTATTGCAAGCGTGGGGTGCCTGAATGTCAATTGTTGAACATATTTTTGTGAAATTTGTACAATTTTAATATTTTATTATGTATAAATTAAATTTATTTTTTAATTATTACATTGTCATCGGTGTTTGATAAGTGTGCGAAGTTTCAAATCAATCCGACGTTTTGAAGGGAATTAAAATCGAGTTAAAAAATTCCGTTACATAGATCCATAGATACATACTTACCAAGCTAATAAAAGCATGTTAAAAAGTTGTTTCTGCGGTTGTACCCATGTAACCGAAAACATCCCATGTCTCGTTAACTATTGCAGTCACATAAAAACATCATCATTTAATATGGTATCGCGACAATTCACACGTCTATGGGCATTCAATTATTATAATCATACCTCGGTTACATGTATGGGGAGTACTTCCCCAAATATTTTTTTTATTCGTTATTTCACTACAACATTGTTTTGGAAAAACAAACACAAACATTGGTTTGGAAAGAAGGTGTATCCTGTGCACAGAATACACCTTCTTTCCAATTTTCATCGTTATTGTGCCAATAGGCTACGAGTAAAATGGCTGTGTCATCCGGACGGACGGACATGACGAAATTACAAGGGTTCAAATTTTGCCATTTGTCTACGGAACCCCAAAAAACCGGCAAAGAACGAGGCGGACTCGCACACCGAGAGTTACCTGCGATGGCTTGGTAGGATTTTTTTTTCAATTTTCAATGATTTGAAATTTTGGGACCGGTTTGTGATTTTCGTTGATTTCTAAAAAACTGATACTTAATGACTAATTACTAATTAGACACATCTTTTTATTTTTCGGGTAATGTAATTATTTAAATATTAGCTTTTGCCCGCAGCTTCGCTCGCGTTAATATAAGGTATCAGACAAACAAACTTAGGTACTTTCGCATCTATAATTAATATTAACTATATTTAATTAATTCTTAATTAATTATTAACTATAATTAGTTAAGAGGATGAATAACCGGTATATCGACACTCTCAACTCACAAAATGTATTGAGTGCTTCAATAAAAAAATATTTTTTTTTAACCTAGAACACTACACACACTACACACTACACGTGGCGCCATCTTTTATCATTAGAAGTTATTGTTGTTTTCCTCAGGAACAGTACCATACGTCCGTTTCTGTAGGTACCTACATACACCTGTCAACGTTTATGCAAAATTTCAGGATGATCGGTTCAGTGTTTAAGGCGTAAAAGGGTAACAAACAAACAAACAAACTTACTTTTACATTTATAATATTATAGTTAGGATTAGGATAGTTTGGATTTACATAAGCCTCGATCAACTAGATTTATTGCAGACTAGCTGTTGCTCGCGACTTCGTCTGCGTGTATTTTGTAAATGATCGTATTTAAAAAAGAAACCAGCCTAAAAAGTAAACATACCTATGCCCTTCTCCAGGTCCAAGTCAATGTCAAATATAATGGTCAGTTCAGTGGTGATGGTTGTAGTAGGTATATTAAGTAGTCTGACGGTATGTCTACATAATATCATATTTGTATGTGAGGGTGTCCGTTAATAAATCAGTGTTTAACCAACCTACGTGTGTTTCACTACAATGGTGACGGGCGGCGTAAGACGCGACGGTGAGAAGGTAACAGACCGACACACAGTGGAACGAATGTATGGGAGAGGTTGGACGTAGACATCTCCGAAAAAAAAGAGTTAAATTATGCCAAACGAATGATGCCATCTTATTCGATTACCTAATGCCTTCATAACTTGTCCTGATAAATTTCTTCATAACTCCCATATTTCGGAAGTAATTGGAGAAAATGTGATATTTTACTAAGAAAATGAGTGTATCGAGCGCTCTCCCTCCTGATTCCGGCGTTGTTTCAAGTAGCGGTCTCTAATATCATAATGCTAATACTAAGAGCTATATTTAATACTAAGACACATGGTGCGCCAAATGTGCACTTTCTGGGATAAAAGGAAATGAAAATTAAAAAAAAATTAAAATGGTTTTTCCTCATTTGTATTTATTTTAAACAGACAGACGTATGTAGAGGTCATATATAAATATATGAAATATTGTTTTTTTAAATTTTGTGTATTATTTACGAAAATATTCATAAGAACAGATGAGAGTATGACTTTTTTCACATAATATTTTATTTATATATGTTTTACAATAACGATAAAAACACGGTATTTTAGATAATAAAATAATAAATTACCTAGTTTAATTAATATATTATACAATAAATTATTTATTTATTTATTTATTACAAGGCAACTACAACAGGTAACAATCACAGTATGTCAGTAGATTCACGTTATAGGTTTCGACCTGGTTTCGAATTAAGATGTAAGCTCTAATTTACTAAGTTACACATTTTAAAACAATATCAACATTTAATTATCATCGTCATCATCATCATCATTAATTAATTCAAATTCAGAATCGATATCCGCTAAATCATTTATGCTAACAAATTCGATATCACTTTTCTCAGAATCCGTAAGCTCATAAAATTCCTTAAAAGAAGATTTTTTTACAAACTTATTCACTTTTGGACGAATGCTTGTAACAAGTGGATCAGAAGACATTAAAATATTGTGCATAATATCTTCATTGCATGAGATACTGCTATGCTTTCGAGAATGCCCCTCTCTATATTTTCGAAAATCTTTATTTCTAGCCTCAGATGCCTCTTCGGATAGAAAACCAATGGGCACAATTGACAAGTTCTGAACTATGTCTGGCCCATGCATTAAAATTTTATGAAGTGAAGAAGGCATATACTACCATGGGTATAACTCCACGTAAAGCTTAGCAGTATCAAAGCAGAACTCTCGGAATTTAGTTAGTTACGTTGATCTTCTCTCCTGATGAAATACACTGCAAGATCACACAGATTTTTCTTAAAAGCATAGCGTCTATTCCGGTCAGTTCAGCAGATTTAGTGTAGTTTTCAAAAAATCTCCTTGCCGAGTTGCCATTGTTGGTGGATCCACTGCCTTGTTTCACAACATCGAGAAGTAAGCCCGTTTCTCTTCTTACAGCCTCTTGAACTCTTTTCTTCCTGTCATCAACTTGCCTTTTTGCTATATCACCCTTTGCTTGCCATGACTTTATGTCTAATTTGTAGGAAATGTGTAATAAGCATTCCATTGAGCGAATCCAAGCGTGAAGGGAGCTTAAGCTGTATTTATACATGTCCTCGTTTGCGTGTTTATCTTTGATTAACTCTAAATTATTCATCTCTTTAGGACTAGCTTTGCATATGTCACACACTGAAGCTGCTGTATCGGATATAATGGAATGAATTTTACCATCAATCATTGTCAACAGCAGTTGGTGTTTGACACTAATTCCATCAGTGATGGTGGATGGAGTTAAGGCTTCAATCTCGGCTTCGATTTCTGCCATCTCTCTCTGCACATTTTCTTTGGTTTCCTTTATAAACTTAAACAATATTGGCCGGCAAAATGAGGTGGAAGATGGTCGCTCGTTTTCCCAAATTGTTACACCTTTTGAGACGAGCCGCAGTGGTACAAGACTAATCATAAAATTACTAGCAAGATCGATTTGCTCATCTTCACTCGTCTTTGATCACTTTGATGATAAATGCTTTGGCTAGATGATCCGTCAAAACCCCATTTGCTGGTCAAAATGAGCTGTTGATTGGGATCAACAGGGGTTTCTAACGACCTAATAAGTCTTCTTGAGGTTAAATCCATCAAGGCTTGTAATTTGATTTTTGCAGAGCTCTCTGTAACTGTGAGATCGTCTTTGGCCGGATAGCACTTAATTTTTTCTTTAACCAACATGTAGTAACTCGGGTATTTAAGAGCTCCTTCTTGGGTGTTGAAATTTCGAAGAGTGTTGTAGCGCCATTTCGATAAACTCATCGATACATAAAGAGCCAATGCCTTCAAAGTTGATATTTCCTGTACCTGAATCGATTTACCTTCAATGAAGGCTTTGATTTGTGAGGCCTCTTCTGGATTCTCCATCAAGTATTTCATTACATCAGCTGTATCGCTTTCTCCTGCCTTTCGAAGCGCCCTTTCGGCCGAAAACACAATTTCAGCGCTGCTTCTGCTGCATGGAAGAGTATCTTCAGTGCGTCTTCTTTTTTGCCGGTTACTAAGGTCCTCAAAAGATTTACGAGGACTAGGATGTGTACAAGTTGAAGCATCAGATTTAGCAGGAGAAATTATGGGCTCGATGACGTCACTTACATTTTCTGTAGAAGATTCAATATTTTCATTCAGAAATTCCGGCCACTGTATTGCAGCCTGTAGCCAAATCTCATGTTTCTTCCGAAACTTATCTGTGTTTCTTCCAGACTGTGTCCATTTTGCATAAATGCGGTAGCAAAATCGACGACACCAGTCTTTTAAACTTGTTTCAGAACTTTCACATAACTGAACACAACAGTTATCTTTTAAAACACTGAACAAATAGTTATAGTCGCGTAAATCTTTATGTGCGCGTGCGCATAAAGCAACGTGAAGATCAAGATTTGTATTAAAATTTGGAAAATACATTGCGACATTAGTGTGGCTACAACGAGGTGTAAATCAACACTGATTTTAAAATTACTAATAGTGACCTATTTATATTTAATCCAGGTACCCTTATTTGTTAAATATTGCAAGGTAATTAGTTTGAAAATGATGCATGCTAAATTAGTGTATTAAGAGCCATTTAGTAATTAAATAATAGCAATCTTCTTATCAGTAATCATTAGTGCATCAGTTTTACATGTAAACCTTAAGTCCCTAATCACATATCCAAATTCTCTAATATCTTCTCTAATTGGCTGCTCAGAAATGTTATTGTAATAAGGTGAAACAACCACAAAACAAAAAAATATATTTTTGTGTTATAAAATAAACATCACTCTTTATCCCAGAAAGTGCACATTTGGCGCACCATGTGTCTTAGTATTAAATAAAGCTCTTAGTATTAGCATTATGATATTAGAGACCGCTACTTGAAACAACGCCGGAATCAGGAGGGAGAGAGCTCGATACACTCATTTTCATAGTAAAATATCACATTTTCTCAAATTACTTCCGAAATATGGGAGTTATGAAGAAATTTATCAGCACAAGTTATGAAGGCATTAGGTAATCAAATAAGATGGCATCATTCGTTTGGCATAATTTAACAATTTTTTTTCGGAGATGTCTACGTCCAACCTCTCCCATACATTCGTTCCACTGTGCGACAGAGTTACGTACATTCGCATTTATAGGTATTAGTATGAATATAATGTTCCTAAAACGAGCGGTTTTTTAGAGATACGAGCTTTCTTACAGGTGAATTTACAGGTAAAAAAAAAATCGGTACGTGTTTACCTATGTGTTTGTTATCTCGTCTTCTTCGTCCATAAAACCACAAGTCAGACCTCCCACGAGGACCTAAGGTGGGTAGTTGGGTAGGTACCAAAATTGCGACTTACCGCGATCACCACCACAACAATGGCATTCTCAAAACAGCAATTTATTTAAAATTCAATAAATAAGTATGCATTGTATTTAAAACAAATTGCTGTTTGTATCAATAAGGATTTTCCCATCTGGTTAATTTTATTTCACAGATGTAGCCCATAAAATAACGTTTTTCTATATCAGAGCGTCAAATAAGACGTGCGTATGCGCAGCGAGTCGCAGACTCCGTGATCAGACTGTTAGTCGGTGTAAATTGTAATAATGAATTGAAATAACCAAATGTTCGGACGGAGGAGCGGCCAGAGCATCGTTATCTAAAGCGCATTTTTGTTAACTTTGTTAATAATACTACTGTCGTAAATACGTAGTCGATAAGGAAGTTTAACAATACATATAATCATGTACACGTGCATCCATTTTAATAGATCATATTACTTGATACAATCAGTGAACCATTGGCACATATAATATTCCCTATAGGGGTCAAAGATCTACCTACTTTGCAACAGTGGTTGACGGATCTCACAACACCGAGCACGCTGCTATCTGCCGTAATGTGTTTGCATTTTCTGCTGTCCACTAATGTTCATCAAGTTCAAGTAGGTAGGTACTCGTACCTAGTTAATTGCCCATAAGATGAATACACGCGATGACGTGATTGCGTAGGTATGTTGGTTAGATAGACAGACTCAGTAAAGCATTTGATAGTATAGGTGCTGTGACAAATGAGATTTTCTACTAGAGTACGCGCAGTTTGACCTTCAAGGCTTATATTCCTGCCAGCACTTTTAATTATTTTGGCATAATGATGGCGATTATATACTTTGGAAAACACGGAACACAACACACTCTCTTGACAATAAACGTCGAGATGGCGGCAAACGATTATTTCCAATTTCGGCCGCGAGCATATTTATTTTGCGCGCACTCTAGGTTAATTTTTTTACTTCAATTGCGCGTGTCTTATACTCAATACTTAGTAGTTTAATACATAGGTAGGGGAGGTAAGCCTAAAACGGGTAGCCCGCCTAAAACGGGTATGCATTTTAAATTGCGCACCGTTATTGCTATTACGAATGTGTGCGTGCAGTGCGCGGCGCCTGCCGCTCGCCAATCACAGGCAGTCGGCGCGCTTCTCTGGCGGACGCGAGTTCACGGTAAGATAAGAACGAAGTTTTTTGCTATTTCCACTAAAAAAAATTGAGTTACATTACTTTTGAATACTCGAAAATGGTTTACAATATGTTCTTACTAGTTTTGTGTTATTATTTTGCAATAAATAGACGTTTTATTTGTGTAGTAGGTTGGCGTTTATTATTTCGGTTTTAAGGTTATGAACCGATTGAAAAAAATACATGCCTGTGGGCAAAAAGGGTAGGGGTAAAGCGGGTACCCGTTTTGCCCATACCCGATTTGCCCTGTATAATTTCATTGACTGCTTATTAGTTCTTTTATTTTTGCAGATGGTTAATAAATACAAAAGAAAGACTGCAAATGCATCGTGGGATGAGGGAGTTATGAAGCTTGCGATAGAAGAAGCTCTCAAAACTTCCGTCAATGGTGTAGCAAAAAAATATGGCATCAACCTTTCGACTTTACAGAGACATGTAAAGAAAGGATGAACTAAATATAAAAAAAAAAAAACTTTAATAAACTTTACAGAGAGCCACCAGCAGAAGACTGGATTAAGTGTAATGATTGCGAGATGTGGGCTCATGAGGCCTGCACGTCATACTCTGGCAGAGGTTCGTATTACTGTGACATGTGTCACAAATAAGTTAAATATGGTTGAGGCTGCAAAATATGTCAGAAGACTGATTATGATTATGATTGTGAACCCTAACTGTTAATTATAAGTAGAAACTTTGAGTTATGATTGTTATGAAACAGTTCTAGTCATTGATTGACGTTGATCTAATTTAATTTTGTCCCTACCCGCTTTGCCCAAAAGCCCTACCTGCTTTAGGCCCCCCCTACGGGCAAAACGGGTAATTCGAATGGTAAAGATTTTTGTTATTTTTTTATTGTTAATGTACAAAACTACTAAATATGTCATTTATTTTATAGTCCTTGATAACTAAATATTTCAAAATGTACAAATAAATGTTCAATTTGTATCTATAAATTGTTTTTTTTTATCATCAACCTTAGCTTACCCGTTTTGGGCTACTCTCCCCTACTACCTACTACCTAGTGTAAGGAGAAACCAAAGAAAAGTCATTAAAGTAGACGAGTAGAACTAATGCAAAGTAAATTATTAGAAGAGTTTCGATTTCTAGGCTATTTCTAGGCCACCGCACTAAGGGTTCCGTTCACACCACCAAAACGAACCTTTACTTTTAAAAAAGATACAGTCCCGTGATCCGTGAGTGACATACAGACAGACACGCAGACGGCGCGGGCGTAGGTGACCAAGAATGAATGGAAATTGCACGTCTCTTTTACACTACTTATCGATACGTATTAATACTTTCTTGTGTTGGATTTTATAACATTACATTTCATTGAAATCGTATTGTATTAGGTTTCCAAGGAGATTTAGTTTATTGATTGACGAAAACGTCCGACATCGAATAGTAGATTATTAACCAAGGGGATAAAGCAGTGTCTTCTGTCGCGGGTGACGATTTAAATCGCGAGCGTAATGAAGGACTCGAGGTTTACTCCCGAGCGTAGCGAGGGTGGTAAAAACTTAAATCACGAGCGAAGGGAGGGATTTAAAACGAGTCCTGAGTGTAGTGAGGGATTTAAGTTCACCCAAGACTAAGACAGCTTTATCATATCACCGAGGAAAATACTCTAGTTTTCGTACCATTTGCGAACAAATTAACACAATAATAATATGAGATAAGCATTTATTAAAAATAATGACAAATAAACGTATTTTTAGAACATTAACTTATTTATAAAAATAAATTAAAATAAACTTAACGTCTAGGTATTTGAAGAAAACAAAAACGCGGCAAATTCCTAGACTAATATTTTTTGTCGGAAAAGCAAAAGCATCAAGCTCATACGGCCTCGTCGGTTTTCGTAATTTTATTTAATAATCATAACTGCATAATAAATGCGTATTCCTTTTTCAAAAAGATGTATAATGCTTTATATACAAACTCAATGGTGTAATCACAGATGTAGTTCAGTATAAATTTCGGTAAGTATTCCTTTAAATCACATTCTCCCCCTAGAGGATGAATGAAATTCAGTACAATTTTCTTTCCCTGTTTTTAACAGATTAAAAATGACTATTGTTAAGTCACTTTTTTGAGCAAGTGGTACGAAAAAATATGTTCTAAGTTTTTTATCATTTGTATTTATTTTTAAGAGTTCATGAATATATTGCCAGCTGATAAATAGAGTACCGAATTTTCACTTAGGTACTACAATGACGAACAATGTATAATACAAAATAAGTTATTAGCGGTACCTACTTCATAGCGTCAATTTATTTTGACATTACTAACACGTTTAGCCGCTTAACTCGCGGACGTCCCCGAGTCCGTCGCCTCTGGACCCATTTAGGGGGGCTGGAAGAGGGCGTTATCCGCCTTCCGCCGACGCCCGGTGCGCTTTCTGCGGGCCGGGTGAGTAGATGAGATCTCCCTCTCCCTTTCCGCAGCCTCCTTCTGCGAGACGACTGTTTCGCAGAAGGAGACCAACGCGTCCCAGGACTCGGCGCTGCCGACCATCGACTCGACTACGGCCGGCAGCGACAAGTCACTGCCTACTTCTGAGATGAGGGTATGGCGCGGCTCCTCCCAAGCGGCACACTCTGCCAGCGTATGCCACGCCGTGTCCTCCCGGCAGTCGACGCAGTGGTGACACCGGGCGTCCGGCTCCCTGTTTATGCGACACAGGTACTTCCCGAAGCAACCATGCCCCGAGAGCACCTGCGTCGCCCGAAATGACAGGGAGCCGTGACTCCTCCCGAGCCAGCGCTCAAGCACCGGCCGGACCGCCTCGATGGCGACGAGGCTGGCGGTAGGGCGTAAAAGCCTGTCCCGCCATTCCGCCACCAGGACCTCGCGAAGCTGAGACCGACGCAGCTCCATGTGTCGCTGCATCGGTCCCTCGCCCCGCGCCCTCGCTTCCTCGCGCCACTGATACAATGACGCGAGTACTTTCGCCTCAAGGTCCCAGGGCGGGGATCCGGCCAGTACGCAGCCCGCCTCGCGCAAGTGGGCCTAAGGTATGTAAATTGCCACAGGTAGGTAGGTACCTACATTAATTTTCACACTACCCACTCGACAATGTCAAACTATATGTCATGCAAACCTAGCCTAAAGTAAGTCATTAAAGCCATGGGGCACGGTAATACCAGTAGGCCAATTCTCGTACTTAAAAAACGTTCAAATTCAAGTCACAATCTCATCTCAGCGACAATCAATGTCAAAAACCTGTCAAAAATGTATGTAAATTGATTGTAATTTTGACAGATTGAGACTGAGATTAGAATGCGAACGGTCTTAAAAATACGGGAATTGCCCCTCTGGGGTCTAGCCGGGCAATAATATTGTACCTACTGAATTTCATTATGACCCGCTCTGGTCATTAATGTGATTTCAGTTTGGAACATTGGAAACTCAAGTAATAATCGCATACAAATATTTTCCATATTACATACTAATCAACGTTTACCATTAAAACCTACACTAAAAAAAAAATCGGAAATCGAACTGGCCACCTAGAGCAGAATACAAATTATAAAAAAAAACAGAACACAAATAAAAAAAAGGCGCGAATACTGCAAATCGCTTTACCGTTAAACATCAAATTAAACTACAAAATCTCACCAAAAATGTCGAGTGTCGATAGTGATTTGACTCCGGAGTACATTAAAATCCGCAACCACTGGCATTGCCAATAATCTACTCCCAGAAAAGTCCAAGGAATCATACATGAAAGCTTATGACGATTTCTACATCCAGCATTTATCATGAACAAAGAAGTCTAGTAACCTATGGTGCATCTATTCGATGCTCAGGTCAACATTATGCATTCAATATATTAAATCGAAATTAATGCATACACGAAATAATATACGACATTTTTTTAAAGAAAATCGGAAGGACATCGTGCTAAGAAATCAAGTTTTCATAGCTCAAAAAGTGGAAACGTTTCTAAATGAAGCCCCTGACCATAGCTTTCTTGCCACAAAAGGAAGTAATGATTGAATTTTTAGTAACTAAAATAGCAACATTCATACTTACTAACTACCCGCTCATGCATCGATCGCTTGTGTTGTGTTGTGTGCGATCTACTGAAGCGTTGCATAATGTTTCCACAAGCCAAAATGTCGAGACTTCTGCGCTCTATCCAGGTTAAATATTATTGTAAACCTTCGTTAGGTTTGTGTGTCTATTAATACAATTATATGTGTCAGACAAATCTAAGAAAGTGTGTAACTTGTAATACATAAGCATTAATATAATTATACTAATGTACGTAAATTCCCTCCCTACTTACTAATCTACCTACCTATTTATGTTACAGGTGGCCTTGATTTTTTAAGTGAATGGCACTTGTCGTGGAAATGAACTCTTAAACATTAATATTCGAAGATATCGAAAAACATTCAGACTTGTTGCTGGTAAATTTGATACAAAATCAAAGAAATAAGGGTAACTCGTAGTCCGTGGAGCATACGTAAGAATTGTCGAAAAGGACTAAGCGCTACGCTCCTCTAATATAAACACTAACAGATTTTTCGTAGCTTGTTTCAGGATAACATCGGCTACTCTATTGGCGGATTCAGGAGCAGACATGACTCAGATTAAAAGACACTGTGGATGAAAATCTGATGTAGTAACGGAGGGCTACATTGAAAATTCTGTACAGATTATGGATAAAAAAAGCTGCCGGATTGGTGACAACACCAAACTAAAAACACCGTCGATAACTGGTCTTCGGACACCTTTGTCACCGCGACCATCCACATCAAAACACTATTCATCTAGCCCGCTGCCTCAAGCACCACTTTCACCAACTTTCAGGATCCAAAATGATCGTCAGCAGACCCAAGTTTCTGAAACTTTACTCGACAGCAATACGCAAATAAACAATGCCTCCATTTCAAGAAATGTACCGAATAAAAACATAACTTTGTCTTTCCACAACTGGTCTAATGTATCAAACATTACTTTTAATTGTTTTAAATAGGTAATTGTAATTAGTCTGTAATTATAATTTTAATAAATACTTCGATTCTAGTACCTACTACTGCTTTTTATTGTCCCGTAGATCGTGTGAAAAGTAGAGTACCCTCCTCGGGGATAACCGTGCCCTCGTCTTGGGCGAGCTTGAAACTCTCTCTGCACTCAGGATTCTTCTCTTAGGGCTCCCTCGCTTTGCTCGGGAGTAAACTCAAAATGACCTCGCTCTGTTCGGGAGTTAGCACTAGAATCCTTCGTTACGCTCGGGATTCAATAAGGCGCCCGCGATATAAGACACTGCTTTATCCCCTTGGTACATAATCTACCATAAAAAAACAGATCCTATTATCAATTCTTCTAGAGTCTGGAAATAGTAAATAGAGCAACACTAATGCGTGTTCGGTTTAAAAATATTTATTTCTCAACAACATAGAACGTTACAGTTCACTTAACATATTGTCTCTAATGAGAAAAGTAAGATAAAAATTAAAGTAAGTGCGATTCTCTGTGTTCACAATAAGAAAATTAAGAGTTAAAGGTGACAATCGGTATTGTTGTTTTCTAACGTGTTCTTCTTGGGCTTTTTTAAATGTAGGTACCTATATAATGTGTCACTATTGGTTACATCATCAAGTCATTATATAGTTTTGCTCCCTCATACAGTATATTTTTTCTTCCATAGTTAGTTCTGGGTTGTCTCAATTCTAGTCTGTCTCGTCGACGACGTCGTCTTGCGTTGTATGTGTAAGTTTAATTTTTAAAGTTTAATTGTGAATGTGTACCTTGCGTCATGATTTTATGTATTAGAGTGCATGTTTTTACCTATGAAATTGCCGTTTTACAATACTGGCCATTTGAAACGTAATTTATGTATGGCTAGCAATAAATTCTAAATTCAAATGAATTTTATTTTTAAAAGTATGGAATTCTATTTTCAAAATACAAATGTAGTGAAAATAAAACACTAATCAATAATGATTAGTGTTTTGTTTTCACTACATTTGTATCTTTTTCATCAATATGGACACGATAAAAGTACGAGTAATTATGAAGTACGAGTTCCGTCGCGGTAGCAATGCCGCACAAACGGCACGCAACATTAATTAAGTGTACGGAGTGAACACTACAAACGAACTCACGACTCTTTATTGGTTTGAACGCTTCCGACATGGAAATTTTGATCTAAAAAATAAACCCCGGGTCGCCCGAAAACTAAAGTCAACAACGACGAATTAAAGGAGATAGTGGAAGTTGACGATACTCAATCTACGGCAGAGTTACTCACAGCTTTAAACGTTAGCATAAAAACAATATTGGTCCATTTGTGGCAAATTGGCAAGGTGAAAAAACTTGTTAAGTGGGTGCCGCACGAGCTGAACGATCGTCAGCGCGACGCGGACGTACGCCTTGAAGTATGCCTTGCGTTGCTTAACAAACACAAAAACAAAGGGATTTTTAACCGCATGCGACGAGAAACACTCGCACCGATGCACTTGCGATGAGAAATGGATTCTTTTTGATAATCGTAAGCGATCATCATGTTGGTTAGACCCTGGTTGAGCGCCTAGACAATGCCCCAAACGAAAACTTACCCCTAAAAAAGTCATGGTCACTGTTTGGTGGTCTAGTGCCGGTATAATTTATAACAACTTCTTACCAAATGGCACCAGCATTACTGTGAATGTGTACTATGAGGAACTGGACACAATGATGGAGAAGATAGCAAATCTCCGGCCAGTGTTGGTTAATCGCTCGTCCGCGCTGCTCCTACACGACAACGCTCGACCTCATACGGCCCAACCGACGGTCTCTAAGCTAAAAGAGCTAGGGTTGGAAGTTTTACATCATCCACCGTACTTACCAGACATTGCGCCGACAGACTTCTAATTTTTCCAAAATTTGGACAACTTCTTGCTTGGCAGGCAAAACATTCAATTGCCGAGAGGCAGTACAAAATGCATTTGGAGAGTTTATTGGCTCCCGTACACCTGACTTCTTCAAGAAGAGCATTGAAAAATTACCACTGCGCTGGCCGAGATGCATCGATAGCATGGGTTCATTAGGTATAGATAGAAATTAAAAATATTTGTATAAAAATGATTTTAACTTTCTGTATACTAAATGGAAATTTCATAGGTAAAGAAAGACTTAATATAATTATTATTATATGTATGCACCTATCTTGCAAATACGTTCAGTGACAGAGCCATGCTTCTGCAAAAAACCATTGCCCAAGGTCTGTCGTCTTATCCAACTGCAAAGAAGTTTATCCGCAGTTAGTTTATAATAAAGTATAATAATAAGCCCGCAATCTCGCAATAAGCCCTTCACTGCCATTAGAATCTCAGTGAATTGCATGCTGCAATGGACTTGATAGCCATGACCGTGGCCGCGCATGTACTCAGTGAGTAGGTAATTAAATGAGCGTTCGCATAATCGGCATAATAATGCGTCCTAATCGGCCTGATCGATTATTCAATAGATGTTACTAATTGTGTGAAATCGCTTTTGTCCGTGGATTCGCCCGCGTGTTGGTCGGAAATTATTCCACGGGAATGTGCGGGGGTGTGCCTAACATCGAAATCTGTTCAGCCGTTCGCGTTGAGGCGTGAAAAGGTAACAGAGACACAGAGTTACCTACTTACTTTTATGTATAATATTAGTATCGATGAATTCTCCCAAAAAATATTATGTAGGTAAAGTACATCTCTAAGTCCAATTTCATTTTGAGATAGGTATCGTGGTTTATCTGTTGAATTGAATACAAAATGAGATGTAAAACTATAAATACTTTGGCGGCCTTGGTTCTATCATCAAGTCTATTAATATACATCAAGTAGTTATCCTTTTTTAAATGCATCTAACCCAAATTCAAAGGTCATATAGTATTATATATCACAAAGCAGCACAGATACGACTAACTAACTACAGCAATCACGGATCTAGTGACGATGATGGCGGGATGCCTGGACTGCCCCTCCATCATTGTTCCAGCCATAGAAGTATGAGACATGTTGCTGTACACACGGCGACATATCAAGCTATACATTTCCAGCTTTAGCTGAGCTCGCATTGTTTAGGCTTTTCGTACAAATGAGAAGTCAGCTTATACCACAAATTTAATGTATTAGCTTGCTTGATTTATTGTCGTCGTGCATACCAGTGTCGCGATCGGAGAGGTGTTCATTATATTACTTATTTTGTTGATTTATTTATTTTCATTTGCTTTGATTTGACTTAATTTGATTTTAGGTGTCAATTAACTATCTGGCGAAGAGCAGTTTGAAATGTTAGAATTATTCGATTGTATTTATTGATATAAATATTAAGGGAGTGTTATTAATCGGTTGAAGGACACTGAAGTACACATGGTGCCGATTCCCTTGTTTAAAAACTAAACCAAATTTAAGTTCAGTGCATCTTTTTCTTTCTATTTCATTAAGAAAAGGACGGAAGATACATTTTAGTTTAGTCCTGTCAAATTAATCAGCGCCTGACACTACTCCATACAAGTTTAGACGTGATTAAAAAGTTGAATACTAAAATTACATCAAATTACGTCAGGTGCTGACTAATTCGACAGCACTAAACTATTATTTATCTTCTATCCTTTTCATAATGAAATAGAAAGAAAAAGATGCACTCAACTTAAATTTAGTTTAGTTTGTTAACAAGGGAATCGGCTTTATTGATAATTATTATGGGCGTTTAATTCGTCAATGCGTTAACTATCTAAAAGTAAATGATTGTGTTTTGTTTTCCGACTACATTTTAGTTCTTTTTCTGATTGCTGTCCGGTTTTTTAATCTAACTTTGATGATTTTAATGATTATACTACGGTAAATTATACCTATTTGTTACGGACGCGTCTACCTTTTTCTTATCATACAACCTATTATTGGGCTGCACATTACAAAAAAAAAAAAAAAAATTGCGGGCTTCTCAAGCGAAAAAAGAAAGAAAGAAAATGCGTTTATTTGCGGTAAACGTGACGCAAAAAATAACACAAACACAAAAAATAAGGCTGGCACCGGCTGTTATAAAACAACTTCCTACACAAAACTCGATTGACAACAAATATTACGCGGAAAGATTTTGTCCTAAATTAATCGAAAAAATCGATTTAGCTAGTGAGTGACCTTTGCCGTTGTTTTTAATTGCTTTTCTAAGTAGGCAAGTGCCTAAGGTTACCCTACGAGCTACCGATGATTTAAATGCTGTAGTTATGTCCGAACCGGTTAGTTAATGAAACAGGTATATCTACTCATGTGGCTGCACTGAGTTGTCTTAGATGGATGATTCGCATAAATGTAATTTAAGGCTCCCGTCGACAGGCGCGATACGACTCTGCCTCTAGTAGAACAGTTTCTATGAAGTTTTCATAGAAATTGTTCTTTCAGAGTCGCGTCCTGCCTGTCGGCGCGAGTCTTTAATTAAATTCAGTCTCAGGTACCATATTGGTACTTTTACTCCAATATAATGCAGTGCTGGGTAAGTATGTTACTAGATTCATATTTGGCTATTTATTTCTGCATTAAGTTTAAACTTGACATCACGGTTTGGAATTAAACTTACAAGCGAGGTGAAGCATAATACCTAATTGAAATAATTAAAACCTTTTAACGGGTCATTGGTCCGTTAAAAAGGGGCAGTTAGGAACTGAGGATAAGTTAAGAGAGGTAGGTATAGGTAAGTTGGAGTGGGCGTCGATTTTCACGACTCGGGCATCGAACCCGGTTATTTTCTTTTAAAATAGAATGGCCTTTTTTTGAGATATCTTACCTTTCATTTCAGATTTGACCATTATCTTATATCTCTTTACTTATTTCGAGGAATGAGAGAAACGGAATCCAAAACTAATCGTCTCCTGGCTGTTTTATAACGTAGTAAAAAGGACCATAAATATTTTCTAACTGGGCCTGGACAGTGGGCATGGGTATCGACAATGCTTACTTCATCAAGTAGGTACCTATCGTAAGTGCATACTCGTAAAGTTGAAGTTAAATCACTCGCACGATGGCAATTTGCAATACAATCCGGATTGGTATTTTTGGATGGAGTTGTTTGGGTAGGTATTTCCAACGAGTGTTACTAAAGATAAATGCTGCTTGACAAGGCGCTGACGACGACAAAAAGCTACTTACATGTTCGTTTTTGCTCAATGTGGCAAGGCTATAATAATAAGGCTGAGTACCTACAATACAGTCCGATCGCCAATTTTATCTATGTTTGTTTTGGTAAGTAGGTATGTAGCCGAGTGCAATTTTAGACAAAAAATTGTTGGGTCCAACGTTTTCGGTGGTCGGATTTTTTTTTGAGTTCCTAGACGAGAGGAGAAAAAAAAATCGATGACGACGACTTTTAATATGTGGCCACGATAATGAACAAAAAATATTTCGTAAATATCAGGAAGTGGTCTATGTAAATGTTAAAAAAGGCCAATCAATCAATCTGCTTTTTCCCAACTAAATTCGGGTCGGTTTCCAGTCTACCAGTCTAAAATAACAGTATTTTACATGGAGCGACTTCTTGGTAGGAATACTCCTTGATAAGGCTGGTTGTCAGACTTTCGGGCTTCTGACGACCCGTTATGAGTAACGACTGTGAAAGATCAACGAATGACAGCCGGGACCAACGGTTTAACGTGCTTTCCGAGGCACGGAGGGGTCTCGGTATGTAAAAAAATGGTCACCCATCCACGGGCCAACTTTGGCAAGCGTAGCTTAATCTGGTCGATCGACCCGTGCGGGTGTTATTACTTGTTTCCAAAACGTTTCTACGAAACTCAAATCAAAGGTTAGGTATCTCACTTTATCCGCTATTAAAAATAAGCGTTCAGAGACTATTGTTATTTATGGCTGACAAAGGTAGAACAGGCTATTTATTACCTAAAGAGTACAGACACTAATATACCTAATTACAAAATTAAATGCAATTATCACATGTAGGTAAGCTTTTAACTATTTTCTCCTCTCCACCAGAAACTTACCAAAAAAATCCCATGCAAATCTGACCACTAAGTATGAACTTCGTTCCATTTATGTCTGACTGTGTGTGAGATTGTAACATTTCCTGTAAATTATTAACGCGGTGCAGAGCGCCATAGCAAAATAAAACAAATGATAGCCAATGGACACGCTAATGTGACATCAATATACATATAATTTACACTGTAAAAATGGTTGGTTCTTATTGTGTAATAAGCACATAACTCACACTTTAAGAACCTGCATTATTATAACTATTATTCTGCGTTTTCTTTTGTAAAGGTAGTACGGTCTACTAATTTGGTAACTGTGAATATCTATTTAAGCAAATAGGTACCTAGGTACTTTTTGTTGTTTTGTATTAACTTCATTTTAGCAAATGTTTGATAATCGAAAATGTGTCATTTAAGTCATTGATTCCGTAAGGAAAGACAGACACAAGATTCATTAAAAGTAAACAAAGAACACAATTGTAAACGGATCGCGATTCGTGGAACAGTACAGTCACCGGCACGTATCTTGGCAAGGTTTTGGCGTTTTGGGCTGTGAGAGTAAGTTCGCGCATGTACACGCGACGACATATCAAGCTATAGGTAGGTACATCTCCAGTTTAAGGTGATCTCGCATTGTATAAACAGGGTGAAATTGAATTCGTGGACATTCTTTTAAAGGGCCATTGTACTCATAATAATATGACCAACTTTTACTAGGGGACCAACACTGAAATCGCGAAAAAAAAATCTGTTGTTCCCTACATTTGTGTTTGCATAACCCTTTAAAATGTAGGGAACAGCTGTTTTTTTTTGTGATTTTGAGTTTGGTCCCATAGTAAAAGTGGTGCATAATGATGAGTACAATGACCCTTTAAAAGAATGCCCATGAATTCAATTTCACCCTGTATAGGCTTTCCGAACAATGAGAAGTCAGCATACTACTGGAAATGTATAACTTGATAATAACATGCCCGGTTTCTGCAACAGTTAGTGCAACATTTTTTTTTCACGTCTATTGCTTGTCATTATTCTATGGTTATTGCCGTATTAAATTTATTTTTAAACATGTCTGTTTAGAAGAAAGGAAATACGCATCTAACGACTTGCCAAGTTACGTACAAAGCGAGGACATAGGTCACATTGATATTAAGTACTTAGTATCAACTCAAACAATGTAGGTAGGTACTTTGGTGCAGTATTGTTTATAATTTATTGTAACATGAGATAATTATATAGCTTGAAGATATTGCACTGACTACCTACTCAAGTGGAAAAGTTAAAGAGTAGGTGGGTAGATATAGTGTTTCGCAAAGGCCATGGCCGCACTAAGTCGACGTTAGCACGGAAGTAAAAATATCGCGGCAGGACTTTTTTGCGCAATTGATCATCAACGCACTGCTTAGCGCCGAGAGTTGAAAATACAACAGTGTGATTTTTCGACGCGCTGGGGTGCTCTCTGTTGGATTCTCAGTGCTCGGTTCAACACCGAGAGTTGAAATCGAGTGCGCGATAAAATCCCGCCACGATATTTTTACGTCCGTGCGAACGTGGCGTGGTCTTACGCGACATCTCGCACTACCCAGCTGCCCTACATCTTACTGACTTCTTCTGTTCTTGATGAACAATAAAATACATTATCACACATTGCATGTTTTGACAGAAATACGTGCCGATAAAACGACACTGTTTAAATTAAATTGTTATTTTGTTTAGTTAAGTAGGTATCCAAGCAATTAATTAATTAATTAAATACCATTAGTAATTTAGTACCTAATGATTTTATTTGTATGTACCTACCTACATAAAAAAGTATTGATTTATCAGCATTGCTGTTAACTCATCATGTCGTCACTAAATGTTGTTACTAATGTACAATTACAATTGTAAATAACCGGTACTTTAAACACTTAGATAAACCATTTTTATTCAGTTTTACTGACCTCAACTCTCTAAACATCGGCATCGCATTGCAATACGCTATGGCAATACATAATTATTAGCAAATACAATGTTTTCTGCGAACGCCAAACGAAACGAAAGCGGGTCGTGTTCTAACATAACGGGCTTATGTAAAAGGGAGTATTACCTGGACATTGCTGCACGTTGGTGGCGACAGCGGAGGCCGCGATGACGGCGAAGCACACGACAACACGGAGAGCAACCATTGTCTCGTCTGGCGAGTGACCCAGTCTTGCGTCTAGTGATGTGATATGTCTGACGGAGCGCTGGTCACGCTTGGAGAGCAGATAGGTATACTTGACGGAGCGCACTACACGACAATGGAACGCTTGCGCCGCCGCCGACCGACTCCTCGTGTATGACACAGTGTGAAACAAGTTCGCTATGATCGCGCTTACCAATATATAGTGGTGGTCGCGTGCTGATAGATGTAGCTGCTGTCTGCAGTGCTGCGTTAGAGAATTTATGAGTTATGTCGCTGATGTAGAGATAACAGAACGTTTATTGTTCAAAATAAATAAATCAAATGAGTTATAAGGCTTTGTTTAGTGTCGATTCGCAGAAAATATCCCTAATATTTCAATAACTTTGAGTTTTCTACCGATAAGAACCTTGTGTTGGTTTAAATGTATATTTTATTTATTTAATTATTAGCTTCTTCCGGCGTTTTCGTTCGCGTGGAAGTCGGAAGACACCACAATAATTAGGTATATTAAAATATCAGCCACATTTTAATAAAAACTTTCCTGTACCTACCTACATTACGTTTGTAGTTTTGTTACCCACAGCCAAATTATGCTTCTGTATTTCGTTCTCGAGATTATATATACATATAGGTACACTTGTAGTCACACATAAGACCGATAATGTCCCCACTAATGCAATAAGTTCAAAACGAAAAAAAAAAAGAAAAAATATGTGGCTACAGATCAAACTATATATTTCCGGTATAAGTTGATCTCGCATTGTATAGGATTCCCTTACAATGAGAGTTCAGTGTAAAATGGAATTGTATAGCTTGATGTGTAGCCGTGTGTAAACTTCTCTATAGATTTACTGCGTCCAATACCTCATTCACATTCCTGATTCCAGTGCTCCGACACTTTGCATTAATTCTATGGCGTTACATTTTTTTTATCGACAGTTTAGTGTTTTTTGTGTTTAACTAAAAATGCCGAAGAGGAAACGGCGTCACGAAACGCTTTAATACGAATATTTTCTATTGTTTTGTGGATCAACGTTACAACGTACGTGTTGCAACTTATCCTTTTTTCAAACTCGGGTATACCTACGATGCAACGTCGTGAGTACATCTTACCCGCTGTGTCTGTACGTGTGGTTACGTATAAATATTACAACGTTACCTGTTTAGGTACCTAATTATAACCACGTAGTAATTTATGCACTTACTAAACTCGAGTTCACAATGATAACGCCTATGAGTTCATCTTACCCGCTGTGCTCGTTTAATAAAAGTAAAACATTTGGAAAAATTCCGTTATTACCTGTTAAGGTACCTTACCCACAGTCATGCGTAGGTACCTATGCATCGATTTACATATATTATTTAAATGTAAGTTAAAGAACAGATAACTTTCGTTACCTACTTATTATTTATTAGTGTACTTATTGTATTGCCCAACAAATATGATTACTTTTCCTAACGGGAATGGTATAGCAATATATTATTTTCGATTGCAGATAACGCAATTATGGATTTGAGAATAATGAAGACCTACCGGTGGAGCTTGACGAGCCGGTACCATCGACTAGCGCATCATGCTTGGAGTCCCTACATGTGTCAAATGTACTTGAAGCGACACAAGATCCGCCTTCCCAGCCAACGGCTGAAGAGGCTACCGCTGCTGAAAAGCAACAGCATGATAAATTAGACGAAACCGTGTTCGAACTATTGGGGACTGATCCATTATTCACTACATATATATATATATATTCTTTATTGTACACCACAAAAAACATAACAACAAAAATTAAACTGAACACTACTTACATCTTTTGGTCAAGATATTCAGAAGGACTTGCCGTACGTTATGAGTTCATAGCCACTTCTGGTCTGACAAAAGGACTCCGCAAAGAGCTCTTAGAATCTCATTTGCCTCCAGCTGCAACCATCACTTAATCCAGAGATTAAAGCGGCTGTAACTGACGTTATAGTGAAGCGAGATAAAGCTATGCAGGCGAAACAAAAGCAGATAGGTAGTGCTATCGCATGTCTAAGGGCGATTTTCACCAATCTTTTATACCTAGAATAAGTCTTATCGTGAGAATAAATTTTGGATTTTTGACAGTTCTTCCATACCTACTAGAACTGTCAGACGTCAATTTTATTCCACGGATAAAATATGTCTGACTTTGGTGAAATCAGCCCTTAGTGAAGCTATTACTATTCTTTTGTCCAAAGAAACAAAAGATCCAGACATATTGAAATTACTTGTGGATACAGGGCGCATCTTGTGCGACTGTCAACATAATGATTCTGTTACCAGGGCCTGCAGTCTCGACATAGTTAGCAATCGTTTTCGGTTGCTAAGTCCTGACAATCCAGATGTAACGATATTTGGTGGTCTCCACACTCAAATTTATCGGTTGTTACTGGTATTTTAGGTAGGTACCGGTAGGTAACAACCGATAAATTTTGACTACCAAATATTTACATCAAAATTTACATCTGGATTGTTAGGACTTAGCAACCGAAAACGATTGCTAACTATGTCGAGACTGCAGGGCCAGGCGTAATTTTATCCTTGCTGTGCTGAAAATGATTTGAAACATCAGATGCAGTTGACCGAAATAGATACTTAGCTTACTCTTTGGTCAAGAGCTCGCTGGCACGTTGAAAACGGCTAAGGCTATAAATAAGTCAAGAGCTGAGCTGAAGTCTGTTCCGCCACCCAAAGTTTTAGCAAACAAGCCAAGGCGTCCACCATCAACAGGAATTTAAACTGGAAAACTCCAGCCCCGTACCGCAAACCGACGGGGCCACGGAGAACGAAGGAGTCTGCACCCTCGACGAGGCAACAGCACGCGAAGTCATCCAGGGGCTCACGTACGAGTAACAGCCACAACCGCCGCAACCACCAATAAACACTACGGTAAATTTTGCCGGCAGGCTATGTCATTTTCACGGTTAATGGTCGCAAATAACATCGGACCAAACTGTACTGTCATGGTTATGAAATTCCTTTTGCACTAACTCCACTTCAAAGTAATATGCCACCGTCAAAAAAAAAATATCTCAGAGAAAAATGTGATTTTGACCAGGCTATAGATAATTTATTGACTAGGTATAGGTTTTGTTTCAAAATGTGAACCTTGCGACGGCCAATTCATTACTAATGTTTTTTAATGATTTTATTTCTGTAATTAGGTTTTAACAAACACTTTTACACGTCAATCGTATTTGAAAAACTAGATGAGGTCGGCATTTTCCTATCTGTCTACTGTGTCATGTGTTCTTGGTACCGAAACCAAACGGCAAAACTCGCCTAATTCTAAATTAAAAATGTTTGAATGCATTTATAAAGACAAAGCATTTTAAATTAGATGACATTCAAACAATAATAAGCCAATTTCAAATAGTAGATTGTTATACACGACGGCGCGTTGTGTTCCACGCGCGCCTCAAAGAGATGTCAGCACCAATGACGGGGTTTGCTAGGACCGATGCCTGCTAGGGTTGCGGAAAAGTCCAAGAGGGTTACCGTGGCCCCTGGCACAGGCAACTGAAGGAACACGGGTGGGTTTTAGTCAGTAAGAGTCTGACACGCCCTCCTGCTCTGCCCAGAGCGGGAGAAGTTATTTGATGATTTCCCACCCACAAAAAAAAGGTTTTAACAAACACTTTTACACGTCAATCGTATTTGAAAAACTAGATGAGGTCGGCATTTTCCTATCTGTCTACTGTGTCATGTGTTCTTGGTACCGAAACCAAACGGCAAAACTCGCCTAATTCTAAATTAAAAATGTTTGAATGCATTTATAAAGACAAAGCATTTTAAATTAGATGACATTCAAACAATAATAAGCCAATTTCAAATACTAGATTGTTATACAAGGAGCTAAAATGACCCATTATATACGAGGTAGTTTTACTCCCGAGCTTTAGCGAGGCAGTAAATAGAAACCGAGTTTTAATGGGTTTTTAGCGCCGTGTGTTACACTCTACTTTTCACTACGATTGCGAGAAAATAAAACAATCCAATATTTCTTATTATTTCTTTTCCTTTCTCTTCTATTTGCAAATTAGGGTCTCCATTCTCACTAGATGATGACATTTTCACTATTGTAAAATTAATTACGGTCACTACCAATTCAATTTGCAATTATAGAAAAATTATAAAGATTTCGCGCCAATGTCTTTTTTTTTGTTTTTTCTTCTGCAGCCGCAACGCATTGCATGCATTCTACCAAAGAGATCGCCGATTTTAGTTCCATTTTCAAAAATAAAATGAAGTTCTTTTTTATGAAACAGTAATAAGTCGAGTCTATTTTCATGATTATTCTACTTATGACTAAAGACTTTATCGTTTTTGTAGGCTCATTGTCATTTGACACACAAAAACTAAAAAAAAAAACTTTTTCCCTTAGAGGAAGAATTGCTATTTTTTCTTCGCTCTGGTACGCCACAATGACGGTATTTTTGAGCAAGAGAAGTGAAATAGTAAGTTGTTATACAATGAGCTAAAATGACCCATTATATACGAGGTAGTTTTACTCCCGAGCATTAGCGAGGGAGTAAATAGAAACCGAGTTTTAATGGGTTTTTAGCGCCGTGTGTTACACTCAACTTTTCACTACGATTGCGAGAAAATAAAACAATCCAATACAATTAATTACGGTCACTACAAATTCAATTTGCAATTAGAGAAACATTATAAAGATTTCGCGCCAATGTCTTTTTTTTTTGTTTTTTCTTCTGCAGCCGCAACGCATTGCATGCATTCTACCAAAGAGATCGCCGATTTTAGTTCCATTTTCAAAAATAAAATGAAGTTCTTTTTTTATGAAACAGTAATAAGTCGAGTCTATATTCATGATTATTCTACTTATGACTAATACTTAGTAGATTATTAACCAAGGGGATAAAGCAGTGTCTTCTGTCGCGGGTGACGATTTAAATCGCGAGCGTAATGAAGGACTCGAGGTTTACTCCCGAGCGTAGCGAGGGTGTTAAAAACTTAAATCACGAGCGAAGCGAGGGATTTAAGACGAGTCTTGAGTGTAGCGAGGGATTTAAGTTCACCCAAGACTAAGACAGCTTTATCACCGAGGAAAATACTCTACTTTTCGTACCATTTGCGAAAAAATTTACACAATAATAATATGAGATAAGTATTTATTAAAAATAATGACAATTAAACGTATTTTTAGAACATTAACTTATTTATAAAAATAAATTATAATAAACTTAACATTTATGTATTTGAAGAAAACAAAAACGCGGCAAGTTCCTAGACTAATATTTTTTTGTCGGAAAAGCAAAGGCATCAAGCTCATCGGTTTTCGTAATTTTATTTAATAATCATAACTGCATAATAAATGCGGATTCCTTTTTCAAAAAGATGTATAATGCTTTATATACAAACTCAATGGTGTAAACACAGATGTAGTTCAGTATAAATTTCGGTAAGTATTCCAAATTTAAATCACATTCTCCCCCTAGAGGATGAATGAAATTCAGTACAATTTTCTTTCCCTGTTTTTAACAGATTAAAAATGACTATTGTTAAGTCACTTTTTTGAGCAAGTGGTACGAAAAAATATGTTCTAAGTTTTTTATCATTTGTATTTATTTTTAAGAGTTCAAAAAGTGACATTCTATGCCACAAAAAGCGAACATACGCTTTTTGTGGCATAGAATGTCACTTTTTTGAGCAAGTGGTACGAAAAGAGTTTTTCGTTTTTGTAGGCTCATTGTCATTTGACACACAAAAATAAAAAAAATAAAAACTTTTTCCCCTAGAGGAAGAATTGCTATTTTATCTTCGCTCTGGTACGCCACAATGACGGTCTTTTTGAGCAAGAGGAGTGAAAACATTGTTTAATGTCGACAATTGATCTTATAGATGCATAATGGTGCCGATTCTGTTGTACACCGAACTAAACTATCACTAAAATTCCTTAGTTTTGGCTAGGAGAATCTTAACGCTATTCTGCAAAATAAAATTTCTAAATTTAAAAATAATTTTGACACACCTAAAATCAAATTTGGCAATTGCGACCATTGAGCTAGGTGTGCGACTCAAACTCAAACTCAAAGCATTTATTTCAATTAAACCATTTACAGGCACTTTTGAATTGTCAAGTAGTCGATCAGTCAGAAATGGTAGGTAGCCAGGTGGCCAGGTACCTATGGAGAAGAACGGGCAAGAAACTCCATGGACACTCTTTTAAATTATATTGTTACATAAATATTAGTTACATCATTCATGTTGAATAAAGGTATAATTATATGTGAGAACGATGTAAATAAGACGTACACGTTGAGTGTCCAGTGTACAGCAAATATAAATTTAAACAAAACAATCCATAATAAAATAATTAAAATAAGCCGTGGTGGCTAAGAGATGACCAGTCCCAACTGACAGCGCCCGTTCACGAACATGACGCATGGATCAGCACCAATCAGCTCAACCATTTTGAAGGGAGCTAAATGATCCAACACACGTGCCACCGTCAGCGAGACATTTGAGTGAGCATGACATCTATCAGCCGCCAGGGCTCATTCAAGTCAATGAAAGATATTACCCGATAAATGGTAGCTCGATAGTACATAGTACTCACACTTGTCTTGTCCTATTGTATAATACAAAGGAGATTGAGTTTATACAAAGCAAAGGTAGTCTTACAATCTTCAGCAGCTCCAACAGTATTTTCAAATGTTAATCAATTAGTTGTGGTTGTGGGTGGAGCAGGACCAGCATTGAGCCAGGTATTTTTATCAGCGATATAATCCCCAACTTATAATATGCCTGGCTGCATAGTGTGCGTTTTATACAAACTTTGAATTTCGTCTCATTCAGTTGAAGTATGTGGGGAGGTATTTTATTGTAACATTTTAAACAGTACCCCATGAAAGATGAGTCTACTTTAGCCAGTCTGAAACCTGGTTGAACTAATAGGTCCCTATTTCTGGTACTATAATTCTTTAATTATAAGACTCCACGTGGTACTTGTTTGCCGTACCGTGATTTTTGTTTTTAGAGCCGGAGGCGCGCTTTATTTGCAGCCTCGACATGTTTTGTATGGAATTTTTCACTTTTTGTATGGAAATTATGAAAAAATATTACCATCACGTTGCATTTTAGAGGTTTACGAGTTCTATATAGGGGGTCGAAATTTTCATTATTTTTGCGATAGGACACACCGTTTTCGAGATATAAAAGCAAAGGAAAAGAAAAAAAGATACAGTATACTGTTTTTGCATCTGAAGTCGAGGTGTTGGTGTGACAACAAATTTTTTTCCACACCTTTTTAATCGCGATTAAAAATAGTCAGATTTAGTTAAGACAATCAAAATGTTAGGTGAAAAACGTAAAATTCAGAATTGCAAAATTGCCATTTTCCCTAAATTATTTTCTCAGTGCCATCTTAGTGCTGTCAAACTAAAGTTTAGTTAAGTTGTGTCACTTTAGTCAATTTCAGAATGGGAAACCGTCGTTTGACAGGAATAAACTAAATTTTGGTGATTTTTAGTCTAATTTAGTGAATTTTGTGACAAGAGAATCGGCACCATTTTTTCAAATTCAAATTCACGATGACTCTAAATGGAAAAGTAACTTATTTGAATTATATCTTGACGATTTATGTCTTGTATCACATTCCTATAGCGATTGTGTTGTTAATGTTGAAATTACAAAGAAATTTCTTTGTTCTTTTGGCTTCATCATAAATTAATCAAAAAGTTGTCTGATTCCTAGCAGTTCATGTACTCGTATGTTTTATCATTGATTCTAAAACAATGGAAAGCGGATTACCCTGGTTGCCGGAGTATTGTGCGGGAAACTCTACTGAGAAGAAGTATTCCTCCTGCATCAATTGACATGTTTATGAGGCCTTCATATACCAAAGATTTTTTTTTTCTGATTTATTTGAATCTGTTGCGCAATTTGGTTCGCTGAACAGTTGCAGGTCGACACTGGTGCCGATTCTCTTGTCAAAAAGTTCTCTAAACTAGACTAAATATCACCAACATTTTGTTTATGCCTGTCAAACTACGTTTCCCATTCTGAAATTGACTAAAGTGACACAAGTTGACACAACCTAACTATATTAAATTTTGACAGCACTAAAGTAATTTTAGATGCATTTATAGTTATTAAATTTAGTGAAAATGGCAGTTTTGCTATTCTGAATTTGACGTTTTTCACCTAAAATTTTAATCAGACTATTTTTAATCGCGATTAACAATGTGTAGAGAAAAAAGCGCGGGAATCATCGAATTTGGTGGACGTGATTTTTCTTTCGTTTTATTTAAAAAATTAAAAAAACGCTTATAATTGAGATAAGTTGTGTAAATATATGTAGATATTCATTAGATTAGTTAATTTAATTGTTTGTATATATCGTTCTTCATATTTAGGGTAAGTTTTTTGTATTTAATTTTTTTCTGTCCGGAATGGACAATGAACCGCCTGATCCGGGGGGCACAGTCCCCTCGGTCGGGCAAAATATAATAATATACGAATCCAGTATGGATACCGATACGTCCTTAACTAGGTCGGAACGGAAAAGGACTAGAGCTCCACGTAAAGTGTACAAAAGAATACGAAATAGTCACTCGCACAATACAACAGAATTAAATAAAGGAACACATTGTCATTGCGACAATGACTCAGTCACAATTAGTTCAAAAATAGCATCAAACGGTAGCGGTACATCCCATTTTAGTTCACCAAGAAACCACCCCACGTTCTGTGGATGGTCCCCAGACTGAAAACCTGATAAAGTCTGATCTTCCCCAGAAGGCGCCACAGGTTGCTAGGACTTTGTATGAAGCCACAGACCTGTCGCCATACGTTGTACACATCCAAAAAATTGTTGACACACAAAACTCTGCTCAAACATTACACCCAATAACTTTAGGGCACTTTCTTAAAAAACGCAGGTTCAACAATATAATTAACGGATCATTAAAAAGCATTGGTCGTAATAGAATTACATTAAGCTTCTCCCGTTACATAGATGCCAAATCTTTCTTAAATGACCCAAGTTTGGCCAAAGAAAAATTGAAGGCATTTGTTCCATCAATTAATGTGTGTCGCATTGGAATTGTTAAAGGCGTACCTACCGAATGGTCTCCGGAGGAAATAATGGAAAACATATCTGTCCCCGCTGGATGCGGGAAAGTCATCAAAGCAAGGCGTTTCAATTATAAAGTGCATGAACCGACCCCTGTGTGGAAACCATCGCAAACAGTCGTGCTCACCTTTGACGGACAAATTTTACCAAAACGTGTGTTTGTTGTTACAATTCCATGCCAGTGGAATTGTATACATTCCCAACAATTCAATGTTTTCATTGTTGTCGTTTTGGTCATACAAAGGTACAATGCAGGTCGAACCCTCGGTGCTTCAAGTGTGGGGAGAAGCATTCTGCTGACACTAGCAGTATTGAAGATGAGAGTAATAGTAAATGCTGTCATTGCATTGCAATGGCATTCATTACGCCATCAATAAAAAATGCCCAGAATTTGAGAGACAAAAAGCAATTAAGCATTATATGGCCCATAGCTGCGTGTCTTATGCTGAAGCGTCACAACTACATCCACCAATCTCATAATTGTATGCAGATGTGGTAACATCTGCCCCATCACATACCACTAAATATTCTTTCTCTTCACAACCTTCGCCCCAATCACGTAACACACCAATTATTTCCTCATAAAGAAAAACCATATTTCTTAAACCTCGGGATCCCCCAAAAACAGCTAAGGGGTATGACCGGGTAGCTCATCAAGGATTAATAAGCAACGAAGTTTCTGTGTCGGGGAATGGGTTTGCATTCCAAAATAAAACAACAGATAATAATGAGAGCCAAATTTTAAATTTAATAATCATGCTAATTAATACTTTATCTAAAAATAATAATATTGAACCGTCCTACGTTGCCACTGTAATTGATACTCTGTCTAACTTATTTAACCTTAATCATAATGGATCCAAATCTTCCCAAGATTGTCCAGTGGAACAGTCGCAGCATTGTGAATAAAAAATCTGATCTGTCCTACATACTGAACAAATATGAACCCTTCGCAGTCGCTCTCTGTGAGACATGGCTTAAACCAGGATTCTCTTTTAGAATGCCTGGCTATGCGTGTCTAAGAACAGACAGAAGCGATGGGCATGGCGGTGTCACCATACTTATTAAAAATAACTTGTCTTTTCAATCTTTTCCTCTTCCAAGTCTCAGTGACGAAATATCTGCTGTCGCTGCTATTGTAAATAAAATCTCTTGAGTATGTCATGTATATATTATTCTCGTCCCACTGTAAATATTCTTTCTGAAATAAGTAATCTTCTTTCAGTTTTACCTAAACCATTTTTGGTAATGGGCAACTTTAATGCACAACATCCTGGGGTAGTTCTAGTTCCAATTGCTATGGGGAAAAGTTATTAGAAATTCTAGACTTTAATAATTTGTGCATTTTAAACACATGCCTCCCAATACGCCAAACGAATCCAGATGAGGGAATAAGCGCCCCTGACCTCTCAATCTGCACACCTGAGTTAGCATCAACATTATCCTGGTCTCCTTTATCGTCTTCTTATGGTAGTGATTTTTTTTAATAACCCTTTAATAATTTGTTTTCCACATAAAAAAACAGCTGCTTGCAATCTGACACCACGATTAAAGTATAGACTTCAAAATGTAGATTGGGATACATACAAAAATGATGTAGAAGAAAGAATTCTTGGTTTAAATAATTCCTTACAACTACATGATCCTCAGTTATTATCTAATCAAATAACAAGAATTTTAATAGAGGTGGCAGATAATACTTTCCCTATTATGAATGGTGCTACAGGCAAAATTCCTTCACCAACTTGGTAGGATGCTGAGTGCACTCAGGCCATTAAAAAAAGAAAAGAAGCAGAATAAAATTATGGTCATACTACTGTCACAATTTTGAAATATATCTAGAAGCTTCTCGTACAACTCCTAAGCTCCTTAGGAAAAAGAAATTTGAAGGTTGGCAAAGATTTTGTGCATCTATCTCGCCAGAAGTTAACGCATCTCTAGTATGGCAAAATATTAGGCGATTCAGGTCAGCATTTAGTGACACAAGGGCCTCAAAACTGCCATTAGAATTAGCCAATGAGTTTATGGATCATTTAGCTCCTCCTTCAGTCCCAGAACAGAGATCTCCCTATGCTCCTATTCCTAATTCTGAGTTGAATACCCTGTTCACACTAAATGAGTTGAAGGGAGTCCTTTCACATGTTAAGGATTCAGCTCCTGGTGAAGATGGTATACCATATTCATTTATAGCTAATTTGTCCGACTCTGTTCTTTCAATATATTTAAATCTCGTCAATACAGCTTTGATTTCTGGCAACATTCCATCAAGTTGGAAGTCTCAAACAATTATTCCCATTCTGAAACCAAACAAACCTTCCTCTAATGTTACATCTTATCGACCAATTGCACTTTCTAAAGTTCTTGCTAAAATTGTTGAACATATCATTAAGAATCGCTTGGAGTGGTTTTTGGAAAGCAAAAACTTGCTAGCTACATCACAGTTTGGGTTTCGGAAGGGTAAAAGTACGATGGACAGCCTTAGTGTGTTCACAACTGATATTCGTTTAGCCTTCTCTTCTAATAACTCTGTAATTGCTGCATTCCTGGATATTAGCTCAGCTTACGATAATGTCCTGGTACCGATCTTAGAACAAAAGCTGAATTTATTAGCAGTTCCATTAATGCTGACTAAATTCATAATTAACATGCTTTCAGAGAGATCTTTAAATCTTCATATTGAAGGGTACACAAGGGTACCCGTTTAGTATGGAAAGGTCTCCCTCAAGGTTCAAGGATAAAATGTCAAAAAAGCTTAGCTCTGCAGCATACGCTGTTAGAAAAATTCGTGGTTTAACTGATTTAGAGACAGCCCGTTTAGTATACCTACTTTAGTTATTTTCATAGTGTAATGTCGTACGGTATTCTGCTGTGGGGAAATGCCGCCGATATTCAGACGATTTTAGTTTTTACAAAAAAGGGCAATTCGTTCAATTTACAAATTAAGTCCCAGACACTCCCTCAGAGACAAATTTAAAGAGATAAAATTAATTTTTATTTTAATATAATGACTGTGCCTTCTCAGTATATTTATGAAAATCTTTTGTATGCACATAAAAATATTAGTTAATCTGTTTAAAAAATACAGTGATATCTATAGTATAAATACTAGGAACAAATACAAATTTGTTGTTCCTACAACCAGGCTCAAGAAAATAGGTGGCTCGTTTAGATGCCAGTGTATACATTTTTATAATAAACTTCCTAGCCACATTCAAGAACTAAGCCTTAATAAATTCAAATGTTTTATAAAAAGGAAACTATGCCAGAAAGCCTATTATACTGTCAAATACTTTATTGAGGACATAAAGGCTTGGGAGTGAGCTGTTCCAATAAATTTACACAGAGAATGTTGATTTATTTTATTGTTTTTCGCTAACTATTGTATTTTTAATCTTTGCTATAACTATCTATAACTTTTTACATATACAATGACATGAATATTTACTGTATAAGTATTATATTATTTTAATTTGTTGTGAATGTGAGGACTATGTGGGTCATTGTTCCAGTTTTAATCATGTTCTGGCAGTTTGAGTAGTTTATGTGGCCTACCCAAATGTCCTTTCTTTGGTATTGTTCGTCGAATCGTTGAGCTCCTTAAGTTCTGAGTCGAGCTGCACGGTTACTGACAAATGCGTGCACTGTCTGGACAGGTCCACTCAATCTGTGTGGTTCTTTTCTCAAAAGTCCATTTCAGACACCAATCTGCATGGTCCTCAACGATTTTGTCCGGATTTTTATATACACATTGACATCAATGAATTTTATATATACTATGACAAGAGCATTTACTTTGTAAAGTATTATGCTATTATTTTAACTATTGTGAATGTGAGAACTATGTTGGTCATTGCTTTTTTTTTGTATTTTTCTCTCTTAGTGTAATCATGATCTGGCAGTTTGAGTAACTTGTGCGGCCTACTCAAATGTCCTTTCTTTGGTATTGTTCGTCCAATCGTTGAGCTCCTTAAGTTATGAGTTGAGCTGCACGATTGCTGACAATTGCGTGCACTGACTGGACAGGTCCACTCAATCTGTGTGGTTCTTTCCTCAAAAGACCATTTCAGACACCGATCTACATAGCCTTCACATGATCTGACCAAGATTCTGTCTGGACTTTAAAAGAGACTGTGACCTCTGAGTTTGTTTCGGCCTTTCTTCTCAGAGTAGTCAGATAGGAAACGGCGACCTCATCTAGTTAAAAAAAAATATGATTGACGTGTAAAAGTGTTTGTAAAAACCTACTTACAGAAATATAATCATTTATCATTTATGTTTTGGTCGGTGAAATAGAATGGTTTCACCACGATCTACTTAATTAGAACCTATAGTAAAATCATCATCATCATCTGCCTATCATTTTCCCAACTATTTTGGGGTCAGCTTCCAGTCTAACCGGATGCAGCTGAATACCAGTATTTTACATGGAGCGACTGCCTATCTGACCTCCACAGACCACAACCCTGTTACTATGTAATACCATACCCCTTGTTAAGACTGGATGTCAGGCTTTCGGGCTTCTAACGACCCGTAACGACTGTCAAAGATCCACGAATGACAGCCGGGAGCAACGGCTCGTGCTTTCCGACGCATGGTTCTGATCGATCGACCCATGCGGCTGTTATTACTAAGCCACAAGCCCCACTTTTAATAATCGGGTGAATTTCAACAAGAGATTTTTATTTGTCATTTCGGTGGGATTTTTTTATTTCAATGCTATCTACATATTTTTAGTGACAAATAAAACTTTAGCCTATTCAATAACATTGTGCGTGAGTGGACATCAAATTTCATCAAAACTTGCATAAATATTTAAGGATGAATTTTTAAGAGTCCACTGAAATGAAAAGTGTCTACCGAAATTATAAAAATCACCACCGAAATGATAGACTGTGCACCGGAATGAAATAAATCCACCGAAATGATACAGCTAAGAACAACCGTGCCGGGCAGCTATATTTTAAAAGCATGTATAACAACATAACCATAGGGCGCACAGGTTTGGTGTCATAGTAAAAAATAATAGGAATTATGTGATCTATCCGAATATTACGCTTTTTTTTTCTGGCTTTTCTGGCACTTTCAGATTTGGCCCAAAAATGTATGGAACGTGAATAATGTCCTTTGTAATAAATACTTAGTAATATGTCTTCAGCTAGTGCGAGCGTGCAGCCCACACACATATGCGGCGACCCTCCATCCTCCACCCTCCATGCATCAAGAAGTTGAACCTCGGGAAGCAGCAGGCTCAGTAGAAGAAAATGCATTAGCAATTTTTTTTTATGTGATACAAATGAATATATTTTATTTATTTCTTTATTATTTATGTACACTAAAAACGTAATAAAGTAAAATACATATAGATAGAAGAGCACAAACTTTGTGCTCTTCTATCTATATGTATTTTACTTTATTAAGTGTTTAGTGTACCTACATAAATAATAAAGAAATAAATAAAATTTATTATGATTATAATATGATGTTATATATATAACCTATGGTAATTTTTCTGGTTGTTGTTGTGTGAAAATGTTGGAAAACTTTATCGTAAATGCTGGTAACCATAAATAAATATTTTTGTTTGTTTATGAACTAATACTAATTTACTTGATATATTTTCAAAAGAGTGAACGAAGCGCGATTAGAAAGCTTAAAGTTTCTGATTAAGTAATATGATGGCTGCATTTGTAAGTTACGCCATTAATAATAATAATAATACATAATGTCTACCTGTTGCACTAAGAGAAAAATGCTAGGTATAATTTAGTTAAATTGGTAACGAGACGAGAATAGTGTTACTAATGGTATATAAGTAAAACATCTAAAATTAAATCAACTCTTATATTTTTAATACACAATAAATGAACAAGAAGTAACATTATAAATATATCTTAGTAGGTAGTAATAGCTTAGTACTTTTAATCCTTTTACATAAACGTATGAAACATAACAGAAACCTGAAATTTAGATCACGTTATTCTTAAATTATTACAACAATAAAGAAACGTACTTACATATCTAATTAGAAAAAAAACCAACAGAGTTGTGTTCTACCTAATTACTTATACATAATTGCGAATTATAGTTACTCCAATAAAACAGTCTTTCTGGGTACGTATTTACGAGTAGGTTCAAGTATGTAGCTTAAAAAGATTATTTTTTCATCATGTTTCACACAAAACTGAGCTCTATTCAAAAAGCTTTTTAGGAATGGGTCCTAAATTATACAATAAGCTGTCCATTGCAATAAAAGATGTTGGCAGCATACAGAATTTCAAAAAGGCTCTTCTAAACTTATTAGTCGCAAAAATATATTATACAGTCAATGAGTACTTAGAAAATGTATTTTAATTTATTTGACTTTATTTTTATTACAACTTTAATCCATATAAATGTAATTAATTGAAATTGACGTAATAATATAATTGGAAATTGACATAATAATATATACATTTATAAATTCACATAATAATACAATTAGTAATTTTAATATTTTAGAATTAAATTAGAATATTTGTACGCCGCCGCCGCCGCCGCGCCGCTGCCGGCAAGACATAGCGATAATTTTTAGAAACGTTGACATCTGTACCTTTATATTTTTTTCACCTTTGATCTACAAATAAAATGATTTGATTTGATGTTATGCTTTTAAAAATTATATTAACTGATCATTATATCAAATAAAATTATAGATTTATTTGTTATATTATATCTTGTAAAATTTAGAAATTTTGTAATTATATCAAATATTATTTACTCATAATAAATTATATAAAAATAAAGGACAATTAGTAGGTATAATAATCTACACTGTGGTGACTCACACACTCATCACATTATCGTTGAGCCGAACAAATGTGTATCTAAAGTATAGGTATACATGTACTAACTACATAGATATATGTATATATTATATATCTTAAACACAAATATTACACAACAAATACACCCGAATAATCTAATCTACACTCTAGGTACTTTACAAAACTATGACTTTGTATTTGACACAAGGATGTCTAAAACTGTATGCTTTTATCATTTCGGAGATACATTTCATTCCGGTGGACTGTAATTGGTATAACAGTCCACCGAATCCACTGAAATGATAACACTGAGATGATAAAATAGAGGTTAGTTCTACATTTAACTCCGAAATAAAATTATTAAAAAAATATGAACACTACTCAAACAAAACAGTACTTACGGCGAATTTAATACACAATATTGAAACAAATTAAACGAATCTAGCACGAGTTATAACAGCCACCGAAATGAAACAATTTTTGTCCCCATATTACTGAAATGATAAACTTACTTTTTTGGCGGGAAACCGCAAGACGTTGGGACCGGTGCGTTCGCGCCGAGAGCTTGAGCCGGACTGATCCGAAGTGAGGAAAGGTGAGAGGGGCGTAACAACGCAATGTTGACATGGCTATTCTACTAAAACTTACTGTCCTCTGAAATGATAACTTTTTTCCGGACAAAAGTTGACTGCCTGTCAAATCCATGAGAAAGAAGATAAACAAACAAAAATAGTTTTATTTGATCGAATATATTATAATTTAATTATAACAAAATCGATTTAAATCCATATTACGAATGTACACTTCTGGACACATCTATTGGCCCACCTTAGAGTTTAGGTTTCGAGGGCCCCTACCAAAATATGATTGCTAGATTGAACAAAAACTGTTGATGCAGTTTTAAACCTGATACATTTTACCATCTTTTTCGATCGTATTGTTTTAAATTTGAATTCAGAATACCATACGACATGGAGCTACGCCTAACAAGTCGGATATGCGCCTTGTTAACCGCTCGATCGCTTCTCGCAACCACAGTTGCAAAGAAATAGTTGTCAGTTTTGCTTCGTGCAACCGTGGTTGCAAGGCAACGAAGTCTTTTTAATTTAATTTAGTCTCTATACCAAACGCATAGAGTCGTAGTAGTATGTATTTAAACCAAAGACAGATATATTTCTCATAGACGTGTGCCCATATTACCAACATCACGGTAGAAAAATAACGAAATATCATCAGTTGTGTTTACGTGAGTGAAGTGATGCCATAATGTTTTCAAGGAGGTGATAAAATATGTCGTAAGTTTATTATTTTACTGATTTCTGCTGATGTTTATATACTAAATTAATCTCTAACGTGTGTGTTTTTATATTAAAGTAATATTTTTAGGTACATTGTACGACAACATTTAAAAAATCGTCATTTAAAAACATACTCGCAGTGTCGTAGTCCTAAACTTAATTTTGTACTGCTATATTATAAATAAATTTGACAAACATTAAAAAAAAACCCATTTAAACTATTATATTCATCTAAGAGTGAAGAAAATGACCTCTATAGAGGTGGTAATATTTTTGTTCTATGTACTTTAGTTTTAATGTAAAGTGGCCTAAATTATACCTAAAAATCTTTTTCGTACCACTTGCTCAAAAAAGTGACATTCTATGCCACAAAAAGCGAACATAACAATAGTCATTTTTAATCTGTTAAAAACAGGGAAAGAAAATTGTACTGAATTTCATTCATCCTCTAGGGGGAGAATGTGATTTAAATTTGGAATACTTACCGAAATTTATACTGAACTACATCTGTGTTTACACCATTGAGTTTGTATATAAAGCATTATACCTACATCTTATTGAAAAAGGAATACGCATTTATTATGCAGTTATGATTATTAAATAAAATTACGAAAACCGACGAGGCCGTATGAGCTTGATGCCTTTGCTTTTCCGAAAAAAAATATTAATCTAGGAATTTGCCGCGTTTTTGTTTTTTTCAAATACATAAACGTTAAGTTTATTTTAATTTATTTTCATAAATAAGTTAATGTAATAAAAATACGTTTAATTGTCATTATTTTTAATAAATGCTTATCTCATATTATTATTGTGTTAATTTTTTCGCAAATGGTACGAAAAGTAGAGTATTTTCCTCGGTGATAAAGCTGCCTTAGTCTTGGGTGAACTTAAATCCCTCGCTACACTCAGGACTCTTCTTAAATCCCTCGCTTCGCTCGTGATTTAAGTTATTAACTCCCTCGCTACGCTCGAGAGTAAACCTCGAGTCCTTCATTACGCTCGCGATTTAAATCGTCACCCGCGACAGAAGACACTGCTTTATCCCCTTGGTTAATCTACTATTACGCATCCGCGAATTCTGCACCTGGTTTTACGTAATATTTTTACTACATTCTTATGTAAATTGTTTTCAAATACTGTTAAATATGTACAGTAATAAACCTTGTTTAAGAATAAAATAAATAACTATTTACTTATTGATCTTATTTTTTTTTAAACCCCTATGTTTTACAAAAGTCGCTAAAATGGGTGGTACTCTTAATTTAAACACTTGTAAAATATTATTGTAATCATATTTTTAAAATAAAGCGATCACACATTATTTCTTATCTCATGGACTGTTACTGTTATGAGTATAACAGTAAAAACATTTAAAGTACTCCACTCGAGCAAGTCATAAATTAAGTTTTAGTAACAGCGGGCAGAACGCGCAGTAAGCGGTCCAAAGTAACTGGCAAAGTAAGGTACCCTTTTTTTTTCGCGCAAGCGATCGAGCGGTTAAAGGCAATTGATTTTTGAATAAAAAACATGTTTTATCAAATAAAGGTTTAATTTAATAACGCGTGTTGCCTCCATGGGCATCTACCACAGCTCTCATACGATTAGGCATAGAGTTTATCAACCGCTCTATGAAATTTTGAGGGATTATCTCCCATTCCTCTTCTATGGCAGTTTTCAACTCCTGCATCGTCTGGGCAACTGGCTGACGAGCCCTAACACGTCTTTTTAGCTCGTCCCACATGTGCTCAATGGGGTTCATGTCTGGGCTTCTGGCTGGCCAGTCCATAACTGTGATGTTCACATCCCGAAGATATTCCCTGACGATGCCGGCCGCATGGGCTCTTGCATTATCATGCATAAAAAGGAAATTTGGGCCCACATAGTCCGCGTATGGTATCACCTGAGGTTCTAAGCACTCACGAATGTACCTTTCAGCATTTAATGTTGGCAGCCGTGGTCCTGTAACAACCTCAAGTTGAGTTTTGCCGCTCGCGGATATACCGCCCCAGACAGTCCATGAGCCACCGCCATAAGCAACCCTCTCTTCAAAGCAGCATTGTGCGAAACGCTCTCCCTTACGTCGGTAGACCTTCTTCCTTCCATCATTGCCATGTAACACAATTTTAGACTCATCAGAAAAGAGTACACGGCTCCAATCTTGCTGTGTCCAATTTAAATGACTGCGTGCGAAATGAAGGCGCGCTGTTCGGTGGGCTCGCGTTAGTTTGGGCCCATTAGCTGGCTTGTGTGGTACCATATCGCGTTCTTTTAACCTTCTCCGAACAGTTCGAGCGCTCACAGATACTCCGTGGAAGTCGCGAAGTTGGTTTTGTATCTCAATGGAGGTAAGGTGACGATTTCTCAAGCTGGTCGTCACGATGAATCGATCCTGCCTTTCAGTTGTGACCCGAGATCGTGGCCTTCCTTGGCGACGAACAAAGCCGCCAGTCTCTAGGTACCTCCGATAAACATTTCGGACCGCAGATCGACTTAAATTAAGTTGAGCACTCACGTTTTTTGGCTGTGTCCGGCCTGAATAAGTGCCACAGCTTGGGCGGCGACTTCAGGTGAAGTATCCATAGATTATTGATAGAACCTCACCTAAATGTTAAGAATAAGTAATGTTTGTTGCAAAACCAAAGATATCAATCACTTTTTCAAGAATTAAATCCAAGTAAACCAATAAAACCAAGTTTTCTTAGTATTCGATTGTTTGATATCAACAAACAGGCTCCAAATTGTCTTTTGTTTCTTTAAATTCTGTGTTCGAAATTCAAAAAAAGACTATTGAATGAAATTGTGAATGTGCCAGGTTCAAAACTGCATAAAAACTTTTTGCTCGACCTAATATAAAATTTTAGCTAGGACCAAACGAAACTGAAAATACAAGGTGGGCCAATAGATGTGTCCAGAAGTGTATTTGCAGGGGAAGGTATTTTATGAGCGGAAGTGGGTTCAGGACAGGCCACCGTGATGATAAAATAACATTTTGTATTTTTTTTTTGGTATATTAGTTGGTAGAAATCAATGATTTTTTTTTGTCAAGGTAGAGAAGTACTTACGTTGTTGAGAAAAAATATATAAAATTAAAAATCAGCACATTGCACTACCGTTCTCAGGTTTGCCGTGTATTTTTTTTTGCTTGGGAAATTCACCCAATCTATCTCGAAAATAATGGGTACCTAGACTAAGCAAAATGCTATCGTAATTAGTCTATAATGTTCCCACTGCTGGGACACAGGCCTCCTCTCGGTGAGAGGGAATGTCCCATAATCCACCACGCGGGCCCAGTGCGGGTGGGTAGATGTCACATGTCTTCGAATTTTTGGTTCTAGGACATGCCGGTTTCCTCACGATGTTTTCATTCGCCGTTTTTGATAGCAAAGTGCTATAATAAAATAAAATTGTAACTACCGGATGGCATTGACATTTAATTAAAATCAGATTTTTAGATATTTATCTTTGTTGACGTTGGCTCGCTATCGGAAGGGTCAGCTAGTGTCAACGCTGATAGTCTCGTGATGTAGAAGCCATCTTCATATACTCTCGCATAAGCCTCTGGAGACGGCTCTGCGTCTGCACTGTCACCCGGTAACACAACACTTGCTTTCCCTCTTCATTTTCTATCCTCCAATATAGATAGCCACGCTGGTTCTGTAAATAAAATGGGGTTTACAGCTTAACAGCTATTTCAAGTTAGGTGCCTTCGTACTTATGTGGATTTCTTTTATCAACGAGAAAAGCGCCTAAAGCAATATTTACAAATTACAAATACAAAATTGTTTATTGTGGCAAATAGAAAATTACATTACATAACGTGTTTGGAGTCTCCTTTTACGCAAACAATGCTGCTGATTCTGTTGTACACCGATCTAAACTATCACTAAAATTCCTTACTTTTGGCTATGAGACTCTTAAAGCTATTCTGAGACGCGTATTATGTTCAGCCTCGACATGTTTTGTATGGAATTTTTCACTTTTTGTATGGAAAATGTAAACATTATTACCAATACGTTGAGTTTAGAGGTGTGTAGGGGTTTTATAATTGGAGTCGAAATTTTCATAATTTTTGCGATAGGACACACCGTTTTCGAGATATATAAGCAATAGAAAAGAAAAAAAGATACAGTACTGTTTTTGCATCTGAAGTAACGAAGTAAGTAGTACTACTAGTAGTAGTTTAGTCGCAAATGATTTAATAAGTTTTTGCCCTGTTTGAACAGGATGTATCTTTCCTAACAGCTGATTATGTCTATACGCATAGGTCATGCACCTTATAACGATAAATCTGAGTATAACCTACGATGCGTTGTTGCCACTCTGACGCAAGTCACAAGTACAAATATTTTCGCTAAAAAGATGGCAATGCATACACACACACTTGCACTTTCATTACAAAGGTGGTTGCGTTTTACTCTGATTTGTAAGCTATTTAATTTGTTTGAAAGAAAAAAATAGTAGATTATTAACCAAGGGGATAAAGCAGTGTCTTCAGTCGCGGGTGACGATTTAAATCGCGAGCGTAATGAAGGACTCGAGGTTTACTCCCGAGCGTAGCGAGGGTGTTAATAACTTAAAACACGAGCGAAGCGAGGGATTTAAGACGAGTCCTGAGTGTAGCGAGGGATTTAAGTTCACCCAAGACTAAGACAGCTTTATCACCGAGGAAAATACTCTACTTTTCGTACCATTTGCGAAAAAATTAACATAATAATAATGGAGATAAGCATTTATTAAAAATAATGACAATTAAACGTATTTTTAGAACATTAACTTATTTATAAAAATAAATTAAAATAAACTTAACGTTTATGCATTTGAAGAAAACAAAAACGCGGCAAATTCCTAGGCTAATATTTTTTTATCGGAAAAGCAAAGGCATCAGGCTCATACGGCCTCGTCGGTTTTCGTAATTTTTTTTAATAATCATAACTGCATGATAAATGCGTATTCCTTTTTCAAAAAGATGTATAATGCTTTATATACAAACTCAATGGTGTAAACACAGATGTAGTTCAGTATAAATTTCGGTAAGTATTCCAAATTTAAATCACATTCTCCCCCTAGAGGATGAATGAAATTCAGTACAATTTTCTTTCCCTGTTTTTAACAGATTAAAAATGACTATTGTTATGTTCGTTTTTTGTGGCATAGAATGTCACTTTTTTGAGCAAGTGGTACGAAAATCTCATTTTTGGCGCTTTTTATTTTTATACCGTATCGAATTATTACTAAACATGTATATTATACGTAGTGTAATTTAATGCCCCTCTGATATATATATCAACTGTGTATAATAAATAAATACCAAAATTTGATCGGGGAGGTAAGGTGGGGGGGGTTGAAGTAGGTAAGGTAGGTACTTATTGCAATCTGCAATGATTATTTGGGTAAATACGCATCTAGGTATAAATATCCACAGTGCACTTGTGGTTGACGACTCACCTAGCGACGTACGACGTAGTAGACTTACGCCTCAGGTCGCAAAACGTTATTTGAAATAGTCCTCGATCTTTGCGAAACCTACCCAACCCAATTACTATTACAATTACCTAAAAAGCAGACAAAACTCGATAAAAGTATGATAAATAAATATTTACCAATGCGATACTGTTGGGCACCGACATCACGCTGGTGAGGGAAGTCATAGTGTCTGTGGTCATCACTGGACAGTCGTAGATCCCGCAGCGTTCTAATAACATTAAAAACAAAACATAATTTTCTATTTGCAATATTCACATATAGCTAGGAATACGGTCAGAACTTTGCATTATCTGACCCAACTTACAAAGAAGAAAAGGGGAAGAGGGGTCGGGTTGTGTACGTAGTCAGTGACCTCACTGACTACGTAGCCTAGGCTGCGAATGAAATATTACGGCGGAAAAAAATTATTTTGTTTTTTATATAAGTACAAATTCAAGACTAACTAAGAGTTCGTGTGGTACCCTAATATCGAGCTTTATGTCTACCCAGACTTTTTCTAATGGGTCAAAACTGTTTTGTGGCCAACCCCTAACTCTTCAGCTATGTTGTCGTAACTATACTAATATCTTGCTCCACTTTTTCAAACATGGCATTGACTACTTATATCCGTAACAGGGAGACCAGAGCGAGCTGCATCTTTGACATCAAAACTACTGGACTATAAACTCTTGAACAAAGAGATTAAATTGAATTTAATGTCTTTGCTCTTGAACCAACATAATATATTGCTACTCTTACTGACACTGCGTTATGTCCATAAACGTCACATTTTTTTTGCGTATTGTATCGCATTTTTCCTTTTTTGTAATAACCTTCGATCAATAAAATAGTACAATAACACTTCAAAGCTCGGACCGGTAGGATAAATTGGTCCGAGCTTCAAAATGTATCGAATTTCTTCGTTATATTCTAGTTATTGTTCTGAGTTATATTCACTCATTTTGACGGACAGAAAAACAATTGAAAATGGCGGGAAATCGTTTTTGTTTTTCACTTTTCAAAAGTCAATGATGTAATGGTATCAAAACCAGCCAGATACAAACAGTACAACCAAAGAGATTTTACTACAACTTTATACCGTACCTATAAAATACGAAAAAAAAATCGTTTTGGCCAATCCCTACCCATCACGTTATCTAATAAAACAACGCGATGGGTATTGGGTAGGATCGGCAGACATGTTGTTACACACCTTCAACACAATATTTTACGCGTGATAATGCGCATTTGAGACTGTCCTTAACTTTTTAAGTTATTGCTAAAATGCTACCTTGTTGAAATGGCATTCACATTCAGATTACATTAGTTAATTGAATTATAATAATAGGGAGTGATATATAAATTTATATCGACACTATTTTAAAGAAAGATTGATTTTACCTCTCGGTACAGGTACAGTAGGCCGCACGTCAATGAGTACTAACATATATTCCATGTGAGTGGTAACACCACAGAATATGTAGATAATAATTCCTACTGTAACACAAGCTGTACAAGCTTTAAGGCTCCCACAGACAGTCGCGACGCGACTCTTGTAGACCAATTTCCGTGACGTTGATCTACTAGAGTCGCGTCGCGCCTGTTTGCCTTTACTGGATTTGTTACCCCTGACGTGCGACGGTTCCGTACATTTGCGGTCTAAATGTATGTATTGCAAATGAAACGGACGGACGGTTCCGGACGGGCAAAAACACATCGAGAGTAATTAAGTGTCTAAACGTTTTGTCTTTAATTTTTAGTTCGGGCCCCGGACTAATCTTATATCCGTAAGTGATACGGTGTAGGAAACGTCCGTAACTTCGGCCGAAACGACGAACTTCGTGCTTATGGGGTAGGCCCCCAGCTTGTACGATAGTGAGGAACAGTATTAGGTAGTCTGGATAGTCAAAGTAAACTTACCGGGACTAACTTGCGTTCTCAAGTTAAGATGATTTATATGGATCACAACATTTTGGTCAAGGTTTCGAGACACGAAATCTGCAATAAAATTATGGATTAGGTATATCGGTGTTATATATTGTCCTTGTAGGTAAATGAATAAAAGTAGAATAAAGGAGACAGGTACACTGTTTACTGTTAAGGCTCCTACAAACAGGCACGACACGCGACGCGAATCGCATGCGACACAAAGGAACCGCCTACGCCTGTCGCGCAACGATTGGTGCCTTAGTGTCGCGTGCGATTCGCGTCGCGTGTTGCATCTGTTTATAAGAGTCCTTACAGTTAGGGTTGGCAACTTTTTATATCAAATATAGTATATTAGAAGATAGTGCGTGTAAACATATTGTAGATAACTATTATTGCACTCTAAATTAATGTTACAAAATACCATTAATTCAGCTTTTATGAGATTAAAGACTCCTACAAAAAGGCGCGACATGAGCGCGCTGCCTGTCGCGCGACGAGCGGTGCCTTTGTGTCGTGTACGATTCGCGTCGCGTGTCGCGTTTGTTTAAAGGAGCCCTTAGCTGGCCATATTGCACTTATTTCGCCATTTTGTATTGAAATGAAAATATTGTAGTTATTTTTTTTTTATACTATCGTATTTAGGCCTCTAGTATAGTAGAATACTATATTATATAGTAGCGTTGGCAACCCTAATTACAGTAGACCGGTCGTCGGTGGTACTCATAACACTTTGATCTTGAGCTGCCCTTGCATAGTAGGTACCTACGGTGTTTCCATTGGATGCGAGGCCAGCCGATACTGGTTTTGTTACCACTGACGTGCAGCCTACTGTTCCTACGCTAAAATAAATGTTTCAGTCGGTTCCAAACCCTCTATAATTAGTAGGTAGGTAGGTAGTTCGCGGTTCTTACCATGGGAAGTTTATGAAGTTTTGTTGGGAAATTCGTAGCGAGTCGCTTGTGAGCGATAGATAATAAGCATAATAGGTAATTTCAGTGTTTTAGGCCGAATAACTGTGCGGCTGTCAATTGTGAAAATTGCGTGTGGTGCTGTTGCACTACAAACTTCGGTAAACTCACCGGCATAAAAGTCCAAGCTGACTAGCATGTCTTCGCCAACCGTGACGTAACACGGAATATCATCGTCACACCCTTGAATGTTCACAGCCGACAACTCGTAAGCCGACCCTGTTGAAATGTACATAATTAAGTAGGTAAGTATACAGGGTGGCAGGGACATATTCGACGCGCCACCAGCTGCAACCATGAATTCAGCGTAGTAAAATTTCGCCGGTCATCAAAAAATATCTGCTGTTTTATAGAAAACTGGAATACGTACGCGGTCTAAATGTACGGAACAGCCATTTTTTCCAGGGGTCCAGAATCATGTAATGAATCTATAGGTGCAGCCGACAGCAGATAGCATAACAGCCGAGCTAATTCTGTAACAATCTTACCGTGAATACTTAGGAGCAGTGAGTTGTCAATAGTGTCAAAGCTCACTTCACCTACGTTTTCACGGTGAGATTGTTACAGAATCGCCCGGCTGCCTGGTTCATGTCTCTGCCACCCTGTATAAATTATTTCGCATTTCTGGGAAACTCAGTGATCATTGTGTCAGGTTGGTATAGTCAAGCGCTATTTACACGACACAAGGTTCTTCCATGGCATAAAATTAAATTAAAGCATCAATAAACATCGTTTAACCCTGTACCACGAGCTACAAGCTCAAGCGTCACGTGCCGTGACTGCGGCAAAAGCTAATGATGGAAGTGGTTTAGGCATAGGATCTCAACGTGGGCGCTAACGCCCCCTCGTGGGCGTTTGAGACTTTCAGGGGGGCAGTAGAAGACCCAGAGAAAATCAGGAGACGATGAGATGGGATCTTACGACTATAATTAATAGTACACGTTTAAATACATATAATTGTGGCAATAGCTTTTTCAGATTCGTGACATGAGGTAAGCAAAAAACATTGCGGGGCTCTAGAAAAAAAAAACTCAAAGTAGGGTGGGTGGGTTAAATAAGGTAGAGAACCTATGGTTTAGAGCATGCCACGAGTCACCACGACGTCACTTGCGGAGTGACAAACAAACAGGTGACGCGTGTGCGTGTCGATTGACGCTCGAGGCCGTGAACGGGTCTAGAGTAGTCAACAGTATTTTGGATTATGCAAGTCATTTGCGGAAATGAAGCCCCGTTTACACGATGCTAGTTTATTGCCTGTGGCATACCATAAAATTTAAGCAATAATTGACTGGCACCGTTTTAACAACACGTACAATTCTTGCTCATTACGAGCAAGTTATACTACTCAAAACTGGTGTAAACAGCACGTAGGTACAATATAATTGCTTATTTGGTTTTGAGGCTGCTCCTTATTTAGGTCTTAGGCAGTCTGTCAGCCTCTCTATGAGAGAGACTCGGGCTGGACCATAATCAACCAGAAGGGCCCAGCTGATGGATGATTGCCACATGTCACGTCATGTTTGACACGTTTGGTGTAGTGGCTACAGTGGCTAAGTGTAGTCAGCGAAACCAAATGGTCCTGGGTTCGAATCCCGGTAGGGGCAAATGTTTGTCTGATGAATATGGACATTTGTACCCGAGTCATGGATGTATATTTATAATATGTATGTATTTACGAAAAAAAAAATGTATTTAAGTAGTGTATCAACCATCTGGTATCCATAACACAAGTCTTAATTAAGTGCTTAACTTGGAACTAGATGGTGCTGTGTGCAATGTCAGACGATATTTATGTCATATCTACTTTTCAGTTGCATATACCTACCGATTTGTTTCTTTCGCTGTTATTAAAGCAGTGGTGATGAAATAAATTAGGTACCTACACAAAGTAAAGTACACCACTGCCTGGGTTCGAACCTACAATGGCCGAGGCTATCATCTACCACTGAGCCACCACAGCTCTATGTCTGCAATTACCGCTACAATTTTAAATGCACTACGATCGTACTGTTTTAGGAGATCTAGCAACAATCTCAGCATCAAATCGGTGATCAAAGTAAAAAGAAACTGCAGCAATCCTCGGAACCTCTTACTGCCAACATCCGAGGGTTAAGGGCAAAATTCACAAATCGTACTTTGACTTTACTTTGCTACGTAAGCGTTTCTTACGAATATGAACCTTATTTCATGCGTCTAATGTTTATATTCCTATATGCAGTTGTAAATAAGTGTTTAATATTAATAAATAGTGACTGATGGTTTAATACTAATAATTATGAACCAGAACCAATAATGTTGATATTCGTATGAAACTCTTCCATGCAAATATGACAATTTAACTACTTTACAAACGCATAAATTTCCCTTAACTCATTCACAAACTATACATATCAATAGCTATAGCTATAGCTTACAATAGCCCGACCTGCGGATAATTGCGTAACACACTAACAGTAGGAATGGCTTTAATTTTGACAGCTCAACAGCATTCATTGCGTTATTTACGTTGTTGAGCAGACAAATTTTATCGAACATATGAAGCAGTGCATAGCAATATCCTTCTAAATTATTCCGATTGGAATTGAAAGTGTGTTACGCAATTAGGGTGCAGTACACGAGTAAGTATATTGTGTAGATAACACTGTGCTGCTGATAATTTTTGGTGAATTAATCATATCACAATCGCAACTTATTGGCACACTCATTTCCTAAGACCCGGTAATTAAAATTAGGCAAAAAATCTGTTTTAGTTTATTGGTACTTTATTAGATGTTCAGTAAGATAAGATAAAAATTATAAATAATTAAATATCTTACATTCAACAAGATAAGATAGTACACGTTTCTATTTTTGTTAGGATTTAGGTACCTACTACCCACCTACTCTACTTACCTATTTATATATTTGTAGTAGGTAAATAAATAAACAAATCGGAATGAAGATTTTTTTAAGGAGGTTATCAAGGCGACATACAAGTAGATTGATAGATAGTAGATTTTTTTTAGGGTCTGCGGGCGGCGGACTAGTCTATCGCTTGCATCCTAATTGTATAAATCCTAGGCTCTTTCAAACAGGCGCAACACGCGACGCGAATCGCACGCGTCACGACCGCTCCTCGCGCGACAGGCGGTGCCTTTGTGTCGCGTCGTGTCTATACTATCAATACATCTATCATATATCTAATTATCTACACTATCAATCATAATCTGAATAATTCTGAAGGATAATGCTTCATATGTTCGAATTTGTCTGCTCAACGTAATAAATAACGCAATGAATGTTGTTGAACTGTCAAAATGAAAGCCATTCCTACTTAACTGTTATAGTGCGTTTCACGAAAGAATTCCCTTCGCCGTTATATTGGCACACCTGACTGTCAAGAACGTCAAACGCTAGACGCATCGTAGGCTTTATTGAGTTTTTCCAAGATTTATAGTTGTTTTACGGTTTTAATCACGCCGAAGACACTTAAAAGTGGCGAGAGAGAGTTGGTGTTGAAAGTCAAAACGTTTTGTGAGAGTGAAAAACGTAACAAAGCCCCAATAATTCCATTAGAATGTGTGAGACTTCGCGTCGCCGCCATAAAATAGGGTTGCCATTGCCAGAACTAGATGCTCCCTAGTCCCCGCTGCTACCCCGTAGGTGCCTACCTACACCTTTTAAAATAATTAAAGACCATAAAGAACCACCTATCTACGAAGTCGATTCATTGTTAAAAGAACACGGTCATAAAGTTGTAAGACTTCCTCCTTATCATTGTGACCTGAATCCAATCGAACTCATATGGAGTCTGTTGTAAAGGCGGATTGCTGAAAAAAACGTGGGTCAGGAAGCAAACAATATTGTAAAAATAACTGAAGTGGCAATTTGCAGTAGCACGCCAGAAGAGTGGATAAAAGAATGCAGCCACGTAGAAACCATAGAAGATAAGTACTTCAACAATGAAGTAACTGTTGATAACAAAATAGATCGATTTATAATAGAAGTAGGAGATGACTAGATATACTAGATATACTATAGGAGATACTTCAGACGATACTGACCCTGGAGATAGTGCTATATCGCCTACACCCGATATAGCACTATCTCCAGGGTCAGTCCTTTGGAGTCCTTTGGAGGAGCACAGTTATTTTATAAAGTAATTTTGTTGTTAATCATTACAGCTTATTAACAAGTTTCGCAAATAAATAATTATTATGGTTATATTAAGAGTTTAATTTTATGAATACTTATCTTTACACGTAAGGTATAATTTTCTATAGACCTTTGTTGAAAGGTGACCAAACAAAAAGAACAACCAAAATAAATTTTCGTTTTCAATTTATACCTACTGATTTACTGGGTAATATAATTTTCACAGCCTGGCAGCACTCATTTAAGCGCTACCAACATTACAGCGAACGGACTTCTTTGATGAAACGCACTATACCGTCTTATTAAAAAACACGATCTAACTTTAGCCCGAGCCTAAATCTTCGATTTAGTTTTTGTATTTGGAACTTTGTGCCGACTTTAGTAAAGTTCTTAATACAAAATAGACAATCCAAGACCAGACCAAGTTGTCAGTTTTGTAATAAGAAGTGTATTTCGATTTCTGTTAGGTTCTTATTTCAAAAACAGGCTCGATGGTTTAAACCATGTCAAAAGAAAAACCTTGTTTTGTAATAAGACCATTAGTGTGTTACAGAATTACCGCACTAAACATGGCAGACACGGACCCGGGAAGGCGGCGCATGCACCATGTTTCGCACGACTCTAAAGAGGAACTGCGGCCGTAGCATAGGTAACATTCATGATGGCTGCAGAAGGTGACGGGGTCCATTACAACATCAGAAGGTCAATAACTACCGGCCGAGGAGCGATAGGATATGCGCAAGTGCTCCATCGTCGGCCTGGCTGGGATTGGGGAAAGAACACCGTGGCGTATAATTTCAGAGTCTGACAGACCAATCCGCCCGGCCGGAGGACTTTCATGAGGGTTTCCAAACGAAAAGAGCGTGCGGTAACCACACACACAATTTTTGCCAATGCCTACCAAATACCTAAAGTCTATTCAAATCCTTGTTTCTTATTGATGTTATTTTCAGATAAATATCAAAGTTATGCTCGTGTAAATGAAGGTGATATCATAATTACCTACCAGTATTATTGAGTCTTAAAAATTTTAGAAGTTGCAGCGCAAACTGAACTTTAAGTAAGTACATGTGTAAGTTTTAAAGTGGTTTTTCCAAAAACACATATTTATTTACATGTTTGGAAACTAAATCGCGAACGCAGTACTGCGTAGGTATAGGTAATTGTTCTAGAATAGTCATTCTTATGGATTAAAATAAAAGCTGATATTTTAGATGACGAAGCTTATCAAAACCGATAGCGTTTGAAATCACAGCAACGTCATAAAAGTGAGATTGTGATATTTAATGAATCACTGATATTTAATCACTTTTTATCGTTTTAAGTACCTACGTACAAAAATACTAAGTTGTACCTTCTCACTGTTAATTGCCACTGTACAGTCAAATAATCTAATGATGCATAATGACGTAATTTTTAAATATTTACTCAATCCTTTGATATATGTCTAAGAACGCATTAGTAAGAAGGAGCCTCCCACCAACATTCGCTGTGATTAATCAAAGCACAGCGAATGTTGATAAAAATACGTTATACTTACGAGTACTATAACAAAAGAATGTAGCTAGTTATGAATACACCTCGCCCGTCTGCTCTAGATTAAGCTAAGTATGTCTATCTTTGCAACCTCAGCGGTCTATGCCCGCCGCATGAGCCCTGTACGCTTTTGAACTTAGAATAAAACTCGCCTCCAAATCGGCAGTACGTGTTCTCATTTTTATCCTCAGTAAAAATCCTGAGTAGTTAGATTATTGTCAAAAACGGTTTCTCACGCTCCGAAACCAAAAGTGGCGCAGCCGGTAGGATTTCCTCCTTGAAATCCGTAGTTTCGCGTTTTGTCCGTCGTCCAAATTCGACCAGGCGTAAACCTACGAATGCAGAGGAAATCCTCGAACCAAAGAAATATTCTTTTGAATCGCGTGAGTGCAGAAATCGTCGAGTATGGGAGTCGCGGGCGGTTGGTGAGTAAATCTTTTCGCCAATCCTATGTTCCCCTATTCCTCCTATATTTTTCATAAGTTTTAAATGTTATTTTCGAGATCAAATCTTGCTCATTATAACAGTGTTTAGTCTAGTTGATAACTCTGTATCAAATTATATAGTCTTATCTCTGTGCAATTCACAGAACATGAAACATAGAGTAGTGTCAATGTTAGAGAGTTCACATTTTAATATAATGTTTTAGTCTTGAAAATTTTAATTGAATAAAATAAACTGTATTAGCTGTTGATTCTATGAAAAGTAGTAATCTAAAGTAATTTTTAAGGAAAAACTATTTTTACAAATTATTCATTAAAAGTTTTATAAATTTTATTTTCTAAATGTATCCAGTATTCCCGATTATATTAGTGCTTTAATTGTGTGTTTATTGTATTTTAAGTGTGTGTGTGAATTTTAATAGGATTGTTTTAAAGCGAGCTGCAAAATCTGATCAATTCATTACTCTATAATCATGACGACGCCCACGCCCACAATAGTTGCAGTTGCACCAATACCAAACGAAATTGTAAACTTAATCCCACTGTATAATGGTGACAAAAGACAGCTAAACCTTTTTTTGAGAAAATGTCAGTACGTAGTTGATCGATATAAGGGCAGTGTAGAACAAAATCTTTACGTTTTTAATGTTTTAACAAGTAGATTGAAAGAGGATGCAGCTGCGCTCTTATCGGAACGTGAAGATATTGTTACATGGTCGGAATTCAAACAATTGCTGATTCAACATTTTGGAGACCCACGTAGTGAAGCGTGTATTAATATTGAATTAGAATCGTTAAAAATTAAGTCCGGTGAAAACTTTTTAGACTTTTGTAATAGAATCCAAAATGTTCGCTCGTTATTAATGTCGAAGGTGAATTCAATTGATGATGTGGAATTAAGACGTGCTAAGGCAATTATCTACAACAATACGGCTCTCAATGTATTTTTGTACAACCTTCCTGAAAGTATGGTGCGTATCGTTAGGCTTAAATCGCCTACAACCTTAGAAGCAGCTTTGAGTATCGTACTTGAAGAAGTCAATTTCTTAAATCAATATAATATGCGTAACCGCTTTCTTGGGAATAGTCAAATTTCGGGATCTACTTCAAGGTCATCGGTAACCCAACCAGAGGTGAACAAACCTACCGTACCTTTTCAGCCTACACAAAATAGGATACCTCAAACAATGGGTCAAGGTCAATCATTTAAGCCAGTATTAGAGTATCGCCCCCAAGCTGGTTTGCAACCGTTTGGTTATAGGCCAGTTCAGCAGTTTGGTTATAGACCACCACAACCGTTTGGCTATAGGCCACCTCAATCGTTTGGCCATAAGCCACCTCAACCGTTTGGCTATAGGCCACCTCAACCGTTTGGCTATAGGCCACCTCAACCGTTTGGCTATAGGGCACCTCCACAGTTCGGCTACAAACCACCGCAACAGATTGCATCGAATCTTCCCCAGGTATTAAAGCCCCAAAATCAAGACAGTGACGTATCCATGAGAACAGCCCAACCTAAGCAGCAACACGGTTTTAATTTAAATGAGCTCACTATGAACGATTACGGATATGAATACGATCCATATTATGACGAATTTTACTCGCACTATTATAATCTAACAAATGACTATGACTACTTGAACGACATTAACTATTACTATGATGGTAACGAATGGTGCGTGAACGATTCTAAAGTACCTGATGCAAAATTAGAACCAACAAATGACAGTAATAAAGTGGATTTTCAGGAAAAAGCCTCGTTGAACGACAAGAAGTCTTAGAACTAAATTGCGATCCAAATTTAAAACTTCCTTACATTTACTTAGAAGAAATAGACGCAAGAATGATGATTGACACTGGTAGCATGAGATCATTCATTAGTCCTCGAAAGGCTTATGAATTTTTCCGTGACTATATTAGGAAAGAACATTTTCAAGTGGTAAGCACCCATGCTTCGAGTAGACACGATGAAGCAATGGAAATTCCTCCGTTACCTTCCTTTGTAACTAATACTTGGCATAAATTTTATTTGTATGACGTTGACGCACGATATGATGGACTTATTGGTAATGACCTTTTGCTACAATTAAACGCAGTAATTGATTTAAAAAACCAAGTTTTAACAACTAACACTACTTGTATTCCAATAATTAATAATAACTTAAATTATATTATTGATATACCGTCACGAACAGAACAACGAGTTAAGTTACCTGTCAATCAATATTCAAGCGAAGCTATTCTTGATTTTCAAGAATTTGAGAATGGTCTACGAATGCCTAGTGCTATAGTAAATTGCGTAAATGGATACGCATCCACAGTCATCCAAAATACTTCAGATAGTCCAAAACGATTAAATATAAAACAACCCTTTACAGTGACTAAATATGAAAATAATGAATGTAATATAAATTTTACTAAAAACAATACTGACATAGAGATAGACAAGTTACTTGAAGACAATTTAAGAAAACTCAGACTAGACCATACCAACGAGGAAGAACATGAAAAGATTTATAGACTTTGCGAGGAGTTCAAAGACATATTTTACTGTGACCAAATTCCCTTGACATTCACTAATTCGGTAAAACATCACATAAGGACTAAAAATGAAGACCCTATATATGTAAAACCGTATAGACAGGCTCCGTTTGTTCAAAACGAAATTAACAGACAAGTTGGCCAATTAATAAAAGACAATGTAATACAAGAGTCCCATTCTCCTTGGAATGCTCCTGTCCACCTGGTGCCTAAGAAGATGGACGCATCTGGTGAAATTAAATACAGGATGGTGATTGACTTTAGACGACTTAACGAAATTACTGTTGATGACAGATACCCCCTACCGAACATTCATGACCTTTTTGACAAGTTAGGAAAGAGCACTTATTATACTACGCTTGATTTAGCCAGTGGATATCATCAGATAGAGTTAGACGAAAGGGATAGGCAGAAGACCGCTTTTTCCACTCAAAACGGTCATTTTGAGTTCCTCAGAATGCCGTTTGGTCTAAAAACCGCGCCAGCTACATTCCAAAGGACAATGGATAACGTTTTACGTGGATTACAAGGACTACACTGTATGGTATACTTAGATGACATTATAGTCTATGGTAATAGCCTTGATAATATGATACAGAATTTACGGACTGTATTTGACAGAATCAGGGCCACTAACATGAAAATTCAACTAGATAAATCAGAGTTTTTACGCAAAGAAGTACTTTACCTAGGACACACAATTACCAAAGAAGGACTAAAACCTAATGATGACAAAATTACGGCTGTACTTAACTATCCCCTACCAAAAACCACGACTGAGATTAAAAGTTTTCTTGGACTAGTAGGATACTACCGACGTTTCATCAAGGACTTTGCAAAAATTACACAACCATTGACATCTTGTTTGAAAAAGCGAAACAAAATTATAATGGACCAGAAATACATTGACGCATTTAACAAATGTAAAGAACTCTTGACACACGCCCCTCTTTTACAATACCCCGACTATGACAAACCCTTCATTCTTACGACTGATGCATCAAACATAGCTCTGGGCGCAGTTTTGTCACAAGGACAAATTGGCAGTGACAAACCTATTGCTTACGCTAGTCGCACTCTTAGCGACACCGAATCACGTTACAGTACCATCGAGCGGGAATTGCTTGCTATAATTTGGGCAGTAAAACATTTCAGACCATACTTATATGGTCGAAAGTTTTACATATACACGGACCACCGTCCTTTAGTATGGCTCCGATCTCTGAAAGATCCAAGTAGTAAACTTACACGTTGGGGGCTCCGTTTGCAAGACTATGACTTTGAATTGATTTACAAAAATGGCAAACAAAACACCAATGCCGATGCCTTTTCTAGAATTAAAATTAACGCTTTAGACTCTGACGATGATAACGAATCACTTGCAGTTAACGTTGATGAAGAAGGGACAGAATACCTAGATAGAGTAGCTACAGAAAAGTCCACGGTTAAAAGGAAAAGAGAACGCAGCGATTCATCAACTATAACAATATCCGACACAAGTAGAACAGCGACTGCTAGTTCTATAGAGTTTCCCGACGAAATTATTAATGAACACCCTGTTCCGTTAGAAGTTAGTAAATCGGATACAATTCATTCAGCTTTAAACGAGTCCACTGGAATACCAATTTTACACGAAGCTATAGACACCAAACCAAATCAAATTTTAGTGTTCTCATGGCTCAAAAACGAAATGCAAGTGAAGGATCTCTCGCGTGCCAAACAGAAAGTATTAGAAGTTTTTTTACCAACAGATAATCCAGAATTGATAAAGGAATTTTTGAAACAATACATTAAACCAAAATTTAAGTACTTCATTTATTTTGAAGAAAATGAACATCGCAAATTATTCGGTAATATAATAATTCAGCTTTTTAGAAAAGATTTGATTAATTTTTATGAATGCACAGAACGAGTAATTTATGTAAAAGATGAAGGAGAACAGAGAGCTATAATAGTTAAGCATCATGAAGGACACACATGCCATCGCGGCATCAAAGAGACATTAGTTAGGCTTCGTAGGAATTATTATTGGGATAGAATGCAGGAGACAGTAGCGGCAGTTATAAATACTTGCGAGGCATGCCAGAAAATGAAATATGATAGAAAGCCCGTTAAACCTATCCTACAGCTGACACAAACACAGAATGCTCCGTTTCAGGAATTATTTATAGATCTCTTTAGTATTGAAGGTAAAACTTATCTAACCCTTATAGATGCCTTTAGTAAACTAGGTCAGGCTATCGAAATTCAGAACAAATCTACCCCAGAAGTTGTCCGTGCTCTAATGAAGTATTTTTCATACTACGGCGTTCCTAAAAGGATAAGTTCCGACCCAGGGTCTGAGTTCAATAACGAGTTGATGAAGGAATTTTTAAACTTACATAAGGTTGAACTTCACATTGGCACACCCAATAACCCCAATTCAATGGGTTTGATAGAACGATTTCATTCCACTATAATTGAAATATACAGATTGGCGAAGTACGAAAAACGATGTACCGATGCGGCATCAGTAATGACGTACTCGGTTATGGCATATAATCATTCCATTCACTCTGTTACCGAACTCACTCCATTCGAAGTTGTTTTCGGACATACCGATACAAATAACCCGTTTAGTATAGAGTTGGAAAAGCAATATTTTCAAAAAATGGTCAAGGATCATGCAAAACGAACCAGAGTCATGTACACACATTTGACAGATAGAATGGTAGCAATCAAAGAAAAACGCAGGGAAAGAAAGGGTGATGAAGTTGAAATTGAGTTTAATGAAGGCGAGATTATTTTTGCGAAAGACGTGAACAAGCGTAAAAGTAAAGACAAACCAAGATACGTAAAAGCAAAAGTTATAGGTCAGGCTGAAAGAAATATTTTACCAATTCAAGTAGGAGAAAGAATCACTAAAACCCCTATTAAAAATGTAAAACGCCCTCCGCAGGTGGTGCGGCATCCTGTCGGTAGTGATGCCCTCGCTGGCCCTTCATCTGCAAAATCTTGACGGAAACCCAGGTATATTCCCGGTAAAAGAAGGTCTGGCACACATTCAAACTGATCACTGGACTATAGTTAAGCTCATTAGTTTAGATAAGATTTATAATGATTTAAGTCACATATCCAGTAACTACCAACAAATGTGTAAACTTATCGATTGGAATGCATCATATTCTCAAGAATTCACGAGTATGAAAATACATACAGAGTTTATACGCGATATAACTGTAGAAAAATATCGACAACTAGTTCCGCAGAAACGTTCTAAAAGAGGCCTTATAAATCCATTGGGTTCTATTATAAAATTAATAACTGGTAACTTAGATCACGATGATGCCGTTAGGTACGCAGTACTTATTTCCAAATTAAACCATAATCAAATAATTGTTTCAAAAAAATTAACAATTGTCTCCAAGATGTTTGATAGCTTCATTAATGTAACTGAAACAATAAATCAGAACACTGTACACTTTCATAATCGCCTGGCAAAGATTGAACTGCTTCTGAAAGATTTATCTGCTAAGCAAAACAATTGGATTTTTTTAACTTACCTTACGGGATTATTTTCTGTATTCACGAGTAGTTTTCGTACTATCTTTGCTAGGCTAAGTGAAATTGAAACAGCATTAGCGTTAAGTAAACTATCTGTGCTACATCAATCAATTGTGAACTCTACAGAACTATTGTATCATTTAGAACTGATTTCTTACTCTGGAAACTTAGTGTATCCTCCACTAGAAACAAATTTATTGAAAATAGAGGAGACCATTTGTGTAAAGTCATTTATTAAAGATAATCAGATAACATTTATAATGGAAATTCCACTTACTGATAACTCATCATATAACTATTTTAAGATATATTCCTTACCAATCTTCCATGAATCCGAAAATAAAACCTTAGCTATTATTCCCAAATATCCTTACCTTCTGGCGAAAGGAATGAAATACTTACCGCTAATAAAACCATGTCGACCACTCTCTGCTGGCGATCAGTTTTTATGCACTGCAGACAATCAAGCCTTATACTATGAACTTACCTGTGCAGAACAGTTGATGAAATTTGAAGATGATCATACTCCCTGTAAACAACGAGAAATTCAAATCGAGAAAGTCAGGGTCCAGCAAGTCAACGCAGCTAGCTGGCTCCTTTATAGTAGATTGAAAACAACACTGACTAAGCAATGCGGCGAAGAGATCAGTAACCAACTTGTATTCGGCACTTACCTGTTGACATTAGACGAGCCTTGTGACCTGCAAATCTATGGAATTCATATTCACCGTCGTATTTCAGTTGAGGTGGAAGTTGTAGAGAAGATCCCCATTGTCACACTACCCCAGTTGCACGTGAATGCCACTCTCGCCAAATCAAGTGCAGTTAATATGGAAGGAATCAGTTTAGACGAAGTGAAATATATGGCCTTTTCGTTAAAACATAGTGAAGTGATCGAAAGTGTTTTGAATAAAAGGAAAGACTTTAACTTCAGTGAAAATTTAGGATATGTAACCTTAGGTTTAGTTATTTTTAGTTTTATTACGTTTTCAGTTTATATAATCTGGCTAAAATCGCCGAAATGTTTATTGTTCTGGCAAAATTATCGGAATGATTCTCAAATCGAACCCTCCGATAATTTCGCTCTTAGGGTCGGAGGAGTTATGAATACACCTCGCCCGTCTGCTCTAGATTAAGCTAAGTATGTCTATCTTTGCAACCTCAGCGGTCTATGCCCGCCGCATGAGCCCTGTACGCTTTTGAACTTAGAATAAAACTCGCCTCCAAATCGGCAGTACGTGTTCTCATTTTTATCCTCAGTAAAAATCCTGAGTAGTTAGATTATTGTCAAAAACGGTTTCTCACGCTCCGAAACCAAAAGTAGCTAGATAATGTTTACACCAATTTATAAAGGCCATGTAGTTAGTGTACTATGTATTGTTAGCACTGTTTCCTCCCGCGTAGGTATGTAATAATACTAGTCATAATAGTTATAATAGTATAATAATAGTCCTCCAGACCAAATTTCGGCCATGGCAGCCAATCTCAACGGAGAGCAGCCATCTACGCAGGAGATATTATAGTGCACAAGTGTGTTGCAGATACAGGTGACACTCTTCCCTCACTCTCATAGTCCTACGGTACGGCAATCTGACACGACCGGTGAGAGATCATGCGAAGGCCGCGCAGGGCAATTACATAGGAAATGTACCCAAGTCAAGCTGGAACAACCAATTTTTTTTTTCAAAATTATAATTTTGTTAATTATAATAACTATCTACATACTAACGCAGTTACCTACCTACATAAATTAAGACCAATTTTAATTCGAGAAGGGTCAACAAGAATTATAATATTATAATATATTTATAGGTAGGTACTTACATCTGCGTTCGCGATTGAGGTTCCAATCGTGTAATTGTAAATAAATAGTGTTTTAGAAAAAAAAATTGTTGAAAGATGAGTATGAATTTTTCAATAGTAAATAAGTATCTACTAGTCATTGTGAAACCCCTTAATTTACACAAGCTTATAGTTGATACCTATTCATTTTAGTGTTGTTTTACGTAACTTCTAGACAGTTCTTAGATCTTTTCATTACCAATGAGATGATCGAATCACGTGCGGGTTTGAAAATGCTTTACAGAGCCCTGGAGCCCTGAAAAATTTGTAGCAAAAGTATATGTACTTATGTACGTAGGTGGGTAAGTATCAGCCTATAATAATGTGCATAATAAAGAGTATTCTGTCTATCTACAAGGCGTTCATTGAGCAATTAAAATCGAGATTTAAATATGTAGGTACATCAGGTACATGTACATAGGTATGTTTCTAATTTCTAGTAATGCACATGGAGATTCATAACGTGGTGTAACAAAAAAAAAACACCGACTTCCAAAAAATACACTAAGTACAAAGTGTTATTTTTCACTTTGTAGTGTTTTTTTTGTGAGAAAGTTTTTATTTATCCCCTTTTTAGTTGTGGTACCTACCCCAAACAAAGTCATATACCACCACTTGCAATGTAAATAAATAACAGTGACAGGAAGTTATTACAAAATCATCAACATACACTAAGTGGTAAAAATACATATTATTGAAGTTGACTCAAAAACCACTCATCAGAACTTGACCAAATTTATATGGGACCATTCGGGAAGTATTATCCTTTTAAACAAAAGAAGAATTTATCAAATCGGTTTATACATGACGGAGTTCTGAGGTAACAAGAATACTACAAAAAAAAACTGCCGATTTGAGAACCTCCTATATTTTGTTGAAGTCGGTTAAAAACAGTTTGCCTGCACTTTATAAATCTGTTTTCAACAACAACATGCCTATCAGCTTGCTCTTCAAATAAACCTACTTGCAACAAGTTTATTATTAAAATAAAAACAATAGAACAAGAATAGCTTATCTTAAATGAGCAGAAACGGAAGATTAGACGATATGATTCGCTTACCACAGTCATGAAATGTGACAGTTCCGAACACGCTCACAAAAACCAGCTGCAGCAAAATGTACACTTCAAACATATTTAATTCTTCAATTTCTAAATCACTGTGGTATTCAAACAGGTTGAATGAAAGTTTAGCTACTGTGCTGAATGATATATCAACCACGGACAGGCCCAGTGATTATCGGCTCTGATAACACTGTAACGGACCCGAATAGGAGTTCAGCTGCATTGGACAAAGGTGATTACGATTACCCTTAATTAATTAAATTGTATGTACTTATGTAGCTACCTACCATTCACGTCACTATGATGATAACATAGCAAAATTCCTGACGAGATTTGATGCACTGCTGCAGTTGGTTAAACAACTTTAATGCAACGCAGCAGTTTAAAAATATACTATAGATTTTAAAGAATACGGAAAACAATGATAGATAGGGAATTCCTGGTAAATGTCTGAACATAACTTAGGTTTCATTGAACATTCTGCGCAAACCGCAGAGGGCGATGGCCGTCAGAGTCGTCCGCGGGTACCGCACGATTTCCTACGAGGCGGCTTGCGTCCTAGCCGGATCCCCGCCCTGGGACCTAGAGGCGAAAGTACTCGCGTCATTATATCGATGGCGCGAGGAAGAGCGGGCACGGGGCTCGAGGCCGGTGCAGCGGCAGATTGCGCTGCGCCGAGAGGAGCTCCGTCAGGTCTTGGTGGCGGAATGGTGGCAAAGGCTTCTGCGCCCTACCTCCGGCCTCGCTACCGTCGAGGCGATCCGGCCAGTACTCGACGATTGATTCGGGAGAAGGCACAGCTCCCTGTCGTTTAGGGTGACGCAGGTGCTGTTGGGGCACGGCTGCTTCGGCAAGTACCTGTGCCGCATAGACAGGGAGCCGGACGCTCGGTGCCACCATTGCGTCCATTGCGGGGAGGACACGGCGCAATACACGCTCGTCGAGTGTGTAGCTTGGGAGGAGCAGCGCCGTGTCCTCACAAATGAAGTAGGAGGCGATCTGTCGCTGCCGGCCGTAGTGCGGATGGTGCGGTGGTGTCCTTCTGCGAGGACGTGATGTCGCAGAAGGAAACTGCGGAACGGGAGAGGGAGATCTCGACTGCCTTCCCCGGCCGCAGAAGGCGCACCGGGCGCAGGAGAAGGGCGGACAACGCCCTTTTCCGGCCCCCATGAATGGGTCCAGGGGCGAGGGACTTGGGGAAGTCCCCGCCCATTATTCGATGGACCCGAGGCGGAGGCGCGCGCCTCTGAGGCGATGCACGGGGGCATGGGGTAGTTAAACACCTCACTACCCCGTGCAGGAGACGAGGCCCGGACAGACCGGGCCAGCACTAGTGTGGGGCTGCGGAAGAATTTGGATTCCCGCTGCCCCGCGCGAACGTGCGAGGAGACACCGGGGTGGTTTTAGCCGGTAAGAGTCCGGCACGCCCCTCCACCTTTTCCCCAGGCGGAGGTAGTCCATGAGGATTTCCGCCCGTAAAAAAAAAAAAAAAAATAGGATCTTACGATCCCGCGACCCCCGGCGTAGGTGTGAGATGGAACACCGGCGTGGTTTTTAGTCAGTAAGAGTCTGACAGACCCCGCCGTCCGCCCCAGGGCGGCGGACATCCATGAGGATTCTCCACCCCGGAAACAAAAAAAAAAAAATGGTATGAATAGGTATGGCAAAGACCAAGTTGATGACGAACAGCGTACCTACATCTAGGATCCCAGTGGGGAGTGGAAAGGTAGAATACGTCTACGAGTAGGTATCTCTCTCTGTCATGATCAAATAGTCTCTTTACAGGCAAGACAAGACAAAGAAGTAGCCAGACGCACCGAAAATTCCTGGTAGAGCTTTTCATGAGATAGATCTTATGAACCGAAATCTGCCTCTGCCCATAAGAGAACTCTGACGTGTGCATTCATTCCATCCTCACACATGATATGATGTCCACAAATACGGTCAAAGGTCACTTCTTACCGTGCTGAGCGACATTGAATTTGTGGGTTTGTGACTTAGGTTTTAGCTTTATGACCTATCCGGCAGTCAGAGTTTACGGCACGGTCCGGAGGTTAAAACAAGCATAACTCGCTAGTTGTAAACTTTCATCTGTCAAGTTAGAGCGATTACTGCGTACTATGCGGGATCGGGAGACCGTCGGAGTCAAATGCGCCTGGGAGGAAGTGGCATGATAGGAAATAATCACAACCTGCCGTCTGCCGTGCCCTCAGCAGTTTAACAAAGTAGAGCTAGTTATGAAGGTCTTGAACTGTTGAACTAATGACAATCGCGGAACATACATGGATGAGTATTATCTAAGGTCCTCCATCACCCTGAGTCCGGTAATCCATCATCCGTTGTCTACTGGTTGGTCTACGCGTCTTTATCTATGTATATTACATATTATAAATTGGAGTTGCTTTTCGCATCTGGCTGTGTGACCGCGTTGTTCTTTTAAATTACGCAACGGATCTTGATGAAGTTTTCCCCATCATGCAGAGAACTTATTCCGAAAGGTGTATGTGTTTCGTACATTTAATCGTTAATAAACTTACACAATTCACACATCTTGCCGAATCCAATCCACATCTAAGGGTCGCTTCTCGAAGTTGTGAAGGAGTAGGTATGTCTACATAGGGCAAGTCGTCCAGCTCGGTAGATAATTTTGAGAAAGAAGCCCACTGAGGATCCAGTTCGGGTGAGCAGCGTTTGGAAAACTTCTTCAAGTCTTCTCACCTATCCCTCAGTCCCGCGTCTTCAACCAGCGCATCCTGCCCGTTATGACATGTGGTGCTGAAACTGGGACACTGACAGTCTGGCTGGTCCACAAATTCAAGATTGCTCAGCGCGCTATACAGCGAGCTATGCTAGGAGTTTCGTTGAAGGATAAAATCAGGAATTAAGTTATCCGGAAAAGACCCGGAGTAACCGACATAGCTTGCAGAGTCAACAAACTGAAGTGGAGTGGGCTGGCCACGTTTGTCGAAGGACCGATGGATGGCCGGTGGAGCAGACGAGTCCTAGAGTGGAGACCGCGTATCGGCAAGCGTAGTGTGGGACGCCTCCCAGTTAGATGGACCGACGACCATAAGAAAGTGGTTGATGATTGCTTTAACTTTAATAAGGGGTGTGAAAAGGGTAGCGAAACATACATACATTTACTACGGCCGTGTGTCCACCGCACACCACCACCGGGACGTCACGTTCGTTCGAATAATCTCGTTTCTCGTTGACGTCCCGTTGACGTTGTGCGGTGGACAAACAGTGTCACTTGTACTCCCCGTCATAGTGCGCTTTTATAATTTTTAACGTGACGATATTATCGTGGACGTACACTTCCATGAAATTTATGGAAATACCTACGTGCACGTAATATTAACGTTATCGTGGACGGAAATTTAAAGTGTACGTTACGCCAGCGGAATGTTGTCGCTTATCAGGATTTCGACTTGACAGATAATTATTACTTCATGTCGTCTAATTGTGCCCGAAATTTATAATTTGTGCGTCCAGCCGATCCAAAAGTATTCACGAAAAACAGATTCCGCTGGAGTAACATTACCCCAGCGGCTTTTTTTTTCCTGGTGGTCGTAGCTAAATACAAACTGGCTACTTAGATCAATGACGTATTATATATACATCATTGACTTAGATATATATATTTTTTATATAAATGTGCCCAAAAAATAAAATTTGTGCGTCTTGAGGTTTCAGCGTTATTCAAGGTACCGCTGGGGTAGCGTTTAGCAAAATGCTGTATCTCTTAAACGGCATGACATACCTACTTACAACTACGATTTTTTTTACTACGATGGGTCTTAATTTGTACTATTTTTTTTTCAATTAGGCATTTTTTCAAAAACCCTAAAGTTGATCCTTGCACTTCAAGGAGAAATCTTAGAAACTTACCTATTATGGTGGTTTGTACCTTTTATGAACTCAATGCATCATGTGAAGTTGGGTGTTTCTATTCCAACTCCTAAGAGAATTATTCCATTTTCGTTCAAATCTGGCTACGATAAAATGTAAAAGAGAAATACATAACACTTTCTTGTTTTTATTTTCCCGTAAATAAAGCTGGCTTGCGATAATGGTTTGCACAATTCGATACAATGGAGGACGGTGCCACCCGTCCCAAATAATAATATTGCTTCCAAATCTTCCAATAGTTCCTAATAACTTGGAGCTATGAAATTACGGCTACGTTGCAATTAAAACAACGTTATGTAGTAAAAGTGCTAACAGCACTTTTACTACTGTGACGTCATCAGGCCATACGAACCATAATTGGTATGGATTTATTAATATTTTCAAAATCTAATATCAAACTTTCGAAACATTGTGTTTGTGAGTTTATTAACTCGTCAGTATGGTCCCTCCCTACTCTCTGATGAACTCTCGTCACATATAATAAAAGTAAAATAGTTATTTAAACCATTTAAAAGCGTCTTCATGTATTTCCATACATTTTACTTCCCTGTGTTATCGTCACGTTAAAAATTATAAAAGCGCACAATACGATATTTATTTTGTACTGGACAATACCTGGGAACCCTGAAGATATTAAAGGTCAACTTTTGTTTACTTTTTCTCGAAAACAAGTTTTTAATGTTACAAGTTAACTTTATATATCACGTCGCTGACAAGGAGGCGCTTTTGGTAAACATTTGAATTGAAAAAACAAGATGTGTTATTTTGTATGACAAAACTCTTTGAAGGTGAAGCTAGTTTTCTCTGTCTACGCTATGGACCCTAAAAAATGGAATAACTATTGACATCCTTCAAAACAATAAAAAATGATGGTGTCACTGCTTGATGTTTATTTTCCTATTTTCCCATAAAAATGTGTCATAGTTGTATGCCTCTATTTCTTTAACTTTAATTTAATATTGTTACGAGCTGGGGTTCGGGATAAATAAATTTATACCAATTTACACGAAAAACACACTATAATTAAAAATCACAAATACAGTAATCAGAAACTTTAAACACAATCACTTGTAGTTCACCATTAGTCCACTTTTACTGTTATTAGCTGTTCTTCACTGTTTCGCATTCTAAGCTGAACTGTCCTACAACGCTGTCAACCCCTTATTTATATGACGATACGGGAACGGTCCAGTGTAGTTCGGCTATTCGATAACAGATGGCGTTAGCGTCTAACGTGTAGTTCTTCTATTCGCTAACAGATGGCGTTAGGATCTACGTGACAAAATGATAGCAGAGCGCTGAGTTGCCTGGGGCTAGATTCTATGGGTGGATACCAAAATAAAATTAAGAAACTTGAATATTACTTTGAAGTCGAACTGTGCCTACCTTATGTAAAATTTACAATCGTCATTATGCAGTCTGTATCTAGCTAGCTGGGGTAAAGATTGAAATAAACAAATTCGATGGACAGAATTGGCAAACGTGGAAATTCATGATTATTCTATTACTTAAAAGTTATCCAGGTACAACGGATGTTATAAAGGGCACAATTAAAATGCTTACTCATCCAGGTGCATTGGCCAGACCAGAAATAATGGAAAATTTTAAAAAGGAGTAAAAAAATATATTTATGTTAGATAATACTGCACAATTAGTACTTTCAGCAAATATGACTGAGGATATGCTGCACAAGGTGATGAGATTCAGCACAGCAAAGGACATGTGGAATCAACTTGCCAGGCTATACGACGGAGCTACAGGAGATAAGAGCTACGACTAATTATGCATGAAGTTCTTCAGCTACCGAAAAAATTCTGAGCATGATATGGCCACGCATATATCTGCAGTAATATTTTTGTTCTACGACCTGAATACTGAATTAGAAGGAAACGATTTACCAGTAATCCTAGTAATATTTGCAAGATATTGGATACACTTTTTGCATTTAAGTCAAGTTGGCTTTTGATGGCAAAACAGCATAGAAACTGTGTCGTCAGATTATTAGATGCCCATGAAAGAGCGCTAATAAATAAAGCAGAGTGTAGTACTAATGTCAAAGATCTTCTAATAAAATCTGAGAAGAGTAAGAACAACTTTAAGAAAAAGGAATTAAAATGCAATATTGCGGACAGGTCGGCCAAAATCAAAATCAAAAGTCATTTATTCAAATTAGGCTGAGAATCAGCACTTTTTGAACGTCAAAATCACATAAGACAGTCCCCCCAAAACGCCCACCCTTCACCACTTCCTAGTGCTTTAGCTGGGAAGAAGAAGTGGCGGAACAAACTCCCCAGCAGCACCGCTGTCTGTTCAGTTAGAAGAACTGGATTCTATACATATAGTAATAAGTAATTAACATTACGAAACACAAAAATATTAAAATCATTTGCCTTAAGTCAGCTAGCATTATCAAGAAATGTTATAAATGGATTTCCGACGGGAGACCACCAAAGAATTCGACCAGTAGTGTGAACAACATGAATTTTACCGTTCTGTCAGTTGAAGATACAACAGAAGCAAATAAAAATAAATAGTTGGTACGCAGGCAATGGCGCCACATGTTACGAATAGGTTTGACTTTGTACTGACATGTAAGCTTTGAATATTATCCAAATAATAAGAATAACACTGAAAGCACAAATAAATGTATTTTCAGTTCTTGCTGCTCAAGACAAACATCAGAATAGTACATTCGAATCCCGCACAGAATCATGTATATTGAAGGTAAACGGTTAAGAAATAGTGAACTAGAAGCGAAGAAAGCTCGTTGGGCTTTTATTCTTAATGTTAAAATTGTCACACCAAAGCAAGAAGTACATCTTGTCACAAATTCACAGTCCTTACAATTGTATCATGAACGTTTAGGACAACAAAACAAAAAATTTGTAAAATGATAGTAGAAAAGGGATTTGACTTAAAATTGGACTTTAATACAGAATTATATGAAGGTTGTATCGACGGCAAAGCACAGGTTGAACTTCGGAACACGAGAACGAGTGACGAAGCCTAGAGAACTTATTCACTGTGATGTTTTTGTGACCATTCATGCACTCAATTTCCAAATGTCGATACTTTGTTATTTTCAAAGACTCTCTACTACTACTACACTCTCGGTATCGTCATGTCTAGGTACTACATGAAACACAAAACCGAAGATCACAGAAAATTTATACAGTTTCGAGCTGAGATAAGAACCGCTGGCCTGGCCTTGTCGTACAAGAGTTCCTAAGCGATAATGTAGGAGAATTCGATAGTGACAAGGTATGCAATACATTTCAACAGAATGGTACAAAACAGCGTTTCACTATGCCTTATACGTCAGAACAAAATGGATGCTCGGTACTATATAATGGGACTATAGTAAGAACTGCTAGGGCAATGATGCATGCTTATGATGAAATACCACAAAGTCTTTGGGCGGAATTAATGAATACTTCTGTCTACATAGTTAATCGAACGGGATCGACAACTGTTGAGGGAAAGTCACTGTTCGAGTTATTTTATGGCAAGAAACCAGGCATCAAGCAGCACTTGAGGATAATTGGATCTACGTTTTATGCACATGTACCGAAACAAAGACGAAAGAAACTGTGTAAGAAAGCAGAAAATGGCATTCTTATCGGATATGCTTGGATATGGCTGCCGAATTTGGTCTAAAGAAAATTATAGGCTTATCAGATCGAAAGTCATGATTTTTTATGAACGCCCTCTCATAGAAAAACCGATAGATCAGACAGTAGTGGAAGCACCTAAAGCATACAAAAACAGTTTTGATATACCAATACCTCCTATTGAACCAGAGACTTAGCCTATCATACTAGAAGAAGATTCACAGATGGCACACGATCAAGAAACTGTTGAATCAAATGTACCAATTGATACAATTAATGAATCTGTTAATTTAGATGTTCGAGTCTGACTCTGATGTCGATGACACTTCAGCAACTGGAAGTATTTTACGGCATCGTGATACAGATCTAGATGTTCCAACTCAGGAAGCATCTCAAGAAGACGTCCATTTTGATCAACGTTGAGAACAAGTAACAGATCAAACCACCTGATAGATTTGAAGAATTTGTTCTTAATTGTGTTGAAAAGGTATAATATCATGAAGAAGAACCAAAGACGTTCAAAGATGCGATGAAGTCTGTTGATAAAAATAAATGGCGCAATGCTATGGATGATGAAATAAGTTCCCTGAAAGATAACGAAACATGGGACTTAATTCCTATTGCCAAAGGACGCAAAGCTCAACTAAATGGGTTTACCTAAGATTAAACGAAACTCGAATGGATATAGAGAAGTATAAAGCCAGACTAGTAACTAGCTGTTACTTATTCTCAAAAGAAATGCGTTGACTATGAGAAAACATTTAGTCCAATCGCAAAAATGAGCTCAATCAGGACGCTACTAAGTGTTGCTACTCGAGATAGTATGATCCTTGCGCAATTTGATGTACGAATATCTACCGCATTTCTTTAAGGACGTTTAAATGAAGAAATATACTACCTACGTCGAACATCCAGATGGATATAACGATGGAACTAGAAAAGTATACGGACTTAAACAAGCACCTTTAGAGAAGAAGGCAGACTACTTTTAGCCCTATAATTATTTAATTATGTATGTTGACGATGGCATAATTGCTGGCACGTCACAGGCACTAATCGACGTTTTTCTCGAGAATTTACAGAAGTGATTTAAAATAAAGACCCTAAGAAACAAAAATTCCTATACTTCCTAGGATTTGAAATAAAAAAAGAGGAAGATTGTATCAAAAACATCAAGGTTGCCTACACCAAGAAGTTACTTAAAAAATGTTTTATTCAGAATAGCAAGGCTGCTGCTATACCTATAGTACGTGTATTCTTTGATCTGTGCCTATAGTTAAAGACTCCGAATTGAGAGAAGATGCTGAAGCAGACAATTCGTTTCCTTATACAGAAGCGGTTGGAGCCCTTGCATATCTAATGGTGGGCACAAGGCCTGATATAGCTTAGGCTCTTAGTGTTGCATCCAGACACTAACTTATAAGCTCATACAAAACGCAAAAGTAGCTGATGAAACTATAATGATTGCAAAGATTGGAACAGAAAACCAAATTGCTGACATGTTTATGAAGGCACTGTATAAGCCAAGACTGACTATGCTTTGTCGTCAGATTAGCGTGCACGTTTAAAGACTCTGTTGTTCCCTAGCTTCAAGAGAAGATGTTAGAGTTTGTATTTCCAAACCAATGAGGTTATCTACAGGGCGTCCCACGGATATGCCACATGGGGGAAATGTACCTTGAATATTGTAGATGGACCATTTTACTGAATGAAGACATTATTTGAATTTAAAAAACAATTTAAACTGCATTCATTATTATATTATTTTTTGCTAAATAACATAGTGTCAAAAATAAAAGGAAGACCATGAATTTTAAACAATTTAATAAAAAAATAATCTATTTATCAAATGGTCATAATGAGTCCCTTCCTGTTAAATACAAAGTCGCACTCTTTTGATTATTTCGATTAGTTGCTTACAACCAGGTACCTACTAATTACGTAGGTATCTCTTTATCATTTTATCATGCCGTTGTATTATAATAGGGAAATGATGCGTACTTCTCAAGCGGGTACATTTATTAGTAATATGTAGGTACTTATGATAATGTCAGTTGTATGTCCTTACGCCAATGTCAGCTTTTCATTTTACTGAACCAAATTTCACATCAAATGTTAAAATTCATGGTCTTCCTTTTATTTGTGACACTATGTTAATTCGCAAAAAATTATCCTTATGATGAAGCCTTTCGATCGGTATGATAAAGCTACAGGGTGATTATTTTTCTCATGTAACGGGTTTAATTTCCGGTTCAACCATGTAATCATTTAAATATCTATGAATGCAGTTTAAATAGTTTTTTTTTTAATTCAAATATAATGTCTTCTTTTAGTAAAATGTTCCATCTACAATATTCGTGGGACGTCCTGTATTTATATATATATATATATATATTTATCAATGCTCCAAACTCTTTGAACGGTGAAGCTCCATAAATAAATGGAATAACTATTGACATTCTTCAAAACAACAAAAAACGATGGTGTAACTTCTTGCTATTGCTTGCTTATTGCTATTTTTGCTTGTAAAATGTTTTAGATATAATTAAACTTATATTGATAAAGGCATAGTTATTGCCTCTAACTTTAATAAGATGAACTAACGCCACATTTTGGCCACACGCCAAAAGATCCTTGTACAGCAGGAAATAGTAGTAAGTACTAATTCCATGAGTGCAAACTAGTTTGACAGTTCCGAGTTTGACTTTTTGACAGTGACTCTGACTAATGCTCTGACTGCTGCACATTGACTTGGGCTGCATTCCGAATTAGACCATGACCGCTCACAGCGATCACATCGATATTTTGCGTTCCGTATTAGATATCATGATTATGGCAGCTAAGAACTGTCATCAATTCGGAACGCTCGTGAACGCGCTCACAGTGTGGCTCAAACTTTGCACAAAAAAGATCGATTTGATATTCTTCTGCAAATGGAAGTTCAACTCATTGGCAGTACTTATAGTTTGTTGGTTGACTCTATCGACTCTGATAACTCAGATTTTGAGTTTGAGAACGACGATTCGTCCAGGGATGAAACGGATGACGAAGTGCTTATATTAGCCTATTTACATGCTCCCGGCAAAGATTTACCCCGAAGAAAAATACCATGTTCATATTCATTTATTTATTTTTTGTCACAGGTGAAAAGACAGTTTGAGTGTGAGTTATCAGAGTCGATAGAGTAATCCAACAAAATAGAAGTGCCAATGCGTTGAACTTCCATTTGCAGAAGAATATCCAATCGGTCTTTTTTGTGCAAGGTTTGAGGTTGACGTTGAGTGACCACTGTGAGTGTGAGCGCGTTCACGAGCGTTCAGAATTGATGACAGTTCTAAACTGTCATAATCATGATATCTAATACGGAACGCAAAATATCGATGTGATCGCTGTGAGCGCTCACGGTCTAATTCGGAATGCAGCCTAGTTTTGGCATGGTTTTGGCGTTTTGACCACAGAGTACCTACATTATATTCTATGACAAGTTTTGACTTTTGAATATTGGTTAATGGTTTGGTAATTTGCTATCTAAAAAAAGTACTCTGTGGTAATTTGATTGATGGGTTTCACAGATTGGTTTGTTGTTGGTTTCTCAATGTCAACCACTATCGTATCGATGCGTTGCGGACCTGTGAAACAATAAAATAACAAATTGTATGACTGTTTTTATGACTACCTAATAACAATTGTTCACAAAATGTTTAAAAAATCACTAAGTGGTGTAAGCTTGATTACCGAGAAAAGTAGTCTGAAACTATATTTGAGGTTATCTCATAAAACCAGCAGACAACTAAAGGAGAAACCGCCTCCAAAACTGTCTGCAGATGTCGTCAATTACATAAGTAGTACACCTGACTACAGTAACATTAAAGACAAGGTGCCCAACGCACTTCTTAAAAAGTATAAAACCCCCGAGAGTATGTATCTGATAAACAAGAAAACTGCTAAAGCAATAGTAAACACTATCAAGGACCGAATAAATAACAACTCTCCCTTAATAGAAGTTAATCCAGGATTTGGCTTTCTGAGTGAGGAATTATTGCTGTGTCAAAATAATCCTATTTATATGTATGAAATGTCAAGCCAGTTCTCAACACATTTGAGTGTAAGTTTACATAAGTTCTGTAGTAAGTTATTATTCTAGCACATTCACTTGATAACACAAATAATCTATTATATTAAAATATGTATTCTCAGAAATTGCAAGATGAACATCCAGGTAGAGTAACATTCAAATTAGCAGATTTCTTTGGCATGTGGAAATTGGCTTTTAAAGACAAAATAGACCAAGGACACAGAATTGAAGAACTACTGGGAGATCTTTGCACGGATGACAAAGGTTTGAATGTATTATGTGTTAATTAACCGAGGGCAACGCCTTTATGTATACCAGCTTCTTATCAAAAGTATGCCTTAGATCTGGAAGCATACATTCATTAAAAGCACTCCAATACTTTAAAGATGCCTAAGACTACAATGATAAAGTAATAAGATAATAAAAAAAAATTGTTTGAATAGAGTCCTGCTGGAAATAAAATGACTTTATTCAGTGTTCTAAGATGAAACTTATTTTTTTCAGACAGAGTTGTTAAAATAATTGGATCAATGCCTGGATTATCTTTTGTTAAACATTTAATCAACAACATCATATTTCACAATTCAACTAATCAACTTGGGAAACCAGATCTATTCATCACTATGCCAGGCTACCATTATGAAGTATAACTTTTAATTTTAAATAATATACTTAATAAGAATAATATATTCATTAAATTTTTTAAGAATATCATTTTATTCAATCATTTAGTTTCTTACAGATAATGAGGTGCAGTTAAAAAAACACAGGTCAATACCAGCATTATTTCAGATGCTCTTTGATCATAAAGTACTGACAACTGTGCCAAAAGTTCACTTTTTGCCATGGACACATAAACCAGACAGCAAAAAAACTATTATGGTTGGTATATATAGTTATTTAAGTTGAAATTATGAAACACCAGTTTGATTAAATCCAAAATCTTAGATAATTATGTAGCTTTGGAAACGCAAATAGAATGATAAATATGAATAGACAATGTTCAAATTCCATAGCAGCCACTTAGGGACCTTTTCATTAAAAATGTTTAAGTAAATGTTTGTTTCAGATGGATGAACACAGGCTTCTTCTAGTGAACATCACACAAAAAGACAAGTTGCCTTGTCCATCGGAATATTTACCACTGCTGTGGTATTTTTTCAAACCACACATGTTTTCCAAAACAACAAGGGTTATACCAATGTTAGAGTAAGCAATCAATGACAAATTTTAATTAAATGAATTAAAATTTAATTAAAATTAAATTTTAATTAATTTTGGGCTAAGATTTATTATAAAAAGGAGGAATCTATACAATATAATAATATATTACCAAAGTCAAAATGTTCATTTTTGAAAAAAAGTAATTGCTACAAGGAGTGGGGACGAGTCTGATGCCGAAAATATAGTTGTTAGAATTTTAGTCCATTTGTCTGGATGTATGTTCCGAATTGGCGCAAAAACAGCTGAACGGATTTGGATGAAATTTGGCACACAGATAGTTTATAACCTGAATTGACACACACAAGTACCCTATACTTTTTAAAATCCTGTGGTACTTTCCAGTGGGATATTTTCCGAAGTACACCCGGGCGAAGCCGCGGGTATAAGCTAGTAAATAAATATATGAAAGTATATTATGTAAATAAATAATTGTATATCAAGTCAAGAGTTTTGTGTTTTATACATGGCAATTTATTTCAGACAATGGATACCTGGTTGCGGTGTATGGCTAATAACAGGTCAAGATCCTCCTGACACAAACAATGAATTAGCACCCAATAAAGAAGACGCCCAATTACCTCATATGACCATATTCACAGAATTCGGAGATTTAAATCTACAACAAAAAATAACTGTGTTCAAGAAGTGAGTAATAGAGCATCGGCTGCTGGCTGAGCTAGCTCATTTATTTGGTTATTAGATTTCAGTCAAGTTGAGATTTGAGAGCGAATTTAGGCCTTAAAGACGCGTTTTGATACTTCTTAAAGTCGCTTTTCGTGTCTGTCTGTGTGACCGTGTTGTTTCATCTAAACTCCGCAACGGATTATGGTGCGGTTTTCATCATCAGTTCGAGAATTTCTTCCAAGCAGTTTATGTATAAAACGTGTAACAGAATAAACGCAAGTTCTGAAAGTAGTTTGCTCATTGACTACTGAATAGATTTCAGTATTCAATTTCATCTATTAATATAGGTATTTTATTTTTATTTTTATGTATTTTGCAATACTGACCGCCGATTGAGCCAAAGAAAATTAAATCATATTTCATGGCAATAAGACTCCATTTTAAATGCATAAAGTAATGGGTCAACACGGTTTTCTTAATAATAATAGTTTTTAAAATTGCTTTAAAAAAAATTGTTTTGGTCATTGTATTACTTATGCTTTTTACTCAATACTCTAATTGGGGTGTATGAGGTCTTGCATTAATTATGTTACATGTATAGTAAATTAATATTAAAGTTACTTAAAATAAGAAAACTCAATGTTTTGTCGAGTTGTAAAAGGCAGGGCGAGTCGCTAGTTAAAGTATAAAAGTAGTAAGATCCAAACCTCGAAGCAGAATTGCTGTGCAGTTGGAATTACAGGCATAAAAAGCACACTAAATTACGTCTGGGTGATAGACGCATTGCACTAATAATATATGAAGACCACGTCTTATGGCCGCTCATCAATGGGACGGCACGGCAAGGGATTTTTAGGCGACCATTAAGCTACAATTCCGAAGGCGACGGCCGTAAGTCTGCAGCGGCTAGCCACCCAACCGCAATGACTGACCGCAGCAAAACTACTAGTTTCAACGTAGCTATGAAAACGCTTACGTTTATGGCGGATAATTATATAATTAATGTATACAAAATATTGTAACACATTTTAAAAGAGTAACGGTGGAGTTTCTTGCCCATTCTTCTCATACGAAACTACCTTTTGGAAGGGGCGAGTAGAATCAATTCTATTTAAATGTAAATGTTGACGTTCAAAAGTGCCTTTTATGTGCCTATTTGAAATAAATGCTTTGACTTTGGCGACATTGCCGCCTGCTGCTGCCGTCGAGCGTACCAGTAGTGCTGTCAGCGGCTGTTACTAAAAGAGCGACTAGACGTATTTTTGTGTGACAAATAACTTTCGCGAAATTGAAGAAGAGAAGTGGCGCAGCCGTCGAAGTTGTTACGTCGTGTTCGGAATTAAAATCACTGTCCGAATGTACCATTATAATATTTATAATAGGTAATTGAAACAAAGACGTACTTTACCGATTTGTTACACTTTATGCAACTGGGAATTAGGTTGATTTCATAATGACAAATATAGAAAATGTCGTAAAAATATCAAGTTGTAGCTTGTAAATCCAGTAATAATTACAAAAAAATCATTCACAATGTAATTGTTTATTTGTTTCAGGTTCATATCTTGGCCAGAGTTCGAGCAATGTCAGTTTAGAGTAACAATGGAAAATAATTTACCGAAATTCTTTACACATATCGATGATGACGACAAAGAAGGTATAGGTACTCCTATAGAAGATATAGAACACTCAGATGCGGAAAATTAAACATTATTTTAATAAAAATAAAACCACAGTTTAGAAGGATATAAGTCTCATTATTTACACTTTATTAAACAATCAGCTCTATGACTGCTACAACCAATCGTTTACAGTATAAACAAGAAACATTGATAAGTTTACATTGGTTTAGAAAAGTAATTAAATAATTAATAAAAATATTAAGTATCTGAAAAATAAAATATTTACTTCCGTTTTTCTTGACATTTAAATACTGACAAAAATATACTACCAAGAACTGATAGTTCACTTGTTGTATTTAAACTGCTTAATTTAACATACTTTCTGATATCCAGTAGGAAAGGTCTATTTTATGTAATAGGTAATACGGGCTGGTGTCCGCAACTCCACGTCAATGCGCGTATTTTGCGTACGGAAAAAAGGTCTATTTTACATACAATCTTATTTATTGCCTCACTCAAAATACAACCTAAATATTTACCAGTTTTGGTATATAATTGATATATCAGTACTGTATCAAACAAAAAAATAACTTCTTCATGTAATCATATACACTTCTAAATAAATTTACAATTTATACATAAGTAATTCACATTATATACAAATACTATAAATCAATCAGCACTTTTACAATAACATATTGCTTTTACTGGCTTACATTTTTGTATTAACACGATAACTTATTTCAATCGCACAAACGAAAACTTATTGATAAACTAATTCAAAACAATTAAGGACGGGACTTGATACAAACTTGCACACTATGACAATTTAAATTATACCTTATATTATTAGGATACGTCCTGTACATCGACATCGTATCATTTTTAAATGATCCTTTCTCTAGTCATATTGTGCAAGTATTATTGTAACACCTAATAATGGGTACGAATACCTACTATATCTACAAATCTAGTGCAAAATCAATGACAATAAATTCTGACTTTTAATAAATACTTTAAAAATATTACAAATTATTATACATACACCACCACCCTATTTACATAATTATAATTGTATGTAATACTTATTTCATTAAGTACAGTTTTAATAAATTATGAGAACAATCATTGTGTTTGTGTTGTTATAAGTTTTGGAAATGCTTATCGTTATATGTCTTCTGAGGGTGGGATTTGGGAGTTATGTAATTCAATGTCGGAATATCAACAGGCGACTGGTTATTTTTCATCGATAATTTGTTCTGCACAGTTTTATGGATATTTGAGTTAGTGTGAACATTTAAACTTATTGTATTTAAACCGTTTTGGGGCTTCACACTTGGGCTCGATATAAAGTCTGTCCATTCGTCGTCTTCCGCAAAGGCTGGTGGTTTCTTGTGCTGAGAAGCCTGTTGTTTAGGTTTGCTCGATACAAACTCGCCCCATACATCATCATCTGCCGATTGGTTAGCTACGGAGTTTTTTTGTGTGTGAACTGGTGATGCACCCTTACTGAGACCACTGACATTTAAATCACTTTTCAATGACTGTAGAGTTTCAACAGGATTGAATCTCGATAGGTCCTGCAAGTCAATACCAGGACTTGGCCAGTTTATTTGTGAATAACTTTCTAAAGACAACGGTTGCAATATTTGACCCGTTGTTCGTTGATTTTGCGTGTTTAATGCGCTGAAACTAGCGGGTGTAGGCTGCAGAAGACTTGTTTGTATCTGAGTGCTTGAAGATAACGAACTGCTCGTATTCGAATTGTAACTTACATTGTGTGTTAAAGCTTCGTTTGGTCTTGGCATAGTCGTAAATGATATGGAATCAGACTTTATATTGTTACTTTTCGGAGATGCATAATCAAAGTTTGTTGGTTGGCTCAATGGCATTTGAGTAATTGAATTTCCAAAAGCGTTTGACTTAAAATCGTTCTGTGCACCCTTTGAGGGCACTGCTGATTGGAATGTATCAAAATCGTCATCAAAACCCTCATTTTCAGGCTTTGCCAATTCTTTAAAAGCTTTCGTTTTCTCTTGGAGATCATTCAAATATTCGGACTTCATGGCGTTGTTTGTCTGTACTTCTGATTCTGGGTGCTGTATTACAGCACTGTCTTGTTTTTCAGTTGACTGTGATGATGATACGAAGTCTGTGAAATCATCATATGCGGCTTTAACTTGACCAGGATCAGGCCAATTTAGTGTAGGCATTGAGGGCTCTACTTTAATGGGTTGCAATAACTGCGTTTGGTACGCAATGCTAGGTTGAGGTAACACATTAACAGTTGTAGCCGTCTCAAGATTCTTTTCCTCCGGTATTTTAGGTTGGCTTACTAAACTTGGCAAGGACCTTGAGTCGGATGTGCTCTTGAAATCTTGGAATTCCCAGTATTCATTATCTGTGTTAGCTTCAACTACACTATTTGTATTCAGCCTATGAGGGTCGTCTGTTAGATTCTTACAATCCGTTACGACCGGTTGTGGCAAGAGAACTGTAGGACCGGGTTCATAATGGATTGTTTTAGACCTAGGTATTTCAGAATCAGTCGGCGTAAAAATATGGGTGTCGGGTAAGTTTATTTGTCGTATTGGCTGTACACTTAGTGTACTTGAGTATACCTTCTCAGACTTAGTGGACATTGCAGCTTCAAAGACATCTAAATCTGTTGGTCTTGGCGGTATGGTGGTACTTTCGTGTTCTGTGTTACAAGCTGAAACAGGTAATGACAGAATGAAATGAAATTTCCGTGTAATGTAGCTACAAAAGCTGATTAAAATTATTAAAGTATTGTTTTCAATGTGTTAATGCGCACTACTGCAGTACTTCAAGAGTTTCATGTTAAATAAAATAGTGTTACTCGAGATGAATGGTCCTATCACTTATCTGTGAGCAATGGTAATCTAATCACTCTCACCAATGGTATCTGTATTGTTTCCAGCCCAAATTACGACTAGGCCCTTGCCCATCCCATCACTAAGACTCAAAATCACGTGTTGCATGCGCTCACATGACGCCATAAGACGCGCTACAAATGTGATGCGTACTATGAATTCTTTCTCATGTTTTATCGCACAAATGCTACATTGCATCAATACATGCTGTTCTTCTGCGCGGATTTCTCGTGTGCCAGTCCAAAGTTAATTTAACTACATAAGTATTTCTGTAGACTGTAATAGACTATGAACCAGCAAAGGTCTGATTGGGTAAATAATTAAATACTAAGTCTTACCAACAGTTCTGGAGTCCTGTGTTAAAGATCAGTCAACTTACCATGAGATAGTAACTCTGATATCTTGAGGGTAGAATGGTTATGAGCCATTTGGTCTAGGGTGGCCATAAGGTGTTCTAGGTCAAGGAGTAGGGCTTCGGCATAGGTGACTATTGGAATAGGATGAAGCAGATAATTTACAGGTGGATGTTATTGATCCAAGTGCAAGACATGCAAAAGAATTACCATGGTGAGTATATTATGACAAGCTCTGTTAATTTGTTCAAGTATTCACAATATTTTGGTTCAATAACAATATACAAACATAATTATTATTAGTAGTTTTCTGGCATTTCAACTGGACTGTGCATAACTTGCGTGTTGTTTTACTGAGTTGCATAATGTGCCAATTACATAATGTTAATTGAGGTTGATTCACTGTCATTTTGTTAGTAATTAATAAATCCACAGATTACAGTAACTTACATTCTTGTCCGTCTGAAGTGAAAGGATCAGACCATGTGGTGGGCTTGCTTGCTACTTTGTCAACAACTGGTTCACTTTGAGTGACATTAGATGGAGTAGAAGCTTGTTTCTGTGGTTGAAGAGGCGCAACACTTAAGTTTGCTGCATACTTAGGCATGTGGCTACTCCATTTTGGTCCAAAAAGCTGAAAGATATATATCACAGTACATATTAAAAACTACAATTAATACCCTAAAATATACTTTAAAACACCTAAATTGACCAAGTACTCTGTTTTCATGAGATGTTATAATGTTGTCCCAATTTAACTCAACCCAAAACTTAGGGGCTGAGTTTGAGGTTTTGGGTTGAGTTAAATTGGGACTTCGAAGGAGTGGCTAGAGAGGCGCCACGGCGTCCTCACCTTCCGCCTGACGCAGGTCACGGTGGAGCATACGGTGGAGGACTGCCCGGCTTGGGCGGAGCACCGCCGTGTCCTCGTGGAGGCGATTGGCGGTGGCGATCTCTCGCGTCCGGGCCTGGTCCAGGCCATGGTACGGAGCGAGCGGGCTTGGGAAGCCGTCACCTCCTTCTGCGAAGCAGTAATGCTCGCGAAGGAGGAGGCGGAACGCGTGAGGGAGAGGCAAAATTCGCGCCCTCACGCCCCTAGCCGCCGCAGGAGACGCCCTGGGCGTCGGGATCCCGGCCACCGTAGGCGTGGGCTTGCGAACGGCGAGCAATAGGCAGCTCGCCGTTCGATAAGGACCAGGCCCGGGTCGACGGCGCGTTGTGTTCCACGCGCGCCTCAAAGAGATGTCAGCACCAATGACGGGGTCCGCTAGGGCCGATGCTTGCTAGGGTTGCGGGAAAGTCCGAGAGGGATACTGGCACAGGCAACTGAAGGAACACGGGTGGGTTTTAGTCAGTAAGAGTCTGACACGCCCTCCTGCTCTGCCCAGAGCGGGAGAAGTTATATGATGATTTCCCACCCTCAAAAAAAAAAAAGTCTAGTATACATTCTAAGGATATTGATAGTTATCCGTAATTGTCCCTATCATTATTCGTATAAGTCGTATTCGTAAGTCGTGTCTGCTAGGCTAGTCTCTTAGATAGTCGCGGGCATAATTTTTTTTTACTGCCTATAGTCAATTGCATACGACCTTCGGTTGATCTCTGGCGAAACCATGCACGAAACTGTGAGAGTGGTAAGGGGAGGAGTGGGTGCGGGCCTGACACTACCACCTCGGAACCTCCATACTTAATATTATAAATGCGAAAATATCTCTCTGTCTGTCTGTTTCCTTTTCACTCTGTAATGGCTGAATGGATTCAGATGAAATGCACAGCTGCAACTACTGGGACTTGGAATGTGAAATTTTGCACAAGTTTGTCATTATTAGTTTTCCAACACTACCCCTCAAAGGGGGTTTAGGGTGTTAAAGTTTGTTTGGGATTCTCCCAATGCGCGGTTAGACAGAAAAGTAAGAATAACTGGTTTTAGGTTCTTCAAAAATTAACCTCTAATGGGGCTAAATACCCCTTAAGTTTATAGGGGAGGATTTTTAGTGTGGCTAGATAAAATAATCAAAAATTGGTAAAAAATTCTTGATATAATGGAAAACGTCCCAAACAATTTTGACTTTTATATGACTCTTATTCCCAAAGGACAAAGGTCACAATCATTAATTTACGAAAACTACCCTTTTACTAAATCCACACAGGTGAAGTCGCAGACAAAGAGCTAGTTTGTTAATAATAATTATTGAAAATAACTTACAATGTTTCTGGAGTCTATACATAAAGCTTTTAGTAGTGTTTTTTGTCCTAATGAATTATTCCAGTTCACAATATATGGTTGTCTTTCATCAGTTTCCATCAAATGACCCCATGTTTCACTTAGCAATGATTCTAGCTTCCCCTCAAACTCTACATCAGGTTCTGATATTTCTTCAATAAATACTGCAGTTAATACTTTAGTAACGCTTTCCATGATATGATGTTCATTATCAGTTGATTGTAAATTAAGAACTGATAATTCCTGACATTCTTCTTCCTGGACTTCACTTGATTCTGTTTTTACAGCCGATGATTGGAAATCATCAAAGTCCCCAAAATCATCATCTTCTAAATTATTCTCTTCTTTTACTTGATTCTCAAGTTGATAATTATCGGTCATAGGTCTAGATTCTAATTGTGGTGAATCTTGTGGGTGCAATTTGTTTTCTTCAAAATTGGCTCTGAAGTTACCAAAATCTATTTCATTGGTGTCATTATTTTCCCATGGATTGGAACTTTCAACCACACTGGTAATATTACTTTTCGAGTTGGCAAATTTGAAATCATCGAAATCTCCAAAATCATCCTCTACCACATTTTCATTTGTTGGAATGTCAAACTGCTCCAAGGATTGTTGAACATTTTCTGGAAAGTCACTTGTATTTTGTGAAGAACATTCTCTTCCTGTGGGCTCATTTATATCAATAGAGGGTTCATCATCTTTCTCTTTCAAATGACTGAGGTCAAGATCTTCTGCAATAGTCTCATGTTTAGCATTAATATCAGTAGATTGGTCAACAATTACCTCATCTGAATCTATGTGCAACTCCTTTATAGCAACAGTTGGGTCAATCACATTTTCATAAGGTGATGCATTATTACTATCCTCTTGACTACTGTTATTAGAATTACATGGAATGTTTAAGTCTTTTATACTATCAGTGTTCTGGTCATTACTTTCATTTTCATCACTGTTTTCAACAATATTAATAACAATTTCTTCATCTAGTTTTAAATTTAAATCTTCAATATTTATATCTTCTTCACATTTTAATTTATTTTCATTAATATCATTGGTTTCAAACTCATCAATACTAACACTACTTTGTTCTGTACCTTGAGTATGATCATACTCCTTGAATAAATCTTTATGTACCCCAGTGTCCACATTTTGCGTTATCTCTGGATCTTTAATTTCAAGTGGCTTGTTATCAGATTGATAATGGTCATAAGAAGAAAAGTTGCCATAGTTGTAATCATTGTTTTCATCATCATCCTCTTGTGATACTGAAACAATTAAATAATCACAAATATAACAATAAGTAGTGTTGGTAATAAACTAATAAGACGAATGTTGGACAGCAACAATTGCACACAGCAATGAGAACCAAATTAAACTTTCAAGAACATCCTCTATTTGTTTATAGTTAATTTCACATTAAATGTGTTCCAAATAATGTAGGATTGATCAAATATTTATAGTATTACAACCAACTTATTACAGGCCATTGTTATTGTATGATTGAACCCCATTACTCACACAAGAAGGAAGCTATTGTACAGGCAACTTCAACAACTAGATTTTATGTTTTAAGTATATCACTATTAAATACAACAGAAATACTAACAACTGTATGATAAATCGAAGTCCCCAGGATCCTTATCGTCTTCACACTGGTCAGGTGGTGGAGGAGTACTGCAAACGAGTGGTGGAATCGACATTCTTGGACAAAAAGATTGCCTAAATCAAGGATTTATTGTGACACTTTTAATTACATTAGAATAGTAATTTTGATAAAACTGGCACACTGCTATATATACTTTTTACATAATATCGAAGACTGTTGTATTATGACTATGGAATTAGGACAGCTGTTTGGTAATTGACAAAAATTTGCTACGATGAAATGCAACTGATTAAAGAAAGCTGACATCTGTCTGTCATTGGGAACAACTCCGACCAACCATTTTAATTTTCGTTCATAAACGCTGACTTTGAGTTTTTTGAAACCCGACGATATTCTCGTTATGTAATAAAAATGCGTTATGATAAGTTTTTTTTATTTGCATTGTAAAACATGTCTCGTTGTTTAGACAGACAAGTGATTCGTATTCAATGATTCAGATTGGCAGCAGATTTATGGATTGAACCCTCAGAACAATAACTAGTTATTGTTCTGAGATTGAACCTGTGGGTTGAACAGTTGAACTAATGACAGAGGGGCAATTCCCGTAGTTTTAAGAACCGAAGAACGTTAGCATACTAATCTCAGTCTCAATCTGTCGAAAATACAATAAATTTACATAGATTTTTGACAAGTTTTGGACATTGTTTGTCGCTGAGATGAGATTGCGACTTGAATTTGAACGTTTTGTAATGTACGAGAATTTTATTGACTTGCTGATAATCGTCTTTGTGGTCTTGCCTTGTTTGCAATTACGATGTTGGTCCCATGGAGAAAGTTGTTCAGTTTGATTGTCCGTAGGTCCGTACCGCACGTACACAGAAAAAACTAGTTAGTTGTTAATTTTTTTTTTTATTAGTTAGTTTAGTTTTCTCTGTCTACGGACCCGCAACTTTTTTGATGACGCCTTTCCGATACACGCTGTACATTTTCTCTGTCTACGCTGATGGTGTCGTAGTCCACCCACAGACTAAAGTAGTACTGTGTATTTACGTTACTGACAAGTTACTGATTGTTCTAGCGGTGTAGCTGTAGGTAGTCTGTGGTCGGTGCCCGGTTTATTCTGTCGTGTCTCCGGTCTTGTCGTCAGTTGTCGGCTGAAAAAGAAAAGTTGAATGCAATAAGATTTTACGTTGTATTAATTTCTTTCGTTTACTGACGTTACGCATAAATTGGTGACAAAATAATTAAAATAATTTAGTATTTGCTTGCCTAAGAAGCGAACTTTAATAAAGGTAAATACACTTTATCTTATCGTTGAACCATTTAGGAGCGTGATAAATGGTGGCTATTGGTTTTTGTATTTCAATTACTGGTTGCAAATCTACATATCTCGTTAATAGATAAGATGTAAATATTAGATAGGCGTCCCTGGGCCTGTAGGTACTGGATGTCCCAATTTGGATTGCTACTTTTACAGTATCATCAGCTTCATTACTTTTGAGCGAAAGGACTGTCAATAACCTTTGACATGTGTCATTGCTTACGTGTCAGCTCATACCTTCATTTTGTTAGTGAGAATATTTTAATTTCCAAGTAAGTTAGTGACAAACTACCGTTAGCTCTTTGCTATTGCTAGCGTTACTTTACAAATATTTTCTCTGCACGTCGGTTCGTATACATTTGCAAATGTTTCATAAACACTCTGTACTATTCGCCGTTATAAATGTGCCGCTAGAATCGTAGATGATGAATGAAATATATCATTAAAAATATTGAAAGATGTTTATTACGTTACGCTAGCAGATTACTCAGTGATGCCAGACTGGGGGAATCCCCCCAAACTTGTTTTTTTTTGTAGTTATGGGGACAATATTTTCGGAGGGAGGTTTGTAGGGAATTGGGGCATTTAATTACTTACCACAACTGTAATACAGGTAAAGCCGCAGCTAGCCATGATGATTAAATCGGAAAAGACATATTTCCGGGGCAATATATGTTTTTACAGCGTTCAGCTCTTCCATGGCACAAAAGAAAAATATTACCAACACAACTTATTAAAATCTTTAGGCATCCAATTAAATAAATAAATATTCTGAAAGCTTTAACAAAAATACACAGTAATGGAAGCTATTGCTGAAATATTATAAAATTGTATTTCATTTATAAATAAATATTTTGCCAATATCGGGGGATTATTTTTCAAAATCTTAATTTTGGGGGGATTTCAAGGAAGGTTTGGGGTGAATGTGAGACGGTCATCTGGCAACGTTGGGGTTACTGTTGTGTTGATCCTTATAAAGTGTAAAAAATCTGATATGATTTATGCTAACAATAATTAGATTGTTCATTATTTTGGTCAAGGATAGGCAAGTGCGGCAGATCCAATGGAGCTGCAGGCATTGCTCGTGCTGTGTGGGGTGGGGGTGGCAGGACTCGCTATGCTGCTCCTCATGGGGCTGTTCTCAACCTCGGGCACCAGCTATGAGGAGGCTATTGCTCAACAACGACGAGCCACCACTGAACTACTTGCTCTTGCTGAAAGCAAAAACAAACCTAAGAAAAAGGAGAAGAAAGCTAATAAAAAGGTGATACATATTCAAAATTTTGTTTTATCAATGAGACTCCCAAGATTGAGATAAATGAATGGAATAGAGGGAGGTTGCTGTCCAGCCGTGGGACATTCGGGCTAATATTATAATAATGACACACATGAATCTAAAAAGACTGAATGAAATGAATAGCGGGACAGTGTATTCAAGCAGTAAACTCGGTCTTAGAAAATTATTTACTTAAATATTTTAAACAGCAATATAATATTGTTTAATGCTGTTTATAAAAAAAATATGTAAAGTAAATAATTATCTAAGGCTGAGTTTATTGCTTGAATACACTGTCCCACTACTCATTTCATTCAGTCCTTTTAGATCCCCTTTTTAAAACTAGGGTTATAAAGTTAAATAGTCCCAACCTGAAATATGTAAAATGGTAATCATTTTTCGTTACATTGTAACAGGTGAGTTACCTATAACAGCAAGGTGGCTCAAGACTAGCCTTTGTGACAATTGGTACATATATATTATGTATTAATTTTAAGGGTATCTCGAAACATGTTTTTTTTTTAAATAATGTATTTAAGGAATATTGTGTTCTTTGTGTCATAGCAAGAACTACTTACTAACTTATAGTAAATCTTGGTTGTTTATCTAACCACAGTTTTTAATTGTATACCTATTGCATGAGAAATTGTAGCTTTTCCACTTTTTTTTGTAGTACACTTAAGATAATTCATGTAACATGAATTCAAGTTCAATGGTTAGTCAAGAGTTACCATATGATCAAAGAAAAGTATATTATGTGTGGCTCCATGCATATGTAATCATTTACGAAATTCACTTCTGGAGATAAGTGATGTAAATATATTTAAAAGTGATATAAAAACCTTGTTACTAAAAAAGCATATTACTGTGTGTGTCACTGAATATTTACAGGATAAACTTACATAATGTTACTCCATACAATATTTTAAATAATGTCAAAGATACCTGTGTATTTGTAAATTTGCATGCCTTATGATAGGATATGGCTAATGGACACTATTGTTTGTATAAGGCCTTTTCTTTTGATATTCGCTAATTAATAAATGATTATGAACACTGGTATTATCATAACAGTAATGATAGTTAAAATAATGATCCTGGTATTTTAGTTAGCAAAGAAGGAAAAGAACAAGGATAGTGCAGTGGTGACAGGCAGTGAGCAGGACAGTGAGGCACCGGCTGAGAGTGGAGTGGAAGATGATGTGATGCCGGCTCCTAAGGGACATGTTGAGTTTAATCCAGCAGTAGTTGTTGATGCACCCAGAGATACACCAAATGTTAAGGTAAGCCTCCTTTGTTTTACATTCAAATTGAGAACACAAAAATGTTATTACTGCTATAGGCCTACTGTTTAACTGAGATGGTGCAGGAGGAGTGTCAGCCGGCAAAGACTTAGCTCCCATAATGCGTCATCACAGCCCTCCAACAACACGCAGCCACGTCAGGCACCATCTCAGTTAAGCAGTAGGCCTGCAGCCAGTAGCTTATCTTATCACAATATTATGTGGACTGCTCTTGGTAAATCAGAGAACGGTGGTGGACCAGTTCTTCTTCCTTACTAATATGGCTTCAGGAATTTACTGACTGAATTTAATATACAGGGTTATTTATAATACTTCGGCAATTCATTATGGGGATGTAGGAGAGGTCATTTGCAACAAAATGACCCCTTCTGACTGTAAAATTGAAGTGAAAGTTAAATTACTTGGTAATGGTTGACATTTGCATAGGGGTCATAAGGGTTGGTTGGTTGCAAATGACCTCTCTTACATCCCCATAATGGATTGCCGACATATTACCAATAACCCTGTTATACCCATACCATATCTCAATCTATCTTGCAAATATTTCTTATTGCACCTTTCTTTTTATTACCTTTAGAGGTAAACATCTTTTAAACTGATTCATTGAACTTCTTTGTGAAACAATATTAAAATCAGTAGTACCTACGACTTGCTAAATTGCCAACATTGCATGATGGGATGCATAACTACTTCATAAAAGTTTTTATCATGTTATTTAAAAATAATATGTTATCTTAAAAATGTATGTTTTTCAAAAGATAATCTTCAAAGTTATCAAAATCATATGAAGCATACATTGATTTTGAATTACATTTTTATATGAAGGACCTTTACAATGTTACATATTGAAATAGTCTTGCTTCACTTGACTATGCTTTTAACTTGTAGGGTTCTATTGAGAGGGTTTATTTTTATTAGTAAAAGACTTGCATTATGGGAAATTATTTTAATTGATTTTAAACATGGAAAACAAACAAAGGAAAAGATTCCAAATACAATAAATTAATTAACTTCTTCTTTGTGGGTTAGTGTGAGCTATATTTAAAATTGATTAAAACTGGAATGCAATAGGATGGGTGAATGCTGGTAACTATAAGTAGATTACACCAATGGTAGATTGGATGAGTCGGGTCCACTACAGTAGGACACTGTCTGTGCAGATCCGCAAACGCGGCAAGGACCCTAAAGTAAAGCCGATACTGATAAACAAAGAGGATCCGAGTTGCTTTAGCGATCCCAGCGCGGTGCCAGACTCCTCCACCACCTCTGTCACCAACCACTTTGAGGAAATGCATCCCAAAGATGAGTTTGAATTGATGCATTCATCACTGGTAGCGGAAAAAGTGAGTCTACACCTACGAACGTTATATGTGTTGGCGATGTTGTGTCTGTGTGTTTGTCCGTTAACTTGTGACGCGTTCTTGTAGTTAGTTAATAATAATTAATTAATTCATCGGTTTTGGTTTATAATTTATTTACAATATACAGTAGTATATTATGATAAGTTTAGACTTATCATACCTGTAACTATACCTTATAAGTTTATACAGGTTACGTTAATATTTCATTATTCGAATTTCCCACCTAGTTCGCATGGCTTTAGTATTAACTATCACTGAACTGAATTCTTAGATGCAGTAATGTGTTTACATCATTAACACGTGTTAGAGTCGTATTCTCGGCTCTGTCTGTCTTTGTAATCACTGTTTTATGTCGTGTCGTGACTTCATTGTAATTCTTTCATATCACTATCGATGCACGCGCGTTCGAAGCATGCTCTAATACAAAGTAACAATAGTTTGTATTTATTTTTGATGATAGCATATTCTTTATTATAGACATAAAATGCGATAGCGTAATATAAAATAATTTAAGGCTCCAGAGAAAGTGGAAGAAGTTGTGGAGAAGAAGGATAACAAACCAGCGAAGGCAGCCAAAAGTGCCAAGATAGTTGCCAAGCCCCCTGCGCCAGTTGAAGTCGTTAAGGAAGAAGTAACTCGTGAGCGGCACAACAGTGGCGAAGCGGCGAAGGATCAGCGCAAGGGTATATACATATTATAATATAAAAATCGTAACCCCTTTAACATAAAATTACATAGCCATAGATTCCAAGATACGAACTCTACTTTGCACTCAATTGAGTATGAATAAAAAGAATCACACTTAGCATCTAGAGCCCTAGGATGTAACGTCAGTAAACTTTAGGCAAGAAGATTGAGAAGAAGCCTGTCGAAGAAGTGCCGGAGGTTGTCCGCGAAGAGGTGGTTCCGCCGCTGAACGCGCCGCAGCCCAGCGAGCTGACCACAGACAAGCTGCTGAGGCAGGCCTTGGCCAACGCGCCGCCCCCCGCCTCCTCCCCGCCCCCCAAGAACAAGAAGAAGAAAACAGAGCCCAATGTACTCTCGCTTATGGGTGAGTGTTGTTCTTCTACTATTCTTTTGGTGCAGTTTTGTAAAATGCTGAGCTAGCACAACCAGTGTGGTGTAGCGGTATCTACATTGCCACATGCGAGCTGCGCGTCATACTAACATCACGCAAATCCTGCATCGCGCTAGCAGAGTTTACCGCGCGGCGAGAAATATATGGTACACCATTATACAGGAGGCAATGATAAATAAAATTTGGCAACCTATAGATAATAAGTTAGTATTAACTACTATAATACGCCAAGAAGTGAAGTTTCGGTCCAGTCAACCGCACGTCTTAAGTTGAAGTGTCCAGCAGTATTTTGATGCAATGTTGTGGTCAGTAGCGGGCGACAGCGGCGGCGTGAACGTAGGCGAGCTGGTGCGCGTGGTGCGCGACGCGGCTCTGTCGCGCACGGAGATACAGATCCTCACCGACGCGCTGCTCAATAAGCACCACGATCCGCTGCCCGAGCACTCTGAATGGACTGAGGTATGTACTTGTTACATATTGTTTTCTGAAGCTTTGTTGCCGTTCTGGGAACCGTCCACACCTTGATGGTAACAAAGACAGATTATCCACTAAGGGGATAAAGCAATGTCTTATGTAACGGGCTTTATATTGAACCTCGAGCGTAGCGAAGGATTCTAGTGTTCCTGAGCGTAGCAGAGGGAGTCCTAGTTTATCCTAGAATCAGCGAGGGATTTAAGCTCGCCCAAGACGAAGACACCTTTGTCCCCGAGGAGAATACCCAAATTTTCGCAAGGTGGTAATAAAAAGCAAATCGACTTTCCTGTTTTTTTTCTTATGAATTTTTTGTTGAGTATGTATGAGTTGTATGAGTTTTGTAGTAAATATGTTGTAGTTGTTTATTATCCCTTAATAAATACTTTTTACCATTGACTGCGAGAAAATAAATTAAGTAATTTAGCCAGCCAGTACAGGTACTTTCACCACGTTTTATTTATTTTTTGTACTTGTTGTATAATTATATTTACTCTTATACATATTTCGTGCTTGTTCCAAATTCAAAATGTTTTATTCACTCAGTGGCTAAAAGAGACTTTTAGTTTTATTCACTGTTATCGATGAATAAAATGCCCTTTTTTCGAGTGGCAATGGTACAAAATACATAACGTAGCGTCACGCCTGTGGCCCCCACAAGCAGCAACATACAGAGGTGTATAGTACGAACACCCCCACTCTGCCAGTTACATATAGGTTCCATGTAAGAGGGGGCAAGCTGTTGCTAAGAAAAGAATTCACAAAAGATTGAGAACTTGATTTGGTTAAGCTTAACCGCATTTAAAGACAAAAAGTTAGGTTAAAAAAAATCGATCAACATAATCCATGAAGGGTTAGGCAAAGGTGTACAGTCACGAGTAAGTATACAGTTAGCAAAATTTAAAAGCGAATTTCTCGGGGAATATTGATTGCAACTTTGAAGTAAGTAACCTATTTCATAACAGTTTAGGTCCCAAAATACTATGTTCAATACAACATAAAATTGCAATCAATACAGTAAGAGAAAATCACATATAGAAGTTACTAAGTGTATACATATTAGTGCTTGTGACTGTACCTTATTATAGGTACAAACACCCACATTTCGCCACAAGTTTAACTTGTGTATTCAACGTCATAAATTATGACTAAAGTCGGATCTTGATAACCTTCTAACATTGTAGTGATAAGTCAAAGTTTATCACTGTTTATTGCCTAAAACAATAAAGGTCAAACAATAATGTTACATAATATTTAAAAGAAATTATGACTAAGGATTTTTCTCACATTACACGCCTCGAAAGGAGTGGTGAATGTTTATACTTTATAGTTAGTTAAATAACGATTTTAGACTACAGTAATACCCTGCTTTACGCGAGGGATGCATTCTGGACAAAATTGCGTTAAGCGAAATTCGCGTATAATGGGGTATGATGAAATAACAGCCAAATAAACAATTAAACTGGTTTTATTTGCCTATGAATTGTTACAGAAAATCTTTTTTTTTTTTTTAAGTAGGATTTTGTTTGCTTTTTTGCGAAAGTCTTTCGTAGCAACAACTTTGTTTTTTATTGCTTGCCGAACACTTATAATGCGATTAGTATCACAGTTAATTTTTATCTTCGTCTCCAAACCCAAGCTCTTTTTTCTTAGCCGTCGATGCCATTCTAATTTTTTATAATTAGTTGTCTGCAATTTACTGACAAACAAACAGCACCTTCTACAAAATAAGGCAATTAATCAAAAGAAAACTATTATTTAAACTGTTAGGTCAACTGTCAATAATTGAACTTTCATAAACTGCGAAGATTCGCGTTGTTATTGGCTAGCGCAATCACGATAACACGAAGCCCGCTAATGGACCAATCAATGCATCCGCGTAAAACGGGGTAAATTAGTGCAAATTTAAAAAATCACGTTATAACGAATTTGCGCTGTGCGGGGTCGCGTATAGCGGGGTATTACTCTATTCTGGTACAATGTAGGTATAGCAGTATGAGGGTCAGGTGACCACGAGACGGGCACTTAAATTGATTCGACGCCGCGACGTCGCTCAGCCATTGTGTGAATATATGCAGGACTTGTGCCCGGAACTGTCGTATTGCCGCTCGAGCGCGTCATGACAGAGGCTTGCGTCTTGTGAATTTACTTGATCTTGAATGTTGGATGTTAAGTTTTATTTTACTATTAGACGATCCCATTAAAATATCGTTAAGAAAGGCGAGCGAACAAACAGTAATACTTTAGTTACTGCAGTAACTACTTGCTGCATTTCACCATAACGCACAGCCATCGTGTCGTTTGTGACACAAACATACGTTTGAAGGAGATTAACAACTGTAGCAACTGTGTATATGTATATTGAATACTTATTTGTATAATTATGTTTCTCTTAGGGTCCTAACGACCCCATACAGAAGATGAAGAAGCAGCTGACTGACAAGGAGAAGGCTCTCGCCGACGAGATCGAGGCCTCGCAGGCCCTGCACGCCAAACTTAAGGAACTCAGGTACAATACAGACGGTCGTAGGACTCGATGAATTAGTGCTAATTGTAGCACCAGCATCGTTACTGGTGGTGATTGGATCACCAGTAACACTAACAATGTCTTCAACTATGTTGTTCGGTTAACGTATTTTATTGATGTGTAATATCTTTCCTCTCACTTTCCATATCAATCTTCGCAATCTGTGCGAGTCAAAATCAAAAGTCATTTATTCAAACTAGGCTGAGAATCAGCACGTTTTGAACGTCAAAATTACATAAGACAGTCCCCCCAAAACGCCCGCCCTTCACAAACTCCCCAGCAGATGCAGAAGCAGTGATTTCGTGAAATGCGACGGAAGTGTGTAACAGGAAGCCGGGGAAGCTTGCGCTATTTGATTTGACCAATGAGCGCGCGCGGTGGTAGAGTTGGTCGTCAGATGGTACCAACCCATTTTCCGAGAGGTTGGTACTGTCAGCCAACAGTTGCGTGTGTGTGACGAGAAAAATGGCATTACTCCTAGTTTTAATTATATAAAATATTATTTTCATTCAAAATAATTATTCTTTGTTACGAAGAGTCATTTCAAATAATACCTGAATATATTTTTTTAGGGTATAATGTTAATGTTTTACTTATTACCAAGGTGAGAACTGTGAGAAGTCAGATGTTACACATCCTAAGCGACTATTGTAAGGCTCGCTCGTTTTTTTCTGGTAGGGTTCTGACTTATAGGTATACTAATATGGTTATCATCTCCGAAACTGCAAAACCTTAACATTAATGATGTTACAAATAATTTAGTTTACAATATAATTTAAAAGAGTGTCCATTGTGTTTTTTGCCCGTTCTTCTCCATACGTACCTACTACGCTTTGGAATGGGCAACTAGCTTCATATATCTGACTGAGTGACCACTTGACAATTCAAAAGTGCCTGTTGAATTGAAATAAATGCTTTGAGTTTGAGTTTAATATTTATGCCGTCTGCAAAACCCATTGGATGACCTACAAAGCGTGTACATTGCTCCTTACTAACTTTAAGTTCATTATTGAACTACTGTCGTGAACATTCTCTAAAGCTATGGGAAAATTCATCAAAGAAAAAGCTTCTATTTGAAACACACGCATCAGCCGATTAGCTGCTAGTGTGTCTGTTCTGTGTACAGGTAAACCAAAAAAGGTACGCTCTTCGGTAATTTTCTTTTTTCGCACGTTAAAAAGCTTTTAGGAGTTGCATAGAATTGTTATTTATGATTTGGCAATACAAAAAGGAATTCCATCCCTGTAACAGCTCTATATTAAATCTCTCATCATCGCGCGTTCGTAGACGATGATTTCCGAAGCGCATACTTTTCTTGGTGAATCTGTACACTGGTGTATCCGCCTTCGAGGGCTTCGACGAGTGTGTCGTGTGTGGCAGGACCACGCTGAACGCGGAGCGCATGCGCGCGGCGGCGGCGGCGCGCGGCGGCGAGCAGGCGGCGGGCGCGGCGCGCGCCGAGCTGCACGCGCAGGCCGCGCGTCTGCAGCGCGTGCTGGACGACAACCACCAGCTGGCGCAGGAGAAACTCATGGTTAGCTTTTGTTATAGCCATCACGTCTGTGAACTTTCGTCAATTCTATTTAAAAAGTCTGTACGAATCTTTCTTGGAGAACCTATTCTTGTCTTGTTCGGTATATAAATGTTCGGTGCTTGTGTAGCTGCAGGCCAAGCTGGGCGTGGAGGGCGAGGCGCAGGCCGCGCGCGTTCAGATGGAGCTGCACATCCAGAGATTGTCCGAGGTGAGTCACACACGTTATTTTGAGCTTTAATAAGAGTTGTATTGGCACAAATACTTACTATGTTTGCGTGCAGGCGGAGGCAGCGTTGCTCGCGCAGCTGACGGCGCTGCAGGCGGAGCTGAACGTGCACGCGTTGGAGGCGGGGCAGCTGCGCATGGAGGCAGGCGCGGCGCGCGACGCCTGCGCCATGGCACAGCAGCACGCCGCCGACCTGGCGCAGCAGCTGCAGGTACCTGTACAACTAGCACACTACTAGCTGCACGCGCACGCGCAGGAGGCAGGCGCGGCGCGCGACGCCTGCGCCATGGCACAGCAGCACGCCGCCGACCTGGCGCAGCAGCTGCAGGTACCTGTACAACTAGCTCACTACTAGCTGCACGCGCACGCGCAGGAGGCAGGCGCGGCGCGCGACGCCTGCGCCATGGCACAGCAGCACGCCGCCGACCTGGCGCAGCAGCTGCAGGTACCTGTACAACTAGCTCACTACTAGCTGCACGCGCACGCGCAGGAGGCAGGCGCGGCGCGCGACGCCTGCGCCATGGCACAGCAGCACGCCGCCGACCTGGCGCAGCAGCTGCAGGTACCTGTACAACTAGCTCACTACTAGCTGCACGCGCACGCGCAGGAGGCAGGCGCGGCGCGCGACGCCTGCGCCATGGCACAGCAGCACGCCGCCGACCTGGCGCAGCAGCTGCAGGTACCTGTACAACTAGCTCACTACTAGCTGCACGCGCACGCGCAGGAGGCAGGCGCGGCGCGCGACGCCTGCGCCATGGCACAGCAGCACGCCGCCGACCTGGCGCAGCAGCTGCAGGTACCTGTACAACTAGCTCACTACTAGCTGCACGCGCACGCGCAGGAGGCAGGCGCGGCGCGCGACGCCTGCGCCATGGCACAGCAGCACGCCGCCGACCTGGCGCAGCAGCTGCAGGTACCTGTACAACTAGCTCACTACTAGCTGCACGCGCACGCGCAGGAGGCAGGCGCGGCGCGCGACGCCTGCGCCATGGCACAGCAGCACGCCGCCGACCTGGCGCAGCAGCTGCAGGTACCTGTACAACTAGCTCACTACTAGCTGCACGCGCACGCGCAGGAGGCAGGCGCGGCGCGCGACGCCTGCGCCATGGCACAGCAGCACGCCGCCGACCTGGCGCAGCAGCTGCAGGTACCTGTACAACTAGCTCACTACTAGCTGCACGCGCACGCGCAGGAGGCAGGCGCGGCGCGCGACGCCTGCGCCATGGCACAGCAGCACGCCGCCGACCTGGCGCAGCAGCTGCAGGTACCTGTACAACTAGCTCACTACTAGCTGCACGCGCACGCGCAGGAGGCAGGCGCGGCGCGCGACGCCTGCGCCATGGCACAGCAGCACGCCGCCGACCTGGCGCAGCAGCTGCAGGTACTCATGTTGTTCATGTCATGTCATGGTTTTCATGGTTCATGTCATGGTTTTCATGTTTCCCTCGTTTTATCTGTGTTGACGAGTATGGGTTCCTAGTAGTGCGGCATGATTCACGTGTAGATTGTTTTGCAGGACGCCACCCGTGCGTGCAGCGAGCTGGAGCAGCAGCGGCAGTGCGCCGCGCTCGGCGAGCAGCGCGCCGCGCAGGAGCTGCGCCAGGCGCAGGAGCGACTCGCAGGTCAATTAACTACTTTTACAGGCATAAAGGACGAAGGGACTTCCGCTATGAAAATACTGAGGCATTGTGGTGTATGCAAGAGACTAGATTTTTTAAATTTATTATTTTGTCACCATTTTAGTGAGTTGTTTTTGGAATAGCCTCCTTGAGCAATCAATTCACAAATACATTCAAACACAAGAAAAAATACTTAAAGTAAAGGAATTACATACATGTGAAAAAGTGACGTGCCAAACTCCCATACTTTATCACTTTAAATATCAGACAACACTGATCTTGTGGTTGACGTTTTGTGTTCCAAAATAGATTATTTCTTTCATGTTTATTTATTTAATATGTAAGCATGTAATATTATAAATTCGAAAGTGACTCGGTCTGCCTGTTTAACCTTTTCACATCTAAACCACTAAACTAATTTTTTTGAAATTTAATTGGATGAATTGATATTAATTATACGAGCTTTCCAGCCCAGTCCTTAATAAATACTACACTGGAAAAATTTCTCTGGTTCTAGTAAAGGAACCTAACACAATGTTTTCAGCTATGGCAGAGCTTCAAAGTGAAGTGCAGAGATTGGCGAGCCGCGCCCAGACTGCAGAGAGCAATGTTGAGATACTAAAGGAGGAGTCTGAAAAACAAAAACAACAGGTAAATAACAACCAAGATAACAGTGTTAATTTCAAAACTTTGCCTTCTGGGTTGCCTTTTGTCTTAATTTTTTATTTCACGTTTTGATTGAGTTTTTGATTGTGATACAACAGACATTTCTTATTTTCTTGTTTATTAAAAGTTGATATTCCAAAGCTTATCTGATGTCGTATGTTTGCTCAGTTGTCAAATGAAATCGCGTCGCTGCATGAACAGCTGGCCGCGCGAGAGACTGACTTAGCTGAAATTAAACAATTGAAAGCAGCACCTGCTCAAAATGGACTGCCTTCCAATGATCAACTCAAGGTTAGTATTTAAATTATTGTGGATTGTTACTACATTGTATTGAGTAATGATTTATTTTATGGCTATTTTTGCTATTGTGATAGATTGGTCCCATTAATAAAAGGCAAGTAATCGAACCTCTAATATTACCCATTTTGCGCTCCTAAAAATATTGTTGAACATTATTATAATATTTGCGATTCTTTTTGTGAATGTCAAAAAAATCCAACATCACCTTTATTTTAATCACTTAATCGATGTCGAATGTCACCATTTTAAAAACAGTTAAGTAAGTACATGTTAAAAAAAAAATGTTTTTCCTGGGGTGTTTGAAATGAAATTCCAAGATTAAGGTAAATTTTTCGTCATGGTCATGGGCCTAAGGTTCATGGTTTTCGAGGGTGCTAAACCTGATGGTCAAGTCGAAATGAAAATCCAAGATGGCGGCTGCGAACATTTTCTAAGTTTTAGTCATGTGTGGCGTTTTCATGGTTTTAAAAACCGTATAACTAGTAAATATTCGTCGAAAGGTTTTATCGTCATAAGATACCGATACCCATCACGTCTGTGGAGTTTCGCTAGATAATTTAATTTGATCCTGTATTTGCATTGTCCGTCACGTCGGCCGTAAGTATAAAGTGAGTTGTTGCCAGGCGGCGGAGCTGGCGAAGGTGGAGAGCATAGTAGAGTCGCTGCGAGACGAGCTGGCGGCGGCGCAGCGCGGTGCGCGCGAGCAACGCGAGCAGGTCGCGCGCCTGCACGAACAGCTGCGCGCCTACCAGGACAAGAACAATGTGAGCCCGGCCACTGATACATCATTCGTACTATAGTAATGAAAACTTACTCTACAGCTCATTATTACAATAACTTCGCGCCAGTAGCAGCGACCGGTGATAAATCGTATATACCATTTTTTTTAACTATCTTTAAAAAAGAATGCAAATTGTTCGATTTTTTTAAACGTAAAATGATAATTTTAATCTTGAGCGTGTGTTGATTCTGTTACTTAGGTTGGCCTAAACACTTCGGTCACGATACACGAATTTTAAATGTGTTTCCATCTTTCTACTTTAAATTATTTGTTATAGTCTTAAAGTAACAATACATGGTTTAGTAAAACATCATCGGTCTTATTACAAAACAAGGTTTTTCTTTAGACATGGTTTAAACTACCGAGCCTGTTTTTGATATAGGAACCTAACAGAAATAGAAATACGGTTCCTTTTACAAAACTTACACCTTAGTCCTGTCTTAGGTTGACAATTTTGTGTTAAGAACTTTACTAAAGTCGGAATAAAGCTCGAAATACAAAAACAGTATAGAAGGTTTAGGCTCGGGCTAAAGTTAGATTGTGTTTTGTAATAAGACGGCATATGTTTTGAATCTATTTATCTTATCTTTAACCCAATTAATGAAGCTACTTGACTCGTCCCGCATAGGAATTGCGAACTAAAAACTGGAAAGTAATGGAGGCGTTACAATCTGCCGAAAAGTCTCTTCAGACGAAAGCGGCAAGTGCGATGCCGGCCCAAGACTCACTGCGCGTAAGTGCCCGCTTTATCTACTGTACATACACCAGGCGACCTATGTGCAACGTTACCGTGTACTCGCATGTACCATCTTCGGCCGGCTTCGCTTTGTTGTTTATATTGTTGCTAACATTTATGTATTTATGCTCATCCTATAGTTTGAAAATATTAGATAATCGATTAATGTTATTTATGTTATTAACAATTCTTATCATGTTTATTTATAGGTATTACCGTGAACTCTAAATGTCGTGCAGTTTTGGTATTGATGAAATCAGTTTCACATTTATCTGTTCTCGAATCTTTATTTTGTTCTAATTGAACTGTTTCAATCGTCGTGTATGTCGTAGAACTTACGTGTTGAATGACCTTCGGTTAGCGCATTTTCGAACAGGCATGCTTGTTGTAACAGGAGGCCATCGCGAAAGCAGAAGAGGCCCAGTACAACGAAGTGGTGAGCGTCCTGCGGGAGGCGTGCCCGGAGCTGGCGCACAGCGCGGGCGCGGAGGCGGGCGCGGGCGCGGGCGCGGGCGCGGGGCGCGCGTGGCTGCAGAGCTTCGCGCGCGCTGCGTCCGCGCAGCTGGCGTGCTCCGCGCCGCCCGCCCGCGCCGACGGTGACGAGCGGCTCAAGGACTTGATCCAGCAGAACGACCAGTCACAAAGTCTCGTCGAGAAGTACAAGAGGATCATTGACGATACTGTAAGTTTTGTTTTTTTAGGACTACATGCCTATCTCGCACGCTTCGCATATGACTCGTATGTCCAAGATCCTGAAAAATTATGCCAAACCGTCTTGTATGAAACAGGAAGGAGTATTAAGCAGCCTGCAGCAGAATGTAACGTTAGAGGAGCAGCGGTGGGCGCAACAGTTGGCAGAAAAGCAACGCGAACTAGATGATCTCAGGCAGCGCACCGTTTTGCAGGTATTTTGTGATCTATATTATACGTACGAACTATTTATAATTACATAACGAACACTCCGCCCTTGCGCTCAATTATTAAAAAGAAATAGTCTTGCATAATATTCGACTTTGCCATCGACTCTACAGGCGTCCAACCGCACGCGGGCTCATGAAATTGTGTAATCTTGTTGTCTGTTATCCAATATCTACCGTTCTAAAGCATCAATATAAATTCGAAATTAACTCTGTCTAGCTATTAACTTAACTTGCCTTAATAGCTAAACGTATTACGATAAAACCACCATGACCTGGGTTTTTATTTCCGACATACATGCGGGCGAAGTCGCCGGCAAAAGCTGGTACTTTATATTTATTCTGCACTTTAGCTGATGGCGTAACATAATTTTATTGCAATTTACTATTTTACGTAGGAACCTCTGGCGTTCGCATACTCCTGCATAGAAAAGTCATTGCCTGCTATCGTAGAGGAGGTACTTACAGATAACAGTGATCGTTGTGTTTGCACTCTGTGTGCTTTTGTGTTCCTACTTCGAGGTCACAGAGACCTTAGCGTGAGATCTTTTGTTTGTATGACTTGACGTTGATCCAATGAATATATTTTTTAACTACGTCAAATAACCGCGTGAAATAGCAGAACAAACTGGCTGTTAATAACAAATTTTGAATTATAAGTTATAAGACATGGTGAAATAACTTTTTAGGGATTGAATGCATCCATGATCTTAATAAATATGATTATTTAAAGTAATTCAATTACAATCGAGCTTAGAAGACTAGTAAGCCATTTTAATCAAACTTAACTTTTTATGTTATAATTATTTTAAAAGTTAGAATAGAAAAAATAAAAGAGTTAATTCAATGTTCATGATCTGCTTTCCCTCCTACAACTGCTCTACATTGAATGAATGAATGAATCTCAAATCTAAAAGATTAAGCCTTGAGAAGGAAACATTTTACATGTAAAAAGAAATATTCAGTTTCAATGCAAACTTTTCATCTTTCTGCTGTGGGTCCTTTCCTTTTCATTACTTGTTCAGATGAACATTTTGTTTTTCTCCTATTATGATTGTCGAACAATGTTACTGCGCATACGCTGGTGGTGGTGCGAATGTATTATTAAAAACATATTCACTATGTACTGCATTTCCCACAGATGCAAAATAAAATCGACTCGTTACAAGAGGAGCTGCATCAGGCAAAAACATCCATTCACAACCACACGTTTGCTGATGCAGAACGAAGTGCCGAGGTTCGTTGGGCCAATATTATTTCCATCAATTGAAGTTATGAGAGCAACATTTTAAGATTTCATTATGTTCGATATAAAGGGTTTAAGGGACGACGCGCAAACTGTTACCATAAATTCAGTACCTACATGATTCTAGACCCACCAGAGTTCAAATTCTTCGTAGGTTATAAAAAAATACTGCTTTGACATACATTTTGGCCGGGTAGGTATTGCACTTTTGTATGAAACAGCTGATTCTTTTTTATAACAAATGACAAATGTCTGCGTTGGGGGGGATCTAGTAACGTGAAGAATTATTCATGGAAACAATTTGTCCCTTACACCATGTCTTTTATAAAATATTTAACGTTTTTTTATTAACTTTTGTTTACAGGAAAGACTTATGGCTGGTTTGTCTGACAAACACAACGTAGACGTTAGCAACGGACCATTACAGGTAAATATTAGTACGCTTTTGACAAAAAAAAATTAAAAGTAGTTGTGATAGACAATATTACGAGTTCTTATAATTTTGTGATTAACTTGTATCAAGCATAGTACTCAAAACATTATTATAGAACGACCTGCTATTGTGTTGTATTTTACACAGGCGGGGCTCGAAGAAAAATAACAAGAGGCAAGCGTTAGTGACGTAGTATCGAAGTGTCATTCCTGTCCAGTGTATGCGCGCGCGCACAGGTAACATAGATGCGCAGACGCCGCCGTCGTGCTGTCGCTCAGATCGATGTTACTATTAATCGATATCGGTAATTATATTATAAAAGGGACTCGCAAACTAATGTTCGGAATTTAAAGTTACTGCGTTAATCATACTCGACAACATATAATCGCAATATCGTCCATTCAAGTAATTACGCAACTTGATATAAATTGCACCAGAGTAATGTTGACGTTTGTGTTTTAGTAGTGTGTACTTTACAATAAATATTAAATAAGTATACTCTTCATGCACTTCCCAATTTGATTCAATATGCAATTATTAGTTAAATTTACATTTATAATTTAACATAGATTGATTATTTGTTGACTAGTGTTGACCAGGCAGCATGTTTTGGCAACAATGAAGGTTCTGAAATGATAAATTGCATATCAGATTCATTTTTATTTATGCCAATAAGACTAATAGCCTATTCGTAAATGGCAGTGCAGAAATTTAATAGATTCGCTAATCGACACGTTAGAAACGAAGATGAAGTTTAATATTTAAATGAATTTTGAAATGGTTGCCAGCTGCTGAGACGCTAGGGTCTTCAATCTTAAATTTTCCCATTCGACCACAAGATGCTGCCGTGCGTTAATACATTTGTTATAAAATACTTGTGCCACATGAATGTTTAGAAATGTGGGGCAACAATAATTAATATTATTGGTTGGAAGGATAAATGACACGCACAAATACATTATAATGAGTAAATTATGTTAATACTATTCCATTTCATATTATTTTGCGAGACCTAGATTCCTAACAAATTGTATCAGTGATTTTTGGGACTGTATAGGCAATACGATAATTTTATAACTAGTGTTATTTGAACTAATTTGTATCGAATTCAATCATCGATACAATCAATCTGTGTGTCTGATTAAAAGATATTATTTAAATATTATCAGTAAATATTTAATTTCGATGTGAAATAAAATCAATTATTTGTGGCAAAGGAGCAATATTGATGATCTTGAAATTTATAATTTTATTTATACAACTACCTAGTTAGCTTATAAATTATTTAAAAATAAAGTGTAAATTATGGCAACAAATATAATTATTGTGACGTGCGATTGTGTATTGGATAAAATTCCCATTTACCTAATTCTGCTATACTTACCCTATTTCTAATTTGCCGAATTAACAATTTTCTATTCTTAATAATTTTAAGGAATGTTATTTACTCTTTAGAATTATATTATTATTTATAATTTTTTTCTATCTAGTGCATAATCATTTTGTCAGTGCCTTAGGGTAAGATTTGAATTAAAACTGCTGACTGTTTTATTTCTAGTAATAAATAAATCAAAATGCTTGTTAAAGATAAGATCTAGTTTGAAGTTATTTTAATGTTATTTTTTATTATTTCAATAGAGTACGACGCGTGTAGTGGATCACTGTGTCAAATGATCATGTCAATGATGATGATGTGAATGTTCTGAATATACGGTAGAACGCCCGCATCCACGAATGGCTTGGTTCTGCGTTTTCGTTTTAACTATACACCTCGTTTTTGCAATATTCGTTGTGATGCCGGCTTCTTGATTTAAAATATCGGACAAAATAATATTGACGTCTATGTAAAACAATATCGGCCTTATTACAAAACAAGGTTTTTCTTTTGACATGGTTTAAACCATCGAGCCTGTTTTTGAAATAAGAACATAACTGAAATCGAAATACAGTTCCTTTTACAAAACTGTCAACTTAGTCCGGTCTTAGATTGTCAATTTTGTATTAAGAACTTTACTAAAGTCGGCATAAAGTTCCAAATACAAAAACTAAATCGAATGTGTAGGTTGGGGCTAAAGTTAGATCGTGTTTTGTAATAAGACGGATACAGTTCCTTTTACAAAACTGTCAACTTAGTCCGGTCTTAGATTGTCAATTTTGTATTAAGAACTTTACTAAAGTCGGCATAAAGTTCCAAATACAAAAACTAAATCGAATGTGTAGGTTGGGGCTAAAGTTAGATCGTGTTTTGTAATAAGACGGTATATGTTTATGCAAGCATCCAGAACCGCGTGTATTTAAAGAAATCGCAACTACCGAATCCGTGGATGCGATGCGTCACCTGATATAGAAGTAGTAATAATATGATTAAATCTAATTGTATAATACGTAAGCCACTTTGTATGATAAATAGAAAGACATCAAATAAACTATTTCCTAATTTCTTGATTTTTTATTTTCAACATAATTATGTTTAAAAAATCATTAGCGGCGCATGCCTCGCTCTGTCTGGAAGCACCTTTAGATTTATTTATTCCTTTTTTTTCTTTATTCTTGCATTCGTCGAAATTGGGCGTAAACCAAAAGCAAACAAGCTACAAACAACTCATCTGTGCACGCAGCGCCACGTGTGCGTGCGGTTGTAATTAGACAGCTTTGCAGTGACGCGGCAGATATATATTATGTTCTGTGCGCGGCAGTCGGCGTCCGAGCAACATCGGTTTTTTGCACGGGTACAGTCGTTACCAAAAATATCTAGTTCTTCACGGAGAAAATGTTTAAGGATTTTAGGTAAGTTTTTATTAATTTTTAATGTGCTCAATTCGATATAATTAAGCAACATTTATTATCATTCAATAATGTAGGTATCCTAAAAAAATTGTATTATTTTTACCGTTAACGTATTATTGATGATTTAGACTCGTGAAACAACTGCCAAGGTAAACGAATTTCTGAAAAAAACGGCGACATAATTTGCAACTAGTAATGCCCGGTTTCTGAAGTTCCTAGATAAACTCTCATTAGCTATTGGTTCAATAAAGTTAAGCAGATAAACGTCGCCGCGTCGGTTAACGGTCATTGCGTTTCTGGATACGCAACCAACCATTCAATAACGATGAAACCTATCGGTTTCATCGTTATTGAATGGTTGGTTGCTAGTTTTTTAGTTGCCGCTAGATGGATCTGTATAACAGTTTTATTAATAATTATATTTTAAGGGTAACTATGTGGCTTAAATTACTATTAGAAAGTCGCCGACTTGCTATTATTTATATAATAAATAAATAGAGCCTGTTTGTTCTACAATCAGCAAAAACAATGAATACCAGTGTTTTTTTTTTTTTGAAATATTGTTTTTTTTTTCCTAGACATTTTTAATGAAAAGTTTTACAGGAGTTAATTAATTTACTTTTGAAGTAATTTTACTTAAATAAAAGCAATAAGACTTATGACAAACAAGACGTCAATCATCATATCGACCCTCAAAATAAAAATCAAACATGTGTTCAACAGCTTAGCTGTGAAACAATGGGTGGGTCGACTTTTATGATGACCAGTATAGTTATCGAACCGATAAACGGCAAACATTAAAGTTAACTTAAGTTTAAATGGAGCTTGTCCTACATTGCGGTGTTCGGAAAAGCATTTTCGCAAGTTATCGAACCAATAGCGCTATTGGATAGATAAACCACCGTTAAAAGTGCCTCAGAAACCGGGCATTAGTGATCCAGTTTGCAGTACAGGTCCAATTTTAATATTGAAATTGAGTGAACATTTAAACAGCGTACAAAAAGGATAGCAGTGGGGTTATCAGAGAGAACAATAACTAATATATTGGGTGAAGGAAAATCAACTGACTAAATTTAAATCTCCGTATTAAGACCGCAAAAAACGCAAATAAGTTAGAATTAGAAGACTTTAACATTGATGCTAACCGTTCAACTATTCAAAATTTACCATTTAGAACATCACGAGTTACCTAACTTGCTAAAGTTGAAAAGAATATTTCAAGAGAAATTTAACTATGGTGGAAGTGTTTCGACTCTGCGCACAGTGTGTGAACTGGTGGATAACAGACGTGTAATTATAGAGGAGCGGCATGTCATTCAAATGCTACGATTTTCTTACCTGTAAAATTTACTCCGATAGGTACCTACCGTCAAGAAAATCGGTGTATTGTATCTACAGATGAGAGCTACGAGTATATCTTAACCAGTCATGTGCAAAACAAAGGATGGGTTAATAAAGATGGACCATACAGAGATACAGAATAATGTTCAATAATCAAGCATTTACCAAATTAAGTTGTTTTTTTAAGAAACCGTATATTATCAAACACAGCAGGTTACAATAACCTTAAAAACAAAATAGTAAACTAATTTACAATAGTTACTACTCGTCAACGAGTTGTTCTTTTTTATTTTTAAATAACTGTATTTGTATTTTGTACAAACTACGAAGATAGCTGAGCCGTGAGCCAGATAAGTTTACCCGTACCTACTAGTGAATGCAAAGCCAAAGCGGTGACTGCAATAGTTGACGGTAATTTGTAATTTTCTTCAAATTGAGCAGGTACGGAACTAGGTTCCATTTAACCTAGTTCCGTTCTGTCTGAGAACGGAACGGAAAAGTGCGTTACGCCATGTTCGCGCGGACGTAAAACTATCGCGGCGGGATTTTATCGCGCACTCGATTTTCAACTTTTGGTGTTGAACCGACCATTGAGAATCGAACAGAGTGCAGCCCAGCGCCTCGAAAAATTACATAGTTGGATTTTTAACTCTGCGCTAAGCAGTGGATCTAATACGATGTCAGTCATTTAAGTGGTTTGAAGTTATTATAGGCTCGTCGTAACTATTAAAGATAGAGTCCGACCCACGAAAAATGTCCCGGCAAAAGGTGGAACTAATTATTATAATATTGTTAGCAACATTCTTACAACAACCCTCCTACCTCACACCTTTCTCTATTGTTTTGATTGTCCATTTTATTAACCAGCGCCTGTAATATGATGTTGAGATAGGTAAGTTATATAAAGATTTATACCTATATATCTCCGTCGCATGCCTGTAGCGCCGCGTCTGCGGGACCATATATTGTTGTCTGTGTGCGGGACTTCTTTTGTGGGACGGACTCATAGAGGAAAGTAATATATCGACGGACTTCAACTTGAAATTCTACTCAGGTTTTCATTACTAATCTGTGGATGTAAAGTGATGCAGGAGGTCATTGACTGCCAAATTGTTTATCTGGATAGAAATACTGTATAATTTGATAATCATTACGGTTTCTGTTTCAGCAGATTGCCTTTTATTATTAGATACAAGAATAGAAATTCGAATTTAAAATATCCCATATGCTATTAAATTTACCGGCTAGTCTTGTATTTGGGTATCATTTAAGCTATTACCAATTTAATTAGTTTTGTGTTTCTTAAATAATAGGGTTTGTCCTCCAAATAGTAGATCTGTCACCAAAATGTAGTCACCAAACAATGCAAAATCAGTTCCACAATAAATCACCTAAAATCCTGAGATATAAGGTCTAGTACCAAATAAATGTTTTTGTATGTATTATAATAGGATTAATAGGTGTGTCCTAATAAGTATTTAAGCAAACTAATTTAAAGAGATCACCAATAGTAGTAGTTTTCTTATTCACCACGGATCGATTGATATACATAATATGTCGACGGTAGGGCTTGGTCGACGGAGCCCCGCTTCGCGGGGCTCCTACTTCTGGGTGGTTTATAAAAAAATAACCACGAAGGGGATGGCGGGGTCTCTCGACCCCGCCATCCCCTTCTAACCTAACCTGTCCGAGTCGGGGTGCCCTAAAGTCCAGATTGCATCCAGTTTCTCCTGGTAATTTGTCTCGGGTATCATTTAAGCTATTACCAATTTAATTAGTTTTGTGTTTCTTAAATAATAGGGTTTGTCCTCCAAATAGTAGATCTGTCACCAAAATGTAGTCACCAAACAATGCAAAATCAGTTCCACAATAAATCACCTAAAATCCTGAGATATCAACCTGGGAACAATTTTTGTTTATCTGAGAACGAAAATATTTCGTGGCGATAGATCTATTTATTAGGTGATACAACTTGATGACAAATATAAATTTTGGTGATAGAAAATATAGTTCCCCTTGTATTTCGCAAAAAACTCGTCGTTTACCGTTATTTTACAAATACGCAATATAAGCTGGCAACTCTGAATGTCAATGACTGACATATGAGTGGAAATACGAGTTACACAAAATGTCAATTGCACATTGTTGTGAAACTTTGACTGTTTGTGCGGTTATTCATTTACCTTGTGATTAAATTACTGGATTTATAAACTATAACAATGTCAGAAGCGACCGTCAAGAACATTGACAATGCTTGCGAAACTGCTGAAGAATTTACTAAAATATTTTATAAGCAGGTAGATAATAACCGTCATTTATCATCGAAACTATACTTGGACACTGGGCTGCTGGTTTGGAACGGCAATGGAATTAATGGTAATGACAAGATACAGAAGTTCCTAATGGACCTGCCAGCTAGTAATCATGTGCTCAAGACATTAGATGCACAACCCATATCAGAAAATCTGGTGTCAAACAAGTTGACATACCTCATTCAAGCTTGTGGAGATGTAACCTACCAAAATGACGATAGCAGGAAACCCTTTCAACAAACGTTTGTCATAGTTGCTGTGGACGGGAAATGGAAAATTGCATCAGATTGTTTCAGATTGCAAGTTCCCTATAACAGTTAATCATTTCAATTGTACCTTACAGGTATGTTCTAGGTATTTTTGTACCGTTTTTCGTTAGTATATTTAACGCAGAAATTGTAATATACATCTATATTTTCACATAAGAACCATCAACAGAACAGTAGTGGCCCCAATTTATGGGTTGTAGGTCCTGGGTTCGAACCCAGGCAGGCGCTTTACTTTGTGTAATTTATTTCATCACCACTGCTCTCAAAATGGTGAAGGAAAACATTGTGAGGAAACCAGTATGGCCTACAACCAAAAATTCAAAGAGATGTGACATCTACCAACCTGCACTGGGCCTGCGTGGTGGATTATGGCCCACTCCTTCTCACAGAGAGGAGGCCTGTGTAACCAGCAGTGGGAACATTATACAATGTGGCGCTACAACGGTGACTTTAATTTAATACACGGGTAGGGCTAGTGCCCATTAACCATATAAATATTGATAGGTTAAAATAATACGTAAACTGAAAAAAAAAATTTTTCAAACAAACTAAATAATAAAAAAGTCATTAAAATTGGGATCACCCTTGCAAAAATTCATTCATGAAATTACTTACCTAGCTCGCTTACGTTAACTCGGAGCGGCAACGTGTCGGTTCGCGGGCTGGCAACCGCGCATCGCGTCTTGTACCTACTCGTGATCGGTCCGATTCTTTGACGGCATATTATCAAAGAAACCGAGCGGCGCAAGTGGTACAAACACTTATCACATCACCCTCTCTTGTTACTATTAGTAATAACTGTCATCACTAATCACTGCCATCACGATCATAAGTTTACACAAGCACTAATAGCACAAATAAATGCGTCCGTATCGCAAGAGGTGTAAACGTACCTACTAGATAAGAAAACGAAAACCAATCAAAGTGTCTTTATCGCAGTACCATGATCTAATTACTATCCTAATTACACAAAAAGAAATAAATAAAACAATAGCTAAGAGTCTTTTTCGCGACGTAATTATGCGCACTAGAGTAAATAAGTGCGTCAAGGACACGGGTTCGACTAGCACTAGAAAAGCAAAAAAAGAATTCGTGTTCGGTGCGGCGGGTGGGTGGAAGGGAGAGCGCGCGTCGCCTGCGCTGCTCGCCAACAAAGGAAATTTCCTTAAATTCGCCTACTCTATGCATTTGTTTCATCCTAATAGTATTGCTTATTCGTTTTAATTTCATTGATGCGAAGTTATGATCCGTGACCGAGGGAAATGACCGCTGCGCGACAGTTCTTTAAGTACAGGTTGCTCTAAGATGCTATTTCCTAAATTCTTTAATAAATCTGTAAATAATAACGTTTAATGGAAATAAAAAATTGTCATGAAACGAAAATGTGAAAACGTATATGTGTGTTAAATTAAGGTCACCATAGCAGCGCCACGCTGTATATATCCTGATTATGTTAATCATCATTGTGGGTTTATGTGCAGATTGCATGGAATTGGAGTGTGTGGGTCTATTGTCATTGTTTGTGGTATTACTATAAATCACTATAGTGCCTAGACTGTACTTGGTGTCCTGTGCAATAGGTTGGAATCCAGGGAATTCTAGTGTTACATAGTGCCAATTTAGTAGTCTGACAAAAAATTACATCTAAGGTACATTAGTGTATCTCCAGGCCATATAAAAAGTAGCTGTATAAAGTGCCATACGGTTTCACCAACACTTAATTTTTCATAGTTTCTTGGCACCTAAGGGTTGTAGCCTGATGTTAACCCTTAACTTGGTAACGTATCTAATAATGCACACATTCTAAGAAAAAATATTTTAGAACTGTTTTGATACTTGTGTATTTATTTATTTTTTAAACCGTTATATGAGACCCTTACAGTTTGTAGAAAAAATTGTATTTTTCACATCTGGCCACATTTGTAGTCGGTAGATCGCAAGATTGCGGAGCATGCGCGTGCGTCTACGAGATATAAGGTAAGTATCCATTATAAATATAATTAAATATGTATATTACGATAAATAAATGTGGTTATTATTTGATTGAATGTGCATTCATATGTTTACGTAAAAAAAAATGATCAAACAATAATGTTTTTTATCTAAAATATGACTGTCAATATTCATGTATCTACAAATGCACACTGCCAAATTACTATATTATGACCTGAGTTTTGCAGTGTGCATTTTAAGATACACTGCCAAATATACAACAGTAGAGCTTTTCTCGTGCAGTGTGCATTTGCAGATACACTGCCAATAAAATCCATAATTATGAACCTATATAAATATTAAGTAATAAATAAATTATTATTATTTGTTTACTTTTCAGGCTGGTACAAGAGCACAAAAAATATTGGCTTTTGTTCCGAAGCCAGGAGCAAGCTCAGATGTTGATAGCAACGACTCCGATGATGAATTGATAAGCCCTTCTGCAGATGACGACGATAGTTAGTGTGCACCTTCGCTGCCATCATCAATAGAAAATCTTCACATATTATCCGAAAGTGAAGACGAGTATAGAGAAGTTCTGGTGGCGAACAAAAATGATACAAATATCATAATATCTTCATCACAATGAAGAACATAAGTTTGTTGATCTCCATCCAATATTCCTGCTTCTTGGTCCAGCATTGTAGAAAATGTTTTTATCCCAAAACCTTTACCATTATGTTCTTTAATAGCCAGCCCCATGAGCGTTCATGTACCGTCACCTTATAATGCAACTCGATCCATGAAAAGAACATACGTAGTAAAAAATACCGTATAAAGATTTTAAAAAAATCTTCAGGTGAAGTGGAGTATTGCAAGATTCAAATTCAATGCTGAAATCAAAGACAAAACATTTGATAAGCTCTCGCTCGAAACAAAATCACCTTTAGAATATTTTAAATAATGTTTTTCGGAGGACAATTATATTCGAATTGATAATACGAGAGTTTATATCTTAATAAGCAAGTAAAATGAAATGAATGCCATGCCCATGAACGTGACTTCAGATTAAATTAAGAATTTTATAGCCATTAATATGTACAATGTATGGACTGTTGGTCTAAATCATTCAGATATAGTAAAATAGCAGATATCATTATCTAAATGACGATGTAAGTTTTGTGTAAAGACTAAAACTAAATTTATATGTCTGAAATGCCAAGTTAGGCTTTGTTTGGTTGAAGATCGAAACTGTTGTTATAATTACCACAAGAAGTAGTAAGGTCAAAATGGTGTACCTACCTAGTACCTACAGGTGCTAGTTACCCATATTTCGTAAATTTGTTTATCGTTTAAACTTATTACCTACTGATTGATTGATCTCATAGAATATGTTATTATCGTTGCAATACCTTGCTTTAACTTTTAATTATTAAGAAGAAGATGATTTTATGTTCCTACTTTACACTGAATAATATGATTTTACACATTTTGATTGAGATATCTGTGTTTATAAAACTTTATAAATAATATTTTTATAAAATACAATTGTATTTTATTTTCTACCCATCAAGCAGTGTATCCTACAGTGCACATGGATTTCCATAGATATATGCATGACAACTTGGCAGTGTGCATAATTAGATACATGGTATAAATACAAAACAAATATTGTGGGAATTTATTTTTAATTTTTCACGTAACTATTTACCAGGTAACAACCCAAATATATGAAAGAAATTAAAAATAAATGACATCACACTCTCTGCCAAGTTAAGGGTTAAATAGCCTTATAAACTTCCTCAGGAATTGGGCTATCAAATGCAAAAAGAAGAAATTGGGCCGCTAGTTCCAGAGATTAGAGCATTCAAACAAAATAACAAACAAACACTTCAGCTTTATTATATAATATGATTTGTATATGTTTATTTACACACCAGTAACAAAAATCGAAACAATTAAACACAGTCATGTAACACATTTTTATTATGTTCTTGTTAAAAATATATTATGTAAGCCCATCCTACATATTCCATTTGGACTGTTATCCAAACATTGATGCACTATGGTGAACTCTTTTGATAACTCCACAAGGATAGATGACAAATTATAGAGTTTTTCTTAATAAAACAGATGTTTTTATTTTAAGATATTTAATAATTAATGTTTATTATTTACAAGTTTTTTTTACAAATATATTATAGTAAGGTAAGAAATTGACAAAAGGCATGGTATATATTCAGGAATTGCCTGAACTGTTTGAAACCACCTAAAATACATCAATATCTTTATATTCCTAAAACATGATGCCATACAATGTTTTTTTTTATTATTTTGCCTGTAATATTTTAATTTATAGCTTTATAATTGGTATTATTTAATTTTCAGATGCTGGACCGAGATACTTATACATATATAAATTCAAAAATGTTAAGTTAGATAAGTAAAAGTAATGCACATAATTTATGCTATAAAAAAATTAAGAATAAATGATTTGGCAATATCAAGGCAAGTTTTGCAAACATTTTATTAAGCAACTTGAGGAACAAGTTATGAAACCCTGGAAGTAATAAAACATGAAAAACCATCTTTAAGGAAGAACAAGAAACTGTTTGTCGGTGTACCTTACCTACACGATAGAAATGATCTATTGTATCAAAATACAAAAGACTACATTTTTATACTGTTATTATTCTAAATTTAAATTTAGTTTAAACAATACCTGAATAAATGTCATGATTAAAATAATGAAATCAACCTATTTGGAAGTGTTTGATTTTTGTTCCTGAAACTGAAATTAATTATACTTACAGTAATAAATACTTGGTTAAATGTGTATAATTGGAAGGTCAGTTAGGTATTTGGTTGCAGTTCATGAGTATTATAGTTTAGAATAAGAACCTAAATGTGCCTTGCAGTTGGGACAGGTGTGCTGAGCCTCCTTGAACACTTTTGTGAGGTATGGTATTGCAGCCAAACAACAAAGACAACACCAACTGAAAAATAAAAAAATAGAAAGTTTAATTTCGTTTCTTATAATTTGTAATGTACCTATATAATATAGTTCTTGATTTTGTCCCGTTTGTTTTACAGGGCTACAATTAAAACAAGTTTAATATAATTAACTTACCAAGAAATTCCACAAACAAAGCCAGCCAGCATGTGAGTTTTGTTCGTACTTGAATATGTAACATCAGTTACAATCCGTTCATCACATTTAGGACAGTTGAAGAGCGTCTGAGAATGCTTCAGCGGAAGGTGTATGATAACAGATCGAGTTGTTGTCTGATTAGTGACTGGTTGATGAGTAATTGGCGGATTATTCACTGGCACTGGTGCTACAGGCGGCACATAATTATATGTCGCTTCGTATGACGGAGGCGGTTCTCTGTGGTATATACCGCCTTTTTCTTCTCTATCTTGAAACTCTGCTCTAACTATATCACTTTGAGCTGGATTCACACCACTGTTCATATCCATGTTAGGAAAATGTAATGATACCTACTAAAACATTTTACGTCGTACGAATACAGTATTGATTACGATTATACACAAAAAAATTACCTTGTTATCTTTAGTGATTGCTGCTATCTTATCTATCAGACCTGATATTATAGTAGGTACTAAAGAATGTGTTATGTTATGTACGGTTTTTTGTTTTCGAATTCGTCATACTAGCGAATCTTGTTTATTGTAGGTACCCTTCTTAAAATACGCCTTTGGAGGGTGGGAAATCATCAAATAACTTCTCCCGCTCTGGGCAGAGCAGGAGGGCGTGTCAGACTCTTACTGACTAAAACCCACCCGTGTTCCTTCAGTTACCTGTGCCAGGGGCCACGGTATCCCTCTCGGACTTTTCCGCAACCCTAGTAGGCATCGGTCCTAGCAAACCCCATCATTGGTGCTGACATCACTTTGAGGCGCGCGTGGAACACAACGCGCCGTCGACCCGGGCCTGGTCCTTATCGAACGGCGAGCTGCCCATTGCTCGCCGTTCGCAAGCCCACACCTCCGGTGGCCGGGAATCGGCCTGCGATTCCCGAAGCCCAGGGCGTCTCCTGCGGCGGCTAGGGGCGTGAGGGCGCAAATTTTGCCTCTCCCTCACGCGTTCCGCCTCCTCCTTCGCGAACATTACTGCTTCGCAGAAGGAGGTGATGGCTTCCCAAGCCCTCTCGCTCCGTACCATGGCCTGGACCAAGACCGGACGCGAGAGATCGCCACCGCCAATCGCCTCCACGAGGACACGGCGGTGCTCCGCCCAAGCCGGGCAGACCTCCACCGTATGGTCCACCGCCCTGGGGTCAAAATTGATTTTATTTGATCGGCTCTTTGAAGTCGTTAGTGTATCGGTCAGTTTCCTTCCATGTTCTATGCTCGGATTAGTTCTTTCTGTATTCTGAGCATCGTATGTTATTGGGATTGGTTTCCGCACTTAGTAATTAAGGGGACCATTGTATGTGGGCCATGGCGGCCGACGTTGGTCATTCCAACCAGCCCACCTCCCTCCAGAAGTAGATTAGTCTCCTAGTCTGTTCAAAAGATCTGGTTGACCCGAGGGTTTCTGTTCTAATTTGGGTGACGCCTTTACATTCAAAGAGCTCATGCGCAACGGTTTCCTCAGCCTGCATGGTCAGTTAGGTATGCCTTTTTTGTGAAAATGTTTTTTTAGCGAGCAGTGTCCCGTGATGGTCCCCGCCACCAGGCGCAGGCTGTCCCTGTCCAGGCGTAATAAGCGCCTGGTTAGCCTGCTATCCAAGGATGGTATAGCTTCCTGCAGCCTGCAGCCCGGTGTCGAGGTCCACCACAGGTCTTTGCCCCCACACAAGCAGAGAGCTGGTCCAGCCCTCTGCTTGTGTCTGGGCACAGACTCGGTTCCCTTCAAAATGCTTGAGCTAAACGGTGCTGATCCATGCGCCATGTTGGCGAATGGACGCTGTTAGTTGGGACTGGTCATCTCTTAATTTAATAGGTATACAGGGTGGATTTTTGAGACAGGGCAGTAAGGGTAGATACCTTTATCGTTGTAGCTGCGGAGACTAAACATAATTTTGAGAAATGTTGATGGGCATACACAGATTTTGAAAAAAAAATTAGTCAGCAAGAAAATTTACAACTTTTTCTCTTCTCCATAGGAACCGCTTCTGACGTTTTATAAGTGCCCATGTAGGTTTATGTGAAATTAAATATTTTGATTTTGATCACGCCATCTATTGATCATAAATAATATTTCTGTGATTGACTATGATTCCAAACTGGGCTGCAGTAGAACTAAGTAATAGAAACACCTATTTGTACAGACGCCAGCACATCAAGCTACTACAATCTGTCAAATTTCTTTAATAGATTTTCAACTTTATCGCTAAAGCATTAAGGTTCAAGGTTGATTGGGAAAATTTGACAGTTTCGGGTAGCTTGACCTGCTGGCGTCTGTACACACTAGGCCTAACCTGGGAATAGAACCTAGTACAAAAAATCACATACTTATACTTTTTATTGCATTACCCTAAAATAGTAATATTTAAAATAAAAAAAAAATATGTGAAAAAAGAAACAATAAGTTTACAGTATAAATACCTTAAAATATATTTTGTAAACAGTGAATGAAGAACATATACAATAGGTTTCATAACATTACCCCTTAAAAAAATGGATTACTTTTATTTACTAAAAATTATTTTGCATTTAAAACTAAGTAAGTTATCGATAACATACATCCAATAAAAAAACATTACGAATTTATTAAGTTTTGCAGCAACTACATAATATTATTTTGTTATATTTCACGGTTTTTACAATCTTAGTAATTCAGTCTAATTTCAGTCACAATGTTAACTGTTAATATGTAGAATGAATTGCTGTTTACTGTTCCTTTCATCAATAAATTTTCATAAAAGTCGAAATTTAAAATGATTTTTCAGCAAAGTTTCTGATTTTTTAAATATAATTGGTAAGTACTAGACTAGAACACAATTTTAAATGGATGGAATGCATTTGTAACTTGCAAAACAAAATCGATTTGATGTTTTTTTAATGGTACTTAATAATTATGTGAAGATTATATAGTATTCATAAAGATGTGAACAATTGTGTGTTTATTATCTTGTTCAGGATGTATTCAGGTGCATATTAGGGGATTGTCTTTAATAAATGTTAGCTTTCCAGAAATATGCAGATGAATAAATGAACAGTCATAAACATCATGTGACACACACATTACAATAATAAGCAGTTAGGACTGATAAAAACTTGAATCATAGTGATAAAAACCAATTTATGTGTGTACATCCTCCTGCAATACTGCGTTAATGTTAACGTCTGGAACAAATTGCGCCTTAATTTTGGCTTAAAAAAAAACGCGTTTAACGATTAGCTACATTGAATATGATTCAGCTCCAAAAGTTATAGCTAGAGTGCGCTCAAGATGTCTGCGCGCGTGTATGACCTTAATTTTTGGCAAATAAATGATTCTGATTCTGACTATATCCCTGCCAGTACTTGTAATCACTTTCAGCATAATGATGGCGATTATTCACTTCGGCAAATACGGAACACAGCACACTCTTGACACCTGAGGGGTAATTCCCGTATTTTTAAGACCGTTCGCATTCTAATCTCAGTCTCAATCTGTCAAAATTACAATTAATTTAATTAATTTACATACATTTTTGACAGGTTTTTGACATTGATTTTAAGTACGTGAATTGGCCTACTGATTTATACGTCGAAATGGCGGCAATCGATTGTTTCCAATTTCGGCCGCGCGTAGATTTATTTTGCAACCACTCTACCAAGTTATTGTGTCAACCACGTTCAAAATGGAGGTAGAAGCATAAAGAGGTAATAATTTAATGTTTTGTATATTATTTAGAAATGTATTTTAATCCTTTGTCATTTTATTATGGCCGCCCACTGCGTTAGGCGGACAACAGGAGCGTTCGTTTGCGGATTTGTTTCTGGTATAATCAAATCAAGAGCATCGAAGTTAACGGAAACTGCGTCCGCGCCGCGGGCTAGTCGAGGACGTCCGCTATTGCAGCGTAAGACAGACAAGCCATTAAGACATCTGAATAATATTATTTATTTTTAAAAGAGCCTTATTTTCTGTTTAATTTGACGCAAATTCATAAGAATATATTATGGGTTAATTTATTGCTCATTATGCACAATTTCACCTGCATCCTAAACCATTGTTGTGTACTGTGAGTAAATAGTTGAATTGCCATTCATAACACACTGATTACACTGCAGGTGAAGTGCAGTATTGTGAATCAACATTTATATATTTTCATATTAGTCATACATAGTTGAGAATTCACAAGCATTAAGAATCGTAAAACAAATAATATAACCACTAGCAATTAGGGACACATGGCTTTTACAGATGGCACCATAATTGCTTCTTACAATTTCATTTTTTTTTACATTTTCGTTTTCAATATTTACGAAGCTGCAATCTTCAAAATACAGCACAGTGGCAGTGCCTTCACCCAATTAACACTTGCTACTTTTTCCAATGAAAGTATTGCAATTGGGGCAGTAGTGCTCAGCATCCTTGAAGGTATCAAAGCAGTATGGGACGAGGCCAAGACAGCAAAGAGAGCAAACCCTGAAAAACACAAGTAGAATTGTTAGCAGATTAAAGTAGATAGCGGTTTCGCCGAGCGGGCTAATCTACCTTGAGCAAGTGTGGTGATCAATGCTTTTTCTTTCTCTGTATGAGAAAAAGCATTTGCCCCGCAGTGGGACAATAATAGGCCAATATTATTTTTATAATTTATTTGAGTCCGAGGGTCATCTTTTGTACTTTAAAATGGCCAACATACATAAATAATTATTTTGTTGAGGTGCTGCGGTAGACCACATGTCAGTAGTAACAAAAATCGGTATAAGCTGGTCTTTTATTCTATTAAAACTCCTAGAACACAATATGTGCAAGTGTTACCTATACTAGCACATGATCAGCTGCTGTGGTGCAGCTTAGGGGAGGTCATGACCAGCAGTGGTTGTATTTTAGTTTAATCACGATAATAAAGCAGGTAGTCTACTTACATAGTAATAACACATATGGATCCAGCCACTAAATGTGTATGCCAGGCCGTTGTGTATGTAACTCTTGTAGTGACAATTTTTCCACAGTTGAAGCAATTAATTGTTGTTGGTTCAGTTCCGACTGCGGGCGGGAGAACGATCCCCACGGGCATAGGAGGCTGCGGCGGCACCATGTCACCCGCTTGAGGCTGAGTGTTCGTTACTGTGATAGTGGGGTGCGGGTACACCCCCGGCGCTGTATATTGCTTAGGCTGCGGGTACGGGCCTGCTGCGGCCGTAAATGGCTCGCCTCCAGGGGCCACGAAGCCGTATTGTGGATTACCCACTACAGCTGAATAAGGAGGTGGAAGATCTTCAGGCGCTGAAGCCACTACACCTGGTCCTGGGATATTCGCCATTGTTTCCGTTTTTATTTTCCCAAGTTGAATATATTTATGTGCCAGACGTGGAGGTCAAATTATTTAATACGATAAGCCACTTAATTACTAGTAAACTAAAATTTATTAAAATTCTTATTACAAGAAATAGACAAAACTTAACATGACGTCATATGTCAATGTCATTCTGTCAATCCTACCAGAGTATCAGGTGCTTGCCGTGCTTGAAAAACAAAGCGAACAAAGCACTTCATTCTCTCCCGAATACCGATCGTTCGGATATTCAATACCAAGAGGCAAGTTCTAAAAATAGTAGATTTTTCATCGTTTATCGCTCAAATTAACGTATTTTAAACAAGATGAGGCTGGCACAGGAGCGTGGAGTTTTCCACAAAAAAAGAGAGGCATAGAGTCTGGCCCACGAAAGCTGTCCAAGAAAAAGGGCGGGAATTTAAAAAAATCAAGAGCTGTTAACCCTGGCTGTACACTGCTTAAACGGTGTTGATACTATTTATTATTCAGTAAGTAATTTTTTTTAAATGTTTTATGACCTGTAATTTTCGCGTGTATTATGAAGAATATTAAATAAAAGAGTACTTTTAATTCTGCCGTTTTATTATTTTCAAATAGTACATAATTTTATGTACAGTCGAGGACTTTAATTGATGAGCACATGCCACTATTCGTAATTTAACCGTACAAAACATAGGGGCTATGAGTCATAGTTGAAATCGGATTCCAAAAACTCTACACCTGACAATATTGAATCAGCTTCATTGCTTTCTTTGCTGCTACTGCTACTGTCCCCAAGATGTATTATGAATGGTTCAAGTTCGTTTTCAGTAATACGGTCCCTTAATTTGTACTGATTTTACACATTTAGTACATGATCAGTGTACTTCTTCCAGTCATCAGCAGTTATGGATAGAAAAATTTATTTTATTAAATTTTGCATTTCAGATCCTGGTATTCCTATATTTTTGTTTGCTACTTTTCTCTTCGCTTGACTCCATACAAGCTCAATAGCATTGAGGTCGCAATGGTACGGTGGCAGCAACAAACTTTCGTGATTGTGGATATAACTGTGTATTTTTAGAAGTACTTCTGCTTCGTAAACAACTGCAGGTTTATTATCTTTCACCAAACGCATTAATTCAGCTTTGGTGTGATATTCTCAAAATGAATATTATTCTCTTGAAGCCTTATTCGGAGATTAGCTTTAGAATCAGACATAGTAGGGGGTTTGTTTACTTGTTTCACGTGGTAACTTGCACAATATTAAATAAATAATAATAATCTGTCTTTAATCTGTTTACCGTCTAGCCTCTTTTTATGTATTGTCCTCAAGAATATATGTCTCCATGCCGCAATTTCATATTTTTCTGAAAGTAAAGCCCGTTTATTTTTATTGTTTTGAAACTCAAACCCGTTCTTGTGTAAAAATTTTCTAAGGGTTTCATGGCATCCCGTAAATTCAATTGCTTCCCTCAGCTCATTGTGCAGGCTTCTCAGTGTTGGGACTTGTTTTCTAACTCCATAAAATTCGTTTATTTTGTTTCTTATAGGTGAAATATCAAAAATATCCAAATTAGAAACTCTCGCTGAATGTGGACGATTTTTCTCCGGAGTATTCCACTGTCCTTGATTTTTAGACCATTCAATTTTAATTCTTCTTAGGGTCTCCACACTTACATCTGAAGAGAACAAATACAATAAATTATGTAACAGTATAATATTATTACTAATCAGTCATTAAAGTCAAAACCATAATAAAATACAAAGATATAATTTAATTTCACCATCCATACATTATCATAAATGTATATAAACCCTTCGAAGTAACTGTTAAAAATCTATAATTTCTAAAGTAATACCTGTCATTGAAGATATCTTTTCTAAATAATGTGATTCAGAAGTCGCCATTTCATTTTTTTCGAGAGTTTTCACTTTCTTTACTGCTTCCACAATTTTATGTTTTGTCTCTTCGTTGTTAATACTTCCTGAAAAGTAGATACACCGTGAAAGATATTGCGATTTGTTATAAATAGTCGAAAAGTATCAAGTTGTTTCATTAGAAATTCAATAAACTAACCTAAAAGTGAAAGGATTGAATCCAGTCGTAGTATTTTCTCTGCAGATTTCTGATTCATATCCCTTTTTGTGTCTTTATATTTGTCAATCATAGTAAATAGAAGCTTCCTTGTCGAACTTTTGATTGTTTTCGGCATTATTTTAAACAAAATCAATGAAAATATGATGCACGTAAACACAAGATGACTCAAGTACGAAACGTCAATGTGTCAATTTTGACAGTCTTAAATTATTGCCATATCAAGACTTCTGAAAATAAAGCGTGGACAGCTTTCGTTGGCCAGAGTCTATGCTCAGCAGTGGGTGAAGTTGCGCTGTGGGTGATGATGATGAAACTATTCTTGTAATTAATTATAATATGCTATTATCACATTTTCAAGAGCCCGTAGTGTCCCATTGCAGGGCGAAGGCCTCAATTATGTGTTAAATTATACAAGCTCATCTATTATGCTAAAATAATTATCATACGCCCATATATTTATCGTACGGTCTGGCAACACAGCGGTGGCTGAATGACATTGATAGAGGGGCGTTGTTGGTAAACAATGGGTAAACATTATACATACCCTCCGCTCCGTAATAAACATTTGTGTAATACATTTGTCACAGAAATTGAATTAACAAAACAAGATGGCGGCATTAATTCCAATTTTGGCAACGCGCCACATTAACCCTGTAGCGTTGTATACCTACTTCTAAATACTTTTTAGTTATATTTACTTTATTAGAATAACCGATACTAACGGATAAATAGGAGAAGGTCCATTATGTATGGACCAAAAACCCAGTAATCGATACGAACAACGTACATTCCAACAGATTCCGTATAATGTAAGGAATAATTCTACCTAAATTGTAACCCCCAAATCATAGTTGGATCGGAGCGATAGGGTGACCAGTGTGTAACTGTGTATGAAAAATTCTAATGAGCGTTTTGATTACCTACCTTGAAACATAACACGCATACTAAGCTAAGGAAATAATATAATCCAGATTTGAGTTGTGATGGCAATCATGTCATTTGGTTTCTTGTTAAGTACCAGGTACCTGCACAGAGTACTTTTACTATACGGGTACCTGATGACAGGCCGGCACTGTCCTCCCCATAGATATAATAAAGAAGGTCCTCCCATACCTCTACACACTGTCATTTGAAAACATTGTAGAAGCCAATTATTTTTAGGAGAGTAACCGTGAAGTTTCATGCCGGCTCTTCTCCATAGGAAACGACCAATTGGAACCGTGCATTAGCTTCTGACGTTTCATAAGTGCCTAAGTAGGTATGTGAAATAAAATATTTTGATTTGATTTGAATAAAGTTTGCAATCATAAGTTTTCAAAACTACCTTCATATAGAAAAAACAGGTGGTGGGATTGAAGTTTGTGTGAATAATTCTCAACGCACGCAGAAAGCATAGCTCAGCGCGTTATCTACTGCCCCGTGTCGGCGGCCAAAAAAATAGCCGAGGGCCGAAGGCTACTGGTGGGCTGGGTTTCCGCGCAGGTGAAACTGCTGGAACCCAGACCTCTGAGGTGCTTTCGCTGCCAGGTGGGCAACCACGTGGGAGCTCAATGCACCTCGGAGGTGGACCGCAGCCACCATTGCTTCCGCTGTGGTCAGCCCGGTCACAAGGCCGGCTCTTGTAATGCCGCGATCACCGGATGGGGAGCAAGGCCTGCGCTCCACCCGCCACAGCCAGGGGCAGGGGCAAGCCCTCCGCCACCGCCGTCACTGCCGCAGCCGCCGACACTGCCACCGCCGCTGCCGCCTCGACCGCCGTCGTCGCCGCCGTCATCACCACGGCGGGGCCCTCACAGAGGGCTCGGGAGGAAGCTGACATGGAGTGCCAATAACGGCCCCATTACGCCTCCTCCAGGCAAACATCAAGCACTGCGCCTCCGCTCAGGATCTGTTGCTCCAGAGCATGGCGCAGTGGTCGATTAACATCGCCGTGGTCGCTGAGCCGTACTTTGTCCAGGGATGACTTGGTGGAGGACCTGAGCGGCTCAGTGACCCTAATTTCGTCGGCCGCCGCCGGTACTCCGTCCCTCGAGGCTGTCACGAGGGGACGGGGTTGCGTGGCAGCACGGTTCGGGGAGATCGTAGTGGTTGGGGTATACTTCTCCCCGAACCGAACTCTTGCCGAGTTCCACAACACCCTTGCAGGCTTGAAAGTCGTCGTCGTCGGGTACCGTTCCCTCCCCGTGCTCGTCCTCGGGGACTTCAATGCCAAGAATGTGGCTTGGGGTTCCCGGTATACGGACACACGGGGCAGGATGGTGGAGGACTGGGCTCTGGAGACAGGCCTGGTCGTCCTAAATCGGGGTTCTGTCCCCACGTGTGTGCGGATGCGGCGTCAATCAGTGGTGGACGTCTCGTTCGCCAGCCCCGCTCTGTCACCGCGTGTCCCTGACTGGCACGTCATAGAGGGGGTGGAGACCTATTCCGACCACCGGTACATCCGGTTTGACGTCTCCGCCCAGACCTCGAGCGCGCTGGTCCAACAGGCCCCGAGTGGTCCGCGGTGGGCGCTGAAGCCGCTAGACCGGGAGCTCCTCCTGGAAGGCTCGATCGTGCAGGCCTGGGTGTCCTCACCGGACAGGCCTGCTGACATCAACGTCGAGGCGGAGTGGTTCCGGGAGGCCATGTCCGAAATATGTGACGTGACAATGCCCCGGGCCCAGCCCGGACGCGCTCAGCGCCAGGTGTGCTGGTGGTCGCTAGAGTTGATGACTTTGCGCAGTGCGTGCGTCGCTGCGCGACGCCGGTACACCAGGCACCGCAGGTTCCGTATTCGCCTTCTAGATACAGAAGCCATTCAGGCGGAGCTGTACGAGGGGTACAGAGCGGCGAAGACCGCCCTCCAAGCGGAGATCCTGCGGGCCAGGGGACTGGCCCGCGAGGAGTCGCTGGAGACTCTGAACAGGGACCCGTGGGGACGTCCCTACAAATTGGTGCGTGAGAAGCTCCGCCCATGGGCTCCCCCGCTGACGCAGAGTCTCCGGCCCCAGCTCGTGGAGGACGTGGTGAGCACTCTGTTCCCTTCTAGAGGGGACCATATCTCCCCGCCCATGGCTCCGCCTACTGCGGTGCTGAATGCGGACCACACCGCCGACGACGACGCCGATGCTCCGGAGGTGACCGAGGTAGAGCTGCGAGTGGCGGTACGTAGGCTGAGTGCCAAAAACACCGCCCCAGGACCCGATGGCTTACCTGGGAAAGCCTGGGTCCTGGCCTCGGAGGCTCTTGGGCCTCGACTAAGGGGGCTCCTAAGCGCATGCATGGAGAGGGGCCAGTTCCCACTTCGTTGGAAGACAGGGAAACTGGTCCTCATCAAGAAGCCGGGCGCCCAGCGGACTCTCCGTCCGCTTACCGGCCCATCGTGCTGCTCGACGAGGTGGGCAAGCTCTTTGAGAGAGTCAGTCAGTGCGGGTGGGGCCGGATTTGACGGAGAGCCAGTTTGGCTTCCGCAAGGGGCGCTCTACGGTGGACGCCATCATGCGCGAGCGGGCCCTCACGACGGGGGATGCTGTGGCTCGGGGTGGGGTCGTCTTGGCGGTGCCTTTAGACATCGCCAATGCCTGCAATACCCTGCCCTGGAGTTGCATCAGGGAGGCACTCCGGTATCACCGGATGCCGACCTACCTCTGTCGTGTGGTCGAGGCCTATTTGACGGACAGGGCCGTCATCTACCCCGGTCACCAGGAAGTATGGAACCGGCAAGAGATGTCGTGCGGTGGCCCACAGGGATCGGTCCTGGGGCCGCATCTGTGGGACATCGGATACGACTGGGTGCTGCGCGCCGACCTCCCTAGCGGCGTCAGCGTGGTTTGTTACGCTGACGACACGCTGGTCCTGGCGCAGGGGAGGTCGCACCGGGCGGCGGCCGAACTAGCGACACGCGGGGTTGCGACAATCGTCGAGAGGATCCGGCAATTGGGACTCGAGGTGGCCCTGCACAAGTCCGAGGCCATGTGTTTTCATGGTCTTCGGAACACGCCACCGTCGGGTTCCCAAATAACGGTAGGAGGGGTTCACATCGGCGTCGAGTCGACGATGAAGTACCTGGGACTCGTCCTCGACAGCCGGTGGAACTTCGTGGAGCATTTCCGACCTTTGGCTCCCAGATTGGAAAGGGCCGGGGCTGCCTTAAAGCGGCTCCTGCCCAATCTAGGGGGGCCAAACGCCTCCTGCCGGAGGCTCTACGCGGGGGTCGTGCGGTCCATGGCCCTTTACGGGGCACCGGTGTGGGCGCGTTCCTTGAGGCGGCGGCCAGCCCGCTGGTTAAACGCGCCCCAAAGGGTCATGGCCACCCGGCTGGTCCGGGGATACCGTACGGTCTCCGGTGAGGCGGCGAGCCTCCTTGCCGGATTACCGCCATGGGATCTGGAGGCAAAAGTCCTCGCGCACATTTGGGAGTGGCGCGAGGAGGCGAAACGCCGGGGCTTAGCTCCGCTGCCGCGAGAAATCACGGTACAGCGGACAGAGCTCCGGCGGGATCTCGGGCGGCATGGAGAGTGCGATTGTCGCAACCCAGCGCTGGGCACGCCACAATTGCGGCGGTAAATCCCCTCATTGAGGATTGGCTAGAGAGGCGCTACGGCGTCCTCACCATCCGCCTGACGCAGGTCCTCAACGGACACGGTTGTTTCGGGAGGTTCCTGTTCCGGATAAGGCGGGAGGAAACGCCCGGGTGTCACCATTGTGTAGATCGCCCAGAGGACACGGTGGAGCATACGGTTGAGGTCTGCCCGGCTTGGGCAGAGCACCGCCGTGTCCTCGTGGAGGCGATTGGCGGTGGCAATCTCTCGCGTCAGGCCTTGGTCCAGGCCATGGTACGGAAAGGGAGAGGGAGATCTCGTCCACTCACCCGGCCCGCAGAAGGCGCACCGGGCGTCGGCGGAGGGCGGACAACGCCCTCTTCCAGCCCCCCTAAATGGGTCCAGGGGCGACGGACTCGGGGACGTCCGTCGCCCCCCACACACCAGGACCCGAGGTGGCGGCGCGTAGTGTTCCACGCGCGCCCCTCTTAGACGTCGCGGGGGGAGTCAAACACCTCACTCCCCCCCCAGACCCGAAGAGGCCCGCAGTGGCGGGGGTTGCGGGAACCCCCAGTAGGGGGTTGCGGAAGGATCGTACGTTCCCGCGACCCCCGGCGTAGGTGTGAGATGGAACACCGGGGTGGTTTTTAGTCAGTAACAGTCTGACAAACCCCGCCACCCGACCCAGGGCGGCGGACATCCATGAGGATTTTCCACCCCGGGAACAAAAAAAAAAAATATGACCATGGTACGGAGCGAGAGGGCTTGGGAAGCAGTCACCTCCTTCTGCGAAGCAGTAATGTTCGCGAAGGAGGAGGCGGAACGCGTGAGGGAGTGGCAAAATTTGCGCCCTCGCGCCCCTAGCCGCCGCAGGAGACGCCGTGGGCGTCGAGAATCGCAGGCCGATTCCCGGCCACCGTAGGCGCGGGCTTGCGAACGGCGAGCAATGGGCAGCTCGCCGTTCGATAAGGACCAGGCCCGGGTCGACGGCGCGTTGTGTTCCACGCGCGCCTCAAAGAGATGTCAGCACCAATGACGGGGTTTGCTAGGACCGATGCCTGCTAGGGTCGCGGAAAAGTCCGAGAGGGATACCGTGGCCCCTGGCACAGGTAACTGAAGGAACACGGGTGGGTTTTAGTCAGTAAGAGTCTGACACGCCCTCCTGCTCTGCCCAGAGCGGGAGAAGTTATTTGATGATTTCCCAACCCCAAAAAAAATAAAAAAAATGCGCGTTATCTACTGATAAACACGCGTCACACTGCGTCTTCTTGAGATCGCTATGTGTGGCCTATGTGGTTGTTCTTTAGAGGTTTTAACCTGGATGGCTTAATCATACGTAGAAGGTGAATACTAGACCTACTGACAATGAGAAAGCTCTTCCTAAGTTGCATGTTGATAACTCAATTTCTAAAGTAAGTAACAGCTGATCCGATACGCCTCTTTAGTTGGAACTTACTTTTGTCCAATGTCCGCAATAGTTACTTAATTTTTAGTCATTTCTGCAAGAGGAACTACTTACTATGACCAGGCTCTTGAATGACTCATGGCACCGTAGCAGCTGCTTGTAGGTATACCGTCGCGTCGCGTAACTAATCCGGAAGGCCCGGAGGGTCCGCATCGCGACCGCGCTTTGTCATATATATGTACTTACAGCAGTTACAGCAGATATTACTTGTTGTAGAAAGTAACTACGGTCAGCATCACAAATTAGATAAACATTATGGCCATACGCAATTTTTATATCGATTGGATTGGTTACTAGGTACTTGTAGATATAAAATAATTCTCCTACGATTAAATACTTACTAATTAAAACCAAAGCATACCTACATAGCCACTGAACTACCGCTTAGCAAGTAGCCTACTCTATATCACAGGTTCTATTCAATTAACTTGTAACTCAACTCTTATAAAAATGAAATAAGTAGGTACCATGACTTTCAGCTGCACAACACTTTCATTTCATGTGATGGAAAAGCAGTCAGAATCCTGGACCCAATTACATGGTTATAGAGGTCATATATGTAGTGTAAAATACTGTTAGGTACTCGGCTGCATCCGGTTTGACTGGAAGCTGACCCCAACATAATAGGGAAGAAACGCTGACAGATGCATGTGTTGAAACTTGAAAACGCTTTGTAAATCATTCGAATATTGGTAGAAACATGACATGCAAATGAGGTCACTCATTTGGTACATAGCCTTCTCGCAAAAAAGTGCCGAAAAATGTGTATTGGATAACATAGATCCTCGGATATGTAGCGTCGGTGGCGGTGGATGTTGGGTAACAGTTCTCAGGCCTGTTACGAAGGCATTGCGGCGGCGGCGGCGGCGGGCGCGACCAGTCAAGTGAACGTACCTGAGACCCGCGCGCGCATACACCGCTGTCAAATCTGTTGACGAAATTTTAACACATAGTAGCCTACTATTTCGTATAAACAAAGTTTGTAAAGCAATCGACCCTGTTATAGTAAATTTTAGGAATTCCAGTTTACATAAGTGCTGTGTCTGAGTGCGACTATTTGAGCGAAATTTGCTGCTTTTAAGTAAGCATATTTGGGTAATTATTATTGAATAATCATCTTGTTTCGTTGATTACTTACCTGATGTTAATATTTATTACGGATTGCCACTTTGCCAGCCGACTGTCATTTAAAATACCCAGAATTTAAGTAGGTACCCACTACCTATATACCTACCTATACGTAAACATTATGTAGTTTGATACTGTATGTAGGTAGGTTCCTACTGACTGTAGGTAGGTAGGTACTTCAACCTACTGGGTACTACAAGGTGCATACTTATAAAATTATTCATAAACTATCTGTGGTGGTAACTATGCTCGCTTGAAAAGTACTTAGGTACTCTAGTTGCCTAACAGTAATAGGTACTACTTACCTATAGAGTACCTTTAGGTACTTCAGGCCTACTTTTCAAGCCAGCAAGTCGAGGGTACAGCCCTTCTTTTTGTTGTAATACCTTAACTAAATCTGTTCAGAGAGTACCAAACGGACAAACGGCCAAATAGAAATAAGGGTCAATGGGTGATGATATAAAATAAAAGATAGGAAACTTAAGTTCTGCTTTCGGATGTCTTGTGTGAAGAATCCAGTTACACTATTTAATATTTTTATCCACGAGGTAATGGGCATCCTCGTATTTGCTTATCCAACTTTTTTTGTTTTTTTTTTTGTTGGGATATCACAAATAACTTCGCTCGCTCTGGGCGGAGCGGGAGGGCGTGTCAGACTCTTACTGACTATAACCCACCCGTGTTCCTTCAGTTGCCTGTGTCAGAGGCCACGGTACCTAACCATTTCGGACTTTCCCGCGATCCGGACAAGCATCGGCCCTAGCGGACCCCATCATTTGGTGCTGCTATCTCTTTGAGGCGCGCGTGGAACACAACGCGCTGACGATCCGGGCCTGGTCCTTATCGGACGGAGAGCTACCCATTGCTCGCCGTCCGCAAGCCCGCGCCTACGGTGGCCGGGAATCGGCCTGGGATTCCCGACGCCCAGGGTGTCACCTGCAGCGATGGTCTACCCCCCTACCCTAAGGTTAAATTTCATTAGCACAAAACGACAAGATCTATTTGTCTGTGTGATAGTTAGGGTAGCTTTTGAGTTCAGAATCATGTAAGTAGTAAGTACTGAATCCATGGTAACAGCGGGGCGAGCACGGCCTACTGTGATAGGGTTGAGTCACACATTTTTATCACGGTTTGGTAGCAAAAACCGTGATAAAATGCGTGACTCGAGCCTATCACAGAGGCCGTGCTCGCCCCGCAGGTTGTGCGTCGATATCCCCTGCCAGCCTATATATCTAGCGTTGATAGCAAAATGTCGGTTATTATCTTAGTTTTTTTTAATGTTTTGACATGCATATCAACTTTTTGTTATCTACAGCGCATGCTAGCCTACTGTACATTACGAAATAAAATAATAAGCTTTGTTTGGCAAAGCTGTTTGAATATTGAAGAGCAGAGCCAGTAGGGAAGCGTCTGCTTTATCAGGCATACGTTGCGCAAACTTAGTTTTGCGTGTAAATAGATAGTAATTTACACGTGAAACCTTCAATGAATAACTAAGTTCCAAACCAGAGGGCAATTCTTGCAGTAATTTTAAGAACGATCAAAGTGTGATCTCAGTCTCAATCTGTCAAAAATACCTCGTTTCCCTACATTTTCGTCTTGTCGCTGAGATGAGATTTACGAATAGATTTTGAACATTTTTAATTAGGGGAGTTGGTCTCATGTTACGAAGTTCTGTTGCAGGGATGTGAATCGTAGCTATTTATAAGTAGGTAGTACTTAAATATCATCCTGTTGGCGCACCATCTAGTGAATACAACATAACATCACGCCTGTACTCCCAGAAGGGTCAGGCGTTGGTACCACACGTTGGTTGATAGTACAGCCACGAGTACGACATCTACACACGTATTCTATTACGTTACATCTCACACAATTTGCGAGTGCATCACGTGCTTACAATATCTGAAGCGTATCGTGATTAGTTTATTAACCAGGAACTATGTGATCATGTCAGATAGTGCGGGAGGTACCATGATACGATCACACCAGTGTTACGCACGCTTGTCTCGGGGGAGCTTAGCCTCGACTGCGGAACGAACTAGCTGCCAGCACGCACGTAGCCGGAGGCGCATTCGATTTATGACCATGATAGGTACTAGGTAGGAGAGCTTAACTTTATCTAGCTTTATGTTAGCCAAAGCTAATAAATTGCTAAAGCTTAAAACATGAAACTAAAGCTATAATGTTGATGTTAGTTTAATTTGTTAAAGCGTTAGATAATAGCTAATCTTAGCTTAGAATATTAATGATTTAATTTACTTAGCTTGTAGTACAAGACGTGACGTAATTTACAGTACCACGAAAAAACTCACCAAAGGAAAGATCGAATTTGAATCCTGTTAAGATCATAGTAATTTAGAAGATTATTATCGTAGCATCTTTAACCCTTTCTACGACTACGTAGACGGTAACAGTTGTCCCGCCTTCACTAGCAAAACCGCCAGCTTCCTACATTTAGGGATGTTATTCACTGGTGATGTAACTGCTTCTGAAACGACTATATACTCTCAATTGTTGTGTAACTCTGTTCCGGGGAACTGATTTTATTTAGATGTATTTCTGCCTTGTTCTGTTACGAGTTTATTAAGTGCTTGAATGTTGTACATTCCGTTAGGACTATAATTATTTTAAATTAGGTACTTGTATGCTGTTTTGTCGTGAAAGGCAACAGCTGGTCGATTCTGTAACAATCTCACTGGTAGGTTAGGAAGTGAGTTATCATTCCACCTGATGCTAGGGATTGACACTATCGACAACTCATTTCAAGCTCACTTCATCTAAGCTATCACGGTGAGATTGTTACAGAATAGTTCGGCTGTTTGGGCTAGAAGAGTAGTGTTGTTTTAAACATAGCGGTCCAAAAGGGAAGATACCTACATTGCTTAATAGGGCGTTATATTAATATAATATAATAAGTACTGCACAATAAAATTGTGCTGTAATTAATAATACGTGATCATAAAATAATTCAATTTCAATTTAATGAGGAAAGTATAATTTTAATTGGCTTTTAGAGATTAAACTAAAATAGTAGGATAATGGTGCCGATTCCCTTGTTCACAAACTAAACTAAATTTAAGTTTAGTGCATCTTTTTCTTTCTATTTCATTATGAAAAGGACAGAAGATAAATTTTAGTTTATTGCTGTCAAATTAATCAGCGCCTGACACTACTCCATACAAGTTTAGACGTGATTAAAAAGTTGACAACTAAAGTTACATCAAATTACGTCAGGTGCTGACTAATTTGACAGGACTAAACCAATATTTATCTTCTATCCTTTTCATAATGAAATAGAAAGAAAAAGATGCACTTAACTTAAATTTAGTTTAGTTTGTGAACAAGAGAATCGGCACCAGTATTAAGCACTTCTACCGTTATCTGAGCTTGACTGTCTTACACTAATATCAAACCATATCTAACTTTTAATTGTTTCACTAATGAGATAAGCTCACTTAGCTCATTAGCTGCTTATGAAACGTATGGGATCCAAAATAATCCGCGCTATATATTTATATCATAATCAACCTATAATGTTCCAACTTCTGGGACACATGCCTCCTCTCTTTGAGAGGGAGTGGACTGTAATTCACCACGCGGGCCCAGTGTAGGTTAGTAGAGGCCAAATGTCTTCGAATTTTTGGTCTAGGAAATGCCGGTTTCTTCACTATGTTTTCCTTCATCGTTTTGAGAGCAGTGGTGATGAAATTATTTACAAAAGGTAAAGCGCTTGCTTGGGTTTGAACCCATCACCTACAACTTGTAAGTCCGGGCCGTTACTACTGGGCCACCACCACTATTTATATGCGCCAATTTAAATAAAAGAGCATTCCAAATAATTTAAGTACTTTAATATTAATAAAAAAAAAATGACACAATAATATTTATAACTTCTGTGCCCGCGCGGTGTCGGCGCGCAGTAGGTAAACGTATCAACCCTGCCTACCACTAAGCTCCAAAGTAAAGTACCTACTTTTTGTTATTTGTTTTTTTATAAATTGATGGGTTTGCTCTTGACTCTAGTCTAGGTCAATGGTGACAGAGACAGAGTCGACGATGGAGTGAGCTTACCCAGAAGAAGCTCTCACTTTGAAGAGATATTTAATATGTGAGTCATATTATATTTTGAATAAGTACATGGCTCTTAATTTGTATCTTTATGAAATACCGTACGCATGTCCTGAAAATATTTATATAAAAAAAAAACATAATTGTTAGCACTCGATGTCGTTGATGTCTTTTCTATGGCAAATAGTTTTAAGACAATCTTTTTATTTAATATATTAGTTACGTCGTTGTATTAGTTGTAATTGCTTCCCAGTGGTTAGCTGATAGCTCGATCCATAAACCTCTGCTTCAGCGAAATCGAAAATTCAGGAATAATTTGATTTATGACGTACCTGATCTTATCGAACAAAACTTATATTTCGTAGAACATATAATTAGTCATATCTTTATTTGTTATTAATCTGTCACTATCAAGGCCTGCATGGTTCAAACGTAGGCAGTTGTGACTAGTGAGTGAAAGTGGAAGTTGAATAATATCGAGAGCGTCGCGCTCGGCTCGGCGCGCGGCGCATGCCACAAACGAGCCTCGAGTCCCGACTCGATACTGGCGAGGCGCGGGCGCGGGCGGTGCGCAAGTAATGGAGCGTGCAGCTCGAATTAGAGGTGACATACCTACTATACAGATGAGTCCTCGTGGGATGCTGGCACAATGCTATACTTCCTAACTTGCCTTCTCGAAGTGCCTGCTGTAGAATAAGGACGTAGGGTTATTCTATCAGCCATGGTCCACACATGATCTGGCCCACGGAACTGTTCCGTGATCTGGCCATTAATAATATGAGATAATAATAATATGAGACTACATCCACACAAGGTCTTCAAGTCCCGAACTAGGTAGAACCTGTACTACGGTAACCTGATGACTGATATACATACCTACTTATATACATATACACACCTAGACACAGGTCAAACAGACATGTTCATGTACACAAATGTTTGACTTGTCCGTGGATCGAACCCGGGACCAGCGGCTCAGAAGGCAGGGTCGCTACCAACTGCACCAAACGGTCAGTCACTTTGACCTAGAGGTCAGTCTCTTTTTTCCGAAACAAACACAGAAGTTTTTTTTGGTGTTTCGTCTCCGAGTAGTCGGCTAGGAAACACGTTACCGACCTCATCTAGTATAAATAAAAAAAATACGAATACAAGTGTTATTTTTAACCAATTTACTAAATAAATATAATTTATCATTATCATTTATCCTTCTGCTCTTATGTTTAATGTTTCTCATCTCCACAGCAACCCCTAATAGCTCTACAGAGCCTAGATAGAGGGCATTAAATTGCGACCCCCCCCCCCCCTGCTGTGCGTCGTAATTGGATCTAGAATTGGCATCATCAGTCAGCACACATTCATAATATTGTCGATAAGATTTCTTTCGTTCACATCGTTGTATACACATCACACATGTCACATCGATAGAACTAGGTTATCAACTAATCAGTCAGGAAATTGCCAAAAGTTACCTCAGCACATCTATTAAAGCGGCAAATCATTATCATTTCACACTTCACTTCTTGAATTTGCGTAATAACTTTAATGAACATTGGTCCCAAGATTAACCATTAAATTATTTAGTTATGGTTGTTTTCGACGTCATCAAAGTCACATAAGCTAACATAAATGTGTAGAAAGTGTATAAGCACACTCCATCGTCGACTCTGTCTCTGTCACCACTGACCTAGACTCTAGTCTAGCTAGAGCAAACCCATTTTACAATAAAAAATAAAAAAAAAGATAAATTAAACATCTACTACCTAATTAAGCTAACTAATTATTACATATAGTTATAATTACGTATTGCGCCTGCCTACCTGTGTTAATTACAGCACGTTACATGACTCAATTATAAAATTATATTGCTTATTCTTGGTGAATAATATTTGACCCTCGGTATCCGTTCGTCATACCTATTATTAGATGGTGTAACTGGAAAACTATAGGAGCAGCGGATTTGTGTACTTAGTCTAGAAGACTCTAAACCCAAAATAGTAGCCACGAAAAAGGGATAAAAAACAAACAATGCCTCGATAGGCGGTGGACGGAGTGACAGTATCAAGTGTTGGTGACAACAGTTCTAAGTGAACCGGAAGGGCAGTGACGATGCGCATGCGGTGCTGGCGCGCCGTGGTGCTGTGCGCGTGCGCGCTCGTGGTGCGCAGCGACGCCCTACCACCTGCCACCCTGGGAGATGTCGTCTCCAACGCCGCCACCAGCCTCAACTCCATGAAGGTAAAGGGTTCTTGCGCTTTTATATAATTTGGCTAAACACAAAACAATAAACAACTCGTAACTCTTTTACTCATTTATCAAAATTAGACCTTTTGCGTTTAAAAGAAAACAGGAGCTGGTCATCAAGTTTTACATAATTTTATATGTAGATGTGAATGTGATGTATGATTACGTTGGTCACCTTTTTACAGTCTTACGTATTTTTGATGAATGTCCGCAGAGGGTCTCTTGGTCAAGCCGTCTTCGTTCCTCTAGCAAAATGATTTGTACATATAGTTAGTCATTATTTACTTTTTTGCTCTAGCTTTATCTAACTATAAAATAAATTCCTCAAAAAGCTTGCAATGCATGTTACCAAAAATTGCATCCTATTCTATACTGTTACATTATTTCGACCGTGTGTGATGTAATCGACCTTATAAGTTTTTGTCAGGAATTACAAAAAAATATATACAACTAGGTAAGTATAGCATGTGTTGCCATATATCACTTAAAAATAATTACATAAAGTAGGTTAGAGATTAGTCGATGAAATATCAATATAATAAATTTATTAGGGGTTTAGGGTAACGCCCGCGCCAGTAAGCCAGCAAGTTTGGTAACGACGACCCTGACTTACTGTTTGGGTTCTTGTGGGCTCCGACAACCGTTATTCCGCGAAAAGTTTGAGAGCCGACGGCGACGGAGCCGGACGTAATATTTTGACGCGAAAAGGCTGGCCTATAATTACCAGCAGATGGTAAAGGTTAACTACGAATATTATGTATTTTTTATTTTACAATTCCAATTTTTTGTCACATTATCTACGAAGCTAAGACGTAAAGGATGTATAGCACCAGAAATTGCCTATTCATTCGGAAGGAACACACAAAATGAAATTTAATTGTCTCAGTTGCCAAAAGAGAAACCGGCCGTGAACTAGTGTTGGTTTCTGAAAAGCCCTTAAATTGCGACAGTTAGAACAGCATGCTAAGACATGTTAACCCAGATTAAGGCACTCGCTATGAGTCGACAGACGATGGGGCTATGTGTGTTACGACATAAGTCCCATCTTATTAATCTCCCACAAAGGTCTTGCGTTTCCTACGTGTTCAACCTTGCTCTGCAATAGAAAAGTAGCGTTTTTCAAACTGTGCACGTGAAATTACAACAGTGCGTTGCGCTATCATCCAGGGAATATCCTAAACAGTCAAATCAGAAGTGAAGCAACGAGAAGTGAGCGGCATTCATACGGTCCACATTATGCACTTCACGTGTGATGTAACTCGGGCATCATCGCCTTTGAAATGATAATTTTTTGTTTGAAAATTGCACGCATTGCATGATTTGAACTTGTGTGAATTGCTTAATTTAGTTTTTGAGAAAGATGCTGGTTAATGGGACACAGCGAGCTTGACAACGTTTCGGTGACAAATGCAAAAACGGAAACCTTATATATACGGCATGTCCGTCGTCGGTCTGTACGTCCGAATGTTGCAAAACCGTTTTACTCGGAGACTTGGCACTATATCGATGAAATAAAGTAAGGTATACTATATGAACCGCTAAACAATAGTGTAGAGATGTCAAGAAAAACAAATTACACGTGACACTCTCCATACAAGTAACCGAGATTTAAAAAAACCAATTCCGTGCACATAAGCTTGTTGGGTATTGTTGTTGGTTTGTTGTTCTTGTTGATTATTATTGTTAATTAAATGATAGATACATGGTGTTCACATATTTACCAACACTGTAAAAGCATACGATTTCCCAAATTATGTGTGAGTTAAAGTAATCACAGAATGTAAACCAATGTCTTAAAAATAATAAACTATACAATTAAAGTAGCAACATGTTTGATTTTGTCTAGACCCTAGATTGTCCTATGGAGCTGGACCAGCATGTTTCCAAGCATTCTTATCTTAGATAATATAATTATAATACGCTTGTTTACACAGTGAGCTTTTTCTATGAGTTTTAAATTTTCTTTAATTTAATTGCAATGTATGACAAGGTATTTTGTTGTTGCATTTAACACAGTACCTACCCACAAAAGATGTTTGTACTTTAGCTAGTTAGCATTGATTGAACACTGGCTATTATTAGTTTCTTACTCGAATGTTACCATTAGCTTCAAAGCTTTATTTAAGAATTATCAGACAATTTCAAAATAGTTTAACCGCAATACACCTAGCACATGTTTTCTTGAGTTTTTTGTAATATCTTTAATATTATACCATAATGTGCATTCCACGCAGGTGATTGCAATATATTTTAGGTTAATCTCTGTGCTGCACATGCTTAGGTACTCAGTTGTCGTTTAATTTCATGTCTTATGGAGTAATGACTTCCTATCGATTACGTCGAATTTAGTCCAGGTATGACTGTAGCAGATTGCTTTATGTTTACAAAAACGCATATTAGCCGTCAGTAAACTTAATGTCGCATTTCTCAACAATTGAGTAAATAGTCATAACTAGCGTTAGGTATAATAGTGTGAGTCTTTATAATGTGCACATATCGAAATGAGGGAGGGAATCTATGCTTAATTTTATCGACGGATTTTATTTTTATGGATTTTAAAATAAAATGTTCGCTGTTTTGACCCCAGTGTAAACAAAACAGTTTAACTTTTAAATTAAATGATCTATCGCGATGAAACAAACACCATAATGGTTGGAAGTAATTAGGCGTCCTCATAAAATGAAAATTCTGGAAAATAAACTAAGTACCTACACTCAATTAAAAACAAACATGTTTTTTTTTTGCAAAAGTCTTTTGTTTTAAGACAGCCTTTTAAAAAAATATAAAAACATATTTAGATTTGTTTAAATATTTTTCCGTCGATAAAATTAAGTATAGATTCCCTCATTTCGATATGTGCACATTATAAAGACACACTGTATACCTGTACCTTCCTGCTTCCACATCCGATCTTGATAGTGAAATCACTGAGTGTCTTATCACTTGCACCGCCAATCACTAAACATGTTTAGCGCTAAACGAGTGTAAAACATAATTCTGTTTCTGTCAAATGTTTGAAGATGACAGAGACAGAATGATGTTTAAAACTCGTTTAGCGCTAAACGTGTTTAGCGATTGCCGGTGAAATTGGGCCTGAGTCAGTGAAGTGATTTCACTTCCCTACTTTTTCTTTATCTCGTCAATGACCTTTTTTTTTTTTTTTTTTGTGGGTGGGAAGTCTTCAAATAACTTCTCCCGCTCTGGGCAGAGCAGGAGGGCGTGTCAGACTCTTACTGACTATCTCATCAATGACCTGTGACAGAAAGCCAACTGCCTCGTTGCTCCATTAGTTGAATCATGTTCAACTCCTCATGGTCCTGAGTTCGATTCCCAGGTTGGACAAAGTGTTCTCAGTAGCAACCTGGAATCAGGATTTGTGCCCGGTTGATGGCAATAGGCTCGCGCCTATCACATGGGTTACATGGGTGGATAGTGGGTGTACCTACTTGTTAAGGTACACGTCTGTCTAACTCTTCGGGTACTTACATACAGGCGTCATGCATGATATGTTAAAAGGTATTTAAGAACCCTGGGTGACTCACACAGCTGCACGTCCATTCCAGTTTTATTATAGAGTCCAGGCTATAATAACATTATTACACGAAGGACTTCAATAAATGAATCAATGATAAATGATTTTATTTCTGTAAGTAGGTTTGAACAAACACTTTTACACGTCAATCGTATTTTAAAAACTAGATGATGTCGGCATTTCCTATCTGACTACTCTGAGAAGAAAGGCCGAAACAAACTCAGAGGTCACAGTCTCTTTTAAAGTCCAGACAGAATCTTGGTCAGATCATGTGGAGGCTGTGTAGATCGGTGTCTGAAATGGTCTTTTGACGAAAGAACCACACAGATTGAGTGGACCTGTCCAGTCAGTGCACGCAATTGTCAGTAATCGTGCAGCTCAACTTAGACTCAAGGAGCTCAACAATTCATCGAACAATACCAAAGAAAGGACATTTGAGTAGGCCGCATAAATTACTCAAACTGCCAGATCATGATTAAACTAACTGAGAAAAATACAAAAAAAAAGCAATGTCCGACATAATTCTCACATTCACAATAATTAGAATAATATTATAATAATCTTTTAGGACCATGTAGATTTGTGTCTGAATTGGTCTTTTGAGCATCCTAACCATACGATCACTCATGTCGTTAAGAATGACTTTATGGCTGACCTTTTCGCAACACAGCGCCCGCGCGCCCTGGCCGACATCCACGATGCTTTATTGGATTCTTAAACGAAAGTCAATGTTCATCGGCTTACTCAGCTCGCGAGCTACCCATTCAAAATTACATAACTCCGGTAACTACTACACACGTTATGTAATAAGATGTAGTTATTGAATTCTGGGATTTAATACCTACTATGAATTCAGATACTTAGCGAACTATGTATTATTTTGTCGGATATTTATTGAAGGCATCATTCAGGGATGATAAATGCTTTTTAGGGTTCCGTACCGAAAGGGTGACAACGGGACTCTATTATTAAGACTCTGCTGTCCGTCCCTCCGTCCGCCTGTCACAGCAGGACTGTATCTTTTAAACAGTAATAGGTCACCACTTGAAATTTTCAACGAGTGTACTTACTACCATAGCCGCTATAAAAACAAATAATAAAAATAAATCAAAGCTCAAAATTAAAGGGCATACAAGAAATTCGTCTCTTTTTACTAAAGTATTAAATAAATAAAACAGTGGTACCGATGCGCGGCACCCTTCGTGTGCTTCGACTTGCACTTGTGACCCTTTTTTTATATCATTTCACCAATAAACGATAAGTAAAGGACCATACCTACATACATACGTGGAACTCGCTACGAGGTTATTTATCTGGGATCGATATTTTCAAGGAGTTCAAGCGAGGTCGCTTGAACTCGCTTAATTAAATAAAACACGAGGTCATGTATTTTATTTAAATAATGAATTCAGGTACAGTCAGCGTGCAATCAACGTGGCCACCTAGTGGGCTCAAACAATATAAAAACAACGAAGAAGACCACCGACACGACCAAAATAAAAAGAGAACACTTCAGTATCTTTAATCATAATAATTATAGAGCTGGATAAATAATTAAAATCGGCACCGAAGTAAAATTAAAAGAACAAATCTCTTAGCTGTTATATGAAATGCTGAAATACAATGGTATCGAATAATTATGTGTCTATTTAGATACTGCAAAAGTAGAAATGTTAATCGACTTTTGTCGCTAACTATCAAGAAAATATTAAAGTAAGATGAGCGAATCTTCTAAATAAATAAACGTATGCACAACGTGTCACATCATTATTGTGAAATGAACATAAATCCCCTGATACAAAAAGTAGTATTTTAAGACCTGTACTTGCTGTAGCTGTCGAAGAAAATGAATACCTGAATTTATTCATATGTGTAAATTATAATTGAATATGGTCTGAAGGTATATTATTTTTATAGTACATACACCTTGACATTTTCACAATTTACGTACCTATCTACTTGCTTGATTGTAGCTGGCTGTTGTAGGCAGTAAAACGAAACGCGCATTTGTTGCCCAACACTATTTATTATTTGTTTAAAGGCCATCCTTCGATTACGAATATTGCACAAGTCATCCCGATCTTCAATGAATCGTCCATTCAATTTTAAGATTCGCAGATTGAGCAACAGTGACCCTCTCCTTAATGTTACATGTTACAAAACATTAATAATCATCGTCTCGGGTATCTTTGTCCGAATCAGAGAGCGTGTATTGGATCATTGAGTTCCCTTCAAAATGGTTGAGCTGAATGGTGCTGATCCATACGTCATGTTCGTGAACGGGCGCCGTCAGTAGGCACTGGTCATTTCTTAGCTGCCACGGCTTATTTAATTCCTGAATTGTTTTTACTTTTTATTACGGACGCTTTTAACGTGCACGTGTTTCTACATCGTTCTCACATGTATAATTACAACATGAATGATGTAACCACTTTTTTGTAACAATATTTTGATTTAAAAGAGTGTCCATGGAGTTTCTTGCCCGTTCTTCTCCATAGGTACCTACTTCGCTTTGGAATGGGCAACTAGCTTCATCTTTCTGACTGACCGACCCCTTGACAATTCAAAAGTGCCTGTAATTGGTTTATTTGAAATAAATGCTTTGAGTTTGAGTGTTGCCAGTTTTTTTTTATCGACCTATAACCGATAAACTTTTGCACATTTAGTATTGACCATAGTGAACCATATTTCTACATTTTTAATTCCGGTAGTTAATGTTGTATTGCAAAGAAAGATGATATTTGCTTATCTAAAAGGTCTACCTTTAAGGCACTTCTGAAGTATTTAGATAAGCAAATATCATCTTGCTTTCCAATACCAGATGAATTACCGGAATCAAAAATGTAGAAATATGGTCATATACGAGTACCTTAGACGTGTTAATTCCGTTGCCTATGTAATACCTACATAGTTTATGTAGTATTTGGAGCGTGGTTAGAGGCCACCGCGGTCCCTGGACAGTCATGTCTATCCTACCATCTGTTACTATATTGTGGCTAAATGTTACATTCTAATAGGTCATTAATATAATAATATAGTATGAGACAACATCCACACAAAGTCTTCAGGACCCGAAATAGGTAGAGCCTGTATTACGGTAACCTGATGACTGATATACATACTTATATACATATACACACCAAGACACAGGTCAAACAGACATGTTCATGCAAACAAATGTTTGACTTGTCCGGGGATCGAACCCGGGACCAGCAGCTCAGAAGGCAGGGTCGCTACCTACTGCACCAACTGTTTATTATTTGCAGTTTTAAGTGAAGTTATTGTTTAATCAATAGGTAATAGGTAGCGTTGGGTAATGTACACACAGCAGCAGGTCAAGTTACCACAAACTGTCAAATTTTCTCATTTGATTTCGAACTTAACACTCGACATTTTAAGGTTTAAAATCATTTGGAGAGATTTGACAGTTTCGTATAACCTGACGTGCTGGCGACTGTACCTGAGTTATACAAGCAAATTAGTGTGTTCTAATGGTGAACTATGTTACTGTTATAGGTAATTGATTTTATGTAACACTGTGCTGATAGAAATCACAAGACCATTAGTTATTATAATATAACAAGTAGTAGTCGATCACGCTTGGCCGATCCGAAGGGAAAGTAGGAAAATATGGAAACGAGTTTCCACTTCCTTACCTAAGAATCGGTCCGCGATTACCGCCAAAGACCTCCCTTTCCGTTGTCGTCGTCGTGGCTAGGGAGAAAGGCAAATAAGACATTTCTCAGATTTAGATAGTGGCAGCGTTGCATCCTATATTCTGCTGATAAAAAGCTAACATATACAGGGCGTCCCACGGATATGCCACATGGAGGGAAAGTACCGTGAATATTGTAGATGGAACATTTTACTGAAAGAAGACATTATTTGAATTTAAAAAACAATTTAAACTGCACTCATAGATATTTAAATAATTACATGGTTGAACCGGAAATCGAACCCGTTACATGATAAAAATGATCATCCTGTAGCTTTATAATACAGATCGAAAGTCTTCATCATAAGGATTATTTTTTGCTAAATAACATAGTGTCAACAATAAAAGGAAGACCATGAATTTTAACAACTACATATAATACTAAGAGATTTAATTTATAGAATGCAAAGATAGATTTTACAACCTTCATCAGCTCCAACAATATTTTCGAATGCTAATCAATTAGATTATACGCCCTTGTGGACAAGCTTGCATTCTTGTATGCAGACTGGGGACAGTGGGGACGTCATATCATAAGATATACGAAGTTTAATTTATTGTTGCATTGTCGTCTCCCCCTATTATATAACGCGCCGTTGAAGTTGTGTCGCATGATGAACGAAACTAACCGACTGCAATATCCTTTTTTATAAAAATCAATGCCACTTTTCATTGTAATTTTATAACTCAAGAACGGATGGACCGATTTTGCTAATTCTTTTTTTAGAATATTCCTTAAAGTAGGAGGTGGTTCATACGGAGAGAAAAACTAAAAAAAAAAATGTTAGGCGGTACGAAGTTCGCGGTGTCAGCTAGTTCTATATATATTTATTTTATTTTTTACATATATTTCATTTTTATATTAGGTTTACTGGTAGAAAATGCCATATGCGTTAAGTCCGCCGCTGTACAGTATTTTTTTTTACTTGTGCATAATGTTTTTAATAAATAAATAATATTGTTACATTTGTTACGAGGCGAACCTGCAAGCTCGGCACATCTTACCGACAAAGTGACCGATCGCATTACGACACCGCGCTTCCCACGTCACCGACTATTGTCATCGCCTTTTTTTACCTAACTTCGGTGGGAACGGACACTGTTATATTAAACCTAACTAATAAGAAATCTATTTTATAATTTTAATGTGAAATTTGTGTACTTTCAAATATATTTCGTAACCTAAAAGGACTTACTTATTGGAGAGTTCCCCGACACACGCCCCCACACATATCTGGCGCAGTCGGTAGCTCGTCACAGACTTAAGGTGTGGTGTTGTGAAATACCTAAAAATCAGGAAATCGCCGCATCAACCGTCTAGACGAAGAACCTATTGGAGGCCTGTCGAGGAAGCTGTTGCTACGGAGATCGGGAAATCCAAAAATCGATGAAACAACGCTCGCCAGCAATGCTACTCATGTAAGTACATAAGTCCTAGTATTGGTTGCTATATTTTTAACGCAAGGTACTATAATTTTCCAAAATTTTTCATCCACGTAGTAATAGGGACCTTAGTCTTAGTAGGCGCAATCAACTCCGCATCGCGCGAAGTGACGCCTTTCGTAATTTAGAAGTTATAACAGAAAATTTTGAAACCATGACTGAATCGAGTAGTAGTTCTACATTTGACATGAATCAGATAGATTTATCAGATAAGATTTATAAATCACTTAGACTAGTTCCGGAATTTGACGGAAATCCTAATGTTTTAACTAGATTTTTGAACTTGTGCGATCAGTTAGTGCTCACTTATATCAGTCCAGAACCAGGACGTCAGCTTTCAAACTTATCTTTGATCAATGGGATTTTAAATAAGATTACTGGTAACGCTGCACGTACTTTGGCAACTAACGGAATTCCAAGTGACTGGAATGGTATAAGATCAACCTTAATTAATACATTTTCAGATCACAGAGACGAATCGTCGTTATATACTGATCTTTCTCTCTTAGTTCAGGGAACCGATACGATACAATTATTTTACGAAAAAGTTCAACATTTATTATGCACAATTATGACGTACATCGAATTACACGAATCTATAAAAACTACCATAGAATCCAAACGAACTCTTTATAAAAAACTAGCTTTACAGAGTTTTTTGAAAGGCTTAGAAGAACCACTGGGTTCTAGGATAAGATGTATGAGACCATCAACCCTTGAAAGCGCTCTTGAATACGCTCAAGAAGAATTAAATATACTATATCTACAGAAAAGAAATAAAATAGTACCATCAAAAGAAAAACTCCAAAATTTTGTGCAGGTTAATCCTTCTATTTCTTGGTCACACCCTAATTTTCGTTCGGTTAGGCCAGAAAATCAAAATACAATATTTCAAACATACTCGAGACCCCAAATCCAGCCTTTGGTATTTCAATATCCACCACAATATCATGCACGACCAGATCAGTTCAGACAACCCTATCCGAGACCTACAAAGACTCAACAATTGTTCAGAGCACCCCCTACCAACATGTCAACTGGATTTCGAATCCCACTACGCCAAGCACCTCAGAATAATTATCCAAAACCTATGAGTGGCATTAGTCACCCTGTCGCGCGTACTCTGCCACCCACGAACTACAATGGCAGACGCAGTTTGGCGCCGATTAATATTCCACAGGTTAAAGAGGCGAACTTCAATGAATCTTTTAACGATAATTATTGCTACTATGATTACAATATCCAGACCACTGATGTTACTGATACAAATACAAATTATCCTAATGATTTTTTAACCGACCTTGACGTTGACAATCAAACTTTTGATGTCCAAGACCATCAGAGTACAAATTTTTACCCAACCTTGGAGAAAACTGCCCCCGAATAGAACTAAATTTGCATAGCAAACGCCATTTACCTTATATTCAAATAAATGATCCACCAATAAAACTTTTAATCGACACCGGAGCAAATGAGTCCTTTATAAGTCCGGAAGCTTATGAAAAATTTTACCCGAATATCCAACTTAACTATGAACCTTTTTTGGTCACAAATACCCACGTGACTACTCAAAATTATTACGCGTTAACTGTGCCCTGTTTCGATGAAGTTAAAGATAAAATTCCGATAAAATTATACCTATATAAATTTCATAATTTCTTTGATGGATTGATAGGTTGCGAACAATTAAAAAAATGGAACGCAAAAATCGACCTTGCTACGCACACGTTAGAGACTAAGTTCGCAAAAATTCCCATAATTTTATATAATCCCGGATGCATAAACTCTTCAAAATCAAATCAAATTACTATACCTCCACAAACTACTCAGTTAATCAAGGTGCCTACTAATATTGCGCAAGGAGACATTTACATTGAAGAACAATCAATTTCTGATTGCTACATCAGCGAATGCTTATCATCCGCTGAAAATAATCATACTTATGTACAAATTTCAAATCCGACGGATAAAGACATTGTAATTTCTATAAAAAAACCTATCTTCGCACATATTTTTAACGAAGAAACAATTCCAGTAACTCGAGCATTAGACACGACCGTGAATACCGATATGCGAACCCAGCAAGTCTTATCGCACTTGCGCATAGAACATTTAAACGCAGAAGAGACAGCTAATTTAATTAATCTTTGCAAAGAATATGCCGACGTATTTTATCTCGAAAATGAACCATTAACCTTTACCAACGAAATCAAACATCATATCAGAACCGTAGACGATAGGCCGGTATACAGTAAAAGCTACAGATACCCTTACGTACATAAGAAAGAAGTACAAAACCAAATAGAATCGATGCTACACCAAGGTATTATTCAACCATCTTCATCGCCTTGGAACGCCCCAATATGGATAGTACCAAAAAAAAGTGACGCGTCTGGCAAAGTTAAGTGGCGCTTAGTCATTGACTTTCGCCAACTCAATGCAAAAACCATTAATGATAAATATCCGATCCCGAACATTAATGATATTTTAGACAAGTTAGGCAGATGTTTATACTTTTCGACATTAGATTTAAAATCTGGATTTCTACAAATTCAGCTAAATCCGTCCGATATTCCGAAAACAGCATTTAGTGTAGAGCAAGGCCATTTTGAATACGTTAGAATGCCCATGGGATTAAAAAATTCTCCGGCTACCTTTCAGCGTGTGATGGACAATGTCCTCCGCGGATTACCAAATTGTACCACATACATGGATGATATTTTGGTATTTTCAACGTCCTTGCAAGAACATATAGTTAATTTGCGCGCCATATTTGAACGTCTTAGAAATTCAAATTTAAAAATTCAGATGGATAAGTCGGAATTTCTCCAACACGAAACGCCCTATCTTGGTCACATAATTACTACAGACGGTGTGAAACCAAACCCGGATAAAATATCAGCTGTTGTAAATTATCCGATTCCAAAAACCCCTAAACAGATTAAAGCATTCTTAGGTTTACTTGGTTATTACAGACGTTTTATACCGGATTTCGCACGTGTCACTAAACCTTTTACGTCATGTCTAAAAAAAGGCGCTAAAATTAATTTGACTCCAGAGTACCTGACCTGCTTTGAACACTGTAAAACTCTTCTTACAAATGACCCTATTCTAATATATCCAGATTTTAGCAAAGAATTTATGTTAACCACAGACGCCTCAAACGTGGCCTTGGGAGCAATACTTTCTCAGGGACCTATCGGTTCTGACAAACCCATAGCCTACGCGTCTAGAACTTTAAACGATAGTGAAATTAATTACTCCACGATCGAAAAAGAGCTACTCGCAATAGTTTGGGCTACAAAATATTTCAGGCCTTACCTTTTCGGCAGAGAATTTAAAATAATAACCGATCACAAACCTTTAATCTGGCTTATGAATCTTAAAGAACCAGGTTCACGCCTCACTAGATGGAGGTTGAGGTTAGCAGAATATGATTATACTATTGTTCATAAAAAAGGTACAACCAATACTAATGCGGACGCTTTGTCACGTATTCAAATCAACCAAAATGAAACTATGTCCTTGTTCGTTAATCAGTCTGAAACGACAAACTCCGATACATCTTCTACATTAACTGCTGAAGGTAATAGCCCAAAACAATCATCATCCACGCTCACAGCTAGCCCAATACATTCGTCATCAACCCTCACGGCTCACTCAGTTATTGATGGAGGATCGAATGACCCACAGCATCTAGAAGGTACAGCCTCCCCACATATTGAAACGATACACACGAGCTTAGAAAACCCTGTTCTGGAAATTCCAATATCGGACGAACCTTTAAATAAATATAAGAGGCAGTTAGTCATTAATATAATAAATAGTAACCCTAAAAGTAGACCAACGACAACTCAACCTTTTCAGTCCTTTCAGAGAACTACTGTAGACATTAACGAACATAGCATTGAAGGAAGTCTTATTAACGTTATAAAATCTCATGTCGATCCAGAACTCCGGACAGCGATTCTTGTAAACCCTATTGAAAAAATGTTGAGTATCATACCGATTTTACAGAAAACTTTCGAATATTCATCCATGAACTTAGTTTTAGTCAAATATGAAGTACTTAATGTTAATGATCAGTCAAACCAATTAGAAGTAATAAAAAAATACCACGAAGGCAAGACCAATCATCGCGGAATCAACGAAACCTATCTTTCGCTGACACAACGTTACTTTTGGCCGAAAATTAAAATAGATATTACTAAATTTATAAATGAATGCAATATATGCAGATGTGCGAAATATGATCGAAATCCAATACGCCCGCAGTTCAGAGTTGTACCTCCACCAACTCAACCGTTCGAATTAGCACACGCAGACGTTCTGACTATTGACCATGACAAATACTTAACTATCATAGACTCATTCTCTAAATACGCTCAGGCGTATCTTTTACCCGATTGTACTGCACCCAATATATTAAAAGCCCTTTTAACTTATAGTACTCACCACGGTTTTCCTTTAAATATAACTACAGATCAAGGTACTGAATTTAAAAATCAAGTACTGTCAGAATTTCTCCGTTTGCACAAAATAGAACACCATATGACTAGTGCTTATGCACCCAACGAAAATGGCATCATAGAACGTTTCCATAGCACGCTTTTGGAACACTTACGATTATTTAAAATTCAGCATAAAAACGAACCCATTCGAAATCTTATACCGTACGCGCTAATCGCCTATAATAGTTCTATCCACAGTTTAACTAAGTGTAGACCTTTTGATGTCATTTCTGGACATTTTGATCCTCGGAATCCTATTGATTTAAACATAACAGACCGTTATCTACAAACTTATATTCAAGAACATCGTAGTCGAATGGAAACGGTGTATAAAATTATTCATGATTCTGCATTAACCGATCGTATAGGTATAATGACGCGGCGTAACGTTGATAGGGAACCCGTTTTAGATTGTGAACAAAATCAAGTCATACATGTACGAAATCCAATGGCAAGTAGACAAAAATTGGCACCTCGGTTTATTCAGGACAAAGTAGTTAAGAACTTACCCGTTCATATATACACTGCAAAAAGTCGTGGTCCGGTCGCAAAATCACGGTTAAAAAGACCACCAAAGAAATGATTCTTCATATCATTGTTACAGGTACTTATTATTGCTGCCGGTTTTCCTAGCTGGTGCTCAAGACATACGTTTTGATAGCCTAGACAATGGACCCGGCATACTACCATTTAAACTCGGCACTACCAAAATTATATCTCACTTCCACACATTCTTACAAGACATTGATCTTGAAGAAATTGAGTCACATGTTAACACTATCAAATCCCAACTCGCTGTCGCTACACATAAACTATCAAATAGGGACCGCGATCTCTTCAACCTTCAGATTAAACATTTATACAAAAAGTTAGATAAAGTTTCAGTGCAGTTAGATACATTTAGGCCAACCAGAGTTAAGAGAGGCCTGATCAATCCGATAGGCACAATCATCAAAAGTATTTCTGGAAATTTAGACAACGATGATGCTCTGAAATTTGAAAATGCATTACGTATCTTAAATAAAAATGATCAAACTTTGTCACAATCATTTAATAAACACATTACTTTATATAAAGAAATGACGATTCAGCAAAACCAGATAATCCGCAATCTTTCGATTAATCAGAGAAAATTGGAAGAAGCTCTTTCTTATGTCATGAATATGACTAATAATGATAATGAGCGAATAATTCATTACGCTCATCTTGTGCAACTTTTCGCGATTTTGATCGAAAATGTACAAGAACTACTGAGTGAAATTAATAGAATAGAAAATATATTAGCTTTTAGTCGAGATAAATCAGTTCATCATTCTATACTTTCTGTCAAAGATCTTAAAAATATGATAAGCCAACTAAAACGCATTTATAGTTCCGACGAAATAATTGATTTAAATATTAGAAATTATTACGAGATTCTTAACTTAGCTTCATTTTTTACTGAGTCCACAGTTGTAGTAGTCATAAAGTTTCCTATTACATTTACTACTGAGTATCAGTTATATGAATTGTGCCCCGTTCCAAATAAGAATAACGTAATTATAGTACCACCTGCACCATATATAGCATCCAATTCTCAGGAATTTGTGTATATAGAGGCTGAATGCCCGAAGGTCAACTCCTGGCACCTATGCGAGCAGAGGATTGTCCATCAAATTATGTCAAAAATAGACTGTATTCAAAAACTTATACAATTTCAGGAGATAGATGTAACGTGCAGAACCACGCCTATCTCTCTGACCAAGGAAGCTCTGACTGAGCTAGACAGTTACCATTACATAATTGCTTTCCCCAACAGTACAAAAGTTAAACTATCCTGTGGCAAAGAACGATATCAGATGTTACAAGGAAGCTTTCTGGTCACTGTTCCTCAAGGTTGCAAGATAAAAACCCCAGAGATCAGTATAATCAATTTGGATAACAAATTAGTCGGGCAACCAGTAGAACTCATGGCTCTACCGCAATATGAGATATTAGCAAAGACACGCAGTTTTCATTTGCGGACTACAGATCTAAACAGTCTTCGCGAAATTCAGAACCAAATTACCAGGCAAGACGAAATACAAGTTGAATCATTAGACACGATTGGAATGTACCATACCACAATTCCATTTTACACACTCATACTATTCGGTGCAGGTGCACTGAGCATCTTATATATCATTCGTCGCCGCCGCCGAGCTGCAAAAGTGAATACCTATTACCACTCAAACAGCTAATACCGAGCTGACAGAAGATGAAAAAAGAGCCGCAACTTTTGGCGTCAAGGTCACCAAATAGTTGCTCATTTGGCAGGGGAGGTGTTACGAGGCGAACCTGCAAGCTCGGCACATCTTACCGACAAAGTGACCGATCGCATTACGACACCGCGCTTCCCACGTCACCGACTATTGTCATCGCCTTTTTTTACCTAACTTCGGTGGGAACGGACACTGTTATATTAAACCTAACTAATAAGAAATCTATTTTATAATTTTAATGTGAAATTTGTGTACTTTCAAATATATTTCGTAACCTAAAAGGACTTACTTATTGGAGAGTTCCCCGACACACGCCCCCACACATATCTCATTGTTGAACCATTACAAAAATAATTATAAATCTCCGAGGATTTAAGCGCCGCTGAACAGTGGTTCTCAGCGAAGCTACGCACGTGTGCCTGGCTTTAAATGAATCTAGGCGGGTCCATCCACTACGACCCATGGTCACGCACGCTACGCACTAAACAAATGCTAGCAAACAAACCGCGCAGCTAACGTCGCGTCGCGTCGGTGCGTGTTATTTCGCTACACCAAACGCCCTATTTTTATTTATTTATTGGTCTATCTACAATTTTTATGCTCAATCAAATTAACACAAGCAAACATACAAGCCAACTATATTTGTAATCGATAAAATTTGATACATTTGAATTTGAACATACTATACTTGTAATCGATAAAATATGACTTCCGAGTAGACGTTATTTGAGAACATTTTTTAATGTTTAGTTGCATATTATTATCATCACACCCTTCCAAAAGTCTATTGACGACTTCTTGAAATGATGCTGAATCGGCTTGAGAATCTATTACACGAACTATTTTCAAATCATCGGTGAATAAGAATGGCGTGGAGTTAATGAAGCAATTAGGAAGATAGTTAACAAATATTACAGGACCCAGGTGGGAACCCTGTGGAACCCTAGAGGTTATAATCAGGGTTTCGTATTTATAACCATTGCCCACTATATAAAAGGATCTGTCCGTTAGATAAGAGTGAAGCCAGTTAAGAAGAGAACCAGCAAACCGTACGCAGCAAGCTTCTGAATAAGCACTCAGTGAGACACTTTGTCGAAAGCCCTGCTAAAATCAGTGTATACGGTGTCGACTTGCTGATTAGAGTCTAGCAAAGCTGCAATATTTTCGACAAAAGTGACCAAATTACTACAAAAAAATACTTTTCTTCATTTCTGTCAGAAAGATACTTTTTAAAGTATTGTCGAATGTCCGGGCATAGTAATGCTTCAAAAACCATCACAAGTGCCGGGAGGATAGAGATAGGATACTACGAGTAATTGCCAACAAAATCCTCAGCGTCTGTTTTATGAATGTGAACCTCCTTTTTTTTTTGTTTTCGAGTTGTAAAATCCTCATGGATGTCCATCTCTTACCTACGCCGCAGGTCGCGGTTACGTACGATCCTTCCGCCGCTGCGGGCCTCCTCGGGAATGTGAACCTCCTTAGCCAACTTCCGTTTTTTTGGGAAGATTCCAACGCTGAGCGATTTGTTAAAAAAATATGTGTAGGGGGGTTGCCATTTGGTCAGCGCACGTTGCTATAAAGTTGAAAGTTGTTGTTGTTACTTTTAAAGGAATTGTAACATTCTCTCGCCACTTTGTCACAATGTTTACTACACCAGCGATGTGATATCTTATCCATAGGGTTTTTGTATGTGTTATATCTTCTTCTAAGGTTATTATTTTCACGTAGCAATCTCTTGTGTTTTTTGTATACTTTGGTGGTCGTGAATTATTACTGATTATGGTCGATGGAACAAACCGTTTTATGATCAGATAAATATCTGTATAAAAACGTTCTACCATTATATTTGGATCGTCGCTATCTGAGAGTAATGCACACCAATCGATCTTGTCTAGTTCTGATTTAATAGCAGGGTAGTTTGCTTTTTTGAAGTTCAATCTAATATTCGGTTATGGTTTTAAGCAATTGTTTACTTTTGAGTATAGGGAAGTTTCAAGAGGATTGATCTTTGTCAGACTATTGGAGGCTTCCATCACCTTACATTGGGGGTGGTGTACAAGAACAAAGTCCAGGATTCTGTTTCTAATATTACAGACATTGTTACTTTGTTTGAGGTTATTTATGTAGATCTAGAAGTGACTGATTCAGTTTTGAGTTAGTCCGCGAAAAATTGGGGCAAGTGTGAGTATCGTCAGTGCTGTTCCAATCTATATTGCTCATATAGAAGTCACCGATAAGAATAGTACAACAAACATTGTTTTCTTTTGTTTAATCCACCAAACAATAAACCTCCGCGTTACTTACGCCACTGTTATAATATTACACATATATACCCCACGTTAGCCCACATTTGTCTGTGTTCAGCTCAGTTATTCAAATTCTCGGAAGTTCATGTTAATTTTTATCACTTACTCGGTTGCATAACATAACTGACATGATATTTATTGCCTATAATACATTACGTTGCGTGTCATTACGATGCTGGTTACGGGCGCGTGGCTTGCGTGCGGTCCGTAGGTGGAGCATGTGGGGTGTCAATGATCACAGGAAGCACTTAAACTTGACTAAAGTTGGTATAATAACTTGACGGCTATGTTTAAACACAAGCAGCGGTGCGAAAATGATTCAAATTATAGTCATTTTCGAGGTGGGACGTTTGACATCTGCTGCACGTTCTCTGAAGGTCATTAAATTGCTTTTCAAGTATGGTCGGGGCATGATTGTCGCCTTTGGTCACTTTTGGGGTTGTAGTCTTGCCCTGCATAACCAGAGTACGTTTTTCTAGCAGAAGGCAAGCATAATTTCCTGTAATAACCATAGTGTACAAAACAATATTGCATTCAGGGTGTTGATGGGATTGTCGCGCTACTGCAGTGCTTCGGGCAAGTTCACAGAATAGATGGCTTTCACGCCATCATGTCCTAGCGATGCACCTCCATCATGCGCAGGATACGTGCCAGCTCTAACAGCATCCTGTAAACTATAGCATATGCTGGGACAGCCATGAACTAGGACATTGGATGGATACACCTACGTGCCACTGTGGCGTACTAATAAATAGTTTGTGTTGTATCTCTACTAAATGTGAGTACTAACACTAGTTTCTAAGTCGTATGTATACAAACCAAATGGACTTTATGAGTTTGAAATATGAGATTTTTATATTTTTAAAGCCTTTGACAAAGAGGTGTGGTTATATTTTAAAATGATGCATTTCATCAGGTGACTGGGGCATGGCGTCGCCTATCGAGCACGGTCAGCGAGTCCGTGGGTCTGAAGCACGCGCTGCGGCGGCTGCAAGCGGTGCCGGCGCGCGCGGCGCGGCTGGTGCACGCGCTGGTAGACCGCATGCGCGTCGGCGGTGGCCCACTCGTGTCCACGCAGTTCGGAGCGCTGCGCGGGCGCAAGCTTATTACCAGGACTAATGCGCAGACGCCCTACTACAGCTTTAAGGGTATTAGGTAGGAAATTACAAATGTTAAACGACAGAAAAAAAGAGGTGCTGATGGATTAAAAGTATGGATATTCCAACATGTTAGCCTGATCTATAATGTGATAGTAATTGAATAATGATTACCTTAAAGGTACGCCCAGCCACCCCGCGGATCGCTTCGGTTCCGGCCGCCGGCGCCCCTGGAGCCGTGGTCTGGAGTACGAGATGCACTGGAGGAGGGCGCCGTGTGCCCACATAGGTTCATGCTTTTTGACACCTACAAGGGAGACGAGGATTGTCTCTTCCTCAACGTGTACAGTCCGGCACTCCCTGATAAAATGTCTGGGTAAGGCAATATCACAAGTCACAACTAAACATCACATGCAGAGCATCTATATTACTATACTCTTTGATGCAGAGTTATGATTGTACTCGATTGAAATTGAGGGTAGGTAATTATTTAAGTACCTACCTAGACTTTTAATCAAATAATTTGATGCTAGTCACTGCTTTGGGTGAAAACTCCTGGGGATAAGTGAAAACCCCGGTTTCATGATAATCCTGCGATATACCGTACCGTATAGGGTGTCCTGTGGCGGATTTATATTTATACAAGTGAATTAAACAAATATATATATAATGAATGCGTTTAACATAAACAGAACGGTTGCATATTTCATGTTTTAAAAATAACATCGTCTAAATACCGTCCGTTTAGACACTCACACTGTTCGAACAGGGTCATTGCGTTTCGCACCACGCGCTGCAACAAGCTTGTTTCGACGTCGTTAATTTCACGGCGAATGTTTTCTTTCAACTGCGCGACCGAATAAGGGTTATTCGCGTAGACTTTGTTTTTGACCTACCCCCATAAAAAAGGGGTTTTTAGTACTGAAGATATTTCACGGAATCTTTGCACCCACGAACGAATCTTTACACTTGGTCCATCGCTTAGTCGCCGTATATTGTATCAAGAACAAAATTGCCGGCGAGCATGCACGTAAGAATCGCCACTCTTAAAAAACGTTTCAATAGCGTAAGCACGGTGCTCGCACGGTGTTTATAACTTTTTGAGTTATTCATTTTTTAAAAACATAAATCTGCCACCGTACACCCTGTATTACAGCCCATTGGTACCATCACGACAACAATTATATTCCATAAAAGCACTTGTATATAATGAGACGGGATACAACATCGTCAACGTCCCCGTCATAGATCTAATCACTTTCGCTGACTAATGAGACCCAGATGAAAGAGTGACGTTGAATCATCTAACTAGCGAGGCAAACGGAAAAAAACTGACACCAGAAATGGAGGCTGTTCGTTGTCATCGGTGGATTCCTTGCGGTTACCAATTACGGCAAAGCTTGCGTAGTGACTAAGGGGCCACACTCAGGCTTTTCCCCAATCTAGCTTTATTGGCGAAAACACTAAAATAAGATTGTTTTCATAATTTATAGCTCGCAAAAGCTTTTACTTACTTTGTCTCCTAGGGGAGTAAGGTTAATCAAAATTTTTGTTGTCAGGTACAATCCAAAGTTAGCAGTGATGGTCTGGATCCACGGCGGGGCGTTTGCCATGGGTTCTGGCAACGCGTTCCTGTATGGTCCTGACCACCTCGTTGGCGCAGGAGTGGTGCTCGTCACGCTCAACTATAGGCTCGGCGCGCTGGGCTTCTTGAGCCTCGAAAATGATGAAGTTGCAGGGAATATGGGTCTTAAGGTAGCATTTCTGAAGAGAATTTTGGACTTCTTTTCATTAAACTACAACAAATCCTTTATTGAATTGAAGTTAGTGAAGTTTCACGTTGAACAAAGTGTTACTGTAGAATTACAGGTTGCAGGCTAGAAAATAGTAGTTTATACTTTGTTTCATTATTTTTCACAACGTCTTTACTAATTTTTGCGCAAGTGTATTCACTGGGTTGTTTGTTAACGAGTAAACTCGTATTGATAGTGATATTTACATGCTTTATATTTTGGTCGTAGCCGTAAAGACATCAAGTATAACACTTTAATATCTACTAATGGACAGGCAGGCATACGCAGGGTTTCGTAATTCTCGGTCATGGTTTACACATTTCGGTCAAGTTCGAAATCTTTTGATGCAAGATACAACAAACCTAGATTATGGAAATTATTATTGTTCATATATTCGTCATTACAATACAGTCGCTGAAACTGAATCTCAAATGATAAATGTTTTTATTTATGTAAGTAGGTTTGTACAAACACTTTTACACGTCAATCATATTTTAAAAACTAGATGAGGTCGGCGTTTCATAGCTGACTACTCTGAGGAGAAAGGCCGAAACAAACTCAGAGATCACAGTCTCTTTTGAAGTCGAGGCATAATCTTGGTCAGATCATGTGAAGACCATGTAGATTGGTGTCTGAAACGGTCTTTTGAGGAAAACCATACAGATTGAGCAGACATGTCCAGTCAGTGCAGGCATTTGTCAGTAATCATGCAGCTCAACTCAGAACGCAATGATTTATATCAAATTTAAAACCAATTACAGGCACTTTTGAATTGTCAAGGGGTCGGTCAGTCAGAAAGATGAAGCTAGTTGCCCATTCCAAAGTGTAGTAGGTACCTACCTTTGGAGAAGAACGAGCAAGAAACTCCATGGACACTCTTTTAAATCAAATTATTCTTACAAAATTGGTTGCATCATTATTGTTGAAATTATACATGTGCGAACAATATCGAAAGACACGTGCACTTTAAAATCGTCCGTAGTAAAAAAGGTACTAACAAAAAAAACAATTCTGAAATTAAAATAAGCCGTGGCAGCTAAGCGATGACCAGTACCTACTAATGGCGCCCGTTCACGAACATGACGTATAAATCAGCACCATTTAGCTCAACCATTTTGAAGAGAACTTGATCCAACACACACGCTACCACCAGCGAAACATTTGAGTGAGCATGACATACTCTCAGCCGCCAGGGCACATTCAAATCAATGAATAAAAGACGTACCCAGTAAATGGAAGCTTTAGAGTAGGTAACATAGTGCTCGCCGGCAGTAGTGAGGGCTATGCTGGCAGAGACAGAGAATTGGACGAAAGTAGCCTCCTTCTGTGAGACCGTGATGGTCAAGAAGGAGGCCGCCGAGCGGGATCGGGAGAGGGCTGATCCTGCTCGGAGAAGGCGGCGCGGCGTCGGGGACGCAACCGGCTTGGCGCCTAATACGCCGAAACCCGCTTACCAGTCAAGGTAGGTGGACCTTTGGGGTCGCAGGCGGACAGAGTGCGGACTCTGTTCACCCACCGAGTGACCCCAGGGAAGACGGTGGCACAGTGGTCACTTGCTGCCGTGCATAGTGAGGCTCAGGGGAGGCCCCTTTCCAGTCACCCCAGGGATGTGCCTTCCGGGCGTTGCACAGGGGGAGTTCCGGAATTGGTATTTTACGAGGAACCGGGACCCCCTCTTTGTGCTGATGGTGATCACCAGGGTGGTTTTAGTGAGGTAAAAATACCACACTCACCGACCTCTTCCCTCCCCGCGCAATGATAGTTTTTACAATCTTCAGCAGCTCCAAGCTCCAACAATATTTTCGAATGCTAATCAATTAGTTTATGCGTCATTGTGGGGCAGGACCAGCGTTGAGACAAGCAATTTTGACAGCGAAATAATCCCCCAACTTTCATAGGTATAATATGCTTGGCTTATAAATTTATAATATTATATGATGAATATATTAGAATAAGATTGATATCTGTCAATTATTACATCGCTAAATGTTTACAACACAAAAGATTAGTAGGTAATTATTGTTAGGTAACATTCATTAAAGCGATTTAGCGGGTCAGAGCCCATTCGTCCCCTAAGATTCGCACCCTGTGCCCACTCGTCCCCTGGAACTTTTGAGGGGCCCATTCGTCCCCTGAAGAATATTTATTTTTATTCATTCTTCTAATATAAGTACATGTATATGTGTATACTGCAGCTTGGTAGTCCTGGTACAGTCGCGCAGAAAAGGGTAAAATAAAAAATATAGTAATTCGGTAGATATCATGTTTATTTCAAATAAGATTAAGTTTAATAAAATGCCTCTAGGCTCTAGCTCTACCTTATCTATTTTGTAACCCGTTTTTTTAACAAGCCATTCGTGAGACGAGAGACAATATTACATCGTAAGCCTATCGTCATGTTATATTATTTCACGACGGATTATCATTGATCATAGCTCTTTTTTCAATGATCTGTTATGATTTATTAAATTAATTCCGTTAATAAACTGTTCACAAGTGTACTATGTTAACCGTTTCTTATGTAAAATATAGCAAATTTTATCTCAGGGGACCAATAGGCACCTGAATAGGTGCCGAATCTTTAACTTATATTGTATATATATTAGAGGGGACGTATGGGTACCTTAAAAATAATATTTTTTGTTACAATATTAATTGGTCCCCTACCAGGAGACCAATGGGCGCCTATATAGGGGCCGAATCCACAACTTTTATGCTGGGGGACGAATTTTAGGGGACGAATGGGCTCTGACCCGATTTAGCTTCTATTGCAGCTCGTGCACGTGGTCGGAGCTCACGCTCGAATCACGGGCACATGGCTGGCTCGCAAGTGTGTGTGATAGTGGCCTAACAGAGTAATGTTGTGTAAAGGATCAGGTGATGGCTCTGAAGTGGGTGCGGGACAACATCGAGGCGTTCGGCGGCGACCCCGGGCGAGTCACCATCTTCGGCGAGTCGGCCGGCGCCGCGTCCGTGCATTTGCACATGCTGTCGCCTGCCTCCCAGGTTTGTAAACTCCAAATGTGTTCGCTACCGCTACCGTACGTTCGAGTACCGAACATAAGTACTCATAAATAACATGTATATTTACGTTACCTACTGCCGACATCCATGACACACGGCGTTGTTTCCTGCAAATTATAGTTTTGGATAATCCTCTGGAGGTTTTCGTAACGTGGCGTCTGGAATTACAGAATTATGAAACAGCACAGAGCATCCTATTATCACATACATATCTTCAACGTATGATATATTAAGAAGTGGTAAGTTATTTGCCAGGCATTGTAATAAAACCCGTAAGTATGACGAAATATATGTAAATGTACAATGCCTTGGTAATTGGCACATGCCCATGTAAAAGCGCATTAAGAACATTACATAAATGTCCAGATGACGCTTCAGCTATAGGTTGCGGGTTGTATCCCTGACATACTTTTGTAGATTATGTGACGACGATACCATAAAAATACTCTAAAATGTAGGTAAGCAAGAAGAGATGACACATTTATTTTCTCGTTGTAAATATGAGCTCCGTGTTACTGTTTATCCTGCTACGTTATACGTAGGTAGAAGTAAGGATACGTCAGGAATAAATTATTGGATGTTGTAGGTACCAATAAGGATATTTAATAACATAACCTTCTCATTAAAACAGTTCTTCAATAAATTTCATTGTTCTTTTAAGAATTTACGGAACATAGCAGATTATAAATTAATTAAACTGGTTTATTTAGCTTTGTGTCAATCCATTCTTACCTATTGCATAACTTCTTGGGGTGGTGCTGCAAAAACTATTTTACTCCCTCTAGAGCATGCTCAAAGAGCAATTCTAAAGGTTGCTACCTTACGCCCTTTTAGATTTCCTACGCACCTGCTTTACATAGCATGTAATGTACTAACATTACGGCAATTATTCATCCTAAGCATAGTACTACACGCGCGGGCCTGCGGGCGGTGAGTAATGGATAGCTCACCGTCTGATCAGGACCAGGCCCGTGCTGGAAGGCGCGTACGTGTTCCATGCGCGCCTCAAAGAGATGTCAGCATCGAAGAGGGGGCCCACTAGGGCCCAAGCCTGCCGGGAAAGCGGGATCATCCAAAAGGGGTACCGCTGACCCGGAACATAAAGGGCCAAGGAAGGAACACGGGTGGGTTTTAGTCAGTAAGAGTCTGACACTCCCTTCCGCTCCACCCAGAGCGGGAGGGGTCATTTGATGATTTCCCATCCTCAAAAAAAAAAAAAAAAAAGCATAGTACTACACCAGCACACTGCAGTTCCTTTTGACCCAGTACCTTCACACAAGAGAAGGAAGGACTTGGTTTGCACAAAGCCTCAAACTAAACATGCGTTTGCTAATCGATTTTATGTATTCTAGGCTCAACAAGGTACTAAGCCTCTATAGTGTAAGCTATAAAAAATGTAGTATAATGTTATCAGAATATATAGTGACGCTCAATTACACAGACACAGAAAAACTTCTAGAAATTTTGTCTTGATGATACTTTTAGGTAATAATGTACCACTACCAATATTATGCTTTTTCTCATAGTTCTTAATTCGATAATTTTTATATAAATACTTCTAATTTTCACCCATTTTAATTGTAATGTAAAGTGATGGCCTGAAACACAGGTTTGAATAAACCTAGATCGGGTGGGTCGCTAATTTAAACTAATTCCGAACCATTATTAATTACACAAGTACCTAATAAAAAAAAATAAAAAAAATTGTTTAGATTTAGTTTATAATAGGCAATTAGAATTGTATAGGATATTTACTACTGTTTGGCTAAATGAAATAATAATACTTAATAATAATTAATAATTTTGCTTTACTTACTTTTTGTAAACATTTTTATTTTTATTATTAAATAAATTATTATTATAACATATTATGACGCAGTCGTTGAGAACGAGTAAAAATAAACCAAATAGGTCGGGCAAAGTGTTAAGTATTCGTTTTTTCAGCAGGAATTTCTCAATAGCAGCCTGGATTCTGGATGACAATATCCTCGCCCCCCATTACCTACATGGGGTTTGAACTTAGCTGGCGAAATGTGGGTGTACTATAGATACACGTCTGTCTAACTCTTCAGGGGTTACGACCGTGGTTTTATGTTAGGAATTTTTTGTTAACACTTTGAAAAAAAGAATACTGTACCTAAGCACAGAAGCTTTCTAAGTTGCTACTCTATAATTACAAACCAAGTAGGTATGCCATCACAGCTGCTTATTTTTAAGAACCCTAAGTCCCCAACTACGAGTGAGATGCTACGAGTGACAGACAGAAGCATACCTATCACATGCTCGTGCTATGTCTTCCTGTTGCGAAAAACATGGTTTTTTTAAGGTGGCACACATCCAAGTCAGGTGCGCACGGGCGATTATTTAACGCGACGATTTTTTATCGCGCACTGAATTTTCGAGTCTTGGTGTCGAGCCGAGCATTGAGAATCGAACAGAGTGCATTGAGCACGTGAAAAAAACACAGTGTTGTATTTTCAACTCTCGGCGTTAAGCAGTGCGTTGAAGTTCGCCCGTGGCTACAAAGGCTAAAAATTTATATGTGGCAGGGTTTGTTCTACGCTGCCATTGCGCAGAGTGGCGTGGCGGTGGCCCCGTGGGCGCTGGCGCAGGAGCCTCGCGCACGCGCCTTCGAGCTCGGCAGGGAGCTCGGCATCGACACCAACAACACTGCTGAACTGTTGGGCAAGTATTTGACTGTTATTATGCACGCTAGGAATGACGTTGATTGAGTCTTGACTTAATTGAATAAGCTTAATTTAATCCATTTATTTTATTACTGAACTACTGGTAAGTGACAAAGTGTAATGTTGTCTACGGTGGCAGGTTACCTCCGCGCGACTCCGAGCGAGCTACTGGTAAAGGCGGGTGCACGGCTATCGAGCGCGCCAGGCCGCTCCGCAGACTTGCAGAGCACCGTGGCGCTGCCCTTCTTGCCCACTCTGGAGCCCGAAGCCGCCGACGCTTTTCTCACCCGCCCCCCCGCAGACACCCTGCCCGGTGCCGACGTGCCCTTCCTAACCGGGTACAACGCACAGGAGGGCATTATTCTATTCCGACGTGAGTACCTATCACTCATAACTTCTTGTGTCGAAAATCTATGAATGATACATTATATGTGAGTGTGAGTAAAGGACAATCTTAGAACATTTTGTAAAAATATAGTAGGTAAACAAATAGTTAGGAAGGTAAAATAGGTACCTGAAAATATCCACAAAGTGACCTACAAATATAGATACGGATGATTGCGTCGGTAACAATAGTACATACATACATAAATAATAAACGTTCAGTACCGTTGCGTTCCGAATCGACAAAAGAAGCAGGTAACGAGAATATTCGAAGATTCGAGACGATTATCAATTTAGTCATACTCCCGAAACTTAAGATATTGCTTTATGACGTAGGTAGATCATTGTAGTAACAGATGAGCCTTCGAAGATCACAATCCATTGCAGGACAAAAACGCCATTGGGAAATCCTCATAGAGGAAGGAAGTGCCAATACCCATTAGCTGAGCATCGTAGGTAGTTGTTGGCATTTGTAGGTTAGAGATTAGTATGGCTGCAAACCATAAAGTAGCGTATTCGGAAATACCTAACTGCAGGGCCGATCTATGTATAAACATTACGTTGCTCAATTTGTTACGGGACATTCACGCTGGTGACGGAAAACAATTTAATGCTAATAGAGGCTAATAGCTATGAAGGCGACTTAATAAATCCTTGGCGGTATGTTGCAATCCGGGTGAACGGACCTTATCGCGCACTCGGGCCCTTCACAAACACTTTAAACTTTCGCCTTGACAAATTACTACTATCAAACTTTCAATTATGAATTTGGTTCTTTTGAAATCGACACGCTTGTGAACTCTAATTTATCTAGCTGTTGTTCTGGAAATGTCGATAGTGACGCCATGCCGTTTAGTGATTGCATTAAAATATTCCAAAGTTTCCTTCAGCCTTCATCTACTCAGCCATACTAAACTCATTTGCAAGAAAAAGATTACATTTACAAGATTCTGAGGATGCAGGCTATCTACTGAGAAAAATGCAATAAGACCAATACAATAGGTTATTTGCTAAGGTGTCCGGTTTTTTTGCAAAAGAGTTTTTATAGAAGATATTGTGTAAGAGCATCAGAGCATGGGCAGAACAGAGACATTTGACGTCAATCAAATACCCTGATATAATGTTATTATCGTAATAAGTAGATGTTTCATTGCGAAGTTAAAATGAGATAAACATTTCAAACTATGCTGTAGGTATTATGTCATGTCACCTTTGAACGGTTTACTCATCTCTAGTTTTCTACGATTTCTACGAACCAAATTTCACGATGACTCACACATTGGCGACGTTTTCGAATAAATGGTTATTTACGACAGAAGTTTTTCTAGAAAATTCGCCACTCATCCGCTTTTGAAACTTTCCTTAAAATATTCCTTTGTGTCATCTCGTTTTACAGTACCTAACTTACGGACAATACCTACGCAAAAAGCATTGAGTACCTATCATATATTGGTCATCATCAATATAACATTTAATAACGCTACCATTAGAAATATATTGTACACCTAAGCTCTACGTGACAGGCAGATATATAGGTACAAATGGATACTGTTTAAAAACGAACAAGTAACATACAGTAAAAAGTAGAACACGTAGGTAATATTGACAAAAGCCATTTAACATTGGCAGTAATAATTGGATGAAAGACGTAGTGTAAGTTGTTTCAATTATGTAAACTGTTACGTTACATAATGTTCTAACTGTGTTCAAAGAAACCGCCAACAAGCTGTACGCAGTTAGACCGAGCCATTACTCGTATTTACATAATAAATAACACATGCGATCATACTCACTCTGTGCCACTTTCCCACACGCTTGACAATAACATTACTTTAACAATATCCTGCTTCCGTGATGCGTAACTTGGCGCACAACTTTACGGCCGGATACTCAAACCGAAAGCAATTCGATTATGAATCGCCCGCCGTTAAGGGCTGGTTTTTTATCCGTAGTTAACTCAACCATCATCTCATATGTGTCATGTCGACTCTGTCACATTAGGAGCATTGCAGCAACAGTTTTTTTTTTTTAAACGCCGACTTAGCGTTTCTTATTAAAATTAAAAACTGAATCTTTGAATGATTGACGGGTTGGTATTATTTAGAGCTACTCGATAATAGTGGCCTATCAGTTTTCAACTGAACCCCTACGTAAGGCTGCACACAGACGGAGACATAATCGGCATAGCCGCATTAATGCAAGTGTTTACGTTACTTAATTTTTAAAACACACAACAAACACATTGGAATTTCATTCGAGGAAACAACTATTTGAAATCAGTCATCCCGGTAAATCATAATAATTTAATTAAGAAAAGGAAAACCATGTTTAAGATAAACAAACAATGTATGACATACCGTACATCCCAACACAAACACCCCCCCCCCCCCCCCCCACACCGTGCACACCACACACATCGCGACGAGAGCTGCTAAATCAATTTAATTTTATTCCATGTTCTGTTTTAATATAATATTGAAACATAACATAACATTACGCCTGAATTCCCCGAATGATTAGGCAGAGGTGTACTACCCATAGTACCTACATTCATTCATTCATTTTTTCATTCATTCATTCTTCATTTCGCCAGTTTTTACTAGGGGGCGAGGGCGAGCCTGTTACCATTAACCCGTTTAAATCTCCTACATATTTATTATTCCATCATTGTTCAGCTACTATTTAAGGGAAGAGTGAGACAGCTCCAACACAAGTAGGATTAATTGTAACTTGTTGAGTTGCCTCAATTTAACGTTTGTACATATACCTATAGGTAAATAAATAAATAAAATAAGTTTATTTCAAGCAACAAGACTCATACACAAACAGAAATATAGAAGGATACAGACAGATAACAAGCACAGGCAAAAACGAACACTCACAAGGAAACAATATGCCTGCTGCAGCAATGCCGGATATATAAGGCCTATCCAGTCGGTTGGCGATCATCGCCAGGATAAATAAAATCACAATGTCTAAGGTGAAATAAATATCTTTGTATTTTTATTATTATAATCATTATATCGAACATTAAATTACGTTGATTTAGTTGCATTGTCAGACATAAATGTATACTCTACTTAATTGTTATCAGGTTATCATGAGGTTGTGTCATAGGATAGGTAGGTACTTTGACGAGGTTAGTGACTTAGGGGCCTAACTTGACCTTAAAAACTTTAACGAAGTATTTTAAAACTAAACTATCAAAATTACTTAAAACTTTTGTTTGTTTTTGGTTGGTAAATCATCAAATGATTTCTACCGCTCTGGGCGGAGCGCGAGGGCGTGTCAGACTCTTACTGACTAAAACCCACCCGTCTTCCTTCCTTCAGTTGAATGCCTGTGCCAGGAGGCACGGTAACCCTTTCGGCGACAAATCGGCAAAGAATTTTATTATAATATTCTTATACATCTATTGGTCCTTTGACGGTTGTGCTGACTGACTTTTGTCTATTAGATCTTCTGTATTCAGGAAATAACGATATTTATTTCTAAAATCTACATTTTAATTCCAAGCCTTACTTAGTCGTATTTCTTCCATAGTTTGTAAATTTTTCCTACAGTGGCTTCGTAAATAAAGTTCAGTTTCGTTTGCGTCATTCATCTAAGTGTAAGTCATCATCATCAATAATATCAAATCGTTCGCGATCTGTGATTTATTCAGCGTCTGCCATAAAACTCAGTTTCGAAATGTTGATGATTGCAGGTCTCCAACGGCATCCGAAGTTGCTAAGCGAGTTGGAGCGGGAGTTCCGGCGCGTGGTGCCTCCCGCGCTCCTTGGACACAATGACACTCTCACTGACAAGATATCTGACGCCATCAGAGCTTTCTACTTCCAGCAGAAACCCATCGAAAACAGAAATATTGACAGCCTTATTGACGTAAGATTACAGACGACATGTTTCGGCATTTTTGCAAATGTTCCAGTTTCTTAGCCAAACAATGCAATAAGTATTGATAAACCAAAACTCTAAAATTAAAAAAAGATGCAGGAATTCTAAGTCATAAATATATCAGATAGTTTCAGACGCAATGCTTATGAAATGCTGAACCGATGAACATTCGAACGACTGCCTTTATCCACCTTTTGCAATATGAAATTCTAGATAATTTATAGGTACAGCTTGGTCGAATTAACTGTGCACCTGGAGTTTATGACGTCATTTCAACGCTTTGTTTGCGACGTGGCGAGCGCGGGGAGGTGAGCAGTGTTGCGGGGGGAGAAATGGCATTCCAGCTAGGTGCACCGTTAATTCGACCAAGTAGTATCTAATTATGTTTGTGTTTTTTCATTAGTTATTCACCGATGTGATGTTCCTGCGGCCAGTGTTGGAGACGGTCCGTCAGCAAGTAGCGAGTAATCGTACGAGCCCTACATACTTGTACCGGTTTGCGTTCGACGGAGCCCTGGGGCTCTTCAAGCGCATGTTGGGCATCACGCATGCCGGCGCCTGCCACGGTGATGAAATGGGATACCTTTTCTATTTCTCAAGGCTAAACTACAGGTTGGATGATGATTCACCCGAGCTAGCAGTCTCACGGCGCATGGTCCAAATGTGGACGAATTTTGCCAAGACCGGGTAAGCGCAAGCTATTTCAACATACCGTACCTTGTAATATAAGTTCATATGTACGGTATCTTTACGGTAGGTATTCAGCTACATCCGGTTAGACTGGAAGCCGACTACAATATAGTTGGGAAAAGGCTAGACAGATTGCATCTACAGTATCTACACGATCACGACAATGCGCATTTTCCAGAAGACCAATAATTTTGCAGGCGTTTTCGCCACAATTACATCTACATATTTCAGTTCTCCCTATTTTTTGTTCAAAAGTGTGATAATGTTACATGGGCCATAAATAACATAACCTTTAAAGCGCAGATCAATAAGTTCTGTACCTGTTCAAGCACCTTCTGATATGATTATGTTTTGGGCCAACCCGCACTGGGCCCGCGTGGTGGATTACGGCCCACTCCCTCTCACAGAGAGGAGGTCTGTGTCCCAGCAGTGGGAATGTTGTAGGCTGATTATGCGCATAATGTATTAATTACGTATACGAGTATGTAATCAAACCGCGTGTTAGCAGTAGGTAGGCTACTGCTAACACGCTGTTTGATTACATAGTTGTCCTACAGATTACTCGTTATCTGCTAATTCCATATAACATAATGATGAATTGTTTTAATCTGTGAACACTGTGCAATGATACCGATATGATTTCAAGGAAAAAACAGAGACACTAAAAGTAGTAGATTTCCATCAATATTTCCATAGGGCTTTTTTTATCCTACTGAGACAATAATTTTGTGTGCAGCATCGGCGACTGACCATTCCTGACTAATTCTAGGAGTTACTTTATTTTCGTTTGCATCGACGTGTTTCAGGAATCCAACACCTACTGTAGACTACGAGTCAGTGGTGGAATTCAACTGGCCTCAAGTCAACGACACAGAACACATCAGCTATCTCGACATCGACGGGAACTTCACCGTGCAGGTGGACCCTGAGGCCAAGAGAGTCAAGTTCTGGAACTGGCTGTACGACAACTACGCAGCCAAGGCAGATGCAGACATCTCCACTAATACAACTTCAGTTAACGAGTGACAAAGTACAATTTTGTGATAAGTGAATGAAGGTGTTCAGACACTGTTACCTACTGCCAGTGTGAATATAATAAACTTACTGCTAATCACCAAAAGTGGCAAGATATGAAAACAAACTTTTAGTGACCCTGTTGACAGCATTAGTGATCTCAGAAACTGGCGGCAAATACTTAGTAACTGTCTATCAAAACTGAGGAACTGAGTCAAAATAAAATCAATTTTTTGTTTGTTTCATTAGACTATTGGTGAACTATGTTTTTCATAGAGGCTTATTCTAGTTCTGAATGGAAAATTAACTACTTTACAAACTCTTAACTACGATGTAAATAATAAATGTTTAAGTAGTTTTATATTGTCCGTTTTGTAATTTTAAGATGTCTTAACTCCAGCTAAGTTACCATACGAGTATTTCTATAATAATAAAATATATAATTTAATAGATTGTTTGAATAAAGTGATAAGTCGAAACCTATAAATGGAAGACCCCAAGTTGAATCTGGCTACTTAGTGTATCTTGTTTTTCGGAACGGAGACTGTATCGTCGAGGATTTCCACACAGCAATAAAACGTAATAACACCACAGGGAAAATTGAATCTGAATTTGTATGATTTCCCTATACGTCATAGAATCCTTTACCAAACAACATTAAGACATATATATAAGAGCAGTGGGGTTAAGGAAGATCAGTCTGAAAGTGCACCCAGTCCTGTATACGCCTTTGCGTCAGCTTTGCAATAAAGTTATATAACTGTACTGCACCAAAATGTATAAGAAGGCCAGCAACTTAGTGAGCATCAGGAGGCGGTTCGATACTAAGGAACCACAGATTGACTACAATTCGAGGTAAGTTTCCACTCATCTGACAAGAACTTGACACTGGTCGAGGATCTGCTCGTCTACCTAAAAATACAAGTAACGGTAACTGTGTACCTACGGTTTTTTAAAGCCTAACTTTAGAGCAATTAGAAAGAGTTGAACTCTGTCGCTATCCTCTTTTGCACCGCTAACTTGTTTTTACCTATCACAGAGTGGAAGCCTGTGGGAACTGGGCGGATAATACTTTATTGTTATACTTGTCACTTTCAGTGGAAAAGCTGACTGCAAGGTGTACAACAGCGTTTTGGAATTAGTGGGGAACACACCCCTTGTTAAACTGAACAAGTTGCCGAAAGACCATGGCCTACAGTGTGAAGTTTGTAAGTGCAGTGTATAAAAATGTTCAAACAAGAACATTTTTATTAAATATCTATCGACCCGCCCTTGCCTTGCAAGGTTAAATACGACTTGATAAAATATCGAGATTTCTTTATTATAATTCGACGGTTCCCCGGCTATTTGATTTAAGCGACATTTTGAGTAAGTTACAGGAGAGAGGTTTAAAGTTTTATTTTTCGGAAAAAAAATCATAAAACAAAATCTATTGAGTGGATTTTAGTAAACTTAATACAGTATTTCCATAAACACATACTGCATCTTTCTGAGTTAATATAGTTAATAATACGAGAATTATTTTCTAAAATAAATGTCGCTCAACTCAATTTGCGTTCTGTGCTTTATTTTATTGAGTAACGCAAAGTGGCTCAAAGGCCTATGGTTTGAATAGTGGTTGAAAGTAAATTAGTTCAATGTTTAATCAATATGAAATAAAACAAGACAAAATGGCATATACAACAAATCTCACAATGAATTACCTAAGTCAAATGAGTCGAAGCAGCATGTAACATTGAACCAGACTAGTGCAACTTGATACAGACGACGATCGGTGCTCAAGTAAAATTAACTTTTGCTATCATTAAATTAGAGATAGGTTCTTAGGTCGTAGTTCTAATACAGCCCTAACATGGACAGATTTGGTAATTAGTGATAATTTTAAAATAAAACTTACAAAGTTTGAAACAATCTTTAATTAAAAAGTAATATTTATAAAAGTCTTATTCTTAGCGGTTAGCAGAACGATTTTTTTTATGAAAAGTTGTTAATATTATGAGACTCAGGCATACCTACTTTATAAAATACTTAATATTAAGGTTTACATTAACTGTTCCAGTATCACTACTTTCGTATAATTAAAATTAATTAACTGACTAAAACAATCAAATTAATTTTGCCTCTGAAGGATCGTCCTCACCGCGAGCATTCTATTGCAAGTATGTACGTGGTTGCGAATATCTGTTTCCGACCAAATGTTCGTTAGCGAGCAAAACTACAAAATTGTTTGGAAACGTCAACCAGTTTGAAGTTTTACTCGTAGACGAGATAATTATGTTCGAAAACAAATGGTCGCAACTTCGCGAATGCTCGCGAACAATTGCTCACAGTGTGAACACTTTTTTACACAGGTAATTTTTATTGACAGTCAACAAGTTTTTTTTTGTAATTGAATGACTGTTTTAATACTATATTGACAAAAATCAAGTTCTTTCATGTAAAAGACTGATTAAGTTATAATTTTTATGGATCATCCTCATCGCGTATATTCGTTCGCGAGCGTTTGACAGCGAACAACGACGTTCGCGAGGTGAGGATGATCCTTATAACATAATAATCGAAAATTAATAAAAATTTCAATATAGCTTAAAATAATAATCAGTATTTACAGGATTAGTATTACTGAAATCATCATCGTTTACTCAGGTATTGCAGATAAGGTCACTATCTCATCTTCAATATCTGTATCAACCAGGTTGACTTTTCCGCTGCGGTGAGTAAAGTTTGAGTACTCGCAATGAAATACTGTGGGTATGACTCCTGTATCACATTTTTTTTTAAATCGTTGAATTTAGTGTAGTGTAGTTAGTTAGTTTAGTAAGCTATTTTATATTTTAGGTAAAGCTGCTTTGGTCTTGATATTATGGTCACAGTATCTTCTTCAGCATCCTCCATCATACTAGTTTGACCTTCATAAGATTTGGAGACGATTTTTAAAGGTCGCAACCCGTATTTTACTTTTCTTTCCTGATAAGTTACCTTTAAAATACTTTTCAGAGAAGTCCTCGAAATTTTTAAAGTCTCCGTGGGGTGGATTCTTGCCATTTTCTTCATTAAAAGAAGTCAAAACCGTTGAAATTCCTCTTACATTTTGTTCATGATAAGATGAACCACCTAATAGGGTAACAGATGTATCTTCACTCGTACGATTTTCTTGCACGTTTTCGATACGTCATCTCCACTTAAGGGCAGCCTCGTGTGTCAATATTATATTATGTCAACACTCCTATGATGCGCTTGTACATAATCAATTAATGGATTTAATGGTATCCACTCGTGATTACGTATGCACTTTTTTTCCTACTGCTGTAGACTAGTCTTGTTCTCCTTTTCAGTTTCAATATCTTGATTATTTTTTATAAGTACTATTATTTTTCTACACACAACTGTTTCATTTAACGTTGGTTGACTCTCAAATTCTTGTACTGCAATCTAATTTTTTTTTTAAATTAAATTGTCTAGATAATAATTGCATACTGAAATAATTAATTAAAATATTAAACACCCTTGGATCATCGTACCGGACCCATAATATCTTCATCATTGAAAAGTATTGTCTTCATTAATAATACTCTATCGTTTTCGCCATGATAAGATGAACTATCGAATACTGTAACAGCGGTATCTTTTGCAGTATCAGTATTTGGGTAAATTGACGCACTGGTAATGTCCTTACTTTTAATGATATTTTCTTGCTGCGATTAGTCTTTCATGATTCGTTTTTTGAAGTACTTGCATCGCTGTGAATTAATTTTGGCTGAAGTAATTTGGAAATAAAATTACTTTTCTAATTCGATCACAGTATCAATATATATTGAATAATAACTCTCAAAAGCTTATCATACAAAACATGTACACATAAAAATCAAAGAAGGCACTTTACCTACTCATCAATACGAACAACTTTCATTAACGATATGACGTAATAGCTAGGTAATTATCGTTATTTTTATTTTGTTGTCAGTTATCTAATATACCTAGGTATAGTTCATTTAGTTCATTAAAGCTATTACGAGGTAGAAACAACGTAAACAATAAACTAACGGTAATTTACCACGTCAGCATATTATTTTTTTTACTTTGACGAAAGAGTATAAGTGTGTATATAGGTAAAGAACAACAATTTATTCTCCTATGACATACGAATGAGAATTTAATTTCGTATCTAAGAAACATAAATACGAGCTACAAATTTCTACCAAATAAGAATTTCACCACTACAATACGTCTAATACAGGGATGCACAGACTTATTAATACTATGGGCCACTCGGGCAAATTATGAACTGATGGCGGGCCGCCAGAAGTATAGGTAATTAAAGACAATAAAGAATTGATAATAATGTATTAAAATTGAAAAAGAATTTATTAATTTGAAGCGTGGCACTGCATAGTGCTTACAATCTTTTTTATATTTGGCTCAAATTTACTTGTAGCAACACGTAAAACTGCTTCCAAACTTTCGTTTGCAAGGCGGTTTCGATTTTTTGTTTTATTATTATTTAGTATTGAAAAGGTTTGTTCACATATACATCTAAGTAGAACCAAATAAGCTGGCACATTTCAGAGCGTTTATGCGCAACTCTTTGTACGTATTTTTATGAATGCAGCGGTAAAAGTTCAACAAGTCTCCTTCGTTGAATTTGTTGCGTAAATCTTGGTCGTTTTGAATGTCGATAATTTCTAACTGCATTGACTCTGGCGCATTTTCAACTGAAATCGTGAAAGGATTGGTGAATATGTTCAACAGAGGTTTCACTTTTTTAAACTCCGAAAATCTGTCTTGAAAAGATGAATCAAAATATCTAGCTTTTCTACATAACTGAAATTAATCGCAGTTTTGTTGAATTTTTCAGCCGTTTTCTTATAATTCGGAAAATGATTGTAATTTCTAGAATTCAATTGCGATCTGAAAAGTGTCAGCTTGCATTGAAAGGATGATACATGAGCGTAGAGCTGGGATATCAGATGATTTTTGCCTTGAAGCCGTGTGTTCAAGACATTCAAATGATTTGTAATGTTAACTAAAAAAGCCAAATCACACAACCAATCAGGATTTTTAAGTTCCGGGACATCCCTTTGCTTTTCCGCCAGAAATATTCCAATTTCTTCTATTAAATTTAGAAATCGTTTCAGTTTCAATCCACGACTTAGCCACCTTACTTCTGTATAATACAGTAAATCTCCATATTCGCTTTCGATGTCATCAAGGAATTGTTTCAATTGCCTGTGATTGAGTCCTCGTGATTTTATGAAATTTACAGTCGAAACTACCACTTTCATGACATTTTGAAATTCATTTTTTTTAGAACAGAGGGCTTCTTGGTGTATAATGCAGTGAAACTGCATGAGATCTTCAGCGTTTATGTTTTTTTCTTGCAGATGCTTTTTCAGCTAAGTAACTAGCCCAGAATTGACACCAATCATCGAAGGAGCACCGTCAGTCGCAACTCCCGATAATTTTGATAAGTCCAAATCAGTTTTTGAACACTCATCCAAAAGTACATTGAGTATATCAACTCCTCTGGTTTGACCTTTCAATGAACACATTCCTAATAACTCTTCTAAGACTTCAAAATCTTGAGTAACACCTCGTATGAATATGAGAAGTTGAGCTGTGGAACTAATATCAGTGGATTCGTCGAGTGCTAATGAACAATGGTCTTAGTTTTTTCATTTAATTGTTCCGCGATATTACCTGACAAAGACATAATTCGTCTTTGGATAGTCATACGATTCAGTTGAATTTTCTCAAACTTTTTTGCTGCTTCTGGACACATTTTCTTAGCGGCAATTTCTATGCATTCTTTTACAAAATCCCCATCATTGAAGCTTCATGCATCATTGCAGCAAGCATCGCTTTGCTATCATTCGAGAAATTTAATAACATACTTCTGTAGCTGTTTCTGAATCATGAATGGGTTTTGTAAACATAGCTTGCTGACCAATAAGCTCCCGTTTTAAAGACAACATTTTTTGCTTTCTTAATTCGCCTGTAAACTTGTTAAAAGTAGTATGTTGCGTTTTATAGTGCCTCTTTACATTATATTCCTTTGCAATCGCAACAGAATTCTTGCAAATTAAACAAACGTAAACGACTTTGTTATGCGACCATACAAAAAAGTATTTCTCAGTCCAAATTTCTTGAAACTGCCGATTTTCATCTTTAACCTTACGTTTTTTACTAGGCCCTGGCTTGTCCATGTTGCGTTCTAATCCTGGCTAGGATTAACACAGCACCTAAAAACAATTACAGTACCTACATAAATTACCCATCCTTTTTTAAATTACCAAAAATAATTGATAAAATATGTAGGGAAACACTTATTAACGACAGAGTTTTACTTACGATTTCACAACACAATTATACACGGCACTTGACGGGAAATCTACGTTGAATGTGGATCAAAATATATGACACCGGCTAGTCGAGTTAAAATCTACACTAGAACTATTGACACTTCACTCAAATTAAAACCGAACTGTCGGTCGCTGCGGTTAGCGTGGCTTTTATACCGCGCGAAAACTGTCTGGAGAAATCACGAAACCAACTCTGGAAGCTTCGTGTATCTACCTACGCGAGCAATCGGGAATTCGGGACTATTGCTATCTCGCTTGCTCTAACAATATAACCCGTGGATAAGCCTCCACCGCGCTGCCGTCGTCGCCGCGCCGCCGGCCGCGGCGCTTCCTCAAGAAAACGAATTTAACCGAGATCGGCACGAACATTACCGACCGCTGTTACCGACGCATGCACGGCGCACCGATAAGCGCACTTAAGAGCGCGCGCGCGAGATTCAAATTACTTTTCGAACATATTTTTTTGGTTTTATTCTGGAATAGAATTCAATATTTTTCGAATGTACGAGAGTATTATTTTTGCTGTCGGCGGGCCACCAGTATTCGACCGGCGAGCCGCATGCGGCCCGCGGGCCGTGGTCTGTGCATCCCTGGTCTAATACATACGTCTACTTGGTAGGTACGTTCCAAATCAGGTTGGAAACTGACCACACAATTAAATACCACTAGGAAAATTTGATAACATACTAATTTGATTGCAATTTTATCTAAAACAATAAGCAAAACAGGTATATATACCAACCAGTCATTAGTAGTCCGCCTAGGGCCAACATGCACGCACTCACACGCAACTGCCCCTGCTCAAGTCTAACGGCTGACAATACTTCAATAACGTGCAACACGATGTTTGGTAGTCTTAAGTGACTTACGAATATCCCGTCTTACTATATTTCTGACGGTTCAAATAGAAGGTTTAAACAACGTTACATGTCAATTATAATATGAAGAAAAAGTATTCAAGTATCATTCGACATAAAAAAGGCCAATGTCCCAAGCGACGGAGTAGGTACTTGGTTTTGATTGCATGCAAAATGGTTCAAGCGACTGTTTCATCATTCTGATATAGAGTAAATTGACTCAAACGACACAATCTAGTATTTCACATAAAGGCTAATTGAGTTAGTGTGCATTACCTATGTAGTCAAATCATCGTAGGCAAAACAATTCAAACGGCTAATGAAAAAAATCAGAATATGCTCAAATAGTTTAAGTTACCTAATACAAAAGGTTGTAAAATTTTATGTCGGTTGATACCACCACGGTCATCAAAATGAGGGCAAAGTTACTGAGGGTTCAAACGCCAAAAAAGTACTGACACGACAAAAGTGCTGCAGCTCAAACGACGCAGAAAAATTCGCTGATTCCAAATATGTATACAACTCAATTTCGCAAAAAATGTTGCTTATATCAAATATCCGGAGAACCTTATGTAACTTTAAGAACATAAACCTCCCGAAATAAACTCTCAAAATGATGGTGAAAACCGCACCAGAATCTGTTGCGGAGTTCAGAAGAACAACGCGGTCTGATAGACAGACATGAAAAGCTACTTTTATTTATATACGTATAGAAAATATAGACATAGACGAGATAGGTAGTGCTGCCCGATCAAACAGAATCATGACAAGATCAACCAAAACGGGTATATTTTGTACCTTACCGACTGTTTAAATTTTCAGACGCCAAATGCGAATTCATGAATCCTGGTGGCTCTATAAAGGATAGAATCTCCTTAGCAATGATCCAGGATGCAAGAAAGAGGGGCCTTGTGGATGACCACACTGAATTCGTGGAAGCTACCTCGGGAAACACCGGCATCGGGATTGCGTTCAATGCTGCCCTTATGGGTAAATACAATGTTCAATTGCTTAAAGATTCCTACGTCGTTATGTTAAATATCATTTAATGGGATGAACCGAGAGACTAGGAGTCATAATTTTGGATTGACCGAATAAAAGTATTGCAAGTCTTGTGTTTTGAACAAGGCGATGCATATTTGTGTAAGTTGTACGACCATAAAAACGCAAAATGATGTCAATTGTCGTACGAATCTGTTAATCTCTATCAATCACAGATATTTTACAACTTGTTAATCATTATAATGTTTCATTTTCAGGAAATAAATGTATTATTGTAACACAAGATAAGAACTCATCGGAAAAGGTAAACACCATGCGTTTGTTGGGGGCCGAAGTGATCCAAACCAAAAATGGGGAGTTAGAAATCTCGATCGCCCGCCAGCTGAAAAACGAAAACCCAGACACGATGGTGATGTTGAATCAGGTAAATTTTTTTAACATGTTTGGTTTCATTGAAATGAACAACCGACCAATTAGAGAGTAGGTAATTTATTAAGTCTATACGTGTACCCCTTCAATTACAGTTTGCCAATGACGTTAACCCGAGGACTCACTTCGAGAATACCGGTGCAGAGATTGTGTCCGCACTGGGTGACGTAGACGTGGTAGTGCTTGGCGCCGGCACCGGCGGCACCATGACCGGGGTCGGCAAGAAATTGAAGCAGAAGAATTCCAAGTGCATACTGGTGGCGGCTGAGCCCGAAGGGTCTACCATGATCAATAAGAATGGAAAACCCCATTCGTTTCTGGTAACCACCTAAATTGTTCAGAGCTGTAAAATACATTACATACATTTTTTGTTTGCTTTTTAACCAGTTTTGCTCGACATTCGTAATTTAAATAATCGATTTTAATGTTTTTAGGTGGAAGGAATCGGAGGAACCTGGGTGCCAATTGTCCTGGATAAGTCAGTAGTCGACCACGTCGAGGTGGTCACTGATCAAGAAGCCTTCTTGATGTCCAGGGAGCTATCTAGAAAGGAGGGATTGTTATGCGGTGATTATCTATCAATAATTACGTATTTAACCGTTTAATAATTGGGTCAAACGATATCTTTGGTATTTCCATGCCATGACTTTTATATGTCGACGTTGTTATCAACGCGTGATAATCTATAAGGTCATAAAAGCAAGACGATTATATTATACTTTAAAACAAGCCTGTATGACGGAGTCGCCATCGTTAGTTGACCATTTTTTATAGCATGTGATTAAGAAGCAAAAGAACTATATGTGCCTATAGACAGTTTGCCAGCTAACAGTAGCCCTAATTAAAATAAACCGCTAATCGATCGTGATCCCGTAGTATTGGGATTGGTGATCCTAATTCCCAATAAGCTCCTATATTATTCTCTCGATGAATTGTACTTGGTAGTAACGTAATAATGCGATTGCCAGGTGGCAGCAGTGGATCGGCCATGTGTGCAGCTATCAAGGCTGTAAAGGCATTGAACATCGGCGCCGGCAAGCGCGTGGTGGTCATCCTACCCGACGGCATCCGTAACTACATGTCCAAGTTCGTCAGCGACCAGTGGATGGAGGCACACCGCTTCATGGAACCCCCAGCACATACCATGAAGTATGTTTTATTATTTTGAAAAACCGACATAGAGAATAAAGCCAAAATTTACACTGCGAAACTTCTTGCGACAACTTAGTTATTCATTGATAGTTTCACGTGTAAATACATAATTATTTATTTATTTATACAAGGTTTAGCAGAATCCACGCAAATCCTGAAAGTAGTTTGCTCATAATTGACTACTGAATCCATTTCAGTAACTATTACTATAGGTATTTTTTTTTTAAATTATTTATTTTGCAATACTGACCGCCGATTGAGCCAAAGAAAATTTAATCTTATTTCAAGGCAATAAGACTCTATTTTAAATGCATAAAGCAATGCTAGGGTCAACACGATTTTCTTAATAATAATAGTTGGCTTTAAAAAAAAATTGTTTTGGTCATTGTATAATAAAATAATTATTATTATTATAAAACATTCATTTCAGGCTACAATGGCCCATAGACCATACAAACATATACCTTATAAACTAACTTATATAAATTACTTAAATCTTGTGTTATTATTAGCTTAAAACTATGTTAGTAGCACTTCACTAGCTTGCCCTTGATCTGTCCTATGGTACTTGTCCGCGGAAGCGACGGAACACCATGTCCTGCGGCCACAAGTCTTCTTCCATGACGACGGGCAGATAATAATTCGGTACGCGCACCACGAACGCCTTGAAGTTGACGTTGCGGTGCGACTCCAGTAACTGCACCCTCGGCATGTACATCGTCTTCTGGCGCACGTACTCTACGATGTCTTCCGCCTTTGGAGTAGTGTAGGCGGGAGATGTACACCTGTGTGTTCGGCTTAGCGGCGCACAATCTGACTTCGAGCACCGTAGGAGCTTTGCCGCAGCGGTTCTTGTTCGCTTGCAATCGGCGCTTCCTCCTTTGCACCGTTACGAAGCCCTCATCATCAGGCCTATACGGTGACTCTATTTGGGGTTTATGAGGACTTGCGTTAATTATGTTACACGTTGTATATACTTTATTGTATACCAGAAAATAAATAACATAATTAAATACATTTGACACTACAAAACATACAATGGGCGCCCCTAGCGCTTTCTGCGATCTCTTCCAGGCAACCTTGGAATGGACAGTGATTGGGTGGACATCCAAATGGGGTTGTCATTGGTGCAAAATAATAAATATCTCTAAAGAAACTATGAATAACTAAGTTTGCGCTACTACTTTCTTAATGCAAATCCGGCTTAATAACTCTGTATACGGTTAAAGAAAGCCTAATGGCGGGAAATTGTCCCGAATAACATTAACATCTGTACATCACAACTACGTACCTACATCAATCGGCCTTAATTTTGTCGGTTTACTATGGGACAGCAATTAATTAAAGTTCAAATTGTTCTTAACATTGTGATAATTTCAGATGGTGGAAACATCCGATTAGCGAATTAGTCTTGGACCGCACTTATCCCAAGTTGAATAAAGACTGCACATGCCAGCAGGCTTTGGAGGCTATGAAGTCAAACAACGTGAACATTGCCGTCATCGTCGATAACATCGGGTAACTATACTCATTTATTCCTCTTTTGAGACTATACATTCGAATCGGTGAAGCTGAGTGAGATACAGTAGAACTTAAATCAATATTTGGCAATATATAAGTAACATAAAATCTTTAATTTTAGACACTTCGTGGGCGCTGTTTCCAAGGACAGCCTTCGCAATAGAGCCACAAATCCCACCAAGTTGCCGGGCGAGGACTGTGTGGAGTATGACTTTGAAGACGTGGTCACCGACCACCTCGACAAGCACGTCTACACGCTAGCTGACAACGCAGAGAAAGGAAAGCCAAGTATCGGTCTTCTGTCTCGCATTTTGGACATCACTCCCTATGTGATCATCGGAAAAGAAGGTTATGACATCAGCGGTAAGCAACTAGATATACACAAATGATTTCTTCTACAAATGCAAGCTACGTTTGGGGGGGACTACTCGTAGCACAGGGTGAAGACAGAGCGAACTATTTTATGTTCATCACCGTCGCCGTATACAAACTTGGCCAGTGCAAGTCATAAAACAGTTTCAGATTTTCTCTATCATACAATCATCATACTAACGGAATCATGATTTTTTCAGCCTTCTTCGTACCAAGTGGAGTGGTGACGGGAGATGACGTGCTCGACTACATACATGAGCACAGCCAACCTTGCAACGGGAAGTAACGAGAATTGACCGCAATACCAACTTTGACATAATTACTAGTATTGTAATGTTAAAGACTGTTTTATATAGAATTCACTATGATTTTTTGTAACACTTCTTTTTAACCAGTATTAAAATGATTAAATTATTCAAACAACAAAAGTTTTTAATTCGTATCTTTTTTTCTCGCATAACCCACTTGTACTCTGTACACTGCCGATGTATGCCGTAAAAATATCAATGTGAAAATTTAGGAGAAGTGAGCTGTCAATAGGAGTAGTACCTAAACCTTAGTATACATGCATACCGTACATATTACATGCCGTATAGTAAGCTTACTTCAACCTAACTTTTTCTAGTAGCATTTTTACAGAATATAGGTATCGGCTGATGCGGTAAAGTGTACAAACACCCTCCCGCCCACCACATCAGTGTTTTGGTTGATATTACCTAGATCAAAAATCTGAGTACCGCATTCTGTTGGAACTTACTTTCAGCGAACGCGTTACAAACTTACCAGTTGGGGTGGTCATAAATTGCGCAGCAAATCAACGTCAGATGAGAAGTAAAATCAGGAATACTGCCAACCTAACCAAAATTACAGTATGGTTAGAGAAGGACGGCTAAAGATTGAGACCATTGAAAAATCCGAACGATACATAGAAGAATTAGTGCAAAATAAGACTAAAATATCAAGTTAAGTAACAGAAAGGATAAATCTACAATGCTCGGAATTCTCTCCACAACCTAGTACTTACTTCCAAAGAATATCCGGAACGAAGTAAAGAAAATCTATTTCAGCTGAAGAAAATGATAAAATATTTCTTTCTCCAACATTTACAGAAACACAAGAAATTCAAGTTTCGCAAAAAATATCCAACGTTATTATACCAGGAAAGAACCTTTCCCTTACGTTTAATAAATTGCTCTAATTTTAATATTAATTTTAAATAGATATTATCTCCAATGTTGTTAATTACTGCTTTAATTTTATGCTAAAATTATTGTTTTGTCAAACTGGCCACTTTAATCTCAAATATCTGGCGTTTGATATGAATTCCAAATTCAAATTTAGTTTAAATTTAGGCTTGTGTATTTGTGTTTCCAATTTAGCGATTCTTTTGTTTTCGTGCCATTCGATTTTTCTTTGACGTCGTTCTGTTCACAATATGGAAAACTTAAAATATCGGGTTATTTACGAATACGAGTTCCACCGTGGCACCAGGTCTGCAGAAACAGTTCGAATGATTATTTATGTGTATTTCCCCATACTTCCGTAAAAGAAACCACGGTACGTTTTTGGTTCCAATGTTTTCGTTCTGGAAATTTTGACCAAACAGACCGACAAATTTTACAGAACAAACCCCGTGGACGGCCGGATACCCTAGTTGATAATGAAGAATTAAAAGTGATCGTGGCAGCGGATCCCTCGCAAACCACGTCAGAGTTAGCGGCAGGCTTCGGTGTGAGTGATAAAACAATTTTAATTCACTTGAAACAAATTGGAAATGTGAAAAAGCTCGAAAAATGGGTACTGCATAAATAGAGTGAAGCAAACCCACAAACACGAGTCGAGTGTTGCGTTACATTACTCAACCGTCACAATAACGAGGGGATTTTGACTCGTATCGTTACTTGTGATGAAAAATGGATCCTTTACAATAATCGGAAACGCTCATCACAATGTTTGAACCCGGGAGAACCGGCCAAATCCTGCCCCAAGCGAAAATTGACTTAGAAAAAGGTACTGGTAAGTGTGTGGTGGGCTAGTGCTGGTGTCATCCACTAGCTTCCTAAGATCTGGTCAGACGATTACGGCAGATCTGTATTGTCAACAATCGCAAACCATGATGGAAAAGCTAGCCGTTAAACAACCGAGACTGGTCAATTGCTCTAACTCACTGCTGCTTCAGGACAACACTTGACCACACACTGCACAACAGACGGTCGCTAAATTAGAGGAGCTGCGATTCGAACGTCTCCGACACCCACCGTACTCCCCGCACCTTGCTCCAGCAGATTACCAATTTTTTCGGAATGTGGACATCTTCTTGCAAGGATGTAAACTAAATTCCGATGAGGCTGTCAAAACCGCCTTCAAAGATTTTATTGATTCTCGCTCCCATATTTTTTTCAGCAAAGAAATCAATGAACTACCGATAAAATGGCGAAACTGCATTGATAGCAATGGTACTACATACTTTGATGCTTACTTAAAATAATTTCATTAAAAAAATCGTTTTGCTTTTTCCATACACAACGCCTGTTTTATAATTCTGTAAGGACCTTAGGTACTCGAACTACTGGCGCCCACGACTCGTACACAAGTAGATCCGTTTCATCACGTATTTAACAATCTACTACAGATATACTAGCTTCTGCTCACGGTTTCGCTAGCGTGGATTTCTGGCTGTCACAGAAAGTCTTTATCGTGCGTCCCGCGATCAAAAACACGGTCGTGAAATCTAAACTGTTCATCCAGATGATTTGGTGTAAAATGCAATTTTTATCTGCATAAAATTTCCCTGACGATAAGCAAATTTATTTTGTAAGGGATTTAACATAACCCACTTAACTCTAGACAAATTAAACTTATTTTTTTTTTTATACAACCCTGATAGTGATGATGAGTTAATAAATAAATAAATAATAAATAAATTTGTGAATTAACCTGAGCATTTAGATTGTTATCTAAAACTTTTTTATAGGACTATCTAAGTAACTTTAGGTATTTTTCTTTGTTTAATCAGAATAAATGGATAATATCTATTTGTGTTTCTGCCTATCCGAATGGCTTTGGCTGATGTGCCGAGATGATTTAGCAAACACACTTAACACCACAAGCTACTGGATTTGTGAAAAACATTTTAGTGTACAGGACATAACAGTACTGCCTACAACAAATCGCAAGGTTTAAAAAAATAATGCTCTCCCATCATTAAATTTGCTGGACTTACAGAGTACAGTTACAACTCAAGAGAAAGTCAGTGGGCAACCCTAGTACGTGTTTAACTATCGAGCGGCCGCCCGTGGGTTAACATTTCAAGGACACTGCCGAGACGAACTGCAATACTGCTTACTTTATTATACTGTGTCATTGCTTTCATTATATAATCAAGTACTCACACTACAGTAGCCAGTACTAGTTTTTTTTTTGTTTTTAATCTTTATTTATTTGAAAGGGTTTTATCACTTAGTGATAATGTCACCCGAGTACTAGTTAAAGACGTGAATGAGTAACCAATAATGGAAAGTTGTATTACTTTTATTACGTTATAAATATTTTCATTACCTAATAAAAATAATAAGACTTAATAATATTTCATTTAAATTCATGGCGGAAAATTAAATATGAAAATGGATTTAATGATCCTTGGGTAACTTCATATATTTTATTAATACAATGAGTAGGTACCTAAGTTACATATAACGATAGGTTTTGTCAAGAGGGTAGCAGTCTGAGTCCTGCATTCGCCTTTATTGCTGCATCAGATATTTAGAATGTATAAGATGGCAAGCAACCTAGTGAGCATCAGAAGACGTTCTGAAAAGGAACCCCAGAATGTTAGTAATTTGGGGTAAGTTCAAGTAATTATTCACTTTCATCACGTGGATTTCTTAACAAATATTCGAATGAGACATTCCAACTAAGTATCTCTAGGATGAACAGCGCTTCGGCAATATAAAATATATAAATTATAATATAATAATCATAATCTACTATCAACAGAGAAAAGGTCGAAAACAAGGTCTACAATAGCATTTTGGAATTAGTGGGAAACACGCCTCTGGTTAAACTGAACAAGGTGCCAAAGGATCATGGCGTACAATGTGAAATCTGTGAGTTACATCAAATGTCTAACAACAAGAAATAAAATCAAGTCATGATTTATAATCAGCGCATCAGATTGTGTACAGTTATTAAATATACCAATGGACAATTTACCTGACAACGTTTTTATTTTTAGACGCCAAATGTGAATTCTTCAATCCAACCGGCTCCATAAAAGATAGAATCGCCTTGGGGATGATACAGGATGCAAGACGGAACGGAGTTGTGGACGAAAAGACTGAGTTTGTGGAGGCTACATCAGGAAACACTGGCATCGGGATTGCGTTCAATGCTGCACTTGCAGGTAAATGCTTAGCTTAGAGTTAGAAGGAATTATGTGGCTGAAAAGAATAGTTATCATTAGTAGAAAATATCTATAGAATGAGAAATAAAAACTTAATATTTATATCCTATTCTAGAAAATAAATGCATCATTGTAACAGACGATAAAAACTCATCTGAAAAGGTGAACACTATTAAATTGCTGGGAGGCAAAGTGATCCAAACTAAAAATTCAGCTTTGGAATTTTCAATCGCTCGCCAAATTAAAGACGAAAATCCTAACACAGTAGTGATGTTGAATCAGGTAAGTCAGTTAAACATTACTATAAATAAAGCATTTACCGCAAAGTAGTAGGGACAGGTGATACACATGCTGGAAATGATTTCTCGATGTAATGTCCAACTGACAGGCACTAATGGCTTACCGACAAACACTTTATGTCCAACCGACAGACACTTTATGTCCAACCGACAGACACTTTATGTCCAACCGACAGACATTTTATGTCCGACCGACAAACACTTTATGTCCAACCGACAGACACTTTATGTCCGACCGACAAACACTTTATGTCCAACCGACAGATACTTTATGCCCAACCGTAAGACACTTTATGCACTAAATAAGCAATAACTACTAGGACTACATAACTATTAGTGCACTTCGTCCTTTGTTATATAAACGATATTCCCAAAACCATAGAACACTCCATGACCAATGATATATAAACTATCCATGACTCTATTTGCCGATGACTGTACTACAATATTTATAGGAAAAACTTAGAGAGATCTGAAAATGAAATAAATAATAGTTTAGGCTTAATTATTCAATGGCTAATCGATAACGACATACAAATTAAGTTAGGAAAAACCCACATCATGAATTTTAACCAACGTACAAACTCTATTATTACAAATATTAAGTATGAAGATATTAAGATTGCTAAAATAGACAACACACAATTTCTAGGGCTTTGGTTAGATCAGCATATGACATGGTAAACATATATTGATCATATAGTACAACAAACTAAATGAATATTGCTATGCTTTACACAATTTAAGGCGGGGTGTTATCTCAATATTCCCAAAAATTGGTTTCTTAGAACGTCGAGTATGACGTAATGTAATAAAAATAAGTAACGCGAAAAATACAGTGAACAGAGAAGGGTATAAAGAAGAATTTAAACCGAACAGAATAATAAATAATAGTTTGATATTCTCAATAAAAAAATGGGAAGTTGTAGCACAAAAATAAACTTTGACGTCGAAGATCTCTGTATTTCCAGCGATAACAACAGTTTTTTTTTTAAGAATTTAGTAGGTTTTCCATTTTTTTAAAACTTTAACCAAACCATTATTTAATTTTATGTCTATATTTTAAATAATCTAAAGAAAAGCAGTAAAATAAATGCCCATTCGCAGCTTACGTCACATTTCAACACAAATATCATTTTCAATTTTCAATCTTATTGACGCTCCATAGTGGTGACAATAGTTTACGCGGTCATACTTTAGTCGTCGGGCAGCGCTCGACTTGGATGGTTGGCACCGGACGCTCTGTGCATAATTCGATTGTAGTTTTCAAGTAATTTATGACTGAAAACAGTGTGTGAATTGAACTAAAGTTCTGTGGCGGACTACTAAGGCTACTCACTGCCTAATATTGAAGTGAAAATTCAGTCTCAGTGGAAATATGGGCAATAAAAATAAAATGTTGCGAAAGAGTTTTACAAGAAAAAGACGAAAAACTCGAAAAAATGATGGAATGTTTGGGTAAGTAGGATGATTACGGTATTGTATCATAATAACATTTGAAATTTGTATTTAGTTTAGTATACTTACGAAACTGTATAAATCTATAGAAACGGTATTGACAATTTCTACAAACATTTTACTAAATCCAAAAACAAATAGGTGCACTCTATTTTGATGTCTATAGAATGCATATTTGAATGCGCCTAGTGCAAACGTCTCTGGTCGAAGCAACCATCGAGGCGATAGCCATATTGCAATAGTAGGTATAAGTAACAAAAACAAACTTGCAGATAAATCAGAGTGCGTTCGTAATTATTATAATAATATAAATATTGCACTAGTTATATAAAAAGCATTTTGATTCTTTTGTAAGATTATTTTTATAATATTTATTGAGTCATTAGACCAGTGCCGATAATTTTTGAAAACGAAAAAAGTCACAGTAGGATGAAACCCATTGGAAAAGAAAGAGAATATAACAAAAATGAAAGGAAAAATAATTTACGGGCGATCCGAGGTCGGGAAGTGGGGGTTATCTCGATTTCCGGCAAAACTACAAGTCTTATGGAAAAAAGTGTAATAGCAAAGTTGTAGGTAATAAAAAGATCTACAACTTTTGTATTCACACTTTTTTTAAGTAACCTCAAAATTTATGTGAAAAATTCAAATAACCAAGTTTTTGGTTTTATATTTTTATCTTTTACACAGCATTTTTTTTTCGCGAAATTTGCCGAATACTTACCTTTTTATGTTTCAAGCACACTGTATTTTTATTGATTTAAAATATTTGTTTTTTTCACCTTATTTTGACCTAATATCGAAAAAGCACCCTAATTTTCAATCGAAAATTCTCACGTGAAAATATCTGCTTTTTTAAAAACTCGGTAAAAAAAATAATTGCTGTGTAAAAGATAAAAATAAAAAACCAAGAACTTGGTTATTTGAATTTTTCACATAAATTTTGAGGTTACTTGAAAAAAGTGTGAATACAAAAGTTGTAGATCTTTTTATTACCTACAACTTTGCTATTACACTTTTTTCCATAACACTTGTAGTTTTGCCGGAAATCGAGATAAACCACTTTTTACCCTTAAACCCCCACTTCCTGACCTCGGATCGCCCGTAAATTATTTTTCCTTTCATTTTTGTTATATTCTCTTTCTTTTCCAATGGGTTTCATCCTACTGTGACTTTTTCGTTTTCAAAAATTATCGGCACTGGTCTAATGACTCAATAAATATTATAAAAATAATCTTACAAAAGAATCAAAATGCTTTATATATAACTAGTGCAATATTTATATTATTATAATAATTACGAACGCACTCTGATTTATCTGCAAGTTTGTTTTTGTTACTTATACCTACTATTGCAATATGGCTATCGCCTCGATGGTTGCTTCGACCAGAGACGTTTGCACTAGGCGCATTCAAATATGCATTCTATAGACATCAAAATAGAGTGCACCTATTTGTTTTTGGATTTAGCAAAATGTTTGTAGAAATTGTCAATGCCGTTTCTATAGATTTATACAGTTTCGTAAGTAAACTAAACTAAATACAAATTTCAAATGTTATGATACAATACCGTAATCATCCTACTTACCCAAACATTCCATCATTTTTTCGAGTTTTTCGTCTTTTTCTTGTAAAACTCTTTCGCAACATTTTATTTTTATTGCCCATATTTCCACTGAGACTGAATTTTCACTTCAATATTAGGCAGTGAGTAGCCTTAGTAGTCCGCCACAGAACTTTAGTTCAATTCACGCACTGTTTTACCAATTTTAGCAAATACCAACTAATATTCAGCCAGCAGCAGCTTCCATTCCCGTGGATGATCCCTCTATCGTCTAAATTTTTCAGAATTCTAGCTTCCGTCCCGGCTCCGCATTTTCTTAGAAACATTATGGCATTTGTCACTTTGGAGCTGTGATATTATTGCATTTATTTAGAGTTTATGTGATTTTTAAGTGGTCCGAGGGCCTTTATGTTGGTTTTGTTTTCTATTTTTTTACCGCACCCACTAAGTACCTATCTAAAACACAAACATTAGTTTGAAATGGCATAACTACCCATTTAATTAACCCTTCCATCCCTGATACTGACTTACACCCGAAAAGCATAATTCCCCTTCTAGAGCAGTCGGGTAAAATTCGGAATGTTTATATTTGACCTGTTTATCATGTACTGTAATAAAAATAAACAGTAGTGATGTTTTTTTTTTAAATTGTTATGTGTAATTATTTATTGTATCATATTATGAACCGACACTGTAATTACATCGAATTTTAGAACGCACGTCATAAGTAAGTATATTCAACAGAAAACATCTGATTTCCTTACGTATACTATGCAACTTTCCTTGAGCACACAAACGCCCGTGTTAGCGTTTGCGAGTGTGTGCATAATTACCGTAAAACGCGCAGATGCGGTTGTGTGAGTGCGGTAATAGCGATTAAAATCGTAGTCGGTCCGCGCCTTAAGCAAGTTTACCAATCGCAGCACCGTTCTTAGCGCATACCACGCAGAGACGTCTCCACCACACTGCGGTACGGCGTAATATTCTGGGGTAATTCTAAGGATAGTGAATTGTCATTTAAGGGGCTGACAACAGCTAAAGTCAGCTAGCTCAATGTCACTGTCAGACTCCATAGAAAATAAAGAGCAGCGCGATGACACAAACCTGATAATTTATTACAAATTAAGAAGCAATTCTCTATTTACAAAAAATCTATTGATTGGACAAAAAAATGTCAAATGTAATCAATCCATTGGCATTTGACATTTTATGGTATATTTTTAATTATAATTATAATTGTTGATGAAAGGATAAACTGCTTTTAAAGTCATTTAAGAGGTGTATTTGAAGATTTTTTTTTGATGCATTAATATATATTTAATTACGTTTTGAGTTATTTAAAAAATACTTGAAAATATCATGTTTTTTTTCTCTTGATAAAATTATTTACGGTTTAAGAGATACACTGCTTTAAAAAAGGGGTGTGTAATGTTTGGCATAATAACAAATGCTCTAATTTCACTTGAACTAACGTTCATATGACATAATTTTCATATGACATAATATCAAATGACATAAATTCATATGACCTAATGTTTCATATCATATAATATTCATTTAACATAATAACATTTAGTATAACGTTCATTTTATATAATTTTCAATATGTATAATATTCTTTTAATATAACGTTCATTTGACCTAATATTCTTTTGACCTAAAATTCATGTTTAATGGGCACAGTTCTAGGCTAACTCAAATGGCACTTAACCAAACCTTAAAATATTCTATGCATGGTCGAGGGTGGCCTTGGTCGACGGAGCCCCGCTTCGCGGGGCTCCTACTTCTGGGTGGTTTATAAAAAAATAACCACGAAGGGGATGGCAGGGTCTATTCGCTCGCTTCGCTCGCTCACACGACCCCGCCATCCCCTTCTAACCTAACCTATCCGAGTCGGGGTGCCCTAAAGTCCAGATTGCATCCAGTTTCTCCTGGTAACAATAGTTGAGGGTGGCAGGTGTATAGGGTAGGGTAGTGTATGTAGTATAAAATCGTATCAGATTTTCTAAAATATATTAAAAGTTACTTGGAGATTATGAATATTATGGTAAATGAATAATATGCTAAATGAATATTATGTGAAATGTGCATTATAGGAAATGTTCATTATGTCATATGAAATTAGGTAAAATGAAATTATATCAACAATTCATTATGTCAACTGATCGTTATGTTAAACAAAATTATGTTAACTGAAATTATGTCAAATGAACGTTAGATATTTTGTTATTATGTCAATCGTTACAAACCCTTAAAAAAGCACCTTTTTGACCCTTTTCAAGAAATCTCCGCCATAAAGCCCCAAAAAAGAGTATTCGTGCAGTTTGCATGATCCAAAATACTGCCAGTTGCAAACCTTTTTTTATCAATTCACATTATTAGCACTTCCGTCCATATTTATGAAATTGCCAAGTTTATCATAAATAACCATAACCAATTTGAAACCCTATCCACTAAACGCCACCTTACGAGATTCACACGCTCACATTCGCTGACTTACGAGCACCTGCTCGTAAGTCAAAAACCCATCAAACCGCCCTATTCTCGAAAAGTTTCCTAGGAATAGCTCCAAAAATATTTAACAAACTACCCAAATCGATAAAAGCTTCAAAAGACTTAAATACTTTCATAAAAAAACACTCCATAGGTTTCTGATACAGAAAGCATATTAAACAACAAATGAATATTTAGAAGAAATATAAAATCCGTAATAAGTACCTACCTTTTTCTCAGATTTATTTATTACCTACTTACTTTAGTTACTTAATAAGTTTAATTAATAATTTTTGTTACCTTAATTTGTACTATTTTCTTTATGTTTATTTTATTACTAAAGATTTATACGGTTACTTAGCATTATTTATAATTATATACTAGCTTTTGCCCGCAGCTTCGCCCGCGTGGATGTCGGAAATTAACCCACAGGAACGTGCTACCGGGACATCTATCTCCTTGCCAAAATCTTGCGAAATCTGTCCATTGGTTTACGCATGAAAAGATAACGTAAACCTTCCGTGAAAAAATATCTAACTGATGGCGAAAACCGCATCAATCCGTTGTGTTGTTTAAAAGATCTAAGAGTACAAAGGGACAGGAGGGAGGACAGAGGCGGGCAGCGATTATACTAAGTAAAGCGACCGATAAATGCGTGCGATTGCTGCAAATCATACAATACTATAGGGCGAGGCGCGTTTTTTTTTTGTGTGCTCGCAGTTGACCTTGAGAGCTTGTCACTACTTAACCGGACTATCCTGTGGCTGCCTTAAGTGGACTCAAAGCCTCAAATTACTAAGCGGCTGCACGCTAAGGGCACCCCATGTGGGGTACGGACCTCGGCTTAGGGCATCTCTGGGGACAGCAAGGTGGGACAGGCTGGATCAAGTTTAAATAATTATTATTAACTGGGGTATTTAAAGCTACAGGCTCAGCTACGGCGCGGGCTGGCACTTCGTCGAGCAAGGGTCAGGGACAATTACGTCGAGGGATTCGCGAGGGACGTCAGCAGCGAAGTCGGAATGACGGTTGATGTTTCTTGTGCACTGTACTGATGACCCTACTGTTCTCCTGGAGGAGGGTTATTGTGTCATCGATGTCGGTGAGGACATGCCTTGGAGGTTGGATTTTACTAATTTTGGAAGAGGCATAACAGGCGGCCTCGACAACCAGAGGGTTGCGATGCTTGGCGGCGGTATCGAAGAAACGCTTGGAATTGCGTTTCATGAATTAGCGGATAGTGGGGATTTTGAGGTCAAGGTGGAGGTTTTCTTTACAAATGAACCAAGGAGGGGCTGCCCTACGGAGGAAATGGTTTTGGAGGGTCTGCATTCTATGGGTGTGGTGGGGCTTTGCGTGTGCGAAGATTTACAGGCCTAGGTCATTATTGGACGGAAACACGCTGTGTAAATGCGCAATTTATACTTGAGGAGTCTACCGAGAGCGAAGGTAGTGCGTGAGCGGGCCTGATTTATGTACTCTGCGTAAGACAGATGCTCATCGAGAATCACACCTAGGTATTTGGCTCTCTACTCCCTAGGGACCAGCTTGCCGAACATGGTCATCGGTCGGGGGATAGTGCGTCTGAGTCGCGGTTTCGTGAAGCGGCCCGCTTGACTTTTGTCGGGATTGACTTCGATTCTCCACTTTCCAAACCACGTGCCGAGGTTGTCGACTGCGGTCTTGGCCGCAGCCGGTGTAGTAAATGGCCGTGTCGTCTGCGAACAGAGCTAACTGAGCCTTTTTACTCTTGAGGATATCGCTGGTGACCAGCATGAACATGAGGAAAGCAAACAAAAATCTTTGAAACTCTCGGCTTTTCTCTCTAAAACATGCATGTATTATTCATCAGAACCTTCGTCATAAAACTCTGTCTATTGATGAAAACCGCATTAAAATGTGTTGCGTCGTTTAAAAGATCTAAGCATACATACAAAAAAGCGACTTTGTTTTATACTATGTAATAACGATAATGATTATAGGCTATACTACCTTTATACCTATTAATTACCAACTGTATAGTAATATTTGTACGCACATAGTGACTCAATATTTTTTGATTTTATATCATCATGTACACACGGCTACAGATCAAGCTATACATTTCCAGTATAAGCTGATCTCGCATTGTATAGGATTTCCTTACAATGAAAGGTCAGTGTAGCCGTGTGTACTACAACATTATACATAAACTCTAGGTTTAGGTAGTTATAAAAGGGTAAACAAAAAAAACCACGTGACTCATAGATTCTAACCCTTTTATTGGCACTTTTCATAACTTTTTCAATAGTTTGCATTTCATTTGCAAAAAAAAAACATAAGTGGGTACTTTTCTCCTCACCGCAGCTAAATCTATATCATCGAAACTGTCGATTTTGCTTGGTTTCGTCTTCGATCATAAATTTATGATCGAAGGGTTTCGTTGCCGGAGGAGGAGGAGACTGCACTGTATGCGATGTTTTGTATTGGTTAATAACCCTGTACACAGCTACTACCAGCTAGTACCAGTTTCGGGTTCACAATAACGATAAATAACAAAAACTAACAATAACTAAATAACAAAAACAAAACAAAGAAACAAGCTAATATTATCACAATCCAACCAAATTGAAACGCACGCATGCAAATTCATACAATCGCAAATGTCGAGAGCGCTGTAATACCTACTTACCACTTCAGTTGCCAAACTACGTCACGGTTGTGCTCTTCAATTTAGCAACGTTATCTAATTCGTTGTATTTATAAAAGGTTTGGGGAACCTGTCTATTTGGGCTATTTACAGTAGACAGATTACAAAATGTTATATCACTATAATAAATCTAACAAAAAAATTGTGCTAAGCAGTTTCATCTACGAAGAATAAATGGGTGAATCTCCCAAGCAAAAAAAATACACGGCAAACCTAAGAACGGTAGTGCAATGTGCTGATTTTAAGTTTTATATATTTTTTCTCAACAACGTAAGTACTTCTCTACCTTGACAAAAAAAATCATTGATTTCTACCCTCTATTATACCAAAAAAAAATTACAAAGTGTTATTTTATCATCACGGTGGCCTGTTCTGAACCCAATTCCGCTCATAAAATACCTTCCCCTGCAAATACATTCGTAATATGGATTTAAATCGATTTTGTTATCATTAAATTATAATATATTCGATCAAATAAAACTATTTTTGTTTGTTTATCTTCTTTCTCATGGATTTGACAGGCAGTCAACTTTTGTCTGGAAAAAAGTTGTAATTTCAGAGGACAGTAAGTTTTAGTAGAATAGCCATGTCAACATTGCGTTGTTACGCCCCTCTCACCTTTCCTCACTTCGGATCAGTCCGGCTCAAGCTCTCGGCGCGAACGCACCGGTCCCAACGTCTTGCGGTTTCCCGCCAAAAAAGTAAGTTTATCATTTCAGTAATATGGGGACAAAAATTGTTTCATTTCGTGGCTGTTATAACTCGTGCTAGATTCGTTTAATTTGTTTCAAAATTGTGTATTCAATTCGCCGTAAGTACTGTTTTGTTTGAGTAGTGTTCATATTTTTTTAATAATTTTGTTTCGGAGTTAAATGTAGAACTAACCTCTATTTTATCATCTCAGTGTTATCATTTCAGTGGATTCGGTGGACTGTTATACCAATTACAGTCCACCGGAATGAAATGTATCTCCGAAATGATAAAACCATAAAGTTTTAGTGATCCTTGTGTCAAATACAAAGTCATAGTTTTGTAATGTACTTTTACCTAGAGTATAGATTAGATTATTCGGGTGTATTTGTGGTGTAATATTTGTGTTTAAGATATATAATATATACATATATCTATTTAGTTAGTACATGTATTATACTTTAGATACACATTTTTTCGGCTCTACGATAATGTGATGAGTGTGTGAGTCACCACAGTGTAGATTATTATAAATACCTACTAATTGTCAACAAAATAATTATTTCGAGGGTTTACCTTCATTATAATAAGTCACTTGCCTTTATTTTTATATCATTTATCATGAATAAATAATATTTGATATAATTACAAAATTTCTAAATTTTACTAGATATAACAATAATAAACAGTTGATATAATTTTATAATAACTAATTTTTAAAAGCATAACATCAAATCAAATCATTTTATTTGTAGATCATAGGTGAAAAAATATAAAGGTACAGATGTCAATGTTTCTAAAAATGATCGCTATGTCTTGCCGGCAGCGGCGTACAAATATTCTAATTATAATTTTAAAATATTCAAATTAAAATTACTTATTGTATTATTATTTATTAAGTATGTCAATTTATAAATATTTATTAATATGTCATTTTCCAATTATATTATTACGTCAATTTCAATTATTTACATATAAATGGATTAAAGTTGTAATGAAAATAAAGTAAAAAAAATTTAAATACATCTTCTAAGTACTCATCGACTGTATAATATATTTTTGCGACTAATAAGTTTAGAAGAGCCTTTTTGAAATTCTGTATGCTGCCAACATCTTTTACTGCAATGGGCAGCTTATTGTATAATTTAGGACCCATTCCTAAAAAGCTTTCTGAATAGAGCTCAGTTTTGGGTGAAACATGATGAAAAATTCATCTTTTAAGCTACATACTTGAACCTACTCGTTAATACGTACCCAGAAATACTGTTTTAATGGAGTAACTATAATTTGCAATTATGTATAAGTAAATAGGTAGAACAAAACTCTGTAGGTTTTTTTTTCTATTTAGATATGTACGTTTCTTTATTGTTGTAGTAATTTAAGAATAACGTGATCTCAATTTCAGGTGTCTGTTATGTTTCATACGTTTATGTAAAAGCATTAAAAGTAATAAGCTATTACTACTAAGATATATTTATAATGTTTTTTATTCATTTATTGTATTTTAAAAATATAAGAGTTGATTTAATTTGAGAAGTTTTACTTCTATGCCATTAGAAACGCAATTCTCGTCTCGTTACCAATTTAACTAAATTATACCTAGCATTTTTCTCTTAGTGCAACAGGTAGACATTATGTATTATTATTATTATTAATGGCGAAACTTACAAATGCAGCCATCATATTACTTAATCAGAAACTTTAAGCTTTCTAATCGCGCTTCGTTCACTCTTTTGAAAATATATCAAGTAAATTAGTATTAGTTCATAAACAAACAAAAATATTTATTTATGGTTACCAGCATTTACGATAAAGTTTTCCAACATTTTTACACAACAACAACCAGAAAAATTACCAAAGGTTATATAAATAAAGAAACAATTCATTCATATCATAATAAACATTACATTAATATCATTCTTTGAGGTTATTGTAACCTCAAAGAATTATTTAAGTAATACTTACTGTAATATCTGTATATTAATGATGATATTAAAATAACTGTGTACTGTCCTGTCTCAGTGTTTATCTAACATTTGTGGAAATGAAACCTTACAAAGTACAGAACCCTGGCTGCCCGGCACGGTTGTTCTTAGCTGTATCATTTCGGTGGATTTATTTCATTCCGGTGCACAGTTTATCATTTCGGTGGTGATTTTTATCATTTCGGTAGACACTTTTCATTTCAGTGGACTCTTAAAAATTCATCCTGAAATATTTATGTAAGTTTTGATGAAATTTGATGTCCACTCACGCACAATGTTATAAAATAGGCTAAAGTTTTATTTGTCACTAAAAATATGTAGATAGCATTGAAATAAAAAAATCCCACCGAAATGATACATAAAAATCTCTTGTTGAAATTCACCCAAATGATAAATATTAATATACAATAATAAATAGGAAACTATTCTGTGATCGAAAATAAATTTAATATTGTTGTAACGTATTTTTAAACAAGAAAGTGTCAACTATAAAAAACCCTTTTTACGACTTGCTTACCTTTTTTTAACTACCTAAACCTTTAGAGTATAGGTGTGCAAATAAATAAATTTGAATTTGAATGTTACTTATTTTACCACAAAACGTTCAATTTCAGTTCGATAATCCCGTTAACCCAAGAATTCACTATGAGAATACTGCAGAGGAGTTACTAGCCGCACTGGGTGATGTAGACGTGGTGGTGTTGGGGACGGGTAGCGGCGGCACCATGACCGGGATTGGCAAAAAGTTGAAGGAGAAGAACCCCAAGTGCATCGTGGTAGCGTCCGAGCCTGACGGTTCCACCATGAACAACAAAACGGCGAAATTTCATCCGTTTTTGGTAGATAAATATTTAATTTCCTAATTAAAGAACCTAATTACAGCGTTATTATTTTCTTATGGTTCAACCATAGAATCTTTATGCTCTTTTGTCGTCGCACGAGCATCGTATGTGTCCTTTATCTGATCTAAAAAGTTTATAGCTATAAAATGGCACATTCGTTTTTCTGGATGGCAAACAATTATTTTTATGTCTTTCCTATAGGCACTTGTGCAGAGGGAGGAATCTTTAGGAATAAGTCTAGGTAGATCTAGGTAGAAGACTAGAAGTTCATCTTACAGTGGTTTATGCTGCTTTATCGAATTCGGTTATTTTTCTAGGTGGAAGGAATCGGCGGGTCGGCTATACCTATAGTATGTGATGAATCCTTGGTTGACCACTTCGAAGTAGTCACCGATCAAGAATCATTCTTGATGTCCAGGGAACTCGCGAAGAAGGAAGGCTTGCTATGCGGTGACCATCTATTAATTACGCATTTATTTGATTAATTATTTAAGTGTAATCTTATCAGAAGGCCGATATCTTTAATATTACTTCCTGTACCTTTTAATGGTCAACATTGTAATCAAATTGTGACTGGTCTTGTGGATACCGCCTTTCGATCTTTTTAATTTTTATTTTATTGTTTATCAGCGGAAACTTGTAAAATGTATGTGTCCAAATATGAAAATGAAGGCCGTTCAATTTCATATTTTTTAAGAACATTGTAATAGAACAGCTGTAAGTTCCTCGAAGTGAATAAAATAAAATACTGCAGCTAGCGCTCCTCTTTCCCTTATTGTAGGTTAAGTACCTAACAGTAACGTTATGATTGTCAATATTATGTATACCAGGCGGAAGTAGTGGAACGGCCATGGCTGCAGCTATCAAAGCGGTGAAGACATTGAACATCGGCGCCGGCAAGCGCGTGGTGGTCATCCTACCCGACGGCATCCGTAACTACATGTCCAAGTTCGTTAGCGACCAGTGGATGGAAGCACACGGCTTCATAGAACCTCCAGAACATTCCATGAAGTGAGTTACTGAACTTATATTTCAAGCGCCTCAGCAGCTCTTCTTGTTAACATGGCCAAAACACAGGTCAACAACATACCCAATATCTCCCAATGCTAGGGTTGTTACATTTTCCATTCCCATTTTTGGCTCTTGATTGATTATTTTTAGATGGTGGAAGAACCCGATTACTGATTTAGATTTGACTCGTACTTATCCCAAGCTGAATAAAGACAGCACGTGCAAGCAAGCCATCCAAGCTATGAAGTCCAACAACGTGAATATTGCTGTCGTCGTTGATGATGTCGGGTAACTATCCTAAATTTATTCAGCTGAGGTTGGAAATTATCGCATAGGAACGTACTACCCAGATAAAAAATATCCTATGTCCGAAACTCCTTTTTTTACATAATTTAGAAAGCAACGTCTTAAAATAATAATATTGAAGTACAAGTATATAAAAAATAAAAAAATAAAAGCACTGGGCATCATAAAATTCGTCCGCATTGCTGTCAACAGGAAAAGTGCCCAAAAGGCTGGCAGAATTGCCACGTTGTATGGCAATGCTGATTCTTTGGCCAAAAAATTGGCCAGCCCTCTGGTCACGTGAAGAGTCAACCAAACGCTTGGCGATGTCTCGAAAAACTAAGTGTGTTAAAAAAAACTAACCCCATGGCCCTAGTGTTTCCTTTTTTTTGTTTCCGGGGTGGAAAATCCTCATGGATGTCCGCCGCCCAGGGGCGGGCGGCGGGGTCTGTCAGACTCAAGTACCTACTGACTAAAAACCACCCCGGTGTCCCATCTCACACCTACGCCGGTAGTCGCAGGAACGTACGATCCATCCGCAGCTGTGTCCTAAACTCCTAACCCATGTCACGGTCTACCTGTGTGCAAAATTGTGCAAAACTGTGTGCAGCGGCGGCGCGCGGTGGCGTGAAAAGGTAACAGACAGGCTGACTGAATTACTTTCACATTTATATTATTAGGGAAGGTAGGAAGTATGGATTCTGTCGGTTCTAGTAGTTTTTTTTTAAGTGAGTAGTCTTTTATCTTGCTTAGGAATGTTAGAAGTTCAAAAAATCTAAATATTATACTCCATACATTTAGGTAGTTAAAAATGGGTAAACAAAAAAAACACGTGCCTCATAGAGATGCTAAGCCTTTTATTGACACTGGTGCCGATTCTGTTGTACACCAAACTAAACTAACTAAACTATCACTAAAATTCCTTACTTTTGGTTATGAGAATCTTAACGCTATTCTGCAAAATAAAATCTCTAAATTTAAAAATAATTTTGACACATCTAAAATCAAATTTGACAATTGCGACTCCACGTGATACTTGTTTGCCGTACCACGTGATTTTTTTTTAGAGCCAGAGGTGTGCATTATTTTGCAGCCTCGACATGTTTTGTATGGAATTTTTCACTTTTTGTATGGAACACAGGAAAAAAATTTTTTTTTTTTACCAACTCGTTGGATTTTAAATGTTTCGGGGTTCTATAAAGGGGGTCGAAATTTTCATTATTTTTGCGATAGGACACACCGTTTTCGAGAAATAAGCAAAAGAAAAGAAAAAAATATACGAAGAAGGTTTTTGCATCTGAAGTCGAGGTGTTGGTGTGAATTTTAGTTCATGACAACAAATTTTATTCCACACCTTTTTAATCGCGATTAAAAACAGGCAGATTTAGTTACGACAATCAAAATTTTTGGTGAAAAACGTAAAATTCAGAATAGCAAAATTTGCATTTTCACTAAATTATAATCTCAGTGCCATCTTAGTGCTGTCAAACTACAATTTGGTTAAGTTGTGTCACTTTAGTCAATTTCAGAATGGGAAATCGTCGTTTGACAGGAATAAACTAAATTTTGGTGATTTTTAGTCTAGTTTAGAGAATTTTGTGACAAGAGAATCGGCACCACTTACTATAACTTTTTCAATAGTTGGCATTTCATTTGCAAAAAAAAAACATAAGTAGATACTTTTCTCCTCACTGCGGCTAAATCCATATCATCGAAACTGCTGATTTGGCTTGGTTTCGTTGCCGGAGGAGGAGGAGACTGCACTCTATGCGATGTTTTGTATTGGTTAATAACCCTATACACAGTTGGTACAGACATACCCATTATTTCACCAGTTTTTTGCACTATGTCTGCTTTTGACGGAAAACACTCTTTGGGCCACGTTTCTTCAACATATTTGAACACATTTATCAATGTCTGTTTCTCAGATGATGAAAGAGGTCCAGTTTTGAAGCATTTCTTCTTCGGTGATGGAAATGTGTGTACGAAGTTGGTCTGGCTAGTACCAGCCTCGGGTTCACTCATTTTTCCACGATACGAATTTAAAAACCAATAACTGTAAATAACAAAAACTAACAATAACTAACCTCTGAATATCAGGACAGCAACCAGTCGGTTATCCATTATCCATTAAAGTGAAGGCACGTGAACATATCCGTCAGAAGTTGGCCGAAACATCCCAGCGCTGAGTTGCTGGATTCGTTTTCTCCTCTACCGATCGTTATTTCTCCTGACCAAGGTTTATTCTGTTTATATGTATGTATCTATGTATTAGTATTTAATCTTGTATTTTATAGTCATTTCCGAGCTATCTATCCTATATGTTGCACCTGCCATGGTTTATCTCTGCATCACCCTAAGGTTGACTGGTAGAAAATGCCTCAGGCATTAAGTCCGCCTTTTGTACAGTATTTTTTTACTTGTGCGTATAGTTTTAATAAATAAATAACAAAAACAAAGAAACAAGCTAATATTAGGGGTTAAAGTATGAAATTGCCGATTTGTACGGAAAATTTGAAATTAGTTTTTTTATTTTTATTTAACATATTTATTTAATCAAAATAATTACCATTATTATCTATACATTGCTGCCATCTAATAGGAAGGTCATTTATGCCTTTGCGATAGAACTCTCGTGATCTAGATTCGACAAACTGTGTGATAGCATTTTGTACTGCCTCCTGAGAAGAAAGCTTTTTATCACGTAGAAAATTGTCCAAATCACGAAAAAAATGGTAGCCCGTTGCAAGTTGCACCCGAGCAAGGTCTGGCGAATACGGAGGGTGACGAATGGTTTCCAATTGCAGTTCCTGTAGAGTTAAAACGGTTTCTCGTGCTGTATGAAGTCTCGCGTTATCATGGAGCAATAATGGTGAAGATCGATTCATGAGTCGGGCCTGTTTCACTGCTAGTTTTGCTATCATTGTTCGAAGTTTGGCACAGTAGACATCTGCCGTTATTGCTTGACCAGTTCGGAGAAAGCTATAGTGAATAACACTATGCTGAGAACACCAAACAGTTACCATTACCTTTTTATTGGTAAGCTTTGCTTTAGGACACTGTTGCGGCGTTTGACCTGGGGTCAGCCATTGCATTTTTCGCTTACGGTTATTGTACAGAATCCACTTTTCATCACATGTCACAATTCGATCTAATATTCCTTCATTTCTGTATCGATTCAACAAGGCAACACAAGTTTCAACACGCGTTTCTTTCTGCAGATCAGTCAAATCATGAGGCACCCATTTCTCATATTTTTTTATTTTATTGATTTGACGCAAATTAGTCAATATCGTTGGTAAGGTAACGTTAAACCATGCAGCTAATTCCTGGGTAGATTGGCTCGGATCGGCTTCCACCATCTCTTTCAATTCATTGTTATTCCTCTTCCACGTGGTTCGTTCTTCAAATCAAAGTTTCCATCACGAAAGCGTTTAAACCAAAATCGCCCGGTGCGTTCATTAGCAGTCCCCTCTCCAAACGCAACATTGATATTGCGAGCTGTTTCTACCGCGTTAGTTCCGCGTCGGAACTTGTATTCAAAAATAACTCGAATTTTCGAAGTATCCATCTTTCTTGTCTAAGCTGAATAAAAAAAAACAACTGAAAGTCGATAATCGAATGTTGTACATTTTTTAAAAGAAGAACTTCATAGGTACAGACGCCAGCACATCAAGCTACTACAATCTGTCAAATTTCTTTAATAGATTTTCAACTTTATCGCTACAGCATTAAGGTTCAAGGTTGATTGGGAAAATTTGACAGTTTCGGGTAGCTTGACCTGCTGGCGTCTGTACCATGTGAAAAACGTTTCACTCAAAAATCTCAAACCATGAAGTTTCAATGTCAATTCGAAGTACCTAATACAATAAAACGGCAATTTCACACTTTAACCCCTATTATTATCACTATCCGTCACTATCCAACAAAATCGAAACGCACGCATACAATCGCAAATTTCGAGAGCGCTGTCAACAGAGGCGTCTGGTTAACCGACTAACCGTAATATGCACTTCAGTCGTAGACAGAGGAAGACTTCAGTTGCCAAACTACGTCACAGTTGTAGTCTTCAATTTAGCAACGTTATATAATTCGTTGTATTTTCTAAAAGGTTTGGGTAACCTGTCTTTTTGGACTCTTTACAATAGACAGACTACAAAATATAAAAAATCGAAGTAAAAAATTGTGCCCAAGCAGTTACATCTACGACGAGTAGTTTAAGAATAAATCATAAAGGTTAAAAGAGAAAACTATCCTGTGTTCGAAAATAAATTTAATTTTGTTATAACGTATTTACAAGAAAGTGTCAACTCTAAAAAACTTTTTTTGATTTGTTTACCTTTTTTTAACTACCCAAACATTTAGAGTAGGTAAATACCCGTGGTAAATACCTATACTCTAAATGTTTGGGTAGTCAAAAACTATGAAAACCTATGAAATTGCCGTTTTGTATACAGAAAGTTAAAGTAATGATAAAATATGTTTTTATTAATATTTTATATTTCTATCAATCAAATAGCCATTCACCCAATTATTCGACAGCTAAATTCCAAATTTAACATTTGGTATCTTGACGATGGAACTTTGGGAGGCGATGTAGAAACCGTTTTAAAAGATCTACAATTCTTAGAAAATGAACTTCATTCCATTGGCCTTGATCTCAACCACTCGAAATGTGAACTTTATATGGCGGACAGTACTGACAGACATCTGACACTCCCCAAGTTTAACGCAATAGCTCCAGAAATCAAAATTATTGAAAAAAGCTCTCTTCGTCTTCTTGGGTCTCCTGTCTTCGAGAATTCCTTTCCCGTTTTTATTGAAGAAAAAATACAAAATTTCAAAGACGTTTCGGAAAGATTGTTCCAAATTAACATGCATTCGGCCTTAACCCTAATCCGTTATTGCTGTTTCGGCCCTAAATTAACATATTTCCTTCGCGCTTCCCATTTATGCAAGCACACTCACCTTTTAGAAAAAATGGACCAAATTATTCGACATACATTAACTTCGATTTTAAATGTGGCCATGGACGACCGAGCTTGGACACAAGCTACTCTTCCCATTCGTATGGGAGGCCTCGGCGTCCGCAAAATTTCTAGTGTTAGTTTACCGGCTTTCATATCCTCGGTCTACGGCACTGAAAAATTAATCAGGAAAATCCTAACCCCCACACTGATTAATTTTGATGTGCCATGCTTCACCGAGGCTATGCATGCCTGGAGACTCGCTTGTCCGAATTCAGATCAACCCGATAATCCATCTTCCCAGAGAAAGTGGGATGAGCCGCTTTGCAGAGTAGTACAGAACAATTTACTTAACACGTCTGCTACTACTGCGGAGCGTGCGCGCCTGCTTGCTGTGGGTAAGTGGGAGTCAGGTCTTTGGCTTCATGCACTACCATCGTCGAACTTAGGCACTTTGTTAGACGACACTACTTTCCGCCTCGCTGCTTGCCTACGACTAGGAGCTCCTTCTTGTTCTCCCCATCGCTGTCACTGTGGCGAAGTTGTCAACAGCCTTGGACACCATGGCCTGTCTTGCAGCCGAAGTGCGGGCCGCTTAGCTCGGCACGCGAACATTTATGACATCATCCGACGAGCTCTTGTCACCGTCGGCGTTCCAGCTGTATTAGAACCTAATGGCTTGGCACGCGACGATGGCAAGAGACCGGACGGCATGTCTTTATTTCCTTGGAAGGTGGGTAGGCCTTTAGTGTGGGACGCAACTTGTGTCGATACTCTTGCGCCATCCCATCTTCCTGACTCGGCGTGCTGTGCAGGCGCTGCTGCTGCGGCTGCGGAAAACCTCAAACGGCGAAAGTATAATAACCTTATCGGCAATTATATTTTCGAGCCGTTTGGGGTTGAAACCCTCGGGCCGTGGGGTCCGAATGCTCACGGTTTGTTCAACGAAATCTCCAAACGGCTTGTTGACACTTCCCGTGATCCAAGGGCTGGCCTTTACCTAGGCCAGAGGCTTAGCATTGCCATACAACGTGGCAATGCCGCCAGTCTCTTGGGTACTTTACCAGTCGACAGCGATGCAGAGGAATTTTTCGACGCCATATTTTAATTTGTTAATAGTTTTAGTTAGTTTAGGTTATTATATTTTATATTTTTGTTAGGTTAGTTTATATAGTTATTTGAAAACAAATAAATATAGTCATCAAAATATGCACCCATGCTATCGATGCATCTCGGCCAGCGCAGTGGTAATTTTTCAATGTCCTGCTTGGATAAGTCAGGTGTACGGGAGCCAACAAACTCTTCAAAGGCATTTTGTACTGCCTCTCGGGTATTGAATTTTTTTCCTGCCAAGAAGTTGTCCAAATTTTGGAAAAAGTATAAGTCTGTCGCATGTCGGCGCAATGTCTGATGAGTACGGTGACGCAAAACATCCAACCCTAGCTCTTGTAGCTTAGAGACCGTCTGTTGTGCCGTATTAAGTCGAGCGTCGCGTCGTAGTGTAGGAGCAGCGGAGACGAGCGATTACTGATAAATGATTTTATTTCTGTAAGTAGGTTTGTACAAACGCTTTTACACGTCAATCATATTTTAAAAACTAGATGAGGTCGGCGTTTCCTATCTGACTACTCTGAGAAGAAAGGCCGATACAAACTCAGAGGTCACAGTCTCTTTTAAAGTCCAGACATACATAATCTTGGTCAGATCATGTGAAGACCATGTAGATTGGTGTCTGAAACGGTCTTTTGCATGCATGCAAAATCATGATCATGCAGCTCAACTCAGAACTTAAGGAGCACAACGATTCGGATAACAATACCTAAGAAAGGACATTTGGGTAGGCCGCATAAATTACTCAAGCTGCCAGTTCGTGAATAAAACTAAAAACTGAGAAAACAAAAAAAGTAATGAACCACATCATCTTCACATTCACAATAATTCAAATAATATAATACTTTACAAAGTAAATACTCATGTCATTGTATGTACAAAATTCATCAATGTCAATGTGTATATAAAAGTTCGGACATAATCTTTGAGGACCATGTAGATTGGTGTCTGAAATGGTCTAATGTGGAAAGAACCACGCAAATTAATAGGAGCTGTCCAGTCAGTGCACGCATTTGTCAGGAACCGTGCAGCTCAATTCAGAACTTAAGAAGCTCAACGATTCGACGAACAATACCAAAGAAAAAACATTTGGGTAGGCCGCATAAACTACTTAAACTGCCAGATTATGATTAAAACTGAAACAATGACCCACATAGTCCTCACATTCACAATAATTAAAATAATAAATTATACTTCTCAAGGTAAGTATTCAAGTCGTTGTGAATATAATAATCATCAATTTTCAGTGTATGTAACAGAAAAAAAAAACACAAAAAAACAACATTCAGTATGCAGTAAATTGGAGCAACTCAATCCCAAGCCTTTTTGTCCTCAATATAATCTTTAACGGTATAAAGTGACAGTGACATTGCCGAGGCCTTTAGAGAGCACTTTATTGTGCGGTCGCCCTTAGGTCCCTCGTCCGATGAGGTGAGCGGTGGTGGGCCCGCTGTGACGGGGCAGAATGTTAAGATACCTGCGAAGAGTGTGGCTAAAATTATTACACAAATGCAGCGTGGGAAATCGCCTGGTCACGATGGGCTCAGCATCGAGCATTATAAATATGCGGGGGTTCATTTGCCGCGAGTACTGTCTATGTTTTTCAGCCTGTGCATAGGTCACTCGTATTTGCCGGAGCCGCTAATGCGGACCATAGTCGTTCCTATAGTGAAAAATAAGACGGGTGATACGTCTGACATTAATAACTACCGACCCATCTCACTGGCCACCACAGTTGCCAAGGTACTCGACAGTTTGCTGAATAGTCGCCTCACAACACAAGTTAAGTTGCACGATGCCCAGTTTGGGTTCAAAGCAGGAGTGTCAACAGAGAGCGCTATTCTGAGTCTGAAGCGAACTGTCATGTACTACACAGCGAGGAAGACGCCGGTACTTTCGTGTTTCCTCGACTTGTCGAAAGCATTTGATCTGGTTGCTTATGACGTACTGTGGGACAAGTTGAGGGACGCGGGGGTGTCGGCGGAATACACCTCCCTTCTCAAGTATTGGTACTCTAACCAAAAAAACCGGGTGAGGTGGGTGGGTACTCTGTCGGACGAGTACAGGCTGGAATGCGGAGTCAGACAAGGGGGGTTAAGCTCGCCTCTGTTGTTTAACCTCTACATCAACCGGCTCATCGAGCGACTGAGCAGTATACATGTCGGCTGCCATATTGACGGAACCTGTGTCAACAATATAAGCTATGCAGACGATATGGTGCTTCTCAGTCCCTCGATGAGTGGGTTGAGGAAGTTGTTATCGACCTGCGAGGCCTATGCGGAGGAACATGGCTTAGTGTACAACTCGAAGAAGAGTGAGCTTCTTGTGTTTAAGGCACCTAAGCAGCAGTCGCGTAGTGTTCCGCGCTTAAGTCTCAACGGCGTAGCATTAAAAGTAGTTGATAGTTTTAAGTACCTTGGCCACATTGTGACGAGCGACTTAAGAGATGACGCAGACATAGAGAGGGAGCGCAGGGCGTTGTCTGTGAGGAGCAATATGCTTGCCCGCAGGTTCGCTCGTTGTACTACAGGCGTCAAGGTAACCCTGTTTAAGGCGTTCTGTCAATCCTTTTACACGAGTGGCCTGTGGGTGTCATACACGCGTCGAGCCTACAACGTCCTGCGTGTTCAATTTAATAATGCCTTTAGGATGCTGTTGGGACTGCCATGGCGCTGTAGCGCTTCGGGAATGTTCGCGGAGGCTCGCACAGATGGTTTCCATGCCATAATGCGAAAGAAAGCGGCCTCCTTACTACAGCGCCTGCATGATAGTGACAACAGCATTCTGAAGATGATCGCTGCCAGACCGGACTGTCCCTTTCAGGGCCACTGGGTTCGGACAGTCATAGGAATGAATACGTAATAATTGTTAATCGTGTAAACTAATAATACTAACCTACACTAAGCATCATTGTTACTAACAACAAAATACTAACAAAAATATGGACTTAGTCTGAAATAAAGTTTTATTTATTTATTTATTTATAAAAGGCTTTCTGGCACAACTTACGTTTAATTAATGATTTGAATTTATTAAGGCTTAGATCTTGAACGTGGCTTGGAAGTTTATTATAAAAGCGTATACATTGACATCTGAACGAGCCACCTATTTTCTTGAGCCTTGTTGTAGGTACAACAATGTTGTGTTTGTATTTATATTATGGATATGATCACTGTATTTTTGAAACAAGTTTATATTTTTATGAGCATATAAAAGATTTTCAAAAATATACTGTGATGGCATTCAGTCATTACATTAATCTCCTTAAATTTCTCTCTGAGAGTGTATCTCGGACTTAATTTATAAATTGATCGAACAGCTTTTTTCTGCAAAACAAAGATAGTTTGAATGTCGGCGGCATTTCCCAACAACAGAATACCGTACGACATTACACTATGAAAATAGCTAAGGTACACTAAACGGGCTGTCTCTATGTCAGTTAAATTACGAATTTTTCTAACAGCGTATGCTGCGGAGCTAAGCTTTTTTGATATAATTTATCTATGTGTGGGCCCCACTGAAGCTTAGCATCCAAAGTTAAGCCCAAGAATACTGTGCTATCTTCAGGATTTAATTCTCTGCCCTTTATCAATACATTAGTTAACACCTGTCTAACGTGAGGTAGCGTAAACTTAATGCATTTGGTTTTTATTTTTCATTAAGTAGTAAATTATTAACATTGAACCAGTTAACTACTTTTGCTACTACCGCGCTATTTACATCGCCCGTAACCAGCTGCTGACGTATAAGTTTAAACAAAAGTGAAGTGTCGTCCGCAAACAACACTATATCATGATTATCCTTTATGAGGTAAGGCAAGTCATTAATATAAATAAGAAACAAAAAATTACCAAGAATTGAGCCCGGTAGGACTCCCATTGTTACTATAGATCCGGTAGATATTTTACCATTAACGTCAACGCTCTGAATCCTATTATTCAAGTATGAAGTAAGAAGATCCAGAGCGGTGTTCGGGATCCCGTAGTGGCGGAGATTCCTGATTAGCGTTTCATGAAGAACGCAAACGAACGCCTTGGACAAATCACAAAAGATGCCCAAGGCATCGCTTTTATCTTCCCATGCATTATAGATATGTCTTAAAAGTTCAACACCGACAGTGTCAACATCAGTAGTTGAACGACCCCTTGTAAAACCGAACTGTTTAATAATTTACGTTTATTAAAAAATATTTGCAATTGGTCTAAAATTAATTTCTCAAAATTTTTACTAAATGTAGTTAGTACTGAAATAGGTCTGTAGTAGTCAGGTACTACATACCTGATTTAAACAAAGGTATTATTTTACTATTTTTCATATGGCAGAAAACTCTCCACAGTCGATACAATTATTAAAAATAAGAGCTAAAGTAGGTGCTACAATGTCAATAATAGACCTAGCAACTTCTACAGAATTACCCCACAGATCTGCAGTCTTTTTTACGTTTAAAGTGTGAAAGGTTTTAATTATATCTCTACAAGTAATATGTTCAAAATTAAATTCCGAATCGCAAACATTAACATTTTCTATAAGCAAAGACTCAGCAACAGAAGGTGATTAGTTTACTGATTTAGTAGTTGAAACGGGAATATCTGAAAATAAATTTTCAAAGGCCGCGGCGACTTGTGAGTCTGATTTTATTATGTTGTCATTAATGGACCGGCTGTAGTCAGTATTTCGGTTACTAGACTTTCCCGTTTCACTATTAACAATATTCCAAGTCATTTTAATTACATTACTACTGTTTTTAATCATCGCACTCAAATAACGGGACTTGGCCATACAACAAACTTTTTTAAATAATTTTGAATAATTTCTAACATATGAATTAAATGCAGCAGTGTTTACAACAGTCCTTTCATTGTACAGTTCATAAAGCCGTGTTCTACTTTTATGAATACCAATGGTAACAATGGTAATGAAGCTTCTCCATCATTGTGTCCAGTTCCTCACACATCCGCAGTAATGCTGGTGCCATTTGGTAAGAAGCTGTGATGAATTATAATAATAATAATATTCCTTTACTTCAGGCAACTAAGGCCCATAAAACACAATACATATATAAACATAAAACAATAACTATAAACTAATACATATCTAAAAGTAAAAACTACTGCACACGAAGTGACGGCGTCGAGTTACACTGCGAGGTGTCGCGTAGCCGGCGGCGGAAACGCCGATACAGCTCGCCTTTCGGCCAAAACTCTTGCTTGTCCTCAAGGAAGAGTTCGTGGTGCGCGTTCGTAGTGAGTCGGAACGCGCACCACAAACAACTTGAAATTGGTGTCATGGCGCCCCTCCAACTTCTCCACCCTCAAGGTCCAGTTAGTCTTCACCCACGAAGTGAGTCGAGTCTTCTTTCGGTGTACTCTATGATGTCCTGAGTCTTCGTAGAGTGGTGCAAACGGGACACGTATAGCAGCGTCGCCGGTACTGCAGGACGCAGCAGCATTTTAGCTCCTGCCAGCGCCGTCCCATACTGGTTGCGATAAGTAGGCTTCCTCTTCTTTCTCACCACCTTGAAGAAGCCGTCCTCATCGCATGTGTTCATCGGCGGAACCAGCTGCTCATGGTTCATCACAGCACCTTTAGTTGCACTCGGTGCCGAGCGACTCTGCCGGCACCGGCACCGGCACTAGACTACCAAACAGTGACCATGACTTTTTGGGGGTAAGTTTTCGTTTGGGGCATTGCCTAGGTGCTGAACCAGGGTCTAACCAACATGATGGCCACTTACGATTATCAATAAGAATCCATTTCTCATCGTAAGTGACAATGTGGTTCAAAATCCCTTCGTTTCTGTGTCTGTTAAGCAACGCAAGGCATACCTCAACGCATTCGTCGCGCTGGCGATCGTTCAGTTCGTGCGGCAACCACTTATCAAGTTTTTTTACCTTGCGAATTTGACGCAAATGGACCAATATTGTTTTGAGGCTAACGCTGAAAACTGCTTTGATTGAGATTTGAGCTGATTGATTGATGCTGCGACAAATTGAGTATGGTCAGCTTCCAAATATCAGCTTTAAACCGTCGTTGTTGAATTTAGTTTTCGGGCGATCACGGGGTTCATATTTTAGATAAAAATTTCTATGTCGGAAGCGTTCAAACCAATAACGATTCATGCGTTCGTTTGTAGTGTTCACTCCATACACGTAATTAATGTTGCGAGCCGTTTGTGCGGCATTGCCACCGCGACGGAACTTGTATTCCATTATTACTCTACGTATTTTTATCGTGTCCATATTGATGAAATGGATAAAAATGTAGTGAAAACAAAACACTAATCAATAAACAAATGGCTGAATTTGATTATTTACATAAAAATCATTTGAATTTAGAATTTATGGCCAGCCGTACATAAATTACGCTTCAAATGGCCAGTATTGTAACTTCATACAACATACACACATGGCAACTTCATAAATATCTAATTCTAATAGTTTCTAATTTAATAAATTCTAATAGGTCTTTACCTATTAGAATTTATTAAATTAGAAACTGTCGAAACACTCTGATAATCTACCAAAGTACCTTATTTTAGTGTACGTCATTCAATTAATTGGACCTTATAATTGCAGACAATCTGACGTAGAAGACTATCAAAATTACACCATTATTTTTTTAGACACTTCGTGGGTGCTATTTCCAAGGATAACATACGCAACCGAGCGACAAATCCCACGAAGTTGCCCGGAAAAGATTCTGAGGACTTTGACTTCCATGACGTGGTCTTTAACAACCTCGACAAACACATTTACACTTTGACTGAAAAAGAATTAGCAGCCAATCCTACGGTCGGTCTTCTGTCACGGATACTGGACATCACTCCCTACGTGATCATTGGCATAGAAAAGCACCATATTAACCATGACAATAGTCGTAAGTAAACGCGACATAATTACATACCTACCTAAATAAAAACATCAATGAAGATTATGAACTTATATTGGCTTACACAAGTCACACCTCAACTCATAGACGCATTATTGTTGCTTTCTGCTGGACTGTCTACCCATCGCAGATAAGTTCTTAAGTACATAAACAAACTTATCTTATAATACCCTGTGTAAATATAGTTACCCACTGATAACATGAAAAACAATAATTTAGCTGCGAGTTTCTATTCAAAGGTGGATTGCTTATAGATTTTGATGGTCTTTTTATAAAATAACGGCGTGCGTAGGTACGTCCTTTCTTATGAATCTAGCGCTCTTTTCCTTGTTATAATATTACCCTGACAGGACCCCTGTCCAAAAAATTGAAAATTTTAAATTTTTTGCTTGCTTTACTTATAGTTTATTCGGAATTCTTTATTTATTTTCAGATTACTTCATTCCGATTGGCGTGCTGACGGGGGATGACGTCCTCGACTACATATACAAGCAAAGCAATCCTTCGAACTCGATGTAACGCGACCCTGACCATTTATTTCCGACTTTGCCGTTTTAACTGTTTATCGAGTCGACTACGACTATAGTATTACATTACGATGTTTATACTTATACTACTTACCTTTTCATGTTTTATCAGTATTAAATAATTGTATTCAATGAAAAATAAGTGTTACATTCATATAACCATTGTACCTTCAGGTGTAGGTACGCATATATACACTCGCGAGCAACCAAATCGACTTAAACATAAGGGCGCATAGATTTATGAATTTTCCGAAACAATACATTATTTATGTATAAAAATCATACAGCGTTTAAAAGCTTGAGACCTCAGCTCTTTAAGTTGGTACCATTATTGTCAACATTTATTCAGAAGTTTTAAAATTAATTCTTTCTGGGTGAAAGTAGAGGGAAGATGGGAAATTAGAAAAATGTGTTGTGGTTTGTTATTTTAAAAATAAGTAAAAAAAACTGTTAAAAAAGATAAAATAATGAATTGTGTCAGTACTTGGTATTGGCCCCCCGTAGCTCTAATCACAGCTTGAAATCGATTCTTCATTGATCTAATAAAGTTTTTGACGGTGCCTTGGGGTATTCCGTCCTACTCATCTAATAACGCCGCCTTCAATTCTTCTGTGGTCGAAGGGACTCAATTTCTAGCCTGGATCCTGCTCTTGAACTCGTCCCATAAGTGCTCGATGGTATTCATATCTGAACAAACTGCAGGCCAGTCCAGCGTCCGTACATTCACTTCGTCAAGGAACTGCCGAGTGACATGCGCCGTGTGAAACCGGGCATTGTCGTGCATTAAGACGAAGTATTCGCCAACAAATTCTGCGTAGAGAACAACGTGGTCCTGGAGAATGTCGGTAATATACAGATCAGCTATCAGCTCTCCTCCTCAGACTCGCCCAGGCACGAAAACGAGCCCGGTTTTTCCGTCTAAAGAGATACCCGCAACCGCCACAGCCGCCGTATGCAACCGTTGGCGTTTTGCAGCAAAACAACACTGCGCAAATCGCTCGCCAGGACACCTGTAGACTCGGCCTGTCCTGGTACTGTCATGCAGACACATGCTGCACTCGTCAGTGAACAAGACCGCCTGCCAATGCGCGACGCTCCAATTACGATGCTCTCGAGTTTTGGAGTGAGATTGGGTTCCCTCAAGCCTCCTCTTACTCTCCACTTGCTGACAGCCACCCCTCGAACAGCCCTCGGTTCCTGGGTCACATTAACACCCATCAGGTGCCGATTCCGCAGCTATGTTGTAACGATGAAACGGTCATCTCACCCTGAAGAGCATCGGTGGCGGCTGGCTCTTGTTCCCCGATTAGGCACCAGTCTCTTGAAATCATCTGTATACCCTTGATACAGCAGATCGGCTCAAGTGAAGCTGGGTAGCGACTGTTCGCTGACTAAGTCCTTGTTGCAATAGGGCAACAACTTAAGCAGCTTCTTCAAGCGTAGTGTCCAAAGGTTCTCCAAAACAATTAGTGCAATTTGCGGAGATGTGTACAGATCAATTTCTGATAAGCGACTGATGAGGTAATATTTTTATTTGTTTGTTTGGCATCCCGCAGTTGACCTTGAGAGGTCGTGATTGCTTAATGGGACTATTCTGTGGTTCTATTCGAACTCAAAGCCTCCAGACAGGGGCGAATTTCTTACGTTACTAAGCATCTGCACGCTAAGGGCACCCCCTGTGGGATTACGGACCTCGGCTTAGGGCGTCGCTGGGGGAGGACAGCAAGGTGGGACGGGCTGGGTCCGATTTGGATGATTATTATTATTGAGGGAATTTAAAGCAACATGCTCAGCTACGACGCTGGCTGGCATTTCGTCGAGTAAGGTGATGAGGTAAATCGGTTGCGGGTATTTCTATAGGGGCGGTTCGTACCGTAGAGAGTGTATTTTCCTATACGCCCTTTTAATTTGCTTAAATAAAAAGTACTGAATATTATTTTATGATAGTGGTGTTAATGTATAGCTAAAGTCTCAAGCTTTTAATAAACATGTGGTTTTTATAAATAACATATGTATTTTCCGAAAAATTCATATAATGTAAGCATGCTCGCGAGCAAGCAAATCGACTCAAACCATAAGGTCGAGTCGATTTTGTTGCTCGCGAGTGTAGGACATGGGTGCAACGCTTGATTTCGACATTATAAGAAATCAATTTACGTATACGTACGTACTACGTTATAATCCGTGACAAATAACCTATAAACCTTGAAAACGTTTAGATGAAGGCCATGGATGAAGGTTACAAATGAGATGCATAGAAACATGTTTCATTAAACCTATAGGTACCAGACTTGTGTTCATTTTAACTTACTGTTTACTCCTGGCACGTTATGTTTCGACGTGGATATACGTTCGTGACAATTAAGACATGCATTTAATTGAATTAATTACTTTCTAACGTATGATTAAGTGCATCTTCTGTAGACCATCACGTGTTTGTGTACCACGTGACTGTGTGACCATATTTTTGTTATATAAAATACGCTAACAGACAAGCACACGCATTGCTATTGATATTTTCTTCGTTAATGTCCTATTGAACATGCGCAGTGCTATTTAATTATTTCTATAAAGAAAATAAAACGGAGTGTGTTAATAAATCAAAGTTATAAATGTAGTAGCGATAGTAAGGTATACATTGATCTCCGCGATAAGAAATACATTATTATCGACGTTTTGATTTGTGATAAAAAAAAACACATTATCGAACATAAATAATGCTATAAAATGAAACGTTCATGTTCATAATATATAAGTCCCAACACGTCCTTGCACTTAGCAAGTCTCTTAGTGTTCGTTCTATTTTGAAGATCAACAAACACGGACTTGCATAATGAATGTCAGCCACAACGAACGGTGAGTTATGATGAGTTATTATTTTTTGAGCTTTTTGTAAGCTAGACTACCAGAAAAAAATATTAACTGAAACCTTAGAAAGTAAAGTTGAATGAAATTTAAGTGAGAAAGCAAGGAAATCATCCTCCCTAACGTTACCCTGGAATCTCTTAATTTTTCTTTATAATTTTCTTATTGAAATTGAAATCAGTTTTTTACACGTGATAGTTTCTTAATAACGTTTAACCGCAAGTCGGTAATTTTCCTAGGATGATGTAACTTTTTCATAGCAATTATATCGACTGCCGTGGGGTACATTTAATTTTTACCTTCATGCCTTGTCTGAAAAATGTTATCAGCAGAATGTGTCATAATATTTGATTGAAATATTGTTCGCAGAGGAAAAAAAATATACGACAACATACTCCAGTGTATCGGCCACACACCTTTAGTGAGGTTAAATCGAATACCTCAAAGTTATGGGCTGGAATGTGAGATATGTAAGTACTATAAATAAAATGACTAAATATTGAATCGTTTAAATTCATTATTCAAGACCGTCTTTTTAATTTGTTTTTTATTCATAAGTAACGTCTTAAAACAATCGTGTAAAATACTACCTATTTACCTAAATGACGACAGCTAGTAGGACGGCCGCCTCTGAAATGAACATTGGTGCCGATTCTCTTGTCACAAAATTCTCTAAACTAGACTAAAAATCACCAAAATTTAGTTTATTCCTGTCAAACGACGATTTCCCATTCTGAAATTGACTAAAGTGACACAACTTAACAAAATTTTAGTTTGACAGCACTAAGATGGCACTGAGATTATAATTTAGTGAAAATGGCAATTTTGCTATTCTGAATTTTACGTTTTTCACCAAAAATTTTGATTGTCTTAACTAAATCTGACTATTTTTAATCGCGATTAAAAAGGTGTGGAATAAAATTAGTTGTCATGAACTAAAATTCACACCAACACCTCGACTTCAGATGCAAAAACAGTACTGTATCTTTTTTTCTTTTCTTTTGCTTATATCTCGAAAACGGTGTGTCCTATCGCAAAAATAATGAAAATTTCGACCCCCTTTGCAGCCCATAAACCTATAAAACTCAACATGTTGGTAATATTTTTTTATATTTTCCATACAAAAAGTAAAAAATTCCATACAAAACAAGTCGAGACCGCACTTAATGCGCGCCTACGGCTCTAAAAAAAGATCACGTGGTACGGCAAACAAGTACCACGTGGAGTCGCAATAATTGTCAAATTTGATTTTAGATGTGTCAAAATGATTTTTAAATTTAGAGATTTTATTTTGCAGAATAGCGTTAAGATTCTCATAGCCAAAAGTAAGGAATTTTAGTGATAGTTTAGTTAGTTTAGTTCGGTGTACAACAGAATCGGCACCATTGTCACTGCAAAAACGGTTCTTTTCCATATAAATCGGTTTGTATGTATTGCATTTTTGTATTGCAAAGCAGACTTTTTTAGTCATTTAAAACAGTATGTTATAATATACCATTATATTAGGAATGTTGTAAGAAGTTTGGATAGATTTTCCATTCAGTCAAATATGATGTAAAATCTGTGATAAGCCAAACATCTATTTTATTATTTTCCCTTTAAAACAGCTTTGCTTGTGATAACAATATTTATTAACCTCCTGTGCATTGACTTGATAGCTATCTTTACATCAGTACCTAATATTTATCCTCACCTACCTTGTAATATGAAAGTTATCTTTGTCATCAGAATTGTGATGATAAAATATGTAGGTACACATCGATGCGTGTTTAGCAAATCATAAAAATTTTACGTAAGTAATGAATGAGTATGTCATTGAGGTACATTCGAAACAACAATACAAACATAACAAGTAGTTATAATAGGAATTCAAGGTAACATTAGGATTTCCTAAAATAAATGCACAGGGTGATTAAAGAAACATTAGAGGTAGAGTAAGTTCTTCGAAGCCACGTAATAGATTTCAAACTTAGGAAAATTTACTTACAATCGGAGATTTAAAAAGAAACAATTTGTATAAACTGATACCTACTCGTAGTAAGACTGACTGCAATGGTTGCGGAGATGTTACAATAATGAAATAATTTTTCTTTATTGTAGACAAGGAGTTCGTCAAAACGAAAAAAAAACCGTTAATACATTACATATAACACTTATCAGTTGGGTGCATAAAATAAAATCAATGCAAAAACCACAACATTTTCCACATATTAACAAAGAGGTATGCTATGATATGATGAGGACTCATCGGTAAGATAGTTGTTATTTACATTCAAGGAAACATTTTATATCATTACAAACTAACAAACTAGTCAGTTACCACAAGATGGATCTAAGTTGTTCAGTACATTAATAACTTTACTTCGAAAAGCATTTTTATTTAGCATAAATATATCATTATCTATGAAGTGTTCATTGTACATATTTTGCGTGAGACGCCGAAGGGGTACACGTTTACATGCGTTTGTCCGGCATGATACCTGGATCAAACAATCGGTAATCGCGCACTCCACGACGCGACGGTGTATTGATTTAGGAACTACAAGTTTAATATCATTACTAAGGTCTATACAATTTAGCTTATTATGATAAAGGTCGTGCAGTATCACTACTTGCAGAAGCATTTGTCTCTTCTCGAGTGAGAGTAAATTATACATTGCTAAAAGGTCTTCGTAAGGTATGCGTGGAACTTGGCATCTGAATTGCATAGTTCGTAAGAATTTTCGCTGTACTTTTTAAACTCAAACTCAATGCATTTATTTGAAATAAACGAATTATAGGCACTTTTAAATTGTCAAGGGGTCGGTCAGTCAGAAAGATGAAGCTAGTTGCCCATTCTAAAGCGTAGTAGGAACCTAGGTAGGAGAAGAACGGGCAAGAAACTCCATGGACACTCTTTTAAATCAAAATATTGTTACAAAAAAGTGGCTACATCATTCATGTTGAAATTATACATGTGAGAACGATGTAGAATATTCAATCATTGGCTATTTTATATGTATACAACAGAGCCCATATCAGACAGGCATATTCAAGCTGAGAGACGAATAAGTGAACGATATATGTAGTTGTCAAAATGTGCAAGGATGTCTAAAGTCGGTAGCTGTTCTGAAAACAAAGCCGTATATTTTAAATGCTCTGGTTATGATGCTTTCTATATGTAGATTCAAATGTCGGCCCAGTTGGCGCAGTGGTTAAGCGATTGACTGCTGCGCTGCGTATCGCGGGTTCGATTCCCGCACGGCACAAATATTTGTATGACCTACAAGTAGTTGTTCTAGGTCTGGCTGTTTATGTATGTGAGTTGAAATGTGTGTAAACGCACCCACAATACAGGAGAAATTCCTAGAGTAGGGCAAAGTTTAAAAAAAACTGTCAAATAGTATTCTTATTCTAAGGTTCGCCACTCTGTTTAGTATAGTACCACATAAGGTATAATCATATTGTATTATAGTTTTATTTTAGTAAAGGTATATGGCATTTGGGTACTTAAACTTAAATGTACCTTATTAATTGGACATTATTCAGAGAGTCGGTTAAGATCGCTCTGGAGTTCTGAGCAGTCATTAACGTTTTTTATGGCTTTAGATAATTTCAAATCGTCAGCACATAAAAGAAAATTTGTGTATTTAAAGCATATTATGTCGATAATGAATATAACAAAAAGTAGAGGTCCTAATATAGAGCCCGAGGAATACCGGACGACATCCCAGCACTTCCCGACTTCTACACTTCGACCTAACTTGCTACACGGCGTTTCCCTAGCTTGCTACGCGGCGTCTCCGTAACTTGCTACACGGTGTCTCCGTAACTTGCTCCGCGGCATCTCCGTACCTTGTTATGCGGCGGCACCGTAGTTTACTGCACGGCGTTTCCGTAGCTTGCTACGCGGCGTCTCCGTAACTTGCTACGAGGCGTCTCCTTAGCTTGCTACGCGGCGTCTTCGTAACTTTCTACGCAGCGTCTTCGTAACTTGCTCCGCGGCGTCACCGTACCCTGCTATGCGGCGGCACCGTAGCTTACTACGCGGCGTTTCCGTAGCTTGCTACGCGGCGTCTCCGTAACTTGTTACGAGGCGTCTCCTTAGCTTGCTACGCGGCGTCTTCGTAACTTTCTACGCAGCGTCTTCGTAACTTGCTCCGCGGCGTCACCGTACCCTGCTATGCGGCGGCACCGTAGCTTACTACGCGGCGTCTCCGTAACTTGTTACGAGGCGTCTCCTTAGCTTGCTACGCGGCGTCTTCGTAACTTTCTACGCAGTAAAAAGCAAATAAATTTATATTTATTTCAGATTAAATCCATATTGTAGTTAGTAATAATGTGACAGCCATGTTAGTAAACACATAGGAAAACACTTATCACATTAATCTATGTATTTTCTTTTTTTTTACATATATTACGGATGTTTCCAACAGTGCCTTTCTTTTGTCCTAGATGCAAAATGTGAATTTCTGAACCCAGGAGGGTCGATAAAGGATCGTATTTCGTATACTATGGTCCAAGAAGCGGAACATGCTGGCCTCGCTAAACCTGGCACCAGGTTCGTTGAGCCAACGTCTGGCAATACGGGAATTGGAGTATCACTCACAGCTGCAGTTTGCGGTAACTATATTTTTTTCATCTTCATGTATATATCATACTCAGCATATTATCAACAGTAGAACTGGGCGTTCTACTGTTGATAAGACCTAGTAGACTTCTCACATAAACACTCAATTTTCAACTTTGCAGCAAGCAGGTAAGCATGAGTATTATATTAATCTCCTAATGATATAAATACTTAATTCATACTTAAGATTCTAAATTCGAAAGTAACTCGGTCTACTATGTTACCTTTCACGCGTTAACCACTGAACGGATTTCGATAGAATTTGGCAAAGAGATAGATGGTATCCTAGGGAAGGACGTTGGCTACTTTTTGTCCCGGTAGCACGTTCCCGTGGGATTTTTTCCGTCAACCACGCAGGTGAAGCCGCGGGCACAAGCTGCTATATCATCATCTAGGTCTCAGCGAATTTCAGGGATCAAAAAGTCTCTGATTGTAAAATAAACCTAGACATAACGATAAAATTTATGTATTATCAGGATATGGATGCACCATCGTCACTCCAGATAAGAACTCCGATGAGAAAATGAGCACGATGAGTCTGCTTGGTTCGGAGATCATCCAGACTCCGGCCATGGCCCACCACGAGGACCCTGACAGCTTTGTGTCGGTCACCAAACGGTTACTAGAAGCAAATCCACAGGCAATTTCTATGAATCAGGTAAGTTGCATAATATCACTACAAGTACCTAATTATTTAAAATAATGAATTCGGCTTCACCTGATACATTCAAGTCATAATGATTTGGAGTCGATTTCCGAAACTGGTGCCAAAAAATTCATAAAATTCTAATCAAATTGAAATCTTTACATAATAATTATAGTTATATAAAACTGAAGATTTTTTCATTTGATAGCCCAACTCTAGAGGGAGGTTAAAGGGTATTTAAAATCACGCTGCGACCCTTTGGAGCCGAGCAAAAACACAGAAAGAATGCTAACCGAAAACGAAATAATAGTGCAGGCGGGTGATGCGATGCGACGCGATGGGTCGGGGGCCCAAGTTTCAAGTCGCTTAAAAAATTATTCCAAACCTAGAAATTGTTTGTAATCTTCGTCGTCGTTCTTTGATTTCATTTTAGTACTCAAACGAAGTGAATCCTCTGACACACTACGAGCACACAGCAGAGGAAATCCTGGACGCTCTGGGCACCGTGGACATGTTCGTGATGGGCTCCGGTACTGGCGGGACCGTCACCGGCGTGGGCCGCAAGCTCAAGGAGAAGTGCCCCGACTGCATCATCGTCACCGTGGACCCTCAAGGCTCCATCATTTTTGGTGAAGGCAAGCCGGTCTTATTCTTTGTAAGTATCATTTTTCCTACATAGGTACCATGGTACTACTGTTACTCATAGACCTGCTTCTTGCAAGTTTACCTAGGTACCTAACTAAAAAACTAGTATCTAACACAACATTTATAATTCCTCGCCAATCGATTCGAATCGCGCCTTTTATAGAACTTACTTAGCTTCATTGGGACAGTCTATATATAGCATGTACCTAGCATATAAATACGATAGTAAGTAGGTATATAAATATAAGATTTGCCAGGATTTTAAAATTCTATTTGAAAGCGTCGACAGCAGATTGATGTGATCATATTTCCAGGTCGAAGGAATTGGTGGAGACTTTGTGCCGGAAGTGTTAGATAAATCAGTCATCGACAAGGTTGTGAAGCCTAATGATCACCAGTCCTTCAACATGTCAAGAGAGATTATCAGAAAAGAAGGATTATTATGCGGTAAGAAAGGATTGAAAAAGTGTTTTAGCGCCTAAGATATGTTTTCATTATTTCATTGCGTTTGCTCAAGAATGAACATTCCCACTCCGAATCTAAAAAATCGAAACTTCCGTAAATATTGACAGGCTCCTTTAACCACATAACATTTTCAGGTGGTAGCAGTGGGGCAATAACATATTCAGCCATTCAAGCTGCAAAAGAGTACAAACTCGGTGCCGGTAAGAAAGTAGTGGTAATCCTCCCCGACGGCATCCGCAACTACATGACGAAGTTCGTGAGTGATCAGTGGATGGAGGCCAATCTGTTCAAAGAACCTCCTGAACGCGAATTCCTGTACGTAGTTTTTTTTTTCAACCATGAAATTTATTTTTCCACAGTTAAGAGTCCCCTTTACTTAATGAAACTGTAATTTCAAACCCAGAAGGACATAACAGTTTCTCACGTTATTATTTTAAGATTAATGAAGTTTAACTCTTCCGAAATGTTTCAGCTGGTGGAACAGGTGTATTTCGAATTTAAAAATCATCCGCTCGGTGCCGACTGTTAAAGAAAGTAACTCTTGCCTGGACGCCCTAGCCGCTATGGGATCTGACAACACAGTAGCCTTCGTCGTCAATGATGATGGGTTAGTAGTTAAATAATCCATATGACTTTGTAGTCCAAACTATAATAATATTATAAAGAGAAAAGATTTGATTTTTTGTATGCTTGTTTGTTACGCTTTCACGCTAAAACGGCTGAACGGATTCGAATGAAATTTGCCACATGGATAAACCATGACCTGGATTAAAACGTAAATTACTTATAACCCTGATATTCTCACGGGATCGTCACTTATGCGCACCTCGGGGTGCAACTAGTTTAATATAAATTAAGTTCTAAAATACGCTCATCCCCTTCATGGGGGACTGGGCGTACCCCCTCCGGGAATACATGCGTGATGACCAAACTTTAACGGAGAGGGATAGCGGTCCCATACAAGCTCGGTCCAGAATGGACACAAACAAACCTTGAGAGGTTTTCGTTGTGTGGCTAAAACCAAACTGTAAATTAGACCAATTGTTTAAGAAAAAAAAATTACGATACATACGTATGTATTATAGCGCTATAATAGTGTTTCACAGCCCTGTTTATTTTTGTTTGTCGTAAAACTGGGTGAAGGGACATAAGACCCTTAGCAAAGAATCAAAATAATAATCTTTCCAAATACTTAACTACCTCTAACTTATTTACTTCGGCCCTCCGAACGCACTGGTGGCCCTCCACCGGTGCGTGATTAGTATTGAAATAAGTATTTCCTGCAAAGTTTTACAAAGTAACGAAAGTTATAGTGGAATTTTAAATGTTATCTGTTACTTTTTAAATATAATTAACTCTTTCTATGCTTGGCCGATTTTTATCCATGCCGTTTCTTGTAAATGGTAAAATATTATATTAGGTCGGGGAAAAAGTTCAAATTCAAGACTAAGAGCTCGTGTGGCACCCAAATATCGAGCTTTCTTTATATAGGTACCTAGACGTTTTCAAATAGGTCTAAACTGTTTTGTGGTCAACCCCTAACTCTTCAGCTTGGTCGTAATAACTAATATGCTCTTGCTCCACTTTTTCAAAAATGGCATCGACGTTAACCGTTTATTTATCCGACCAGAGCGAGCTGCATCTGATATCAAAATTCATGGACTGAAAATGCATGAACCAACTTAGTGCTGCTACTCCATAAACGTCAAATATTTTTTTCGCTGATTGTGTCGCATTTTTCCCTTTTTCGTTTGTAACAATAATAATAATAATATGGGACAACATCGACACAAGGTCTTCAGGTCCCGAACTAGGCAGAGCCTGTACTACGGTAACCTGATGACTGATATACATACTTATATACATACACACACCCAGACACAGGTCAAACAGACATGTTCATGCACACAAATGTTTGACTTGTCCGGGGATCGAACCCGGAACCAATACTTCAAAATGTTCGAATATCTTCGTTATATTCACACATTTTGACGGCCAGAAAAACCATTGAAAAATAGCGGGAAATCGTAGCTCTGTCTACGCGGGAAATCATTTTATTTTTCTATTTCAACATGTCATCTATCTAGTGGTATCAAAACCAGCCAGATACAAACAGCCAAAGAGATTTTACTATAACTTTATACATATAAAATACGAAAAAACTCTTTCCCGACCTATTATTATTATTATACACAAAACCAAGAGTGAGAATGATTCCGCGTTAGATTTACTTACGTTTCGCATTAGGTTATAATTTTTTATAAATATTCCTACTAACTAAATTTACTTTTTTTAGCTTCCTCAAAGGCGTCGTTAGTAAACATAATTTACGATCTGAAGCCACAAATCCAAAAAAGAAGGGTAATCTCGACTTCAACGATGTAGTCAGCAAACACGTGATGAAAAACCATTACAAGATTGCAGAAAACAAAGGGAACCCTACAGTTGGGCTAGCGGCAAGAATATTAGATATAGCGCCATTTGTGGTGGTTGTGGAAGAGTACGTTAATGGCAACAATAACGGCCCAGGTGAATATGAACGTTTGTTTAACCCACGGACGAACAAAAAAAGTTGGACAGATTCTCGCTAACAAAAAACTGTGTCACTCAAGTCAGCCAGTTCGCTGTACGTACAGGCCGCTGTACGCACATATTCACACATTAGGCGGCCGACCACGACGGTCGGCCATTACGCGCACAAACGGCAACACTCACACATAAACGGGACTAAGTGTTGTCGTAGTGGAGTTCTGTCCGACTTTTTTTGTTCGTCCATGTTTTAACCCTACTTTTCTGATACGGGTTAGGTTTCCTGCAATACCTAGGTAAGTAAGTATGCTGTTGCGATAAACGACTACGTGGCAGTTGTTTTCCGTGCAGTTCGAGCAACATGATAAGTAGTCTACTGTAGCTAAACAATCAGGAAGTTATATAAATAGGATTAATATTATGCAACGCAGGTTTAGTAGTACATGCTAAACTTACGTTACATAATATGAAACTGCTACGTAATAATAAAGAGGTAACCGTCTAATACTTAAGGTAAATAGGTAACTTAAATGCCTACAGAGTAGTCTAGTCCATGCGGAAATAACACTGTATAAATAGATCATGTATTATAATGATCTCAATTATAGCACACACACGCTCTTCGTTCACACATCTTAATTGGTACTTCGGTGTTTGTTTACTCTCACTTGGGTTATAGGTACCTATACATATATCCTGGTACATGAGAGGTGAATTTGGCTTGTGGATGATGACGGTGATCCTGGTACGTGCACCCTAAATACCATTCACCAGTTTTTGAGTTGAAGAGCGGGGCACGGCACAATTATGGGTGGCACACAAATATTGGTTACGAAATTACGAAAAAATTACTCCACCCATGAGCACCAAGTGCAAAAGATTACTTTTATTTTAAGATAAATAATACTTACGTAACTTGTAACATAGGAAGGGAACGTCATCAGCGTCTACATGGTCAAATTTAATTAGCTAGCAAAACTCCGCAGAAGTAACGGGGATCGATATCTAAACATGATAAAACAGAAAATTCATTAATTTGATAATTTTTTAATGGTGTCATTGACCTCGATTAGTGTACTCACTTGAAATATCAGTTTACAAAAATCGGTTTATTTGTGTGTAAACTTTACAGACGTGATGGGTATGGATGTTTCATAACGATAAACCAAAAAAAAACATATTCTCTACCCATACTTCAAGTAACAACACTATCAGCGGTCGTTGACCCCAAAAAAGAACATCAAATATTATATTTTTTATTTTATCATGTTTATGTATCGATGTTATCACGTCTGTAGAGTTACGCTAGCTAATTTAATGTGACCCTGTATATATACCGATATGTCAGGAAATATACCTACCATCCTTCTTCGGTAGGTAGGTATATTTAACTTATGCTAATAACTTTAATTACAAGGCAATACAAACTAGTATCACGAAGGCAACGAGGTACGTAAGCCTGTACAAAGTAGCTACAAAATTATTTACATTTCCTACAACGCAATAGTACGATAATAGTCACACACAACTAATATAGTAAATACTATTGAATTGTAAATTATTTGTACATGAATACTGCCGAAGCTTGTAGAGCTTCACACACACGTACACACGGCTACACATCAAGCTATACATTTCCAGTTTACACTGACCTCTTATTGTAACGAAATCCTATACAATGCGAGATCAGCTTTTACTGTAAATGTATTGCTTGATCTGTAGCCGTGCGTACGAATAATTTACCAAACAAAAACCGGCCGTCGCGCCACGTGACCACGTCTCCAATCACTCAAGCTTCGAAACTTACTTACTCTTACTTATTTGGAATTACAACAAATATAAATTCGGTCTGGGGGATATTTTTGATAAGTACTTACCTATAAGTTTTTCATCTTTTAATAAACTAAACTATCTACCATTTTAATTTTCAGGATTTATACCAAAGGGCATCATTACTTCTGAAATCGTTTTGGACTATATCATCGAACATCAGCGCCATTTATAAGCAAACAATACTAAATAATAAGTTACGATTACTCATTAAAGTTACAAAATAATACTTACATAAAATATATTTATTAATTTTAAGGACGTTCCTTTGTTTTATTGACTAATACCTTTCTTTACCTTGCACTTAAGGAGACATTCAAGTTAATTGCGTAACACGCTAACAGTGGCAATGGCTTTCATTTTGACAGTTCAACAACATTCATTGCGTTATTTAGGTTGCTGAGCAGACAATTTTTTCGAACATATGAAGCAAAGGATTAGCAAAATTCTTCAACATAATTCAGATTATGACTGATAGTGTCAATAATGGTGCTGCACTGCAGTCAACCGTTTACAGTCACACACAGCTACTGCTAATGCACCACCCACGCCTTGATATTGATGTGGTGCTATACACATTATCTCCATGCTATATTTATGACTGACCGGTTGGTGCAGTTGGTAGCGACCCTGCCTTCTGAGCCGCTGGTCCCGGGTTCGATCCCCGGACAAGTCAAACATTTGTGTGCATGAACATGTCTGTTTGACCTGTGTCTGGGTGTTTATATGTATATAAGTATGTATATCAGTCACCAGGTTACCGTAGTACAGGTTCTACCTAGTTCGGGACCTGAAGACCTTGTGTGGATGTTGTCTCATTATTATAGTATTATTATTATATTCTTCGTCCGCACGGATTTCGTACTTTCCTCTGCGAACTTCAACACCCCCTCCACCCCTTTATATGGAAGTTTTGGAAAATTGATCATAAGGATCTTTATTATTTATCTAAAGAAGTATTTTTCAGGTTCATTGGTTATTTTTCTATTCACCCAGCTAAGTGTTGCTTTTCGAAAAATCCAAAAACTTTTATTTTTTAATTTCTTAGGTCTTTATTTTCTGTCAAAGTATTAAAACCGAGTTTCGAGGTAATTGGACCTCCCAGTAAGATTCTTCAATACAAACTTTAACACCAGTGAGGCATACATCGTCTTGAAAAACTAATAATGACAAACTTGTTTACTTTATCATTTTTCTTTCTTTATTAGATATTAATGTATTCGTGCCAAGTTTCAAGTTTAATAACTCAACAAATAAGATTTTCATACAAACAAAATACCCCCTTTTCACCCCCTTAAAGATCGAATTTCTAAAAACCCCTACTTAGTGTTCGCCTACATTATACAAGGAACCTTTGTGCAAAATTTCATGTCCCTAGTCCTCAGTTTGGACTGGGTGCTGATAATATGTCAGTCAGTCAGTTTCTACTATCATAGATACCTAATAGAAATAGATAGTTGCGATTCATACTGCCTACTGAGCTGCAAACTTGCAAAAAATAAAAGAAACATTGAGTTTTGCGAGCTTCGTGATTATTTGATGTATCGCTACCTTGCACCCGTGCGCAGTCCTATCTTTCGCTACGATAGCCACTAATGATATTGTCATGCTCACATACATTTTTAATTGATGGTGCTCATTGATGTGTGCTGGATTATTCCGTTTCCTAAAAAATTATTGAGCTGGATGGTGCTGATCCACTCGTCATATTCGTGAACGGGCGCCGTCGGTTGAGACTGATCATCTCTTAACTCCTAGGGCTTATTACAAGTATTTAGTTAGTATGTATTGGTCAAATCTTGTAAGCTGAATTAAAACCACTTCCTCTTATCCTACGGAGTTGAAATTTTACATGTTGATCCTGTTTTGAACAATGAAATTAATGTATTTTTGCATAATGCATGACTTGTTTCTACACCACCCAGGATTGGCTCCAAACGAGGGAACTCCTCAATGTCCAACAGTACAGACACGAAACTAAATATACGATTTAATTATGATAGTTCGGTCTAAAATCTACCATAACCTGGCCACTGCAACCTGGATTGGCTCCAGACAAGGAAACACCTCAGCGGTCAATAGCAAAGCCACAAAAATTTTGTTATACGCATTCAATTATGATGGCCCGTTAAATAAAGTCTTAAGTTCACCATGATATGGCTGCTGCACCCAGGGGTGGCTCCAGACGAGGAAACTCCTAAATGGTCAACCGCACAGACACAAAATGTTATCTACGCATTCATACACCTTGACCTGTTTGCTGACCCAGGATTGGCTCCATACGAGAGATCGCCCCAGCGGTCAACAGCACAGGCACGAAATGTTGTATATGCATCCAATTATGATAGCTCGTTCTAAAGTTTGACATGACTTGGATAGTGCAACTCGGTTGGCTTCACACCATGACTTCTGTAAAGGCGGGTCCCAAACCAAACCCGCCTTTACACGTTGGATTACCTTTCAAGTGAAGGTGATAGATAGAACAGATATTTATACAAATTTTAATGCTTATAAGTACAAAGTAAAAACCTTAATTAGAGTTCTTTGTTTACGTTTAAGTTTTATTTTGTACTTTTGAGTTCATTAAAAGCTTGTTTTAAAAAAGGTTTTTATTTAAATTTAATTTTTAATTTTATGATTTAAACTGTTTCTTATTTTTTTCTTTTTACATTGTTTCAAACTCAAACTCAAAGGATTTATTTCAATTAAACCATTTACAGGCACTTTTGAATTGTCAAGTGGTCGGTCAGTCAGAAATATGAAGCTAGTTGCCCATTCCAAAGCCTAGTAGGTACCTATGGAGAAGAACGGGCAAGAAACTCCATGGACACTCTTTTAAATTATATGGTTACATAAATATTAGTTACATCATTAATGTTGAATATAGGTATAATTATATGTGAGAACGATGTAAATAAGACGTACACGTTGAGTGTCCAGTGTACAGTAAATATAAAAAACAAAACAATCCATAATAAAATAATTAAAATAAGCCGTGGTGGCTAAGAGATGACCACTCCCAACTGACAGCGCCCGTTCACGAACATGACGCATGGATCAGCACCATTCAGCTCGACCATTTTGAAGGGTGCTAAATGATCCAACACTCGCGCCACCGTCAGCGAGACATTTGAGTGAGCATGACATCTATCAGCCGCCAGGGCACATTCAAGTCAATGAAAGACATTACCCGGTAAATGGTAGCTCGATAGTACTCACACTTGTCCTATGCAATTATATAATACAAAGGAGATTGAGTTTATACAAAGCAAAGGTAGTCTTACAATCTTCAGCAGCTCCAACAGTATTTTCAAATGTTAATCAATTAGTTGTAGCAGGACCAGCATTGAGCCAGGCATTTTTATCAGCGATATAATCCCCCAACTTATAATATGCCTGGCTGCATAGTGTGCGTTTTATACAAACTTTGAATTTCGTCTCATTCAGTTGAAGTATGTGGGGAGGTATTTTATTGTAACATTTTAAACAGTACCCCATGAAAGATGAGTCTACTTTAGCCAGTCTGAAACCTGGTTGAACTAATAGGTCCCTATTTCTGGTACTATAATTATGTCTATCACCTCGTTTAGTTATAAGATGTACATTTTTTCTTACGTACATGATATTTTCATAGATATATTTACAAGGTACCGTCAAGATCTTAATAACCTTAAACAGTTCCCTTAGAGAATCGCGCCTGCGGAGATTATAAATGGCTCTGATGGCTCTTTTCTGCAGAATAAAAATAGAATCGACGTCTGCAGCCCGTCCCCAAAGTAAAATACCGTAAGACATGATACTATGAAAGTAACTAAAATAGACTAGCCTCGCGGTATCTACATCGGTATATTGACGGATTTTTCTGACAGCATATGCTGCTGAACTTAGCCGTCCCGCCAGAGATGTTAAATGAGAACCCCATTGTAGCCTCGAGTCAAGCGTGATCCCCAGAAAAACAGTTTTATCGACGAATTCTAGTTTCTCTTGATTCAATACTATCTCACAATCACTACTTTTGACATTAGGTAAAGAAAATCGTATACACTTAGTTTTTTTCCCATTTAATACTAAATTATTAGCAGTGAACCAATTATGGACCTGGATTAGGGCGTTATTAACGTCGTCAAAATTTGTAGCACTTCTTTCTACCTTAAAAATTAAAGAAGTATCGTCAGCAAATAACACCATTTGTGGTTGATTTTTTAATAAATGGAGTAGATCATTAATATACACTAATAAGAGGAAAGGACCCAATATCAAGCCTTGTGGAACTCCCATTTCTACTTTTAAACTAAGTGAATTGACACCATTTATTTGAACTTGCTGCTGCCTGTCATTTAAATAAGATTTTACTAGACTGAGCGCAAGTATTCCAAGTCCATAATGCTCAAGTTTCAAGAGCAAGGTTTCGTGATCGACGCAATCAAATGCCTTGGAGAGGTCACAAAAGATTCCTACGGCGTCTTGGGCGTCTTCCCACGCCATAAATATGTGTTTTAATAAGGTGACCCCGGCGTCAGTCGTACAACGTCCCTTGGTGAAACCATACTCTTGATTGTGTAAGATTTTATTGGTGTGAAAATGAATGAGCATTTGATTAAGCATTACCTTTTCAAATACCTTGCTGAAAACTGGCAACAGGGATACGGGTCTATAATTATTGGTGTCTTTACTGTCCCCGGATTTGAAAAGTGGTATTACCTTACTGTATTTCATTAAATCCGGGAAGACTCCTTGATCCACACACAAATTAAATATGAAGGCTAAGTAAGGCGCTATAGTGTCAATTATGGATGTACAGACTTTAATGCTGAGGACACACGGCGACACTTGACATTAGACACTCAATGTATACATCGAATGTCTGTGTGTGTCCACTGCCGCGACACTTAGTTGCAGTTGTTGTGGCAATGTCGGTCAGTGTCTGTGTTGCAGCCGTGGAGACAGGTCGTGCGCAGTGTCCGACAAAAGTGTCGCGAATTTCGAACCTGCGCGAAATTTTTAGCTAGACCAATATGGCGTCACGTGCATGGTCTGCAGAGGACATAAAATTATTGATTTTATATTATGAAGGCTTGCCAGAACTATGGCAAATATCAAATAGCGATTATAAAAATCGAATTAAAAATACAGCGGCAATAGAATGTTTGGCGGAACGATTTAATACTACTGCTGCAGAAATAAATAGAAAACTGCACAATTTGCGGACTCAATTTAATAATGAATTAAGAAAACTAAAGAAAAAGAAGAGCGGACAGGGCACAGATGAAAATTATGTAAGCAAGTGGGAGTATTTCTCAAGTTTAATGTTTTTAACCCGAACGTCGAACCAGCAAGTGAAACACAAGGAAGTTTGGTGAGTTCTTTATTAATTTTAACTTATAAATCTGTAGTGCCAGCTAACTTCACCTTCAGGAGATACAATAGTAGATTGTTATACAAGGAGCTAAAATGACCCATTATATACGAGGTAGTTTTACTCCCGAGCTTTAGCGAGGGAGTAAATAGAAACCGAGTTGTAATGGGTTTTTAGCGCCGTGTGTTACACTCTACTTTTCACTACGATTGCGAGAAAATAAAACAATCCAATACAATATGAAATATGTAGTTTATTTTATTAAAAATTAAATGTACAATTTGTACAATTCTGGATATTTAACGAGATGTTTTTTCCCGGTAACTTAATTTCAGTCCTCTGTGAAGATGAATGTTGAGTGGTTCTTTTCCTTTCTCTTCTATTTGCAAATTAGGGTCTCCATTCTCACTAGACGATGACATTTTCACTATTGTAAAATTAATTACGGTCACTACCAATTAAATTTGCAATTAGAGAAAAATTATAAGGATTTCGCGCCAATGTCTTTTTTTTTTGTTTTTTCTTCTGCAGCCGCAACGCATTGCATGCATTCTACCAAAGAGATCGCCGATTTTAGTTCCATTGTCAAAAATAAAATGAAGTTCTTTTTTATGAAACAGTAATAAGTCGAGTCTATATTCATGATTATTCTACTTATGACTAAAGACTTTTTCGTTTTTGTAGGCTCATTGTCATTTGACACACAAAAATAAAAAAATAAAACTTTTTCCCCTAGAGGAAGAATTGCTATTTTTTCTTCGCTCTAGTACGCCACAATGACGGTCTTTTTGAGCAAGAGGAGTGAAAAATATTCTTTTCGTACCACTTGCTCAAAAAAGTGACATTCTATGCCACAAAAAGCGACCATAACAATAGTCATTTTTAATCTGTTAAAAACAGGGAAAGAAAATTGTACTGAATTTCATTCATCCTCTAGGGAGAGAATGTGATTTAAATTTGGAATACTTACCGAAATTTATACTGAACTACGTCTGTGTTTACACCATTGTGTTTGTATATAGCATTATACATCTTTTTGAAAATGTAATACGCATTTATTATGCAGTTATGATTATTAAATAAAATTACGAAAACCGACGAGGCCGTATGAGCTTGATGCCTTTGCTTTTCCGACAAAAAATATTAGTCTAGGAATTTGCCGCGTTTTTGTTTTCTTCAAATACATAAACGTTAAGTTTATTTTAATTTATTTTTATACATATGTAATGTTCTTAAAATACGTTTAATTGTCATTATTTTTAATAAATGCTTATCTCATATTATTATTGTGTTAATTTTTTCGCAAATGGTACGAAAAGTAGAGTATTTTCCTCGGTGATAAAGCTGTCTTAGTCTTGGGTGAACTTAAATCCCTCGCTACACTCATGACTCGTCTTAAATCCCTCGCTTCGCTCGTGATTTAAGTTTTTAACACCCTCGCTACGCTCGGGAGTAAACCTCGAGTCCTTCATTACACTCGCGATTTAAATCGTCACCCGCGACAGAAGACACTGCTTTATCCCCTTGGTTAATAATCTACTATTATATTCTTCACGAATTTCTTTACTTAAATTGGACATGTTAGATGCCAGTGGCCTTTCTGAAAACAGTAGGTACACTATCCGGAAGGGCATCTGATCTCCAACTACCAGGAATCAATACACCATCAATTTCCTCATCGAAAGTGCCTTGTGGTGCATATAAATGTCTCGAATTTCGGTCTAAGAGGAAATTATGCAACACGCAGGTTGCACTTACAATTTTTGTAACCTTTTCAGGACATAGTTCTATAGGCTTCCTTAATATCCTAAATCTGTTTGCGAGTAATGCCAAACGCATTTTCCACTACGCGTCGAGCCCTCGACAATCTGTAGTTATAAACACGATTGGGACCTGGTTGATAACGAAAAGGATAAGGTTTCATAAGATAGGGCTTTAGTGGAAAAGCATCATCAGCAATAATGACATGAGGCACATTTTTGATTCTACCAGGAAGTGGCTGTGGTGGTGGTATATTAAGCGTTCCCTCGCTTAAAGCCATTGAAAGTGTACAATTTGTAAACACGCCTCCATCGGAGATTCGCCCATTGCACCTAACGTCTGTGTAAATAAATTTGTAATTTGCATCAACTAATGCCATTAATACCTGTATGTACCTTTATAATTAAAGTACACACTCCCACTATGCTGGGGTACCACCATCACTACATGTTTGCCATCTAATGCTCCTACCAAATTTGGAAAGTTCCATTTATTTCTAAAATCTTCAGATATTTTTTTCCATTGATCTTCAGAGGAGGGTACCTAAAAAATAAATTAATTAATTAATTATTTTCAGGATACGTCTTCTACACCAGAAACACCAGAATCTTCTCAACGAACCCATAAAAAAAGGAAGAAAGAAGACGAAGCTTTGGACCGAGCGTTAAGCGTATTAGACAAGTCTGATGATGCTGCCACTTTTGGTGAATTTGTAGCTGCTGCCATCCGAAATATGAGAAGCGATGCTCAAAAAAGAGAATTAAAACGTAAAATCCAACGCACTATTTTGGACATGGAAGAACTAGATGAATCAGATCAGTACCTATTCAATCCCGTCTGTTTCTTCTGGCTCTTCTGCTTCTGCACTTACTCCAATGCCAAATGCAACATGAGAATCTCCACAAAATTTGACGTACCAAAATTTGTAATTGCTGATTGGTCGTTTTGAGGTACATCTCACTTGTTACCACCAGTTGTTTAAAATCTAAAATAGAAGATACTTATGAGATGATTATATTTTTTGTTATTTTTGGTAGTAACTAGTGGGAATAACCCATCTTTTTTGTACTTTTCATATTACTTAATAAATAGAACTTCTTTTTTAATATTAAGTCATATTTTATTGTACTTACCTTCATGTAATCTTCTTTCAAAAATCTGTAGATAGCTTCGCAACATTCAGGTGTTATTTTTGAAATTGTTTGCCGTGGTACTCGAAATAAGTACGAGAGCGATCGATACGAATCTCCTGAAATGATAAAGTACTTAAATATTTTAACCGATCTTAATAGACAAGCTTCACAAGCTTGTAACATATCATTTACCTGACGCCAAAAATCTCAGTGTTATCGCCAATCGTTCTTCCACACTAATAGCTAATCTCATATTCGTATCTTGTTTCTTTATCGCAGGCGAAATCTTGTTACATAAATATTGAAAGTCTTCGTGTTTCATCCGCAGAAAGTTTCTGTAGCATTCTGGATCTTCGTTTTCCAGTTCAGATAACAATTGATTATATGCCCCCAGCTGGGCTCTTCTTTTAATCCAATCTTTAACCCATATCGATCTCTTCTTACGACGACGCATTTTAATTGAAACACATATCGCGACAACCGCGGCAGCAGCACGTCTGTTCATGGCGAGGAAATGTACCACACTGAATTGCAGTGTAGCATCGATCCGTGTAGACAGCTAACCACGCATAACCGGGACATTAAAATGTTCACACCGATGTCGACACAAAAAATTGCTTACCATGAGGACGCAACCTACACTAGTGTCGACATTTGTGATGAGTGTTAGTGTCACCGTGTGTCCTCAGCTTAATTGACATTCCCCAAAGATCTTCAGTCAATTTGATCTTGATTTGCTTAAAAGCTTTTATTACTGTTATGGGGTTAATATATATGCTTAAAGTTAAATTCAATCGGGCAGACCGAAACGTTCGCCCTTACTAAATCAAAAGCGAGCGTGGGCGAGGAATTTAAAGTGTCAGTAGTTTTAATTGGGATACTGGTAAAGAAATTTACAAATTCTTGAGCAACTTCTTTGCTATCGCAAATGAGACCACGTGTCGTCTCCAGTGTATAATCAGAATTATGCTTTTTGTTTCTGTTCGTTTCATTATTGATAATTTTCCAAACAGTCTTTATTTTATTGTCTAAAGTATTTCACTACTTTTCCTAAGTCCTTTAGTTGCCCAGTCACTAAATAAAAACTTAGGGCTGATACTTTTAGTGTTCTTCTTAAAAGAATAATTGAACTCTGTTTGGACTACCGAAAAGAATTCTTTATACATAATATTAACATTGTTCATTGTAAGGTTCTGATTACTTAACTTACAAACTAAACTGTTATTAAAATTATTTAAGTTAACAGATGTTATTGGTCTGGATTGTATCTGCAGTTTTTGTATTAGGATGTTGGACTCAAAAGTTACGGTTTGACCACTGTGATCGGAAGGGAGATGTTCTCTTATATAGAAGCAACAACAACAATGTACCCAATTTTGTAATATCTTGATTTAAAAGAGTGTCCTTTGAGATTCATGCCCATTCTTCTTCATAGAGATCTACGTTTTGGAATGACTTGATTGACTTTTGAAACTAGCTTCAACTTTCTGACTAAATGTCGGACTTTTTGACAGTTCAAAAGTGCCTGTAAATGGTTTAATTGAAATAAATGTTTTGAGGTTGAGTTTGATTAGTAACAACACTTCCAGCGTTCGTTGACCTAAAAAAACTTTATTTTTTTCTGTTATCATGTTTAGATAGGTATCGATATTCATCACGTCCGCAGAGTTTCGCTAACTAATTATATTTGATAAAGATAAGCTAGGGAAGGGTTGTTAAAAATTCATCCCCTAAAGGGGTTTATATTATAATATGGGATGAAAGTTTGTATTTGAAGTGCGTTATTTTTGTGGATGACATCCTCAACTTCTTTCTAAGCTGTCTTTTAATGTATGTACCACCTCGACATTCTCGTTTGAGAAATCTTCTCCATGCTCCGTACGCTCGCACAATTTATCGTAGTACTTAATTCTTATATGATTCGCTCAGTCAAAGCATTTAACAAAATTGTGCCGAACGAACACCCCTCAATAGATTTGTTTGTAAGCTGCTTGGCGTCCATCAGTACTATTTTATCTAAAAACTGTATTGTTTCTGATGCAACCTAAATAGCGGTTGTGCTTGCATTTCTGCATATGCAGGTACTTAATGTAATAGTTTAATACTATACTTAGTTAGTTTTACGCTTAATTTGATAGATAATGGTGCCGATTCTCTTGTCACAAAATTCTCTAAACTAGACTAAAAATCACCAAAAAGTTTATTCCTGTCAAACGACGATTTCCCATTCTGAAATTGACTAAAGTGACACAACTTAACTAAATTTTAGTTTGTGTGACAGCACTAAGATGGCACTGAGATTATAATTTAGTGAAAATGGCAATTTTGCTATTCTGAATTTTACGTTTTTCAATAAAAATTTTGATTGTCTTAACTAAATCTGACTATTTTTAATCGCGATTAAAAAGGTGTGGAGTAAAATTATTTGTCATGAACTAAAATTCACACCAACACCTCGACTTCAGATGCAAAAACGGTACTGTATCTTTTTTTCTTTTCTTTTGCTTATATCTCGAAAACGGTGTGTCCTATCGCAAAAATAATGAAAATTTCGACCCCCTTTGCAACCCGTAAACCTATAAAACTCAACGTGTTGGTAATATTTTTTTAAATTTTCCATACAAAAAGTACAAAACAAGTCGAGGCCGCACATAATGCGCGCCTACGGCTCTAAAAAAAGATCACGTGGTACGGCAAACAAGTACCACGTGGAGTCGCAATAATTGTCAAATTTGATTTTAGATGTGTCAAAATTATTTTTAAATTTAGAGATTTTATTTTGCAGAATAGCGTTAAGATTCTCATAGCCAAAAGTAAGGAATTTTAGTGATAGTTTAGTTAGTTTAGTTCGGTGTACAACAGAATCGGCACCAATCACTTTCAAAAGTTGTACAACATTATACCTACTCTGTTGCTATCTGTGGAGGCTTGTAAATGGCTTGTCGTGAATTACTTCACTATTACTTTTGTATTGTTAGCTGTAAGCCAACGAAACACAATAAAATAAGATAATTTTTGAATCCGGAATAAATACATTTGATTTGATACAATACAATACAATACAATACAATAAAACAAACTTTATTACAAAAAAAAACACCACAAAGACGTTTCTTTGTGGTGTAAATATTAAACCAAATACACCGTTGTGTATTTGGTTTAATATTTTTGTTTGTTGCCACCGACTTCCGAAATTAAAGTTTTTTTTTTTTTTTGTTTTGTTTTGGCTTCGCACGGTTTGTGCATTTAGCCAATGTCACGTTTAGTTATCGAGAACAAAGGTAGGGAAACGAAAGAAAAATAATAAAATATTTATGATTAATTGTAACGAGATTTAGGATTGGACGATTTATAGGATCAGTGTATTTTATAAAGGTGAATACTAATAGTGAATAATGAGCAAATTACAATGGCGACAATTTACAACTTAATATTATTTAATGTGATGAATGAGACTTACATTTATAAACAGGGAAGTTATTTGAACAAAGTAAAGAAAGTATTGAGGTAGGAAAAGGAATACGGAGAGACAAGAGGTTACAAAGAAAAGAAGAACGGTCATATAGGGGACAGGACAAAATAATGTGATTTATGTCACCTACTTCTGTGCCATCGTTAATGATATGTAGTTTGGCAAGATGGGCTGGAGAACAAACATGACCCAGTCTCATTCGTATATGAACCGAGGTCTCCATCTTGCCAAATTTTGCCCTGCCAAACGACGGTTTTTCCGGAATGTCGGGTTGTATACTTGAAAAGTAACGGCCCTTCAATTTACTTCCGATACCCCAAGCTACCTTCCAGGTGTCCCGAAGAAAAGTCTTTGGTAATGTCATCAGGTCTATAGTAAAATTTGTATAAGGAAATAAGTCCCCACACTGCACCGCATCACCAGCAAGTTTATCAGCCACTTCATTGCCATGGATTCCAGCGTGGGCCGGAATCCACGCAAATTGCAGTGTATTACCCTCAGAGATGGTTCTGGACGCAAATTCTCTTATTAAATAAATTATATGTAACTGCGATTTGTGTTCGAAAGGGGATTTATTGATGGCTAGAAGAGCACTTTGAGAATCAGTAAAAATTACAGTTTTTTTGAGCTTTAAAACACGAGTATATTCTATGGCTTTTAATATGCCGAAACATTCCCTCGTAAAAACAGAAGTCTCCGGAGGCAGTTTGATTTTTTGTACGATGTTGTATTGAGAATGGTAAGTACCTATCCCAACACAACCCGTCGGAGAACGCTTGGCAGCATCCGTAAATATATGGTGGTACTCTAGATGTTCAGCCAAAAAATGATTAAAACTTGAATGGCAATCGGGATCTGATTTACTTACACAGTATTTAATGATGGGGCTGAATTGTAAACTCTCATAACTACTGTTAAATAGGGGAAGTTTATTGGAACGGTGAATAGGAGAAGAGAGTGAAAGAAATTTTTTATAGCTTACAACTAAACAAGGAGCACGTGTATGGGACCAGTAATCTGAAGATTCAATCTGCAACACAAAAGAGTCCAGTTTAAGAATGAGAGTATGAGTTGAGAACTGAAGAATCCGGAACAAATATTTGTCAGATAAGAATTGTCTTCTAAGATACATATAAAGGAGGTTCCCCGCATTCAACTTGGAGTGCATTAATGGGACTAGACTTCATGGCACCCGAAATAATTCGTAATGCTTTAGACTGGATGCGATCCAATTTTTTTAAATCCATAACACTACCAGGTTCTAGAACGATCAATCCATAATCCAGAGTGCTTCTGATGATTGCGTTGTAAATAAGTTTTAATGAAAATGGATGTGCACCCCACCACACACCAGAGAGGCATCTAAGCATGTTTAGGTGATTTTCACATTTGTTAACAATGTAATCACAATGAGGAACACTACTTAATTTACAGTCAAGTATTATACCTAGATATCTGAACTTATCTTTAACTGAAATAGGTATTCCCTTAAAAGAGAGGTTTACTAGGGGAATATTTCTCTTCCGGGTGAATAAAACAGCCGCGCTTTTAGACGTGGATAAATAAATCCAAGCCGTTTAGATGTAGCCATGACTCCAAAGTAGATAAAGCAGAATTGATAGCATAGCTAGCCTGTTCAACAGATTGGTTTGAAGAATATAATAATAAATCGTCGGCATATTGAAGAACCTTAACATGGTTAGTTAAGGATGAGTCTAAATCAAAAGTGTAAATATTGTATAGAAGGGGACTGAGGACAGAACCCTGTGGGAGACCTCTCCATACAAGATGAGATACCTCATGATCTCCTATTAACATGTTAACAGAGCGTTCAGTCATGATATTAATAATGAAATTCGACAAATTCAATGGAACCTGTAAGGCTTTTAATTTATTTTGTAAAACTGATAATACAACGTTATCATAAGCTGCATTAATATCAAGGAAAACTGCAATGGTGGAATGGTTATTAGAGAAGGACAACCGAATATCGGCTGTTAAAATACTTAAACAGTCAGTGGTACTTTTACCTTTTCTAAAGCCATATTGTGATTCTGCCAAAAAAACCTTTACTTTCAACATACCATTCTAGGCGGTTTTTAATTAAATGTTCCGCTAATTTCATCAGAATTGAAGATAAAACTATGGGACGGTGTGAGGAAGCATCAGATGGGATTTTATTTGGTTTAAGGAATGGCAGCACCGTTTGACGCTTCCATTCAACAGGGATGTTTCCTGTAATCATGATAGAATTAATAAGCTCTAAATAATAACTGAGGACGTCATCATTTACATTAGCAAAAAAGGAATACGGGATGCCATCAATGCCTGGTGCAGAGTCCTTAGTATTATGAATTACACCCTTTAATTCAGTGAGAGTGAAAGGAAGATCTAGCGTCGTATGAGTGTTTTGGTTATTGGATACGAGTGACAGGTTAAGGTTAATAGCCTCGGGCACCCAAGGTGGAGCTAATTTATCGAAAAATTCACTGGCTAAAGAATCAGGAATATGAGAAGGGTTGTTATAAATGGACCTAAATCTACGAATATTGCGCCAGACAATCGTAGGGTGAGTATTCGGTGTAATTGATGAGCAAAAGTTACGCCAAGATTCAAATTTTTTCTTCTTAAAAAGTTTACAACTATCACTAATTAAGTTCGTAACGATTTCAAAATTAACATCAGATATATCAAGGTTATAATTATATTCAGCCTCTTTACGTTTGTTAATAAATTCTGTGCATTCAGAGTCCCACCATGGAGGCGAGGGAATTTTACTAATATTGTTATTTTTTACAGGAAAAACTTCATCTGCCGCTGCGATTAATATGAGTGCTAAAGCTTCAGCACAACTATTTTCATTGCCATCAGAAATAACAGGCAAGGAGCAAAGCTTACTGTCAACAATGTTTCTAAATTTGTCCCAGTCATTATTATTTCTATTTGGTAGTTTATGTTTTAAGTTTGATCTCCTTAATGGTGCATTTGGTTTGGAAAGAGGATAAGAAATCACTATTGGAAAATGGTCACTACCATAAGTAGAGGTTAGAGTATGCCAAGTTAATGAAGAGGCTAAGTTTGGGGAACAGATGGAAAGGTCGATTGCACTTTGGTTTTGGGTGGGATTTGAACGACGTGTGGCAACTCCTGAGTTCAATATGCATAAGTTATGTGAGTCTATTATATCTAGTAATTCATCACCAAAACAATTAGAAGTTGAACAACCCCATGATTGGTGATGGCAATTAAAGTCCCCCAATATTAAGAATGGCTTTGGAAGAAAAGAAAAGAGACTGTTCATCTCTTGAAGAACAGAAGAGGAAGGGTGAGGAATGTAAATAGAAACAAGACAACTGTGATGCACTTTAATAGCTACAATTGAAATTTCCTCACTATGAGGAGGTAATGTAATGATAGAAAAAGGGATAGAATTCTTTATAAGTAAAGCTACTCCACCATACCCATCAGATATATCCCCTCTAATGGTTAAATAACCATTCATTTTAAAAATATGATTAGGTTTGAGCCAAGTCTCTGCTAAGGCAAAGGCAAATGGCTCATATTTGTTTAAAAGATAAATAACATCACTCTTTTTGTTTACTAGACTGCGGCAGTTCCACTGGATTATTTTTTTATTGAAATTATATTTTGAATTAGATCAACCAATCTAATTTGTTCCTATTTTCTAGTGTTAAATGTATGCCTGTCACTTATCTTAATAATAAAGATATCGACTTTTTCGAACATATACCTACATGACCTACATAATGTTTTTATTTATTTATATTGACAAGGTACTATCACGATGTTAATTTTTTTAAACAGTTCTCTTAGCGATTCGCGTCTGTGGAGGTTATAGATGGCTCTGACAGCCCTTTTTTGCGGAATAAAGATAAAATTAATATCTGCAGCCCGTCCTCACAGTAAAATACCTACCGTAAGACATGATTCATTCAGGCGGCGGCCGACGCGATGACACGCGGGGTTGCGATAGTCGTGGAGAGGATCCGGCAGTTGGGTCTCGAGGTGGCTTTGCACAAGTCCGAGGCCATGTCTTTCCATGGGCCCCGGAACAGGCCACCATCGGGATCCCAACTAACGGTAGGAGGGGTTCACATCGGCGTCGAGTCCACGATGAAGTACTTAGGACTCGTGCTCGATAGCCGGTGGAACTTCGTGGAGCACTTCCGACATTTGGCCCCCAAACTGGAACGGACTTGGGCCGCCCTCAAGCGGCTCCTACCCAACCTAAGGGGTCCAAACGCCTCCTGCCGGAGGCTTTACGCGGGGGTCGTGCGGTCCATGGCTACATATGGGGCCCCGGTGTGGGCACGTTCACTGCGGCGGAGAGCCGCCCACTGTCTGAACGCGCCCCAAAAGGTGGTAGCCGTAAGGCTGATCCGGGGCTGCCGCACGATCTCGGGCGAGGCGGCAAGCCTCCTTGCGGGACTGCCGCCGTGGGATCTGGAGGCGATAGTCCTCGCGCGCCTGTATGAGTGGCGCGCGGAGGCACTACGCCGGGGGGAAACCCCGCTTCCGCGGCAAATCGCGACGGAGCGGACGGACCTCCGGCGCGATCTCATGGCGGCATGGAAAGAGCGACTGTCGCAACCCAGCGCAGGGCACGCCACGATAGCGGCGGTAAGACCCCTTTTTGAGGAGTGGCTAGATAGCCGTCACGGCGTCCTCTCCTACCGCCTGACACAGGTCCTCACCGGACACGGATGTTTCGGGAGGTTCCTGCACATCATCAGGCGGGAGGAAACGCCCGGGTGTCACCACTGCGATGATCGCCCCGATGACACGGTGGAACATACGGTGGGTGCCTGCCCTGCATGGGCGGAGCACCGCCGTGTCCTCGTAGAGGCGATCGGCAGCGGCGGCGACCTCTCACGCCCGGCCCTGGTTCAAGCCATGGTCCGGGGCGAGGAGGAGTGGGAGGCAGTCGCCTCCTTCTGCGAAGCAGTCATGCTAGCGAAGGAGGTGGCGGGACGGGAGAGGGAGAGAGTCTCCCGTCCAAGCCGCCGCGGTGGATGCTCCGGGTGTCGGGAGCCGCGTGACGACTCCCGGCCACCGTAGGCGCGGGCCTGCGGGCGGTGAGTAATGGGTAGCTCACCGTCCGATCAAGACCAGGCCCATGCTGGACGGCGCGTACGTGTTCCACGCGCGCCTCAAAGAGATGTCAGCATCGAAGAGGGGGCCCACTAGGGCCCAAGCCTGCCGGGAAAGCGGGATCATCCGAAAGGGGTACCGCTGACCCAGAACATAAAGGGCCAAGGATGGAACACGGGTGGGTTTTAGTCAGTAAGAGTCTGACACTCCCTTCCGCTCCACCCAGAGCGGAAGGGGTCATTTGATGATTTCCCAACCTAAAAAAAAAAAAAGACAAGATGCTATGAAAGTACCTAAAATAGACCAGTCTCGCGGTATCCACGTCTGTTAATTGACGGATTTTCCAAACAGCGTAAGCGGCTGAATTTAGCCACCCTGCAGGTGATGTTAGTTGAGGAGGGTAGCTTAGGGCCAAGCGTGAACCCCAGGAAAACCGTATTTTCGACGAATTCTAGTAACTCCTTATTATTCAATACAACGTGACATTTACCACTTCTAACATTCGGTAACGCGAATCTTATGCATTTAGTTTTCTTCTCATTTAATACCAAATGATTTACAGTAAAACAATTATGAACCATACGCATAGCGTTATTTATGTCGTCAAGCTAGTTATAGATACACTTCACCCGCCTGCTTTAGATTAAGGTAAGTACATATTATAATGGCTCCATTCTAGCAACGTGCAAGCTCAGCGGTCTGTGCCCACCGGATGAGCCATGTACGCATTACATTACTTCAGAATAAAACTCGCCTCCAAATCGGCAGTACGTATTTTCATTTGTATCCTCAGTAAAAATCCTGAGTAATTAATTTTAGTATTAGAAAGGTTTCTCACGCTCCGAAACTAAAAGTAGCTCTTGTGCGTGTCTGTTATTTTAACATGTTTATTATTTTGTTGAGTTAAGTACTTTTAATTATGCTCATAGCTTAATTGAAGTGCCAGCAACAATATAATTTCTTAATGGTACCCATTCAATATGCACTTTTTTTCACTATTTGGAATTACGTGTCAAATTTCGGGAAAATATCGAAAAAGCCTTAAAATTCAAATATATCGAAAACTATTGAATTACGGCCATACATATGGGGTTCAATTTGTTGCATTTTGGCCCCCCTATCAGCTCCTGACGGATATACGTCGAAATACAAGTACTTATTTACTAAAAAGTGGAGTGGACCCAATATTGTGCCCTGCGGTACACGCATTTTGACTTTTAAGCCCAATTAATTCACACCGTTTATTTGAACTTGCAGCAGTCTATCATTCAAATATGATTTTACTAAGCTAAGCGCAAGCTTACCCAGTCCGTCATGATCAAGTTTCAAGAGCAGTGTTTCGTAATTCACGCAATCAAATGCCTTCGATACGTTGCAAAAGATGCCTATTACATCCTGTGCCTCTTCCCATGCATTAAAGATGTGTTTTAATAAGGTGACACCGGCGTCGGTTGTACAACGTCCTTTGCTGAAACCATACTGTTGATCGAGTTGGATTTATATTACTTTTAAAAAGATTGACCATTTGATTTAACATAATTTTTTCGAATACCTTACTGAAAACCGACAAAACCGATACGGGTCTATAATTATTAGTGTCTTTGCTGTCCCCAGATTTGAAAAGTGGAATAACTTTACTGTACTTCATTAAATCCGGGAATACCCCTTGAGCTACACTCAATAATAGATTGACAAACTTTAGTGGACAAGTCCCAAAGATCTTCGGTAATTTGGATCATAAGTTGCTTAAATGCCTTTTTACAGGATTTGCATAATAAGCCTATAATGTTCCCATTGTTGGGACTCATGGCTCTCTCGGTGAGAGTGAATGAGCCACAGGGTTTTTATGTTTAAATTCCATAGGAAAGGCTTAACATTCGCTCTTAATAAATCAATAGCAAGTGAGGGCGAGCAATTTAAAGTTTCTGTAGTTTTAATTGGAATATTGGTAAAGAAAGTTGAAAATTCCTGAGCAACATCGATGATATTAGCTCTAATGAGGCCGTGGGAAGTGTCCAGTGTGTACCTACTCAGTATTGTCTTCTGTTCCTGATCGTTTCATTGTAAATAATTTCAAACTGCTTTTATTTTATTTTCTGCTGATTGAACCTTGTTGCTAATGAATGAAGCTTTAGCCGATTTGCTAACTTATTTTGACCCTGACGAAACACAATTCTTTATATTTAGTTACAGTTTTCAAGTTACTTGAACGTAGGTGATTTGATGGTTTTCACCGTAGTTATTTGATTGTCAACTTATGTTTTTAATGAATGAATTATCAATTTCTTGATTTAATTTGTGTTTATCAAAATAAACTCTACCTATTATTATGCAAAATTATGACTACTTTTGGGTACTTTTCTGAATTCATGAAATTTCGTCATACATATTTGCCAAAAAAGCTCCATCAATCCGTCAGATACATAGAGCAACACGGACCACCGGCGGACCGGAGGTCAGATACGAGGAACACAGAGAATACATTTTATTCGGCCTGAAAAAAATTAAATAATAAAAAAAAATATGTATGTTATATAATATTTTTGGAGTCGCTAGATTTAGTGAAGGCCCACAACTTCTTCGTCATATATGCCTATATAAGTCGTTTTGCGTCACACACCGTACGTTGAGATCAAAATAAACGGCGCCGACTGTCGCTTTATTTTTATCCTCTTTTTTAAATCTGAAAGCGGTCACCTATCTGAAACTTTTCGTACACGTTTTTGGCGTTCTCTCATCACGCCCCACTTACTCATCTATCAAGTTTTTGTGCTGAATATGTTTGCTAAAAAACCCCCTGGGCTCCCCTACCCATAACAACGTAGATCTAAACTTAATGTACACGGTGGCTAAATACTGAGTAATAACGTCAATGTCATGTTTATATCAACCTACATTCCGAATTATGCCATAATCGCTCACAGCGCTCTCTCACATCAATAATTTGCGTTCCGATTAAATTTAGATAATTATCACGAATAATTGTTGACACCTAAGAGCTGTCAACAATTCGGAACGCCCGTGAACGCGCTCACAGTGCTCGCTCAACGTCAACCCCAAACCTGGCACAAGAAAGACGGATTGGATATTTTTTTGAAAATCTGAGTTCAACGCATTGGCACTTCTATTTTTTTGTTCATTGACTCAATCGACTCTGATAATTCAGATTTTGAGTTTGAGAAAGACGATTCATCCAGAGGTGAAGAGGATGACGAAATGCTTATATTAGCGTATTTATATGTGGCAAAAATTTACCCCGAAGAAAAATACCACGAATTACAAATAACATAGATGCAACAATAATTAAAACATATTAATACGCATGACTTTAAAACTCATCAGGTGTTCCGTTACTTCTTCGATTTTACAGCACGATTTCTAAAATACCACCTTCATCGACAGCCTATAATGTTTCCACAGCTGGGACACAGGCCTCCTCACGGTGAGAGGGAGTAGGCCATAATCCATCACGCCGGCCCAGGTTTGGGTTGGTAGATGTTACATGTCTTTCGAATTTTTGGTTCTAGGACATGCTGGTTTCCTCTCGATGTTTTCCTTCACTGTTTTGAGAGCAGTTGTAATGAAATAATTTACACAAAGTAAAGCGCGTGTCTGGGTTCAAACCTACGACCTACAACTCGTAAGTCACGGCCGTTAAAACTGGGTTGCCACCTTAGTTTAAAGATATTATGATGCGACTCAAAACAAGACAGCACAACTGTCAGTTTTGCAGCGCTCACGGTGATATTAATTTAGGGCATGGTTGGCATTATCGCAAGATAGCGCATGTCGTGACGTCATCTATGACGATTCACGGGACATCGTTATCGCGCTCACGCTAATTCGGAACGGGTGTAAGCACGCTCAAATCGATTACAGCGCAATTCAGAACGCACCTTAATTCAGCTGATTGTAGTTTGACAGGTTGGTGTAGCAGTGGTCTGTGGTGGTCTGTGGAAGTGTGAGTCGAGTTCAGCCGAGTGTTTAATCTGTTTTTTTTTATTAGAAACCTGCTCGTAAACGGCGTGGCTAGCAGACTAAATAAAGTGACTTGGTTTGTTATTAACACTTAACTAGAATCGTAATTTATTATGCCAAGACAACATCTCTAATCTGTGTTGATTGAAAGTTATCACCAGTTTTATAGTCACGGTTCTGTATAAATTTTATAATGCTTAAAATTCTTAACATTCATGTATGATAGTAAAGTTTTATAACCCACAGGGTAAAACTACTTGAAAAATCTGTAAAATGTCTAACCATGTGGAGGTGAACAACACTACGGAAAATGTGGTGAGGAAATTTTTTAACCTCAAGGAAATGCCGCACATTGTAAGACCTCTGTAAGTATACATAACAACTTTGATATATTGTTGGTAGACCTAATAATAATCTAATAATAAGAACATTAAATCTAATGTTTCTTTATATTCTTAGTGATAGAAATCAGAAAATTCATCCGGACATTCTTAATGTAATTGGTAATACTCCATTGGTGAAACTCTCGAAAATACCTAAAGAAGAAGGTATAAAATGTGATATGTGTGAGTACTTTTTTAAACATTTTATAAAAAAAATTGGGCTAGTGATGATTTAATATAAATGAATTTCTAATACAACACAAAGTTCCTAAAAAAAATTACAATCTATTTGGCTCAATCCATTGTTTGTTTTAAAAATGTATTTCATTTGTATGATTCTGTTATCAGATGCAAAATGTGAGTTCTTAAACCCTGGAGGATCCGTAAAGGACCGCATAGCTTACCGGATGGTAATTGACGCTGAGCAGAAGGGTGTTCTGAAGCCTGGCAAGTCTGTCATTGTGGAGCCTACTTCTGGCAATACTGGCATTGGGCTGGCCCTTGCTTCAGCCGTTAGAGGTAAATAAATACTAACAATATTTGCATTAGAGTACCTAGATTTCTGTAAACCATTTAAAACTTGTGATGATGCAACAATAAATACATATTTTACTTCTGCATGCGTAGCATGACCACTTCTATCTTTACTCTATGTAAGAACACAAATCACTTTCTTTACAAAAAGTCATTCCTTTCTTTTTTTGAAATTGTGCCATAGAAACCTTTCTACAATCGGTCATTTTGTCTTTCGTTTCTATAGCAGCCATGCTACGCATGCTGTTGTATACTGTAGATTCAAAAAAGGCTAGAAACTAATTTAATGTATTGGTAAATTAAAACGGAATGTATTTAATAAACTTACATCAATCTCTTCCAGGTTACAGGTGTATAATAGTATTACCAGAAAAAATGTCTGATGAGAAAGTGAACACATTAATAGCCCTGGGGGCTGAAATAATCCGAACTCCAACAGAAGCGGCATGGGACGATCCAACTAGCAATATTATGGTGGCCAAAAGACTGGCCAAGGAGATCCCTGATGCAGTCCTTCTGGACCAAGTATATGTTCAATCCGTTAATAAATCTCACATTTATAATTTTAAATGATGTGCAAACAATATAAAAAAAGATGTGGATATATTTAAGCTTGCACCCTAATTCAAATGTTCTCATAAGAAAAATCAAGAAAAACCTGGGCCAAAAGCTGGAGTTATCTTATATGGAAAGTACGAAAACCAAGTAATTTTGAATTGCTCAGTGTGAACTTTCCTGAGCTTTCCCCTTTCCTATCTATGTTCTATGTTATCGGTCTGGTTTCCGCACTTAGTCCTTCAGTGGACCATTGTGCGTGAGCCATGTCGGCCGTCGGTGGTTATTCCAACCAGCCCACCTCCCTCCAGAAGCTGATTAGGTCTCCTGGTCTATTAAGAACATCTGTGTAAGATCTGGGTGTCCCGAGGGTTTTTGACCTAATTTGGGCGACGCCTGTGCACTCGAAGAGCACATGCGCGACAGTTTCGTCAGCCTCCATGCAAGCCCTGCATAGAGGGCTGTCCGTTATGCCTATTGTGTGAAAGTGTTTGTTTAGCGAGCAGTGTCCCGTGATGGTCCCCGTCACCAGGCGCATGCCTTTCCTGTCCAGGCGTAGCAACCGCCTGGTTAGCTTGCCGTCTAGTGATGGCATGGCTTCCTTGGATTGCCTGCAGCCCGGTGACGACGCCCACCAGCTCCCCTTTTCCCCTTTCCTTCAACAGTCATTGTTTTTGTTTACTTACATCAAATTGCACCCACCTAAACATTTACCTGACTTCGACCCATGACCAGGTTTTTGATTTTTATTCAAGATTCAGAATAATGATATAATTGATAGAATTGTGAGTAGCGTAACAAATTGAATGCTCACATACAACCACTTCCACACTAGTTTAAAGTTAGACCATATTTTAGATTAGTTCACCCTCAGTATTGTCATTATTCTAAGCCAAATCAAGGATTTTTTCATGTAGTTCAGCTATCATTGTTTATTCGTTCATAGGCCTCTCGCTATTTGACTTCACCTACGAACGGAAAACGTGCGAGCGAGACGCAAATATTAAAAACAAAACGCTGCCATAACTAATCCCACTGCTTAAGGGTGCAACCAGACCACGGTCGATCTATCGCGGCGTGGTTGCACCCTAAGTAAACGTGGGATGTATACATTTTAAAATAATTGCAGTACAACAACCCGTGCAACCCGCTGGCGCACTTCGATGGCACGGCTGAGGAGATCCTGTGGTCTCTGGACGACGACGTGGACATGGTGGTGATGGGTGCCGGCACCAGCGGCACCATCTCCGGCGTGGGACACAAGATTAAGGAGCGTTGCCCGCAGTGCGTCGTCGTCGGCGTCGACCCTTACGGCTCCATACTCGCTCAGCCCGAGGAGCTCAACGAATCAGACGTGCAAGTGTACGAGGTAAATATTATCTTTCATTCTTCGTATACACCTACATAATGCCTGTGTCTAATGGAGCGACAATGGCGACGCACGTGCGCGCTTTAAATGATCTATTGCCGCGGCAGTCATCCCAATTAGAACTGCACCGTATCATACTTCCGTCCTGCATGTGTCCTCGAAACAGTAACTAACGAACTACATATACATATAATAGTAAGTAGTACCTACATGATAAAAAAAACTAGAATATAGCTAGCATTAATTATAATGTGTGCAATAACTTCTTGACATCTTCGTGTACAATATATCAAGCTGTTCAATACTATAACAGGTTATTGATCTATATCATGTCCTATTGCTATTGTGTGTTTATACAAGGTGACCGAGATAGCATCGTAAAGAGCCTTTAAAGTGTTATTTCGAGTAATCTCTAAATCATAATCAATTCAGCGCGGATGGCTTGCCATGCTATTTCACTATTTCCTTTGAACATCAGCCGTGACCTGCCGCGCGACGTTGCACGGAGATCAAACAAAATACACTGATAAAACGATATAACCCAGCTTGTTGGTTACAGCACATGACGTTAGAGCTAATATCGGTTAATGTATGAAAAATATTTTCATTCCACGAGTTTGATACTCTCTTACATCATCCAGATGCTCTGCATTCGTTGTAAACATAGAGTTATCAATATTTTATTATATGACGATTTGCATGTTTATAAACTAGTCGTAAAAGCAATGATTATAATATTTGGATATTGGAAGATATGCACTAGTATAGATATCCGATAGGTACTTACATCGTGAATACATTTGTGTCACTCGGTCGCTCCAATGAAATTTTCTACATCGTAGGTATGTAGGTAATGCAAGAATAGAATAGATCTCGTAGCGACTGATTTTATTAAAAAATTAAGAATAAATTTTTGCGGGAATGATCAAATCTAGCCATGTCTTTAGGTACTGTATATTCATTTAATTAGAGCTGTTATTAATTATTATCCTTAGGTGGAAGGCATCGGCTACGACTTCCTGCCGGGTTCTCTCGACAGAAGTGTCATTGATAAATGGGTGAAGACCGAGGATCACACCTCGTTGGAAATGGCGCGAAGACTTATCAAAGACGAGGGATTACTATGTGGTGGGCTATTTATTTTTTACTCTCTCGGTTAGGTACTATTTTTAAAACGATTTACCTCTACCCCATCTAAATTAAAAACAAATATTCAGCTGATTAATGTAATTCTCAAAAGCAGGCGCCTGAACTCATGTCCTACAGGGAATGTTGAAGAGCTAATGATTACGTTTCATAATCCTTGTTATAAAAAATACATTTTTTGAATCAATATCGATCTTATATGACAGGTGGCAGCAGTGGTTCTGCCATGTGGGGCGCCGTCCAAGCAGCCAGGTCATTGAAGGAGGGTCAGAAGTGCGTGGTACTGCTACCTGACAACATTCGCAACTACATGACTAAGTTCATATCCGACCAGTGGATGGAGGCGCGGAATTTCCAACCATTACTTAAAAAGGAGAACCTCTCGTAAGTATTATTTCTTCCTTATAGGTAAGTACCTACGCACAATGTTGACTGTTCGTAGGTACTGAGACGTACATACCGTACCGTTAGGTAATAGTTTGATCTTGAAAGCGTCTTTACTTCGTAGCACTAAGGGCAGTTATCGTAATTCAGTGTTAGTACCGATGTGCGGTTGATCGTACCTACGTCAAATAATGAAGTTGACGTCCGAAGCAAGTTCCATTTACAACTCAAGAATTACTTGAAACTACATAGTTTTATGCAATGGAATGGCTTAAAACTAGTTTTAAGTAATGCTTGAGTCTTGAGTGATGTTCTGTAAATACGGGCCTATTGTAAGTCGACGCCAAGTCGAATCATGCCGACAAAATGGCACTACCTTTGTGAATGATCAACCTGCTGTGTTACAAACTTTCAGCCAAAGCCCGGACTACATTTTATTCGTCTAAGATCTATTCGTTTTCTTAACGTAACCTTTTTTTATCAGAATGTTAAATACCAGAACTAAATGCTGATAAGATTAAAGCAAAAACCTTCTGAAAAAATATGATATGCGTGTTTCAACTTATCTAAAGATTCAATTAATGCGTATATAGCCGACCGGAAAATCATATTATTCGTTACAGTCTAGCAATAGTTCGCTAAATTGAAAAGACAAGTTATTTATTTACGACAGAACTGGCTTATCAGTTACGTGAAACATTGATGTTGACCTTCCTTGTCGATAAACTGTAATCAATTTCGTTAAAATTACGTCATATTAAACTTAATCTTCATTAAATGTCAATAATTGCAAAATTATCATCGTCGTGTCAAGGTGTTATCATGTTGTTAAGAATTTTAACACATGTTAGCGATAACTCTGATAATGCCTTTAATAATAATAAGAAAAGCGTTGATAAGGTACGTCTGCTTGTTGAATCAACGCAAACGGGTTAACCGAAGCATAGGTACTTCTTGGATCCCCAGGGAAGACGGTGGCACAGTGGTCACGTGCTGCCGTGCATAGCGAGACTCAGGGGAGGCCCCTTTACAGTCTCCCCAGGGATATGCCTTACAGGCGTGGCACAGGGGGGGTTCCGGAATTGGTCTTTTAAGAGGAACCGGGACCCCCTCTATCTCTATGTGCTGATGGTGAATATGGTGATCACCGGGGTGGTTTTAGTGAGGCAAAAATCCCACATCCCCCGACATCCCTCCCGGAGGTCGGTGCCTTTTGAAGGTTTCCCCCCGAAAACAAAAAAGGTACTTCTTGGATACTAAAGTGCAAGCTAACAAGTATCACTATAGGTACGGTACCTATTTGAAGATAACTTGATGGATATGACGTGACAAACGGTCTGGAATGGGTCGAGTTACGAGTTCGCCCTCCCTTATTTAGGTTCGATGATGGACGTCGCTGCATATTATTAATTAAAAATTCGATATTATTGTTTAATTTAAAGCCTCCCCTAATGAGTTTTTAGTGTAGTGCGATCAAGCGAGCTCTATGACTAACTAAGGAGTAGGCTTAAATTGAAATCCCGAAATAATTGATGATATACGGACGGCAATTGGGCCCATTCCATTTTACTACGAAAATCGAATAAACTATTTTACAGAAGCACCTGCTCTAGCCGGCCAAGGCACACGGCATTTCAACCTCTTTTCTATTTATACCTATAGGTACGCGACTGCTAATAATGTTTTGTTATACTTTATGTTTGTAAACTCATTAGGTGGTGGAGTAAACCAGTGACGCAAGACATGGTGCAGTCTATCAAGAGCGTGCCTCACAACAGCACCCCGACCCAAGCACTCGCCGCTCTCAAAGAAAGTCAGTCACCGCTTTTGACGGTTGTCAATGATAAAGGGTAAGAAATAAGAATACATTGGCTTGTAAATCCGCAGCACAAGCTAGTGACGTAATAATGTACCGCCGTAATGCAAATAAAGAGCTAAAGACACCGACCGCATGCAGTGAACGTTTGGGAATGAATATATAGGTATGCACGCATAATATTGATTTTATAGACCGCAAAAATTAGTTTTATTTCATAGTATTAAATTAACATTTCGCAAACGGATCTTAATCGAAGAGTTAACAAAAACATCCCTGCTTTACGAGTAAGGGAGATTCCAAATACAAAAATCGAGATTTTATTTCACATTTTTGTAGGTGTGATTAATATGAATGTCCATATTGACCACAGAACAGATAAAGAGGTTAGAAGGGCCTTGTGGGCGGGGCAGGCACGCCGCACTTATGAGCAAACGCTCAAAAGTCAACCGAAATTTGTTTCACGGGCTAACAGTCGCGCTCATATTGTGACAACGTACGACGCTCCGTGAAAAACAAAGAATTATGCCGTCTTGCGCTATTATAACGTGTCGGAAAAGAAGACAGGTGTGTAGTGTAGCCCGGGAAGGGATTTCTTTTCACCGGTAAGTCCAAAAACCTTAAAATACAAGTGATATTTGTAATTATTACTATAGTATTATGTAGTTTGTAGATAAAAACGATACAATCGCAACAGTAGTTGCAAAATTATACATTGCTTGCAATGCATGGGTAGCATCTTGTACTAGATCAGTGATCGCGCAATGTATTGCGTTCACTACGAACGTCGCGTACGCCTAGCCAAAGCTGAAATTCGGCGAAATCCATGCTTATCGATAGTGTTGTACCAAGTTGTAAATAATGTCGATATTAAGTATGTGTGTTTGATACAGCTGATTATTATCAGTAATATTATAATTAAAATAACTTTGTTTACTATCACCAATTATTGTTTATAGTGCGTTTTTAATTTAGTTTCTGAGTAGGTTTTCAATCTCCGGAATATTAACAAACATATGTTGACAGCAAAGATTTTGCGCAGCTTCGTCGGAACTGAATTATTTAGCAACATTAGTAATCATCAGGTTGGATTATATCCTACTGCAAACCATGTTACAGACCTAACTAAGGCTATTATTGGAAAATATATTAATTTAAGATTGCACTTTATTTTGAAAAAATCGAATTTAAAAGATAGCAAAGCGCATGTTACTTAATAAATTCGTATTATTTCAGGGACAATAATAAAATCAGCATTTAAATTGAGTTTAAATTATTGTTCAATTTTAAAATATTCTAGTATTTTTTAAGTGAAAACTTCTTTAGGCGCGTTGAGCACTTTTTTTGGTGAACAAAATCATGGAACTCGCGTCATCGTCACCGAACGCTTTCCATGAGCTATATGTATACTATGTATATATGTGTACTTTTTGGGTGAACAAAAAGCGTGAAACTCGCGTCATTGTCACCGCACGCTTCCCATGAGCTATATGTATACTGTGTATATATGTACATAGATATATCTCCTTGCGTTATACATTATATATATATATATATATAAATAAATTAGCAAAAAACCAAAGAAAATTTGAATTTCGCGGCTATGTTAGATGTTCCCCCTTAATTTGACAGTATTAAGGAAAAATTTAAATCTTCATTAAAAGAGGTGAAAGACACAATTAAAGGACTAGAAATAGGGACCAATTAGTTCAACCAGGTTTCAGACTGGCTAAAGTATGTAGATTCATCCTTCATGGGGTACTGTTTAAAATGTTACAATAAAATACCTCCCCACATATTCCAACTGAATGAAACGAAATTTAAATCTTGTCTAAAACGCACACTATACAGCCAAGCATATTATAAGTTGGGGGATTATATCGCTGACAAAAATGCTTGGCTCAGCGCTGGTCCTGCTCTACAAGAGCGCCTAAACGAATCGATTAGCATTCGAAAATATTGTGAGCTGATGAAGGTTGTACAATCTATCTTTGCATTGTATAAATTCAATTTCTTAGTATTGTATAATTGCATAGCACGTGTGAGCACTATGTACCTACTATAAAACTTACTGGGTTCGTCTTTCATTGACTTGAATGTGGCACAGGTAATTTCTTAGCTGCCACGGCTTATTTGAATTGCTGAATGGTTTTTATCTTTTTATTACGGACACTTTTAACGTGCACGTCTTTCTATATCGTTCTCACATCTATTATTTCAACATGAATGATGTAACCACTTTTTTGTAACAATATTTCGATTTAAAAGAGTGTCCATGGAGTGTCTTGCCCGTTCTTCTCCATAGGTACCTACTACGCTTTGGAATGGGCAACTAGCTTCATCTTTCTGACTGACCGAACCCTTGACAATTCAAAAGTGCCTGTAGTTGGTTTATTTGAAATAAATGCTTTGAGTTTGAATTATTTATATGTATTTAGGAAGTCCACACTAATTGTCCCCCTCTTCCCGGAAATATAGAGAAAAATTGCTAACTTATAAATTACAGTAATTTTATCGATATAAGTAATCGACCTTTTGGTCGCCGTAACATGCGTGAGAAATAAATTACCTTTTGCGCGTGAATGAGTGTACGTCAAACGCAGTGTTTGTATTAGTGTGACAACCAATAGCAAACTCACTATCTAAGTGCGTGTGGTTTATTTGTGTGTGTAATACGCGTACGTATTGGTCTCTTGCTTGTAGTGGAGTTAAGGAGTGGGAGACAAGCGGCGACACGCGTTCTAATACAAATCAGGAACTATTTCCTTTCTAACCTGTTTTATCTGTTCTGTGATATTGACCATGCCAAATTACAGCTTTTTAGTAGGTACCAAGAGTCTCTTGAGTTATTTAAGTATGACGGTATGAGTTATAAAACTAAGAAACTAAAAGAGTTCCTGGTTTACTACGGAAACCTAAAAGTCAGTAGGCAAATCACCCACTCTGTAGGATGATTTGGGCCATTATGCTAATCAATCACAAAAATCGAGCTCATGGCTCCTTGGACCACTTGTAGTTATTTCTAATCCTAAAGTACCTACATACATAGCATCTCAAAAATCCCAAAGGATCTTGCTAGGCTGCCTGCACGGGATGTATCCGCTATCGATGTTTTCTTTTATAGAAAATACCTCTCATTCAATTGGTGTACAGATGAGCTTAGTACGATTTTGGTGCGTTCTATGAATATTACTAGTAGGTACTATAATTTTCTCTGTAATGCTGTGTATGTAGGTATACTTAAGTAAATGGGCGTTTATATAATTTCTAACGTGACGCTGACGACTTTATCGTTGACGTCTACGACATCTCGTTAATACAGAAAAGTTAAATGTATGTAATTAATATAATTATGAAGACGCTTTTAAATTTCCATCCACGAAAACGTGAAAGTATCGTAGCAGACCAAACTTCTTTATAAAACCGTCGCGATATTAATAATAATAATCGTTAATTTGGAACCAAACTCTTACGAAATTCTACACACGTGGCATACGTCCAGGGAATGTAAACTCTAAGAAACTATTTTTTCGTGGACGTTAACATCAACAGTAAAATCGTAGACGTCGACGTCCACGAAAATGTGACGTACAGAATTATAAAAATGAAAATTAAATTAATAAATCATTTGAACAAATAATTGTATTAAATACTCCAAATACGCAAAAAAAGAATATTTGACAACTTCTGTCAAAGAAAACTTCAATCGCTATGTTTTACATTTACATCTGCCACAACAAAAATCTAAACACAAACATGTTAAAATTTTCTGGTTTCGCTTTCAATTTTAGATGAGTGTATCTAATGTTTTTCTTCTTTCTATGTCTACTATTATATACATTCATAGTGGTAGTTTTCATAGCGCAACTTCAGGGCGAAGACCAGCGGATGCAATAACAAATGTGGAAGCTAGTTTACCTATACTAATAACAGAGACTTATTCGTGGTAATAATCTTCACTCGTCAAAGAAGGTCATATCTATTTAATAGCTCCACTTCGCACTTGGCATAGGCGGTTCCTGCTCTCCAATATTTTAAAGTAAAATTCATGTTAAAAGGTCACATCGCTCTGTGAGTGTGGGATGAGGCTACCTACTTCGGAACATATTTTCTTTTACTGCTCCAATAATACGTTTGTGCTACCTATAAACATTGCACGCCCATATTATAGTGAGCTTCTCGGTAAATAATCTTCACTCATCAAAGAAGGTCATATACAAGGTGGCGCGTACCTTATCACATTAAATTATACATGGTACACTTAGACGGTATCCAAAATTTGAAAGAAATCCATTCACAAAACAAATCAGCTGTGCCTTAAATTTTGTTACACGTAGCTCGACAAAATGTATGGAACAGCAGATTTTTTTAGTGAATGGATTTCGTTTAAATTTTGCATATCATCTAAGTATACCATGTAGTCGATGTGGTATTATTTAATGTGATAAGGTACGCGCCACTTTTTATATTTAATGGTCCCAGTTCGCACTACACGGTCATTCCTGCTCTCCAATATTTTAAAGTAAAATTCATGTTAAAAGGATACATCGCTCTGTGAGTGTGGGATGAGGGTACTTCGGAACATAATTATTTTCTTTTACTGCTCCAATAATAACACATTTGTGCAAATACGTTTGTGCTGCCCTATACACATTGCACGCCCTTATTATAGTGAGCTTCTCGGTACGCGTGTCCGATGTAAAACTATTTCCTGCCAAGGAATTATAGTTATTTGGTACATTATTATAATAAGTGATATGTTATGTTTTAGATCTGTGATCGGTGTGTTCACGGCGGACAATGCCCGTCGACGACTAGCCAACCTGTCGGGCTCATTGTCGGAAGCTCTCGAACAATTCACCATCAAGAAGTTTTACAAAGTAGACCTTGCTCACAAACCAACACTAGGATTAGTCTCACGTATGCTCGACATTGCCCCATACGTTGTTGTTGTTAAATCAGGTATGTATCTACTTAAACATAATCAAGTATCTAATTTTGTACATATGTGTCATTAATTTTCGGGCACAAAGTCAAAAAAAATCTTGTTTTTCTATTTGGGGGGATGCGCTAAGGCAACCCGCGAATGTTCTGGGTTACACTAGCGCGTTCGACTTAAATATAATAAAGTAGGTTGGCAAAGGTTCAGTATCACCATGTTTGCTTACAGCATTATGGCGATTTCAAAACATAGGCTTAGGTAAACTCAGTTTTTCCCGTTTCTATATTTATTCGACGTTGATTACACTGTCATGCCAGTTGCGAATCCCCAAACTCGTGCTTGAGATAGGTACGAGCCTCGTTAATCTCCGAGCCGTCACACCAGTGTATTGCGCAAATTATTTTTTTTGTATTTCTGTATACTTCATTATTTTCATGAGATTTTCGTCATGAGGGATTTCACCATTAGTTTAGACGTGGTACGGTAAACCGCTTCACGTCACTAGTGACACTTGAACAACAAAAACCACCTTCTTTGAAAATATGTAACAAAGGCGTTGTCACAGTTATTATCGTGGTGCGGTTGACTGTACTCACCACACGACTGATCAGGTGCGCACCGCATTCTCACCACTCCCAGCGATTGATTCTGACTAAAGCCACATAACAAAATGGTTAATGCTACAAGATGTCGGACAGTTATTTATGAATATTCTCAACCTGAGCTACACGATTACTGACAAATGCGTGCACTGACTAGAAAGGTCCACTCAAATCCGTATGGTGCTTTCCTCAAAAGACCATTACCGTCACCAATCGACACGGTCCTCAAATGACCTGACCAAGATTATTTTTCTGGAGTTCTATGTAGGTACTCATTGACATTGATGAGTTTATAAATAAAATGACATGAACATTTGCTTTGTAAATTATTACATTATTTTTACTATTGGGAATGTGAAGAGTATTTGGTTGATTTTTACTTTTTTATCTCAGTTAATTTTAATCATGGTTTGCCAGTTTGAGTAATTTATGCGACCTACCCAAATGTCCTTTCTTTTGGTATTGTTCGTCGAATCGTTGAGCTCCTTAGGTTCTGAGTTGAGCTGCACAATGACAGGTTCACCCAATATGTGTGGTTCTTTCCTCAAAACACCGTTTCAGACACCAATAACATGATCTGACCAAGATTATGACTGAACTTTAAAAGAAACTGAACTCTTGAGTTTGTTTTGGCCTTTCTTCTCACAGTAGTCAGATAGGAAACGCCGACCTCGTCTAGTTTTTAAAATATGATTGACGTGTAAAAGCGTTTGTACAAACCTACTTAAATAAATAAAATCATTTATCATTTCATTTATAACCATTGTTTTATTTTACAGATGCATCGACAAAAACTCAGAGCTCAATTGGACTGTTCACTTCAGAAAATCTACTGATGAATATCTCCACAGAAACCAAATACATGAATGGAAGCTAAAACTTGAAACCAATGTTTACAAGATAACCAACTGATAAACACCCATGATGTTTTTACATTAATATGCACTGACGTAATTTTAGCTTGAATCAAAATTCAAGGAAAGAATAATTATTGACTGTGAACTAACATTTCATTTTCATAAACTGAACGAGAATATAATGCTGTCAAATGCTGCTGTTTGTCATCTCGAAATGTAAATTATTGTAAATAATTTTGTACAAGGCTATTTTATACCTACCTACTTAGATTAATATCAGCAGTAAAATGGTGGAAGCCCAAGATTAAACTTCACATCAACATTGATGATTCCAAAACGGGAAACTAATTAGTAATTAGACAGTATTACTTCAAGAATTTAAATAGTAAACACATACAAAATTTAGTTTATTTTAAAATAAGTATAAATTTCTTCCACAATCAAATTAAACAGCAGTTGATTTTATTGAGTCAAACCACAGGCCAAACATAAGATGAAATATTATTTTAAGTTATAGCTGTTATCTTCTTTAATCTGGTAATAAATATGTTTTTGATTGGTTTTGTGATTTTATTTGTAATGTGTGGAATTTTTCTAGTTTTAAACTAATGCAGGGTGTGCACAGGTAGAACCAAGTTTTTTCAAGCAAGCTCAATCAAGCTTTAGAAAACAAAGCTAATACTTTTTATTTGCGCTAAACATGACACAGAGGGAAAAAACAAGTTGGGGGCACATATGCATAATATGTGTACTAGGTGGGGCAAAAGTACCTAATGTGAAATGTCATAATAATATGAATGTGCCTTAATCATTATAAGTCAATGGCCTTAATATTTGGCATCATAATGTCATTGTGATTTGATAAGGAATGTACATTCTCGGACTAATAATCCTGGTCCGAGAAGACGGATAGAGAATTATTTGACAATGCAATGGAGCGATACACACAGTCACACAGCTCATGCAAGTATGGAGATTCTGAAACACCAATTACAGGGCCGTGTGATCTCCCAATCTGGCAATTTGAACTGGTCACACAGTGCGTACACCGTTGGAGGCGCGGCGGAGAGAGCAATTGAAGACAACGATTTAATAATTATAAACCTTAAGTACCTTGGCTGGCTGGCGGTCAATGACTGGAGAGTTTTAACTAGTGCGGAAGCGCGGACGGATTCCCGAGGGGCGCCAAGAGCCCTCGAGCGGCGAGACGCGCGGCGGCGCGCAGCTACTCCGAGCGCGCCCATGTATTTAGTGCTGATCGATACTACGACGACCAACTTCTTTCTTTAGAGCTTTTTGAAATCTCGCGCTTACCACCACAAACCCTGCACTGCAAGAATTTATCATTCATTCTGCATGATGATTATTAATAAGACTAGGAATACTAAAAAGCTGTTGGGACAGGGTGACGATAATAATTGTTCGAACAAACACCGAATTTATTTATAAACTCACTTAAAACAATTACAAAAAGTTGTCAATAGGATAAACACGGCGTCTCGACTCGCCAGAACAAAGGGACACGAGGAGACAATCGCGAGAACACTACAAGTTGAGTGTTCAGTGGTTCGAGGTTGCGTACAAGACTGATTGATACATCGGAAATCCATTCCTATATATATCGATCACGAGTTAAAAGTAGGGAGGTCCCAAGCTTAGGGCCTTTTGTCTTTAAGTCATAAAGTGGGACATAATAGCCCGTCGACTGGAATTGTCCATCTGTTCGGGGAAAAAACCAAGATTTGACCCTAAATCTGCTCCCCGAGTGGCTGTCGGTGAACGTGGGTAAGACGCAGGCGATGGTCACCGGCTTCGCGCGCCTCCCACCACCCTTGAAACTTCAAGGAGCCGACATCGAGTGGTCGCCCCGGGTCAAGTACCTGGGTGTCACCATCGACCGTCGGCTCACGATGGGGCTGCACGTCCGCAAGGTCGCCGCACAGGGTAGGGTCGCCCGCAACCTCCTTAAACCAGTGCTCTCGTCCCGCCTCCCGGCGCGCGTCAAGTTGGGCGTGTACAAACAGTACGTGCGCCCAATCTTGACGTACGCCGCCCCCGCTTGGTTCGCCCTCACGAGCGAGTCGAACCTAAAGCTGCTCCGCACGCAACACAATAAAGCGTTGCGGACAATAGTGGACGCCCCTCGCTTCGTGAGGAACGACGTGATCCAGCGGGACCTCGGGATTGAGGGCCTGGATGAGTTTGTGCGGCGCCTCGCGAAAGGAATGTTCGCGCGTGCCGACGCATCTGCTTGGCCCCATGTCAAGCAGATAGCGCCTTGGCATGCGCGCCCCCCTGACGCGAGACCCCTACCCCGCGACCTGGTAGCGGACGACGACCCCATCCCACCGGACTGACTCCCGAGTAAGCCGCATCCAGGTTACACGCGGCTTACTCGAAACAACTGAACTCCACAACACCACATACATCCGTTGCGTAGCGTGTGCTAGGTTAATATAGGCACGTTACGTAAACGAAATACAGACACCCACCTCTATACAGGCGCCTAAACACACACGTGAATGCGCGGCGCGGGCGGCGATTCACGTAGACACTGAGCGGTGTTACACAGTACAATACCGCTCACACGCACACGACGGCTTCTTAGCCCGGACCGTGACCGGCTAGCTCTGGAAGCGGGACGGGCGGGAGCCACACACCCTACTCTGTAGGAGCGTCGAGTCGGCACCTTCGTCGCTGGTCGTCCCCCGCCGGGCCTCCCCCAGGTAACTGGGGGTCTGGGCGCGGGAGGCGAACAGACGCGAGCGCACGGCGCGGATCTGCCACTTCGGCCAATGTAATTAAATAAGTGGTATCTATATCATAAAATATTTATATCTTACAGGCAAAAACGTATTAAGTGGCACATCCAACATAAATGAGATTTCAAAGTCCAGCGAATACCGTGGGTTGTGCCACATCCGACCAAATTCAGAAATTGTAGTTCAGTTAATAATGTCAGATCTGCCATTTCCGACAAAATGTTGTATTATTTAGCGGTTAACAATGTTGCTTGTGCAGTTTCTCATATTTCCGATACACTTTTGATAAACTTGCATATACTACTACGTCAGGTAATTAATATTTATACGTCATACCAAAATTGGTTGAGGTACATTGACTATTGTTCACTTTATACATGTTTAAAACTTTGAACGGCCGTACCCTAAAGTAGCGATTTTTCACATACGACTATGTTAATTGCTACGGTCGAATTGTTTTAAGTGAGTTTATAAATAAATTCTTTAAACAATTACAAAAAGTTGTCAATCAAACAAAACTATGTTCGTGACATATTTTTATTATTATATTTATGGTGATGGAGAAGATTGTTTTGCATTTGCTGCAAGTATAGCTCCAGGTGCAGGATACGGTCTCATTTGATACAGGGAACCAGTAGCAGTTGAGTCCACTCCTGTCTTAGCATGGGTGTCTAGCCCAGAGGTCCAGCTTCCCCTCGATATGTCAGAATAAGCTGCAGGGTCCATCGGATCTAAGTCATTGTCTTTAACCCGCAGTCTTTTATTCCTATGATGCACTAAATCTTTCTCTTTCTCGCGGCGCTTCTCTTGTTTTTTCTCCTTATGTTGTTGCTGTTGAGGTACTTCTTGGTCAGAAGCTTCACTGCTGTCATCACTTTCATCACCTTCCTTCAATAATCGCTCTTCGCGTAAATGTGCAGCGCTTTCAGTAGGAGTTGCACGCGGGTGAGCAGGTGGCATCCAACTAACCAAATTATTGTGAACATTCCAAAAATAATGCTGACCATATCCTTCATCATACACTTCCTCCCAACCCGATGGCAAGGGCCACAGTTCCAATGCCTTTTTTTTATATTCCATGTAGGTTTCGCTAGGAACTAACTTTCCCGTTTTCCACCTTTTTACACAATACTTAGAACACTCGTGGTAAATATTGCTTTTATTTGGACAACTTTTATGACCTTTGATGGGGTCAACATTAACACCCTCGATGCCTTCCCAAAAGTGTTCTTTATTCACACGCTCATCAAGTTTACCGTCATAATCTTCTGCAATGATTTCTTCACTGGCCTGTATAGGAGGAGTTTCATTGTTAGCGTCGGGATCTGCAGGTTTTGGTATCAATAGTCCTCTTTTAGCTAGACGCGCGGCTAAAGCTGGTGGTAGAGGCATGGTACGAAAAGTAATTAAATTATTTATAAAAAAATACTAAAACGACGTTACTTCTTAGCAGTTCTTTAATTTGATTGTCATGGAATCATCACAAAACTTATATACTCAAGAGGGAATCATGTAGTCTTGTTTAAAATATTAGGTTTATTTTATTAGAATAATAAGACATTTCACTTAGAGTTGTCAATGTCAACCACAGATAAAAATATTTTTTTTTTTCTGTTTTGCCAAACAGCACACTGCATTTTGCCTCAGGTTAGTAAGTTCCGGTTCGTGTCAATGTAGAATTCACTTCTTTCAATCAAATGAATCTGACCAAGGTCTTGGGAGATTTACCGACTGAGGTGCATAAAGTTAGGGCCTTTCGGTGAAGTGGCTGCCACACTGCAGTTTCATAGTACCTACATAAAGCACACAGAGGGTAGAGTACCTAAGTAAATTATAACAGTAGTACATGTTGTGATGAAAGTCCCTGCAGGAACTACCGCTTGGCTACCTATTTCTGCCGCCTAGCAGCGTTGCCCTATGTCAGTTGCACTGATGACTCACTGCATTCTTAACGCGGATGTAGTATTGCAGATGTCTATTCCATAGGCGGTGGTGGCTGGTGACCACTTCGACTATCTGATAGGCCGGCGCGCTTTTTTGCCGCCGTAAAGAACAGTATCTGTAGTCAATAAGTAAGGTCGATCGCCCATCTACAGTTTTGATAAAATTCCGATAATCCAATGTGATTTACATTATATAAGTATTTATTGTCACTTGAAATCGGTCGCCGTGAAATTAGATTTTTCAATGTTTTTGTTTACAATGTGCAGGTCAGTATCAAGTTGAATGTTGATCAAAATATGCATTAGAATCAGTAATACAACTCCATCAAGTTGAATGGGCCTCAAACGTCATGATTTCTGACTGACCGGTTGGCGCAGTTGGTAGGGACCCTGCCTTCTGAGCCGCTGGTCCCGGGTTCGATCCCCGGACAAGTTAAACATTTGTGTGCATGAACATGTCTGTTTGACCTGTGTCTGTGTGTATATGTATATCAGTCATCAGGTTACCGTAGTACAGGCTCTGCCTAGTTCGGGACCTGAAGACCTTGTGTGGATGTTGTCTCATATTATTATTATTTCCTTTATTTCATTTACATACATATCAATTACATTTTTAAATATTTTTATAAATAAAAAGATACCAAAAACATTTAAAAATATAAAAAAATAGTAGCCCACCGGTATCGGGAACAGGGTCCAAGCTACCGGCGGCGGCGGTCAGGGCTCCAGAGAGAGAAACTTCCTAACAATGCGGGCCGTGTCCAGAAGTAGGTACCGCTTTCTGAATCAAGCCCTTGATCCAGCTGCCTAACTTAATTATTATTATTATTTCATGAAATAGTCATTCAATAGGGTAATGTGAACTTAGAGAGACGTATTGATGATTTTTATGATTATAATTCTAATAATAATGTTTGTTACGGCCGCAAATCATATTTAGATCAACATACAAGCTGATACTGACCTGCAAATTGCAAGAAACTTAAGAAAATTTGTATTTCGCGGGCTAGGTACCCTAACGCTTTCTCCTTAAGTACCCTACCTATATTAAGAGAAGTGATGCACCGAAGACCCAAGCGTAGATCTCCGTCCGGTGTAATTGCACAATGACATGATGGGGTTCTTAGGGCCAGGAAAAAACTTACTTTACTTTACTGGCTAGCTACATAGTTGTGTGACAGACAGTCAGATGGAGGGGCGTAGGCTTAGTACTATGGTTCCGTTGTCACGGTGATGTTTCAATACGGAACCCTAAAAAGGAATAATGAATATTATAAAAATCTCACAGTAAATGCTTGCGCGATGCAGGATTTTCGTGACGTCAGTGTGATGCGTAGTTCGCATGTGGCGGTGTTGATACCGCTACAAATCAAAGTAAATTTTCCTACATAATATATATATAAATATATATTTTATAAATTCATTTTGCTCTCTTCATGCAATTTATCTTGCGAGTCCTATGACGTATAGTATAAAGTAAGAAAATGCTCATATTTTGAGTAATATTCTTCTGATTGCCGACAAAAACATGATAATAAAATAGGTGCTTTATTATCTAAACGATTGCTAGAGAGAGGTAAATATGCATTTTATAATTATAATTGCGGCGATGACATCTCGAACTCAATGGACTGTAATTGTCACTATGAACGATTCCAAAGCAAGAAATACACCAGTACATTCTTGAATTCTGAAAATAATGAAAAGTATTGAATAATAATAATTAAAACACAATATATGGATACTATAAACACGGTGAACCATTTTTTCAGCCCAATATAGCCCTGTATTTAATAACTAGTAGATGGCTCTGTAATCGTTACTTTATTTATTTACTCTTACAAGACTTTGTAAAAAAAAGTCTATAAGGCCACAAATCCACACAGTTTAACACCTGGTTTCTGAAAGGATCGATATACAAAGTTTCAGTTATTGGATGTCTGAAATAACGTAGCCTAATCAACCAAAGCTAATTTTTAAGTTGCTTTTCAGAAACCGGATGTGAATTATTACAAAAAAAAAACAATTTTATCTACCTACACACCAAATACCTGTAATTTTAAATAACTTCCATCTCCATTACCTACTATCAACTACGATACAATAGCCCTGCTGCAATACAAAGGCTACTCAATTACTATAGATAGCACTACCTTCTACTCTGCTTTCATACTGACGTCATCTTTTTTCTTTATCGTTTTCGTTCATTTGTTTTACCTAATAATGCGTAATGGTGATGCTTATACTACGTTTCTTGCTACTGATCGCTATCTACGTTACAAGGCAAGCGGCATCGATTTACTGAATAGCAGTTCATGCGATGGCCTTGATAGAACGGAAATAATTATCACCTGATAATAGATGTCTTCACTCACCACTGGCGACTGATGTGTCACTGCGCGACACCTTGGTTGGAAGCACGGAGTCGTGGAACTCTCCAGAATGCATTAGAATCTTATCCGATGAATTATTATCTTCATTTGAAATGAAAGGAGTGACAACATCCATTTCATCAGAATTATTTTTTTCTATGGATTCTTTTTGTTTAATCGCTGATTCTGCATTATCAGAAACTATCCTTTCTAATGTGATATTCTCAGCATGGGCTCCTTTGCTACCTTCTTCTACGTTTGTACTTTCGTGCAAATCATCTTTTACAACTTTAATTTCTGCTTGATGCTCTACCGTTATTTCATGATCATTAAGTGGCAATTCTTTCACGGAATCCACATCTTCGCTTAATTTTCCACTGTTAGTACTTGGTGGGGATATAGATTGTATAGCATCTTCTCGTTTTAACTGCTTCCGCCTTTCACTTTTATCATAACCCAAAGGGTGCAAGTTGATAGACGATGGCGGGCTGCTGTCTAGAGACAAGTCCATTGAAGTGATTAAACTTTCATCTCTGCTTAAATAATGACCTCCTTCGGGAACAATATGAATATTCAACACTGTTTTATTCTTATTTTGTTCATTGTCCATTTCTAGCGACGTAATGGATAGTTCGTTGGAATTACTAGCAGCTAAAGAATTCGTAGAAATTGTCTTATTTGAATTAAGTTTATTTCTAACTAAGAAACCCCTGACATGGGCTTGAATGACAGTTGCTGCACTGGACAACGTAGAGGAGTCGTCAGTAGATAAAGAAAGAGACTTTTCTTCGTTTACAGTTTGCAATACTGTATCCATTCTTGTAATTCCATGTGATCTTCTTTCGTTCAAAGAACCTGCAATAGGAAACTCGCATTCTCCCTGGAAGACAAAATTCGCATTTTTAAGAACTAAATATTAACTGAAAGACAATCACATAAATATTTTAAAGAATTACTTACCTTATTTTTGTCAACTTCATTCAAAAATATTGTTGCATCGTTTACCGTGTCGTCGAAAGTAGAGGCTCTGCTTTTAAAAAGGAACGTCCGAAATACTTTCTGTATAGTTACTGCTGCTGTTTCCAAGTCCATGTTACTATCTTGATTATGAATTTGAGGAGTTACATTCAACTTTGTTGTGTACTCATGACCACTGTAATCAATATCAGTTTTTTCTTTGTTGTTGTTTTCAATCAACTCTATATTATTAATTTGATTTTGATGTTGCATATTCTCCTGAAGCTCTTCACGCGCAGAAATTACCCCGTTTGTATTAGAATTATCTTTATTGCCTTTGGATAATTCAACGTTTTCAGCGTTATGTTCCCTTAACTCACCATTAGAGGATTCATGTGTAATAAGTGTCATGACATCACTATCGGTGTTTGTTTCCAGTAGTGATTCCAGCATGTCTGAATTTATTTGTGGATCTTGTAGTTCCACAGTAGGCGATTCTTTATAAGAAATATCAAATGTGTTTGTTTCCTGAGGATCTTCTCCATTTCCTTTTACATTATCATCATTATTAGTCGTAAGTTCGACGTTATCTATAATATTTGACCCGTTCGTAAAATCGGGATCAATATATCCTTGTATGCTTTCGGTATCATTTGATTGGGTTTCTTCTTTATTAGGTGGCAAGTTGACACTGTCAATTTGAGTTTCGACAATGTCGTTAGATATTACATTTGCTGGCTGTGTAACTGAGTTTTGATCATCTAAATTAGCGGTATTTTTCAACTCCAGTCCTTGATCTTGGTTTGTATTCATAGAATTAATTGGATTTGATAAATGTTGTTCAGGATGAGGAGAGGAATTTGACGAGGGGTCAAATTCCTGCAAAACACCAGCTTCTGCTACTAATTCTGAATCTTCCTGTAAAGATTGTGTCTCAACGTGCGTTATTTCTACATCTACCATAGGTGCACGAAAATTATGTAACATTTCTACTTTAGCAGGAGTCTCGGCCTCTGGTAGCTCGTTTAAAGTAGATTCTTGGGTAAGTATACTTTCACTTATTTCATTAGATGGTTCCGCCAAATTAATATCAATTTTTGACTCGTTTCCTGCATCCTTGTGTTCAGATTTTGTATATTTTTTTACATCGTCATCTTCTTTCGTTGCTAAATCTTTAATTTCTTGGTATTGAGGATCTTCACTTGGTGTATACAACTCATGTGATAATTCAGCCTCTGATGAATTACCCAAATCTTGTTCATTCTGAGTAGGCTTTTTAAGAGCATGAACTGCTGTAGGTTCTTGTGGAAGCATCAATGAGTTATCATCTTTAATTGTTGGAGTACCCTTTATTTCATGACACTCGCCTCTCTGTTGACTTAGTAAGTCGTTATTGTATTGTTTTCTTCGCTGTTCTGCCCGCTGCCGTACTTTTTCTTGGGCCTTGGCAATTTTTTCTTCCAATGTTAATGTTTTCTTTTGAACTGTAAAGTTATTAAGCGCGTTAATTAATAACTTTAAATCCTTTAGCCGTTTAGTTTTGCAGTAATCAATCATCATGAACTAGGTACTTGAATTGAAATATAAATGAGTCGATCGCTCAAGCAGTCAGCGTATTGGTTGCAACTGCCATTTCTCGATTGTGACTACTTGTGACAAAACTCAATGGAGCTATTCATTATTCAGCTATTATTACATTCTGACAAAATGTAAAAATAGTGGAATTGAGGGTAAGTTATAGGAATTTGAGAAGTGTGGGAAAAGGTTAATTGCTATGATGGTGAGACATTGTGATAGCAGCATTATAAAAAGGCGGAGGACCGAGCGTTTGGCTGTAGGATAAGTCGGCAATAGCAATTACTATAAAAGATAGGGAAGAACATTTTTCTGCGCTTCAGGCAGCCATGGTTAGTAATAAAATATATATAACTTACGAGGGCCATCTCTTATCTCCAGTAGCTGTTGCACATGACCGGCACAGAACCCATAAATATCCGCTGGATTGTTTTTCAGCACTTCCCTAGTTAATCCTTCTATTAACTCCACCAGCCCTGAAGGCATCTTTGGTGGGGCCGACCTATAATATACTCGAGATCCAGTTAGCCTCATTGTTTTAAAGTTTAATGTAATTGTTAATTGTACAATATATATGTAAGCTAATTCGAGGGCGAATTATTTCACCTAGCACTTTCAACTACTGCTTTTTCGACGGATTAGTGTGTAGTCCAGGCAGTGTAGAAAACAGAAATGAAGGCAATCGTGTGTAATATCAGTCGCGAACACCGTGAGCTTTAAATGTTTGGCCTGCGGTAGTCATAGTGACGTTAACTTGAACTTGATTTGTTGCGGTGTATCGATCGCACGGGGTTCGTCGAACGCTCTTGTTCAATGACTTATTACAAAGGTCCAACAGTCACGACCGTTAATATGAAATGTTAATTTTCAAAGGCTGGTTAAAACTTACAAGATCGTTTGATAACGTGATCGTTTTTGAAAATGTATTTTTAAGCGTCTTAGCAAGTGTCTAATAGGGCCTCGATTTGAAATGAAAAACCGAGTAATGTGAAAATTTCTTGTGTATTTCCAATGTAGTTTACGCAACTGAGTAATCACTAGGGGAACGTTATCTCTGGAGGACAGTAGGTGAGACGGGCGAGCGAGGCCAGCGCTTACTACTAGCCGCCGCGGGGCGCCTACGCTTACATTATGTTTACTTAAAGAATTCAATTCATGTGAGTCAACTTTTTTATTTCCATACTGTGTTCTATAATAGTAATTTATATAAGATCATATATAATTTTTGCAATGTTAATACATTTTACATAACAAACATCTCCATAGTGTACATACATACACACGCAGTAGCGCTATGTCGCGGCGCGTATCGGTATATACAGAGGCGCGGACGCGTCCGGCACTGCGGCCACTGGCCTAGCCGCGCCCGCAGCGCTCTACAAGTGATGATAGAAAAAATTAATTGCTACAATAATATCATACAAATTAATGACTATTCCCTTACAAATTATTATATCTACTTTTAGCATTGTTCTACTCCAATATAATCCAAATTAACTTTTTAGTTTTACCGAGCTGTATGCATGATACATGAATAGTCTCCAGTTCGCTCAGACCGATTTTGCCCAATTAAAGTGTTCCTCTCCCGCAGCTATGTATAGAAATCACACTGCTATAAATTTATAATAAATAAATGCCTATTTACACTATGTAACTATACAAAATGATAGTACGACGAAATTACATTATTGAATCGAGCATCTAATTTAAATGAAAATTTCATACAACGATCTACGGGCGCGGGCCGAGACGGCGAGGTCAGACGCGGGCCGCGCCGCGACGTCCCGCGTACACTAAACAAATTACATTTTTAATTTTTTCTTATTCATTTTTGTACAATCATATTCAGCCAAAAGCTGGGTGCCCGATTAATACATTTATCGGTGATCCGAAATGCGTTACAATCGATCATGCATCAATAATACATACAACTTTAACTTATTTAAACAATTTAACAATATTAAAAAATCCTAAAGTAAACTAGAGACCTATGTAAACGTATATAAAATAGTAATAATCATTATGACAGTGCATCGGGATGCGGACATATTAACATTTAGCACTATTAGTAATTTGTAGTCACACCGAACATGAGTCGATGCGGTCCGACGGCGCTCGCGAGCGAATCGAATCCACAGAGTCATCGGCACGACAGCGTATCCGGACGACCGACCGTTAGAGGTATTAAAAATTAATAACGTCATTAACAAAAATGTAATCGAATAGAAAATATCAATACATAGCTGAAAACAAATTCAATCGCATTATTCTAGGTCGTGGATGGAGGGTGTGGTCGCGACACTTGCTCATCACTTGGCGAGCGCCGGCGCGCCGCCCGCGGCCGCCTGCCGCTTGTGGCTGATCTCCAGCTCGCTCAGCCGCTTCCACAGCTCGTCGCGCTCCTTCTCGCGCTTTTTCTCTCTGCAACAACACAGCTCTGTTACACGGGGCCCGCTCATACCAAACACTCCAACTCATGTTTAACCATACTCGGTGTAGAATTAAAGCAAACAACAAAATCCGTTGATTGATTTGTTTGAAAAATGCATCTGTTAATCAACTGTTGTTTACTAGATCAACGCAATGTAAATAAATCATTGAATCGTTAAAATAAAAGCGATTGTCAAATGTGTTGCTACGCAATTAGGCTGCGGATGCACTATTGACAATAACACACTACTTAGACTAGCAATGTCCATTTCCGTAGCAGTATCCGTCGATCGAAGTGTTGCATTGTCATTTGGTCCAGATTGACAGGTACTTTGTATGAAGGTACAGGATAAACGACAAATTGTAAATGTTGCGTGAATGGACTTTCAGGCCACTATTTAATGCAAAAGTATGCAAGTACTTTACAAGAAGAGAAACAGGAATATACAAGTAAAGTAAAGTTATAAAATAAATAATGATGCACTCACTTCTGCCGTTCCGCCTTATAGCTAGCAGTGAGCTCATCAAAGAGCTTGGAATTCATCTCCATGAAGGTTTTGAGCACATTGTAGACTAGCGCCACTATGGTCTGATTCCAGTGCTCCTTACTGATCCGATACAGCGCGGGGAACATTATAGGCATTATCACGTGATTGTTTTCTTCCATCAGTGACATTATATATTCGTTGTTCCAAAAATAGAGTGCTCTTTCAGCCACCTGGAAGTAATATTTATATAATTATTATTTTTATGAGCTTTATGACATGGCGACCCCCTGTTCAACTGTACTATACTCGTGTATAAACATCAAACAGCTTCCAAGGGTTTTCTTAGAGTTTAAATATCATTTCTATTCTGTCGCATGTATGCTGGAAGAGATTTCCTTAGAAATAAGCATCACCTTTGTACCAATTTTTCTGTTATTTTCTCCTTGTCCGTTTATATAAATGTGTATACATAAATGATTAAATAAGTTCGTCAGGTTTGCAAAAATGCTTTTCGTTATGCTTTTATATGACACTCAAGTTGTGCCCGCGGCTCTGCGCGCATTATTAATTAAATACACACTCACTACTTCTTTTCATATGAAGCAGGGTAAGCAGGAAATACAAAATACCCGTGCTACAATCGTATAATCATTTGCTTGACCCGAAGTCAACATTCATGCATCTCGTTTGTCACACTTACTATTAGGTACAGACGCCAGCACATCAAGCTACTACAATCTGTCAAATTTCTTTAATAGATTTTCAACTTTATCGCTAAAGCATTAAGGTTCAAGGTTGATTAGGAAAATTTGACAGTTTCGGGTAGCTTGACCTGCTGGCGTCTGTACCACTATCGCCTGTACTCAGACAGTCGTCCTCAATTACAGTATTTTTAACTCAAGAAGCGCCAATGTTTTCTTACTGTGGCATAATATTTTTCTAGGTTTCAAAAAGCAATTAAAAAATACAATTAAATAGCCTATTATTGAATACGCTACAGTGGTAATTATGATTTGTAGTGATTTTGCTGATTCATGAGTTTAGTATTTTTATCTCACGAGCGACGCCCGCTTTATTTGTGGTTACCAAGTGTACAAACTCAAGTGCAGGAGCTCTCGGTATCTGAGACAATGGCGTAGTCTGAAGTGCGTGTGTATATGTATGCATGAGTGTGTTACGTGCTGACGCTACTGGTCTTCACGCACACATTCACAGCGTGTTTGTACAATTGGTTACCACTAGTAAAGCGCGCGTCGCTTCGTGAGATAAAAAATACTTATACTTAAGAGCGTTTACTCGGTCCGTGCGCTGCTTGGCTTAAAAACGTGATTTTTCAAACCAGATTGTCCAACAACCACTAATCTTACAAACATAAGAAATACTAATAACTTTAGGAAATATTGTTGTCTGTTTTTCTAATTATGAGGTTTCTTCGATTAATACAACATTTGTGAATACCATCAAGATAACTGAACAGAGGTTTACTTGATTTCACTTTCAGTGTCAATTTCGAAGCTAGTAATATCTGAAATTACTGATAGATCTAACAAACAATTTTTTTTATCTAACTGGAAATATCCTTAACAAAATTTGTAATTAGAAGGATTTTTTATTTTAGACTCATATCTTAAGAAATAAAAATCCAAAGAATATGATTTTTTTAGAAATTGCAGTCGATAAAATGATTATTTTCACCATCTACCTTACTTAATTTAATATAATTTATACTTATTTATAATAGAAGAATGTCTTCTTTATAATTTACACCAAAAAAAATCAACAAAAATAACTCTATTATTTTTCTATAAATATTTTAAAACTACTATAAAACTCTGCGTACGAACCGATTCAAATCAGTCGGCAGTGAGCCTTTCCAGAGAGCGGACACGTCGCTGGGCGGTCTCCCTGACCCCTGTTGACCTTTGTCGTGCGTACACGGATAGCAAACGTAAAGTGTGACCGTCAAATCTTAGTACTTTGATAAGTAAATTATTTTATTTTTGATGACCAGCAATATTGTGTGATCGTAAGTACTTCCTTACTACATATAACCGAATTTATTTGATAGTGACAACAAAATTATGTTTCAGACGGAATGGGAAATAAATCAAAGAGAAAGAGAAAATGGAAAAATTTTGAAAGTATGACTAAGGCAAGAGCTAAAAGGTTGGTTATGTTATATTAGCTTCTACCCGCGACTTTCAACCGCGTGAAATGTACTTATTTTCGACTAGTCAAAAGCGCCTGTACCACAGATTATTATGTGCAGTTGATGGCGCGAAGGACACTTGCGCGAAAAGACAAATGCGCGCATAGACTTTTGCGTGACATGGCCACCGAGGTTTACTCAGTAGAGTAACCATAACATCACGCCTGTTATTTTTATGTACTTGAAGGTGGTTTTTTTTTTGGATTTTCCGTTATGAGTGTCGTTTTCATGGTTTTCGGGGTCGCTGATACCGAAAATGTGGTCAAATTGAAAATCCAAGATGGCGCCGAGGAAAATTTTCTGCTTTTTCATCATGGGTGTCGTTTTCATGGTTTTGGGGTCGCTGATAACGAAAATGCCGTCAAAATGAAAATCCAAGATGGCGCCGACGAAAATTTTCGGTGTTTTCATCATGGGTATCGTTTTCTTGGTTTTTGGGGTCGCTGATAACGAAAATGTGGTCCAATTGAAAATCCAAGATGGCGCCGAGGAAAATTTTCGGCTTTTTCATCATGGGTGTCGTTTTCATGGTTTTGGGGTTGCTGATAACGAAAATGACGTCAAAATGAAAATCCAAGATGGCGCCGACGAAAATTTTCGGTGTTTTCATCATGGGTATCGTTTTCTTGGTTTTTGGGGTCGCTGATAACGAAAATGTGGTAAAATTGAAAATCCAAGAAGGCGCCGAGGAAAACTTTCGGTTTTTTCATCATGGGTGTTTTGTTGTTCCCCCCCATGTTCATAGTGTAGTAACATAGTAGATAACTATTAGTTACGCTAATTACGTTAATTAAAAACGCTACGCACGACAACCTACCCTATTAGAGTTCACGCACACATTTGCACGTGTACTTGATGTGTATTTGATTAAGTAGTAGTAATAGATATTATAAATAATATTTTACGAGCGTTGTATGAAGTGTCCGATGTGTGATTATAGTACAAGTGTAACGACTGACGTTCGGTTGACTGTGCGTATTACGTAGATTAATTAGGTTTAGTCATTGATAGAAATGCATTTAATTTTTTTTTTCAGTCAAAAAAATGTTTGTTGTTTGCGGTGTGGACAGGACAGGAATTCGCTGTGAAGACCACAAAAATTACTCGAGACGACGGCTTTTGGAAAACAAAAATGCAGTCCAAGTTATTGGAATTCTACGATAAATGTCTATTGCCTGAGATGATCGACCCAAGAAAAAGTCGGTCAATGACAATTAGAGATGTGCGATTTTAAAATTAAATACTTACTCTAAAGTTAGCTTGTTTTAATTTATTACAACAGTTCGATCCAAAAAATAAAATCATAAAATACATCCTAAATAAATAAGTATCAAAATTATTCGTGCTAGCGGTTTAGCGCTCATGCACACAGAGAAACCATTGTACTATTGTAGTGTGCCGCAGCGCGTACGCCGTTCGATAGATCGTGTACATTTTGACTTGGGCTAAATCGAACCAACGCTCTTAACTCATGAATCTGCAAAATCACTACAAATCATAATAATCACTGTCGCGTAGAATATTTGACTGTATTTTTTTTATTTATATTTTTGAAACCTAGATAAATATTAAGCCACAGTAAAAATAAATTGTTAAAATATCTCAAAAAAAAGCGAAGTTCTATGCGTTTTAAAGTCGATGCTAGACAGAGACGCGAGACAGAGAGCATTATTATCATCTGACTCACAACACAGGAATGCCATAGTCATTTCGCGCCATTCCGTGCATTAATAGATGAGATAGAAGAATAATTTCAAAACTTCTGGTAACAACTGGAATTTTACAACCAATGTTTTTTTTTTTGGATATCGTTTTTTTAGTAACATCTTTAAAATAAGTATTAATTAATGTATATTTTTGATAGTAATTCAAATACTCTATTTACCTTGCAGAGGCTTACCATATATGGTTTTGGTTGGGGCAGGTAAACGTCCTCCTGACCGAATTTCGGTCACAGTGGCCCATTACTATTACAGCCATAGCATGGGACAGGTATTATTATTACATATAGCCTAACTAATACTTTTAAACCGCTAAATACACCCAAGTTTGGTAGTCATTGTTGGGAATATTTAGCAGACAGCATTTTGTTATAACTTTGTACCAAATATGATCCATCCCAGCTAAGAGATACAGGGACAAATTAAATTAGTTAGCGAAACTCCGCAGACGTGATTGGTATCGATATCTGAACAATATAAAACAAAAAAAAAAGACCATACCTTTGTTAGGTATGACATACCTCCTTACTAATAAACGTCGTATAGTGTCTGTATAGTTACACACCGATTTCTCTCTTTCAGTCATCAGTAATTTGACTTTCGAAAGAAGAAGACAAAGAGTTGTGTAACTATACAGACACTATACGACGTTTATTAGTAATACCCTAAGTATTTACTTGAAATACTAGTTTAAAAAACACGTTTTCTGATGTAAACACACTAAACGTGATGGGTATCATAATCTAAACACGATAAAACAAAAAAAAATATATCTCGTACTTCAAGTAACTACACTACCAGCGTCAGTTAACCCAAAAAAGAAAAATGTCTGACGATTTTCGCTAGCTCATTTAATGTGACTTGTGGTTGATGTTATTATCAGCTAAAGAATCTGCACTCACAAGGCATCATTATCATAAGTCACTTTTTAATCACGACTGATTGAGCAACATTTAAAAAACAAATTAAAGTTAAGAATCTTAAGGAGACATCCTTCTAAATATGTTCTGGCTATCTTATCCGGCAGATATATATTTATTAATTTATTATTAAAAAAATAGATATCAAATACTGTTTAATTTATACCCGGCCTCGTTTATCAGAAGAATATTTTTCCCAAAGTCACATGATTTTTTTTTTGACGCTTTTCGATGCTGTGTTCCAAATGTTATTAAAAAGTACAGTGCGACTCGTAGTATTGGGCCGCCGACTTGCTGAGTGGACATCGTTCGTCCGTGTAATAGTGTGCTCTACTGTTTTGCGAGCAGTGGTGGCCCAGTGGTATCGGCCCCGACTTACAAGATGTATGTAGGCAGGCGCTTTACTTTGTCTAAACAATTTTACCACCACTGTTCTCAAAACGGTGAAGGAAAACATCGTGAAGGAACCGGCATAATATCCTAGAACCAAAAATTCGCAGACATATGACATCTACCAACCGGCACTGGGCCCGCGTGGTAGATGACAGCCCACTCCCTCTCGAAGAGAGGAGGCATGTGTCCCAGCAGTGGAGGGATTATAGGTTGATTATGCCGTTTTGCAGGTGTTCTAGAAGGTTAATTGAATAAATTCTGAAGGAGTGTGGCATGGTTCAAATAGTATTCTTCTGGGGTGTCTTTCACCCCAAAGCAATTTTATTACCACAAACTTAATATAACTAAATATCTACTTCTTAGCCAGGTTTATAAATATAAACAATTAATATAAACGTTTTTTGCTCGAATTACTTCTAAAAAAATACTCGAAAGTGCCTGACTGGCGAAGGTATAATATTTTTTTTCAATTTTGCAGATTATTTTATTAATTACGTTTCTTTTGAAACTAATGAAATCTAAAGTGAAACTAATCAAATACGCATTATTTTAAATGCATCGGTAGGTAACCTGAGTGTAATCCTTTAGAAGTATGAAGAGTTTAACCTGTTCAATCTTAAAAATACGTAAAAGGGCACTTACCTGAAAATGTGGACTGGAAACACATTTAGCTATTTGTCTGAACAACGCTTCCTGTATTTTGACGAATTGAGCAGGCTCAATTACATCCAATATCTCCTCAATTTCGCCCAAAAACATCACCTGGAAAGTACAAGATTCTAAAATCCCTCAATCTGCACAAGATTAACAATAGATAAAAATACGATGGGAAATGTTAACTAATAATAAAGCTGAACACTGTTTGTTTGAACGCGCTAATGTCTGGAACTACCAGTCGGATTTGAAAAAATAATTTTGCGTTTGATAGCCCAGTTCCCGACCATGGTTCATATTAGGGAAAATGCTAGGCAGATGATAATAATGATTTCATAGCCCAGTTCTTGAGGCCATTTAACATCACGCTAAAACCCTTAGGAACCAAGCAAAAAGAAAAAAATCAGAAGGAACGCTAAGCGAAAACGAAGTAATAGCGCGAGCGGGCGATGCGACGCGACGCTGTGGGGCGGAGGAACCAGATATTCCACGCGGACGAAGTCAAAGGCATAAGCTAGTAATTGTAGACGTCGCCGTATAATTGTGAACATCGTTAGTTTATAATCTATCTCGCGAGATTATAAGCGATCGAAAATTGTGAACTGCAACAAACAATTTACAATTTAACGCATTATCTTTCGATAGTTTATAATCTGTCCATGGCAAACCGACAAATTGCATGCTCAAACTTGCATGCGACGGAGTGCACCTTGCGCTAATACTAAATAGCTAAGTAACTGCGACCAACTTGGAAGTAGCGCTCGCCGGTCGCTGCCGCAGCTCCGCTCAATGCGCCCGCTCGGCTCGCGCGCTATTGGTCACAGTTCTAACCTAACCCATTTGGTTGGGGTGCCCTGGCCTAGTTACTGCGACCAATTCGGCTACCGCCAAGACCGACAAATCAGGGACAGTTCACAATTTTACGGGTGATAAAATGTCGGACAGATTGTGAACCCTGTCGGTAAGTCCAGGTTCAATCACAGTTTGATGGTTTGACGTGGATAGATTATAAACTTTCGATAATAAATACGTTATATTGAAAGCAATATGGCACAGTTCACAATTTATCGTCAGTTTACAATCTCGCGAGATAAAATAAAAACTAACGGCGTTCACAATCGTACTGTGGCATATATTTGTCGTATGAAGGTAAAGGTGCGTTTGTATAAATGAGTCCATAAATACCTCTTTTTGCGAACATGTTTTGGGCCAAAACTTGAGAAGACCACGCACAACATGCTCCGTAAGTGTGGCATCCTTCTCAAGAAATTGCACCACGCAATAGGCGAGCTGTGCATGGTACAGGGACAGGCACTTCACCTTGTGCAGGGGCAGCAGCACTTTGACCAGGAATTGTTTGTGCTCACTCTTCAATGGCAGGGCAAATCCATTGATTATACTGTAATGAGAAAAATAACATTCTGAATCTCAGAACAACGTAATAAATTCAATATTATCACGATATTTTGGCTAAGTAAAAAACCACAGTCAAGCCTATGCCTACTGACCTTCCCAATATTTCCAAAAGTTCGCCCACACCATTAAAATGTTCCGTTTCATAAACAAATCGTAGGAATATATTGTTAATCTGCTTTCGTATGAAGGCTCGCAATCCCAAGAACTTGCCGTAGATGCGATGCAGCACCGTTTTTAAGAAGTCGCGCTCACGCGGGTCTTCGGAATCAAACAAATCTAAAAGCTGCAAAAAAAATAAGTATACTATTAAAACTCCGTCTTAATTAAATAAACGGAAAACAAATGAACACAATAATATTTGCGGGCTTGACGCAGAACGTCCGATACGCAAAAAGTCCGGTTTTCATTTATTGCTTTATTTGAAATAGGTACTAAATTCAATCATACAGTAATTAACTTTGACAAGTAATCTGTAAATACAATAACTACAAGTAATAACACAATAATACAGAACATTCTTAAGTCTGCTTTTATTACAAAAAAAAAAAAAAACTAATAATAAGAGTTAAATATTTGTATTAACGATGTAGGACTGTGAAACACTATAAAAATTAAACAAAAATAACTGTTCGGGGGACCCCCTCGTATCATACACTCGTATAAAATAAGAAAGAGACAGACATAGAGATAGAAAGCAAGTCACGTAACGCTTTTTCTAGCAGTCAACTTCTACCGCAAGCCGCGTTATGGAACTTCGTTCCAATAAATATCTCCTAAATATTATGTACATGTTACTTTTCACGATATTTCAAATTTTAAAGCAATGGAAATCGAAGGTTTTGCGAATCGGACATTCTGAGAATATTACTGTTTTTTTTACTGTCTTTTTTTAGCGTGACGTGTTTCGAGTCGGATGTTCTGCGTTACTACCATAATTGCGTTTGTTCGGCTCTTCTTTTCCTGAATGTATATTGCAAATCAATAATTTATAAACATTGTTTTGAGATGCATCTTGGAAGCCACCATCTGAGCGTCATCTCGAAGCAACGCTTTATACCTCATTACATTACACACTGTGGATAACTCACTTAGCGTTGTATCTTAATGAAAACTCGCCTTATTGTATAGTTATTCGACCTCAGGCCATACTTCATTATTATTGGCAAGTATCAACCGGTTGCTCAAAATATAAACCAGGTTTTGATTAGAGCACTAATTGAATGCAGCATTTTAAAGTTGCCTAGGTTGACGTCAGTATAACTTTACTTATGTTCGATCAAGCAAGAATACACTTATTATTATAAAACGAAGGTCAAATTCATGCGTTTGTGGCGAAAGAAATAGGATTACAAGGGAATATCTGAGTTGGGAATAGATTACACATAACTATGTATGTGTACAAAATGTAACAATGAGAAAATAATACATAGCGGTGTGATGATGACACCTATCAGTTATCACAAGTTTATCTCGAGTATATCTACTCATTTATAAACTATTTTTGCCTACATGGATCGGCACTTTATGATTATTTCATATCCGCGTAATTTTATTCTTAAAGCCATTTACAAAATATTATTATAAAACCACCTAACAATTAGTATTCATTCGTTCATACCGAACCGATAACACACTATCACAGAAATTCCATATATCACTGGGGCTGACAGTGGTCGTGCTCATCACAAGCGGCGGCTGGCTATTCGTTTGGTGAGAGCGCGGCCTTATCATGCCCCTGCACGCTGCCGGGTGTCCGAAATGACCGGTTTTTCGTGCGTCAAAGGAGAACGCAAAGTATCCTATGAAGCCGTTGAGTTTGTACCAACTGCCGTCAATACTGCCACAAAAGTACGTACTTACATGTTTCGGTTATTATCAACTTCTGTCGAGCACTTCTAAGAGCGGTGCGACTTAATTACATATAATATTATTTAAACAACTATTTACCTGCAATACAAATTTTTGGTCGATGACTTTCTTGCCAATAGTAGGCTGAAAATCAGTTGACTCAAGGAAGCGCAGGAAGAATTCGTAGACTAGTTGAAGATGCGGCCACGAGGCCTCCAAAGTCGGATCATCTTCTTCAGGATCAAAATCAGGATTTTCACTTGGCGGTAGAGTGCGGAATAAATTGGCCGATATCTGCGACAGAATAGATAATATTTATTATTCATTAGGCGTATTCAAAACCAGTCTAAATTGAGAGCTCATTTTTAAACGGCCAAAATGTACATCTTTAAAAATCACCACTAGACTATAGCACTTCAGCCGAGCACGGTAGGTATGCCTACCAAACACTGTCTTGATCTTGGTGCGTGCAATCAAGGCATTGCTAGGACTAAGGTGGCCGGCATTCGAAAAACTGAGCGTGCCGCCATGCTTATGCGTTATGACTTATTAATAGAACATCTGACTATCCAACTTCTGGAAATTCAGCAGCGATAAAGATTGAAGATTGATTTATGGTTTCTGCGACCATCACTTTTTTATGGTTTCTGCGACCATCACATTTTCGCATCCTATTCTGCTGGTGCTGCTGGTGGTCCTAGCATCCTTCTGCTGTCGTCACCAGCACTTTACGTACTAACCCGACTTTAGCAGGCAGGTGAGTCAAAAAAAGTGGTGGCAGCAGAAACCACAGATCATATCAGTGCACAAGCACGCACGATAATTACGCGAATTTGTCGGGTGGCACCCGTGGTTATGGTGATCTTATTAAAAACTGTTATAAACTCGTAAACCTAATGAATTTAACTTTGCGAAATATAGGTACCTAGTTTTGAAGACTATTTTGTTTATCTCTAGATTGAACAGACTGCTAAACTTTATTATAACTTGGGAGTATGGGACTGTACGTAAATCTCTGGGGACTACAAGCATGGTACAATGTTATGAATGTTTATCTATAAAACTTTCCAGATTATTTTCACTCAAAAGGTCTGATATTCTAGAAGCTAAAAACAGAACACAAATTATCGTAAGTTGAATGGGTCTGTATTTATATTTGAAACTTTTAGTACAAAAAATCTACAGCAAAAAGTAAAGGTTTTCATTTTGATAGGGTAAGTAGATTCTGTGATAGAATTGAATATATTTTTATATATCCAGTACCATACATTGGGTTAGGATGAAATCATACTAACAGGCAAGGATTAACATGTTTCTGTATGTCTATAATTTTCTGTCTCTAAGAGGCGTCATTCTCTAGCTAGGGCAAGAAGTCCGCCCACTCTTCCGCACTCAATCGCATCGAAAGCGCTTTTACGTGGGAATGGACTCTTCGCTCTAGTGAATTACACTTTTAAGATACAGAAAGGGATCCGTTCGAGGTAGAGGGCAATGCTGATTTGTGCGTAAGAATGACTAAAATGTATGTAGCACTGTTTTTTTTATTTTTATTTACCTGGTTGAAACTTTAATAATTACGCAAGTTCAATATAATATTAAACATTACTACTACCTATGAATGATTTTTAATTACGTTCTTAGTCTTTAAGCATTCTGAAAATAAAAATAAATAAAATTACTAACGAAATGTAGTACCTATCGTGATAAATCATAAAAAATCGGTGCGAACGGAATCATACCAGTTTATACAGAGTGATTATCGAGATCGCACATAAGGGTTAAATCGAAAAAAAATATGGGTAGTAAAACAAAATAGGATGACCTCTATTTTGGATGAATAGAAAACTGCATTTTTTGTTTTTTGAACAAATAAAACAAAAAGCATGCAGTAATGTGGATTATGGAATAATCAATACATACAGAGTGGATTTTTTAAATGATCTCAGTAAGGGCAGGTACTTCGATCGTTGTAGCTACACGAAAACGTTCTGAGGAGACTATATCCATAAGTTATAAGAGTAATTAATTGCTAACTCCATTAACCGAATTTGGAAAAGCAGCCAAGTGCGGGTCGGTCTCACACACGAAGGGTTCCATACCACCGTAAAATATTAAACGCATTTTTATATTAAATATTCTAGTTAAAAAAATGAGCAAAAAAACGCCGAAAAACACATGTTTATTGTATGTTTTTCCTCTAATTCTCCTTTAAATTTTAAAATTATTTTATTTTTATTATTTGTTGTTATATAAGTCTCTGTCTACTTATTATAGCAAAAGATACAGCCCTATGACAGACGGAAGGACGGAAAGCGGAGCCTTAGTAATAGGGTCCCTTGGGTATTGAACCCTAAAAATGGTACTGCCAGCTAGAAAAACGTCAACTCTCACTTTTTATTTTTATGATGTCAATCAATACAGTTTAAGGATTAAAAGAAGGTAAGAGTACTAAAAAAGCCGCAAGTCGCAAATATTAATATACTATCTATATTATAAGAATATACAATTACTTTTCATGAGGAAAAGGTACTGACCGCTATCCCACCTCATAGATCTTCAATTAAACACTTTTTTTGTAGTTGGATTTATCATGAAGGTAAAATAATTTAAAACATTCTGTACTGATAACAATATGGTTCTTATTTTGAAATTCACAGTGCTTTGTCAATAAGAGACACATTTTTTCGCGATTTGTGGCTTTTCTAGTACTTATGTTACTCCAAGAAGAGTCTTTTAACCCTTCATATAACGTAGATCCACGCGAGACACAATGGCTGATTAATTGTGTCTATAATTACGGTATTCAACCAGTTAATCCTTACGCAACTGCATTGATTGGTATCATAAAAAATAAAACGTGAGAATTCACATTATTCTAGCTGACTGTACCATTTTCCAGGATCTGTAAATGCAGTTTATATTTACTCAAAAAGTTAAGGAGGGTCTCCTGAAAATGTTTTCCTGTAGCTACAACGGTTAAGGTACTTGCCCTTACTGCCCCATCTTAAAAATCAACTTTGTATAGACTAAGCTGACCTGTTATTGCAAGATTGTCTGTTTTCAGTCTATTTTCATATATGTCTGTGTACTAATCCATTTAACTGGCAAATAGGCCACATTAAGCCCTATTTTATTAATTCAGTATTATATAAAGTTGTAGTTTTATTAGTTACTCATTTTAGTAGATACTGTCATCTGCATGTACATGTACATAGCATCAAATTTGGGTTTAGGCGCGATTGGTCCAATATTAAAAAAAAAACAACTCGCAGGTAGGTTAGGTTAGGTTATGTTAGAACTGTGAACCCACACCGCACGAGCCGAGCGAGCGAAGCGAGCGGTGCCGCGGCAGCGGCCACCGAGTGCCAGGGTCCGTTTTAACACAAGAGAATTTAATGTTTTGCTTTTGGGAATGAGCTAGTAAAACAAGATATGATTATGAATAAAATACTAAATATAGCACAATATATAAACATAAAAATGTTTAATTTCGGAACTACTTTATATTGGACTAACCACGAATTGGACCAATCGTGCCTAAACGAAAATTTGGCATTGACAGCGCCTGTTGTAGCAGCATAGGTGCATCACACCAAAGTTACGTTTTGTGGAGAAACAATAGCCAGTGTTAGTGGGCAACAATGGATAACAAAGCATTTACAAATTAAGTAAAACTTAGTTTAGCTAACAATTAAGTAAAGCTTACTTAATGTTATCTAGTTGCAAAATGTTGCTCTACAAAAAGTATTTTTGGTGTGGGTGCACCTTAACAATGGTTTTCGTAGTTCATATATTACCCCTGTCTGATGACTGTACTTAACATTTTACTTGATCTACACACCTTCCACAATCTTTAATATATTTCATTAAATCATTATATTCTTTCTGTTATGATCAAAAGGGCTCTGCTTACACTTACCATTTTAATAATCTCTGGGTAAACAGGTTCAGTAAGCACTCCACGTCCTCCAGTGATGTACTCTACAAGCTCATTGAGGGTGGCACGCTTTATCTCCTTCCCCTTCAGATCAGCAACCGGGTCCATGAAATCAAATGCCACGCAGCATTGTCGCAGCTTACGGATGAATAGCTCCTCTTGCTCACTGCTTGGAACATCTGAAAACAATTGCATTAGTATGAGCATTTTATATTTTAAGCTTGTACTTTGTAACTAAAAGGATAAACTGACTATAGTACCAAATTCATATTTATCCTTTTGTTTTCCTACAGCAAATGCCCGAGTAGACTCTAATTAGAATATACAGAGTGGCAGGGACATTGACATGCAAATTGTAACCAAGAATTCAGAAATGATTCTAGTGTCCCTAGTGTAAAAATTTGTTGTTTCATAGAAAAGTGCAATACCTACACGATCAAAATGTATGGAATAGTTTTTTTTTTTTAAATAACCAACTAAAAATGTTAACCCAGGGGGGTCCAGAATCATGTACTGAATCCATTAACAGTTTGTGTCTGCCACCCTGTTTTCTCTAGAGATATTTGTACTTTAAATAATAATAGATTTAATTTGCATTTTCTAGCTACATAATTATAACTTTGTAAATAATAGATAATTCTGATAAGAAATTATGAAAGCTCAGATGTATTCTTGTGATTGAAGTGGGTTTAGGTCAATTAGGCATGGAACTTCACAGCCTTAAAGCCTTTAGCTTCCCAGTCCGACAGGCCATAGCTTGTTTGCCTTAAAAATAACTAAAATGTAATCATTCAATGAACACAAGCATGCTAATAATGTATTATCTGATAAACACTATCTACAGAAGGCTCTCATTAGAAATGAGAACTCAATATATATCCTTCAATCCACAACTAATGTGCCAAATTCCAACGTTTTTATTATCAGCTATCAAATAGATACCTGTTTTTATAAATAGTTTCAAGATCTAATGTACCTACATACTCTATGTATGTAATAAAATGCTTAAGCTAATACAATAGCAGGGCAAAAGCCATCTTCTTATCTCGTCCCTTTTGTAATATAGTTAGCTAGTAAGCCCCTTTCGGAGAAGTCATGTTCATACTACTCTCCTTATGGGAGTATTTTGTAAGTTTGACATTAATTATGTGAGACCCATCTTAAATTGTCATGCAACAGACAGAATATTCAAGATGTAACAACATTACACAACACTTATCTAATGCATTAAATTTAAAATATTTTTTAATTTAAGTTAGACTTATAAATGAAATACCTACCTACTACAAAATGCCTTTTTATTTTAATGTTATTTATGAGTTTTGTACCAAAACTGAGCTCAAAGGATGCAATAAATGCACAATCAATTAGGAATAGATGTGTTGTTTAGTTACACTAAGACATGAGATCCAAATAACAAAATAAATATGAGCTAATTTAATTATCATATTCATGGATAATGGGATTTACAAGTAACACATACATTTAATCAATTGACCATGATTTAGGTATACACATTTTTGACACAGAAACAATCTAACATAATATAATAACTCCTTCAAAAGTTGTTAAATTTCTCTGTGTATGATTTTTGGCATAACATTGTATAATATGTTTTCTATGTAGCCCAAGTCAACATTCTTTCTTTATGTAAACAAGATTTTATTCCTAACCTATTTACATAGTTCAACGAAAATCAAGGCAAAAGTTCAATGAACTAGCAACATTAGAATGAAATTTGTTTAATTAGCAAAGTTTTAGGTATATACTTAGTAAAATTGCAAAGAGAACGCAAGATTTGCGTAAAAATTGGCATAAAATTAATTGGACCCACCTTTGAGCAAGGGCAGTGCCTGAAGCTCAACATCTTGCGTGTTGCGGTATCGAGAAGAGCCCTGAGACTTCTTGGCTTTTTTCTTCAGCGACCGCTTGGCGAAAGGGTCAATTCTGTCCACAAAGGTTCCCGAAGACATTTTGGTAATATAAAAGTGTCCCAAATGACGATAGGTAGACGACGATCAATGCGAAAATTGTTTTGTTTCAAGCAGAGTCATGATCTGGCCCAGTCCACGATACGAACGCGCACTTTCCGTAGGATGCACAATATTAGAGCCTAAACAAACAATTCTTCGTCACACATGACGGTAATGGAGTGGTCACACTCAGGCCATTCTATATACACTTCAAGATTCCACAACAGTTACGTAATTTTAAACCGTCTCTATCACTAAAATGACACAAATACAGAAAAGAATAATTTGATTCACAAATTTAGATTTATTTTCTGAGGCGTGTCACGAATAGCAGAAGGCAGAAGTCGCTTAGACATACAAGCCTCGTGTAATATCAGCCGGTCAGTCAATGACAATATATTTTCTAACAATAATCGCAAGATATTTTTTAAGTTTTGCTTGTAATAACGCGTAAAACAGCGAATCAAAACGGTTATCGTCTTTCCTGGACGTAATCGGAAACTATAGCGGTGATGACACGGAGCAAAACTTAACACCAAAAATCTATCACCGTATTCTCGCCATCGCTCACCATCCGTTTCGACTCTAAAACAGGGCGCATTTTAACGCTATACACGAGATTATTTTAGAATGTTGCACTTTCACAAGACTAATCCAACGTATATGCGACTTTTTTCACTACGAGAAGCGATCAATTTACAAAATTTGTAACTAAAAGATTAACATCACTGGTTTGCTGCGAAAACGCTACACTCATACAAAAGTACCTATTTCTGAAAATAGATGGAGATAGAAAATGTTCAGTTAATCAGTCCAAATACTTTTTTCTGTATTCGTCAATACCCGTAATAACAAATTAAATTTTAATAAATCCCGAAGTAAAATACGTCATATACAACTCTAATATAGGCAGAATGTATTAAACTTTTGTCTAAAGAATAATAAGCTACGAAAATGTTTATACGTGTTCCGGTTGTAAAACGGAGCAAATGTACAGATAACAAATAATTTATACAAATATAATAGACAATAGACTAAGTAAACCTCTAGGAGGAAATAAAAACAAGGTAGAGAAAGAAATATTCCGATACCTCGCGAAATTAAAAAAAACAATCGATATTGTTCAAACGATGTAAAATAATGGATAAAAAAAGCACAGTTACCACAATATATTAACGTCTTTACATTTAGCCTGTGTCCCACAGTGTGCCACCAGCGTGTACACGATATTTCGAATCCATGCAAACAGAACTTTCCGAATCGATCGCTGCGATCGAAAATTGCTAAAAAGGTTATGGTTTCATGTGGTGCGTAGTGCATGCATAGATACATTACACACCACAATGTCGATGTCCTACGAAGGGACGTCGCATGCGCTTGAGTAATATGAACAAGAAACAGATTTCCGGCATCCTCTTTACAAACACAGAAAATCCCCAGAAGAACAGTATAGAGGTCCAAGAACAAACGTTTAAGGCGAGAAGACATAGTCTTCGTTTGACCCATTGAGCTAGGAAAAACAGACCCCAGGAGCATCTGTCATCCAGATAAGATCTCAATCTAACTAAATGAGGAATTAAAGACACTTCTGAGTGAAGACCTAAAAACGCCACTGATGACGCGATTAATGGATCCACCTAAAGTGCCAATCTAATATAATACAATAATTATTTGTATTTCTTATATTCTATCTATCTTATATCAGAAACATCGCTTAGTAGTTGAACCTTTGGGTACAGTCAACCGCTAGTGTACATTATACGTAAATAGAGTCGACACCTTGTGAAGTCCTATAGTATGTACTTCTGTGATGCATGCATACCATTAGCCGGCTACAAGCACTCGCTCAATCGTGCGTGAAACAACAATCATGCGTGAAAGAGCTCGCGCTTAAAGATCTTGAAGGAAATGCATGGACTCTGCCTATGGTGCCCCTTGACACGTACGCTCTTTACCGTTAGCTTTATGCTACTTTACGCTAGGTACGTTTCACTATGTTTAGTCTATATTGTCGCGATAAGGTGAACTTCACTTCGCGCGCTCTCTCTCCCTCTCGCGCACCGCTTTACGTCTCACTGTTAAACAGAGAGCTCGCAAAGTGTAGTTTTATCCCGACTATGTAGCCGTAGCATTACATTAGAGTGAACAGGATTGTGCACAAGCAAGACAGCCCTGCACCCACCCACAGATATTCATAATCACTCGATTCCGTCTCGATTCGCTATCGAGTTCCATTGATAAGGTTCGTTTAGGGGGAACGCTACAAGATGGTAATTTTAACCGTAGAAAATGTTTTAGTGCTAAATAAATTATTATTATTGTTAGGTATTACGTAAAATAAGTTAAGTTACTATAAAATATACATATACATAAATTTTATATACTAATATAATACATAATTATATTTTAAAAAGGAAGCCAGTGATAATTTTATAAAATATTATAATAAAATGTTTTCATTATTTCGAATAAACTTTAAAGACTAAGTCTTTAGTCATTGCACTGACCTCTTTAATAGAGGTCAGTGACGCGAAGGTATCTTCTAAACCGTAGACAGTAGGTAGTTTTCTCTGTCTAAACGCTATTCACAAACCGAAAACAGGATAATTTTATTCTTTAGTCATTGATAATTTTGCATAGTCAATGTAATTTTGGCAGTTCAAATCAGTCGTCGTCAATGACTTTTAGTCATTGGTCGTCGTCCCTCTGTCTAGGCCACAGACTATATAGAGAACTACGTTGGTCTAGGCGTCCCATGGTCGTCTCTCTGTCTGCGGTCGTCCCCGTCAGGGTATATATGTTCTGTGGTTCAATTAATAGAGACGTATTCTTCCGATAGTTATGTTATTTCAATTCAAAGTACTCTGTGAGTTATTTGCTCTCGGGACCACGACATCCGATCCGACATCGGATGTATCTGTGGTCGGATGTCTGAAATTTGTACTTTGGCTGCTAAAAACTACATAAATAAAAACAATAGGTATTCATATTATTGATAACAAATTAAGGTTAACTAATATGGTGTTGTATGAAGTAAATAGGAATCGTTTAATAATATTTTGACCGCGGCCTCTATCCAGGTATATTTGCAAAAGTTTTAGGTGGTTTTTTAAAGTCACGTACTACGTAAAATACGCAAAACGAAATAAAAAAAATGTTTATAAATAAAATATAATATGTATATCTATAGGTACTCAGTCATAATTGATTAATTTAAACTGATTAAATTATAAAATTTAATTAAGTATAGATCTAAATGAGTATACTTACTTCAAAATACTTCAAATTAATAGTATTTACTTCTCTGACGTTTAGATAGCAAGTTTATTGGAAATAAGAAAAACATAATAACACATTATTTTTTCAAATTACTGCTGGTTTCCTTTTTTCATTTATAACTCAATGTATACTTTTTATCAGCATATAAGTTAAGTTAAGAAATACCTAATAATAATAATTTATTTGCCACATAAACATTTTACATTTTCTACCTTAAAGTTACTATTATATAGTGTTCCCCTTAAACGAACCATAACATTCGAATTCGATAGTGAATCAAGAGTTTGTGAATAGCTTTGTCAGTTTATTTTTATTATTTATTGGTTCAAGTCACGGCTGAGGCATGCAGCCATCCTGTCTACCACGCACTACCGTGCTTTTTCCTACCGCATAATCTGTGAAATATAGAATGTCTTAGACGTGCTCGCACTGCGGTGAGAATAACGCCTGCGGCTTATTCACAGTAAGCGGTAAGCGGCAGTAGTGCAGCAAAAAAAACGCACCGCATTCCACAGCAGCGCAGTGCGCGTGGGGCCTAAAATTCTGAATGCTGCTTAAAGTATAGTTTCTAGAGATTGTGTGCTCTAGAAAGAAACTATATTGCAACATTACTATAATAGTATAATGCAACATTCAGACATTTAGAGGCCCGTTTTATGTACGTTTCTAACTTTAAAAATTGTGATTGGCTCATTGGCTCTATGTTAACGTTTACTTCTATGTTCTCTATGGTATATTATTCAGCTTTGGAGGAAAGTAGCTTTCTAATGATTTTCCTCGAATATTACTAAATTATCGGCATAGTTATTAAATATTAAGTGTTGGGTTATGTTTTAAAGACATTTAAAATTTGAGTGCTTTGTGAAATAAAGAAACATTACGATACTGTGGGTCGTTGGAAAAGGGTAATTAATTTAGAAAGCAACATGGAAGCGCTGACAGTTCCGCCATGAATGCAAAATAAATAGAAATTGTGAAGGTTTGAAACTCATATATTTATTTATTGTTTTTCATACGAACGCCTATTGTTTGAGATGGACATAAAAACAAGACATGACGTAACTATTATGATTTCAATTGCGCCTCTCAATCTTGCTTACCAATACAAGTCACATCGGAAGAAAGTCTCCCGCATTAGTTGGTTCTTTGCTTGAATGTTCATTAAAGTACTTACAGATAATGATTTCAATTTTTGAGTTGTCACAGGACAAACTTGTTACTTTGAATGAAAAATAAATAACGATTTGACGAATGGAGAAGGTATCGATTTTTCTTTACGTTTTCTATAAAAATGATTTCAGAAGCTGGACGTCACTCGGACAGCTTAGAAACTTCACGATGTTGAGAGGTGGGCGTGGAGGCCGTCACAGTCCGGAGCTGTACCCCCACACGCTGAAGTGCTCCAACGCCAGTGACACTAGTTCTGCATACAGTGGTAGTGACACAATGACCTCAGTGCATAGCTCTCTCGACATGGATATGGAGGTAGATCTTTCAGGTCTCCTCGAGTCCATTGTAGACTCTGATGAGGAGGAAGATTTAGAAGAAAGTATGGACAGCCTGACAGTTCGTGATGCTGTTCGAGAATGTCTTGAAAAGGATCCAAGTGAACGAACTGACGAGGATATAGAAATACTGCTGGAGTTCACTCAACATTTAAAAGCATTCACAAACATGACATTGACAGTGCGTCGGGCATTATGTGTTGTCATGGTGTTCGCAGTGGTCGAGAAAGCTGGGACAGTAGTTATGAATGATGGAGAAGAACATGATTCCTGGTCTGTCCTCATTAATGGACATGTTAGTATTGAGCACCAAAGTGGTGAAGTAGAGCACCTGAATGTCGGTGACAGCTTTGGGATGGCTGAAGCAACACTTGAGAAATTATATCATAAAGGTGTAATGACAACAAAATGTGATGACTGTCAGTTTGTTTGTATTACACAGACTGACTATTATCGAATACTACACCAAGGTGAAGAAAATATAAGAAGACATGAAAATGAGAATGGTGTAGTAGTATTGGTTACAGAATATAGAGGAGCAGCTGGAGAGTCGGGACGACAACAAGGCCATGTTGTTATCCGTGGAACTCCAGATAAATTAATGTTACAACTCATTGAGGATAACTCACGTGATTCTACATATGTTGAAGATTTTCTGCTGACACATAGAACATTCATTGAAAGTCCTTTAGTTGTAGCAAAACAACTACTAGCTTGGTTCTCTGAACCATCTGTGAGAGACAAGGTTACTCGTGTGGTACTGCTTTGGGTCAACAATCATTTTACTGACTTTGAAACTGACTCAACAATGATGGAATTTCTTGAGAACTTTGAAATTGCCTTAGAGCGTGAAAAAATGGAAAGTCAATTGAGGCTGCTAAACATAGCTTGTTCAGCTAAAGCTAGAACACGAAGTGTTACTTTATCTCGTCCTACAAGAGATGAACCTTTAAACTTTACTATATTGGGTGGATATGAAAGAGGTTATGGAATATTTATATTTAAAGTAGAAAAGCATTCAAAGGCTGAGGATGTTGGATTAAAAAGAGGAGACCAAGTTTTAGAAGTTAATGGTCAATCATTTCAGCATGTAAGTCATGCAAAAGCAATGGAAATAATCACAGGATCAACACATTTAAGCATCACAGTAAAAAGTAATTTATTAGCTTTTAAACAAATGTTGTTAATGCCAGAAAATTCACCAAGGCAGAGAGGCTGCTCTAATAGAGTTCACTGGCACACTGATCCCAGAGCTAGACTGTCTACTGCAGAACTGCTCAATGATGATCCTTTAACATTAACCCCAGTGTTTCAATCTCCCACCAAGAAACCACAGCAGTTGAGCATTAAGAAAGAACCTCAGAAAGGCTTCATGACATTGGGACCTAAGAGAAAATTACAAAAAGCTTTAATGAAAATGAATCTTCTTCCTAAAAATACAATTACTGATGGTTTACCTACTGATGACAGTATTCTTTCAAACTCGGAATCCTTAAACAAAGCAAATTCCAGTACTTCCTTTTATAACTCGCACAGTAATCCTGATTTAATATCTATATGTTATGATGAATACCAATCCTCTGATTATCCTGAACATGTACTCAAAGTATACAAATCTGATCAAACTTGCAAATATTTGTTGGTACACAAAGAGACAACAGCAAGAGAAGTAGTAATGTTGACATTGCAGGAATTTGGCATCACTGATCCCAGTTCTAACTTTTCACTTTGTGAAGTGTCTGTTGCTCAGGGTGGTATCATAAAACAACACCGCTTGCCTGACCAGTTGCAAAATCTTGCAGAAAGGATTGGTCTCAGTTCTAGGTATTACCTAAAAACCAATGGAATTACTGAGAACTTAGTACCTGATGAAATGGCACCAGAACTTTTAAGAGAGAGTGTGGTACATTTTCTACAATTAAATGCAGTTGAGGTTGCTGTGCAACTAACATTACAAGATTTTTGTATCTTTCGACAAATTGAAAGTACTGAGTATGTGGATGATCTCTTTGAACTGAAAAGTAGGTATGGCACACCAATGTTATCGCAATTTGCCGAACTTGTTAACAAAGAAATGTTTTGGGTTGTCACAGAAGTTGTTAATGAACAGACTCTTGCACGACGACAAAAAATTATAAAGCAGTTTATTAAAGTTGCACGCCATTGTAAAGAGTGTAAAAACTTTAATTCCATGTTTGCTATAATATCGGGATTGGGGCATGGTGCAGTGTCAAGATTAAGGATGACTTGGGAAAAACTACCAACAAAGTATTTAAAATTGTTCACTGATTTGCAAATGCTGATGGATCCTTCAAGGAACATGTCTAAGTATAGACAGCTGGTTACTACGGAGCAAGGGAGATCGCCGGTAATACCATTTTATCCAGTGGTTAAAAAAGATCTAACCTTTATACATTTAGGCAATGACACTAAAGTTGAAGGCATGGTCAATTTCGAAAAGTTGCGAATGATTGCTAAAGAAGTTCGCACACTTACAAATATGTGTAGTGCTCCTTATGACCTTCTTACCTTACTGGAGTTAGGTAAGCAGCCACCGTCAAATGCTATGGTTGCTTTGAACCAACTTACCACTGGAGGAGTACAGCAAGGTCAAGTGACAGTAAAAAGAAGGAAAAAATCTTCAAATGTACCAAACCCTAAAAAAATGTTTGAGGAAGCACAAATGGTTCGACGTGTAAAGGCATATTTAAATCAAATGCACGTTGAAACTGATGAAGAGCGTCTTCACAGTTTATCTCTAGAATGTGAAGGAGCTGGGCCAGCTCCTGCCATCCCACGACGACGACACCCATCACCATCTTTATCTACTACAAGCAGTGCTTCATCAGCCAGTGAGAGTAAAAAAAGCTTTGCAGGTAACAAGTTTGGTACTGCATCTCCTCAAGCAGTGAGGAAACTGCTGGCTCTGTCAGAACCAGCTAAAACGAGGCCACATCAACCTCGGCCTCCACCACCGGGTCCCTCGCCTTGCTCGCATCGCCGCGACGGACCAGGCCCTGGTATTTGTTGTCCTCGAACAGCACATGAGAGATCCCACTCTGATACGCCTACACCACTCCCAGTCGATTTATCGGCAGAGAGTAGTAGTGTTACATCGTTAGTAAACTTGCCACTACGAAAGACGGGGTCAGCAACGTCGAGTGACAGTGGGCACGGTTCTTGCACGGCAGCGACGTGCGCGCGGCCAGTGCCGCCGCCGCGCATGCCGCAGGCGCCCTACACTCTGGCCGCCCAAGTGGCGCGCCTCGAGCGGCTCAGTCGAGCCCATTCTCACGAAGGCGTCACGCGCCCTTATGACTATTATCACGATACGCCTGATGATGATGACGACGATCAACAAGTATCAGCTGTTTAAAAATTTAAATACTCTTAACTAATTGTCTATTTATATAGTTCCCTGTTTTGTAATCTCACATGATAAATAGAAAGCACGAGTTATGTGACTTCATTTAATATATTATTAAAAATCATGTATGTACCCTTTACAAACTAAGTCTAAAGACTGTATAATTATGTTAAGAAATGTGCTAGTGTTATGTAAAATTCCATAATTATTATAAGATCCTAATTATTAATTACAATCATTTGACCCACCAGTTTCCAGTTTTATCTAGAGATGTTTGATGTATACCAATAATAGGTGTACTATTTTATTATAATGTTGGTATATCTACATTCCGTTATTTGTATATTATTATAATAATAGTTTTCATTATTTATAATTGTGAAACTTAGACCAAATAATAATTAATGTACCTTTTAACATTTATAATTGAGAATAATTTTGTTGTAGTATGTATTTTGTGGTAGCTTTGTGGACCAATAATGGGTTTGAATGTGGTTTCTCATGGTCGTATCAAATTCTGTTAATATCATGATTTTTAATTATTATTATAATTGTAAATAATAAAAATATATTAATTAAACTCATTTAATTTTTTTATTCATAACATTAATGACAATAAAAAACAAAATATTTGTCAAATCAACTGACTGATTTAAATTGTGCAAGATAGTCCAGTTCCAACGGATGTAAATTGGGAGCAGGAATGACGAGGCTATGAAGCGGCGGGCCGAGGTCAAAGCTTCGCATCGCATCGAGTGACATTACTGCTATCTGCTGGTCAGTAGCTCCGACTCGAGAAAGCCCAACTGCTGTGTTATTTTTGCTAATTCCTGTTGAAAACAGAAAAAACATGTTAATTCTGATTGAGTTATATAGTCGAGCACGCGCTATCATGTTAAGTACCTTTTTACATTTTAACTAAAATAATTATTATTTCAAAAGAATATATCAATATTAGCGCTTATTACTAAGTAAGTTAGCTTATTTCTCCGACTAATTGTTTTATGCATGTTGTGTTTATCTATAAGTAATTGATACACTGTTATTTCCCTTTTTAAAATGTATTATGTGGTTGTATTGGTGCAATCAATTGTTGATGAACCTAGTAAAATAAATAAATAAATAGTAGGTACACACGGCGACATAGAACCACGTAGAGACCGACCGAAGTTTCCGTTTCGGCCAAATATTGTGGCCGAAATGAGAGCAGTGGTGGCCCAGTGGAATCGGCCCCGACTGAGGGCTCCCACACATAAACACGATACGACGTCGCACCGTGCTACGACACGGCATCGGTTCATGATGCGACGTCGTATCGTCGCAACGTGCCACGATTTCGTCGTGAGGTCGGTCGCAGTAAATCTCGAAAAATGGACCGCACTTGATGTGTTCTCTTCGTGCTGATATTAAGAAGACGAAAAAAGAAGAAACAGATACACAGAAGATACTGGATGCATCCATTTCTTACAAATATGAATAATGAGTGTCATTTTAAGAAGAAATATAACGTCTTGAAAATGGATCCCGGAAAGTGCTCGTCGTAGATTCCCACGATACGACGTCGCATCGTGAAACGATACCGCGTCGTATCGTCGCAACGTGCCACGGTTTCGTCGTGAGGTCGGTCGCTGTAAATCTCGAAAAATGGACCGCACTTGAGGTGTTTCCTCGTGCTGATATTAAGAATACGAAAAAAGAAGAAACAGATACACAGAAGATACTGGATGCATCCATTTCTTACAAATATGAATAATGAGTGTCATTTTAAGAAGAAATATAACGTCTTGAAAACGGATCCCGGAAAGTGCTCGTCGTAGATTCCCACGATGCGACGTCGTATCGTCGCAACGTGCCACGGTTTCGTCGTGAGGTCGGTCGCTGTAAATCTCGAAAAATGGACCGCACTTGAGGTGTTTCCTCGTGCTGATATTAAGAAGACGAAAAAAGAAGAAACAGATACACAGAAGATACTGGATGCATCCATTTCTTACAAATATGAATACTAACGTGTGTCATTTTAAGAAGAAATATAACGTCTTGAAAATGGATCCCGGAAAGTGCTCGTCGTAGATTCCCACGATACGACGTCGCATCGTGAAACGATGCCGCGTCGTAGCACGATGCGACGTCTAATCGTGTTTATGTGTAGGAGCCCTGACGAGTTGTTGTAGGTCGTGAGTTCGCACCCAGGCACGCACTTTACTTTGTGTAGGTATAATTATAATTTATTTAATTACCTACTTATAATTTCATCACCACTACTCTCAAAACGGTGAAGGAATAGGTACACATCGTGAGGAAACCGGCATGTCCAACAAATTCGAATACGTGACATCCGCCAACACGCACTGGGCCAGCGTGGTAGATTACGGCTCACTCCCTCTCACAGAGAGGAGGCCTGTGTCCCAGCAGTGGGAACATAGGCTGATTATGTTATGTTGTGGCCGAATATTCGGCTCTACCGACATAGCAATCTTGAGCTGCCAGTTATGATAGATTAGGTACTACTGTATCATTGGTCCGAGTCTATATCATGGGTTCCGGTATCACGAGGCGGGCTCGGTACGAGCTTGCATTCTACATTCTCTTAATTCATCTGTTCTATTCCAGACAGAAATAGGTGTCACTTTGTCGCCTTATGCAGAAAAGCTGAAGAATGTAGAATGCAAGAGCGAGTTTTGCGAACTCGCTTTTACATTATGCATTCTCGTCATTCTTTATAGTTTTTCTGCATACCTCGACAAAGTAACTCCTATTTCTGTTTGAATGATCAAAAGCAAGAAAATATTCTTGCCATCTGTCCGTTTTTTTCAACATATCTGAATGCAGATCCAAATGTATAAGATAAGATAAGATTTTTTTATTTGCTTAAACGTGTTTGTACATACATAGAAAGTGTATGTACAAGATGCTAAAGTTAATTAAGTGCAGACATGTTTGACACTACGTGACGTGCCAAATAATAAATTTATACAATTAAAAATTAAATTAACAAAATACTAAAAGTTGTCATATTTACTTATTAATGGGTTATTTAAATTATAGAGTAAATCAACATTATTATATAAGTAGCTCCAAGTGAATATAATTAATTAGGTAGGTAGGTACCTATGTCAAGACAAATTCCTTTTCAGTAATGCTATAATATGCTCTGGCGGTCAAAAAAGTACGAAGTTTATTTTTAAACATATATTGAGGTATTTTCTAGTTATTTATAGTTTCTCCAACTTTTAGGTACTTTGTTATAAATGAACGGAGCCATACAGTATACACTTTGCGCATAAGGGACGTTTTAGCGAATTGGAGACAAAGTTGACCATTGTCACGTCTATTACGTGGGAATATGTCGACTAGACGCTTAATAATGCGGATTCGACTTAACAAACACAGCTACTTCTAATATGTACAAGCACGGTAACGTTAATATCTTGTAACTTTTAAAATAAGGTATCAAAAACTTAATGGGACAGTCTCCTAAGACCGTTTCCTGAAGCTTGGCATGCCCTGCCATGCATGGGATTATAAACTTGAAATTTAGCACGAATGCGTATGGTACCTACATGTATTTTGTACTTTCGAGTTCAATAAAAGCTTGTTTTTAAAAAGTATTAAATTTTATTTTGTAAGTACTTTTCAGAATTTGTTTAAATAGGTATATCTGTTGTATCTATCACCTTAATCACTTATAAGGTATTTGTAAAAACAAATGCAACGAACCCAATTACGCCTTTACATAAGTCATGGTGTGAAGCCAACCGAGTTACATTATCCAAGTCATGCCATTCTATAAAACGAGGTATCATAATTGAATGCGTCAATTTCTTTTTAATTTCAAATTTATTTATTTGTACACATAGTTATAATGTAGTGATACCGTCAACTGCCCTGATTTTGCCTAGCGTCCTGTGTTTGCCTAAAATGAAAAAATGGTAATATCTTTTTCAATTTACTAGCTTGGCAATCGAAACATTTGTCAGTTTTTAGAATTATTAAGTGGCAACACTAAATTGGTCACGTTATGTTGGTAACATGCATAATTTTTGACAGATGTGTGTCAAACTAGAGAGCGCCAAGTCTGATATTTTTAGTTTCGGAAAAACTTTTCAAGTAAGTCATTAAAATATGTATATTTCTATCTTGTTCTGTACTTATTCTATAAAACGTTGATAGCTTTATCGTTTGTCATTGTAATTGATGAAAAAAACACGGTATTTAGCGAGAAATGTCGAAATAGGCAAAGTCAGGCAATTTTTTTGAACGAGTGATCGTGACTTTGCCTAGGCTAGGGTTGACACCTTTGTTATTTACCGACATCAAAAAAGGAAGATGTTACGAGATAACTCAAACAGGTTTTCATATTAATTATATGTTTTTTGAAGGTGTACTGTTTTTAATTAATAAATGAATATCAACTCAATTAACTTCTTGTTTTATGTTAACACGATGAAAAAGAAATATATTTTTAGTAGACTTGAATTTTTTTTTTACTAAATATCTAGATTCTGGTTCTTTTTGTTTGAAGGACGATCAAAATGGACAAAACTCAACGAAGAAGATATAAAGATTATGATGAGAGCATTCTGAACATCGCCGTTGGTCTCGTTCAAAACAAAAACATCTCATCATATGATGCTGAAAAGCAATTTGGTATACCTCGCCGCACGATTTTAAATAAAGTAAAAAGTATTTTCAATTTTAAAATCGAAGTATTTACTTCCACGTCACGCACTCGTGCTAGTGCCTCTGATTGTTCCTAATAATACTTCTCGAAATACCTACTTAAAAAATAAAAACAAAAACATATTTCGTTTCATTTTCTTATGACACAACCCTACCCATTCTTTGTCAATGTATGAAGATTGTATAAAATGGTGTCCAGACATTGCCTAAGTAATTTTACCTACTAAAATACTCCCAAAATCTGTCATTTAAAATTGGATTGTATTCTCTATGCATTAAACTACATTTTACACTGTGCCAGCATAAAAATCGAATTGTTTATTTTGGAGTAAATGTATTAGGCAATGTCAGAGACATGAGCCATTACTTTGCCTAATTTTAAAAATACCTCAAAAACTTTCATTACCTACGAAAATTTACTGAAACAAATTAAAATTACAGAATTCTTGAGTTTTTTATAAGATTATATGTGTACACAACATGGAAATCGGGCTTATTTTAATTTTTATTTCACGTTAAAGGCTAAAAATATCAAAATCCGGGCAAAGTCAGGGCAGTTGACGGTACACGATGTTATAAAAATAGAAAAATATTGAGTCACTATGTGCTGCCTTGCAAGGCGTACAAATATTACTACACAGTTGGTAGATAATAGGTATACAGGTAATATAGCCTATATAATTTTATATACTTAATGCTAAGTAACCGTCTTACATCTTTAGTAATAAAATAAACATTAACAAAATAGTAACAAACAAATTAAGGTAACAAAAATTATTAATTAAACTTAATAACTAAAGTAAGTAAAATAAATCTGAGAAACTTATTACGGATTTAATTTTTCATCTAAATATTCATTTATGGTGTAATAATAATGCTTTTCGTACCACTTGCTCAAAAAAGTGACATTCTATGCCACAAAAAGCGAACATAACAATAGTCATTTTTAATCTGTTAAAAACAGGGAAAGAAAATTGTACTGAATTTCATTCATCCTCTAGGGGGAGAATGTGATTTAAAGGAGAATGAGTAATGATGGGCCCACCTCTCAATAGGAATAAGACACTCATAAATGAATAGGTATGTTTATGCAGAATAAAACTTATTATTACGACTAAGGTCAAAAGTCAGTACTTTCGGAGTTATACTACTTATTATACTGCCATAAAAGTGACCGTAGTTTACTTCGTTATAAGATAAACTATGGCCAGACTCAAAACGGACGGCACCTATCTGCTTGCTCCTTACCTGCGCCCCCACCCTACCCGCTGCGCCCGCCGCTTGCCCGGGCGCATTTGCAAATGGCGATCAGTCATATTGCAGTGAACATCTTCGAGACGGTTTATACGTTATAGAAAAATGTACAGACAAAACGATTTACATGATTTAATAGAATATAATATACCAGCAGAGAATGTGTGGTTGCTGCGTGGTAGGATACAGTCACGCCACGTAAGAGCAAGAATATACTATTGCTATATATTAATTGATCGAAACCAAGTTGGAAGAAACGCGATATCACAATATTATTGCTCTTGCTTGACCGGACGGCGAACTGTAGGAAGTTGCGCTCACACTATTTCTTTGATTTGGTACCTAGGAGTTGGGAGACATCAACCATTCGTGGCCCCCGTGGGTTTTTTAAATGATGTTATTGTCTTTGATGTCCAAGACGAATAATAAATCTCTTTTGTTTTAAAGTGTACTTATTATTACTATTTTACCTTATAAGTATCCATAAAGAATATGTTAGACTGACGACTTTAAGACGTCGTATCTCCGAAAGTACTAACATTTGACCATAGCTAAATTAGTAACTAATGTTCCACTTAAAAAGCCCTATCCAACGGTATATCAGATGTTACTATTGAAGGGTGGGCCCAGACTCCATACATTCATTTCCCATTGTCCTTTGGAATACTTACCGAAATTTATACTGAACTACATCTGTGTTTACACCATTGAGTTTGTATATAAAGCATTATCTTCTTAAAAAAGGAATACGCATTTATTATGCAGTTATGATTATTAAATAAAATTACGAAAACCGACGAGGCCGTATGAGCTTGATGCCTTTGCTTTTCCGACAAAAAAATATTAGTCTAGGAATTTGCCGCGTTTTTGTTTTCTTCAAATACATAAACGTTAAGTTTATTTTAATTTATACATAAGTTAATGTTCTAAAAATACGTTTAATTATTGTCATTATTGTTAATAAATGCTTATCTCATATTATTATTGTGTTATTTTTTTCGCAAATGGTACGAAAAGTAGAGTATTTTCCTCGGTGATAAAGCTGTCTTAGTCTTGGGTGAACTTAAATCCCTCGCTACACTCAGGACTCGTCTTAAATCCCTCGCTTCGCTCGTGATTTAAGTTTTTAACACCCTCGCTACGCTCGGGAGTAAACCTCGAGTCCTTCATTACGCTCGCGATTTAAATCGTCACCCGCGACAGAAGACACTGCTTTATCCCCTTGGTTAATAATCTACTATTTTGTACCACTTGCTCAAAAAAGTGACATTCTATGCCACAAAAAGCGAACATAACAATAGTCATTTTTAATCTGTTAAAAACAGGGAAAGAAAATTGTACTGAATTTCATTCATCCTCTAGGGGGAGAATGTGATTTAAATTTGGAATACTTATCGAAATTTATACTGAACTACATCTGTGTTTACACCATTGAGTTTGTATATAAAGCATTATACATCTTTTTGAAAAAGGAATACACATTTAATATGCAGTTATGATTATTAAATAAAATTACGAAAACCGACGAGGCCGTATGAGCTTGATGCCTTTGCTTTTCCGAGAAAAAAAATTTTAGTCTAGGAATTTGCCGCGTTTTTGTTTTCTTCAAATACATAAACGTTAAGTTTATTTTAATTTATTTTTATAAATAAGTTAATGTTCTAAAAATACGTTTAATTGTCATTATTTTTAATAAATGCTTATCTCATATTATTATTGTGTAAATTTTTTCGCAAATGGTACGAAAAGTAGAGTATTTTCCTCGGTGATAAAGCTGTCTTAGTCTTGGCACAGATTACTAAATAGTTACTACGTAACAGATACTTCACTCAGTAGAAAATTTCCAATACCTATTGAGATAATAGCCTACTCCGTCGCCTCAGCAACCACTGCATGCTAAAATGTGCCTAAATGCTCAAGCGTACAGTTGTGATTGCTTCGCACCGCGCGATCCTGCAGCAATCGCAGGGCTGCCTCTTCGATAAAATTAAATTAATATAGCTTTTAGTGTCTGTTATTGAGAACTGTGAATATGTTCTGATCTGACTACTTCTGTCTGACTATAGGTGGTACATAGTTTAAAATTGTATCGTTCATAAAATATTTTTTTTATAAATTGGTGCTGAGTGCTGACTGTGCAATACGTCTAGATAAAAGATAATTATATAGGTCACTGTGTAGGTAAAACAAAAAACTTTAAAAGTTACATGTGTATCACAAAGCATCGTAGGTACGCGTACGAACGAACGGAACGATTATAAAATTGAGCAACGTGCGTGCGCTTCGCTTGTGAAAACCGCACTGAATTTGGACCGCAAACGGTCCGAGAGCGCTCGCTCGAGCGGTAGGTAATTATAGCGCGCAAGTACATGGAGTGACGGAGGCCTGGTCTTGGGGGAACTTAAATCCCTCGCTACACTCAGGACTCGTCTTAAATCCCTCGCTTCGCTCGTGATTTAAGTTTTTAACACCCTCGCTACGCTCGGGAGTAAACCTCGGGTCCTTCATTACGCTCGCGATTTAAATCGTCACCCGCGACAGAAGACACTGCTTTATCCCCTTGGTTAATAATCTACTATTCTGTATCAGAAACCTATGGAGTGAATTTTTGAAAGTATTGAAGTCTTTTGAAGCTGTTATCGATTTGGGTAGTTTGATAAATATTTTTGGAGCCATTCCTAGGAAACTTTTTGAGAATATGGCGGTTTGATGGGTTTTTGACTTAAGCGCACCTGGATGGCGTTTGGTGGATAGGGTTTCAAATTGGTTATGGTTATTTTTGATAAACATGGCAATTTCATAAATATATAGGGATGGAAGTGTTAATTATTTTAAATTAATAAAAAAAGGTTTGCAACTGTCAGTGTTTTGGATCATGCATACTGCACGAAGACACTTTTTTTGGGCTTTAAATGCCAATTCCCTATCCGTAGAATTACCCCAGAAAATTACGTACCGTAGTGTGGTGGAGACGTATCCGTGGTATGCGGTAAGAACGGTGCTGCGATTGGCGACCTTGCTTAAATTGTGTAAAGCATAGCAATATTGTTTTTTTATATGATCAATGTGTGTTTTCCGTGCCATGTGCTGATCTAACCAAAGCCCTAGAAATTTTGTGTTGTCTATTTTAGCAATATTATTATCTTCATACTTAATATTTGTAATAATAGAGTTTGTTCGTTGGATAAAATTCATGATGTGGGTTTTTCCAAAATTAATTTTTAGGTTGTTATCGGTTAGCCATTGAATAATTAGGCTAATAATTGAAATATTATTTATTTAATTTTCATAACTTTCTATGTTTTTTCCTATAAATATTGTAGTACAATCATCGGCAAATAGAGTCATGGGGTGTTCTATGGTTTTGGGAATATCGTTTATATAACATAGGAATAACAAAGGACCAAGTACACTCCCCTGTGGTACGCCGTAATTTATTAATCTTTGTTTCGATAAGTAGGTTTGTTCTATTTTAGTTCTGTGACATATTTTCGCTATTTTAGTTATTTGTTTTCTGCTGACTAGGTACGACTCAATTAATTCTAAGACATTGCCCCTAATTCCGAGTTTACTTAATTTTATGAGAAGGGTTTTGTGATCCACAAAATCGAACGCCTTCGTCATGTCCATGAATAACGCTGTAACTAGGACTTTTTTGTCCATATTTGAAATAATTTCATTTATTAATTCATAGATAGCCATATTAATATTTTTATGCTTTCTAAAACCGTACTGTTCTTTAGTTACTTATATTGTTTTTTTCTAAGAATTAATAAATAACTTTTTCGATGTTTTTGGAAAACACTGGAACGAGTGCAATAGGTCTATTATTTTTCATATTTATCGGATCACCCTTTTTATGAAGAGGTTTGATAATAGATAGTTTTAAGTTTTCAGGGAATTTATACAAAGGTTTACTATATAACTAAGAACTTTTTTATTGCATGTGTAACAATATCATCATAGCCGGAACTATTTGTATTTTTTAGAGCAATAATAATTTTATGTATGTCATGTGGAATAGTTGGTGCTAAGAACACGGAGTTAGGGTTTGAATCGATTAATGTCGATTTATAATCGGTGTTGTGATTATGATTCTTTATAGGTTGAACTTGATCAATGAAATAGTTATTAAATAATTCGGCAATCTCATCTGGTTCTGTACTTGATTTATTATTATTTGTAAGTATTTTAGAAGGGTTGTCTTTTGGGTAATTAGATTTCGTAGAGTTTATGACTCTCCAAGTTGCTTTAACCTTGTTGTCAGCATTATTAATGTAGTAGCTGTTTTGCGTTTTTTGAGTCAATTCAATAATTCGTTTTAGCCGTTTAGTGTAAGTGTTATATATTTTTTTATTGGTTTTATTTGGTTGGCGTCTTAATTGCCATAGCAATTCACGCTTACGCTTACAACATAGTTTTAGACCTTTAGTTATCCATTTCGGAGTTTTGGAGCATAGGTTTTTAATTCAAACAATGGGGAAGCAAAGATCGTAGAATAACTTAAACTAGCTGTTAAACTCACGGAATGCATTATCTGGGTCTGCACTGTTGTAAACATTACTAAAACTATGGCTTTGAAGAGCATTCTTAAATTTGAGCACATTATCTTGACAAAAATCTCGACTGAAAGTATACCATTATCAATGTGTAATGGTACAAGTTTTTTTTAACTGGAGATCTTATGATTTGAGCTGTATGGTCTGATATCGCCGGTTCCATCACCTCCCTAGTGCTGCCTCTAATATTGTGTAAAAATCTAATCGGGTTGGTTGACGAATACTCAGTTTCATACGGTAGTTATAAAGAAGATTTTCAAGTTGTTTAGAAAATGTCGTAGTTTTTAAAATATCGATATTAAAGTCTCCACAGATCAAGATTTTTTTTCTGTTATTATAACATATCTTCTTAAGTATACCATCAAATTGGTAGAAAAAGATTGTGTCTGTGCTGTTGACTGTTAAGGAGTTCCCTCGTTAAACTCACATAAACATATAAACTCGTCATATAAACTTTCAATTCCGTAGGATAAGAGGAAGTGATTTTATTTTAGCTTGCGAGATTTGACGAATACATACTAACTAACGAACAAACCGAGGCAAGATAAATAAAAGCTTGTAAAAATAGTCTGTCTGTCTGTTTGTTCCGGCTAATCTCCGAAACTGCTGGACAGATTTTGATGAAAGGTGGTATGGGGATACTTTGGGGAAGAACATACATAGGCTACTTTTTATCGACATACCACGAGGGCGGCAATAAAAAAAAATTACACGTTCGGATTTTAGAAATTCTTTTGAATTATTTTTTTAGCGGAACATTTTACTGCTTGCTTCGATTAATTCGAAAATTTAAGTAATAAACGTATTACAGGTACTATTTTTCAAAAATCAAACCCTGTCGTATCTAAAAATGTCGGGGTTGGTGAATAATAAAGAATAAAGAAATTAAGAATTTTCCAAAACTACCCTAGGGGGTGGAGAGGATGTTGAAACTCGAAGGGAAGGTATGAAATCCGCGCGGACGAAGTGCTAGTTTAGGAAAAAAAAATATACGCGTCGACTTGAGAACCTCCTCCGTTTTTTTTTCGTCGGTTAATAAAACTAGCCAAATGCGTGTTGAACCACGCACAGTGAACGGTTCCGTAGTTGGTATGAGTATACATTTCATCGGCAGCAAAAATAAAGAACTGGCTATATGGACTAGAAAAAAAATTGTTACCGTGATGAGCTAGTACCTACACTTGGCGTGTGTTAGCTGACATAACTATGGCAAATAATTTATTAAAAGTTATCAATACAACCCTCTCAAGTTCATATAATCTTATTGAATGACAATTTCATAAAATATCAATCAATAGGATTATATGAACTTGAGAGGGTTGTACTGATGATTTTAATAATTATAATTCCGTAAATACATACTTGTTACGGTCGCAAATCATAATTGCTTTTTGTTTTTCTTCCATCCGCACTGTTATAATATAATTAGTAATAAGATTTAATGTTCTCATGTAAGTGACGATTGTCTTAATGACAATAAAGTTCTTTAAACCGAAACTGACCTGCAAATTGCAAAAAACGTGACAAAATTTGAATTTCGCGGGCAACCTGGCGCTTCCCCCGTGATGTAAAGCCCAATGCACATTTGGAACTGTAGAACAAAGCGTTAATAAAATGAACAAATTATATCTGCAAATAGAAGTATTCGCGTAACTACAAGGTACTTTCGAAGTCCCTTAACTAAGTTACTTCAAAATGTACGTTAAGTTACCCGGTAAATTATACTTTTCAGTTGCTTTAGGCCAATTTAACTGCCTAAGGGAGAGGCCACACGATGCGGCGCGGTGCGCCGCCGCAGCGCAACTATTTTGCCGCATCAGCGTGCACACGTAGTACGCGACGTCGTCGTCGTCTCACTGTGCGATGCGGCGCCGACCGCGCCGCACCGTGTGGCCAGGCCCTTACGTCAACACATCTGCGGTCTGCGACGTCGCGAGCGGTGCCGCTCCGGCGCATACACCGTCCCCCCTCGTCAGTCCGGTGAGCGTGCGGCGCGGCGCCGCACCGCACTGTGTGGTATAACCATGGACATATGTACCTATGTATTACGCCGCAGCAGCACCGCTCAGGCGCCGCGCCGCCGCCGGAGCCTCACCGCATCGTGTGGCCTCCCCCTTACCTACCCATAACTAGCATTGCAAAACTTCGGGAATATTCGGAAATATTCAAAAGAATACTTCGATTGGAAGGAATACTACCGCAGCAAGAATGCAGAGTAAAATAAATTGTGTAAGGATAAAGTAGGTAACATAAGTTGTATTACATATTAAGAATTAGTTCTTATTAATTCCCAGTAGTTACGAATGTATGCTTATGTAGCTTGAGGAGACTCGCCGTATAATCAGCGAAGTATTATTCGATGCCTACGTACCTACTATGGGGGAATATTTCCCTGTAAGTACTAAGTAGTTATCTACTTGTGACTACTTATTATTTTATTTTTGTATGGTCGAGTTTCGAATGTCGGCCTATTCTTTTGTGCGGATGTTATGTACAAGATTAGTTTACTTCGTAAAAATATTTTTGCTTTACGATTAAATGAAAAAACGCAAATAATTAGATAAGTCGGATCAAAAGTACGTACCTATCCCTAATAAGTACTTTAAATGTTTTGGTAAAACATCGTCATAAAAATATGTATTATTTCTTTGTAGAATAGTGTTCCACCAAAATCAATATAATATAATATGTAATTAGAATTACCTTTCTATTAGGTAGGTACCTATACCTACCTAGTATAATATAGATTATTTTATAAACTTATCTTAGTATCTACCTATGTATTTACCTCTCTATCACTTTCACACCTAATAAACCGCATACAAAAACTTATTACGTAAGTAGGTATCTAAGGAAGTAGATGGAAAGAATTATTCGGAAGTTTTCAAATCGTTTATTACAATATCCAGTTTTATGAATGAACGCGTAGTAATATAAAGTCACTGGCATTAAGGCTCCGTGCACATAAAAAACCCTATTTTGTCAATTTCTTATATAATTGTGACAAAGCTGGAAATAATTGAAACATTATGTCTGTGTGACTACAAAAGTACAGTTTTCATGGCGCTAAACCATTCGTGTCAGTCACAGCACCTGTTATTAGTTTCATCACTTTTGCGCTCTCGAAAATATATATTGTTTTGCCTTTGATTTACTAAATGAAAATATTGTATACTTAATCATAAAATGAAATTTTTATTTTATTTTATGATTAGCTGAAGATTAATGTGTGATTTTTAAATTTCTTAAAACGGCTTGCTCAATAATAGGAAAAAATACATTACTACCAGGGTTTGTTTCGAAAGTCTGACACGCCCTCCTGCTCTGCCCAGAGCGGGAGAAGTTATTTGATGATTTCCCACCCACAAAAAAAAAAGGGTTTGTTCCGAAAAATAGGTTTTTTCAACATTATTTTTCTGCTATATTTTGTATCGAAGTTGAAAAAAGTGGTCCAGCTACATGCAAGTAGACCATATAATGCTGTTGATGATAATTTTTAATGTTTAAAATCAAACGTAGTTTCTAGTAAAAAAATGATCAAACGTCAGTCTCGCGTAATTTTTTGGAAAACTTGATGCGAATATTAGTGATTTCCCATGAATACTTATTTGAAAAATCCCTTTCAGCTACATGCAAAACAAAGAACTCAAGTTTTTGAATCACAAATAATATTGTTTAAATAATGTTTGTCTCGGATTCGGTTACGGTTTCGGCTGAAGTTAGAAGAGGAACCGAATATACGGTTTGGATGAGAATCGTGTTTCGGACGGACACTAATATCAAGCTATCCATCTCCAGTACCAGGTCTCGCATTGTAGGTATAGGCCCAGGGGCTACCAAATGACGGACCGCGGTCCGGACCGCAGACCTATTTTGTGTGTGACCTTATGTAAACAGTAAAAATAACTAAAACTTAATAAAACAATATTCAAATGAAAGTTGAAATATTTTTTGCTACTAATCGTCTACTAAACGGACCGCCAGTCATATTATTTACAAAATCGGGCGCTGTGGGGTTAGTTCGTACTAGAAATGTGTAGCTTGATATGTCGATGTCGCCGCGTGTACTATCAGTTACTATCAACCAATGCCACTCCACTGAGCCCACCGTACCCATAGTAACATAAAACCTAACCTGTGTCAGGATTAGTTTCAATTATGTGCACCAATTGCTCAGCTGCTTCTCTCACGGACATAAATTTCGGCTCCATGTACTGGCGGATTTTCTTTGTTAATGAATCTTCAGTAGGTTCTTTTACCTTGATATCTGAAATAAAATGAGAAGTTGAGAATAAAAATTTATTTTATTTCACAATTAAACAATTTCCTCTGATACTTTAATGAAAAATATTAACAGCCGTTTTTTTACATTAAATACCATACGCATGTTATTAACAGATTTTGCAATAGCGGTTCAGACAAAAATGTAACAGAGTTTAATTTATTTTAACTTTTATTTTTATGCTACCTATTAGGATTTTAACAGAATCTCGCCTCAGTCTCCGCAAATGCGGAACTTCCGAATAAAACAAAGTTGTACTAAAGACAATCTGCTCCAACTGTGCGAAGCCTTTTTAATGTGGAGGAAATATAACTCCAAGTTTCAAGTAATTGGTGGCGCGCTGGCGCTGCCCAGGTTCAGTAACAAATGACCAACTGTTTAAGGCGAAAGGATAGCCCAACGTCCTTGAGCATTGAACATGAAACAAGCGGCCAGCGCGCTAACCGCCCCGCGCGCCCGCTCATCCCCCGACCGTCAAAGAGTATCACCGGACGCAGATGCGTTCGAAGAATTTTTGTCGCTACAATACTACCTTTTATCATCATAAATCGATTGAATGTAGGCAGACTCGGAACATTTGCAATGCTTGTTTTGAGAACAAAATATTCTTTACCGAGTACAGTTATTGTAGTTAGAGTAAATCAAAATACATAAAATTTCAATTTGTTTTTGTGAAAAGAAATAATAACGCTTTTTATTAATGTGCTTAGACTAATAAAAAACTGTCCAAGTGCGAGTCGGACTCCCCCATGAAGGGTTCCGTAGTAGCAAGCAAAGTTTTGTTTTTAACTTTGTTTTCCATAGTGTTTGTATGAATGACAAATTTATATTTGCGGTTTTTGAACATGTGCTATATCTCGAAAACTAAAGCCCAGTTTCCATCGCGAGCGGAACGGACCCATTAATGACTTCGTTAAACTTCCACCAACAAAGGAAATACAAGTATGCCGTTTGCGTTTGCGATTTTAACGAAGTCAATAATGGGTCCGTTCCGCTCGCGGTGGAAACCGGGCTTTATGACTACATCTCGTTCAAACCAATTTTCATTGAAATTTTTCATTGAGATCTACCAGCACATATTTTATTTTACACTTATTTTAAAAATTAGAGGGGCGCACATTTGACCACTCTGGAAGTGTCTATATTTCAAATGACTTGACTTGGAGAAAAATGGTTTATGTCATTTGGCTACGAAACCATAAAAACGAAAATATCAAAATAATATTTACTTAACATTTTATTTGGACCATTTAAAAAAATTGTTATTAACCAAACAAAACTAGTTAAATTGCATTTCCCTAACAAACGTAGATTGTAAATACGTAGTTTCATCTGTATTGCTTTCATTAGAGTTTGACTTTAATATAATATCTTCATTTCTTTTTTCTTCTGTATTGCTATCATTATAATTTAATTTCCATGTATTTTCTTTTTCTTCTGTATTACTTTCGTTGGATCTTGACTTCACTTCTTCATTTTCTTTTTCTATAGTTTTTTGTTTTTTTTTTTTGTGGCTGGCAAGATTTTTCATCCGTTTTCAATACTCATAAATTTTCGCTTTTCTTTGATAGTGTTTTCTTCGATCAATAAATAGAAAAAGAATAGCTCAACCGTACTACTGTACCAAACGTACTATCTGCACTGTTTACTCTTTCACGTAAAGTTTATAGAGCGGAGCGCGCTAACATGCGACACAGCCTCCCCGTGCAAACGCTAGGGTGAGACTGGCCCTCGCGTCTGAGTGAGCGCCAGCGCCGGTATTATGATATTATTGATTAAACGGCACCTATAAGTAATAATTTTGTACAATTTTGAACTTAAATTTAATAAAGCAATAAATTGTCTATGATAGTGTGAAAAAAATATTTAAATCGCTTCAGTTCTTTGAAAGCAGTAAGCAAATTATTGCAGATTTAAAGAGGATATATTCGATTTTTTTCCGACAAAAGTATAAACAATAATAAAAAAATTAAACTTAAAATTTAAAGTCAAATATGTTATGCGAATTAGGTATTTTTTTTTTATATATTTGGTCCATCCGTCTAGTAGTAGTAGTCCTTCAAAGAGAGGTCTATTTTGTAGTTTGGCCTATCCTTTCACCTTAATGGTGCCATGCCGCCGCGCCGGCGCCGGTTTAATTTATGAACGAAAATGTTGTTTGCCCCTTCTTAATTTTGATTGTCAATAGATAGACTTTTATCGAAACTCCGCACCTCGACCTCCGCTAAGAAGACCACCGTTACATCCCTGCTACCTATTTACAAGAAAATTAACACGCAGGGCGCTATTTGCCGCACATTCGTAATAGAACATACATGTATACGCAAACACATTCGTTAACGTGAGCGCCGGCTCCGCACTCTAATTCTATTAGTAGAAAGTAGAAACACAACATAGACAACAAGCGCGTTGTCCAGCAGTCAAGTAACCCACACAGCAAATAATAAAAATCTACTCTGTTTTGGGAAATTATGATTTGGTTTTATAACATTTTCCATTAATAAACCATTATCAGCCCTGTTTCATTTATGCCTGCACCGTTATTTGAAAATTTGAAGTTCAAAGTAGTATTTGTTAAATTTTCAAGTATTAGTAGTATTTGCTAAAGTTCTGGTGAATCTAAGACGAATCCCGCGCGGAATGAGACCAAATCCGCTCACGCTGTTTGTGTCAACAAACTAGGATTGATTTCGACCTACATCATTTTCACATATGAACAGATTCTGTTGAAACTTGGCACTCATATGTAGTTCTGATGACACTACCAACATAATAGAGACCTGAATTGATGTTGGAGATGGAAGCCAGCCTTGAGAACTCCTCAACAGTTTACAGCAGCTACATTGTGTTTGGGCTTTCATTCATCTTGAACAGTAATTGGGGGTCTGATGATGGAGAGGCAAGGCTGTCGGAAATTCCCAAATGTTATAAAATCTAAAATATTAGGGCCAATCATGACAGGAAAGTATTTCATGTTAGCATCCAATAGTTACCTAGTAGTTAGTTAGTATTCAGTCAGTAGGTGCCCATCCATACTAGGATTTCCTGGCAATTTCCAGTACTTCCATAAATAAATTATTGTTATTACTTGCCTAATAAACAAAGGGTGTGTAAGTTTCTTGAGAAATTTGCAACAATTTTCTCAAAGAAACTATCTGGTTTCCATGTATCCGTCCAGTAAGGTATTGAAACCGTTTCTCCAAAATTATACAACTGTAATCCACAACAGCTTACAGCATTCATTATTGAGGCATTATGAATAATCTGAAAAGTTAATCATTAAATGATTGAGATACTGTTGTTCCACATTTCGTGTCCTTATTTACAAATCTCTTGCACTGAGGTTTGCTGGCAGAGAACCCAATTCTGGGTTTGTCTTTGCACATTAGCAGCTATCCTTATTATAACTTTGTTTTTGTAATCTATATTCTTTAAGTGCAATAATTAATAAAGATAAGTAATTGTAGTCATAAATGTGAAAACTGCCTACTGAGCATGAGTTGCTCATTAGATTCAGGAAATAATTACTACCATTGAAGAACTGATGTGTGCTTTTGACCAAAACAAAATGGTACAATGCATTTTAAATATCATTTTAATGGTTTTTTCGTCAAATATTTAATATCCAAAATGATTTTGGGTTATGACACACATGAATTCCTCAGCCAACTTGTCAGTTATTATCTGAATTAGTTTATCTCTAAGAATATGATATGGATGTTTATTCGACCACATAAGCTGGTTACAAGCAGCTCATTCAATTTTGCTACCTGTGTGTTTACACCAAATTGTTTAGCCCGCAGCAACATATCAGTGTGGGTTGTGGCTCCCAAAGGGTCACCGACAACCAGCAAGGCGACTTCAGCATTCTTAGCTTCTAATAAAATATCATCAATTGCACCCTCACATAATTCGCGGTCTGCTAGCACCAATGGTCGACCATAATATTCTTCCTGAAATTATAATGTTTCTTAGAATAAAACAAACTGCATTTTTTATAAGTAATCAGTTAAACACACACAAATTTTGATGTTGGTACGCCATCTATTACAGTATTTAAATATTTACCAAAATATCTTTTCCAACAGTGAGTATTGAAGTATAACCTTCCAACAAAACTTTGTCACATTTTCGAACAATTTCCAAGCCTTTTACGGTAATGTCCTTGGCGTCACCTAATCCTAAGCCGATTAAATAGAACATTATTTCTTAAAATAATTACTATAGCGTTATTTCGTGCCAAAAAAGTAGTCAATTGTAATGTATTTGTATTGTATTGCCACAAGTTGCGTTGCCGGTTGCCCTTGCCGCAGCAGTGACAGAACAGTGACATTAGTGACAATAGTGACATGCATGTGACATGACAGGGGCAGCATTCCGAGTTGCGCTGTCATCGATTTAAGCGCGCTAACACCCGTACCGATAGCGTGAGCGCGATAATGATGTCCCGTGAATCGTCATATATGACGATGACGTCATGACATGCGCCATCTTGCGATAACGCCGACCATGCCCTAAATTAATATCACCGTGAGCGCTGTCAAAAATGATGTTAAAATGAAGCGGCATTTTTGAATTTATACTGTAAAATCCAAGACGTAACAGAATACCTGAAATGAGTTATAAACGCATGCGCATTATGTTTAATTATTGTTGCATCTATGTTATTTGTAATTCTTGGTAACAATTAAGAGTGTAATTGTAGTTTTTAACCGACTTCAAAAAAAGGAGGAGGTTATCAATTCGACTGTATTTTTTTTTTTTTTATGTTTGTTACCTCATAACTTGCGACTGGGTGAACCGATTTTCATGATTCTTTTTTTATTTGAAAGCTGGTGCTTGCCGTGTGGTCCCATTGTCACCATTTCAATATCTGATGATGGGATCTTGTAGAAATCGGGGGAACTCTTCAATGAATAACAGCAGATTAACCGCGATTGTTGCTATAGCATATCTAAGCATTGTTTACGCCATCACACAACATAATATCACGCCTGTACCTACTCACTACAAAGGTTATAAAAACTATTTCGAAAAAAATATATGTTTTTAATAATAAAAAACCGCATTCGAACGCATGTGGACGTGTAAGACGATCGTTCTCGAATGGGAGGTTAGATACCATAACTAAAAAGTGAAAAATAATTTTTTTTTACAAAAAATAACAACCGACTTCCAAAAAAAAACACTACAAAGTGAAAAATAACTTTAATTTCGGAAGTCGGTGGAAAACGCTAAAATACATATAAAAAGACACCGACTTCCGAAATTAAAGTTATTTTTCACTTTGTAGTGTTTTTTTTTGGAAGTTGGTTGTTATTTTTTGTAAAAAAAAATTTATATTAATTCTTGTTAACATAGCCAATAATATTGACACACATATAAATATTGTGAACCCCATGGGTATGTTTTAAAGTGATACAATAATGCGAACTGTAAGAACTGTCTTTTCACCTGTGACAAACAATAAATAAATGAATATGAACATGGTATTTTATTTCGGGGTAAATCTTTGCCGGGAGTATGTAAATACGCTAATATAAGTACTTCAATGTCCATTTCATCCCTGGACGAATTGTCGTTTTCAAACTCAAAATCAGAGTTATCCGAGTCAATAGAGTAATCCAACCAAATAGAAGTGCCAATCCGTTGAACTTCCATTTGCAGAAGAATATCCAATCGGTCTTTTTTGTGCAAGGTTTGAGGTTGACGTTGAGCGACCACTGTGAGCGCGTTCACGAGCGTTCCGAATTGATGACAGTTCTAAACTGTCAGGTTATCTAATACGGAACGCAAAATATCGATGTGATCGCTGTGAGCGCTCACGGTCTAATTCGGAATGCAGCCATGATACTGCTGACAGCAGACAGGGCTGCCAGTAGAGTCAATTTATAATATACCACTGGGTTCCATGAATAAAAATATACAAAATCAATACAAACATAGCGTGCAGAGTAAGCAAACTGAAGTGGCCATGTTTCTCAAAGGACCGATAGCTGGTGGAGCAGACGAGTTCTGGAGTGGAGACGTCCGATACTGGAATCATAGATGTAGAATTCCGTAGATCGGTAATGTCAACAATCAAACAAGACCAAAAACCATTGATCTAAGTATGCGTAAAATGTAAGTGTGTGCATAGACAGTGTTGTGACTTGTCTATTCCTTTGTTGGTCTTTATCGATAATTTATGCGACGTAATGAGTCATTCTGTTAAATGTCTTAAGGGTCTAACGCAATAAATACTATCGGCATGCGACTAGCCAGTAACCTCATTTAGCGGTAAAACTGACATTTATAATATTAGTTAGGATTACAATGTTTCTTTGTCCGAGTATCACGCAATTTCTATTGGAAATATAAAAAAAAATATATACTTACTCAATGGCAAAAAAACATCTTCACAATTAACGCAGTATGTCCCGGTAACTCTCGGTATACCAGGGGATCCTATCTTATCTTGTTTTGCTGGCCCTAGGCCAGAGCCCAGAGCGCTTCGACCCTTCTGGATCTTTTGTGCGATTCCCCTCCCTTCTACTCAACCCCTAGCCCTCCGTGCACCTTCTTCACGAGTCTCAGTATGGCTTATAGGGGATCCTAAGTTAACCAGAAGGATTCTCGAGCGTTCCTAGATATTTCTATTAATGCTTTGCCAGGTCATCCCACGCTGTGTCACTAACTGAGGGGCCATAAAGGTAACATTTTAGAGAAAATAGTGAAACAAAAAAGATTTACTTATAAAAAATCATTTATTAATGAAATGCACAGTTTACATTTTTAAGTGCCCTTAAAAATAACTAGTTTGTTATAGAATTGTCGAATACTATCTTTATTTACATTTCGTAACTTGTGTTCGTATCTAATTCTAATATTAAAAAACTTTTCAATAATTAACTTTACTAGTAGATATTTATGATTATTTATTGGATCCTGATCATAAATATTATTATGATCATTTAGAGACGGAAAACAGTGGTCATTTAGAGCGGAAAATTTGTGCATGAAATTATATATGGTCCTGGTAACAATCTTTAATTTAGTTATATTAAGGTTTTTGGACCTTATATTTTCTCTAAACACTTTTTCACAAAACAAACATATTTCTATCACGTCTTTTGAAGGATAGACTAATCCTCCTTTGTCTTTGAAAAAAATTAAAGAATTTACATCAGTGTGCTGCGAACGCAAAACTGTGATACATTCTTCACATTATGTGTCTTGTTAAGTGAACTCAATGGAAAAATATTTTATAATCTTTCAAATCTGTTATCAAGTCTATCAATATTATTTAACTAGCTGTCCCCCACGGTTTCACCCATATCTTTTTTGGTTACTGCTCCACTCCCGTGGATCGAAGCGCGATATTATACAGCCTATAATCTTACTCAATAAATGGTCTATCCAACACTAAAGTAATTTTTCAATTCGAACCATCAGGTAGGTTGCTAGTTCCATAGTTTAGCGTATTAAAAGTCAAACAAACTCATCAGCTTTATAATATGTATTAGTTTATATAAGATTGTAATATATCTACATTTTATTTTGTTTGTTACAACAATTAGCGACATATAATCTAATTTTCTAAGAATATGCATTTGTACGAAGCTACCTTTATCTTAGATGTCGATATCAACAAGTCAAAAATTAGGCTATCGCATCACTAAAAAGTGAGGTTATAACTCCTTCGTATTTCTCTATTTGTTATTTCTTAGATACGGTGGTTTCAGGCATGCTAATTCATCTAAATCGTAAGTAAAATAATGTTCTCATCATATTTTGCTTAAAACCGGCTTATTAGTGCATTGCTTATGCAGAAATAACAATGTAAATAATTTGTAAACTTACCGGTGAAACGAGTAATCCTGGGGATTTTTCTTTTTGGAAGATTCACATCCTGGTACTGCACAAGAAACCATCGTATTATGGTTATTTAATCACAGGTTATCACTCTAGTTCACTTAAATAATTGCCGAAACGCTCACGTAAACAGTTACCAGGGCCGCTATGGGCCGCTAGCAAATACGTGTTTGGCCCTGTTGACAGCGTCACTTTCTTTCTCTTTCTAACACAGCATAGTCCCGTTAAGAGCGGGAGCTCTCATTCACTCTCATGCCCAATCTACGGAATTCTATATCAATGACTGGAATGGAGTGCTAGATGGACCGACGACCTTAAGAAAGTGGCTGGAACCGACTGGATGAGGAAGGCGGAGGACAGGGTGTTGTGGCGCAGCCTGGGATTGGCCTATGTCCAGCTTTGGGCTGCGATACTCTTAACATTTTACCTTCCTTATTGGTCGATGTTGAGGTACCGTGTTTGGCCGATCGCGATGCGTTAAACGCTTGGAAAATGGCTTGTCCTAATACAGATTGGCCCCACAACCAATCCTCCCAGAGGCGGTGGGACGTGCCGCTCTGCAGTGTTATATACGGAATACCCTGGTAAACACGTCACTTAATACTGTGGAGCGTGCCCATCTACGGCCATCTACGGGCTATGGGAGAATGGTAGTCAGGCTTGTGGCAGGCACTATGACTCAACTTTTCGGCTCGCAACGTGTCTCCGCTTGGGCGCACCTTGTGTTGCTCCACATCGGTGTCACTGCGGTGAAGCTGGCGACAGTCTCGGGCACCACAGCCTGTCTTGTCTGCTGGAGCGCAGGTCGCATAGCATGGCACACCAGCATCAACGATATTATTCGTCAACCCTCAGTCACCGCCATCTTATCAGTGGTATTCGAGCCAAATGGCTTGGTACGTGACGGGAAGAGACCAGATGGCACTACGTTGTTGCCTTGGAAGGTGGGTAGGCCTCTGGTGTGTGGGACGCAACCAGTGATGACACCCTGGCGCCATCTCAAGTTCCAAGTACGGCTGGCTGTGCTGGCACCGGTGCTGCGGCTGCTGAGACCTTCAAGTGGCATAGATACTGTAACTTTATGGGTAATCATACAGTTTTGAGCCGTTTGGGGTCGAAACTCTCGGGTCATGGGGCCCAAGTGTGCGTCTCCTTTTTCAGGAAATGTCTTGCAGACTGGTCACTGTGGACACTTCACGTGATCAGAGGGCTGGCTCGTTCTTTGGCCCTTCTGTTTTTATATGTATATTTAGTTACTTAGTCATTTAATTTAGTACCTAGCATTCACGTCACACGAGGTTCTAACACCAGTGTGACGACGAGTATTTTTTTTCCTCGTCTTCACACCGCTGGTTTTACTACACCTTTTGTGTCACAAAATATTGTTGTGCTTGTAATATATAAATCCCCCATCTACCTATCCTATATAACGCATATTGGTCGACTCAAGTACTGTTTTACTTACCTAATTTTGATTAAACTAAAATTAATCCCACTAACGGACGACTAATGTAATGATTTTTAAGATAGTGGATATTTCAACTATGTATGAAATACCTAACGGACAATTGACATTTTTTTTCTGGTGGGAAATCATCAAATAACTTCTTCCGCTCTGGGCGAGGTGGGAGGGCATGTCAGACTCTTACTGACTAAAACCCACCCGTGTTCCTTCAGTTGCCTGTGCCAGGGACCACGGTAACCCTTTCGGACTTATAGAGGTGCGAGGAACAGGGTGTAAAGTTCACTCATACCTCCATAGAAAAGGGAGGATCCTCCGACCAGATGGGGCGTCGCGTCTGGTGGGCAACTGCCCAATGATTGATGTCAGGAAGTTGTATATATGCTAGTCGCGCGGAAACTCTGCTCGCGCAACGCAGGATTTCCGTGACGTCAGTATGACGCACAGCTCGCATGTGGCGATGTAGATACCGCTACAGACTTTCCTGCAACCCCGGCAGCCATCAGCCCTAGCGGACCCCGTCATTGTTGCTGACATCTCTTTGAGGCACGCGTGGAACACAACGCTCCGTCGACCCGGGCCTGGTCCTTAACGGACGGTGAGCTACCCATAGCTCGCCGTCCGCAAGCCCGCGCCTACGGTGGCCGGGAATCGGTCTGGGATTCCCGACGCCCAGGGCGTCTCCTGCGGCGGCTAGGGGAGTGAGGGCGCAAATGTTGCCTCTCCCTCTCGCGTTCCACCTCCTCCTTCTCGAGCATTACTGCTTCGCAGAAGGAGGTGATGGCTTCCCATGCCCTCTCACTCCGTACCATGGCCTGGACCAGACAGAAATTAAATTTGAGCTCAGTACTTACAAATTTTCAATGTATCAAAAAAAAAATGGGGAGATTTTGGGTTCAATCAAATCTTAATTTTGAACTTTCGAATAAATTCTAAGTAAGTTCTGCTAAACCATAATTTTTTAGGGTGTTAGGTTAGACTATGCTTATTAGTTATCACAAAAAAACTGAACCAGAAATGTTCAACAGAACGAGAAAAAAATCGAAAACTGATGTTAGGTGAAAATTACGAAAAAAAAAACATTAGAAAAATTCTATCTCGAAAACTACGAAAAATCGTAGAACATACATGGGGGTGATTCGGATACTCCTCATCATAAAGTATCTTAATTTTACGTTTGAACGTCAACTCCCCGGCCACCCGGTATAATCATTTTAAGTATTTAAGAAATAAAACTCCATCGTATTCGAACTTCGATCATTCATACCTAGAGATACCGAGCCATACCATGCTCGTAGTCAAATTACAAATTACGACGAGTACATGACATACTGAGGTGATATGCAACGTAGGCAACCTCCTTGAGTATTTATGGTAACAGCGACTTTACGTGACGTTTGTCACAGCGCTATCATCTTGTCATAATTATTTTATCTACCTATTCAATGTCTAGTTAGTGTAATTCTTTTAGTTAAATAAAGCCACATTTCTTGATTGGTTTTACGTCTATTAAACTACAATTTATTTAACTAAAAATGCCTGACGAAAAACTAGACAAATCATCACTGTCAAGGTATCTCCGACCCGACAAGTTTGACGTCGAACCTGATGTCGCGGATGCCGACGCAAAATGGCTGCATTGGAAATCGACCTTCGAAAGCTTTCTCGCTGAAGAGATTACTGAAGATATATCGGATTCTCTCAAGTGTAAGCTGTTAGTCAACCACTTATCCGCTTCGATCTACAAACATATCAAGTCTTGCACGACTTATAAAGCATCTATGAAAGTTCTAGAAGACATCTATGTCAAACCAAAAAACACGATACTAGCTCGACATGTTCTATTCAATCGAAAGCAAAGAGCGGACGAGACTATTTCCGAATATGCTAGAGCTCTTCGACTGATTGCTAAAGATTGCAAATTTGAAGCTGTCACCGCGACAGAACATGAAGAACAGGCAATTCGTGGTGCTCTTATTTCCGGCCTCCTCTCACAAAAAATCCGTGAACGACTTCTAGAGAACTCTACGCTCGCTCTTACAGATGCTCTTAATAAAGCCATTACCTTGGAAACTGCTGAGAAAGATGCACAGACGATGAGTACTAACTCTCCGCATCTAAATGCTGTACCTGAAATCTCCCGAGACAAGGAATCGGACAATCTGGCTGTAGCTTCATCATCTCGAATGCCTCTGACTGCTTCGGTCGCACCATCCTCCATAACACAACAATCAGCCAAGCGCTGTTTCATCTGCGGCGGAAATGTCCATCCTAGAATAAGGTGCCCAGCTAGCAAAGCTACTTGTAAAAAGTGTTCGAAGAAAGGTCATTTTGCTAGCGTTTGCAGATCCGGGCATAACATAAACTCTGTGTGGACTGAAGAACTTGCCAACTCGAGCAATGACCACTTTTACAGCGGGGCTATTTCTGCTGCTTCTCCTTCAAGTCTTAGGAGTGCGACAATCCCTATCACAATAAACGAATACAAAGCTGACGCTCTCGTCGACACTGGTAGTTCAGTCAGTTTTATAAACAGTAAAGTGGCTCGCATCATGAAGTTGCCCAAGAAACCGTGCAAACAAACTGTAAATCTCGCCTCTCTTAACCAAGTCTCGTTCGTTGAAGGGGTATGTTTCGCAACTATTAAAATGAATCAACATACCTACAAGCAAACGCCGCTTTTAGTAGTTGACAACCTCTGCGCAGACGTTATTGTGGGTCACGACTTACTCAAACAACATTCAAGCATCCACTTCAATCTGGGAGGTCCCGGCGAGCCCTTACAAATCTGTAATGTTCTGCAAGCCTCAGTTCCGCCGGCCTCTGTATTCACCAATCTTTCGCCAAACATCCAACCAATTGCTGTCAGAAGCAGGCGATACACTAAAGCAGACGTTGACTTCATACAAGAAGAAGTATCCAAGTTGCTCGAAGATGGGGTAATTGAAAAGAGCATTTCCCCTTGGAGGGCCCAAGTCCTCGTAGCGGGAGGAGGGACCCATCGTAAACGGCTCGTGATCGATTATTCAATGACTATCAATAAATTTACTGACCTAGATGCCTTCCCCTTGCCAAATATCGAAACGGTTGTGAACAACGTATCAAAATTTAAAGTCTTTAGTCAGATAGACTTGAAATCTGCATATCATCAGGTTCCAATCCTGGAAAATGAGAAGATATACATAGCGTTTGAAGCGATCGGCAAACTTTATCAATTCACACGCATCCCGTCTGGAGTGACTAACGGCGTAGCTGCCTTCCAGCGGACTCTGGACTTTATAATATCAGAAGAAAAATTAGATGGAACGTACGCATACTTAGATGACGTAACCGTTTGCGGCAAGGATGCTAAGGATCACGAGCGCAATCTAAAACGATTCATGGACGCCGCTAAGAAGTTTAATTTAACTCTCAATGAACAAAAAAGCGTTTTCAATAAAACTAAAATCAATCTGCTTGGCTTTACCGTGGAAAATCATACTATCCGACCTGATTCTGAAAGGCTTAAGCCTCTGCTAGACCTCCCCGCACCAACTAAAGCAAGTGAACTGAAACGAGTCCTAGGAATGTTCGCGCACTATGCAAAATGGATAGGGCGTTTCTCAGAAAAGATAAAACCCCTCACCTGCGTCACTAGCTTCCCGTTATCACACGAGGCTCTCAAATGTTTCGAACAACTCAAACAGGACATCAAGGCGGCGGCTCTAGTAGCGATTAATGACGACGATATTTTCACAGTTGAGACTGACGCTTCAGAATTCGCTCTAGCGGCTACACTTACTCAACGAGGACGACCAGTAGCATTCTTTTCGCGAACTTTGTCAAACTCTGAATGCAAACAATCCTCAATCGAAAAAGAAGCTTGCGCCATAGTGGAAAGCTTAAAGAAATGGAGACACTACCTAATTGGCAAACATTTTCTTTTAATTACGGATCAACAATCGGTAGCCTTCATGTTTAATCAAAATCATAACAGTAAAATCAAGAACGAGAAAATCTTACGTTGGCGATTAGAGTTGTCTTGTTTCAAATATGATATTATTTATAGACCAGGCTCCGAAAATGCAGCTGCGGACGCTCTATCCCGCGTGTGTGCCTATATGAATATCAGCAAGCTGAAAGAGCTCCATAACGCACTCTGTCATCCGGGCGTGACAAGAATGTATCACTGGGTGAGATCCAAAAACTTGCCCTTTTCAGCAAACGACGTTAAGGAGATAACTGCCTCGTGCCCGACCTGCGCCGAAATAAAACCAAGATTCCTCAAAGTAAAAGGTCACTTGATCAAAGCTACGGCCCCTCTCGAACGTATCAACATAGACTTCAAGGGGCCACTGCCGTCTAACACCGCCAACAAGTACATATTGACGATAATTGACGAGTACAGAAGATTTCCATTTGCATATCCATGTAAAGATATGACATCTGCGACTGTCATCAACTGCTTGAAAGATCTCTTCCTTACTTTTGGTCAGCCTCTCTATGTCCATAGTGATAGAGGCTCATCGTTTATGTCCGAAGAATTCAAGTCATTCCTAAGAAAAGCAAACATAGCCTCATCTAGAACGACACCTTATAACCCTCAGGGTAATGGACAAGTGGAACGTCTAAACGGGACTCTCTGGCGAACTATCCAACTCAGCCTCCGGTCAAAGGGACTATCTGTGGAAAACTGGGAAGTGGTACTGAAGGATGCATTGCACTGTGTACGTTCTCTTTTATGTACAGCTACTAACGCCACCCCACATGAAAAACTTTTTACATACCCTAGAAGATCCCCGAATGGAGACTCACTGCCGTCCTGGCTGACACCAGGCCCGATATTGGTAAAGAAGAATGTCCGACAATCTAAAACAGACCCTCTAGTCGAAGAAGCTGAACTCCTTGAAACTAATCCTCATTATTCTCTTATTCGACGTGACAATGGGGAAACATCAACAGTATCGAACCGTCAATTGGCACCGTTCCCCAATACTGTTGACTACAGTGGAGATGATAGCTTTGAATCAGCTTCTGAAGAGATGGAAGATAGCACTACAGCTCCACCCGTAACTGTCACCCCATCGCTATCATCGCCGCGACATTCACAGGATCTACGTAGCTCGTCGTCTTCTCCAATACTCCAGACCGAAGCCCTCCCTCGAAGATCAAACAGGACCAGAAAGCCGCCCTCTTACCTGAGCGACTTTGTGGTACATCGAGAAGGGAGTGCAAACTCAACCGGGGAAGAATGAGGTGATATGCAACGTAGGCAACCTCCTTGAGTATTTATGGTAACAGCGACTTTACGTGACGTTTGTCACAGCGCTATCATCTTGTCATAATTATTTTATCTACCTATTCAATGTCTAGTTAGTGTAATTCTTTTAGTTAAATAAAGCCACATTTCTTGATTGGTTTTACGTCTATTATACTACACATACATAGCCTGTTACAATCATAGCCCTCCTTTGGTTTTGCCGTAGTCGGTTAAATACGAGATATCAGGAACCTGTTTTTCTATATGTATCTCTTTCTTTCATTTACAAGCCGTGAATTATAGTTCCACATTTATTTTATTGAATAGTCTTAAACTCTGGTTCTTTTTCGGATAATTACATCTCTGATTCTATCATTCATTCATTCTGATTTTATCCTTAAAATGTTCCTAGTAAATACTAACACCATGGTTCAATGTCACGTCAACTTTTATGTCAATAATTGACGTCATTTTCAACGTCACTATTCATTTTAAATTTAATATCTGTGGCATTCTTCTGTGATTATTATAGAAATTATACTGTCTGATTTCATTATAATAATGTTAATTGTTTAAAACCAGACGTTTATATTCTGAAAATTGGATTATTATGTTTTACGATTGTCATAAATTAAAATCATGATATCTAGAAAAGGTCAAAAAGCTGTTAACGAGGGAGTGGTTGGAAAATATATAAAGAAAGATACTCCTCCAGATTTACCTAGTAAGTTTGCCCACACTGGAATGTTATGTTATCAATACTTTCTTCAAGACTTGTTTGCGTTGTATTCATATAATTGAATTTGACCCTATACAATCGTTATCGTTAAAGTGTGCACTTACTTACTTTCTTTTACCCTCAGTTATAAATGTGTGGACAACTGGTCACAATAAAAGACCTCGAAGTCAACCCTTCGGCGCGAATGATGCCGTATCGCAAAGCCATGAGAATAAATTTGGCAAAGCACAAACTATGAGTGGACATGCAGGAAAATATACACCCAGTGAGTCAGTACCAAATTTAGCACACAGGTAATAAATAGCAAATAATTTAGTATTTATGATAACATGTTTAAGTCTATTGCTCCACACTGATTCTTATAATCATTTGGTTGCAGGTTTGCCAGTTTATCCACTAGTGATACAGCTAGTACGTCAAACAGCTACAACTCTCAGTATCTCTTAGACTCAAATGTGGTAATATTTTTGGGAATGTGTTGCAGAATGTGGACTAAATATTTTTACTCCGCCCCTAAGCCTGCCCTACTGACTAATTTATGTTTTATAGGCTTCTCATACAACTTTAAATGAAAGAGACGACTCATTTAGCAGGCAAACTAGCTACAGGTATTACAGGCAGCAACAAGAAGATCCAATATACCAGAATCAACAACAGGTATGTATCTACATTAACCTATCAAGTGTCAACTAATGGGACACAATTAATGATTTATTCTTGTGAGACACCCACCCACGTCTGGTTTTGCTTTGTGAATTAAATCAACAAGTAAACATCATATCATATGAAATCAAAAATTTGGAATTAAAATGGCATGTATGTAATCAAACATCTAATAAATTCCTGTTAGGCGGTCCTAAAATTATTACTGAACACTTTTTGTGACCTCAAATAATTCCTATTTTGGGGTCCTGGAAATACTTAATTGCCAAGTAACTGCAACCAACTTGGATGTAGCGGGTGGCAGCCACTGCAGTGGCACCGCTTGCTCAGCTCACGAGCAGTTGGTCATAGTTCTAACCTAATCTAACCAATTTAGTCAGGGTTCTCTAGCTTAGTTACTGTAACCAATTTGGCTTGCGTGTGGTTGGTCACAGTTCCTACCTAACTTAACCCGCTTGGTCAGAGTACCCTAGCTTAGTCACTGCAACCAATTGTAAGGAAATGCCAGAAAGTCAAAAAAGAAGCTCCATTATTTATAAAAGTGTGCATCATTAGAAGAGCAAAAAGTTTTTAGAGGTTTTTAAAATGGGTAAAGGTAATTTAAAAGTGTCCAGCATTAGAATAGAAGTTCACTTTTTCCTAATTAAAATGGTGCATTGACAGAATAATACTCTACTATCTAACTGCTAAACTAGTCTACTATCTATGCTAAATTAAATTGACGGAAAAAATATTTAAAAAAATATAAGTACTTTTTTATAATTATTATTTATGGAATTTTAAACTAAATGATCTATCGCGATGAAAACTCCACAATGAATAGAAGTAATAGTAGGCATCCTCATAAAATTGCATGTTTTCAACTCAATCCCATAATTTCTTATCAACTGTTAAAGAAAGGCCCAGCGCACGGCTACGGCTTGGTATTGCTCAGCAAGGACAGCCTTTTTTTTTTTTTTTTTAGATTCTTTTAAATATTATTTCCGTCGATACAATAGTTTCCCTCATTTCAATATGTTCAGTTTATAAAGACTCACACTATATTCCTTACCACTTAATAGGTTCAACAGCAAAAACAACAACAATATGGATCAAGGGAATCCAGCATGCCAAGATTGTCTTCCAACATGAGCTTAATACCAAGACTGCATTCCCCATCTCCGCATTCATTACGCCTTCAAAATTATACAGATTGTAAGTTTTCTACTATTATTAGCTAGCACTTCTTCTTAATTATTATGTTACGTTGTGTTTTATCTTATTTGTATTTTTTCTTTATTATATTGTTAATTCTCTTCAGTCTCCAGCACCAGTCTCGCACAAATGTCAAATTATCCTTATGCTAGTTTAAAGCATTAGGTAGGTACTACTTACTGTACATTTGTGAAGAGAAGTTAATATACTTATGCTAGTTTTAAGCATTAGGTACTACTTACTGTACATTTGTGAAGATAAGTTAATGTACTTCTGCTAGTTTTAAGCATTAGGTACTACTTACTGTACATTTGTGAAGAGAAGTTAATATACTTATGCTAGTTTTAAGCATTAGGTACTACTTACTGTACATTTGTGAAGAGAAGTTAATATACTTATGCTAGTTTTAAGCATTAGGTACTACTTACTGTATATTTGTGAAGAGAAGTTAATATACTTATACTTCGCCCTCAACTTGGTTCACGTGGATTCATACTTTCCTCTAAAAACACCCCTTTTAAAAGGCAGGTTTCATAAATCAATGTTTACGATCTTTAACATTTATTAAGACAAAAAAGTATTCCAGCCAATTTACAAGTTTACAGATCACAGGAATAAAAAAAAAACATTAAATGCCTACCTTTCCACAACGACAGCGATGTTTAAAAAAATCGTTTGGTGCGTTTCCGTTAAAAGAGTTTAATATCATTTAAATCCATTTTCGAGTTAATTGAAGCAAGCAGTAAAATCTACCCCTTCAACTTTTTTACCCTTTTCCATTCTATTAGGGGACTCCTTATCACCTGGCTCGCCTTTTTCCAACTATGTTGGGGTCTGCTTCTGGTATTTTGGAAAACCCTAAAACAAGTTTTTTTTTTTAAATTGGTACCTATGTATTAGTTCCGAGTTTAGAATTAATCCGTGTTAAAATTTTTACTTATCAACTTTGTCACACCCTAAACCCTCCTAGAGGGGTAGTATGTAAAATATACAAACAAAATCTCCCCGTTTTGCCCCCTTTAAGGTTGAATTTCCAAAAACCCCTTCTAGTGCTCGCCTACATTATCAAAGAAAGCCTTGTGCAAAATTTCACGTTCCTAGGCCCAGTGGCTTTGTAGCTAGTTTCTCCTTCAAATTTTCTTAGGTTTTTTGCAATTTGCAGGTCAGTGTCAGGTTGTATGTTGAACAAAATATGATATGCGTGACCGTAACAAGTATGTATTTACAGAATTGTAATCATTAAAATCATCAATACAACTCTCTAAGTTCATAAAAATCCCATTGAATGGCTATTTCATGAAATACTTAGTCGTCGTAGACCTGCAAATTTCAAAAAACGTAATAAAAAATTGATTTCGCGGACTACCCTGGTGCTTCCCCCTTTATGTAATTATATAGATTTAATTAATTATTTGTATAACACAACATTACCCCTGTTTTCCCGAAGAGGCAGGTTGGCTAGATGTCTATAGTATTTCGCCTTTGTCCTAGGCTTATAATTTTTTTCTTCTAAATCCTTATTTGTTTCCAGATTTAGGTATTTAGCATGACTAAGTATTTTGATATGTACGCACGGCTTCCAGATCAATCTACAAATTTCCAGTATAAGCTGATCTCGCATCGTATAGGATTTCCTTACGATGACAGGTCAGTGTAAACTGGAAATGTATAGCTTGATATGTAGCCGTCTGTACTATGAACTATGCAAGCCTATTATCATTTATTTTTGCCTGTAGGTAGTTACATAGAAATATACTCAACTATCTTGTATACATTTTTTTGGTTGTAGCATACGCCACAGTAAGCCAGTCGTCACCAATATACTCAAATTGTGTGAGTACAGCCGTTCTACCGTACAATAAGTCCCATGGAAGTAAGATGATCACTGGCTCTCAAGGTATGTCAAAAAGTTCCAAAATATTACCCTCTTTATTTTCCCTTTGATCTGAACACCATTAAAGTACGAAAATAATGTTATACAGAAAGTACTTACGTAAAAAAATCTTTACAACATTAAATACTGATAAGTAGATCATTAAATAATTTTGTGTAATTTTTTCGAGTTAAATAGTTATGAAATAAACACTCAATTATTGCGTGTCGGACCACCTACACACAGTGAAAGGTTCCGTAGTCGGGATTTCTTGGGATGAATATTTACACATGCTCAATAATCATTTTATCTACAGCAAAAATAAGTTTGTTGTTCATAGTAATCTCAAAGAAACTGACAAACAAAGTTAAGTCTGCGGTTATAACCGAAAACATCCCTTACTCGTGTCACAAGTTGTTGCCTTAGATAAATAAAAAGTCACTTAGATACATCATCATCTTTTAAATTAGGTATGGTATCCAACGATACACGCTTAAGTGCATTGAATAGGTATTTTTTTTATCCCTTGGTTAAGTACAGTCACGGACTTTAATTGATGAGCCACTTGCCACTGTACGTATTTTTTGCCGTGTAATGCAAATCGGGTTGAGTCTGTTATGCTTGTACATAGTACAGAGTGACTACCCAAAGTCAACCAATTGCAGGTCTAGCAACCGTAATCTAGCGTCAATTGTTTTAGCGTAGCGATAGTAACGTTAGCGTTTAGCGTCATATCCACCATCATAGCCACCGTAGGCGTGGGCTTGCGAACGGCGATCAATGGGCAGCTCGCCGTTCGAAGGACCAGGCCCGGGTCAACGGCGCGTTGTGTTCCACGCGCGCCTCAAAGAGATGTCAGCACCAATGACGGGGTCCGCTAGGGCCGATGCCTGCTGGGGTTGCGGGAAAGTCCGAGAGGGATAGGTACCGTGGCCCCTGGCACAGGCAACTGAAGGAACACGGGTGGGTTTTAGTCAGTAAGAGTCTGACACGCCCTCCCACTCTGCCCAGAGCGGGAGAAGTTATTTGATGATTTCCCACCCTCAAAAAAAAAAAATACGTTTAGCGTCATGGAATGATTGGTCATTTCAACATCGGAAAAACCCAGACCCACGATTTTATCCGAACGCGTAGCGTCCAAGATGACGTTCATGACAATATTATGATAACTGTTGTTGCACATAAACCTAAATAACACCTAACTTCCGCCATCTTGGAAGAATTGAATATGAATTTTATTTACTATTTCTGTTTTATAGTTTATGTGTTAGCTAAAAATAATTTAATTTAATAATTTAGACATAAAATGTGCTAAGCTAAAAAAAGAGTCAACCTTTTAAAAATAGTTTTATTCCGTTTATCAATAATTAATATGGTTGAACTGACTTCTTGACTTGCAGTCGTAATTGCATGAAGTTAACCAATCTATTGCCAATATCACATAGTCAGCGATATAATTCGGTCCCCCAACTTATAATATGCTTGGCTGTATAGTATGCGTTTTATACAAGATTAAAATTTCGTTTCATTCAGTTGGAGTATGTGGGGAGGTATTTTATTGTAACATTTTAAACCATAAAGAATGAGTCGACTTTAGCCAGTCTGAAACCTGGTTGAACTAATTGGTCCGTATTTCTAGTCCTATAGTTGTGTCTTTCACCTCTTTTACTAAAAAGATTTAAATTTTTCCTTACGTACATGATGTTTTCATAAATATATTGACAAGGTACCGTCATGATGTTAATGTCTTTAAACAGTTCCCTTAGAGAATCGCGCCTGCGGAGGCTGTATATTGCTCTGATAGCTCTTTTCTGCAGAATAAAAATAGACTCCTTATCGGCAGCCCGTCCCCATAATAAAATACCGTAAGACATGATACTATGAAAATAACTGAAATAGACTAAGCCTCGCGGTATCTACATTAGTAAATTGACGGATTTTCCTTACAAGCATATGCTGCTGAACTTAGCCGTCCTGCAAGAGATGTTAAATGACGACCCCATTGCAGCCTTGAGTCGAGCGTTATCCCCAGGAAAACAGTTTCATCGACAAATTCTAGTTTCTCGTTATTCAATAGGTACTATGTCACAATCACTACTTTTAACATTCGGTAAAGCAAATCTTATGCATTTCGTTTTTTTTCCATTTAATACTAAATTATTATCAGTGAACCAATTATGTACCTGCCTGCATTAGGGCAATATTTACGTCGTCAAGATTTGATGCACGTCTATTTCTCTTAAATATTAAAGAAGTATCGTCAGCAAATAACACCATTTGTGGTTGGTTTTTAAATAAATGGGGTAGATCATTAATATATACTAAAAAGAAGAAGGGACCTAATATCGATCCTTGTGGAACACCCATTTTTACTTTTAAATGAAGTGAATTGACACCATTTATTTGGACTTTTTGTTGTCTATCATCTAAATAAGATTGTACTAAACCAAGCGCGAGTTTACCTAGTCCGTAATGCTCAAGTTTTAAGAGCAAGGTTTCGTGATCAACGCAGTCAAATGACTTGGAGAGGCCACAAAAGATCTCTATGGCATCTTGGGCCTCCTCCCATGTTGTAAATATGTGTTTTAATAAAGTGACACCGGCGTCAGTCGTACAACGTCCTTTGTTGAAACCATATTGCTGCGTTAGTATAAATCCATCAACTTCGTATTCGCGGGTCATTTCTCTTTGGGCATCGCGCGATGGTAGTTCTGGCGATGATCATGTATTTCCTTCTTCGGCGTATCGTCTTACCCACAAAGCAACAGTGTTTTGCAAAAAAAGATACAATTTAAAGTTTATGGGTTCATGATGTTATTTTTTTTTTTATATTTAAAAAAACAGAATGAGAGAATGAGCTCACCGTCAAGGGCAGATCTCTCGAAATTGGACGAATGCTCAGACCCTGCTGATGCATTGTAATAATTCTATGGCGAATTTCTTCGAAAATTGCGGCTGGCATTATCGCGTAAATAATTACACACACGGCTTCGGTTCACCAAAATTCTAAATGATCGTCTCTGACATCGACATTTCAACTGTTACTGTCTTCGGATAGGTTTTCAGAAATGACGAGTATATGAGCTCTAATTCCAAAGTCAGTATCAAATAGATTGGATAAAGTATGCAACATTCTATTGATTTATCATTGACAACTTATTAGTCGACCTTCAACCTCTACGGATAAGACTATTTCCGATTATTACTAATTTGTCTAATCTCGTGAATGAATAAAACTGCAAAATTGGAAAGTTTGAAAGTGGCTCATCAATTAAAGTCCGTGACTGTACATGTATGGGTAGAGTCACCCCTAATACACACAAATCATTATTATTTATTTTGTAATTTCACTACACCACGGAAGTTAAGTTCCGTTTGGGCTACGGAACCAAATAAAAATGTTAACCCACTTTGGTTGCCGTATAAAAAAAATAGTAAAAAAAAAAACAGACACGAATATGTCTAAAATTAGTTTAACAAAATAGGAATTTATTCATATTTTTATAAATAACGCTTAACGCTCTCTTATGAGAGCGTTTTTACTGAATAATCTAAATAAAAATCTGTTGTAGGTTCTGATGAGTGTGAGCTTCCGCTGCCTCCTGGATGGTCAGCAGACCGAACTCTTCGTGGGCGCCGGTACTACATGGACCATAACACGCAGACTACCCACTGGACCCACCCACTGGAAAGTGTGCCACAACCGTGGCAAAGAGTTTCTACACCGCACCATGGAGTTTATTACTTTAAGTAAGTTGTATGGTTTGAGTCTTCGTGGATATGATCAAGTAATCGAACATAAAACGTTATCAATAACGCAACGCGCAAATTCATGAGTCTGCAGTCTGCAGAGTTGATTAAAGAACTGTTAGTTTGTGATAAATAAAAAAAACATGTTGTAACTAGGTAGGGAATTCAGAAATTCTGATTTGATTTACGCGTCGGATTGCAGCTATCCAGATTTGTTAAATATATTGTTTTAAATCTGAGATGAGACGTTTATCAAGCAAATGTCCAGTATCTGGCACACATTTTGAGTATCCGGCAGGATATCGGATAGTAGGTCAACATCTGGCGGATAATCAAAAAATTATGAAAAGGACATTCATTTCGTATCCAAAAATAATAGTGAAAAAACAAACTATATTTTGGGAAATAACATCTTGAAAATTTTGTAATATTATACAATGAACCCACCGGCTGCTATTTGAGATTGAAAATACCAAAAATCATACGAGAGGTGAAAGGCTATTTGTTTGAAGCGACGTTTTACGAACATTACAGCAGTGCCATTTGAAGATCGAATAAATAATCAAAAAATTATAAAAAAAAACTTCTGCTCTTATTTTAATAGGGACCGGATCCTTAATGCACAAATTCCCTTCATGTTTTGATATCATTTTTATTAAAAAAACTTATAAGTTCCAAGAAAATGTCGCTTAATAAAAAATGATCTGCATCGCCTTATTTCTAGAGTAAAGAAAAATGATTCAACTACCAACAGTGTCACCAATCAGCAGCAGGCAAAATGGTTTAAGTGACATTACAGTGCTTATGCAGTGGAAAGCGAAATTAATTAATCGACGTAACTCAATGATAATAGGAATAGAGTATTTTGTTTAACTACACATTGGGTTTTGATAACGATACAGGCAAGTTGACTTAGCAACGATGAACATTCCTAATGAGACGTTTGATGTCTCATGTTTCGAAAGGATTATAATATAAAACTTGGTGGTTGATTCAAGATAATAAGGACAGATTACCTAATACTTTAACTACTTACTCAGTCATAATGAGATCGTAAGTAACTATTATAAACTTTGAAGTAGATCCATGTACTTGGTGAGTAAGAAATCTATTTTGAGATAGACATATTACTATTGAGCTCCATATATCATGGGTACTGGCAGAGTCGCCATGAAGTATAAAGCTCAATAGAAACACGTCTGTACACGACAAGCGTTTATTTCACACTCTAAACACAATAGGTTTCATACTTAGCAATGGTGCTTAATTACTAAGTACATTTATTTACTTTATTACTATTTAGAAAACTAGCGTAGGTATTAATTAACAATGTAACTGAACATAGCCCTAAATAGGTCACAATAGGAATCATAATTTTTGTTTGAACCATTACAAAAAGCATGAAAATCAAATATAACAAATAAAAATAACGTAGGAGCTGTACTTGCTAACGAGCTTGAACTTTACAATGACTATTTATATCATATTTATAAAAAAAGACAGTCCGAAGACAAATAAAACCACAAATCTTAGACGACGGTAATTTTAAAATTACAAGATAGACTTCTTCGTACCAAGACTGTTACGAAAAAAAATATCTTGTACACAAATTAACAAATTATTTACAGTAATTGTCTCAAAAATAATCAACAAGTGAACGTGATCGCAATTCCTCCGTCAGACGTGTCTTTAGCTAGCTGCTCATACAAGCCTTAGCATCGCGCAGCCGCGGGGCTGCTCAGAACAGGCTATGTATAGCCGGACATACAATCATTAACCATCCGTTTCATTCAACACTATTTAAAATCCATCATACTTGTTAATTTTATTGTTTTGTTACAGTGAAATAACTCACCAGACAACATACGCGCACCCTTGTTTAGTTGGTGGCTGCTATTTAGTCAGTCCGTATGTTCCTACTCTCGTGCCGCCTTATTTACTTGAAGAGATACCCCACTGGCTCATTGTTTACTCTAAAGGTACCATTTTCATGTACAGTCTTATCCAAAATACATTGAAAACTGACTAAGATAATATAAATGACTTGACTGTACACTCAATTATTAATACATGATGAGATGAAAAGTTTTAAAACATCAAATAGTTTTTGAAACAAATTTGTCAGATTTTTTGGCTTAATAAATAAAATATCCTGCTCAAGTTCCAAATAAATATTTTTTGTGCTATATTTTTAATTTTAATTCCTCAAATAAAAGATAACTGACTATAGAAAAATCAGTCAATCGTGTTTTGTTTTACAGCTGATCAGGAACTTGACCACAAATTACGTTGGAACATGTTTAGGCTGAGTGAGCTGGACTGCTACTCTGACATGCTGACGCGGCTCTACAAACAGGAGTTACAGTTTATTGTGATGAAGTATGAGCGATATAGGTAAGAGTTTAATTATACAAGGTGTAACAGAATATATGCAAGTAATGTAAGTAGTTTGCTCATAATTTACTACTGAATCCATTTCAGTAACTATTAGTAAAGGTATTTTTTCAAAAATTATGTATTTTGCAATACTGACCGCCGATTGAGCCAAATAAAATTAAATCTTATTGCAAGAAGACTCAATTTTAAATGCATAAAGTAATGCTAGGGCCAATACAATTGTCTTAATAATAAGTTACTTAGCTTTAAAAAAAAATTGTTTTGGTCATTGTATAATACTTGAACTCCATACTCTAATTGGGGTGTATGAGGTCTTGCGTTAACTAAGACATAATTAACGCAAGACCTCATACACTTTTCCTTAAGGCACTAACTGACAATTTACACACCGTACTTAAGGTGTCTGCCAACACCCAACTATTTAGTCGTTGTAAACGTTAGCATGTGTATAACAATATACACTTGTAGCATTTGTGTGCAGACTTCTATGATGTACTTATAGTAAGTATAGTAGGTAGTTTGTACACAGCCATTAGTTTGATTGCCTGCATTTACACGAGGTTTCACGCTGAATCTAACATCTATTTGAAGACCTATTATTGTAAATTGACTCTGGTAAGTAGGAATGACAGTCTACGGTTCAGTGACATTCCGGCAGTCATGTACAATATTGCGATGTCTCCTACCTAGTGCTTTATTTAGTTATGTAATTTGCACTGCATTTCACCGACGACTCGTTTACGTATGCTGAACATGGGATAACATCTTCTTAGCTCAAGCTCAAATGATTTGAGATGAATTCATATTTAAATGCATATCTTTTTTTTATCATCTTACAGGTCTGCTCTCTTGCAAGAAATCGAGAGGAGGCGACATGCCGCCATTACATACCATGCACACTCCAATTGTTGATATTGTATAAGTTTGCCTAATTGTACTGTGATCTTACAAAAACAATATTCTAGACAGTTATATAATAACTAGAGTAAATATAAATTTAAACTTTAAGTATAATATTAGTATGTAATGTAAAATCTTTTTGAAATGAATTTGTTTATAACTATTTGATTGGTGCCTTATCATAAAATAAAATATTTTATTTTTCTTTATGCTTTTTATTAACTCTTAAAAATAATTCAAGTGCTACCTACTCTGGGGTTTATTTATAAACATTGATTAAAGTTGACAGTTAACAACTGTATGGATAAACACTTCCTAATCATTACTTTAAGCAACATTTATAAATAACGGGGTCAATCTATTCACTTAAAGTCTCTTTATCATGACTATTAACTGTTTCACTAGTTTTTACTCCTTTTCCGTCTATAATATCATACTCATCAACTTTTTTAAGACCAGATATTCTGTAAACCTTTGCATTTTTAATACCTAATGTTTGCGCCCAAGCTTCACCTGAAACAGAGAATTATTAAAATTACACCTGATACATATGTAAATAATAGGTAGACCATAATTTCAGACATACATTTTAAACAACTTTTTTTTTTGTATGGATATCATGAAACATTTGAAATTTTTCATAATTGAAAGCAAAACATATCTAGCAAAATCTCTGTAGTGATATGAAAGTTAGTTGGAAATTACCTGGTGGAGTAGAATGCTCCTCGTCAGATTTTATACCATAATAGTGAGCCCAGTCAGCCTTTCCCTTGTAAACATTATAAACCACTAAACCAAAAGCATTCCAAGCTAACAAGCCATATGCTATACTGAGTCGTTGTTTCCATAGTATTGCTGTATCTTCTGGAATAGGCTTGGTCCTTTTACGGACAAACCGGTGCCACCATTTGTGAATCATTTCTTGCAATAGTAATAATTTAGTGCAATAGTATTACTTTAGTTGTGTAACATTTTGAAACCTAATATTTTAGGTTATAATAATTGGAGGACCGAATAATACACGAATGAGTAGGTACGTATAAAGGTAAACTGTTTTAGAAACTGCAATTTTTTATGGTAGATGTAATTACAATTTACCACAGTATAATTCTCTGTTTTCGACAATATCTAACTTGACGTTACCTGGGTTGCCAGATGTGATTTTTTTATTGCTTTCTTCCCGCAATAATTTTTCCCAAAATTATAAAATTGTCCCTCTATTATCAAGTCACCAAAATATCAAGGGCACCAGATTCTCAACTAACCACATTCGCAACTCATCAGATAATGTACCTACTATCCAACAAATAAATGATTTACCTTTCAAATAAATTATTACGACTTCATTACTGATCAGTGATCAGTGATCATCAATAAAATCGATTCAAATGCATAAGAGGTCGGATTCAAATGCATAAGAGGTCGGATTCAATTGCATGAAGACATCCTAATTTCTTAAACATGTTTATTTTCTTCCTGTAAATTATTATGAAGTGAGTTTGCGATCATTGAATAAAAATGATAAATGATTTTATTTCTGTAAGTAGGTTTGTACCGGTTTGTACAAACACTTTTACACGTCAATCATATTTTTTTTAAACTAGATGAAGTCGGCGTTTCCTATCTGACTACTCCTCAGACTAAGGAAAAGAAAGGACTCGGCATAACCTATTCTTTAGTCATTGGGCATAACGAACAGTATACAGAGTATACAGCATATCTCATTGCGACCGGTCGCCATGTTTTGTCACAGCCAACAAGTACAGTCTGTCAAGAAAGTCATGAAAAAAAGGGAGGGCGCCACCATAATTTATATGGTATCCCTGCAAATTTCGACTGAAAGGTTTTGATACTGTTTTTTTTTTTTCAATAGTTGATAATTATTAATTTATTATTATGGTCCCTTTACTGTCATGTGTATTATCTGACAGATCTATCTGACACTCGGGGAGCAAAAAAAAGTTTTGGCTTTAATTGGTAATGGTGAACAACACCGGTGCTTAATGGTTATGTATTCTGTAGTTTGTTTGTGATGTTTATTACCTATTTTATTAAAATTTGTTTTGACCAAGTCTTGTTTTCGTCTTGTCAGCTACTGACATTATCGACCACAAAGTGCAAAATTCGATGGTTTGCCTCTCTGCGCTGCCGTTTCAACATGACGCTAGTGGAATATCAATAACAACTCAATTGCCAAAAAAAAAAATGCGAGTTTATTAGATAATTCTTTATTAATCCGAATCCAAATCTCCTGCATAATTCGAAATAAATCCGAACTCCTGCCTAATTATATTGGTCCAAATAGTCGAAATTGTCAAATAGTCCAATTGGTCGAAGTCTTCGATGTGTTTTGTAGGTCGGCCTTTCGTGTATTTTCCAGGTGTTACAAATACAAATATGCACCGAATTGTGCTTTCAGAAACACCTGAAATCAATAAAGACATGTTAAATACTCGTAACAAATACCTTATACACATCTAAATAAATAACACAAAAGGATCAAAACCGTCGAGTGGTAGTATAATAAATCGTAGGTAAATTTCATAACCTCGACGAAATATAAACAATGATAAAAATAGATAAATTATATTTAAAAACAGAACATTGTCAAGAGATTATATTTCCTTTATTGTGTTTAACATTAAAATACATTTACGTACCGGTTAACTTTGCTGTTCGACCGTAAACATCGTCTTTACTCGTCCCAGCTTGAAATTCGGCCATACACTCTTGAAAAACTGTAAATATAATTTATCTCGCACCGCTCTTATAAACATTCCGATTCATTTTTGATCTCTATACGGTCACACGATAAAAAAAACTCGAAATAGCACAATAATAATAAAGAATATCAACCACAAAGCTACGATGTGACAGCTGAGGTACTCAGTTTGACAATTATTCAGTGTGGCCAGTATTAGGAAAAGCAGTAGTTCCCAAAACATTCTTTTCATGACTTTCTTGACAGACTGTACATCAGTTGTCATAGCAACTTGTTTCTTTCAGTGTTTTGAAGAAAATTTTGATATTATAATGCGCGCAGCTCTACCGCAAGCCGCCATCTTTGTGCCAGACTCACATTTTAGGTATGCACGTTTTTTTCGTAGGTATGTCATGTCTATTCTTCTTTTCCTTAGTCTGAGGACTACTCTGAGAAGAAAGCCCGAAACAAACTCAGAGGTCACAGTCTCTTTTAAAGTCCAGACAAAATCTTGGTCAGATCATGTGAAGGCTATGTAGATCGGTGTCTGAAAAGAACTTTTGAGAAAAGAACAACACAGATTGAGTGGACCTGTCCAGTCAGTGCACGCAATTGTCAGTAACCGTGCAGCTCGACTCAGAACTTAGGGAGCTCAACGATCCGACGAACAATACCAAAAAAAGGACATTTGGGTAGGCCGCATAAACTACTCAAACTGCCAGAACATGATTAGGTACATAAAACTGGAACAGTGACCCACGTAGTCCTCTCACAATCACAATTATTAAAATAATATAATACTTTATACAGTAAATATTCATGTCATTGTATATGTAAAAAGGTATAGATACTTAGAGATTAAAAGTAGGGTAAGGTGGGGCACAGTGTTACACGGGGTACAATGTGACAACGCACATATCTCCGTCCCTGTCTTTTAGTTTTATGATGTTGGTATACACGTTTGTCAAGCTCACAAGCAGCCATCTTTAAACAGTTGTCATCGCCACAGTTTGTACCGAAGACGTATATAGTTATCTGTGCCGAAGACAGAGTTCTCTGTCTACGGTTTGTACCGTACTTGAAAAATAACAAACAAAAAAGGTTTTTAGGTGATTAAACGACGAAAAAATAGTTTTAAATTTTTAAATTTCTTTCCGGACGTAATATATTAAGGTATGGTATGGTAGTTTTCCTTTATTTAATGTTTATTTAGCTACATATTACCGTTAACTAGTTTGTTGTAAACATAACCAAAAATATTTATTTAATTTTTTTATTTGGTTTGCCTTTTTTTTTTTTTTTTTATTTGGTTTGCCTCTCCGGTCCGTGTGGTGTCCGGACACAAAGAATAGCACCACCCCCATATCTTCCAATGGGTGTCGTAAAAGGCGACTAATGGAGCTTACGACCCAGTGCATGATATCAAGCACCTTGGGTCACCCGAATGGTGGCGGGTAAATAAACCACCAACAAATGCATTCCCAAAGAGGGTTAGTGTCAGGCAGGCGGCCGGCTATAAAATCTAAGCCAAATCCCTATGTAACATGGACAGTGAAAATGGTTTGCGCGATAGGGTTAGGGCGTACCCCGCAGGCGACGCGCAGGAGCAGCACCCGGCCCCCGCGGGAAATGGACAAGGGTTGTTGCACTACCCCGGGCGGGTGCGACGTAAGAAGCGAGCTCGGGAAGTGAGATTGAGGTATGCTAGTTGGAATGTTGGGACAATGACTGGAAGAGCAAGAGAGTTAGCAGATGTGTTGAAAAGAAGAAGAATAAATGTAGCGTGTTTGCAAGAAACTAAATGGAAAGGTACAAAAGCGAGAGAAATTGGTGAGGGATACAAGTTCTTTTACTGTGGAAGTGACGGAAAAAGGAATGGCGTGGGAATAGTATTAGATAGTAATTTGAAAGAAAGTGTGAGGGATGTAAAAATAATTAATGACAGAGTTATAGTTGTGAAAGTCATGTTAGAGAATGTTATACTGAACGTGATTAGTGTGTATGCTCCTCAGGTAGGATGTGAAGAAAGGGTGAAAGAGAAGTTTTGGGAGGATTTTGATGCAGTTTTAATGACCATCCCGGTGCATGAGGAACTGATAATAGGAGGTGATTTTAATGGGCATGTGGGAAGAATGAGAGGAAGTTACGAAAGAGTACACGGGGGATGGGGTTATGGTCGTTTAAACAATGAGGGGGAAACTATGTTGCAATCTGCTACTGCATTCGATCTAGCAGTAGCCAACACTTGGTTCCAAAAAGCCGATGGACACCTATTAACATACAAGAGTGGAGCACATAATACACAAATAGACTACTTTCTTGTCAGACGCAACAACTTAAAGCACGTCAAGGACTGCAAAGTGCTACCGGGAGAAGATCTGGTCTCACAACACAGACTCCTGGTTATGGAAGTAGTCTTACAAATAGGCTTGTAAAACATAAAGAACGCCCCCCTCCTAAAATAAAATGGCATATGTTAGAGAAGACTGACTGTGTGACGAAATTAAGAGACCAAGTGGTAGATAAAATGATAGAGATGGGTGAAATGAATGACCGAAGCGTAAATGAATGTTGGAATGAAATGGCTCAGTATATTAGGAGTGCAGCAAAAGGTATTTTGGGAGAGACGAAAGGAAGGGGCACGATAGATAGGGATACGTGGTGGTGGTCGATAGAGATTCAGAATGTGCTGCGAGAAAAAAAGAAGAAATTTAAGGAATGGCAGAGCATTGGAAATGAGCGTTCTAGTCTGAGAGCTGAAAGAAACAGTGAGTATGATGCTCTCAAGAAAAAAGCCAAAAGAGCTGTGGCTATAGCGAAAGCTAGTGCTCACGAAAAGCTTTATGACATGTTGGAAACTTCGGCAGGCCAAAAACATCTATACCGGCTTGCTAGAGCTAGGGAGAGAAAGGCGAAGGATGTGGTCCAGGTAAAATGCGTAAAAGACGAAGCTGGAATGATACTGTCGGAAGATGAGAAAATTAAGAATAGGTGGAAGGTTTACTTTGAAAGACTGATGAATGAGGAGAATGACTGGAGTGGTATGCTTGAGAATAAACCAGAAAATGAGGGATTAGTAAGAGAAGTCAGTGTGGATGAAGTGAGGATTGCTGTAAGCGGAATGAAGAATGGTAAAGCATTAGGACCGGACGGAATACCTGTTGAAGTATGGAAAATATTGCGGATGGCCGGTTGGACGTGGTTAGCTTTATTCTTCAATAAGCTGTTGCTGGAAGAAGCCATACCTGACGAATGGTGTAATAGTTCGCTGGTGCCCATTTTTAAAAACAAAGGTGATGTGCTGGAGTGCAATAATTATAGAGGAATAAAGCTAATGTCACACAGCATGAAAGTTTGGGAGAAAGTTGTTGAAAGGCGACTGAGAGAAGAGACCGAAATTTCACAGAACCAGTTCGGTTTTATGCCTGGCCGGGGTACGACGGATGCCATCTTTGCTATCCGCCAGCTATGCGAGAAATACAGAGGTGCGAACAAAAACTTGCACATGGTGTTCATTGACCTCGAAAAGGCATACGACCGAGTGCCCCGTGAGGTTCTGTGGTGGGCCCTAAAGGAGAAAAGTGTGCCAGGGAAGTATGTCAAGTTGATCCGTGCAATGTACAATCGATGTACTACCCAAGTCCGGTCTACAGCGGGCACTACCGGCAGCTTCAATGTGGCTGTCGGCTTGCACCAAGGGTCGGCTCTCAGCCCTTACCTCTTCCTGATGATAATGGACGCTCTGACGTCGGACATACAGGAAGAGGCTCCCTGGTGCATGCTGTTTGCTGATGACATTGTGCTGATTGCCGAGAGCGGTCTAGAGGTCCAGAACAGATTGGAGGTGTGGTGGCAAAGACTGGAGAATGTTGGCCTGAAACTTAGCAGAACCAAAACAGAGTACTTGTTTTGCGATTTTGGCGGTCTCTCCAGTCCTGTGCCTGTTACTCTTGCTGGAACGCCCATACCAATCTGTTCCGACTTCCGGTACCTCGGGTCGCTTGTCCAAGGAGATGGCGATGTAGACCGGGACATAACACACCGGATCAACTCAGGATGGATGAAATGGCGACAGGTGACTGGAACAACTTGTGACCCACAGATGCCCCTCAAGTTAAAGGGGAAAATATACAAATCTGTGATTAGACCTGTCGTATTGTATGGATCGGAATGCTGGGCTGTGAAGAAGATTGATGAAAAACGATTACATGTAGCGGAGATGAGGATGTTGAGATGGATGTGTGGAGTGACAAGAATGGATAAAGTAAGGAATGAGTATATAAGAGGAAGTTTGAAAGTAGCGCCTGTGACAGAAAAAGTGAAAGGGAATCGATTGTCTTGGTATGGACATGTGATGAGGAGGGATGACACTCATGTGACTAAGAGAGTGATGGGTATGAATGTTGATGGATGGGGAGGAAGAGGACGGCCAAAGAAAAGATGGATGGATTGTGTGAGAAATGATATGAGTGAAAAGGGAGTAGATGATGCCTTGACGTCTAACAGGGGAGAATGGAAGAAGAAAACGTGTTGCGCCGACCCCAAGTAAAATGGGATAAGGGCAGGAAGATGATGATTTGGTTTGCCTCTCCGGGGCACTGTGTTACGGGGCACTGTGTGACAGTGTAACAGTCAGCCCCAATTAACATATTATTATTGTCTATTTGAAGGGATTGCAAGAAAATGGTGCGAAATCGTAAGAGGAAGACAGATTACGGTCTTCATAATGGAAAAGATATGGCGGAAGCGATTTTGATGGTTGAAAGTGGTTTGAGTCTTCGAAAAGCTGCAAATGAAAAGCATGTTAATTTTATGACATTGCAAAGATACGTTCAAAAGAAGAAAAAATGTTCTGAGGATGAAGGACATATGCGACTTACTCCAAATTATGCCAATAGAGTGGTATTTACTGTCGGTCAAGAAAAGGCGTTGGTAGAATATTTAATTAACTGTTCCAGAATGTGCTATGGACTAGATACGATTGAGTGCAGAAAGCTCGCTTATGAGATGGCCGTTTACAATAATTTGAAACATTATAACTCAATGGCAGGAATTGACTGGCTCTACGGATTTAGAAAACGGAATACTGATTTAACATTAAGAAAACCAGAACCTTGCAGCTTAACACGGGCAACATCATTCAATCGTCACAATGTGAATGTATTCTTTAATAATTTGGAAGATGTTATGCGGCGATATCCTTGTTTTGCAGATGGTAGTAGAGTATATTGTTTAGATGAAACTGGGACCACTACTGTCCAAAAACCCAAAAAAATCATTGCAGCTAAGGGAGCTAGACAGCTAAACAAAGTAACAAGGGCTGAGAGAGGCACACTAGTTACAACGTGTTGTGCAGTATCTGTAACAGGATCAGCACTGCCTCCAGCAATGGTGTTTCCCAGAAAGCAATTCAAGTCTTTCATGCTTAATGGTGCACCAGTAGGAACCCTAGGTCTGGCTCAACCCACCGGATGGATGAATAGTGAGTTGTTTCCTGAAGTCATGAAACAATTTGTAAAGGTAACAGCCTCCACAAAAGAAAACCCGTCCTTACTGATACTTGACAATCATGATAGCCACCTAGCACCTGCAGTGTTGAACATAGCAAAAGATAACGGAGTTACTCTACTAACTATACCACCACACTCAAGCCACAGATTGCAGCCACTTGATGTGTCAGTATTTGGCCCTCTGCAAACATATTACAACGCAGCAATAGATTCCTGGTTGATGCGTCACCCTGGAAAGACAATCTCCATCTATAATATTGCAGAATTGTTAGGACAAGCTTTCGATCTAGCCATGACACCCTCAAATATCAAATCAGGATTCCGAAAAACTGGAATATTTCCATTTGATAGACACATTTTTACTGACAATGATTTCATGCCAAGTGAAGTAACAAATCGGCCACTCGAAGACCTTTCTAATGCTCCCGGTCCCAGTCGACCTTATGAAACTCAACAAGCTTCTACTGATGCCCCCAGTTCAAGTCAATCTTTTGGTCATGATTCTCAAAAAGATACCAGATCAGGTGATTCCTCACAAATTCAACGGGGTGCTGTTACCGATCCAAGACCATATCCTTCAATAGTTCAGGCGCCAGCTACTCCCGTTCGGCAAATGATGAATATACGTTCTGATTCCGTGAGCCCAAGTTTGCTAACTCAAACTGAACTTGCGGAAGCACGATCCGTAACAGATAAAGAAAACTCTTCGGTCATCACTTTTCCATCTACTCCAGATGAAACACTAGTTTCTCCCCTAGGATGTCGAGCTTATCCAAAAGCACAACCGAGACTACAAACAAACCGTGGTAGAAAGAGAGGAAAAAGCTGTATTCCTACTGATACACCTAACAAGAATGAAATTGAAAAAGTATCCTTGGAAAGAGAACGCAAAAAGTTAGGAAAAGGAAAGAAAAAGATGTCACAAAAAAAAGAAATTCCTCACAAGAGACTGAAAACAAACGAAAATATTAAAAGAGTTTTATTTAGTGATGATGAGACTGATGTAGAAAACATCTCGATATCTTCCTCTGATAGTTTAACATCTGAGGACGAACTGCCACTAAACCACTTCGTGAAACCGAAAAAGAACGATTTTGTAGTCGTCCAATTTGATGGAAAACATCTAGTAAAGCATTATGTTGGACAATTACTGACAGATATTGAGGATAATGAATATGACGTTAGCTACTTACGTAGAAGTGGGAAAGTTGACAATCATTTCCATTTTCCTATTGAACCGGATATGGCAACGGTATCGTTAGACGATATTAAAATTTTGCTTCCTCTTGTTAATGTTGCAGAAAGAAAGACCAAACGTCAGACTGATGTCTATACTTTCCCAAAGAATATTTTAAAGAAGTTTAATATTTATTAGTAGTTTCTCATTTTGTTAATTTTACATTATTTTATGTTGTAACATTGTGCCCCTTACCCTGTAACAGACTACCCCAGATACGGGGCTCAGGGGGATCAGGGGCTGATTTTTTTAAAGTGCAATTTAAATTAAGTAGTTGCTAATATTGTTCATGTTTGATTAATTTTAATTAAAGAGAGATTGTTAAAGTTTATGGCCATGCCAAAAAGTAGCTGATTAATACAATATTTTTCTCATTACATTCCAGTATATTTTTTTTGTAACATTGTACCCCACCTTACCCTACAATAGTTAGCAAAAACCAATAAAATAAATCAATATTCACTGTGTAAATTTATTGGAGCAGCTCAAACCCAAGCCTTTTTGTCATCAATAAAGTCTTTGACAGTATAATAGGTACCTACATAATTATATCGGGTGTAAAAAGACACTTTCCGAAGCCGAAAGCTACGTAATTTACCCAGTATTTGGACCATGTTTGTCCACTAGACCATTTCGAATAAAATAAAATAAATTCCTGGGAGCCACTGGTTCTGGAGCTAATGAAGCTCGAAGTCGCATATTTTTTACTTTTTTGCGAAATCGGATTCCTAGTGTTATTACTAAGCTTTTTTCCAAACAAACATTACCCGAATTTTCGGGTTTTCTCAACAAATTACGCATTGAAGGCAGCGTTCCGAGTTGCGCTATAATCGATTTGAGCGTGCTAACGGGCGTACCGAATTGAGGCTCGTACACACAGGCGCGACTAGTCGCGCGACGCTTCGCGGGGCGATTCTGCGATATTATCGCGTCGCAACACCGTACACACTAGCGTGACGAGTCGTCGCGGGCGCGACGGCGACGACGCGACGTCCCGTCCGCGCTTGCTACGCGACGCGGCACCAGAGCGTATAAATTGGAATCCCTTTATGAGACGCGAGACCAAGTGGACGTGTGTTTTGTATTGAATATAATGAAATAAACAATTACGACAAATAAATATAACTATTTGTGCCGCCAGCTAAAATTAAAGTGTGTCACGCGTGAGTCCGCGTGACCTGTAGGTTTTTACTGACTGTTGATGTGCAAGATGAACTAAATATTGAATATAAACAATAAATTAAGTGTTTCTGGTAGAATGACCCAGACCTGACCCAGGATCGAGCCCGTTTGGTCGTAGCCAATTACTACGGCGAAGTCCTCCACCGACGCCTACCGAACCATTACCTCCGAGCGACCCAAATCCACCAGCACCTGCGGAGAAAGAACTGCCGATTGAAGTCATCAGTCCAAGAGATCCAGAAATGGATAGGATCTATAGATGGCATTCTGAACAAAGTTTGCACAATCGTCGGTGATGGGAAAATGAACTTGGACCAGAAGCTTCGTGTCTCCACTCTTTGCCGGAAGGTCTCAAGTGGGACTTCTCAGATGGCCGTCTTATACCAATCATTGATGTCTAAAACGATCCAGGCCCATACCACAATCCAGCACCTACAAGTTCAGCAGAACGTTGTGAACTCTCTCCAGCAGTTCAAAGAGGTCGTAGAGACTAAGTTAAATCCCTCGGAAAATAGTTCTTATGCTAGCATGGTGAAGAAAAGTTCTGATAACTTCGTCCGTCCTGCAAATTTGAGATCAGTCGCCATCTATCCTACCGATAAGACCCAAACAAGTGACGATACCAAGTCACTGGTGCAAAAGATAATCTCACCCGAGCAACTTAAGCTTCATGTCCGTGGCCTGAGAAAAGTGAAAAATGGGGGTGTTCTAATTAGTACCGAAAATATAGGAGATATTGACAAACTCGAGAGTTCGGAAAAATTTGTATCGTCGGGCCTTATAATAGAAGAACCATCGAAACGCCACCCTAGGGTCGTTATCATTGGTGTCCCCGTTGCCCTTACCGAGAAGGAAGTATTTGACTGTATTTACGAGCAAAACCTTTCAGACAAGTTGCCGAATATAACTCGTGAGTCCTTCCTTGAGAGCATTAAATTAAGCCATAAATCGGGTAAGAAAGACCCTCCTAGCTGTAACTACATCTTGGAACTACCCGCTAGCATAAGGAAAATTATGATGAAACCAAAGCCGAATTTTTATTAATTGGACATCATGCCCTGTGAGAGATTTCACGATAGTCACTATAGGTGCTTCAATTGCCAGCAGTTTGGACATGCAGCCAAGTTTTGCCGAGAAACTAGTTCTACTTGCAACCACTGTGGTGAGACTGGACACTCCTCCAAGGAATGCAGCAGCAAATCTACTCCCCCTCAATGTGCGACTTGCAAACGCTTCAAGAGGAAATGTGACCATCCCACTGGCGATGCAAGTGGCCCGGCACGCAAATACGCAGAGACCAACTACATTAGCTCAATAGATTATGTAGGCGCCTAAGAGCGTCACCGAATACTTTTATTTAGTAAGCACATAAACAGGTAGCTTATCCTCTATTTATATTTCCACTTAGTTTTTTTGTTTAACTATATCATGACAAACCAGCTAATTTGTGATCTAGATAGTTCTTCTGTGTTTGAATCTAATATCTGTAATGTTGAGGATTGTAAACACCTCCTTCCTTCTGGTGACAAAACGTTAACGGCCCCATTACGCCTCCTCCAGGCGAACATCAACCACTGCGCCTCCGCTCAGGATCTGTTGCTCCAGAGCATGGCGCAGTGGTCGATTAACATCGCCGTGGTCGCTGAGCCGTACTTTGCCCAAGGATGACTCGGTGGAGAACCTGAGCGGCTCAGTGACCCTAATTTCGTCGGCCGCCGCCGGTACTCCGTCCCTCGAGGCTGTCACGAGGGGACGGGGTTGCGTGGCAGCACGGTTCGGGGAGATCGTAGTGGTTGGGGTATACTTCTCCCCGAACCGAACTCTTGCCGAGTTCCACAACTCCCTTGCAGGGTTGAAAGTCGTCGTCGTCGGGTACTGTTCCCTCCCCGTGCTCGTCCTCGGGGACTTCAATGCCAAGAATGTGGCTTGGGATTTCCGGTATACGGACACACGGGGCAGGATGGTGGAGGACTGGGCTCTGGAGACCGGCCTGGTCCTCCTAAATCGGGGTTCTGTCCCCATGTGTGTGCGGATGCGGGGTGAATCGGTGGTGGACATTTAGTTTGCCAGCCCCGCTCTGTCGCCACATGTCCTTGACTGGCGCGTCATAGAGGGGGTGGAGACCTATTCCGACCACCGGTACATCTGGTTTGACGTCTCCGCCCAGACCTCGCACGCGCTAGTCCGACAGGCCCCGAGTGGTCCGCGGTGGGCGCTGAAGCAGCTGGACCGGGAGCTCCTCCTGGAAGCCTCGATCGTGCAGGCCTGAGTGTCATCACCGGACAGGCCTGCTGACATCAACGTCATGGCGGAGTGGTTCCGGGAGGCCATGTCCGAAATATGTGACGTGGCAATGCCCTGGGCCCAGCCCGGACGCGCCCAGCGCCAGGTGTGCTGGTGGTCGCCGGAGTTGACGACTCTGCGCAGTGCGTGCGTCACTGCGCGACGCCGGTATACCAGGCACCGCAGGCTCCGTATTCGCCCTCCGGATACGGAAGCCATTCAGGCGGAGCTGTACGAGGGGTACAGAGCGGCGAAGACCGCCCTCCAAGCGGAGATCCTGCGGGCCAGGGGACTGGCCCGCGAGGAGTCGCTGAAGGCTCTGAACAGGGACCCGTGGGGACGCCCCTATAAATTAGTGCGAGAGAAGCTCCGCCCATGGGCTCCCTCGCTGACGCAGAGTCTCCGGCCCCAGCTCGAGGAGGACGTGGTGAGCGCTCTGTTTCCTTCTAGAGCCCCCTGTTGTTCCCTCAATGCGAACCTCGCCGCCGACGACGACGACGATGCTCCGGGGGTGACCGAGGTACAGCTGCGAATGGCGGTACGTAGGCTGAGTGCCAAAAATACCACCCCAGGACCCGACGGCTTACCTGGGAAAGCCTGGGTCCTGGCCTCGGAGGCTCTCGGGCCTCGACTAAGGGGGATCCTAAGCGCATGCATGGAGAGGGGCCAGTTCCCACTTCGTTGGAAGACGGGGAAACTGGTCCTCATCAAGAAGCCGGGGCGCCCAGCGGACTCTCCGTCCACTTACCGGCCCATCGTGCTGCTCGACAAGGTGGGCAAGCTGTTTGAAAGAGTCACTGCAGACCGCCTCGTCGGGCGGCTGGTGCGGAGAGCCAGTTTGGCTTCCGCAGGGGGCGCTCTACGGTGGACGCCATCATGCGCGTGCGGGCCCTCACGTCGGGGGATGCTGTGGCCCGGGGTGGGGTCGTCTTGGCGGTGTCTTTAGACATCGCCAATGCCTTCAATACCCTGCCCTGGAGTTGCATCAGGGAGGCACTCCGGTATCACCGGATGCCGACCTACGTCTGTCGTGTGGTCGAGGCCTATTTGACGGACAGGGCCGTCATCTACCCCGGTCACCAGGGAGAATGGAACCGGCAAGAGATGTCGTGCGGTGTCCCACAGGGAACGGTCCTGGGACCGCATCTGTGGGACATCGGATACGACTGGGTGCTGCGCGCCGACCTCCCTAGCGGCGTCAGCGTGGTTTGTTACGCTGACGACACGCTGGTTCTGGCAGCACCAATGACGGGGTCCGCTAGGGCCGATGCCTGCTAGGGTTGCTGGAAAGTCCGAGAGGGATACCGTAGCCCCTGGCACAGGCAACTGAGGGAACACGGGTGGGTTTTAGTCAGTAAGAGTCTGACACGCCTTCCTGCTCTGCCCAGAGCGGGAGAAGTTATTTGATGATTTCCCATCCTCATAAAAAAGGCACTTTTGAATTGTCAAGGGGTCGGTCAGTCAGAAAGATGAATCTAGTTGCCCATTCCAAACAAAGCGTAGTACGTACCTATGGAGAAGAACGGACACGAAACTCCATGGACACTCTTTTAAATCAAAATATTGTTACAAAATAGTGGTTACATCATTCATGTTGAAATTATACATGTGAGAACGATGTAGAAAGACGTGCACGTTAAAAGCGAAGACATTCTAAATCTGACTTACGTTTCACAAGAATTAGGTATTAGGTCTCGCATGCTGGAATTAACTTCCATGATAGAAAATAGTCTCCTAGCCTTGTCCTTCAAAGTTGAAGATATAATTAACTCTATTATGTTTAGCAATTCTAATGTCCTGTACCCTTCAATCAATAATATTATTGATCGAAGCCTGTACCCCACTATCCTTACACCTAAAGAACTTTAATTAGAACAGAATCACATAGAATTGGTCGATAATTATAGATTCTTGCCAGAATCTAAACAACTTCCAGTTCCTTTAAGCCTCGATAACATGCATACTATTTTAAAAATATCTAGTTACTTCAATAAAGAAAAAGTAGTGTTTACAGTAAAAATCCATCTCATTAACCCTATACACTTAAGTGTATAATATCATAACTTACCTTCGCCGGTTCCTCATGATAATAATAAGCCAAATTCATACTTGACCATTATTCCATTCTCCAAATATATTGGTATCAGCAGAGATACCTAGGTCAATGTACTGTAAGTTAGATAATCTGGAGTATAGCAAGACAATTAAATAATGATCATTACCTGTGTGAAACATCAATATTATGTTCCTCTTCCGCGACACCATCCTGTGAAACGGAAATTATTACAAAAGTACTTTCCTCAATCCCTTCGATTTGTGAAACCATTCTAGGTCACGTTAGCATCTGGCAACCACTACGCTGTAGTAGATGGTTATACTTAGGTAAATGTCAGAAAAAACTAAAATGATTATTGAATGTAATAACTCTCAATCTACTGAATAAATGCTCTAAGACTGAAATAGAATTTAATGGAAATGGTGTACTATACTTACCTTCTAAATGTATTGCCTACTGCAAAGACACTCGTTTCACCTCGCGTGAGAATCATAAGATTCAGCTGAAAACTATTGTTTCTATTTTAATATTTTAAATGATTCGTGTTGTAATATTATTATTGCATACAATAACATTGTATCGAACTTACCTGTAGTTAATCTTAAGAATGTTAACTAAGATTCCTTAGCTTATGATAACCCTGAAATCTTGAAAGGCCTTAACAATATAATTGAAAAACCACATATTGTTTTGTATCAAAAATACTATTCGGGTGTTACAATTGTAATTATAATTTCTATTAAATGTGCTTTAAGGTGTATAAAACTGGCATACACAAGAAAATACTGAAATTTAAGGAAAATAAAACTCCTGAAAATAATGACCCTGAGTTAGATGACACTGAACTCTCAAACGTTAAACGGGTCCCTCTCTTCGAATCGGCTGACTTACATTTAATTCGCTTAGACATAATCTTCACTTTAAAGGGTGTAGTTTACTCCAAATCGGGGGGCTGTTACGGTTTCCCAATGCTAAGGAAAACCCTTATTAATCAACAATAATCGATTACTTAGATTTCCTGTAAATTGCCTTCTCATCACCTTAGGGCAGTCAGCCTTCCACGTCCCGCGACGTGCCAGTCTCGTTCCGATCACTGAACCTCTACCATCTCCGTTTATCGCTGTGTCTGCCAGTTCTGACTTAGTGTTAACCCAAATTGTAACAAGGTCAAATCCCAGTGAGAGTCTGACAGACCCCGCCGCCCGCCTCAGGGCGGCGAACATCAATGAGGATTTTCCACCCAGGAAACAAAAAAACAAAAAAAAAAGGTATGGTTAACATGCGCGACCCTTCGCCGAACCCATACCCCTGCCTTATAAGAGATATACCGGAATATATCTCACTCAGTGCCAACCCTAGATCCATTGGGTTGCGGTGTAGGCAAAGCAGCAAAGCAAAGCAACGCAAAGCAAAGCAAAACAGCAAAGCAGCTCCTGGGTGATGCTAGCTACCAAGTCTGGACGGGTATACCTAAATTCAAATACGTTCTATCTGTCCAAAATTGGATGCTGTTTTACATCTCCGATATGGACAATCTCGCTTGCTCCAGACAACTTAGCTGCCATAACCATGGCCCTAAAATGATTCATAAGAGCCTCGTCTACTGTCAGACGGTAGCATTTCTCTTGGTTAGTGTACCAGTTGGCTAAGGTTGAGGCTACAGTGCGCACCTTTGTCTTCACTCGGTCTCCTAAGCATTGCGCAAGCTTTTCCTTGAGATGTTTAGCAGCATCGGTTGTCGTGGTGGCTATGACGTCCTTCTCCTCATCGAAGTGTTTCACCACACAGGTTGTTTTGCCGCAACCCGGAACCCCGTTTATCCACCTGATATTGGGCCCCGCCCAACTTTCCTTCGAAGCTGGGATATCTGAAGGCCCCAAGACAGTGCCATTTCAAGGATCTTATCGTCGGGCATGATTTTGGTAGATTTGGCGGTAACCACTATCGGGTCGGCGTTTGGTACACTGAATTTTAGTTTGCCTGAGCACTCAGTTTCCTCCTTGTCTAGAGCCACAAAACCGATCTTCACGATATATGCTGACATGTACGACCCCGTCATTTCCCCTTTGAAGACTTGAAATGTGCGGTTATCGTACACTGCTGCCTCTGATTCCTCCTCCTTCCCTTAGCAGTCCTTCTATGTCTCTCTGAAAGGTCTGCAGGATCTTCCTGCATGTCATGAGATTAACCTCTCTGGTCGCTCTCATGATTGCTACGTACTCGAGGTAAACGTTCTTCACGTGGTCCGTGTTACCCAAGTTCACTGCGAGGGTCGGCGCGCTAGCTTGCCCTTTCTCGACTCTTGTTGGTATAGGCTTCTGCAGTGTTGGTTATTTTCCCTTTTTTTTGATAAACCTCTTTACTGCTTCTTCGTGCTTCTGGGATGCGCGGCTCGTGCTTGGGAGCAGTGCACTGAGGAAGGTGCCAAAGTCTTTCAGGTGACTCGTCGACCGGCCCCGGTCCTCCGGGCTAGTGGTTTTGCTCTGTTCCTTTGCAGCTTTTTCGGCGGCTGCCTTATGCTCGGCCCTCTGATCCGCTTTGAGATCTTCGCTGGTCGAGGTTGTTGTGGGGCCCGTCGCGCTGACTGTTGCGTGTCTGGGGGCTTTGAGGAAACTCAGAGTTTCCCCGCTGTCGTCATAGACTACTTCCTCATGATGTTCTGAGGCTTTTAAACAGCTGAAGCGGTCTGCGACGTCTCCTCCGGTACTTGTACTTTTTAGGCGGAGTACCGTTTCCAGACGGGTTCTGGCCATATCGGTACCTGGGTACGAACTCAGGTACCGAAATGACAAGAACCGCTAAGTACAGATCCGGTACTCTTGGTACCGGTTCCAAGCCCTGTGCCCAGCTGTGCTAAGTGTCATTAAATCGACTTCAGTTGTAGGCAAAGAGGTTTAAGGCATAACAGGCTAGTTGACAGAAGGAAAGATACCATATGAATTTTGTATTGTAGAATGGTTGTGAGTCAAAAAATAAACTTAATTTTGTAAATGATGTATTTGAGAAAAAAACATACACACATAGATAAACTTAAGTACGCCTTTTTTCCCATGAGGGTAGGTCACAGAGTACATTATAAATTGGGGTAGGTCTAGAAACTACAGAATGCCACCTACTACGGTCCTTACGCGCTTCATTATAATATTACGTGCAAAGCAATATTATAGTACTAACTAATTCCATAGTGGGTATAAGTAACCATTTACCTAATCTGTGCTCGAAATTTGTCACAAAGTTCAAAATCAAAATAGGTATTTTGAAAAGCGAATTAGTTTTATAAAAAATTTATCATGCTTTCAGCGCGTGGGATCACTAAGAACAAAAGGATTTATATTCTGTAAGTATTATAATTTATATCCGTTTGAATCATTCAAAATATTAGGTAAACAGAAAACTACATATTGATACTTGACCACGAATTCCTTCGCGCCTACACAACGTGATCGATGCATGGTCTAAGAGCGAGCGTAGGGCTCCGCCGCGCGCCCGCCGCCGCCGCCGCGCCGGGCGCCGCGTTGTAAACACGTGGACCCCGCTGATATCGCAAAGTGCGCTCTATTTATTAAGCAAGTACAGTCAGCCTCAAAAGTTGTATACCTAAATCGACAAAAATTCATATAATTATCTAGAATCTTTGTTAAAGAAATTTTTAATAAAAAGTCATCTTCGTGACTTTTTTCAATCGTACCAAATTATAGTATAGTTCAAATCTCGCTGCAGACTCGGTCACAAATCATTCGAGTGTTTCGCTCTCCTTCCCACTCACGGGCCTTATGGGCAGGCCACGCCCACACGTAGTCCTGTGTATTGACAGTCCTGTCCAGTCCAGTCCAGTACTGTGTTTTGCAGTCGATGAGTGATATCGATAGTTTTATATATTTATAAATGGGTGATAGAAATAAATACACATTTTTTTTATTTTATTACCAAATTTACTACAAAGCATATTAAATATATAAACCAAAGGAACGTATATATAAAACTAAAAATAGAAAATTAAAATTCTTCGTCTGAGTCATCGTCATCATCATCCACATGAATGATGAACTCTTCGCATAAATGTGCTTTTCTTAAGTCTTCATCTTGCAGCAATTCTGTTTATAGAATTAACTAATGGATACTAATGTGTTCTTACGAGAAGGAAGTCTCGTAAAAACACATTAGTACTCATTAGTTACCCTGCATACTTAATGAATGCAGTATGTTTACGTGATAACCTTAATGATTCTGTTATCGATAATGGCCTTGAGCGCGCGCAACTAGCGCACATCCCTACTCCGATTATGATTTATGACCAAGTCTGCAGCGAGATTTTAACTATACTATATATAGTCTAAGATCCCACTATACAACGACCTTCACCGAGATGCTTATTTAATGAGACGTATTTTTTATGTTATTAAATATGCCAATAAATATATCCTATATGGGTTGCCTAACAAATTTCAGTCCAGAGTATTTTTAATTAATAATTAAAAAAAAAAATTTTTTTAAACATTGCACCGGTGTGATTATTAAATAAATTTGATACCAATCGAAAGTTTGAAGCCCATAGAATATGCAAACGTTAGGTTGCCTATTTTTTTCCGGTCACAACCATGGGTTGCCAGGTGTAAACAGGTAAATCTATACTAGCATTTTGCAACGGTCTGATTATTGAATCAAACTTAGATAAAATGAAAGATTCTTTCATAAGGAACACGGTGGTATAGGGTTGCCTGCGAAAAATCAGTCCCGAATTACGGTTGTCGAATTTTAAATAATAAAATATCGCTGCGAGTGAATGTGTGTGAGAGAGAGGTCCCAGACCAACCATCCCATGCGGTAGAAAAGGACGCAGCGTAGCAGCTGTTTAAAGTCCGCCCATTTAAAGAAGGAGAGTGCGCATGCTATTTGTGCTTGGAAATGAAAAGGATAGCGATAGACTCGTATATGCTGTGCATTATTTTGGAGTAGATTGTCGCTATAGATACAAGTGAAAAAACGTGCTGCTATTTATTGTTGGAAAAAATGGCCAAAAAGTGTTTTTTGTGTGATTCGGATGACGGAATAATTGATTTTGATGATGAAACTTTTAAAAACTGTGCATTAAAGTTAGCTTTTCGTAAAAAAAAAATTTTAAATACAATTTTGTTGAGCTACCCAGTGCGTCACTCCAATTTGTAGGTTATCATACCACGTGCTACAAAAAAGTGACTGTTTTGAATAAAAAATATAACGAAGAATTTCTTAAATTTATCGCTGAATATACAGTAAGTACATAATAATTGAATCTTTAAAATTATCTAAGCTAATACATCTTCTATATTTTTGTCATGTTGAAGTAATTGCTAGTAAAACTCACTTATGGTTTTGTTAATTTTCGACACACATTTATTTATTTAACCATTTATGTACACACTTATATAAACAGACAAGAAGAAAAAAAAACAGAAAAATAGGTACAAAGGTGATGCTTATTTCTAATGAAATCTCTTCCAGCATACCTGCGATAGGATAGCAGATTTAGAGATGTAGACAGCGTGTGTAAGACTAAAATAGAAAATAAAATACATAAAATCAAAAACAATTCACTTAATAAAATAAAACGAATAGTATGAGAATATACATACATACATACTTCTAAAATAAATAACACTAGAATATTAATATATACGCAACTATGACGAAGTGGAAAGATAGTGTTCTTTCACTCTTCTTTTAAAAACTGCAACAGTTTGGCAGTCCCTAATGTCGGGCGGAAGTGAATTCCACAACCGCACCGCGTGCACAGTGAAAGAGTAGGAGTAAAAGTCGGTGGAGTGGGGAGGGGACTTAAGGAGGTTTCTAAGATGCGACCTGCAAGGCGCATCTGAAGGTCGGGCGTAGGAAAAACGCTCCCGCAGATAGGATGGCGTTTTAGGATTGTGAAGGAGGTTGAATAGCAGACACAATATCCGAGAGTTCCTGCGAAGTCGAATGGGGAGCCACTTGAGTATCTTGCGAAAGTTGGAAACGTGATCATACTTTTTAAGGTTAAAAACAAAACGAATACATATATTCTGCAAACGCTCAAGTTTATTTAAAAGCTCCTCGGTGGCACATATTTTTTTTGTAATTTACTTAAAAAACGGTAGTTGGAAATTGAACAAGAAAATGTTCTGATTTCCCTTTTTTTTTTTGGAATAATTAAATGAGGATGTTTTAAATCAACTATTCTTATCAAAAAATTTTTAAAATTTATAATCAAACATTTTCATTTAATCGCAAAAATTGTTTTTTTTTTAGGAGCATACCGATGTATCTACTACTGAAGAAGAACCACAACAGTTGAATCCTAGTGTCGATTCCTGTGCTACAGTTGCTGAGGATGAAACGAGTAATGTTGAAGACCTGCCTCAAACTTCTGGGGGCTTTGACAAGGTAATAATTTTTTTTTTTTAAGCTTTTTTAAAAAAGTGACATGAAAATCTATTAATTGAACTTGTATTTTCATTTATATTTGTTTTCTTCCATTTTTACTCAAAGAATGATTTAAATTCTTTTAGGAGCAGTCAACATCAACAGCATCGACATCAACAGCAACGACATCAACAGCATCGACATCAACAGCAACGACTTCAACAGCATCGACATCAAGCACAATTATTTGTCTTTTTTGTGACCACAACCAAAAAAGATGTGGAAAGAAGCTGGTTAATCTTACTTTCCCTAAAGGTGACAAAGTACCACTACAGATCAAAAATATCGCCGAAAATTTAAGCGATTCGGAGATTCTCTCCAAACTTCAACATCAAACTATCGCGTACCATCTGCCTTGTTACGCACTGTATCAATCGAAAAATAAGCGGTCCACGGAAGAATCTACCGATTCCACGTATAGTAAATATCGACAGTTACATCAGTTGGCTTTTCAATCCATATCAAATTTTATTGAGACAGAAATAATTGAAAACAACCAAGTTATGTACTTGGCTCAATTATTTTTAAGATACCAAGCTTTATTGCTAGAGTTTGGAAATCATGAAATTGATTTCGATGATATTCAAGATTACCGATGTGAAACCTTGCAAAAAAAGTTAATGAAGAAATTTGGTAATCTTATTACGATTGAAGCGTCAATGGGAATACGTAACAAAAAAATTGTGTACAAAACAGACATGGACGTTTCTGTAATGGCTAACAATTTTAAATTTTTGGAGACAAGAAATGATTATGAGTTTGAAAATGTAGCATATTATTTGAGAAGTTGCATTAAAAATATAGATGTTCATCCGCTTTCTCGCAACGTAACTGCTGATGATGTCATTCGTGGAGAATGTGACATTCCTAAGCAATTAATAGATTTTATGCGAAACCTTATTGAAGGACCTAATCATTCTGATGAAGATTCGAACGGACTGAAAGCTAAAATAACGTCAATATGTAGTGACGTTATTTATGCTGTCACTAGGGGTGCATGTAAGCCCGCAAAAAGTTTATCTCTTGGATTGGCAGTAAAGTCTTTAACCTACTCTAGACAAGTAATTACGATACTTAATAGGTATGGCCATACAATTGGATATAATTTGGCAGAAGAATTGGAAACCGAAATGACGTATACATCGATCCAAGATAACAAAGTTATACCAAAAGGCATCACTGCAGCAAATGGACACAGCACCCACGTAGCGTTCGATAATTTCGACCGCTTCGTTGACACAACTTCTGGAAAGGACACTATGCACGACACAGTTGGCATTATTTATCAATTCTCTAGTAATGGAACTGATAATTTTGATGATGGTGAAGCTACAACTTCACCAGCGTCTCAAGTAAAGGACAACACAAATGAAGAAGGGCCTACCCGCAAGAGAAGGCGTTTCAATGAAATATCACGAGAAATTCGACCATATTATTCGAAACCTAAGGCAAGTTTGCAGCTGATTACTGTAGATTCGTTTACCAATACAACCGAGTTATGCAAAGGTGCTACAGAAATAGCTGCAGATAAAGATTTATTATGGATAATGTCGTTATCAAGAATTGATTCTGTTCCTATGTGGTTGGGTTATAACTGTATGATATCTTTAGACCACAGTGAGAAGCAAAGAGTTGAATATTTGCCTCCCATAAATTCATCACCAACGTCGTATGCAGTAGTCAATGAAACATTAAACATGGTTAAAGAAATCGCTGAAAAATGTCAGCAGCCAGAAATTATTGTGACATATGATTTAGCGATAGCAAAAATGGCTATGCAAATTCAAGAACAAGAAAAACCGCTATACAATAAAATTTTTGTTAACTTGGGAGCGTTTCACACAGAGATGGCATTTTTTAGAGCCATCGGAAAATATATTGACTCCAGTGGATTAGTGGAAATACTGGTGCAAGCTGAAGTATTAGCCGGCGGCTCCATGAATAGCTTTTTGGACAGCAAGCACTTCAATCGTTGCAAGCGCTTACATCCGCTAACCGCTGCCGCATTACAAATATTACATTTTGAACAGTATTTATCGACAACTAATGTTACACTTGAGGCGATGGATGAACCTGCAAACGCAAATACACAATGCATCAAATCAAACTGCTTATGACGCCAACGAAACTATCGAGTTACCAGATGTATTGAGTCGAATTGTTAACAGTTATAAAGAATTCTGCAATCAGACTTTAATCGGAGAAAAAGGGAAAACTGCTCAATTTTATTACCAGTACTGTGAGTTAATTAATTTATACCATCGGTTTTCCAGAAGTATCCGCACCAGTAACTTTGAACTGTACGTGGACTCGATTTTCAACATGGCTGATATTTTTTTTGCGTTAAACCAGCCCAATTATGCCAGATGGTCCTTGTTATATTTGAGCAATTTAATCAATTTGTATACTAATAATTCATCTTTGGTGGCTGAATTTCGTCGAGGTGCCTTTGGAATTAGACGAACTGCAGCGAATTTCGCTCGATCACCGGTTGACTTGACGCTAGAGCAAACCATCAATGCTGATGCTAGCAATCAATTGGCTGATAACCTTGCTGCGGATTCAATATCTGCACGTCAAAGATGGGCACTCAGTCATAGCATGAGGACGAAGATATTAACATCTATCAAACAAAAAATCGGATTAACGAAAAAGGATGATACTTCGCACTCATTGCAACGAAGTAAAATTAAGAAAGACAAGAAAAATCTTCAGAGTATCATTGAAGCAATAAAATGTACGATGAATCCATTTGATGACACTATTGACAAAGATACATTATTCAACATTTCAACCGGTAAAATTGCATCGAAAGAAGTTACTGATTTTCTGCTGAACGTAAAAACAGCAGGCTCTCAACAAAAATTAAATTTTATCTCGGAATGCTCTTCAACTCCCGGAAGATTCGATAAACCAATAAAACGAAACAAAATCTGCAATTTTGCTTCTCAATGTATGACTAAAGTCTTGAGTACCAAAGACAAGAACAAGAAAGTATTGTTGAAAATGGAACGAGATGTATTTGGGCGACTTTTGGCAATAAGTCTAAACAAAAAAATTAATCTCGAATTTTGCCTAACTTTTCCACTAGCACCATTGCCCCCTGCTCTTTTTGCATGTACTGGAGAGATGTTAAAAACTTCAAAATCAACGTTAGCAAAGGTTTTGAAATCCAAAACTAAAATGGTTGAGCCAACTCATATCAACGTTGAAATAATAGATGGTTTTTATTACTTGCATATAATCGGAGCTGCTATAGCTCAAACTTTTGATAAAATTGCCGAGTCAATACTCATAAAAATATGTTCAACAAACGCGACAGAAATACATTTAATTTTTGATCGCTACTTATCACCGTCAATCAAAGATTCCGAACGTGAAAGCAGAAAAGAATTCGATATTCCGTACAAAATTTCAGGACCTCAGCAAACTAGACCAAAAAATTTTTTGCAAAGCCTTAAAAATTATCGCTTTAAAGAGGCTCTGGTGCAGTTTCTGGCTGATTATTGGCAAAACGACAATTTGGTAACGATAATCCAAAACAAAAAATTTTTTTTAACCGTCGACCATCACTGTTACTCTTATCAAGTTCAGGAAAATTCCGTAAAAAAAACTGAAGAAACTAATTATGAATGTCATCACGAAGAGGCAGATACAAGGATTATTTTTCATGCTTCTAAAGCGGAACCAGGCTCAAGAGTTTTAATTAAAGCCTCTGATACTGACGTTTTGATTATTTTGTTAGGAAATATGCACAAACTTATCGGATCAGAAATTTGGCTTGCCAGTTCAGCTACAAAAAAGAGTAATAATCAAACTGTTGATTGTATTAATTGCACCGATTTAGCGTTGGAGTTAGGAATTAAATTATGCCAAAGTCTTCCAGTATTCCATGCATTTACAGGTTGCGATTACACGGCAGCATTTTACAACAAAGGGAAAGTAAAACCTTTTCAGCAATTTTCAAAAAATGAAAAATATCAAACAGTTTTTGCGTCATTAACAGATGCTGCTGATATTTTCATTGGTGAAAAAATGAAGACTGTTCAAGAATTTACGTCTAGTATGTATGGTATCAGGAACTGTACCAGTGTGAATGATGCGAGACATCGCATTTTTTTGAAGAATTACTCTGCAAAAGAAGACAGCGAGCACTTTTAAAAAAAAATAAAAGGCTTCGACTCCAACTCCATTCCACCATGCTGGATATCATTAACTCAGAAAATTTTACGAACTATTTTCGTAAATTCCATGTGGCTTAATGCAACGGATCCAATATGCGTGAAACTTCAGCCTGAGAACTGCGGTTGGTTCTTAGATGAATATTTAAAACCAGTAGGATTCATTGGGGATCATACACCTTTAAAAATAGAAGACATTGTCGAAAAAACTGAAACGGAGAGTGATGACGAAGAAGATTCAGAAGTTGGAGATCACAGTTATATGTCCGATGACTCGGAACCTGAATAATTTTAAAAATTTTTGTATTTTAAATTTTTTTCAATAAACAGAAGTATTCTTTTAGTTGTTGTTTTTTATTTCGGCTCATAATAATAAAGATAAAATTTGTCAGATAAGTAATATATATGTTTTACTCTAACTGTCTTTTTTACTGAAGATGTGTATATACTTTAGTGTCACATAAACAATAAACATAGATAAATAATTAATTGATTAAAAAATAAAAAATTAAATAACTATTTCTGTATATTAATAATTAACTACTCCAAAATAATGCACAGCATATACGAGTCTATCGCTATCCTTTTCATTTCCAAGCACAAATAGCATGCGCACTCTCCTTCTTTAAATGGGCGGACTTTAAACAGCTGCTACGCTGCGTCCTTTTCTACCGCATGGGATGGTTGGTCTGGGACCTCTCTCTCACACACATTCACTCGCAGCGATATTTTATTATTTAAAATTCGACAACCGTAATTCGGGACTGATTTTTCGCAGGCAACCCTATACCACCGTGTTCCTTATGAAATAATCTTTCATTTTATCTAAGTTTGATTCAATAATCAGACCGTTGCAAAATGCTAGTATAGATTTACCTGTTTACACCTGGCAACCCATGGTTGTGACCGGAAAAAAATAGGCAACCTAACGTTTGCATATTCTATGGGCTTCAAACTTTCGATTGGTATCAAATTTATTTAATAATCACACCGGTGCAATGTTTAAAAAAAATTTTTTTTTTAATTATTAATTAAAAATACTCTGGACTGAAATTTGTTAGGCAACCCATATAGGATATATTTATTGGCATATAACATAAAAAATACGTCTCATTAAATAAGCATCTCGGTGAAGGTCGTTGTATAGTGGGATCTTAGACTAATACTTCTTGTATTATGTTTTCAACACACTTAGCTTATAACCTGAATAATATCAGATCTGATTTTGTTTACTGCACTGGATCCTAGATAATTTTATAGTGTAAGGTTCCGTACAAAGAGATTCTAGTATAATTTAATGTCTTTGGTTCCGTACCTAATTAAAAGAAAAATCGGAAACTTTATAACATCACATTTTGTTCGTCTGTCAGAGACACACAGAGGTTTCCTTTTTTGGCAAAGCAGGCTTGAAGATTAGGTCAACTTTTGAAAAAAATTACCCACTCCTCCCTTATCTCCTAGGTTTCTAAAGCTAAAATATTCATTTTAATAAACTTATTTAGATATTGATCCATATTTTACAGGAAATTTTCCACGGTTTGCGACACACAGTAATAGACGATTGCTAAAAAAAAGAAATCGTGCTTACGTGACCTATGTAGTTTAAATCCCTCCGGAGCGGTATCGGTTTGGCAGTCAAGCAACAAGAGAATTAATTAAAAATACAGACAAATAGGTATTATGGGGGCGGTACATTCAAAATTGCAGCTTTTCTCGCTACATATTGACATAACCAAAGGTAGCGATTGTGTTAACTTTGTACCAGTACTTAAGTACTGTTTATTATTTTACCAAATTAGTTTCAGGAAACGTATGAATGTTTAGAATTTTGAAAGAGCAATTTGTCTGTTAATTTTAAACAGTTCAAATGCAATTATGAATCAGCTAAAACTTACTGCACAAGCATTAAAATGTATCTATCCGGATGTGATTGTCATAGGCAGCTTTTATCATTTTCTGCGTGCGGTTTGGAATACATTTAAAGAATTGAAATTTACCTCTAGGTACTGTAAATGGTCGGAAATTGACACAATCGTGTACGCAATTAGCACTTTTGCCAAACATATTAATACCTGAGGGCTTTTTGTCAATAAATGAAATGGCTACAGATGATGAAGAAATTGAAGAATCTAAAGTCTTTTTCAATTATTTCACACTTTTTCAATGTATATCTTGACGGAGAAAAATTTTAGACTAATAACGCTATAGAAGGTTGCCACCTGTGAATTAGTGCCAATATCCCCAAAAAAAAACATATATTTTTTTGTTTCTACAGTTATTAAAAAAGGAATCGAAAATCAGTGATACCAAAATAAATAGAAGTTAGGTAATATCAACGTGACGAAACAGAACGTCGGCCAAAGCAAATTTTGATTGATAACCAGATTCAAAATATATTATCAGACTGTGATATAGAAACAAAATCAGTCATGACATGCTTAGAACGCTGACGGTCGTTAAAATTATCTCAATATTGGTTTTCTCCCCGAAATCAGAAATTACAAATGGATGATTTGGTTTAATATTGAAACCTTGAAACAAATTCTTATTTTATTATTCTATGGTCGTGCCTTTGTGTTATATAGAGTTTCTTGAATAAACACTTTCTAAATTTAATACCTGTTTCATAGTTTATAAACTGGTTTTTTCACGACTATTTTCCAGTTGGTAATCTGTCCAGCTGCGAAACTGTCCAGCTGAGAATCTGTCCAGTTGTGAATTTGTCCAGTTAATCCGGAGGGGTTTAAATTTTTATCCAATAAAAGTATGTAAGTTATCTGGATCATAAAATATGAAGATTTTTTTATTGACGTCATTTAGATGTAGGTACCTATAGCGTAGTAACTATTTAGTAATCTTAGTTTAGGAGCTAGCGCTGGTTAATTCATTACGCGCAATCCAGCTATTAAAAGCACCCCACGGTTTTTTTACAATAAAATATTTTTTTGTAATCACTCTATTTTTATTTTAAACTTATTGAAAATTATTTTCTACTCTTTATTTCGGCTACAAAAACTATTATTTATTTTCTATTTTTTTGTGCAGCTAACTAAAAAAGCGTGTTTTTTTTTGGAACGAAGTTCGTTTAAGCGGCTTACAGTAGTTTGAACTGGCAGAAATCGTCGCGTAACGAAAAAGCGTTATGCCCCCTCCAAGCGACCTTCCTCTTTTTCTCTTTCTTACTGTCTCTTTCTATTTTATATGGTTGTATGTGTGTGTGAGTGTGAATTTTTGATCTCAGATCATATAAACACAGAGATATGCTTTGTAAACAAATGTATTCCTGTTCCGATGTCGCCGCGTTTCTCCCACTTAAGGTGAAAGGATAGGCCAAACTACAAAATAGACCTCTCTTTGAAGGACTACTACTACTAGACGGATGGACCAAATATATAAAAAAAAATACCTAATTCGCATAACATATTTGACTTTAAATTTTAAGTTTAATTTTTTTATTATTGTTTATACTTTTGTCGGAAAAAAATCGAATATATCCTCTTTAAATCTGCAATAATTTGCTTACTGCTTTCAAAGAACTGAAGCGATTTAAATATTTTTTTCACACTATCATAGACAATTTATTGCTTTATAAAATTTAAGTTCAAAATTGTACAAAATTATTACTTATAGGTGCCGTTAAATCAATAATATCATAATACCGGCGCTGGCGCTCACTCAGACGCGAGGGCCAGTCTCACCCTAGCGTTTGCACGGGGAGGCTGTGTCGCATGTTAGCGCGCTCCGCTCTATAAACTTTACGTGAAAGAGTAAACAGTGCAGATAGTACGTTTGGTACAGTAGTACGGTTGAGCTATTCTTTTTCTATTTATTGATCGAAGAAAACACTATCAAAGAAAAGCGAAAATTTATGAGTATTGAAAACGGAAGAAAAATCTAGCCAGCCACAAAAAAAAAACAAAAAACTATAGAAAATGAAGAAGTGAAGTCAAGATCCAACGAAAGTAATACAGAAGAAAAAGAAAATACATGGAAATTAAATTATAATGATAGCAATACAGAAGAAAAAAGAAATGAAGATATTATATTAAAGTCAAACTCTAATGAAAGCAATACAGATGAAACTACGTATTTACAATCTACGTTTGTTAGGGAAATGCAATTTAACTAGTTTTGATTGGTTAATAACATTTTTTTTAAATGGTCCAAATAAAATGTTAAGTAAATATTATTTTGATATTTTCGTTTTTATGGTTTCGTAGCCAAATGACATAAACCATTTTTCTCCAAGTCAAGTCATTTGAAATATAGACACTTCCAGAGTGGTCAAATGTGCGCCCCTCTAATTTTTAAAATAAGTGTAAAATAAAATATGTGTATAATATGTGTGTTCAATGAAAATTGTTTTGAACGAGATGTAGTCATAAAGCCCGGTTTCCACCGCGAGCGGAACGGACCCATTATTGACTTCGTTAAAATCGCAAACGCAAACTGCATACTTGTATTTCCTTTGTTGGTGGAAGTTTAACGAAGTCATTAATGGGTCCGTTCCGCTCGCGATGGAAACTGGGCTTTAGTTTTCGAGATATAGCACATGTTCAAAAACCGCAAATATAAATTTGTCATTCATACAAACACTATGGAAAACAAAGTTAAAAACAAAACTTTGCTTGCTACTACGGAACCCTTCATGGGGGAGTCCGACTCGCACTTGGACAGTTTTTTATTAGTCTAAGCACATTAATAAAAAGCGTTATTATTTCTTTTCACAAAAACAAATTGAAATTTTATGTATTTTGATTTACTCTAACTACAATAACTGTACTCGGTAAAGAATATTTTGTTTTCAAAACAAGCATTGCAAATGTTCTGAGTCTGCCTACATTCAATCGATTTATGATGATAAAAGGTAGTATTGTAGCGACAAAAATTCTTCGAACGCATCTGCGTCCGGTGATACTCTTTGACGGTCGGGGGATGAGCGGGCGCGCGGGGCGGTCAGCGCGCTGGCCGCTTGTTTCACGTTCAATGCTCAAGGACGTTGGGCTATCCTTTCGCCTTAATTCACTAACACAAAAGCAAAAACTATAAGAACGGCACACGAGCTCACATCTCTCTCGCACACAAAGAAACTCACTAATAGAACACATACAAACAGGGGGCGGCGGCGGTGGGCTGAAATCAAGCTTTCATAGACTTAGGGATTCACAAAAATTTATAAGCAATTTAAAAAAAAATAAGAACGGCTTTGCAAGAAAATATCTTACCACTAAATACAAGACATTTTTCTTCTGCGATTTTTGTATATACCTAATATTTTTAAAGTTATAACGATTTGAATTTTTTTTTGTATGGAGAAATTTGATTTTATAGAAATAACTTTTAATTCTCAAGAGTTCTCAAAAAACGGCTTTCGGTATTCGATTGTGCTATTTTTTAGGCAAATTATCCGATATATCACTTGCTTCGATTTTCTTAGATTTTGGAGAAAATTGTTTACATTCCCTTTTCCACACTACCCTTGAGGTAGAGAACTTAGCGCGTTTTTTTATCAGTGGTGTCCCCAGGAGGCCTAATCCACTCATACGCACACTCTTACTCACACACGCACTCACAAAATTATCACTTAGACAATTTCATCAGATTCTGATTCAGATTCGTTCTCTAAATGTTCCACATTTACAAATTCTATATTTTCCTGCTCATCATCTTCAAATGTTGGAAATAACAGAAGCATGGCTTTCGCTTCTTCTGAAAATGGTTTGTGTTTCCGTATAATTTTATGACGTTTTGATGACATATATGGATCTGAACTAATTATTAAATAATTCAAGATAGGTATCCTCATTATTAGCTCTTCTGCAGAATTTTCTTGAATGGTGTTGGCGATATTGCCTAAAGTCTTTATTTCTAGATTCAGCCGCTTCTTCCGATAACTTTCCAATCGGAATTAATCCCAAGTTTTCAATGATAGCTGCTCCATGAACAAAAATTTTATGCACACTGGAGGGCATGTGATACCACTCATATAAATCTACGTATAATTTTATGGTGGCTTCCGTATATTCTTTAAACTTCACTGTGTCAATTTTATGACCTGAAGGTATTGTTTCTAAAATGATTGATAACCGTTTTATTAGGTTTTCATCGACACCAGTAATTGCAGCAGCAATCTCTGTATTTGAGAAAAATCTTCGAGCGGTATTCCCGTCATTAGTAGTTCCATGTCCTTGCTTTACAACATCTATTAAAGGGCCTGTTTGGTTTTTAAAAGCTTCCTGAATGCTTTTTTTTCTATTTTCCATCAAAACTTTGTTTTCACATTTTGCAACCCATGTTTTGAAATCCAGTCTATGTGAAGAATGCATTCCATAAAACGTATCCATATATGTAGCGATGATAAACCATATTTGTACAAGTCGGTACAAATGTTTTTAGTCAATAACAAAGACAAGTTATTCATATCTGTAGGAACAGCTTACATATGTCACATCGTTGAGCTGAAGTTTCACAGAGCTTGCTTTACCATCTATCATGGTAAGCAATAATGAATGTGAGACTTTTATTTCTCCAATTTCTGTTTCCTTCAATTCATTTATCTCCGTTTCAATTTCGGTCACTTATTTTCTCTCTTAAAATCGTTGATTTATTCTCTTTTTCAAACTTGAAAAATATTGGACGACACCAATATGCTGAATTTGGTGAGTCGTTTTCCCAGATAATTGGTTCCTCGGAAACAAATTTTATTGGTACTAAACTACCCATAAAAATACTTGAATCATCTGTCGAAGCACTGTCCTCTTTGTCATCCGTTGTCATTTTTTGCTTACCTATAGTTTGCTTGATTCGAGGCAATCAATATTGATAGCACAGACTGTAAGGAGTTGACAATGCAACTCCTTACAGTCTGTGCTATCAATATTGATTGCTTTGAATGTCCTTTTGGCGGTTATATCTAAAAGAGGCTGCAATTTTATTCTAGCAGTTGTATCTGTTAAGGTGATATCATCCTTTGGTGGGTAGCATTCTTGTTTTGCATTTTGCACCTTGTAGTAGGAAGGGAACATGTCAACATTTTTCTCTTTGATACTTTTTCTTAAAGTATTGTATTGCCACTTTGTTAATTTAAGGGACAAAACAAGTCCCAAAGCTTCATCTGGAGTAAATTTAGGTTTTTAATTTTTACCTAAAATACTATCTTTGGCTTTTTGCACATCCTGTGGATTTTTATGTAGGTGTTCGAGGATTTCAGCTATTCCTTGATTACCATCCTCTCGTAATTTCATAATATATGCATGAGATATTTCCTCTGTAGTCGTATGAATATGTTGTTAATATGAATAGTTGTATGAATATGTTCTGTGCGTCTCTTTTTTTGCTTAGGTCCTAATTCTCAAAATGGTTTTCTTGGACTTAAATTCGTTGACGTGGCAGTAGACACTTTTGCTGGAGATTCATGTTCACTTGATGTACTAGGAACAGTCTTGGTTTCTTTCAAATGCACTTACAATGAAATCAGGCCAGTTTATTTCCGATGATAACCATTCGCTATTATTGTTGCTAAACAATTCCTCTTTGCTATGAGCATTTTGCCATCTCCTTTCCATCCATCTCCAGCTCCATCTCCAGATTATAGCAATATTTTGCACAAAACGCTTTTAGCGCTTTATCGTTTTCATCGCTTAACACAGTGGGGACTAATCTAGATTTAATAGCACTATATAAAACACTATTAATTTTAAAACTTCCACTTTCCTTTAATAGCACAACAATATCAATATTTGACACCAAATCGAACATTTTTACGTAATAAATAGTATTAGTATTCCGAAAATGTGAGCTATGATAGTGCGTTTATTACGATGTGTAACAACGTACTGAGGATGATTGTTTTTCAAATGTAACCGTGTCATGTTTTTGCCTGCTATTCATCATCCAATCACATAATGACACGTCATCATTTATCTGCGCTCAATGGACGACGCGCTAATGAGGTTCACCGAGCTATTGAGTATTGTTAAAAACAAATGACGTCATAATGGTGGTGTGAGTGAGTATCGTGAAAAATTAATAATTTGATTTTTTGCTATATTTCTGTAACACAATATTAAAACATGTCAGATTAAACCAAAAACCGATTAATATTTCATACAAAGTTTAGGGGTCTACATGGGGCACACTAAAAGTTTTGCACTTCTAGCTAATCGGAACTATTTGAATTTCGAATGTTATATTTTTTTAAACGTTGCAACCTTCTTAGTAATAAAAAAAAAACAATTGGTGGGAAATCATTTGTCAATTGTTTTTTATCACACATCAAAGTTCTACGTACGCAACGAAAATGGAATTAAGTCGAAAAGATTTTAGAGCGATGATTTTTTATGATTTTAAAAGTTCTCTCTCTCCGCAAGACTGTGCCGCTCGTCTTCAAAATGCTTTTGGGAGAGAAGCACCTTGTTTGAGCACCGTGAGGCGATAGTTTGCTGAATTTGAGAGAGGTCGAGTTTCTTTATATGACGAATTTCGTGAAGGGCGGCCTTCAACTGTCGTCAACGAAAATAATGTGGCTACTGTTAAGGGGCTAATTGAAGAAAACCCGCGATTTACCTATGAGACAATTTGAGGACTATTGGGGATTGGTATGAGCCAAATTCAGAAAATTTTACACGAAGAATTGAAAGTTCGGAAACTTTGTTGTCGTTGGATCCCTCATGAACTGACAGCGGAGCAGAAACGGGCTCGCGTGGAATGGTGCTCACAGATGCTACTGAAGCACAGCTTTATGACATTGTCACAGGAGACGAAACGAGGATTTATTGTTTTGAACCCGAAAAAAAACAGCAATCTTGTGAACGGGTGTTTGAAAATGAGAACAGGCCAACAAAAGTAAGGCAGGCGAGAAACGTTGGTAAAAAAATTATCGCGTTTTTTTTCTCAGCTACGGGTCCCATCTGTACAATTCCACTTGAAGATCAAAAGAGTGTTATTGCCGAGTGGTATTCTACCATTTGTTTACCCAGGGTGTTAGAAAAAGTTCACGAAAGACGACCCAAAAGCCGTGTTCTCCTACATCATGACAACGCTTCTTCACACACGGCCAACAAAACAAAGTCATTTTTAGCTTCCGAAAAAGTACAACTCGTCACCCATCCTGCGCATAGCCCCGACCTAGCACCCTGTAATTTCTGTATTTTCCCCAAAATCAAAGATTTGATGAGAGTTTTCACTTTTACCAACTCCGAAGAGGCAGTGATAGCGTTCAATCAACACGTAGAAAACATGCCTTCAGATCTGTGGTCCTCCTGTTTTAAAAAATGGTTCGATCGCATGAAAAAATGTTTAAAATGTAAAGGAGAGTATTTTGAAAAGCAATAAACATAAAATTTTGGTTATAACATGTGGTTTTTTTAAGTTACGCAAAACTTATAGTGTGACCTACGTATAACTCGAAAAATACTAGGTATAAAAAAATTACAAATAAAAAATATTTGTATTAGTGCATAAAATTCAAAAATACTCATTTGAATCCTTAAGTCCCCACTTGACGATTCCAGCCCACCGTGCGGCGGCGCGGTGGCGCTTCTACCTGTAGCTACGGACTCAGAATAAACACACATAGGTATGCAAGTTACGCAACTAGTGATGATAAGCTGTAATCGTAGAAAAATGTCGATGAAATTCAGTTACCTTTAATATCTGCTCTTTTTCCTAAAGTTTTTATTGACTGTGAAAATAAAAAGATACAGGAGTTTCCCTCGAACATAGCTCCTCTATACAAGTGAAGTTTGATCATAATTAGAAGATTAACTAACTAAAGTTTGTAAAATTTCGTCATAATAAACAATACATGATCTAGAGCCTGTAAAATACAATAACACAACCACAATATATCTATGCCTGTGGTTTGACAAATTTCCAGTTAAGGCGCGGACTTACTACGATTTTAATCGCTATTACCGCACTCACACAACCGCATCTGCGCGTTTTACGGTAATGCACACACTCGCAAACGCTAACACGGGCGTTTGTGTGCTCAAGGAAAGTTGCATAGTATACGTAAGGAAATCAGATGTTTTCTGTTGAATATACTTACTTATGACGTGCGTTCTAAAATTCGATGTAATTACAGTGTCGGTTCATAATATGATACAATAAATAATTACACATAACAATTAAAAAAAAAACAAATACTGTTTATTTTTATTACAGTACATGATAAACAGGTCAAATATAAACATTCCGAATTTTACCCGACTGCTCTAGAAGGGGAATTATGCTTTTCGGGTGTAAGTCAGTATCAGGGATGGAAGGGTTAATTAAATGGGTAGTTATGCCATTTCAAACTAATGTTTGTGTTTTAGATAGGTACTTAGTGGATGCGGTAAAAAAATTGAAAATAAAACCAACATAAAGGCCCTCGGACCACTTAAAAATCACATAAACTCTAAATAAATGCAATAATATCACAGCTCCAAAGTGACAAATGCCATAATATTTCTAAGAAAATGCGGAGCCGGGACGGAAGCTAGAATTCTGAAAAATTTAGACGATAGAGGGATCATCCACGGGAATGGAAGCTGCTGCTGGCTGAATATTAGTTGGTATTTGCTAAAATTGGTAAAACAGTGCGTGAATTGAACTAAAGTTCTGTGGCGGACTACTAAGGCTACTCACTGCCTAATATTGAAGTGAAAATTCAGTCTCTGGAAATATGGGCAATAAAAATAAAATGTTGCGAAAGAGTTTTACAAGAAAAAGACGAAAAACTCGAAAAAATGATGGAATGTTTGGGTAAGTAGGATGATTACGGTATTGTATCATAACATTTGAAATTTGTATTTAGTTTAGTTTACTTACGAAACTGTATAAATCTATGAAAACGGTATTGACAATTTCTACAAACATTTTGCTAAATCCAAAAACAAATAGGTGCACTCTATTTTGATGTCTATAGAATGCATATTTGAATGCGCCTAGTGCAAACGTCTCTGGTCGAAGCAACCATCGAGGCGATAGCCATATTGCAATAGTAGGTATAAGTAACAAAAACAAACTTGCAGATAAATCAGAGTGCGTTCGTAATTATTATAATAATATAAATATTGCACTAGTTATATATAAAGCATTTTCATTCTTTTGTAAGATTATTTTTATAATATTTATTGAGTCATTAGACCAGTGCCGATAATTTTTGAAAACGAAAAAAATCACAGTAGGATGAAACCCATTGGAAAAGAAAGAGAATATAACAAAAATGAAAGGAAAAATAATTTACGGGCGATCCGAGGTCGGGAAATGGGGGTTTAAGGGTAAAAAGCGGTTTATCTCGATTTCCGGCAAAACTACAAGTCTTATGGAAAAAAGTGTAACGGCAAAGTTGTAGGTAATAAAAAGATCTTCAACTTTTTGTATTCACACTTTTTTCAAGTAACCTCAAAATTTATGTGAAAAATTCAAATAACCAAGTTCTTGGTTTTTTATTTTTATCTTTTACACAGCAATTATTTTTTTACCGAGTTTTTAAAAAAAGCAGATATTTTCACGTGAGAATTTTCGATTGAAAATTAGGGTGCTTTTTCGATATTAGGTCAAAATAAGGTGAAAAAAATAAATATTTTAAATCAATAAAAATACAGTGTGCTTAGAACATAAAAAGGTAAGTATTCAGCAAATTTCGCGAAAAAAAAAAATGCTGTGTAAAAGATAAAAATATAAAACCAAAAACTTGGTTATTTGAATTTTTCACATACATTTTGAGGTTACTTGAAAAAAGTGTGAATACAAAAGTTGTAGATCTTTTTATTACCTACAAGTTTGCTATTACACTTTTTTCCACAGTTTTTTTACAGTTTTGCCGGAAATCGAGATAAACCGCTTTTTACCCTTAAACCCCCACTTCCCGACCTCGGATCGCCCGTAAATTATTTTTCCTTTCATTTTTGTTATATTCTCTTTCTTTTCCAATGGGTTTCATCCTACTGTGACTTTTTTCGTTTTCAAAAATTATCGGCACTGGTCTAATGACTCAATAAATATTATAAAAATAATCTTACAAAAGAATCAAAATGCTTTATATATAACTAGTGCAATATTTATATTATTATAATAATTACGAACGCACTCTGATTTATCTGCAAGTTTGTTTTTGTTACTTATACCTACTATTGCAATATGGCTATGATGGTTGCTTCGACCACAGACGTTTGCACTAGGCGCATTCAAATATGCATTCTATAGACATCAAAATAGAGTGCACCTATTTGTTTTTGGATTTAGCAAAATGTTTGTAGAAATTGTCAATACCGTTTCTATAGATTTATACAGTTTCGTAAGTAAACTAAACTAAATACAAATTTCAAATGTTATGATACAATACCGTAATCATCCTACTTACCCAAACATTCCATCATTTTTTCGAGTTTTTCGTCTTTTTCTTACGGTCGCAGAGCGCGGGAAAAATAATCGAGCCAGATGAATGCCAGATGCGTCACCGGCGCGCGCGGCGCGGCGGGGCGCCGCTCGGCCGCCCGATAATGTAAATAAAGCATTTTTACGACTTGGGTTTGTTTGAATGGTGCTAACACTTGTGTTTTTTGTTATGGTAAGGAACGGGGCTTTAAGATAGCGGAGTTTCGTTTGAAATAGGATAGTATTTACGCAAACACTACGTACGATACGTACGTACGATAGTATTTACGTAACTTTGTTTTCAAATAAATGGTTATAGTTCGAAAAAACGAGCGTTGACCTATATTGTTTAAGGTTTTAAATACATTATGTGTATATACTTAACGCAAAACACTAATAAAACCACATAGCATTAGTACAATATGTACTATTTACGAGCGTGCAAAGTTGAAAAAATTTGCCGACGGCAAAAAAATAACAATGGCCGCCAAGACAATGGAAACAAAATGTTGTTTTATAAATATAAATCTGATACGTAGAATAAAAATATTGGTACCTGTGGAAAGCTTATTTAATGCTTCAACTTTGTTATAAAAGTAGTCGTATTAGAATAACACACTGTACTAAAATAAGGATCTGAAAACACATACACGTAATAACAATAAACATGAATCGGTCAGCGCCGGTTGTGGAATAAAACCGAAATTACGTAATATTTTTTCACTCACCGACCTTGAAATCCTGCAGTAATTCACTTCACTATAATATTTATCACATACTTAAACAGGCCATAGCACTTCAAACACTTGAAAACCCACTTAAAACACAAATTATTTATCATGTAAACAAAACACGCGCGAGTCCGTACGTCACTGACAAGACGCCATATTTTTTTAATTATTTGATTTTTTTGGTTGAACGCTTGTAGTGTTGTCATACATCTGAATACGCGGCTTTTAAGTACGAAATCGACTAAGCAATCGGATACAGTGTGCCACAGATCTTTTAAAAATGAAAAATTGAATAAAGTTTATCGGATTTCGATTAATTAAAAGGTTACGCGAGTGGACGCTAACGTGTGGCGCCACTTTCTATGCGGCGACTTTGGTCACCTCATCCACTCCAGCGGGTAAAATTCTTTCGCAACATTTTATTTTTATTGCCCATATTTCCACTGAGACTGAATTTTCACTTCAATATTAGGCAGTGAGTAGCCTTAGTAGTCCGCCACAGAACTTTAGTTCAATTCACGCACTGTTTTCAGTCATAAATTACTTGAAAACTACAATCGAATTATGCACAGAGCGTCCGGTGCCAACTATCCAAGTCGAGCGCTGCCCGACGACTAAAGTATGACCGCGTAAACTATTGTCACCACTATGGAGCGTCAATAAGATTGAAAATTGAAAATGATATTTGTGTTGAAATGTGACGTAAGCTGCGAATGGGCATTTATTTTACTGCTTTTCTTTAGATTATTTAAAATATAGACATAAAATTAAATAATGGTTTGGTTAAAGTTTTAAAAAAATGGAAAACCTACTAAATTCTTAAAATAAAAACTGTTGTTATCGCTGGAAACACAGAGATCTTCGACGTCAAAGTTTATTTTTGTGCTACAACTTCCCAATTTTTTATTGGGAATATCAAACTATTATTTATTATTCTGTTCGGTTTAAATTCTTCTTTATACCCTTCTCTGTTCACTGTATTTTTCGCGTTACTTATTTTTATTACATTACGTCATACTCGACGTTCTAAGAAACCAATTTTTGGGAATATTGAGATAACACCGCGCCTTAACTTCTAATATTAATCAGTGTAACTTTAAAACTGTATATTTTAACGGATATCTGATAAATCACGGATATAGATATTAGTCTCTAGAATTCTAATTATTTAATATTTAAATTATGATCAAACTTCGTTTGTACGAGCACGTTCGGGGGAAACGGAAACTCCTCTTAAAGTATGTGTCAGGACATGCTACAAAATCACAGCTATTCATCTTACTAGTACTGTAAATGCGAAAGTCTGGATGGATGGATGTAAGGATGTTTGTTACTCAATCACGCCAGAACGGCTGAACGAATGTGGATGAAATTTGGATATATATAAAGATATATTATATTATAACCTGGAATAGGCGGAATAGCACATAGGCTACTTTTTATCCTGGAATAATGTACGGTTCCCGTGGGATAATTTCCGACATCCACGCAGGTGAAGCCGCTGGCAAAAGCTAGTAAGATATACATAACAATTAGTAATCTAAACTACCAAGAAACTATTAGGATATCAACTTCTCGAATCTAGATTAGGACAACACAAGTAAAACTTCATGATATTTATTGATATTGACCAGTAAAGTGTAAACATGTATATGTTAAAACTTGCCGCTTTGACAGTTTAGGTGTTGTGTTCTTAGTTAAATAGTGGACCGACTATTCGAAGAACCGACGAACTTTCTTCAATGGTTGAAAGCATTTTGGCTCAAAGTGAGACGAACATATTGTGTTATTTTTTGTTGGAGACCAGTTTGGACCCCTTTCTGTCGCATTTATCCACTTTTCTTTTATTATTGGAACCTACGGATAGCTAAAATGTTAAAATAAAAGCAAGGTTTGACTGATGATGATGTATGTTATCAATGATAAATAAGTACTAAACCACAGCCATAAAATTCCATGCAACAAAAAAAAGTTAAATTTTGTTCCCTTGTGTAACTAAATAAATAAACTCGTCAAAAAGGTCGTATATAAAATATCGACAACCACAAACGTCACACCACATAGTCTAGTCGGCAGCGGCCACTCAGCGGCCGCTTCACGAAACTATCGTGTGAGTGAGAGTATCAGTAAAACACTTATCCATTGCGCTATTAGACCAGCCGATCCATTGATCGATGTGTACTAAGCAAACAATGGTTTTTGTACTAATGAAAATAATTGCTTTTGGTACTTCATCGTGTTTTTAGTATCACGAAGTAATGTTTTAATAAATTTGATAAGAAAAACAATAATATTTTAGTACTTACGTGTGAAATGAAATGCCATCTTTCATGTAATTCACAATACAGCTGTTACTTTTGCAAACAATCACTGAACAACGCGGCATTTTGATAAAAATCATGAGCAGCGAAGACGTTGCAAGTTGACATTCGACTAATGGCCGAAACTGGCATCATGACACTTTCCGGCCGGATGAGTTCGCAAGTGCCACGCCTCCTTGCCATATCTCCTGTGTTTATTATGATCTGAGGTTTTGATATTATATCGTTGACCGTAAGCATCGTGTACGGTCAACGATATAACCTCAATTCTATACACATGTTAGTAAATATCATTTAAACTAATTTAATTTTTTTATAATAACTTATAATTCGCTATTTTATATTTAATTTTGAATACTTACATTACTATTTTCCTAAAATTTTAAATTTAATTTATTAGTTTTAATTATTACAGCAGGCCAGCGACTGTTCCACAGACTGCTCAGTGTAGTTTAGTTCGGAACCTTACATAATTGTGCGAGCCAGACTCGCTCTTGGCCGGTTTCTCTCATTGATTGGCATTTTCTAAATCAGAAACCTAATGTATGCAGTAACTGTAGCATATTTTATTTACACACCAACTCTATCTTCTTTCAAAAATCGACGTTTATTGATCGTGGGAATTTATTTTATACTTTAACCGTCTTAAACATTAATATTATTAAAAAATAAATATGAAAAAAATAATCTGCTGTTTTTTTTATTTTCAATAGACTGATAGCTTTTAGCTGAGGAATAAATATTGTGGTTTGACAGTTTTGTAAATATGTCAAACTGTCAGATTTATTCTCCAGATAAAAGTTATCTGACTATTAAAAAATGGCATGTATTTAATGCGGCAACTAAGTAAAATGAATATAGGTTTTAAAAAAAATAGAGTGGGTAGGTACCATATATAATGGGTTGGCAGCTAATAAGGAGTATCGTAATAAGTAATAGGTAGCATATTAATATATCAGTAATAAGCTCCGTTTTAATTTAAACTAGCATCAAGTTTTTCTTTTGGGAACAGAATTAATATCTAAGCGGAAACTTAATGGCGAAAACAAAATAGAAAATGGGCGTTCATGTTTGTCATAATTGTCACAGTTCTAACCAAACCTTAATTAAAATATTCTATGCATGGTCGATGACAGGGCTTGGTCGACGGAGCCCCGCTTCGCGGGGCTCCTACTTCTGGGTGGTTTATAAAAAAATAACCAACTAACCTAACTAACTAACTTCTAACCTAACCTGTCCGAGTCGGGGTGCCCTAAAGACCAGATTGCATCCAGTTTCTCCTGGTAACAAATTAAAACGGAGCTTATTACTGATATATTAATATGCTACCTTTACTTATTACGATACTCCTTATTAGCTGCCAACCCATTATATATGGTACCTACCCACTCTATTTTTTTTGTTGCAAACATTTAGTCGACTTTTAAGTTATTAGTCACTCGGAAAATAATACCTAAGCTTTAAAAAATCGGCCCTAACACGATATAAACGTATGGAACAGCAGATTTTATATTACATATTTTCATGAGTCCCTTCTTTTACCTGTCATACTGTATATCTGACATAAGTACCTGCTTACCCATTTTTATTATTTTCAGTTTTTATTCGTTCAGTAGGTACCTAACCCTACCCAGATTTTATTATTTTTTTGCAAGTGTTTTTTTTTACTGTAAACTGTATACTACAGCCTGAAGATAAATAAGCCTTGGCTGCATTATTGAATAGGTAATGTTAAATAGGTACCTACCTACCCTATTTTACTTTGAATAGATCTCAAAATTGCATACATATTCTGATGGGTGATCGTAAACCAAGGTCGAAGGTCATTCGGCTGGCTGTGTTCGCGTTTCATGGCGATATTTAGCTGACGTTATAACGTGGTACAAAGCGGCACCTGGTACAGCCGCTCCGCGTACACACTTGGGATACTTTACGCTGAAATTAGAAATACCTAATATCTTTTATTTTGTATATTTGCTCATCTTTGACCATTTTCTCAAATGATGTTAAAGCTCGGCTTCGGCCTTATGTACCAAGTTATGTTCATGATGTATTAATAAATGTTTAAGCAATGGTCCATATCCTATATCCTATCATTATGTTACGCCCTGGCTAGGTAGGTATGGGTACATGCAGTTATCGTCAAGAAGGATGTTACCAAAAAAAAAAGTTTCAAATGTCCCAATCAAAGCATGAAATCTGTCATTGGTTAAGTGTCGAGTGTTTCGCCTCAATCAAGCACTACCTACCGCAACTGTTACTGAAGCGAAGTCTTGCGTCTCTCTCCCAGGATGACAAGGTAATATCTCTCTCAGGTGGCCGGCCCATTTTTTCTCTGCGAGCTACGACAATGACATTCTGAGCAAGATGACCGGTATATTGCGTCAGGTTCTATAATAAATCGTCACTTTAACTCTATTCAACTGCAGCAGCGGCTCAGTGAGGTTCAAGGATTGACTGTAAGCCATTCTACCATTAGGAGGAGATTGGTGGAGCGTGGCCTGAAACCTCATAAACCAGCTAATGGCTAACATTGACGGTAGAACACGAAGAGCACGCCTTAACTTTGCACGTGAGCACTTACATTGGCCGTACCTTCAATGAAGCAAAGTTCTCTTTTCTGACAAGAGTCAGACCATTTTGTATGGTAACGGCAGAAGAAAGAAGGTGTATCGATGATCTAGGGAGAGAGATAAGCACAGTGCTGCATTGAAGAAAGAGTCAGTTACAGTGGCGGTTCATGGACGGTTTGGGGAGGCATAAGCGCCGATGGAAAAACCGAACTTGCTTTTGAATGTGGACCTCGCTTACCGTCATTAAATGGGTCACGTTATATCGATGAGTGTTTGGAGCCTCATGTGGGTACCCTACGCACATTTTATTGGCGAACAATTAATTTTCTCTTACCGCAGGCATTGTAAATGAATATCTGAGCAAAGTCGGTATTTCGGTTAGGAATGGGCTGGCCAGCAAGAAGCCCGGATATGAATCCCATAGAACACCTATGGGATGAGTCGAAGAGACGAGTCAGAACGAGAGATCCTGCTCCAGATACGCTTTTCCAGCTTAAAACAGCTATACAAGAAGAGTGGGATAACATCCTACAACACAAGATTGAGACTCTCATCCCTTCCATGAGGAACCGCATGGAAGCAGTCATTAAGAGCCCGAGGAGGAAATACGAGATACTGAATAGACTTTATTTTTATTTATTTTTTGTTTTAAGTCTTTGTTTCTAACATTATAAACAAATTCTTCTTAAAGGGTAAAAACCTACCTGTTGAACAAAACACGATAGCTAAAGAAATTTAATTTTAATTTGAAACATTAATATTCGTTGAACGATACCATTTATTATCCGCAATTAACTGGCATCATTATTTTTTTTGTTTAATGTAAAAAAATACACAAAACCATACTTCAGAGGTGTTTCGATTTTTTTGATGAGAAGTGTATAACAATGGTGTAGGTAGGTACCTACCTCTATGTCTTTAAGTTATCATAAGTTTATAAGTCTTGGTTACCTGAAATAAATGGTATATTATTTATTATTGCGATGATCACATTCAAACATAGTAATTACAAAAAATAAATAAAGTGTACCTATATAGTAAACAATCTCTGTACAATCCTCATCTATGCTTATTTTTATGTTTACCTGACAAACCTTCTCGAAGGTCGACACGGCACTGCTTTGTTTACATCGGTACCATGCGGGTCAACTCGAGGCTGCTACGTTCAGTAATAATAATACATTAACTCCTATGGGGAAGTCAAACAAAAAGTAACGCATGTAAAGCAAAATAATAAGGTATCATTTAGTTCTATAGTTGCAATAACCTAAAGAATATTTTTTACATGTCGTAGAGCCAAGTCGGACCGTATCAACGCTCTAAGGAAACAATATGACGCATTTCTGGAAGAGGACAAAAAACGAAAGGAACGGAATGATTTTATTTTGGGAAGGCTTGATAAAATGCGATACACCACCGCTTTGGTCCCAGTACGACATAAGGTGAGTACGAACTTGTTAGAAACATTACTTTTAAAAATACGTTGGAGCGACAATAATACGATGTTATAATTGAACTAAACGCTTTCAGCCCAGCACCTTTGATACTCGTCCGGCAGTAGTCGATCGTCTGGGGTTTCAACCAGAGTTTTCGTCGGTTCGTGATTTCCAAACACCTATCGCAAGTCAAAGACAACTGTTCCCAGATATTCAAGTTAACAATAACGAAGATACATATTTAATTCAGGAAATTAGTAAAAAATACATACTCATTCCGAAGTTGAGAACAACGTTCGTGAACAATTGCATAAGGAATGGGACAACTAATCAAAACCCAGAAAGGTTGCAAGAAATGTATCTCGATCAGGGCACTGTGCCCATAAAAGATTTGAAACCGAATTCTCACGATAATACGGATTGGAAGAGTAAATATGAAATTTTAAACATTTTAAAGAATGAAGAAAAGGGAAAGCAAACGGGAAACTACCAAACCGGGTATGTAGACCTTAAACAGAGTGTACCCGAGGAAAGTTCCCTGGGAATTAACCAAGATCAAGTTGCTATCAATTGTGATAACTACGTAAATACAGATGCACATGTTGAGACACCGAAAAATTATGTCAACGAGTTGCCCGAAAAAGATTTACCGGCAGATACAATACATTATGATTTACCCAAGGATAGTGAATATAGTCATGATAATACATGTACAGTACGTGCAAGTGAGGATTTAGTTGCAAATGCAGATACAAGCGAAAATAACAATATATTTGCTGTCGACCAAACGGATGCTATTGGTGATCAATTACAAAACATTACATTAGAGTACAAACATTTAGATTCGCCCATTGACATTTCGCGAGAGGTTACCAACTATCATGAACCACAACCTGAACCCGATTTTAATATGACATCAACGATTGCAGATGTTTGTTTAAAACAAATCGTACACATTAATGAGGAAAGTGCTAATATTCAAGATGAATACCCCGTTGAAGCTAGTTCTCTAATACGTGGTCAAAATGTGTCCGTTGAGCAACATGAGACCGCAGATTCAGCAGAAGTAGTCTACGTTGATGGTAATGAAATAAGCCCGATGCAAGCTTTAAATTATAATGCACCGTCGACACTTGACGTAAATGACCGCATTTTCGAAAATGAACATTCAGCTATAGTTATCAACGATCAGGAATTCGCACCAAATATCGACGTCCAAATGAAAACTGAAGCAACTGTTATTCCACAAGAGCAAACATATCTAAATACTAATATAGAAACAGCAGAAGTGGCAGAACCCGTCATTGAAAAGACAGAAAATCAAGTCAATATAACTGAATCCATCGAAGATTTTGATGCAGAGCAAAGCGAAATGTTCTATTCAGAACAAACTGACGAAAATTACCCCACTCAACAGGGTAACATGGAGCATCCTTTAGACTTTTCTCAAAACGAGCACCCACAAAATCAAGAATATGCTTATTATGAGAACACTGAAGCTGAAGCCTATCCTAGCGAATTAAATGATGAAGAAGTGACCCAACAATACGATCCAAGTTACGAACAGCAATATGCCGGTTTAGATCAAGGATCAGAACAACAACAATACGTTGAGCAATATCAAGAGCCTGAAATGTTTACTGACCAAGTCGAGCCACAGTACGAAGTGCTGGAATATGAACAACAATTTGAAACTCAGGGGGCAATTGAGGAAACTTTAAATGTTGAAGATGGTTACACAGCGCCGAAATCTGAGGCGCCAGACATGGAGATGCCACCCGGCGAGGAGCCAATTGAAACTGACAAGTTTGATGACAAAACAGTACCACATGTAACACCCCATCCCGTGATAAACACATCGAATATGAGTTAAAAGGCTTACCTACACTATCAGGTTAACAGCGCGATTGTGAGTTTTTTATTCCAACGAAGTTTTAAAAGCGCCTACACAGGAACAGTTACATAATACGTTTGAGTCATAAAAATTCATGATGATATGTTAAAAGTTAAAGAACAACAAAAATCCCTTAAAAGGCTGTAAGTATTAAATACACTAATAATCTCTTTTGAAATTTAAAATTTCTTTGCTGAATCTAAAACTAGTCCAATTCCAAGCGGAGAATTACGTTTATTCTTCAAATCATCTTCTCAAATTTATTTTATTTTATTTATTATTATTTTTGTACTGGGCGATACCTGGGTACCGATTGGTGATGGAGATGTTGAAGGTCAAAATCTAAATTATTGAAGTGAAAACTTCTATAGGCGCACTTTGAGCTCTTTCTGACCAGTGAACGAAACTGAATCGTCACGCTCGGGTCGGTGACTCTGAATCCGGTATACTCGGCTGCAGTCGGTCGGTGACAGTCAACGACCATTGTGGTCGTTGGTGACAGTGAATCTTGTTTACTCGGCGCTGAATCGTGTATACTCGGCTCCAGTCGTAAGTTTCACTTCTATGGTGTGGTCATAAGCACACACCACACCCTCTTCAAGATGAGCTGCGCATAGATTAATTTACGGGTGCTGCGCGCATTGTTTAGGGTTTTCTTTTACCGTATAGGTAGGTACTGACCAGTTGAAGCACCTAGGTAAATAAGTCTGCACTTGTAAACTAGTAGTAAATTTTTGCTGTCATCCTAATTCAGCAAAGCACCCGTGCTAAAGACTGGGGGCCACTAAGCTTATTTTTCTTTTCGTTATAGGTTAAATAACTAAGCTGGCTGCCTAATGCCTTATTTTGCTGCGTTTAAAAAACATTGTCAAACTCATGTTAACTGCTTCTGTGATTGGCTGACTGAATATAGTTTTATTAATAACAACGCTGATTGGACGTTGTTATTTCAGTCAGCCAATCGCAGCAGATCACATCAGTTTGTCTGTTAGGCATTTTTGTCTTGATCATAATCAATTAAGTCATTTTCAATTTCAATTTTTCAATCATTTTCAAAAACCAATTAATGTTAATGTCTCACAACTGGGTAAGCCCGCAGCTTTTCCTAATAAACCATTTCAATATTATAAACTAGCGACCCGTTCCTGCCTCGCACGGTTTATACGACTCGAGATTTCATTATTATATCTATGTAACTGTTTGTACTACGCATATAAATACAACCTTAAGTTTATGTGGATTACCTACATAAACGTAAAGGTTGAATTGAATAACAATTTCATAACATTATCAATCAATATGATTACTTATATGAACTTATGAGGATTGTATTAGTGATTTTAATTCTGTAAATATGTACCTACCTACATACTTGTTACGGTCGCGAATTTTGTGACAAGAGAATCAGCACCATGTCATACTGAATAAGGTGAGGTTCCCGAACAACAGTTCAGTGGAACACAGTGATGATGTGGACCGCTCAATCTAGTGCGTAGTACATTATATCGATGCGTACAAGGCTCCCGCAGACAGGCGCGACGCGACTCTTGTTGTATAACAATTTCCAACAAGTTTTCTTAAATTGTTCTACTAGTCGCGTCGCGCCTGTTTTGGAGCCTTTAGGGAATATCTATTTAAAAATACTATTAATTTTCTTCATTTAAATTGCGTTGCTCACTAATGTACACGACTTTTGTATTGTTTTTATAATATGCTGTTTGTTTATAATTATTTTTAGGTAAGACACGACCTTTGTATTTTTTCCTTACTTTTTTAGTAGGTAATTCAGATTCGCAATAAATGGAGTATTTAATTACATAAAAAGTCTTATTTAAACCTCAAAAGTACAAGGAATAATTCATTATCACCTCCCACTCGTCTAGATATAGAGCAAGCGTGGTGATCAATGCTCGTGCCTTCTCGGTATGAGAGAGGTCTATGAACGGAGTTTAGAAAGAAGCGTGCGTCGCCTGAATGCGGGTGAAAGGGGGACGAGGTACGGCGATGACAATCTCTCGCGTCCGGCCTTGGTCCAGGCCATGGTACGGAGCGAGAGGGCTTGGGAAGCCGTCACCTCCTTCTGCGAAGCAGTAATGTTCGCAAAGGAGGAGGCGGAACGCGTGAGGGAGGCAAAATTCGCGCCCTCACGCCCCTAGCCGCCGCAGGAGACGCCCTGGGCGTCGGGAATCGCAGGCCGATTCCCGGCCACCGTAGGCGTGGGCTTGCGAACGGCGAGCAATGGGCAGCTCGCCGTTCGATAAGGACCAGGCCCGGGTCGACGGCGCGTTGTGTTCCACGCGCGCCTCAAAGAGATGTCAGCACCAATGACGGGGTCCGATAGGGCCGATGCCTGCTAGGGTTGCGGGAAAGTCCGAGAGGGATACCGTGGCCCTTGGCACAGGCAACTGAAGGAACACGGGTGGGTTTTAGTCAGTAAGAGTCTGACACGCCCTCCTGCTCTGCCCAGAGCGGGAGAAGTTTTTCGATGATTACCCAACCTCAAAAAAAAAAAAAAAATGTTCTCATTTTAGTTCGTCTACTGGCCACTATGGCGTAACAAAGCATGACACTTTCTTCCAGAAAATTCTATGTGCGTTAGTATGGCGGGACCACATTATTTAAGTATTACCCAACTGCGAACGAAGCCCAAAAGGTGGGTAGTGTGGTCCCTGAAGATTTTGTTTTTTTTTTAAATGTCTTGTCGGGTATCGGGTATTTAGGGTAGGTAGTAAAATCAAATAGTTGTTAAAATCAATCTTTATTGAAAAATGCTTATTATTGGCCACTAAATAAAAAAGTTTTATTTAAATGCTGCCTTTTAGACAATACAATGTTTTCGAGCTTATAATTAAGTCTCTTATTACAATAGTTTTGGCTTATAGCTTTGGTTAACAACGTGACATGGTTGAAAATTGGATCTTGACCATGCGCATGTGCATTTAATGATATGAAGTAATTTTCTCCTATTAAGTGTGGCATGAAGACTCTTGGCATGAACGATATAACGAGGTTTAAAGTTATACATATTTAACTATCTTTTTTCATTCTTCTTATGATTAATTCTGTACGTAAGCAGATTTTGACAACATCAGACGGAAAAATAAGTTCTCCGTGGCTTTTCAGTCAAATGAATCGATGTCCTGCCTTTATTTGCAAAGAGTGAAGCGCGAGAACACATTCTTCACATTTAATTTTGTTCTGCAACCTACATACTATGTAACCCGCTATATATGATGCCATTTGATGAGTGTCACAGTATTCACTCTCTAAAATCCTATTACTTTCGACCAACGCGTCATGAAAAAAATTGTCATCATCAGTATCTGGACTCTGGCCTGATATTCTGTACCTTTCACTTGTGTTGTTAATCAAGTCAACAGCGCAAAGACGCGAAGAACAAGACAGGATTCCGTTGTGCTCAAGGGGAATGCGGTTTCCTCTAAGGGAATCCTTTTTTTATTTTTTTCATCTTGTTTAAAACATTGCCCCACACTAGGAATTGTATCGTGGGTGCGTTTACAAACATTTAAACTCACATACACAAACAGCCAGACCCGGAACAACTATTTGGAAGTCATTCAAATATTTGTTCCAATCGGGGATCGAACCCGCGACCCATGACGCAGCAGTCAATCGCTTAACCACTGCGCCAACCGTGCCGTAAGTGTTTTACGTAAGAGTTTTTTTGTACGCCGCCTGGAACTGTCGCGTCGCACAGTGGGCTGAAAATCGGCTTTCATAGACTTAGGGATTTCTATCTGCAAGTGCCGGATTTTTTGCCGGATATTGCTTCTATTAGTTGTTACTATATTCAAAAATGACACCCGAGTTAATTCTGGACAAAAACGAAGGAATTATAATTTTTTTACGAATTTTTTTCTTAAAAAATTGTCAATATATTTTTACTTATTTTTACATATGAAACGGTTCCTTTTAGTGACTAGAACATTGTTAATTATGAAGAATTTTACTGACCCAAATATTAAGACTATACACGGTGACATTTGAATCACAGTTTTTCTAGAACAAACGTTGTTCAGACCATGGTCTACAACCATTAGACAACAAGCATGTCTACAAGCATCCAATAGAAAAAAAAACGTTATTGGTTTTCGAAAAAAACACAAAAAAGGCAATGTTAAAAATGTAGGGATTATCGTTACGCCCTACAACACAGACACTGCGGCTGCGACGCGCGGCACTCGCGTCTTGAATGGAATATCGCTACCGTGATGAGTACTTTGATTTACGGTTAATGTTTCAAACATTATTACACGTTTGAGCAACATAAGACTAATTTGAGAACTCCTAGATTAGTTTGTTTTAATAACATATTTGATGCTGTAGAATAGTAGTAGACCATGGTCTGAACAACGTTTGTTCTAGCAAAACTGTGATTCAAATGTCACCGTGTATAAAACCAGAAAAATATTTTAAAAAATAGAAAAAATTAAATCAAATATTAAACATTTTCCTTATCACTGTCGTTGTTGGACTCCGATTCTGAGTCAGAATCCAGATTGGATATATCTAAAAACTCGAAACTCACTTTCCTGAAACTGAATCAAGTCGAGAGTTTCAGCAAAAAAGCTCTGCTTTCTTTTGGCATCTAACTTAGGCCTTTGTGCACTTAGGAAAGGATCCGAAGCAACAATAAGCATATTTAAGATATCTTGATTAGAATCTTGCCTGCTTCTTTTCCGCGAATGATGTTCCCGGAACCTCCTAAAATCTTTGATTCGAGACTCTGAGGCTTCTTCCGAGAGAGTCCCAATCGGCACAATATCATTTTTCTCGATTATGTCAGCCCCGTGTATTAATAATTTATGTACGGTTGACGACATGTAGTACCAGCCGTACAATTCCACGTACTTTTCTGCTGTTTTGCGGGCTTTATTATTATTATGATTATCTTTAAATTTTATTACGTCGATCTTCTCGCCAGATGTTATCACTTGGAAAATCACAGCAAATCTTTTAATAAGATCTTCGTCCAACCCGGTAATAGCTGCAGTTTTATTGGGAAACTCGAAAAACTTTCTTGCGGTATTCCCGTCATTGGTAGTTCCCGAGCCTTGTTTCACAATATCAATCAACAGATTGAGCTGATCTTTGAATTTATTTTGAATAGATTGTTTTCTGTTCTGCAACATTTCTTTGTCCTCATTACTTCTCGCTGCCCACCGTTTGAAGTCGAGCCTGTACGCAATATGTAACAGACATTCCATACAATTAATACGTGTAGGGATGACAAGCCAAATTCGAATATGTCAGCACACACAGTCTTAAGGGCTTCAATTTCATCATCCATTTGTCTTTTGAAACCAATGACAACTGCTTCGCTCTCCTTTACAAAAGTAAACTGAACTGGACGACAATACAAAGTTGAGCATGGTTTTGGGTTCGTCCATACAGTATTATCTCCATCTGTCAGTTTTAGTGGCACCAAGGAGGTCATGAAAATGCTTGCATCATCTTGCTCACCCTCCATTTTCTACTTGTATCGGCTTTGGTTGGAAGCACCATCAAATCCCCACTTGGATATCAGCTTTAGCTGCTTATTTTGCACATCCGCATAGTCAGAAAGACTTTGAAGGATCCTCGTCACCGTGATGTCAAGTAAAGCTTGAAGTGTAATCCTAGCCGAGGAATCCGTAACTGACACTGATTGCTTCGGAGGGTAGCAATCAAGCTTAGTTTGTTGCACTTTATAGTAGGGTGGATAAATATCCTTAGCACCTTCCCGAATGGTAGCCTCTCGCAAAGTAATATATTGCCACTTTGACAGTTTTAGTGCAAGAAGCAATCCAAGCGCTTTCTCTGGTGTAAATATGACTTTTTTCACTGGTTTCTTAAGCGTTTCTTTAATTTTAACGGCTGCTTCAGGATTTTTCATCATGTATTCGATCACAGATGCGATATCCTCATGCCCTTCTTCTTATAAACGCGCTGCAGCTGCATGTGCCAATTCACTGGAGTCTTCGCCTGTATGATCATCATGTCTTCTCTTTTTCTGTTTACTTCCCAAATCTTCGAATGGTTTTCGGGACCTTTTTGTCATTGTTCCAACGCGAACGGACAATGATGCCGACGACGACGGTTCTTGAGAGTCTGATTGTGCTCTTGGTATCTCATCAACAGTTGGTTCTTGATTAACTAAAGTCTGCACATAACTTGGCCAATCAATATTTGCTTGCAGCCAATTTCCGTACAGTCTTCTGAAGTGATCAAGGAATCGGTTGGATTTCCGCCATCTCTGTAAAGCAGCTCGCGTGAATTTTCGACAAAATTCTTTGAGAGTTACTCGATCTTCGGTAGAAAGGCAATCGCCTATGCGGGATACAACTGCACCAAACAATACTTCATGATTAAATGAAGTACTCTCACTTTTTAGAAGAACAAACAAGTCTAAATTGGTGATTAAACTTTCCATTTTAAGATTTTATAGTCGCAGGGTTAAAATTTAGTGTTAGCAGTTACACCGTTGTGAACAATCTAAATTATTAAGCAAAATTTTAGCCCTTTTATTGCAAAATGTCGATAATTAGTTAACTACCCTCATTAGAGTTTTAAAAGATGTGCTAATGAAAATTTATAATCGTCCAAAACATTTCTTAGAACTCTTAGCACAACTAATCAACAAATTAGCTTACTTATCAGAAATCATTCACAATCATTTAATCACCTATTCAGACTTATTAGAAGACTAAACAATTTATTTGGTATTTTGGATGTATGTATGTTTTAAAACTCATTTTGTATTGATAAATATCTAATTCAAACATAGTTGTCTAAGTGTGGATGTACTATAAAACCTCTGACTACTCCTTCGGGAATATAGGGGTGATGCTATTTTATGTTACGTGTTGTTAAAAGTCTGTGTTCCTCAACCTAAAAATCAAAATCAACAGTTTCATGTGTAAAAATAAATAAAAATATTTTGACGATTTAAAAAAAAAATAGCAGCGATAACCGTTATATGACATTATGTCAAAAAAATCATAAATAATTAGTACTCTAACCACCAGAAAGGATATTACGGTTTTCCTTGCTGTTTGCGAGATAATTAAGTTTTTCATACTAGCTTCATACAAATTTTTCGTAAAAAAATTATAATTCCTTCGTTTTTGTGCAGAATTACCTCGGGTGTCATTTTTGAATATAGTAACAACTAATAGAAGCCAACTAATAGAACCTGGCAAAAAATCAGGCACTTGCAGATTGAAATCCCTAAGTCTATGAAAGCTGATTTTCAGCCCACCGTGCGTCGTAGGGTTATTATTTGTCCTTCCATGTGCTCTAATATTACCAAAGAATAATTCAAGGTGATCCTGGCTAAACTTATACAAAGGCAAATAAATAAGTTCCTTTTTTTTCTTGTGCTAAACTTTTGTACAAACCTATTGCGCTGTCTATCAAACAATTTTGCCAATGAAACCAGTTTTTCTTCTAGACTGGATATTTTTTTGGGAACATGTTGATAAATGCAAGATGTAATTTTTATAAAAAATATAAAATGACAAAGTTTTCGAAAAATTGCGTTCTAATTGTGCTTTTTTGGTTCCGTATTGTTTAAAAATTTTCGAATTTAATAAGTACGTCAAACAAGTCGTTAATTAGTTTTAGAAATAAAATTGTTCCAAAAGCATCTTTGAAATAATGATGCCTTTCTGGGGCAAGATTCCTATTCCAAGATTCCTAAGGCTTTGGCAACACTTTGCAATGGTTCTAAGAAGGTCAGAGGTTCAATTTAGGTAACGTTCCTTGATGCAATTTCTTATAACCTTTTTTTGTTTTATAGAAATCATTTTCATTGAAACGAAGTGAACAGATTTTCGAATAGGTACCTACTTTGTCGGGTGTCCAGTTGTTAGGTTTGTTTATAATACGTATCCATGCAATTCTAATATCTGTATTAACAGGGAATCTAAAATGATAACAAAAAATAAGTTAGGATTTAAAAAAAAAAACAATAAATTAGTTACATGAAGATAATAATTCGAATGGTGGCATGCGAATGGTGGCCTTGCTGACATGATGCACACAATTTTTATTTATCAGTTACAGACCGACTACTTACCAACAGATGGCGCATTTTCCTATTTTCAATTCTTCTTGTTCTATTTAGCAAGGTATGTAATTTATCTATGAAACTTAAGCAAGTTATTTGAGCCGAAAATTGGTCACAATAATATGCATTGATAATGATAAAAACACTAAATCGCTGAGAAGCGGCTAGAATGCACCTCTTCGACGACAGATGTATCTAGCTACAATCTGGCTATCAAACGAGAAAATGTGTTTTATAATGAAAATAATAACTTTATGGACTTACACGTGAAATGTTATGCCATCAATGTGTTTCAGTTTTGTTCCTGAACAATTTTTGCATCCAAAAACCGCGCACTTTATTAATAAAACAATTTAACAATTAATAAACTATCAAAATACAACGGACCCGAACACGATGACGATTCACTCGAAACTAAGGTTTGCGGCTCCGCCCACTGTGATGTCATGGCCTAATTGAAGGCGCATGGCCTACATGCCTTGCGGCATCTCCGCTTCTTTCTAAACTCCGTGGGGTCTATGTCATGCAGTGGGACAATAATACGCTGGTATTATTATATTAAATTTTATTATATCTACATACTACAAGAACGCGGTACACCACATAATGCTACATTTATTGAGGCTGAGACAATTTCTCCGATTCTGCTGATTGAGCCTGAGACAATTTCTCCGATTCTGCTGATTGAGCCTGAGACAACTTCTCCAATACTGCTGCTTGTTCAGGGATGAGTGGTTCTTTAGGCTTCATCCAAAAGAATTCCTCCCATGGCAGCTTGTCGACACCTGAAGCCCAGTGGTAAATCCTACATCTTACATTTACTTTTTCCGATTTGTTGATCTGAAAATTTGAAAACAAATTAAATTAACAAACCACTAGCCTTGTGTAGTTCGCGAACTAACTAGGTCGTAAGAGCGCTCCCACGGATGAACTACGCGAAGACGCGAACTGGTTCCGTCATTCCCCGCTCCATAGTTTGTTAGTTGACTGAATGAGCAAGGGTGGCGTCAACCGAACTAAAGTCCCGAATTCTTTAGTTCACCAACTAAACTAAGGAGTGAATTTATTTAAATTGGAACAATTATTATTAAATAAATTAAAAGTATTATTTACAATAATTATATACTTTTTAAGTATATTCATTCAAAGGTTTTTGCTGTCTATAGTGTAAAAATTGTAGGTAAAAGTACAGCAATCCATAATCTATCTTGTCGCGTGCCCGTGCAGGAGCAGTATCAAAACGGGCGAACGATCTGCCTTCCTCTGATTCGAGCTGAGAGCTGACGAACTAAAAGAGTTTAGGAGCGGCGACCTAAACTGAGCGATCTCCGTTGCGAACTATTGTGCGCAAGACTACAAACCACGAAGATAATTCACACTGAATTGAGTATACGTACTTCAATATCTTTCCAACCATTTCCCATCCGAATTTTGGCCATGGCGACTAATCTCGACAGAGACTAACCAAGTGTGCCTACGTAGGAGATATTTTAAAGCACAAAAGACAATGGTCAAATGTGGTCTAAATGTCCCCCACAAGACCTATGTAACTTTGATGGGGAATATTTATTCAGACTAAAGCATTCTCGACTCCACGTCACACCAGGTGACGACGAGTATTTTTTTTTTACTACAAAGTATCACAACATTAGTGTTGTGCTTGTAATAGATAAATCCCCCATCTACCTATCCTATCTAACGCATATTGGTCGACTAAGTACTGTTTTACTTAATATTTTGATTAAACAAAAATTTATCGCACTAACGAACGATTAATCTAATGATTTTTAAGATAAATTTCATCAACTATGTAAGAAATACCTAGTGGACAAATCGCCTACAGTTTATAATTACTGTGTTTTCTAGTCGTTTTAGTTTTTTGCAATTTGCAGGTCAGACAGGTATAACATAATTGTTGACCAAAATATGATTCACGCACGACCGTCACAAATAAATATTTACAGAGTTGTATTAATGATTTTATGGTTATTTAAAAAGCTTTGCCTGCGCTAGGAATCAAACCCAATCCCTTATGTTTAAAATGGGACTTCCAGCAAGGCGAAATCCGAAACTATGGCTACTAGAGCAAACTGGTCAAAGGAACCATAACCTAGATTTTGGAGGAGAATAAAACGGCATTATTTATTTTTGAAAAAGCTTCTTTCTGAACTGGGAATCGAATCCGTTTTTTTTAATCAAAAACAGCACCTTGAGCTAACCCATGTTGTAGCTAGTATAGATCAAACTCTGTGACAAACCAAAGAAAAAGGCTTAATTAAATTTTAACTGTTATATGGGGCAAAATATTATTGGCAGGAAACGACGAATTCCCGTTACCGCATTGTGTGGTTCGCTCTAAAACTGTCAGTAGTCTAATTGGCAGGAAACGACGAATTCCCGTTACCGCATTGTGTGGTTCGCTCTAAAACTGTCAGTAGTCTAATTGGCAGGAAACGACGAATTCCCGTTACCGCATTGTGTGGTTCGCTCTAAAACTGTCAGTAGTCTAATTGGCAGGAAACGACGAATTCCCTTTACCGCATTGTGTGGTTCGCACTAAAACTGTCAGTAGTCTAATTGGCAGGAAACGACGAATTTCCGTTACCGCATTGTGTGGTTCGCTCTAAAACTGTCAGTAGTCTAATTGGCAGGAAACGACGAATTCCCGTTACCGCATTGTGTGGTTCGCTCTAAAACTGTCAGTAGTCTAATTGGCAGGAAACGACGAATTCCCGTTACCGCATTGTGTGGTTCGCTCTAAAACTGTCAGTAGTCTAATTGGCAGGAAACGACGAATTCCCGTTACCGCATTGTGTGGTTCGCTCTAAAACTGTCAGTTTTAAGCACTTTGTAACATACTCACTGTAACGGTAACATAAAATTCTTTATCCTGCAATGATAGATCCGGTCCTTTAATTTGTACAGGAGGCATCTCAATTACGTGTTCAGGTACTACGAAGCCTGATTTTCGAAAAGAAGCACTAATATGCCAGGGCTCCAGTATCCATGGTTCAAATTTGTTCATAGTAATATGTAAAATTGTGCGTGACAAGCAGCTAATAGTCTGAAAATAAAAATGACGATGATAAAACATTAAACTTACGTAAAGAAGCGAGACTGGCGAACTGCATTTCGAACGAAAGTATCTATTTCCCGAAGGTGGCTATACGGAAGTGTAAACTACTCTACTGCGGACGCTACTGAGAGTTATTGATTTAGCTCGGGGATCGAACCCAAAATCCATTCTTAGTTCAGCAGTAAGCTTGCGACCAAAATATCAACATAATCAGCCCATAATGTTCCCACTGCTCGGACACAGACCTCTTCTCGGTGAGAGGTAGTGGCCTGTAATCCACCACGCAGGCACAGTGCGGGTTGGTATGCTTAGAATTTTTGGTTCTAGGACATGCCGGCTTCCTCACGATGTTTTCGTTCACCGTTTTGAGAACAGTGGTGATGAAATAATTTACACAAAGTAAAGCGTCTGTTGGGTTCGAACCTACGACCCACAACTCGTAAGTCGCGGTAGTTACCACTGCCCAGTGGTAACTGCCGCGATCATTGCTTGAAGCAGTCAAATAGGATGGGGCCTAAAACTCCCGAGCTAAGCTAGGGCGCGCCAATAGGTAGTACGTGGGTTGTACACTAATAATAGTATGCATCATTATAGTACGTGAGCTACTGCTCAATTTTAGCGATAAATTTTATACCGAATAAATTAAATTTCTAGAAGCTGTTTAATAATCAATAATCAACAAAATTACAGTCATCGCCGCACGCAAGGGGGGATCCAAAGTTGCAGCATGTCAAAGTTGTAAAAAAACTTATAAAAAGTAATTTCATACCGCGCCAAAACCAAAACTCACAAAAAGTGAAAATATGTACTTATGTCAGTCGAGTAATGTAATTATTTTTTTAAGAATAACGTATACTAATAAAAGAGGTATAAGGAGATCCGCCAAAATTGCTCCAGGCCCGGCGCACAAGAAATGTATATATCGGGTTTTAGAGTAATAATAGTAGAAATATTGTAACGTATCGCTATTGCCAAATTCGGTGGCTTACATGTTTTTCTTTTCCCGGAGCAGTTTCATAAGCGCTAAATTTAAAAATAACACTTAAGGCAAATAAACGACTTCCAAAAAAAACACTACCAAGTGAAAAATAACTTTAATTTCGGAAGTCGGTGTCTTTGGTTTAGTGTTTTTGTCTTTTGCCACCGACTTCCCGATATTAAGGTAATTTTTCACTTTGTAGTGTGTTTTTGGAAGTCGGTTGTTTTGTTTTTGTAATAAAGTTTCATTGTTCACTTTTTAGTTGTGGTACCTTCCCCACACACATTCGTATACCTTCAGTTGCTAAGTAAATAACAGTTACAGGAAGTTTTTTAACATCATCAACATACTCTAAGTGGAAAAATATTTATTATTGAAGCTAACTTATAAACCACTCATCAGAACTTGACCAAATTTATATATGACCACCCTATAAGTATACCCTTTCAAACAAAATAACAATTTTTCAAATCCGTTATTAAATGACGGAGTTCTGAGGAAACACACATTTGAAAAAAAAACCTATATACAAACGAACTGAGATCCTCCTCCTTTTTTTGAAATAGGTTAAAAAGTTAGAAAGAACGTTAAGCGAAAACGAAGTAATAGCGCGGGCAGGCGATGCGATTCAATGCGACGGGGTGGGTCGGGGGGAAACAGAAATTTCACGCCGACGAAGTCGCGGGCAGAAGTTAGTCATTTATACTTTATGAGCTTTATAATAATAATAATCCTTTATTTCAGGCAACTAAAGCCCATAAAACACAATACATATATAAGCATATAACAATAACTATAAACTAATACATATCTAAAAGTAAAGACTACTGTACACGAAGTGACGGCGTCGATCGATTTTATGCAACTGAATTATCATACCTTTCTAATAATAAAAAAAAAACAATCAGATCCATATCTAACGGGCGGTTAACGCAGATAATAACGACCCATCGAAAATCCGCAGGTATTACTGATCCATTAATTTAATTTGCATTATTTACGTTTCTGAAATAATTTAGCTATAGAAATTAGGGAAAACACGCAATAATTGACAATCTCGATTGTCACCTTCACATCCATATGCATTCAGCTGACGGCGATTTTTATTGTTGTTACAGTCAGTGCATAACCCGACCCCTCTTCTTTTTTGTAAGAGGGGTCAGGTAAAGCAGAGCACTGACCGTACCTATTACGAGTTTTGGTTTTAATTGTTATAATGGGTTATTTAAAGGAACTTTTCTCAAAAGTAAGAAATAAATAAATAAAATATCAAATTTATCGGGTTATTATACAAAATAATCATTCTTGACATTTTTTTTTAGATTACTTGTTTATTTGTGTATGTTGGTAACTGCGATTAACACGGTCCATTCTGAAGTTCCAACTTTCTATGATGCGTCCGAGAATTTCGAGTGGTATTTGGCGAATAACGCGAGTAATGTTGGCTTCCAATTCCTCAATCCCCAAAGGAAAAAGTCCAAGAGGCATGATTCACCGGTCCGAAGCGAGCAATTAACTGTGCTCCGAATTGTTCTCGCAATAAAACCACGGCTTCACGGGTCGTGTGGCACGTCTAGTTGGTACCAAAATGTCCTGAAATAGTCCGTTATCATGGCGCGATAGCGGGTTGGAACTTCAGAATGGACCATGTTAATTAAGGCGCGGACCGACTACGATTTTAATCGCTATTACCGCACTCACACAATCGCATCTGCGCGTTTTACGGTAATTATGCACACACTCGCAAACGCTAACACGGGCGTTTGTGTGCTCAAGGAAAGTTGCATAGTATACGTAAGGAAATCAGATGTTTTCTGTTGAATATACTTACTTATGACGTGCGTTCTAAAATTCGATGTAATTACAGTGTCGGTTCATAATATGATACAATAAATAATTACACATAACAATTAAAAAAAAAACAATTAAATCACTACTGTTTATTTTTATTACAGTACATGATAAACAGGTCAAATATAAACATTCCGAATTTTACCCGACTGCTCTAGAAGGGGAATTATGCTTTTCGGGTGTAAGTCACTATCAGGGATGGAAGGGTTAATTAAATGGGTAGTTATGCCATTTCAAACTAATGTTTGTGTTTTAGATAGGTACTTAGTGGGTGCGGTAAAAAAATAGAAAACAAAACCAACATAAAGGCCCTCGGACCACTTAAAAATCACATAAACTCTAAATAAATGCAATAATATCACAGCTCCAAAGTGACAAATGCCATAATGTTTCTAAGAAAATGCGGAGCCGGGACGGAAGCTAGAATTCTGAAAAATTTAGACGATAGAGGGATCATCCACGGGAATGGAAGCTGCTGCTGGCTGAATATTAGTTGGTATTTGCTAAAATTGGTAAAACAGTGCGTGAATTGAACTAAAGTTCTGTGGCGGACTACTAAGGCTACTCACTGCCTAATATTGAAGTGAAAATTCAGTCTCAGTGGAAATATGGGCAATAAAAATAAAATGTTGCGAAAGAGTTTTACAAGAAAAAGACGAAAAACTCGAAAAAATGATGGAATGTTTGAGTAAGTAGGATGATTACGGTATTGTATCATAACATTTGAAATTTGTATTTAGTTTAGTTTACTTACGAAACTGTATAAATCTATAGAAACAGCATTGACAATTTCTACAAACATTTTGCTAAATCCAAAAACAAATAGGTGCACTCTATTTTGATGTCTATAGAATGCATATTTGAATGCGCCTAGTGCAAACGTCTCTGGTCGAAGCAACCATCGAGGCGATAGCCATATTGCAATAGTAGGTATAAGTAACAAAAACAAACTTGCAGATAAATCAGAGTGCGTTCGTAATTATTATAATAATATAAATACTGCACACTAGTTATATATAAAGCATTTTGATTCTTTTGTAAGATTATTTTTATAATATTTATTGAGTCATTAGACCAGTGCCGATAATTTTTGAAAACTAAAAAAGTCACAGTAGGCTGAAACCCATTGGAAAAGAAAGAGAATATAACAAAAATGAAAGGAAAAATAATTTACGGGCGATCCGAGGTCGGGAAGTGGGGGTTTAAGGGTAAAAAGCGGTTTATCTCGATTTCCGGCAAAATTACAAGTCTTATGGAAAAAAGTGTAATAGCAAAGTTGTAGGTAATAAAAAGATCTACAACTTTTGTATTCACACTTTTTTCAAGTAACCTCAAAATTTATGTGAAAAATTCAAATAACCAAGTTCTTGGTTTTTTATTTTTATCTTTTACACAGCAATTATTTTTTTTACCGAGATTTTAAAAAAGCAGATATTTTCACGTGAGAATTTTCGATTGAAAATTAGGGTGCTTTTTCGATATTAGGTCAAAATAAGGTGAAAAACACAAATATTTTAAATCAATAAAAATACAGTGTGCTTGAAACATAAAAAGGTAAGTATTCGGCAAATTTCGCGAAAAAAAAATGCTGTGTAAAAGATAAAAATATAAAACCAAAAACTTGGTTATTTGAATTTTTCACATAAATTTTGAGGTTACTTGAAAAAAGTGTGAATACACTAGTTGTAGATCTTTTTATTACCTACAACTTTGCTATTACACTTTTTTCCATAAGACTTGTAGTTTTGCCGGAAATCGAGATAACCCCCACTTCCCGACCTCGGATCGCCCGTAAATTATTTTTCCTTTCATTTTTGTTATATTCTCTTTCTTTTCCAATGGGTTTCATCCTACTGTGACTTTTTTCGTTTTCAAAAATTATCGGCACTGGTCTAATGACTCAATAAATATTATAAAAATAATCTTACAAAAGAATCAAAATGCTTTTTATATAACTAGTGCAATATTTATATTATTATAATAATTACGAACGCACTCTGATTTATCTGCAAGTTTGTTTTTGTTACTTATACCTACTATTGCAATATGGCTATCGCCTCGATGGTTGCTTCGACCAGAGACGTTTGCACTAGGCGCATTCAAATATGCATTCTATAGACATCAAAATAGAGTGCACCTATTTGTTTTTGGATTTAGCAAAATGTTTGTAGAAATTGTCAATACCGTTTCTATAGATTTATACAGTTTCGTAAGTATACTAAACTAAATACAAATTTCAAATGTTATTATGATACAATACCGTAATCATCCTACTTACCCAAACATTCCATAATTTTTTCGAGTTTTTCGTCTTTTTCTTGTAAAACTCTTTCGCAACATTTTATTTTTATTGCCCATATTTCCACTGAGACTGAATTTTCACTTCAATATTAGGCAGTGAGTAGCCTTAGTAGTCCGCCACAGAACTTTAGTTCAATTCACACACTGTTTTCAGTCATAAATTACTTGAAAACTACAATCGAATTATGCACAGAGCGTCCGGTGCCAACCATCCAAGTCGAGCGCTGCCCGACGACTAAAGTATGACCGCGTAAACTATTGTCACCACTATGGAGCGTCAATAAGATTGAAAATTGAAAATGATATTTGTGTTGAAATGTGACGTAAGCTGCGAATGGGCATTTATTTTACTGCTTTTCTTTAGATTATTTAAAATATAGACATAAAATTAAATAATGGTTTGGTTAAAGTTTTAAAAAAATGGAAAACCTACTAAATTCTTAAAAAAAAAACTGTTGTTATCGCTGGAAATACAGATATCTTCGACGTCAAAGTTTATTTTTGTGCTACAACTTCCCAATTTTTTATTGGGAATATCAAACTATTATTTATTATTCTGTTCGGTTTAAATTCTTCTTTATACCCTTCTCTGTTCACTGTATTTTTCGCGTTACTTATTTTTATTACATTACGTCATACTCGACGTTCTAAGAAACCAATTTTTGGGAATATTGAGATAACACGGCGCCTTAACCGCAGTTACGACCAACATTTGAAAGAAATATTCTTTTTGCATGATAATAATGATAACCCGATAACATTTATATTTTAAATTTATTTTGTCTATTGAAAAAAGTACCTCTAAATGAATCACCCGTTATTAGCCAATCACCAAAATTGGAGGCCAATGAACAAAAATTTATAAATTATAATACATAATAACATAACAACCGAAACACTATAATGCAGTAAAGCTAAAAAATAACTGTGATTTTCAAACAGGGTGAAATCCGAAAGAAAGAAGATTGTACAAAAAACAGAAATGCAGTTTTATTTTACTTCATAATTGATGTCATTATTCCTTTAACCAGTTCGCCTTACTACCCAGTTTCGAATTTAGCCCTGGTGTGCCATTGCAAAAACCTGTTTATTACGTGACTGACATCCATTTTCATCCATTCCATGCAACAATTTTTTTTGGGTTGATCCCAAAGATCGTCGTAAGATTTTGTCGAGGTATGAAATTACTTTTCTTTTAAGTTCATTTACAACTTTGACATGGTCTAAATTTGGAATCCCCCACTTCTAGAGAAGCTGAAGCTCAGATCCTTTGTGCACTAAGGGAATAATATTTTACTTATAGTTAAATGTGATTTTCAGCTAGTGTGGAATAACTTGTTCAAACTAACACCACTGCCCGTACTATTTATGATATGAAATTATGTTTTAAAATTGCAGTTATGAGCTACTTACCCTGTGTACGTAGGGCGAACTAAATGAATCTTCAGCCTTAGGCTTGCTTGCATAGGCTTTGTACTTCTCTAGGTTCTCTGGGCTGGCATAAACAGCTAATCCTTGTACGAGATAATCGCGATAAGCCTGGTGCGGGCGTAATGTGAGAATGTCACCTTCATTGCCAACACCTAGAAATTAATAACACGTGTCAACGATTTGAAACTAACATATTACCATTAAGTCAATAGATGACGCTGTTCATGAACTCACTAACCATATTGAGAATAATGTTGACAGTAGTAGAAAGTGTGTAACGGTGTTTCTCGACTAAGCCGAGGCCTTTGACACGGTGTCTATTCCATTGTTATTATATAAACTCGAAAAAATTGGTGTCGGAGATCTTCCATTACAACTGCTCAAAGACTAGTTACTTAATTAATAGGAAGCAAACAGTGAAAATTGACAACTGGACTAGTGACGAACTTTATGTGCACTGTGGCGTGCCACATGGCAGTGTCCTGGGTCCTAGCCTTTTCCTTCTGTATATTAATGACTTGTTTCAACTCCAACTTAAACAAGGAAAATAGATATCTTTTGCGGATGACACTGCGCTATTATTGAGTGGAAAAGGTTGAGAAGAAGTTTTCCGAAGTGCCCAAAAGGCTTCAATGAGGCATGTGTTTTGACACTAAATGTGTCAAAAACCAAATATATGGTCTTTACACCGACGAGAAATCTTCTGTCACCCACAACTTTTAATATAACTGCTCACACTTGTACTAACTTGACCCATTTTTCGTGCCTTTGTACACCCCTACAAAGAACGGACGCTATTAGATATCCTGGAGTGTATATCAATCAGACACGAACTTTTAAGGCTCTCATTGACATTCTCGTCACTAGGATTCGTAAGCTGATATACATTTTTAAGACACTAGACAGGTCACGGATCCAAAGACTACCAAAATAGTGCAGCACTCTGTCAGTTAATAGTTAACTATTGCATAACCTCCTGGGGAGGGGCAGGAAAAGTGCACCTTCTGGAAGTTGAAGGGGTACACAGAGCCGTACCCAAAGTTGGAGCTGGGCTCCGTTTTCGTTATCCAACAGCTGATCTTAATAAACGTCGGGATATCCTAACAATTAGGCAGACCTTCACATTCACTATGATATGCAAAAATCATACAGATAATATATAATATATGATATAAATATCATAAAATATGACCCTAATCTAAACAAAGATAAGCGAAGGAAAGGTAATGTCTGCCCTCCTAATTTCTTTCGCACCATTCTCTCACAAAGGTTTTACTGTTTACTTGGAGGATATCTGTATCAGAGATGTTACGGAAGTCGTTTTACCGGAACCGGAATCGGAATCGGAGGTTTGAAATTTCATTGATCGGAATCGGAACCGAAATCGGAACCGAAACCGAAACCGGGGCGAAAATAGAAGAAAGATGTGTTAAGGGAAGGCTTAATGAAACAATAGAAATATAATTCTCTCTATATTTGTCTGTTTAATTAGTCTCTAATCTCTATAATCAGTATCTTTAATAATTCAAATATTAGCGATAATATAATGTATAAACTTAATTTAAATAAAATTCAGTGATTCTAAAACTGGTAAATTATACTTAATAAATAGTAATTTTGCAGCTTTATCTCCATCCAATCTATTTCGTAACGGATCATAAATAAGCCCAGCGCTACTAAAAAGTAGTTCACTTTCCACGTCTAACGTCCACAAACAAAACATTAAACTGAGACTTCGCATTACCCTGGCGAGAAGTTAAAACCTGTTTGTAACGCTCGTGTATCGCTGCGTTTCGAGTTTCGGTATAACTCCGATTCAAAATTATCGGAACCGAAATCGGAATCGGAGGTGTAAAATCAATCGGAAGTTCCGACTTTTCGGAATCGGAACCAAAGCTCCGTAACATCCCTGATCTGTATACCAAATTCAATACAAAACTCTCAATATACCGTCAAATGGGGTTACTTTGATACTACGGGGTTACTTTGATAACAACTTTAGGCTTATGAAAAACTTAATTTTATAATAACTACAATGCTATAATACAAAGAAGCTATCAGTAGTGCCAAGTACTGATAGTTTATTTTTTAACTGGTGTTGTAGATATTATAAAATTAAGTTTTTCATAAGCCTAAAGTTGTTATCAAAGTAACCCCGTAGTATCAAAGTAACCCCATTTGACCGTACCCAATGCGTAGATCAGATTGTTAACTAACCATATGTAAATGGCTTAAAACTCTCGATTATCAGGCAACTGAGTCTTCTGATTCCTATCCGTTAAATTTCAATCTCCTTCACAAACGGACACTATCACACGCACGCACACACTCACAGCACTTCCTGTCCACAACATTTGTGACGAGAAATAGGTAAATAGATTATAAAGTTATGAAATAAGGTATTTTTTGCTTGCAAATATCGCGGCGGGATTTTATCGCTCACTGGATTTTTAACTCTCGGCGCTAAGCAGAGCGTTGAAAATCCAGTGTGCGATAAAATCCCGCCGCGATATTTTTACGTCCGTGCGTACGTGGGCTACAAGGCTTCTTGTACACGACGCCGGCGCCGGAGCCGCACCAGCGCCGTACCGCATGTTTGTGTATACGAATGAATATCGCGCATGCGCCACGCCGCCGCTACACCGTCACCACACCGTCGTCGCCGCGCCTAAACCGCGTGTACACCAAATTGATGCCGAATTTCGAATAGTAAACCAATAATCATAGTTCATTATAGCACTGCCAACAAAACTGTAAAGACTACAAAGATTTTTACACTTATTCTGAGACGCGTCATAATTTATTTCTTCGTAAATTGACCTTGTCTTCTCTGCAGGCCCAACAGGATGTACCCAAAATTGTCTCTGTGTCTATGAAATTGTTTCTGTCTGCGTTTATAAATTTAGTACTTATGTAACACTTTGTGTTATTTTTTTGGTTAAAGTTAACATTATAAGGTTATGATGTTCATATCAATATTTAAATGAAAAGCAGATGTCTTGGACAGTTTCGTTGGCAATGGTTTACTGAATTGTGATTGTTGCTTTAGTATTTAAGTCGGCATCAGTGCGGTGTACACGCGGTTCCGGTGCGGCGCATGTACGATATTCATTTGTGTACACAAACATGTGGTCCGGTGCCGGTGAGGCTTCGGCGTCATGTAGAGGAGGCGTAACTAACTGAAACATTTGAGCAATACCATAATTTATGCAAAATAAGGATATTCATATTCATGTACCTAGTGTATTTTATTATGTTCAACTAAGTTTCCTGCTTGAAGTTAAAATGTGGCTAGAGCTAGTGATGTAAGTGAAGAAAGTACTGAGGTAGCGTCACACTCCAATTTGGTAGATTATAGGGGGAAACCAAATCAAGACAGAACTATCAGTTCTTAGAACCAAACAATACATTATTACATTGGTATTTTTTTTTATTCATAGGATTAGATAATTTTTAATAACTTTATATAATATATATGCCATTAGTGAAATTTTAGTGTCCGCACTAATAAACTATAAGTGTAAACTGTGTTCTGTTCCCACAGACAAACCGTGAAAACGGTTTTGCGGGGCAAAGTCCTTATGCAAAGATTTTTTTGTAAATGTTTTTTAATAAATAAAATAAATAATAATAATAGTGCTCCTACAAAATTATTTACAGTTACATAGCAAATCATTTCTTTTTCTCAATTTCATTTTTCATCCACCATTTTTAAATATTCATTAAATCCAGCTAAAGGTTTTATCGAATTTAAATGAAATAAAGTAGTATTTGTTAGAATAAATGAAAAGCATACCATCAATGAATTGACTAAGAATCACTTTTACATCAGGTTTCTTTGTTACATTTGTATCTTCAACCAGGTCATATACAAAATGTCTGCCCCTCATCTTTGTTGGCCGACCACCCTTCTTGTGTAGGGGTACTGGATTTTTCCTTTTTAAAACAAATGTGTTCTGTAAAAAAATAATGATAAATATTTATTTATTTATTATTTATTTATTATTAAACTTACACACTATCATTACAGGAAGACCCAATACAATAGTGGTTTGCGAACTGAACTTTCAAAATATATATAAAGTTATTTACTTTACTATTTATGTACACACAATAATAAATTTAAAATAATAAACCTAACCTATTTAAATATAACTAACAAAATTCAACAAAATTCTTGCGAATTCACTCAGATTGCACGAAAATATGTCAATCCTCTCATGCACTTCGTTTAGAACCCGTATTGTCCGGGTGAGAGGTAAATAAAATAAATAAAGTAAATACATATAAAATGTATGTATTTTATGTAGATTGTCATCAATTTAAAATAAGGACAATACCTGGTACAGACAATAGGCAAGAAATTTTAGAATTTACCATAGCCATCCACATACTTACAAATTTTTCATAGTGAAAATGTTGTTTAAGAGTGCTATCACAATTTTTCTTGTATTTGAGTGTTTGAAGAGTCACACACTCTTGAAAAAAAATGATATTTATTTAGAGCACTCCCGAGAGTAATTCGGGAGTGCTATAAATAAATATCAATTTTATTCTTGTATTTGAGTGTGTGACTCTTCAAACACTCAACTATAAGAAAAATTGTGATAGCCCTCTTGACATAAGTAATTTCATTCAAGTCCCGTACCTATATTGGATTTGAATTTCCCATACTTCAGATCATTGGATTCAATGATTGGTACATTCAATGATTTTCTTGTCGGATGTATTGTATACCATTACTTAGAATGCAGGAGAGCTTCCCTAAGTGTGGGTCGCTACTAAGCATTCGTCCAGCACATTCTGCCACCTGCTGCTTAATAAACTATGAGCTAATGTTCTCGTAAAGCTTGTGCCGAACTGCCGACTTAAGAAAAGAAGAAGGCCAATTTACTGTAAATATTTACTTACTCTTGTTTGTTGATGAACTACATTGGGTCCAGAAGTAACAGCACTACGAATTAAAGAACGTAATCCCAACATAATTAAAGCTTCAAGTAAAAAATGGCAAAGTAGTACTTGTAAATATCTTTATTATTTTACCAATCTTGTCTTGTCAGACAGATCAAATTGAGGTTATATTATTTTACCTCATTCCGAATTAGACCCATATTACCATAATCGCTCACGTTCCGATTTAAGCTGCATTCCGAATTAGAACATGAGCGCTCACAGCGATCACATCGTAGACAGAGAAACTAATAGACGAATTTTATTAGACGAAGGGACCCTGTAACCGCAGTCGAGACAGAGATAATATGTCAATGTGTGCGTATAATGTTGCCACAGTAACTGCATTCCCCTGTTTTTGGAGTGTTATTAGATGAAGTAGGGTAAATTATTTTCAGGATTTAATTGAAACGAAACGAGTTTTTTAATTAAGATTTATTATACTACTTAAATGATAAATGATTTTATTTCTGTAAGTAGGTTGAACAAACACTTTTACACGTCAATCATATTTTTTTTTAAACTAGATGAGGTCGGCGTTTCCTATCTGACTACTCTGAGAAGAAAGGCCGAACCAAACTCAGAGGTCACAGTCTCTTTTAAAGTCCAGACAAAATCTTGGTCAGATCATGTGAAGGCTATGTAGATCGGTGTCTGCAATGGTCTTTTGAGGAAAGAACCGCACAGATTGAGTGGACCTGTCCAGTCAGTGCACGCAATTGTCAGTAATCGTACAGCTCAACTTAGACTCAAGGAGCTCAACGATTCGACGAACAATACCAAAGAAAGGACATTTGAGTAGGCCGCATAAATTACTCAAACTGCCAGATCATGTTTACGCTGAGAAAAATAAAAAAATAAATATAAAAAAACCAATGACCGACATAGTTCTCACATTCACGATAATTAGAATAATATTATAATAATCTTTGAGGACCATGTAGATTTGTGTGTGAAATGGTCTTTTGAGGAAAGAACCACACAGATTGAGTGGACCTGTCCAGTCAGTGCACGCATTTGTCAGTAACCGTGCAGCTCAACTCAGAACTTAAGGAGCTCAACGATTCGACGAACAATACCAAAGAAAGGACATTTTGGTAGGCCGCATCAGCTACTCAAACTGCCAGAACATGATTAAAACTGGAACAAAAACACACATAGTCCTCACATTCACAATAATTTAAAATAATATAATTCTTTGTACGGTAAATATTAGTGTCATTGTACATGTTAATTATATTAAAAAAAAAAAACACTATATTATTTTATTAAATTAAATTCTTACCGCAATTGGTACTGCATCAGAATGCAGATTTGTTTTCTTTCTCTTTTTTAGTAGTACATTTTCTGGGAAATGATTGCTACATATTTTACAATATTTTGTGGGAATCCAATATATTATTCTTCCAGTTGCTTCGATCCATTTTATACGTAGGTCTGGATCGTCTGGGAAACTAACGATAAACTTAGCTATATTATTAATACTCACAGGTACTGACTGAACTTTATTCTATAACGATAGATGTGTCATTCTTATTTGATCAGAAATAGGAGAAAAATTAAATTAAATTAACATATTTATAAATAACGAAGCTTCCCCTAAAAGATACTATGCTATTATTTGATCCAATATTTTTTGTTTTTATTACATGGCAGAGCCAATATTTTTTATCGTGACTCGGGGCATTTTTGAGCTGACGCTGGCAACACTTCCATGATATAATTTATTGGTTAGCGATTGCGACTGAAGGACATGTATCCATGGCACTGACCTCTATTAAAATACGCTGGACTGGCTATCCCATACAAAATGACAGCTATTTGCTGTGCCGATTCAAAGCGCCCCCAGTGACAGACGTGAGAGTTCTGAGAACTAATAAGATTGCAAAATTTGATTTTACGCTAAGTGTCTCTGCGGAATAAAAAGTTTTCTAAAGTGTTTACTGTGATTGTGATATAAATTAAAGTGTTATAATAGTGACAGTGATTATATCATAGCTTGTATTGTTCGTCCAACATGAAATCGTGCGTATATTGTAAAACACGATACGAAAAGGGCAGTGGTGTCAGTTTTCACAAGTAAGTGAATCTAAAACATAAATACTTATTAGAAAACCGCTTAAAACGTGTATTCTTACAATAACAAACGTAAACTATTCGAGTTTACGGGATTTTACGAACATTTTTATAACCAATAACTTTTGTTAGGGATGTCAAAATTCACATCGATACTTTCGTAATATTATGATGTAAAACAAAAGTCATGCTCATCATTGTTAAAATAATGATACGCACATTATAATGATCTCTAATAATAGCAAAACACTTCAAGGTTTATTATTATTAGAGTCAATAACAAATAATTTAACACTTATGATTCATAATTCTCATTAAGTGTTCTATATAATTATAGATATATGTTTATAATGTTTTACCCATACCTACTATAATGTTTCCTTTAATTACAGGTTCCCCTCCGATTACACTCTCAAACTTTGGTTAAAAAATATGAAGGTTGTCAACTGGACTCCGACAATGTATCATTATCTGTCTTCTAAACACTTCACGGAAGCCTGTTTCTTAAAACATCAGTTACGGACTACGTTGAAAAAATGGCTCGACAGTAATTTTTCATTTAATAAATTATGTGATTTGAGAATGCTTTTTTATTTCCCTGTCCCCCTCCCCTGCGGTAATTAAGTTGTTACAAGTTAATTACCGTAATTACACACCTAATAGAAAGTTATTGTGTCTCTTATCACATGGCAACATGCGGTATCTGACTAGTAATAATATCTTATTGTGCACTCTTTATAGGAAGGGATTATCTTATTAATTACTATTTCTATCTTAGTAATTTACTATTTTACAGAATATTATTATTATTGATCCTATAGTGAACTGTTATCCGATTAAGGAGAACAAGGAAGGGGTCAACCGGACATGTGATACTTATTATTACAGTCCATAAACAGTACTAGATAATGCTATTTCAAGTTATGTTTTCTACGTAAAATATCTGCTTATTACGACTATCTATAGTTCATTAGTTTAGTTAGGTACTCAACTAGTGCAGACATGTCTTTTTATCTGTGTTTTAGTAACATTTAACAAAATGTATGCCTATATTGTTTTAATTCAATTATCTACAATTTTAGTAAATCTTAACATATGTTATAAAACGTATTTCACGTTTTTAAAAACATATTACGTATAAAAGACAACACGAATGTTACATGTTAATAATTACCTAAACCAATTTAATTTATAGGAAATCTGTAACAATAGCGTTGGTAATATTTCTATCATTGTGGTCGATATCAGAAAAGTTTTTATCTTTATCAAACCTTTTGTTATACATCACTAGTATTAGTTCCATTCCCCCACACTGCTGCCGTCAGCGCCAAAATGGCGATTTTCAAATAGGCACATGAAATTGATAGCGATAGCCAGTCCAGCGTATTTTAATAGAGGTCAGTGAAAAAACAGGTTACACGGTAAGAGACAAAATAAATTATAGTTGTATCTCTGTCTAAAACATTCATAGCGTAATTTTCGCTCTCTTTCTTGTGTAAGCGAGAAAGGAATCGTCACTGCGTCTATTAGTTTCTCTGTCTACGGATCACATCGATATTTTGCGTTCCGTATTAGATATGATGATTATGACAGTTTAGAACTGTCATCAATTCGGAACGCTCGTGAACGCGCTCACAGTGGTCGCTCAACGTCAACCTCAAACCTTGCACAAAAAAGACCGATTATTCTTCTGCAAATTAAAGTTTAACGCATTGGCACTTCTATTTTGTTGGATTACTCTATCTACTCGGATAACTCAGATTTTGAGTTTGAGAACGACAATTCGCCCAGGGATGAAACGGACATCGAAGTACTTATATTAGCGTATTTACATGCTCCCGGCAAAGATTTACCCCGAAGTAAAATACCATGTTCATATTCATTTATTTATTGTTTGTCACAGGTGAAAAGGCAGCTCTTACAGTTCGCATTATTGTATCACTTTAAAACATACCCATGGGGCTCACATTATTTATATGTGTGTCGATAATATTGGCTATGTTAAAAAGAATTAATAAAACTACAATTACAGTCATAATTGTTACCAAGAATTACAAATAACATAGATGCAACAATAATGAAACATAATGCGCATGAGTTTATAACTCATTTCTGGTATTCTGTTACGTCTTGGATTTTACAGCATAATTTCGAAAATGCCGCTTTAGTTTACCATCATTTTTGACAGCGCTCACGGTGATATTAATTTAGGGCATGGTCGGCGTTATCGCAAGATGGCGCGTGTCATGACGTCATCTATGACGATTCACGGGACATCGTTATCGCGCTCACGCTAATTCGGTACGCGTGTAAGCGCGCACTAATCGATTACAGTGCAACTCGGAACGCAACCTTAGATATTACCATAGATATAGTCTACATGACATCTATGGATATTTTAGTTTCTCTGTCTACGATATTACCAATGATATTACAATAAATTTTTTTTTTTTTTTCTTTTTGGCGTTGCACTATTCGTGCTTATTGCCACTGACAATATTTTATTTGATTTAACCTTTAGTCATTGGATTTAACAAAACGAAGAATCAAGTGTTAGCGAAATTAAAAAATTATAACGGGAAATTTGGAAATGGAAAGGAGATTAGTTGTTATTAAATAAAAATAATAAATTATAACAAATTAACACTAAAGGAATACAATTTAACAGAAAAGTAACGATTTAACGCCACCAGGTGGCCCAGCAAAAAGGCCGACTCGGTGCGTAAACCAAAGACTACTATAGTATACTGGCAAGCGTAAACTAAGAACTACATGGTATGTACAATATGAGGTTTATAAATTATGTTTATGGTTTAAATAGATATATCATTATTTACAAGGAAAAGAGCTATGGTTTTATAGATAGCTACATTAAAATTAAATAAAATACATGCAATTGAAGTGGGAAAAGGGACTCGGAGGGAAACAAGACTTTGGAAAAGTGAGGAGTGGTCATAAAGGGGGCAGGAAAAAATAAGGTGGTTCAGATCTCCCACTTCAGCGCCACATTCACACTCAGGTTTCTGCACAATGCCAAGCCTGGCAAGATGAGCAGGAGTGCACACATGACCTAATCGCATACGTATGAATATTGTTGTAATCTTTTTGCTTAGTTTGTACTTGCTAAACCAAGGTTTAACAAAAATGGATGGCTGAATATTACGATAAAATTTCCCTTTTACTGATTGCCCGGACCAAAGCTGACCCCAGGATTCCTGTAGATAAACCTTGGGCAGAGCTGCCAGATCGTGGGTGTTATTTTTATACGGAAAAACGTCTCCACACAATACGGCATCATTAGCTAACTGGTCAGCAAAAACACCTCAAATGCCACATGTGCAATGCTCATGTTTTTTGTCAGGTGTGCAGATTGAGAGGTCAGGGGCGCTTATTCCCTCATCTGGGTTCGTTTGGCGTGTTGGGAGACATGTGTTTAAAATACACAAATTATTAAAGTCTAGAATTTCTAATAACTTTTCCCCATAGCAATTGGAACTAGAACTACCCCAGGACTGATGTTGTGCATTAAAGTCGCCCATTACCAAAAATGGTTTAGGTAAAACTGAAAGAAGATTATTTATTTCAGAAAGAATATTTACAGTGGGACGAGAATAATATATACATACTAAACAGATTTTATTTACAATAGCAGCGACAGCAGATATTTCGTCACTGAGACTTGGAAGAGGAAAAGATTGAAAAGACAAGTTATTTTTAATAAGTATGGCGACACCGCCATACCCATCGCTTCTGTCTGTTCTTAGACACGCATAGCCAGGCATTCTAAAGGAGAACCCTGGTTTAAGCCATGTCTCACAGAGAGCGACTGCGAAGGGTTCGTATTTGTTCAGTATGTAGGACAGATCAGATTTTTTATTCACAATGCTGCGACTGTTCCACTGGACAATCTTGGGAAGATTTGGATCCATTATGATTAAGGTTAAATAAGTTAGACAAAGTATCAATTACAGTGGCAACGTTGGACGGTTCAATATTATTATTTTTAGATAAAGTATTAATTAACATGATTATTAAATTTAAAATTTGGCTCTCATTATTATCTGTTGTTTTATTTTGGAATGCAACACCATTCCCTGACACAGAAACTTCGTTACTGATTAATCCTTGATGAGCTACCCGGTCATACCCCTTAGCTGTTTTTGGGGGATCCCGAGGTTTAAGAAATATGGTTTTTCTTTGTGAGGAAACAATTGGTGTGTTACGTGGTTGGGGCGAAGGTTGTAAAGAGAAAGAATTTTTAGTGGTATGTGATGGGGCAGATGTTACCACATCTGCATACAATTTTGAGATTGGTGGATGTAGTTGTAGCGCTTCAGCATAAGACACGCAGCTATGGGCCATATAATGCTTAATTGCTTTTTGTCTCTCAAATTCTGGGCATTTTTTATTGATGGCGTAATGAATGCCATTGCAATGACAGCATTTACTACTACTTTCATCTTCAATACTGCAAGTGTCAGCAGAATGCTTCTCCCCACACTTGAAGCACTGAGGGTTCGACCTGCATTGTACCTTTGTATGGCCAAAACGACAACAATGAAAACATTGAATTGTTGGGAATGTATACAATTCTACTGGCATAGAATTGTAACAACAAAACACACGTTTTGGTAAAATTTGTCCGTCAAAGGTGAGCACGACTGTTTGCGATGGTTTCCACACAGGGGTCGGTTCGTGCACTTTATAATTGAGACGCCTTGCTTTGATGACTTTCCCGCATCCAGCGGGGACAGATATGTTTTCGATTATTTCCTCCGGAGACCATTCGGTAGGTACGCCTTTAACAATTCCAATGCGACACACATTAATTGATGGAACAAATGCCTTCAATTTTTCTTTGGCCAAACTTGGGTCATTTAAGAAAGAGTTGGCATCTATGTAACGGGAGAAGCTTAAAGTAATTCTATTACGACCAATGCGTTTTAATGATCCGTTAATTATATTGTTGAACCTTCGTTTTTTAAGAAAGTGCCCTAAAGTTATTGGGTGTAATGTTTGAGCAGAGTTTTGTGTGTCAACAATTTTTTGGATGTGTACAACGTATGGCGACAGGTCTGTGGCTTCATACAAAGTCCTAGCAACCTGTGGCGCCTTCTGGGGAAGATCAGACTTTTTGAGGTTTTCAGTCTGGGGACCATCCACAGAACGTGGGGTGGTTTCTTGAACTAAAATAGGATGTACCGGTACGTTTGATGCTATTTTTGAACTAATTGTGACTGAGTCATTGTCGCAATGACAATGTGTCCCTTTATTTAATTCTGTTGTATTGTGCGAGTGACTATTTCGCCTTCTTTTGTTGCAATTTTTGCACACTTTACGTGGAGCTCTAGTCCTTTTCCGTTCCGACCTAGTTAAGGACGTATCTGTATCCATACTGGATTCATAAATTATTATATTTTGCCCGACCGAGGGGACTGTGCCCCCCGGATCAGGCGGTTCTTTGTCCATTCGGACAGAAAAAAATAAAATACAAAAAACTTACCCTAAATATGAAGAACGATATATACAAACAATGAAATTAACTAATCTAATGAATATCTACATATATTTACACAACTTATCTCCAATTTAAGCGTTTTTTTAATTTTTAAAAGAAAACGAAAGAAAAATCACGTCCGCCAAATTCGATGATTCCCGCGCTTTTTTTTCTTACAATAAATTATCAATGACTAAAGATTCTTTAGTCATTGTAAATTATGAAAGCTGAGAACTGTCACTGTCATCAATTGTCGTGAACCTCCATTGAGATAGGAAAAACATGGAGGCGCCGCGTTATATTTGACATGCACTTTGCATACAAATATGAGTGAAATACGATACAGACTGTGAAATATCGTTTTGTCTCATTCTTTCTAATGAAATAATCATATGTGATAAAAGAGACAACAATATTTAAGTTGTTGCTCATTATGGTAACATTTTGTCGTGACGTAGGGACAGTTGTAGGTAGGTGCCCTATCAGCCATCTTATGCGACATCTATTTAGTCTGTGGCGACGAGTTTCGTGGTAGTTGTGCTGTCAAATGGTTGTTTATTTTTTGTGTTATTGAGATTTGCGAGAATATTACGAGAAGTTTACCTTTAAAAATGAATGTAAATGTTGGAAAACAGCAAACCAACATGCCTATGTGTTGTATTGTGAAGTGTGGTGCAAGAAATAATGGAAATCAACCTCAATTGTCTTTGCATAGGTTAGTAGCCGGTTTTCATGCATTATTACATAAATTCATACACGTTCGATGAACAAATTGTTACTCAATCGTGATTTTAAGGCTAAAGTATATTTGGTAAGGTATATTTGGGGTCATTTTCGTATAACAGACCTATTTATTATTTCATTCGTTTGTTTACAATAATATGTCATAGTGGAATAGTGTTGTACCGTTGCTGTAATAGTTTCCGAAACTAGTTCCTCCGCTGAAACGATATCGGTACAATCAGCGATGTTAACATAAATCATTCTGCGTGTCCTAATCCGGTCCGAGTGACTTTCCTTGGTCACAGCACCGGGAGACAGTTTTATATGATGATAAAATAAGACATCGACATTTAGTTATTTATTTTAGTTAGATATTAGCAGCAACTCTAACCAAAATGATTTATTGATCAAAATACTTACCTTTTTTATAGGTTTCCTAAAAATGAAGGATTAAAGAAAAAGTGGTTAGAGGCTATTGGTGAAGAAAATATTAATCCGCGACATAAAGAATGGTACCTCTGTTCACTTCACTTTGAAGAAAGCAGTTTCAATAGAACACTTGATGCAATGAGATTACATGATTACTCTGTTCCCACAGTATTTTCGGTAAGTGTAAATAATAATTGATTAATAATAGCCCGGCCCTTTGGCCTGAAATAAATAAATAGATGTATTAATTACATAAATAAATCATATTGTAAATTGCTTATTGCTTATTAGTATCTATTTTTTTCAGGCACCTGGCAAAAAACAACGTCACGAGTCATCTGTATTATGTTAAACGAGAAACATTCAAAACACGGACGTTTCTCCACGTATCATCTACTGTAATGCATCCATTACAGTTCCCCACCGAATTGTGGAAACAGACGAAACAGTGCACAAAGTGGTGTGTATCTACTCAAACGTTTTTGATGCTAGAAAATTACAGGAGGTTCTTACGAAAATTAAAATTTTATAACATTACGATAATAATGAGAAAACATTGAAATCCAAATGACATTTTTACAAAGTAGAAAAATAAAGTATTTTTGGAACAAAATCTACCCACAGGGGATAAATTATCAAAAATGAAATGTGGCGATGAAATGAGCTGAGTTCTCTCTTATTTAAGGTGTGGTTATGGTACCAATGACGTATTTTCTCTGTTCCGTAGCTGTACTACAGGTCCACCTGTCAGTGATTTATCAGCACGTTTTCTGATCTTCGTGCTAAAGTATAAATATACAATTGGATTTTTTAGGATCTATAGACTTAGCATGAAACAAATATTACAAAGCAGCATTTTCGACGCAAGTTGATGATTGAAGTAATTTTCATTTATTTTTTCAGGTTGTACAAATTGAAAAAATTAAGGCTTTAAAAGAAAAATGTGTCAATCAACAACAAAAAGTTAAACGCATTATCTAAAAGATGCGAAAGAAAAACAAAAAAAATTGCCATTTTGAAAGATATTATAGAAGACCTTCGAAGAAAAAATTTTATCAACATGGAACAGACTCAATAAACTTCTTAAAAAGACAAATTAAAAAGTCCAAAGGTTTACCCGCACCAAAAAAATACTCTGAAGAAACTGACTGAACAGGTACATACAATTTGTGTGGTTCTTTCCTCAAAAGACCATTTCAGACAGCGATCTACCGATATAGCCTTCACGTGATCTGACCAAGATTTTGTCTGGACTCTAAAAGATACTGTGACCACGGAGTTTCTTTCGGCCTTTCTGTTCAGAGTAGTCAGATAGGAAGCGCCGCCGCCGACCTAATTTAGTTTTTAAAATACGATTGACGTGTAAAAGTGTTTGTAGAAACCTACTTACAGAAATAAAATCATTTATCATTTATAATTATTATCACACCAATAAACATATTTTAAGTAAAAAAATTATTATTTTTATTTTTACTCCACAACTCACTCTTTAATAAATAGTTAGGTATGTTACACAGACATGTTGTATACAAACGTTTTTAATTCTGTACAGAAAAAAACACTTGATATGAGTTTTATCCTCAGATAACAGACGGTAAGTAAACTACTCATCTTTTTCTGTTACAACAGATTTTAAGTAAGTATATAATTATGAACCAAACGTGATATCAAGTAAGACTCGTATCGATACTCGTTATAGTAACACCAATATTCCTTGATTGCCACAACTCTAGCAATGGCAGCCATTTTATGAGACATTATGAGTGGTAGGTAGGCACCTTTTTTTTGTTGATATTTCCAGTCCATACTATTATAAGTCAATGTGAACCTCTTATCGTGAACGCGCTCCGCTCACAGTGCTCACAGACTATAATTATAGAGAACTACGTTACAGTGCTCACGAGAGTGCAAAGAGTATGTATAAGTAGAGTAAATAATAATATAAATAAATAATATGGGACAACATCCACACAAGGTCTTCAGGTCCCGAACTAGGCAGAGCCTGTACTACGGTAACCTGATGACTGATATACATACTTATATAAATATACACATATGGGGCAATATGGGGCTTAAGAGCGTCGCAATTTAGTGTCATATTTCGTGGTTTTCAATTTTTATCATTTAATCGGAGCTATATTTTAAAAATCTGTTTTAACTTTTTAGAATTATGTGAAAACTGTGTAAAAGTAAGATCTCTCTATAATTACTTTACTCTTTGAATTAACGTCAACCCCAAACCTTGCACAAGAAATACCCATGAGATGTGTTTTTTTTTAAAAGGAAGTTTAACCATTGAGATAGGAAAAACAGTTCAACGCATTGGCACTTCTGTTTTGTTACTTGACTCTATCGACTTTGATAACTTAGATTTTGAGTATGAGAACCACGATTCATCCAGTGAGGAAGAGGATGACGAAGCGCTTATATTAGCTTAATTATATGCTCCCGGCAAAGGGCTTTCTCCGAAGATAACTCTGTGGTTATACAAAGCGGTAATCAGGCCAATGTTGGCTTATGGCGCTCTGGTTTGGTGGACGAGGACTGAACTCTCGACCACCATTACCAGACTACAACGCTTCCAACGACTGGCCTGTACGGCTACCACTGGCTGCATGAGAACCACCCCAACTGCAGCCATGGAGATAGCCCTTACACTAACTCCCCTTGACCTGTACATACAGCAGGAGGCGGCGCTAGCTGCCATCAGGCTGATGCATCTGGGCATATGGGGCAAAAACCATACCAGCCCACACGCTAACATCCTGGACCGGGCGATTGAGTACCAACCGCTCATCGCTGCCCCGTGTGATAGAACACCAAACAAACCCATGTTCAACAAAAACTATATTATACAAACAGTTCAGGAGGAAAGGGATCAGTCAGGAGCCCATGAAGTGCGCATCTACACAGACGGCTCAAAAACACAAAACGGTTCAGGTGCTGGCGTACACTCCCTTGACCTCAACATTAACCTTCACATACCACTAGGCACACACAGTTCGATATTTCAATGTGAATGTGTTGCCTTAACACTAGCCGCAACAGCAGTAAAGCGCTTAGGCATCCGGAACTACGGCATTAAATTCCTATCCGATAGCCTATCTGTGCTCAAAGCTTTAGAAAACAAACAAACTAACAATAAACTAATTTTTGAGTGCCATTTAGCTCTGGAGAGGTTATCGACGTTTAATCGCATTACCCTCCAATGGATCAAAGGGCATAGTGGATCCTTAGGCAATGATGCCGCTGATGAACTTGCGAAGAGAGGCTCTGATATGGAAGTGCTAGGCCCGTACCCACTTCTCCCTCTGCCTTTCTCACAATTTCGTGCGTGGATTCGCCAAAGATCGACCGAACTCCATAACAACAGATGGTCACGGGCAACAGACTGTAGACAGTCCAAATTGACTTTACCAATTGTAGACCCGCGGTTAACCAAAAAACTTCTCAACCTGAGTAGAAATAACCTCAGAATAATTATAGGAACAATTACGGGCCATAACCCCCTTAACAAACATCTTTTTAACATAGGCGCCACAGATAGCCCCCTTTGCAGGGGCTGCCTTGACGCCGAGGAATCAGCCGCCCACGTTATCCTGGAGTGCGAGGCTGTGGCTTCTCAACGGGAAGAAATCCTCGGAACAGTGAGGTCGCTCCGCGAAGCCTGTGAAGCCCCCAGGAGGCTTCTGTGCTTTTGGGCGGAGCTAGGCTGGCTGTGTTAGCCAGTATCCCCACGCACAACGGACCAAATGAGAGTCTAAGTGCGGAAAAGGGAGTCCCCATCATCATCATCATGCTCCCGGCAAAGAAAAATAACATGAATTACAAATTACATAGATGTATAGAGGCACGAGGAACAGGGTGTAAAGATCACTCATACCTCCATAAAAAAGGGAGGATCCTCCGACCATACGGGTGTCGTGTCTGGTGGGCAACTGCCCCACGATTGATGTCGGGACGTTGTATCTATGCTAGTTGCGTGTTAAACTCTGCTTGCGCGATGCAGGATTTTCGTGACGTCAGTGTGATGCGTAGTTCGCATGTAGCGATGTACCGCTACATTACTCCGCTCCGGAGACCAGAGGTCGATAGTGGGCTGAATCTTGCGATGCTTGCCAGTGCCAATTGAGGTTCCAGTGGGTCGGAACCGGGTGCCGCATAGTTCATGGTGAGTCGGAACTGTCTGCGGTGATTCCCAGTGAGTCGGGATGGCGCTGCGTTGTGCTCCAGTGCGTTGGATGTGGTACAGCACCGGGTTGAGGCTGACTGCTGGCGTCTGCCAGGAGAGGTGTGAATGGCTCTCCTTGTTGACCGGCCGAAACTGCAGTGTGCTGTGCCAAGGTTGCGGATGAGGCTGAGGGTGCTGACCAGGAATGCGCGTTCGCTGCATGTTGGTGGTCAGGTTACCCGCTTGTAGCCGTGGGTGCTGGCTGGCTGAGACTCGCTACTCGAAAGCTTGAGGAAGCAATGGTGATGACGTCACGCGGAAACGCGAACATGGACATTGACGCAGCCTTGAAGAAGCTAGTGCTTGAAGGCTGCGTCAATGTCCATGTTCGGGGTCACCAGTATAGAATAGAGGCACCAGGAACAGGGTGTAAAGTTCACTCATACCTACATAGAAAAGAGAGGATCCTCAAACCAGACGGGTGATACCGCTACAGATGCAAAAATAATTAAATATGATGCGCATGAGTTTATAACTCATTTAAGTTAAGCCATTACGTCTTGAATTTACAGCACAATTTCGAAAATGCCATATTTGTATAAAGATATGATGCGACTCAAAAAAGCACATGACTGTCATTTTTGATAGCGCTCACGATAATATTAATTTAGGGCATGGTTGGCGTTATCGCAAAATGCCGCATGCCATGACGTCATCTATGACGACTCACGGGCGGGACATCGTTATCGCACTCACACTAATACAAAACGGGTGTAAGCACGCTCAAATTAATTACAGCGCAACACGGAATGTACCCCACATATACTTATCAATCTCACACCACACTCAGACAGCAATGAGCAACAGCAATCATAGCAATCAATCGGTCAAAACGTCATTGTAGTAAACTGTCATTATTTTATTTCCCTCCACCCACAGACATGGATTATGTGTGATGATTTTAATGATTATAATTCTGTAAATACTTAAGTGTTACGGTCGCGAATTATATTTTGTTCAACATATAACCTGACACTTTCCTGCAAATTGCAAAAACCGTAAGAACATTTGAATTTCGCGGGCAACTTGGCGTTTCCCCTTATAGCACTAGGACTTCGCCAGCATGGATTTACGTATATCGGCAAATTTCACCCCCAAAAACAGTTTCTAAAATTAATTATTTTTAATAAATGTAATCAGTTATGTATTTAAGTGAGTATTCAGATAAATTTTCAAGATTATAGATCAAAGGAATAAGATTTTTCATTTAACCTGTTTTCAGGGTGGGAACAGTTTATTTTTAGCTTTATAATTTAAAATCGTTTGGGACGTTTCCTTAACTTGACATGAAGAATTTGTAGTATATTGTGATGTAAGAAAACATTAAGTTACTGGCAACACCATTTTAATAAGGAGGAATTAAGAAAGGTAGGTCTAGCAACCCAAAACACTCCATTTCCGTCCGCTCAATGAGAGCTTCATTAGAACATAATTTTTCATCATTATTCAATTGTTTCATTAATTTAATTTGGACAATATTGATTATTGATATACAAGGCGTATACACATCAGAATTATATCATTTTTGAGTTAATCATGTCACGCAAAAAAACTTCCCCTTACAACCCCTTTTATAAAAGTTGATTACCCGTTTTTGCCCCGTTAGGGTTCGATTTTCGAAAAATTATAAAAACTTATTCTCGTTGCTTTACTGTCAAAAGCACAGAACATCCTATAATAATTACTCCTGTCAAAAGTACATCCTAATAATTTGTTTTTATTTTTTTTTCTCTTTTAGGTTTAGTTTTGAAAAACTAACTATGCCAAAGTTTGTTAGTTACATATTATGAAAGTAATGGTGAGTAAGTAATATTAAGTAATAATATTTTTATTAATTCAAGGAATATGATTTTTCATACAAACGAAATCCCCACTTTTCACCGACCTTTTAGTTCGAATTTACTAAAATCGCTTCTTAAGAAAACCAGCCAACTCCAACTGCTCAGAGGGCACAAGGAGGAGTGGGGGGGTTTAAAGACACTGTACTGTACTGTACAGGGTATCAACGTGAACGGCGAGTACATCTCACACCTTCGCATTACCTGTGGCATCGTCATAATGGCAGAGACGCTGGAACAGTTAAACCAGATGCTGCACAGTCTAAATCCGAGCCTCTTGGAGGGTTGGCAACTTGGACAAGACGAAGGTCATGTATGTACAATACACACGTCTTGCTGAGTTCAATCCTCAACAAAGGGTTGCTTCTCGAAGTTGTGAACGAGTATGTTTACTATGGGGCAATTCGTCGAGCTCGGTAGACACAACTTTGAGAAAGAAGCCAACAGAAGGATCCAGTTGTGTTGGGCAGTATTCGTAAAACTTCGTCAAGTCTTCTCGTCTCGGAGGACAGCGTATTGAGGTGCATCCCGGGAGAGGCCTATATCCAGGAGTGGACTGCGATAATTGATAATGAAGATTACTCAGATATAGTGTTAAGTGATGACTTAATCAGTAAATCCTGTAACAATGTTATTCATCACCTAATATTTTATTAGTGAAAACCATGAGCCTGATGGGTTTTCCCATCGGCAAAATGTCGAACTGCCATACAAACTTTCATCTCCTACTTAACCCTTTTAGAGGCTAAATTTTCAAAAATCCGTCCTTAGCGGTCACTTTCGCTAAATAAAGAACTCTTTAGAGAGTATGTACGCAAGCACGTCCACACATCTAAAATTAGCATTACTGTTATATATTTACGCAATGTTTTGGGTAAATATCCGGTATTTACATAATATATGGGAATTTCTCGTGATATTTTCCCTGGGTATTAACCCGACTCCCATCTTTTCTCACAGCTGAAATTACTGGGCCTAGGAACGTGAAATTTTGCAAAAGGGTTCTTTTTTTAATGTAGGCGGGCTATCCTGTATCTGGACAGGCACCGTGGCAGCGTACCTACTACAAACATCTCAACACTTCGATGTAGCACCAGGCAATTCGATATCCTTGCAGAGGCCAGGAACTGCTCATATTTCAATGGAGTCGAAGGCTTTCTCGTAGTACACAAATGCCATAACACACAATGCCACAGTGGCTAGTCGTAATCTTCGGTCTTCTGTACAGTTCGCCGAACAGTATGGATATGGTCTACTGTACCGAAGCCTTTTCTAAAACCGGTTTTTACCAGAACAAGCCGGTTTCCGAGTTCCAACTACCCAGACTGGAACTTGTCAAGTCTCCTGGCGAGACGGTTCATGACCCTTGAGAACAGCTTGTATACGTGGCTCAGAAGTGAGATGGAACTAAAGTCACCTTTTTTGAAGAACAGAACTAAAGCACCTCTACTCCACGCCTCGTGCGTTATACCCTCCTGAGTTGATGAGACTCGCTAGCCCTCTCAGGACTGGAACCCCGCTCACTTCGTCTCTATTATGGATCATGGATGTTATTAAAAATGGCATTGCATTGACCAACCTCATATTAAATTAAACAGCAGTGTGCCAGCCCCACGCCCGCTGCCATGCACATTGAAAGATAAATCGATAGATTGATCGTCTAAAAGCCTCCTAAGGTTTGTGATATTTCCATTCATTTCATTCACCACGGATTTTATACATAGCATTGTGCGATAGTCTTAGAGCATTTAGGTAATGCTCTAAGGATAGAGTACGCGCAAAATAAGTCTGAGCTGAAGAGTAGTCTGCGTGCTGCCAAAATTGGAAATAACCTTCGTCGGAAGTCGCTGCGTCCCCGCAAGGGGGCGCGGCGAGCGGTACCGGGGCGTCGCCCCCCGGCCGCGGATGCAGCACGGTGGCCCGTGAATACGGGCCTCTCATTTTGTTTGCATCCACTTTTACCGCCATCTCAACGTTTATACCAGGTGTCAAGAGAGTGTGCTGTGTTCCGTGTTACTTTCTTCTATGGTTCCGTGTTTTCCAAAGTAAATAATCGCCATCATTATGCCGAATGTGATCAAAAGTACTGGTAAGGATATAGTGTTAACGGTCAAACACGCGGGCAGACATATCTCGCGCGCACTTTTAGCGTGCGTGGTGATATCTTCGTTCGCTAGGCTACCTTTATATAAAAAGTACTCTGTAATATATATTATGTGTTCTGTGGATAGCATTCATTGATCATTCGAATTTTTAAACGGTATCGATGATTATCGAGTGAAAAAGATCGATATATCGTCAGTTTCCGCATGATTATTTACACAAAAATGGTCAATTTTCAGTTCACTGATGGTTTAATAATATTAGCATTTTCGTGCACGCAGCCAGTAGTCTTACTGTTATATATTGCATTTCATTGATTTCATAAAGATTGCCGCGGGATTTTTAAAGTTAACGATGCGCGAAGAGCATGCAGGGAGTATCGAGTAACATTAAACATAAAACCAGAGTTGCGTTAAAAATATATCGATATTGATACGAATTCGATACTCTAAAATAAATATTGAATATCGATATATCGCGATTAAAAATATCGACGATATATATCGATATTTTGATATATCGATATTTTTTTCCCATGCCTAACATATTGTACATTCATTTCGTTTACTTACCTACTCTCACAATATGTACTCTTTGTACTTACTCTACTCCAAACGTAGCCATCTATATTACTATACTCTTTGAAACGTAGTTTTCTCTATATAGTCTGTGCTCTACTCGTTCGTCGTTCTCGTTCGATTATAATATAAAAAAAATAGCTTCAAGCTTGATTTGTGTGAGTTGTGTGTGATGCATAAATTATTACGAACAGTTTTGTGGATTTAAACGTTCTAACTTGATCAATAAGGCGTGATTAGAACAGGTGTTGTGTTTGAAACTCAACTGAAATGGATGATGAAGCGAGTTCCGATTTGCAGGTGATAATCAAAATGAAACATAGCATATTTTTTTACTTCCATGCCTTGAGGTTATAAAAAAGAGTTGGATGCGGTTGGTTTTTAAGATTCTATAACTTTAAACACAGTATTTAATTACTTTTTTCTTGTAGAAGTGTTTGTCCGATGGACCTATGGATACGGATGAAGGCCCTCTAATAAACGAGAATTCGAATGGACTATCACATTTGTTGACCGAGGGCGAGTTCAGCAGTGTCGAGGCAGCGGAGGACGATACGTCGACATCGAACCAAGGTTTCCTCAATGCGGTGGAGCTGTCTGCGGGTAGCGTTGGCGACTACCTGGAGAACAATACAGACGGGTTCAACACCGAGCCGTTCGATGTGGGCGATAACGCGGTCAATTTCCCCAGCGACTCGCTCAATAACGTGCTCACCGACGGCGACTCGCTTCTTAGTGACACAGCATATAAGGCCACTTCTGATACTGATGGTGATGTTACAGAAAGTCAGAAGGCGACAGTGGACACTGACTTTGAAGTCAGTGAGACATCTGATGCTGGCTTTTCAATGCCAGCTAATGACATGATACAACCAAAAACAGATGACAGCAGTGACCATGTAGCTAATGTGAAGGTGGAAGCTGAAGCGGAGGCAGAGGTTGAACATACTGCAGAGTCTGATAATGCTCCTGCAACTACTGAAATTGATGAGGTTTGTCTCATATTTAGTGCACTACCATTAAATGTTATGATTGTTTACGGTTCAACTAGACTATAAGACATTTCATGCTTTGTATAGAAAACTACCTACTAATACTATTACACAAATTTTAGTGAGATTTATAGTGCATCATTTTCATTACTTAAATATTATGTTTTTTGTATATACCAGCATGTACCAGTAAAGAAGGGTCCAACAGAAATTAAAGAAGAAGTACAGGAGGCAGAAGAAAAAGAGGTTGTTCCACAGGAAAAACAAGAAAAAAGTGATGTATGTATCTGAATGTTGATTTGTGCAAATACAGGATTTCTTATAACCAATACTTTAATGTTTACTCTTGTTTCAGACTGATAACATCACTACTGTAATAAAAACTGAAATTACCAATATAGTTGTAAAGGAAGAAAATGCTATTCCAACTAAGAAAGCTAACAAGGTAAGCTAAAAAAATATTAATATTAATTCCCCGTAACAACCATATTGCTTACCAAACATGACAAAACAGACTACTGAACTACATTCTGTCTAACTCTCCATGTGCATCTGCCTAAAATAATTGTAGTATTGAAATAAATAAATAAATTTAAAGGTCAATGGGGGATATTTTTGAATGTCATCATAGTCGGGCGCGACGTCGGCTTTCAGCGTCGTTGTCCAGACCACAGAGCAGAGAGATGCCTCGGTGGTCGCTGCTAGAGGCAGCGTTAACAAACAACAGTTTCCATACAAACCAAGCATTTCACCCTTTACTCACACTACAACATAAGAGACATCTATATGTCTCTTACCATCATCTTATCTTATCTCTTCCGCCTTCAGTTTCTATAAACTGAAGGCGGTACATGACAGAAGATTTGCGCGAGACAGGTGCGCCCAACGCACTTTCGGCGTCACGAATTTTGTTAGTATTGCTGTCTCTAGATGATTCCATGCTCTGTGGCTTCGATACTGCATGGATGCTTATGATATATGTACTGACAGGCCCCAGAGAGGCTCGTGGCTAAGTGCTATCAGCCACACGGGTCCATCGATCAGGTCAAGCTACGCCTGCCGCGGTCGGGCCGTGGATGGGTACCACTCCATGCCTCGGAAAGTATGTTAAGCTGTTGCTCCTGGCTGTGATTCGTGGATCTTTTAACGTTAACGGTCATCAGAAGCCCGAAAGTCTGACGACCAGTCTTACCAGGGGGGAGGGGGGGGGGGGGGTCTTACCCAGTAACTGGGTTGAGTTGTGGAGGTCACATAGGCTCGCTCCATCACGCTCCACACAAAATACTGGTATTCAGCTGCATCCAGTTAGACTGGAAGCTGGAAGCTGACCCCTAAAATAGTTGGGAAAAGACTAGGCAGGAGGCCCATATTTTGTCAATATGTGCTCTAATCTCTTTGCAGTTGCATTTTACACTCGTGGACAGATGTTTCCTCACTAAAAGTTAAAATTTTGCCATAACCCTATTGTTTTTATCTTTGTACATAAATATATGTATATCAATCAAAACAGCTACCTACTTATTTAATATCAATTTGTTATTTTTTTTTTTAATTTCTGCTTGTTAGTCTTTTTTCTCCAATTATTAAAATTAACTTTAGCTTACATGCGACTTGAACTGTGCCTAAAGGATCTTTATCAACATTGTTTTGCCGGAGTTTGAATTGTATGTCAATAAAACCAGCAATCAATAATCCTTGGACCTAATTATATAATGCTAAGTATAAATGATTATGTTGACTTTTGATAAAAGGTGGGAAGTGCTGAGGAGACCGAAGTGGTGTCAGAAGATGAACTACCTGAGGTTCAGAAGCCAAGCATTAAAGATGCAGAGAATGTGTCGGATGACGAGCTGCCCGGTCCGAAGCCCGCAGATCTTCCTGCTGACACTGAGGTACCATTATATCTTTCTATTTACATGTCCTTGCTGTCACTTGTTGTTATTAAGATTTGCTATTGCCCGCATTACATATTCTGATCTTGAAATAAAACCAAGGGTTTTTTTTCTTCACTGGTCATCCATCACTGTATTCTAAAATTTATTACTTAAAAGAATTCCACACCAAACACCATTTTTTTAAATGCGATATTGTTTGTTTATACTATCCTATAATTATTCATGTGTGTCAATATAGTCACGCTAGTTTCGCTGTGGTCGTGTTCATTTCAAGAGCCTCTCACTTCACTGAGCGGCTCACACCCCTGAGCGTGCTCGCGTGCGTACGAGGCCGAGGCTTCAAACATTTGTATGCGCCACCAATATATCAATACAGCCGATGTCTGGACCGTCTTCTTATCCAAATACCTTATTTATTGAAACTAAAATATTTATTTTAGGTTGTATCAGAAGATGAGCTCCCAGCTGCAAAGAAAGAGATTAAAGAATCACGAAAACGTAAAACGGAGGATGAACGAGATGGATACGATCCTGGGTCGCCTACGTCTGAAAATGAATCCTCCAACAAAAAACAAGCAGTTTCTAAGGTATCAAGATCAGTTATACAAAATGATCTTCATATTTTAGTTTGTCCATTTATTCACGACTCCCACTTGCAAGACATGGGAAAAGTTATTATTCGCCCGGTATAGCAAATTTCGTATTAATAATATTGATTATGTTTTCATTCAGAATGGGGAAAGCAAACCAGTTCCGTCTGAAAAAAGGTCTTCAATTGATGAAAAACCAAAAAAGAAGGTGTTACCTGAGCTAGATAAATACTGGAAAGTCGTCAACGACGACCCCACTGATTTTACTGGCTGGACGTACTTACTGCAATATGTTGATCAAGAGGTACAGGTGCTTAGTGTTTTTTCTTCTAACAAATCATTACAATTGAGGCAGAAAACGGCTTCAATAAAAAGTTAAGAATAATATACATTTCACACAAAATGATGAAAACTGTCGCTAATCTTATTGCTTTATGAAGCAATGAGAACTGAATGAATATTGACGATCGGCAAGGGCCAACTGATAGATGATAGCATATGTGCCGTATATTATGCCGGTAGAAGTACCTCACCGATGACAAATGTTAACCGCTGTTACAGAGCGACGTGGAGGCGGCGCGCGAAGCGTACGACGCGTTTCTGTCGCACTACCCGTATTGCTACGGGTACTGGAGGAAATATGCTGATTATGAAAAACGTAAAGGAAGTAAAAAGAAGTGCCTCGAAGTGAGTACTGCCACTATCAAGTTGATGCATTGTTTATAATCTTTTTAAATCACTTGGTGACTGGTTAAGCGGTACACCCGATGATCAGTCGTATTATTATGTGCGTTAACACTTGGATTTTGAATTGTTTTAGCCATAACTGGTATTTTGCAATGATTTTTTTTCCCAACAGTGCTACGTGGTCAACGTTCGTAAGGCAAAGTCGTCCGTTCGCACCGGAGAGTTCTGTTACCATCACATAGATTTTGTTCTAGTGATTCATTTCTTGTGGTGTATATTTTGTATTTTAGTGCATATATTTATAATACTTTGTACATGCATGATGTATTGTAATACTTTTTCATGTATTTATATTTAAGTAAGTACTAAATGAATGGTGGATATAATTAAGATTAAGGTTAACAACCATGCTATCATGGAAACGCCGCTGATCTTCATATTTAGCCATTGAATGGCGTTAGTAACGGAAGAGTGCGCCGAGGTCGTCGACAGCTGCGCCAGCGCGTCGATTGCGAACAGGTGTAATATACCCAGACAAACATTTTATATACTATAGATAGACACAAGCGAGACGTCGCGTCTCAGCACATCGCGCTCTGTCGCACCCGCTCCGTTCGCGCACCCGACACGCAACGTCTCGCTCAGTTTATTCTAAATTATATGACACATAATATTATGCTATTTAATATTCCCTTGCTTCATAGTGTTGCCGTGAGCATGGCGACGCTTACAGACATGTGGAACTTGTTTGATACATGTTCTTGTATTACAGGTTTTGGAAAGAGGCCTCAAAGCCATCCCACTGTCGGTGGATCTATGGATACATTTTCTAAATCATATAAAGGCAACCAGAACTGAAGATCACGCCTTCATTAGAGCGCAGTATGAGAGGGCTATAGGTGAGCCATTCAATTTGGATTAAATTATTTTCCTGCTATGCCGCTTTCGTCCTAAAAATCCGGACAAGGCAGCCAAGCATTATACATCGATCGGCAGCAAACTTGGTGTTCCACCATCACAGTTTGGCTAAATTCGCTTGCGTCCGGCTTTCAAACTTAGTGGCAGTACTATTCTAAAAGTAGCACGTTTGGCGAAACAAAGTTTGAAGATGTTGGCGGATTAGAAAACATGGCAATTATTACGACTTTAAAATAGGTTTTAAATTAAAAAAAAAAATATAGCAAAAACGTTTTCGTCACTATAGGCATTTAATAAAATATGAATATAGTTGGGAATGACGGTTGAATCCCTAAGAAATTAAGACATGAGATCTACTCGTCGGATTTTAAAACCAATGAGACTAGAGCCAAGGTAACTGCGGTAAGTGCGCTGTTTGAAGGATTTTGAAGAACAAGCAAATTAATGGAAGTTTGAACCTAAAGTGAGCGCTGAAAGTAGTGGGGAATGGCTGTTGAGATACCATGTGTAAAGTTGATTGTTGAGCTGCGGCATAAAACTTAATGTATGTTATTTACAGAGGCATGTGGCCTAGAGTTCCGCTCAGATCGTCTTTGGGAATCTTACATCAAGTGGGAAGCTGAGAATGGATCGGCTCTCAACGTCACCAATATTTATGATCGACTTTTGGCCACGCCCACACTTGGATATACTTCACATTTCGACAAGTTTGTACTATGTCATTTTTATGCTTCAATACTGTCAGTGATAAACATGAACTGTAAGGTTTTAGCCTACAATACTTTGCTTATTCACGATTCTCATACTATTTTGTTTTGTTAATAGTTCGTGATTTTTTAAAGCGTAAGGACAGTGATATAATTATTGTAAGAAATAACAGAGACAAATAAGAGCACTCTTTTATTGTTTTTTATTTGTCCTGACATTCCTGTTAGACAGCATTTGTGAGCTTATCGGTAACATAACCTTTGTAAATTTACTTTAGTTCATTTGTGGCTACCTGAGATGTTAATAGTAAATAAATAATAATAAATATACACTAATTCTCAGCTCGATTTTGAAATTCGGTTTTCCTTTCACGGCTTTAATCGGTAAACCCGCGTTATTCGTTGTTTGAACGCACGGTATGTGTATCTTCTTGTTTTTCTGCAAGTTGTATTTTTTTTTGGTTGCTCTCTCTATGCAATGTTTGAAGTAGTGGGAAGCATCACATTTCGAACCTCCACACGTGTCCATTGCGAGCCAACCATCAGGCAGAAGACATAGCCTTCGAAGTTAATTCTAAAGCGAAGTTTAGATTAGCAACAATACCTGCAGAGCTTGCTGTGATTGTTGACACCGTAAGAATGGTTCGTGGAGGTCAACTTCTGCCAGTTTCGTTGCTAATTTAAACTTCGCTTAATGTAGACTTTTGAGGTGTCAAATCTTAATTAGTATTTTTACATACAAAATTAAATTACAAAAATTTGAAAATACATCTGCAGATACTTAGTACAAAAATAGGACCTGTGATTTTTTGGATGAATACCTACCGGTCTATTCTGTAAAAAATTCACTTCACCCAAGTTCATACTTGTTTGTGAATTAATTTTTTGTGAGATTTTTACCGTTCTTAGTGAGTTAATTTGGTGATGTAAGCCCTGGTTGTGTGCAGCTTCCAGGAGCACGTGATGTCGGAGCCGGTGGCGGGCGTGGTGTCGCGCGCGGAGCTAGTGCGCCTGCGCGGCGAGGTGCGCGACTCCGCCGGCGCCGCGCCGCAGCTCGACCTGCCGCCCGGCGAGGACGAGCCGCTCGACCACGTCGTACGTATCAATATATCAATAAATATTATAAATTATTTCATTAAATTAGCGAACCCTAACAACCGACCATCCTGATATCGTGTGCGTCCCTGCACACGGTACCGGATGGAACCCTAACAATAAGTCGCTTTCCGTGTCTGTTAATGACCGCGTTTTTCTTCTAAACTACGCATTGGGTTTTGATCCGGTTTTCACCATAATTTAGAAAAAAAAATCCGGACGGTTTTATTTCTACGTATAAAATTTAATATAGCTCCCCACCGCCCTATCTCTACTTTGACGTCGTGGTGGGGCTCCCCTCCGCCGTATCCCTACTTTGACGTCGTGTTGGGCTAGCTTGCTCTGAACTCTAGGTCTGTGCCTATAGAGTTTACTTTGCTGGAATAGGTCTAGAATGAAGAGCCAGACCAAGAGAGATACAGAAACCAGCAGGGCAGCTTGTTGCCCTATATCCCGGAAGAAGTCTGATCCCTCATATCTGGCTTGCCTTTATTGACCGGCTGTAGTGAACACTGGCGAAGAAAAGAGCTCCCACCTCATTCTTGCCTTTATTCCCGCTTGAGTGGAGATTTTCAAGAGCAAACATGGATCATGTTTGCTCTTGAAAATCTCCACTCAAGCTCAACGAAGGAAGAATTTCCGTAAGTTGCTGGTAGGGATCTTGACCGTTCTCCCGGGATTGTCCCGATAGCCGTGGAATACCTCTCCACTCCTCAAGCACCTCAGGATATGTTGCATCCTTGTCGCTACGTCACTAAATGCTAGCGACATTTTCCGGTGCCCATTATTTAGTGTGCAAGTCACCCCCTGCCATTTTTTTCGTTGTATAATAAAATAATACATTGATCAGACAAGGCCCCTGTCTGATCATAGTCCTTCCATAGTTCTAGGTAACCAGTCCAATTTAGCCATCCAAACACATATTCCAATTTCTTTGTTTACATATCCTGCAATAGGACTACGCTTACCGGGGGTTGTACTTGCAGTTACATAATGCGTACAGAGATAGCCGTCGGTTGGTTGGTAACTCATTTCATTAAAAGCGTCTAACGGACCTCTGCGAGTTTGCTGCGGCCCCTCGTATGCCTTCCAAAGGTCCGGGAACCCAGATTCCCGAGATATGTCAAAACACTTTAAATTATGGATTATTACTAAACATACATATAAAAATAGAAATCTCGATGTTTTGTCAAGTAACAAGAACCGTGCAAAAAGGGCGCGGGCGGGTGGGTCGCTAGTAAATTATATTTATTTAAAATAACTTGTTTTAAAACTAAACAAACTCGGAGGTCTCTTTTAAAGACCAAACATAATGTTGGTCAGGCCATTTGGGGTAGATTGGTGTCTGCAATGGTCTTTGAGGAAAGAACCATACAGATTCGAGTGGACATGTCCAGTCAGTGCACGCAATTGTCATTAATCGAGTAGCTCAACTCAGAACTTAAGCAGCTCAACGACTTTAAAACTTACAAAGGTTCCATCGTTTTAGAGCTTCTTCTTTTTCTCGTGTCAATGACTCATATTTTGTCCAAGCAGTACGTATTGACCTAGACAGCTCTATCGTTTGCCTCATTTATGTCCTGGCGGTTTCGGTGGGAGTGGGTCCTGGGTGATGAGTTTTAAGTTGAAAGACGAATTAATGTGCCTATCGACCAATAAAGATGGATTTACATTCCCACCTAAATCATAATAGGACGCACGAATTCCGTCACTATCTAAATACCCAAAGCGGTATTTTCGTGAGGTGGCCGTCAGACGGCAGCGGTGTTTACTGTGTCAAAACCATCTTTACAAGGACAGCAGTCATTGCGGCCGTTATGTGACGGCACCGCTGTCTGTCAGGAAATTTAAGCTTCATCAGCTTCAGTTTCTTCTTCTCTTTACACGCTTGGCCAGCTGAAGGTAGAAACAAGGCTCGACAGACTAGTTACAGTCCGGCCGTCGAGAGAATGCGTTCCTGACACCTCTCAGTTTCATACAAACGAATACGTGTTTTTCGAAATTGATCTTTATTAGTTACTAGAATTGTCGCATTGACTCATGACTGGCGTCGACCGCATTCTCTCGACGGCTGGACTGTAACTTTATACATCAAGGACTAAAGCAAGCTGAGACGTCTTACGAAAATCGGGCTACCCGGATATTTCTGTCCCTTACAGACGCACTCTGCGCGAATATCCGAGCGAACATGGCATCTGACACGAGACACGATGGTGTAGTTTGTATATATATTTGTTTCTAGTTCCGTATTCGTGTTATTAACAAAAGCAATAAGCCAAGCTGTAAGTTTTCCAAAAATTATAAAACAAAATACTAATTATACTTTCGTCACTTTTAACGCAGGCGTCTGAGGAAGAAGCGCAGGCGATCAAGGAGCGAATCATAGCGGCGCGACGTAAAGTGCACAAGACCACCGGAGAACAAGTCGCGGCTAGGTGGACCTTCGAAGAAGGCGTAAGTTCAATAATGCATTATAATCATTAAAGCGAACGACCGGATTAGAAAGCCATTTCACTGTAACGTTTATTTCTGTAAGTAGATCTTTTACACGTATATTTATTCGTCAATTATAAAACCAGATGGCGCCGGCATTTTTTGACTGACTGATCGCTGAGAAGAAATACCGAATCAAACTCTTCGAGGTCACGATCTCTTTTATAGTCCAAACATTATATTATTAAGATATTAGTTTATCAATGGGGTATGGGTTTGTCTGGAAGGGGGCATTTTGAAGGAAGAGCATTTATTCATCATTGTCACACTGGTACTCTACACTATCCCCAACACACGCAGGCCACACGCCACCGGGTGTAATATCTAGCCTACATTAAATGTCATTAAAAAAATCATTAGGTATCATTAGTTAATTAAAATACCAAGTATTTTTTTTTTCTAAATCGCTTATTGTAAATAGGTACTACATAGGAGTAGCTGAATCCCAAGCCTTTGTGTCGTCCAACTAATCTTTAACTTTATAGAAACCTTTTTGGCAATTTCTAGTATTTAGATTATTTTTTAAATTAAAATTTATTGTTTTTTATTATGAGACTTTGTTGTAGAAACAATAATAATAATATACTTTGGCATACAAATGAATTTTTTTTTCAGAAATTAGGCTAGGCCTGGACACAATATACTAATTTTTGTTTATAATATTTATGCTATGTCCCTGTGTGTAGAATGTATATTAATATTCTTTTTTTACATTAATCTGGATCTCTATTTAATACGGAGATGCAACTGTCTTGTATGTTTATTCCCTTTAAATTTATCTCAGTAAATGCCTACAGCTTAGGATATAAATTGCTCGAATGGCACGTGTCTGCAGAACATATACAGCCTCAATGTCGTCTGCACTTCCCCACAGCAAAACTCTGTTGCTGTATGACATTACACTATGGAAATAACTAAAATATACTAAACGCGTTGTTTCTACATCACTCAAATGACGGATTTTATACAGGTATAGACCGCGTAACCGCTTCGACAATTTTGTTATATGTGTGCCCCACTGTAGCTTTGAATCCAAAGTAATACCCAAGAACACGGTGGAGTCCATAAGATCCAATTGCGCCACTACTACACTGGTTGTCACCAGCCTAGCCTTAGGTGTGAGAAATCCAAGACATTTAGTCTTTTTGTCGTGTTTAAGTAATTTATTTAAACTAAACCAATGCACTATTTTAGTGAGAGTGTTATTTACATTGTCAGTAAATTATCTGTTGGCGTTTAGGCTTAAATAAAAGTGTTGTGTCACCTGCAAAAAACCCAATTTCATGATTGTTGTTTATTGTTGCAGAGCATTCACAAGTCTAGACATTTATAGGCACTCTTACATTTTTTTGACTGTATTATTCAGCATTTACAAAAGTATTGTGTGTTATTTCAGATAAAACGTCCGTACTTCCACGTAAAGCCACTGGAGCGCTGTCAGCTCAAGAACTGGAAGTCGTACTTGGAATGGGAGAAGCAGCACGGGTCGCTGAAGAGAGCGCTCGTGTTGCATGAGCGCTGTCTCATAGCCTGCGCGCTGTACGAGGAGTTCTGGATGAGGGTATGTTACACGATTACTGTAGATATACTTCTTAAAAAATTACCACTCTGATCATAATACGACCAAGTACAGAGCTGCTAATTTCAAAAGACGTAAGAAAATGTATATTTTCCTGCTAACCTTGACAGATAACTCTTAGATATGGCCTCCCATCTCGAACAACATATGAATAAGACAAAAAAATAAACTCATACACTCACTACTCACAGGTATCGAGCGAAACATTTGAACTAGTAATCGCGAAGATTAAACGATTTTTACACCTTAATAAATTCAACATAATCTTCAAAAACATCCTTCTCTACATAAAACAAAGGTATATTTTATAAGTTTAATTAATTCAATAAAATTGGTACGAACTCCATCTAGTTCATAACTTTCAAGCTTCCTACGGTACTGTCACTAGATGACGCCATCACGGATCGCGAAAGTCCTATGGAACCACAGGCTCCAAGCGTTTAGTTTTTGTTTATTCTTGTGTAAAGCGTAATATTGTCTCCAAAATACTACTTTTATATTAAAAACAAAAAAGGTCATGAGCGTCGCGCGTCTGTTTGTTGTCCGGGAAGTCAATGCCATCTGGTGATATCTCAATATATTACTAAAATAATGGCAGGCTGACAGTGTCATAGCCGTGGTAGCTCAGATACTGCATCTATTGGTGTAACTACGGGACTAAAATTGCCTACATTAGGACGGCACGCTTTTGCTCTATGAGATTGGGTATCTGTACTTGTATTATTTGATGTGTCTTAGACAAAGCAACGCCCCCAGGGAGTCTCACAACAATAGATAATGAATTGTCACATTAGTCGACGCTTGAGTCATTAACAGCGTGTGTTCCACAGCTAATAAAGTTCCTGGAAGATCGCGTGGAGAGCAACCCGGAGTTGGTGAGCGTGGAGCGCGAGGTGCTGGAGCGCGCGTGCAGCGTGCACCACCTAGACAAGCCCGAGCTACACCTGCACTGGGCCCACTTCGAGGAGGCGCACGGCAATGAGGCGCGCGCGGCCGAGATCCTAGACCGCATCGAGAAGACCTGCCCCAACCTCGTGCAGATACAGTACAGGTACGTGTCTCTACTGGCCATACAAGATGTTCTATCTATGTGACAGTTGCTTCAGTAACCGGTAGTTTCCAATAGAGAAATAACTAATACAGCGAGGGAGTCCTTAACAAAGATAGAAACGACTATTTTCATTATGAAACATCTGAGTAAGAGTTTTTATGCAATTATTGCATTTTTTTTTTGAATCTTTGATCATGGTGACTGGGGTACATAACAGGTGTAAAAAGACGTTTAAAAAAGCCGAAAGAAACTTGTTCTCCCCATCAATGTGTTATTTTTTAATAATGGACCATACCTGGGAACTTTCTTGTTATGGAAATTAATGAAGGTCAAGTTTCCAACGTTTTTTTCACAAGTTTTATAAATGTTATAACTTAGCTTTCACACCCACAACTCCTGTAGCACTGCATGCACTCATAAGCACAATGTTTTGCGTGCGTTACATTGTGCGCTGCAGTAATTAGCGAGTTTTCATACCAAAAATAAAAGTAATTTCTCAGCAATCTTTTTTGCTCTATTTTATTTAGTTTGATGTACAGAATACGTTAATAAAGGCTATGTTATGGGTCTTGTGTTACATCCTGTACAAACTACCTTATTTTAAGACACTACATTATAATCTTTCTAATCTCTAGACGTGTGAACCTCGAACGACGCCGGGGCGACTACGACAAGTGCGCTCAATTGTACGAGGGCTACATAGCGTCTGCGAAGAGCAAGGCGGTCGCGTCGGCGCTGGCCATCAAGTTCGCGCGCTTCCTGTTCCACGTGCGCGCGCAGCCCGCAGCCGCCCGCGCCGCGCTGGACGCGGCCGTGCAGCGCGAGCCGCTCAACGCGCGCCTGCACGCGCAGCGCCTCGACCTCGCGCTGCACACGCCCGGCACGCCCTACGAGGAGCTCGATGGTACGACATGCTTTGTACCCACCCGATTTATGGCAAAGCCAAATGAGGGTTATGATTTTAACATGTATGCTTGTTCATCTGGTCCCTCATTTCCTCATTAATCCTTAACTATACGAAAACAAAATACTTTTTTTTCAGAGCTGACGTCTTGTTTATACAGTTTTAGTCGTAGTTGGGTTTTGGGTTTTAGTTTTTGGCTTTTTTTTGCAAGAACTCGCAGAAAGAAGAATTTATTTGTCACATCTAGTATGCGTAGCATGACCACCTTATAAACGGGTTTTGCCGACGGTAGTTGGTCTCTTATTACAAACAACCTACATTATTTAACCAGTTATGTTTATGTACCATGTAATAGGGGGCGAGCCTATTGCCATCAACCGGGCACAAATCCAGACTCCGAGCTGCTATTGAGAAATTCCTGATGGAAAACCCGATAATACTGTACCCAACCTGGGAATCGAATCCAGGATCTCACACTCAGCAGTAACGCTTGCGTCCACTAGACTAATATAATATGTGTGATGTCGTTCTGCAGAGCTGGTGTCGTCGTACGGCAAGGAGGAGGGCGCGGAGCCGGAGACGTGCGCCATGCTGGCGTGGCGACGCCGCGAGCTGGCGGAGGAGCTGGGCGGCGCGGGCGCGGCGCGCCAGGCGCATGCGCACGCGCGCGCGCTCGCCAAGCACTTACGCAAGCGCGCGCGCAAGGACAAGCACGACCCGCCGCCACTGCCCAAGTAAACACTAGTTCTGTTTTTAACCTTCTACTACTAATTCATTCTTAAGGGCTTCCTATGCCAGACGACTACTAATGTACAGTCACGAGCACTAATAAGTATACACTTAGCAAAATTTAAAAGCGATTTTCTCGTGGAATATTGATTGCAACTTTGACATAAGACCTACTTCATAACAGTATAGGTTCCAAAATATTATGTTCACAACAACATAAAATTACAATCAATACAGTAGGACAAAATCACATTTAAAAGTTGCTAAGTGTATACATGTTAGTGCTCGTGACTGTATTATTTATTCATTCGTAAGGCCTATATGTGTCATACTGTCCACAAAGTAATGAATGAAAGTACATTAGATTTTTTTGTTGACCATCGTGTCCAGTGTGTTTACCATGCAAGCTTTTTATTTATTCCTTTGCCGTCCTATTATGATTATATTGTTATTAGCCACTGACTAGTAGTATATTACCACAGTAGCACATGCGTGGAGTCCGGCAAGAAGAAGGAGAGCGCAGCGGCTCCGGCGGGCAGCGCGGCGTCGCCGTCGTCGGGCGGCTACTACGCGGCCCCGGCGCAGGCCGCGCAGTCGTACGAGCAGCCCTACGCGCAGCCCTACCAGCCCGCCTGGGGCTACCAGCAGCCGCCCGGGCCCTACCAGCACCACCCGCACCCCTGGCCGCAGTACCCCAACTACTACTAACCGCACACCATAACTACGATTATATTAAACTTTACTGACAAACGCGAGTCTATTCATTTAAGACTTTTGTTTCTGTACATGCGATATTCTTCATGATATCGTCAAAGTAATAGACCACGAAGTTGACCAGTCTGTTTACTAAACTTACGGTACCAAACCCGATAGCGTTTTGTTTGTCGAAATGAAAAAGAAATATTGCGATTTACAGGAAATGTTTATTTGACGTAAACATAATAACAAACGTACATTACATATATATTTAGGAAATAAATCTTATCTTCACAATCCAACATCTTATTTATTCGACGATCCATCAGTCTTCAATAATATTTTACCTTTCATTACAATCCATATCCTAATGATTAAAAAATTATGAATGTCTTCGGCCTTGCTATTTACAATCTCAATTTATGTTCAATAAGTCCATGGACATTCAAATGCATTTTTTTTACGTTTATTCTAACGTAATCTGTACATTTATAGCTCGCAACCGAGTGCTAACTACGGTTTCGCCCTGGGCACATACCGAGCAACATTCAGGGCAGCTTGATTAACGTAATTTTATGTCAAGGTAACAAGCGTAAGATCATCCTTGTTTATTAAATCAAATGAATTTCTCTTCCGCTAAGAGAATTGAATCAATAAAGTACGAATCGCTTAAAAAATATCAAAATAAATCGATATCATTCTTAATTTACATGCATTGAGTAATTTATGTCCGGTACTTCATAATGTAAAATGCCATATAAAACTCATCATAATTTAATATTGACTTTTCCGTCATTTGAGATGAAATAAACCCATCTACTGAATTGATAAAACTTCTTATTCCATTGCTAGAAAGTATGCTTACTACGGCTTACGTATGTTTATTCTAAAACGAACAAACTCCGCTTCTTACTGCCCTTTTGGCCAGTTTTTGAACAATTTTAATCAGGCGCACGCGGCTTTTGCTGCCTTTACAGCTGAAAAAGAATAAATATAATATAATTTAAATTAGAAGTACCTTTGTAATAATTAATAGTTCAATAAAGATACAAAATTGTAGCTATATTCAGCAGAGGACGTCGTGACCCGGTTGCGCGACGGCAATACTGTACAATTACGAGCAAACAGTGTCTATGGTGTCGACGACACGTGTTTCTACATGCAAGTCTCTCCGTGAAGCCGGGTATTTAGGGTATTATAATTATATCCGCCAACAAATGTATGGGACAGGTATTTAGATATGTTTGACTGACCTTCCATGCAAGTCTCTCCGTGAAGCCGGGTATTTAGGGTATTATAATTATATCCGCCAACAAATGTATGGGACAGGTATTTAGATATGTTTGACTGACCTTCCCTCTCCTTCCGACGTAACTTCTTGCGCCGCCGGTCGATGGCCGCGAGCTCCGCTTTCACCGAGTGGTACGCTTTGCGAAGGTCGGCGAGCCGTGACGTCAGGACGTTGATGCGCGTCTGGCAGTCCCACGAAGGATCTGTTTTCATGATAAAGTGATAAAGAGCTAGAACATCTTAGCAGTTTTGATTTTCAAGATAATAACCGCGCGATAACGTTAAAAAAAATTGCCCGGTGTCCCAATTCTGGGCAAAGGCTTCCCCGAGCTTTTCTAAATAATCCTGCGCCATCGTCACCGCCGTATATTACCGAAAGAATGGAGCACTTACCCAATTCAACGTAGAAGTTGTACTTGAGCGGCGGATGGTGCGTGTGATGCGCGTGGTGCGCGTGGTGCGCGTGGTGCGCGTGCGGCGCGTGCGGCGCGTCGTCCGTGTCGCGGCGCGTGCGGCGCGTGCGCGGGCGCGCGCCCGCCGAGCTCTCCGACGCCTTGCGCGACCGGCCTCCGCCTGAACCAAAGGATACATTACTAGCGATCAACCCCTGCTTCGCAAGGTTTTTACGATACGACAAAACAACAAGATTTGTTGTTTTCTGTAAGTTTAATATTAGGTAAACATTCCGAAATAAATTCCGGTATTATTACAAAACACGATCTAACTATAGCCCGGGCCTAAAACATCGAGCCAGTTTTTGTATTTCGAACTTTATGCTGACTTTAGTAAAGCTCTTAGTACTAAATTGACAAACTGAGACTGGACTAAGTTGTCAGTTTTGTAAAAGGAACTGTATTTTGATGTATGTTAGGTTCTTATTTCAAAAACAGCCTCGATGGTTTAAACCATGCCTAAAGAAAAACCTTATTTTGTAATAGCACCATAAAAATGTTTAAAACCGCATCAACATCCGTTGCAAAATTTATAAGAACAACGCGGTCGCAATTTATAATATAGATAGATAGATTATTATTATAGATAGATTTATATTGTAGAGAAAGAATTCATCCCAGAGACAAAGGTAACACTGAAGGGTCTAGATTATGGAGGGTAGAGGTAAGGAGCACTATCTTTTATGGGGAATAAGTAAGTTGTCCAGCTTAAACAGTAAATAATAGTTCAAAAACCCTCCAAAATGGCCCTAACATAGACAAATGGTGTGGTATGAATGTAGCAGTTGTTAACGGACTGAAGTATGCAGATTTAGAAAATTAACAGATTGAAGTATGCAGAGTTAGAAAATTTAATATTTTTAGTGACTAGAGTAGTTAGTGACAGTCCAGTATACCATACCTCAACAATTTACGTAGTCCAACATTATTTTGTAAACATAAACTAAAATTATTGATTTTAAAATTTACCCGGTAGCGACTGTAGCGCCACCCTTATGTAGCACATTTTGACGGACACTTCATACACAGAGACACGAGATAGTTCTCCTTATCTCTACCCTCCATAGTCTAGGTGTAACACTGGCACCTAGACCCTCAAACTGGAATACAGCAACGCCGCTTGGTGGCATAGGCATGATGTACAATGGACAAACGAGAATCATGACCCACTTTGCCGATAAATCGTTTGAAACCGTCAAAATCACAAAGATTTCCCTCCTTTACAGTGCATGCCGCACTTAGGACGTTTTGAATAATAAGCGAGCGAGATCTATGCAATTAGGACCTTTGTCATCACTGCAGTAGATAATATTTGAGATAAAGCAGTAAGAATCATATTTTGAATCCATTGTCTTTGGAATTAACTTTAACCTCAGACTAAGGAAAAGAAGAACTTTAACTCGGAACAAATGTTTTTTTTCACATCCATGTTCCGAACTCTTTCGATTATAAAATCCCAAAGAGACAAAAACGTCACTCTGAAATTATGTCAAATGTGATAAATGAGAATTTGTGTGAGAATATAGAATAATTCCTTTATATTTAAAATGTATAATGGCTGAACAAAGAGCCCGGATTATAGTTCTCAATGAGCAAGGCTACGGACACGGTATACGAGAAATATCTCGAGAGTTAAATATATCTCGAAACACAGTGAGAACCTGGATCAGACGATATAACGAAGAGGGTACCCTGGAAGATAGATGACGATATAATCATGGCGTTCGTCATATCACGAACCAACAGGAAACCGACATGCGTCACCATTACGAAGAACATCCCTTTACTCCCACTCGGTATTTTGCAGCACGTTACGACGTTTATCTACAAACGATAAAAAATCATTTACACTCCACTGGCTTGCACTATAGACATCACGCTAAGAAAGTCGACTTAACAGATACACACAAACTTGCAAGGTTAAATTTTGCACGTGAATATTTAAACTTCGACTGGACTAACGTTATCTTTTCAGACGAGAAAACGCTTAACCTTGTGGCGTTACAATAATACACGATACGCCGAAGACCACGTTGTGCCGAATGTCAGCTAACATGTGGGGCTGGATGAGAGCCGGAGGTGTAGGCGAGCTGGTTCAGATTTCTTCTCATGCGAATGCAATGGGTTATGTGTATTTATTAGGAGAAACTATGTTACCGACGACGGTGCGAACGGTTTACCCGCGAGAAGAAGTTCCAAGCTTTTGTTATGTTTACTGTAGAGTGCATACGGCCAGAGTTGTGTCTTACTGGTTTAGCCAGCATCCAGAAGTTCCTCTAATTCCCTGGTCGTCTAGGTCCCCGGACTTAATCCAATTGAGACTATATGGGGTCTGATGGTCCAAATGTGGGATAACAGAAACGAGAGGACAAAGCAAGCAATTGAGCAACATTGCAACGAAATTTGGGATTATATGAGACAAAGTGATATTTGCAGTCGCCTTATCGGATCAATGCGTTCGAGACTATTGGATGTTATTGCAAGTAATGGTGGTTACACTCGATTTTAAATAATAATGTGTCATCTATTCAACATTATAATTTATATTCTTTTTTAAGCTTTTTACTTCCCCATTTCTTATTGTTGCCTTAACGCACCTTGCAAACCAGATTAAGTGAAGACGTATGCAAAGATGGCTGAATCTCGTTTGAGCACTTTTAAGCTGAACTCACATGTAAATAAATAAATCATGTTTCATGGATCAAAAACATTGATTTTAGTATGATGATGTCTGTATTTGCTTATAAAATATATTTTATACGGCGGCGTGCGGTTTGTATGGTATGTGCATTCAGCTTTATGCCGCACTTTTGTGTATAAGCTCCTAGCAAAGACGGAGACTGCAACAGATTTATTCTCTATGTAATTAAATGACATAATAACAAGATCGTTACCATGGAAATGTATGTTTACGCGAATGTCGACCTATAGTCTTTTCGCCTTATGATGAGTTCCCTGACAGTTCTTGTCTGACAATTGTAGTGACGTGACCTAACGAAATATAATCGATTTTTTTTATAATATCGATTCAGTTGGCAAAGAAAATGAAATCGGATTATCGATTTTATATTTTCAAAATATTTTTTTAATAAACTGGTTATCCTACTTCTTACTAATATTATAAATGTGAAAGTTAGTATGTGTGTGTGTGTGTGGATGTTTCTTACTCTTTCACGCATAAAGTACTGTACGGATTTTGATGTACGTATCACTCACGAACGTATCACTAACTCCCGACTTTGGGAATTTAAAACAGTATTTTTTGTTTTTTTCGGCATTGTTTTAACAAACAAAAACAACAAAACGAAAAGCTTAACCAAAAAAAACTCAACAAAAACAGTAACAAAATTAAAAACAAACAAACACCCAGAGCAGACGTAACGCAAACACAAACAGCATACAAGGCAGACGCACTCGTACTGACGCGACGCGATCGCGATTACAAAATGGCCGCTCCGATTCATCCATTTTTTTGTCGATTAGTGTATTGAGTAGTGTCAATCTCTATTGGCCGACGTTCCGTTCAACGCATTAGACATTTTTAAGATTTATACTTTTTTATTTTATTTTCTTAATTTATTAACAGTTAATTAAAACTACAATAATTTATATTTCTTTTTTATTTTTTTTGCCAGTTTATTTTTTATTCGTCTAAAGTAGTATGCATGCCACGGAAAAAAATGAACTGTCAGGGAACTCCTCTTATGGCGAAAAGACTATAATTGTATTTGAATGTGAGTAAGAAAATAAGCTTATGATGGGTCATAATTCAAATTTGTCGACTGTACTGTAGACCTCTGCCTGACTAAATAAAGAGGTGATGTATGTTATCATATTTTGTAGCGTAACTGACCGTGTGCCTTTTCGGCGTCGAGTCCGGTCGCATCGTTCACTCGCCCTTCGTCTTCGTCTTCCTTGCGTCCCGAAGGGCTGTCCCGCTCCGATATATGGCGTTCCCTGTTGGATTCCAATATAAGACGTTATAGTTGACTGGTAATTGTGTAAAAAACATCACAATTTTGTCGTAAAAACCGTCTAGTTGTAAGTAGTTTTTACGACAAAATTGTCATGAATTGGGTTGACATGTGTCAGGCTTAAACTGGACAGCCGTCGGCTAATTATGCTCTGGCTGGTGCTCTATTCAATTCCAGTCTAAATTGGTCAAACATCGATCTATGGTCTGTTCCAAAAGGATCTGATGAAAATGTAAAGAAATGGATCAGAAAACGTACCTGTGGATGACCATTTGTAGTGCCACTTACAAATTGAGTGGTTTGATTTGAGTATTTGATTACTTAAACCCGAAATTTCAATTTTTAATCAACCAAAACAAACGACGTTTCTAATTTGACAATATTGGTTATTTTTTTTACCTCATGTTTTGTGGATGATTTATCAATAACAATTTAATACATTGTTGAAAAAGTGATGAGATATAAAATTGAAACCTTCTAAATACATATGAATGTTGTTCGGTGTTGTCACTGAACATCTTAGTTTGCAATATTGGCGTGTCCCGCTGAACATATTTTATTACTTATTAGGATTATTTAGGATATACTTTATATTTTCATCAACATTTCTTTGTAAATCGTTTTAACATTAAGAACAGTTTGAGAGTTATATATACTAACTCCCTTGAGTGAGTGGGTGCGTATGAAATGAACGTGAACAGGGTCTATTTCCACTTTCATCGGATTCTTTTGGAATGGACAATAGTCTCGTTAGATTCAAGTACTGGAATGAGATATGATGATGGATCAATGAAAACCAGTTTTAACCGCTTACTGTTACTAATAACAATATTTTACCTTGTATATGTTACTTTAGGTGCATTGAACAGACACCTTCATGTAACATAAATAAATCTGTGATGGAATGAATTCTGGTCCGCGGAGCCTTCAGATTGGGTTACCTGTGCTGTGGTCACATGCTGATTTCACACTTGCACAGTTAGGGTTTAAGGGGAGACCACTTTACAGTTTCCCCCTCCCGGTCCCCGTAAACAAAAAAAAAGTAACCTGTGCGGAGGCGACAGGTCGAGGCTGCTGTCGGGCGTGGTGGGCGGCGTGTGGTCGGCCAGCGCGCGCCCGCCGGGCCAGCGCGCGCCCTCCGCGCCCGCGCCGCCCGCCTGCCCCGCGCCCGCTGCGCCCGCGCACGAGCGACGCTCTTCTGCACGGACAAAGTAAAACGTGGAACGACAGTTTCAAACGGCAAATGCTTTTACAAAATTTGTTAACAAAATGTGCTTGTGTAAAGCCCTACATGGATCTAAATATCTGCTTAAACTTTCTAAAACCCTCGTAACATTTATACAGGGTGTTTGGCGCATGGACCGACACAACTTTTCCAGGGATTTGGGAGGTCATTAGCTAGGTTCTACCCATACACCCTTTGTCCCAAACGTCACGGTTGGTTACATATGATTTTTTTTTTATGAAAAAAACACCCAAAATATTTCCTTTTATTCGAAATAGTAAGTTTTTTGTTTGTGGGTGTAGTGGCAGTGATACAACTGGTTTCAAGAAAATTCCTTACAAGCTTCCAAAGTTTATTTTTGTATGAAATTTTACAACTTCTAAATTCGTTAAAAAAAATGGGACAAAGGGTGTATGTGTAGAACCTAGCTAATGACCCCCCAAATCCCTGGAAACATTGTGTCGGTCCATGCGCCAAACACCCTGTATAGTCATCCACACCATGCGTAGATGCTTGATTGAAGTACAAAGAGCACAGAGTGCGCTTCATAAATTATACTATCTGTTCTCTACTGTTTTACTCTAACGTCAAACCAGAGTTCTCAGAGTCCGCAATCTTTTCAATCTTTTTGCCTGCACTAAAACTCAATATTAAAAGCAGACCTAACTACATTATATCAATCATAAACAAATGAAACTATAGACTGACAGCACCTCATTGCTAGCTAGACTCTCTTCAGCTTACTCCCTAATTAATACGTGCAATAAAGTCTGGAAACTGCGAAATTAAAAATACTACCTCATTCAGTTGCAAGAAAAATTATAAAGAAAAGGTTGCAAAACACTGGTTAGGATGACTCGGAACAATTAATATAAATACCCTGACCCGACACTGAATCAAACGAAGCATAATAGGAACACGCACATACTCATACCACAAATACCATAACTGAAATCACCAATGTAGTACAAGTAGCCCCAAGATACAACTGACTAATTCGGGGCTCACTGGTCAATAATACTTTGTAACCTAGCTGCAGGTAATATTTTAAGGTACTCATGTCGTCTCAACTTAGTGTTAACCTGTGAAACTGCTGTGTTGCCTGGACAATAAACAATTTTCTATTTATAAAGCAAGAACTGTGTAATCTTGGACGGAGGCGCTGCTTGAAAAGGTTCATGTCAATGTACATAGTTAACCCAGTACGTTTAAAGTTAGTTTTTTAGTTCCTATGTATGTCTGTATAAGTTTACCTTTCGTATGCTGGTGCGGCGGCGCGGACGCGAAGGGCATGTGCAGTCGCTGTCGCGGCGGCGCCGGCTCAGCGTCCGGCGCCGGCGAGCCGGGGATCGTCTCTTCGCACAGCAGTAGTGAGATGTTGCCGTCCTCGTCGCGTCCCTCTCGCACTTCCCGCACCTCGCGCATCTCCCGTCCTTCTCGCACCTCGCGCATCTCCCGTCCGTCTCGCACCTCGCGCATCTCCCGTCCGTCTCGCACCTCGCGCATCTCGCGTCCCTCCCGGATCTCCCTTCCATCGCGCGCGTCCCGAGCGTCCCGCGTCGGCAATGCTTCGCGTGGACCACCCGCCACTACAACGCTCGCGCCTGTAAGCAGGTGGGGTAGTAAAGCCAATGCCAAATACAGTGGAAAACATTTACTCACCCTGTCGCTCAAATTTTGTGTAATACTGGTAATGTGTAACTGTTTATTTTCCCAAATAAATAAAATATTAAGCTGATTTAGCAGCATGGGTTATCAAGTTTTAGTACAGGGTTTTTACCGAATTGGAACAAAACTTTGACAGGGATGAGGGAACATCGTTGTTCAGACCAGGAAAATAAGTTTAATTATAGGCAAATCAGCTAAATAAATCCTAGTTAATATTTATAAAGGTAATTCCGGTGATAAATATTTATGTAGGCATTAAAATACTGAGTGAAAAATCCATTCGGGAATGTTGTGCGAAAAATAAAAATAAATGGACTGTCAAAGGTCGCGAAAGTAAGTTTTTTTTTTAAATATCAAAACAATGGTTTTACTTCAATTTGTGTTATAATAAGTCAGTTTCCTAAGTCTGCACAAAATTAGCCGAGGACAAATGCTTAAAAAGTTGTTTTTATGTTCAAAAAAGCTGTTCAATGTACTCACTCATATTTTTTGTCAAGTTGGATGTTTTAAATACCAATTTTGAACACTGCCAAAAAATATACATGTTGGCCCATGAAACGACGGCCAAAGAAAAAAAAAATTGAAGCCTAGGGTTCGTGGAAGTTTTTAAAACTACTTAGGGGTCATTGCCACCCTTCTTTATTCTTTTTTTTTAAAGCTGAAAATCTAGAACGCATCGTGAATTTTCCTTGAGCTAAGTTGTAGTCATTTTGGGTGATATTTAGACATTATTTTATCGATCGTAGGCCAGAATTTAAGGATTTATAATTTAAAAATATATTTTCAAAAAATGCGACTCAAAGAGAAAAATAAAAAAGTCAAGTGAGAGTTTCCCATAAAATTTTAAAAACCGTCTAGCTCCCTGTATATACAGAAATATACCATCAAAACCGTTTTGAAAATGATGAAAAAAAGAATAAGTGATAAGAGGAGCAGAAAGCAGCAGACTTAGAACGAGGACGTCCAATTATTAACAAAATACTGTCATCTATAAAATGCGTATCTATTCATGCACGAAATATTTTAAGTGATACACCTATAGCTGTTACAGAAAGAAACAACGACAACAAAATATTTTGTTATTAAAGTGTTTTTTATTTTACTTAATTATTATAGTTTTAAAACTGCTTGAGATGTTTTGTATAAAAAAAAAACCTTTACTCCCTATTCTATGAAAAACCCGCGCGATGCGGCGAGGTCCCGGGGCCCGCGTCGAGGCGGCTCGTCTATTCTGTGTCGAGCAGCGTGTTGGTGTGGTTGTGTTCACATGCATGTCTCCGCGCGACCACGCAAGCATGGTAGTTATTTCGCGTCCTGACGGTTAGCGCACTCCACAGTCTGTGTGCTGCCGGACGCAAACACCTGCCCTCACCTCCTATTACATGGGGCCTAACAATATCACTGGAGAATACGGATGACAGATGTCCGGTTTTTGACCGGACAGTCCGGTTCTCTTTGTCTGTCCAGTCAAAAATCTTAGTAAACCGGACAAAAGATTGTCCAGTTTTAATAAAAAATCATGTAATATCTGGCACTTGGGCCGACTACCGACAAGTAGAATTAGGAAGCGCGCCGCTCCAACGAACACTGACTGGGTGGACTAGTTAAATAGGTTTATTATAGAAAAGTTAGTGAAATCGAAACACGCTATGCTACGCTTGTTAGGAAAGTGGGAAATGTATGGACAGATGAAAGAAATCGTCTCACCGAAACACTGTAAAAAGTGAATTGTGTGTTTTCTTTAATATAAGTGCTAGTTACACTCACTGAATTCAAAGATGCCATATCAGATAAACCTTTATTAAAAGCAGTTGCTTCGAATGCTAAATGTATAAAAAATTTGGTTAACTGTTAATAATTTATCATTCAGATCTGTTTAGTAGAAAATAGTTACTATAATAAATTTTAGTTTTTTGAGTCTTACAGATTACAGACAAAAAAAAAATGGGCCTGTTTTTTTTAACGCATCTGGCAACCCCACTGTTGCACTATAGTGGACGTAAGAAAATTCCCCTCTGTCTCTACGAGGAATGCAGGCGTGATGATGTTAAAAATAACCCAACGTATCTACGTTGGGTTATTATTAACATACTTACTTACATATTTTTTTAATTTAGGGTTGTTTTTTTTATACGAAGACTACCTAGTCTACGTAACTCGATCTAGTTATAGCTAACAATAATAATAACTGTGAATTTAAAATTAAAAACCACCTAAACCCAAGCAGGTAGGTACCATCAACAAAGTCGACGCATGATCACTTATAAACATTTTTCGTTTGCACGAAGTGAACATGCTCAGTCTCAGTCAGTCAGTCAGTCAGCCCACAATTTTGTATTAAAATGATAAAATATTTTTATTTTTTATTAAAATAAACACATGTTTTAACCTTTTGCCTGAACAAAAAATTTTTGGTAGTACCTTCCTTGATTGGTTGATCAAATATGGTTATGGCGGGGGTTGGGTCTAGTCGCTGTAAAGAAATGTAAGCCTTAAGGTGGTCATGCGTCAACTTTGTTGACAGTACATTATTAAAACGAAAAGGAACCTAGGTGGGTTAAAACAATTTTTTAACCTAATCTACAGTACCAAACCTTCTGTAAACTAGGTAAATACTAATAAACAGCTGATAGGTGCAACTCAAATTCGCATAAGTTAATGGCTTCTGTGAGGTGACGAGTGCGTCGAGTCGTATCAGTCAGCTGATTTATAAATCTTACCAGAGATAGGCAGTCGTGGACATACCTACTATTGAAAACTCAATGTCGTTGCCCAATCGGACCGGAGGAATCACAACACGGTCGGCACTCGCGAGGTAAGTACTTAGTGCCTCCCTATAGCCCTCCTTAGTGTTATTGTAGCACACCTCCATGTTCTGGTACTCCTGGTTGAGTTTGTTGCCCGAAACCCGACACGTGTTAGTAAAGGCGCGTGCGGTGCAACACGCGGATCGTGCGGGACTGAAGAGGCGCGGGGGAGAGGCGCGCGCGCTCGCTTTTTATTCTTTAGATTCATTCATAAAAGTCAGCCAAAGCTACGTAGAAACTAGCGTAATGGATGTAAAAAAGTATTTATTTGTCAAGGAATTTTAAATTATTTTAATTCGCTTCTGTACCAGTTAGAGGTATCTCTTAAAATATTTCGTGTATGAATAGATAGACCTTGCATAAATAAAAATGAAATGCTGTTCGTTGGAAACGCATCACTTGAGAACGGGTGGACCGATTTGGCGGTTTTGTTTTAAAATGTTCGTAATAGTCCGAATTCGACTTTATGGAAAGAAAAAAGAAAATAAGGAAAATTATGAATTTCGTGATAAACCAATAGTCCTTTTTCCTATGGGATTTTTTATAAGTTTTCGAAAGGTTTTTTTTATTTATCACTGTATTTGAGAATGTTGGTTCACCTATTATTGGCAACTGTATAAGCCCTCAACTATTATCTACTGTCATTTGATATTTTGTTCACAGATGCTGTTGGTGTACCTTTATTAATACATAGATAAAAAGGACAGGACAACGTCTGTCGGGTCATACATAGTTAGGGTTGCCATATCTTCCCGAAACACCGTCGGGACGTTTTTAGTGAAAGAAATTTTTTGTAGATGACATAAACCAAAAAACAATTTGGGAAATAATTATTTTTAATTACTGAGACATTAGTGATTGTCGTTTTTTTTTATTATTTTAAATGGGTTTGCTCTTGACTCTAGTCTAGGTCGGTGGTGACAGAGACAGTCGACGATGGAGTGAGCTTACCCAGAAGAAGCCTGTTCACTCTCACTTTGAAGAGATTAGGGTTGTATGCGTTCGGAAACACGACGCAGGTAGAGAGTTCCACACTTTTGCTGTGCGCATAACAATTCGGTGTGTTCCGTGTTAATATAATATATCTTCTTTAATAATATATCTTCTTTATTTATATAAAAACAGATTGCAGTACATGTGACATTTAAGGGTAGCATTCAGTCTCTGGCAATCAAGTGGGTGAAGTGCTGCTCCCCTTGCTAGGCTATGAAATAGCCTGTATTAAGGAGTGACAGTGCCGAACCCCTCTAATTGTTATATTATTACTACAATTACATTTTATTTTTACAAAATATAGTTTTTACTTATTATGCTAGACATAAGTGCGCGAGCGCATTTGTGGGTGTGAGAGTGTATGTATATGTGCGTGTAAGTGTGTGTGCCAGTGTGTTTGTGTGTAAGTGTGTGTGTGTGTGTGTGTGTGTTTGTGTGTGTGCGTGTATAGGTGCGTGAGGGTGAGCGTGCGTAAGTACGGGGATTGGAGTGAGGGTCTACGTTTTGGTTGAGTATTACAATACACAAAAATTATCAAAAAATAATAATAATAATAATAAATATATACATAAGTATATATCATTTAGACAGATTATCATATCTTCATTAAATTAGGTATTTTTCTGTTTCCTCGTAGGAGTTATCTTGTAGAAATGTACGGACAGACTTTTTACAATTTTGATAAGGTAATTTATATATTGGACATTTTTTGTTTATTTTATTGTATAGAGTCGGCCCTAGATAATAAAAGAATCTTTTAGTAAACGGCAAGCGGGTTTTTGGGGGAATACAAATAATATCTTTTCGGCGTTTGGTAATTTCAATATAGGGGGTTATGCGATGTTGCAACAGAACTGATTGTAAGATAAAAAGTTGCCGGACGTTGAGGACGTTCCAGTTTTGGTATAACTGATTTGTTGGATACATTAGTGGCCGGAAGGTCGCCACTTTCAGTATGGCCCGATGTGCCACTTCCAAAGGTTTAAGGAAAGTTTTTGCAGCACCGCCCCAGCAGGGAATACAATATGTAATAATAGATAGGCATAGGGCAAAATAGACATTACGTATAATTATAGGATTTGCAATATTTCTTAAGGTTTTAAATATATAAATAAGTTTGCGAACTCTGCCAGTAAGGACATTAATTTGAGATTTAAATTTAAGATTTTTATCTATGAGTATACCTAGGTATTTAATTTCATCCGTAGAGGATATAGGTGCACAGTTGCATGAAGCCTGAGTTCGAAGATTGCATGTGTGAGCTTTAAGTGATATCGGTAGGTTTGGTTGGGTAGCAGAACTGATTGAGTAGGTAATAAGCTTGGTTTTGGAGGCATTGAGTGTAAGCGTATGGTAATAAAGCCAGTTTAACACCACATCAAATCCGTGCTGTGCTTTTTCTTCGAGCTCAGACCACGTGTTGGCGACGAAAGTTATAGCGGTGTCATCAGCGTAAGAAGTTATCTTGGCATTTGGGATATTTAAGTTGCATAGGTCGTTTATAAAAATGAGAAATAAGGTGGGACCCAAAATGCTTCCTTGCGGAACGCCGTAGTAGATGGGAAGCTCACTGCTGCTATGACAATCAATTTTAACTATTTGCGATCGATTTGTGAGGTAGCTTTGAAAGAGGTCGAGTTGTAACCCCCTGACACCCATCCTCTCAAGTTTGAGTAAAAGAGAACGAACGGGGACGGTGTCGAACGCCTTCGCAAGGTCTAGAAATATTGTTAAGACCTTTTTATTATTGTTTAGACTTTGCACGATGTTATCAGTTAATTCCTGAACAGCATCACAGGTCGACTTGTTTTTACGAAATCCAAATTGGTGTGGTGATATTAGTTGGTAATGTTCTAGGTAGTGTACAAGTCTTTTATTGATAAGGCGTTCTAGTACCTTGGATAGGGCAGTTAGGACCGCGATAGGACGGTAGTTATTCGGTAAGCTCCCGTCGCCTCCCTTGAAGATTGGGTGAATGATAGCCTTTTTAAAAGAAGAGGGAAAGACGGCAGTCTCGAAACAGAGGTTAAAAATATGGCATAGTATGGGTGCCAGGGAGGTTGAGTACCTCTTCAGGATGTAGGGTGATATACCATCCCAGCCAGTTGCAGCATCAGACCGCAATGAACGAATTACTGTTATAATTTCATCGATGTCAGTAGGGTCGAGGACGAAAGATGAAATCGATGCCGTATCCGAAGTGGGTTGAGTGACTGTTAATGGGTGCGTAGTAGTATGAACTATGTCATTTGCAAGCCTCTCGCCAATGTTAACGAAGAATGAGTTTACAGTGTTGCAGGACTCCGTAGGTGAAGATGATAAAGTCAGTAATTGTGTACATGTATTTTTAGTTTTAGTAGTGTTGGTTACCCTTTTAATAGTGTCCCATAATTTTTTTGGATTTTTACTAGCTTTTTGTAGTTCCTCTGTGTCATAAATTCGCTTTGCTTTCTTTAAGATTTTAATACAAAAATTTCTGTAACGAAGGTAGGTAAGTTTTAGAATATCATTTCCTGGGGATTTTTTAACTTTCTTGTGTAGAGCATCCCTGTTTCTTATGCACCGTAATAAACCAGTTAGTCGGTTTGCAAATATATTTGTCGGGACATTTTTATAGCTTGTCGGGACGTCAGGACACCACTGTTAATAACGGTGACATATCCCGACGTATCGGGACGAATGGCAACCCTAACGTAGTACTTTTTTTTTTTTTTTGAGGGTGGGAAATCTTCAAATAACTTCTCCCGCTCTGGACAGAGCAGGAGGGCGTGTCAGACTCTTACTGACTAAAACCCACCCGTGTTCCTTCAGTTACCTGTGCCAGTGGCCACGGTATCCCTCTCGGACTTTTCCGCAACCCTAGCAGGCATCGGTCCTAGCAAACCCCGTCATTGGTGCTGACATCTCTTTGAGGCGCGCGTGGAACACAACGCGCCGTCGACCCGGGCCTGGTCCTTATCGAACGGCGAGCTGCCCATTGCTCGCCGTTCGCAAGCCCACGCCTACGGTGGCCGGGAATCGGCCTGCGATTCCCGACGCCCAGGGCGTCTCCTGCGGCGGCTAGGGGCGTGAGGGCGCAAATTTTGCCTCTCCCTTACGCGTTCCGCATCCTCCTTCGCGAGCATTACTGCTTCGCAGAAGAAGGTGACGGCTTCCCAAGCCCTCTCGCTCCGTACCAGGGCCTGGACCAAGGCCGGACACGAGAGATTGCCAACGCCAATCGCCTCCACGAGGACACGGTGGTGCTCCGCCCTAGCCGGGCAGACCTCCACCGTAATGCTCCACCGTGTCCTCCGGGTGATCCACACAATGGTGACTCCCGGGCGTTTCCTCCCGCCTTATCCGTAACAGGAACCTCCAGAAACAACCGTGTCCGGTGAGGACCTGCGTCAGGCAGAAGGCGAGGACGCCGTGGCGCCTCTCTAGCCACTCCTCAAAGAGGGGACTTATCGCCGCAATTGTGGCGTGCCCAGCGCTGGGTTGCGACAATCGCACTCTCCATGCCGCCCTGAGATCCCGCCGGAGCTCTGTCCGCTGTACCGTGATTTCTCGCGGCAGCGGAGCTACGCCCCGGCGTTTCGTCTCCTCGCGCCACTCAACCCTAACGTAGTACCTATGATATCAAGTAAAGAAAAACGCGTCTTTTACTTTACACTACTTTGACTAACTCTGACGCTGTGTATCTCAAGAACTACTAACTGGTCCTAGATGAATCTTGTGTGCGATTTCTTCGTGTAGAACTTCATAAGAAATAAACTTTTGGATAAATTGACGTACAAGTAATGCTTGACGAGTTTTTTTTTTGCAATATATTGGTTTTCGGGATCATTGACGGCGTTTTTTTCGTACATATATTCGCAATAGACATTTCACGAAGTATGTCTAATCCTAACTAATATTATAAATGCGAAAATTAAGTAAGTTTGTATGTTTGTATGTTTGTTACCTTTTCACGCCCTAAGCCGCTGAACCGATCATCATGACATTATGCATATACGTTGTCAGAGATACAGCAAAAAAAACCCACCTTTCTTCCAGAAAAAAGTACTGTTCTGAGCCCACAAGCACAGCGGCCAAACAGACCCGAATTGATTTTCAAATTCTATATTAACGCGAGCGAAACCGCGGGCAAAAGCCAGTGGCTAAATAAAGATAATCCCTATGAGAATTCATGGGCTTGGTGAAACCAAGCCCATGAATTCTCCTGAATTCTCACGAATTCACCCCTACGGTACACCACGCAGTATCGTTTTGTGACGAAAATTCATTCGTGTTAATGAAAGTAATGTAGTACATACTGTGTTTTCGCTCGTTCTTGCAGGCGTCCTCTAGCATGAGCAGCGACTCTCCCGCACTCCACTCTCCGGGCGATTTGCCGGCGTGCAGCGCGCGCGCGCCCACCGTCATGCCGCTCACCGCACCTACTCCCGCGCCGAGCGACCCGAGCGAGCCGAGCGACGCGAGCGATCCGAGCGACGCGAGCACCCCATGCTGCCCGTGTGTTGTGTGCGCAGGCGACGAGCGCTCGCCGCTGCCCCACTCGTCCACAACTAACTTGTCGATTATCAACCTAAGAGCAAAGAAATATTTACTACTAAGTACAGAGGTATGACAATATTGACCCTTTGGTTTGTATAATTGTATTATTCGATGGTGTAGTATTTATATAGGTATGTTAGAGGTATTTTATGCCGAGCTTTTTCGTGTTTATTTTAGTGATTATCAACAGAAACTTCTTAATGGCCTTCAAATTTATATATTTTTAAAAACCTCGTAAATAAGTTAGCTGTAAGTTTCCCGAATAGAACAAAAAAATTAAATAACTTGTGGAAAGTGTACAAGTGTCTTACCTCCTATCAGAGTCGTCGGAATCGCTGGAGTCGGTGCGCTCGTCAGTCGGGAAGGGCAGCGCCACGGCTGCGGCGGCGGCGGCGGCGGACTGGTTGATCTGACTCGACAGCTTCTGTATGGTGTCGCTCAGCACCTTGTTGTTCTTGCCGGGCACGCCCAGCGGCAGCTCGGCCACGCTCTTCCGCCGCTCCAGGACGCTCAGCGGACTCTGCAGCCGAGGTGCGACCTCCTCGGGCTTCACCTTTTTAACGTCAAGTAAATCACGCTTAACGTCAACCAAGTTTGATGGCTCCCCAAATATAGTGTCGGTACTCACCGGCGGTGTCGCCCTCTTTATAGCCTCAGTCTTTACTAAAGCTTTCATTGACTCTGGTTTTACGATCCTCTGTTCGGGAGATTTCGGGGACAATTTAGTTTCGGGTTTGATCGGTTTAATGGTGTCAGTCTTAGGCGTGATCGGGCGGTCGTCCATGGGCGGGGGAGACATAGACAATCTCTTTGCGCTGCTGATAGCTTTGAGCAGTTTCTCCGCTATCTTGGGTCCCTCAGACTGTAGCAGGAACCCTGGAGGCGGCTCCGGCAGCACGTCGATCCTGGCGGGACTGTCCGGCTCCGACTTGTCTTCCTCAGTGTCAATCAAGGGGCTGGACGGAGGCTGCAGCTTCAATAACGCAAGCTCAACCGGCACAGGGTCCAATTTCTTTTCAATTTTAATCTTGAGTGTATTATCTTTGGGTTCCATGATAGGTGTGGTGACAGAGAGAAGTTTCGAAGGCTCCTCTTTCTTTGGCTTCTCTACATTTTCTAATTTATGATCTGATGTCGTTGCCGCAGTGACAGTAATGCTAGGCGTGGTGATCGTGGTCGCAGTAGTTTGTATGTTCGTTTTAGCGGGAGGTGATTCTGGTTTCTTTTGTGGTGGAGGTGTTTTAGGCGGCTCGGAAATTTCGTCTTGATGCTGTTCTTTCACTTCGTCTACTTCTTCTTTTTCTGGTACTACAGGGTCCGGTTCCTTTGGTTCGTCTTTTACAGGAGTGTCTGGGGTTTTAGGTTCCTCGACGACTGGTAATACTGGGGTCGGTTCTCTTGCTTCCTTTTTTATTGTTATATCTTCTGGTTCATCGTCCGAGGACTGCTCATCATCTGCTGGACTGTCTGGGGAGTCATCTATGAGTTCTCTCAACTTTGACACTTTGCTCTTCTTAGAGTATGTTTCTTGGTTTTTCGCCGGAGTGAAACCTTCAAAGGTGGGTCCTGAACTGCCGTCGCCTGGGAATGAATCGTCGTCGAGAGAGAACAGGCCATCCTTGGAATCGTCCTCGGGACTCTGGCGGCTCGCGTCCCGACTGGCGCCGAAGTCTCTAAACGGCGACAAGGAAGGAGATCTTAGGGACGACGGCCGTGGTCGCATTGGGTCTTCTGAGATTTCTTCACTCAATGACTTGGACAGAGTAGACGTATATTTACTTGGTGAAATGTCGTCGAAAATACGATGAGTGCGCTTCTTCTTTTCATCGTGCAGTTCTAGTTCGAAAGGTTCTGGTTCTTTGAATTCGTACACGTCTTCCGCTTGTTTGTCATGTTGCATGGGTTCGGTCGGGGGGGCGGCGGAGCCGCTGGGGGGCGGAGTGTCCTTGTCTTCTTGTTTTATGTCATCGGGCTCCTGTTTGACGGTGTGTAGTCCCTTGAGTTCGGAGCGTATCTCGTTGAGGTCATAGTCGCGACCCTGGTGGCCAGCGTTGGGTCGCGTCTTCTTGGGCGGCGACACGGATGTGGGAGTGGACACGGTCCGCATCGGCCTCTTGCGGGGCTTGCTCGAACTGCTGCTATCACTTGACTTCACATCTTTAGACCTTGAAGGAGCTGTGGACAAGCACCATGTTATAGTATAAACACTGTTTCTTGGAAATGAGCTAGTATCATATCAGGTAGCCGTGGGATACTTTACGTTTTGAGCTCGATTTGTCATCTGACTTCTTAGGTGGCCTCTTGACGTCGTCGTCACTTTCCGAGTCGCTGTCTGAATCCGATCGTGCCGATGATTCTATATGAAATAGTTACATTATTGTTAGAAGAACCACATCAGCCGATACCATATCAGATGATGTGAATCATTTGAAAAATTATGCATACCCTCGATCCTCTTGCTCCTGACTCGCCTGCTCATACCAGATCCCTGGAAGAAGTAGATGATAAAGATATAGTGAATTAAAAACAGTACGTAATTCTATTTTTATACAGCAGAATCTTAGCCTATATTGGTCGAGTAGCCGCGTTATTTTCAACACAACTACGTCTTACGGACGCTAGCGCAATAGCAGTAGCTACACACACAGCGTACGATGGACATACGTTCAGAAAAAGACACTCCTAAAGTCCGAAAAACATCTCTATGAAAGTAACGGCCGCGTTGCTTGTAAAGGGAAGATGTCAAATACCTTACATTTCATGTTAAAGTTTGGCACATGTCTTTGGAGCCTGGAATATAATCGAAACTATTTATAAGTCCACATACGAAAAATGTCAGATGACCACCCGAACTATACAGTGTCAAATTCATTGTCTTTGTTTACATTGATTTTTATAATTAAAAATTACTTGAAGAATACGTGTACAAATGTGACGTGCGACCTAAAAGTTAGTATATAATACGGTGAATAAGTTTAAAGAAAAAACTACAGCAGAAACGAGATGCTTACGCCAAAAAATCACTGTGTTTACTTGGTGTGCCAAACTGTATAGGTTAGTTTACCAGATATAGTTTTGACACTTGTGCCAACTTAATTATATTTTATTTCAAATTATTATGTTATCGTTTATCTTATAAACATAATTATGTAATAAATGGTTTATTTGCAGTTACTTTGGATACCAAAATAAATTCAATTAAGGAAACTGTTAAAAAATTTGCTGCTTGAGAAGACCTAATTAAAACCCAGTGACATTACTGCCCAGAGACATAGTATTTGGAGGGGAGGAATTTTCAATCGTCAAATAACTCCTAGGGCGTAAATGAGGTAGTTTGGCAGCTTTTGTAGAGACAATGTTAAACCATCCGTTTTATTAGTCAGATAAAATTAATCTGACACTTAAAAAATAGTCCCAAACATAATAATTATAACTATCAAAATTATTTATTCCTACTATACTCAGTGATGCAGTGTTTTTTTTTAATTAGCCGCTCTGGTTGGATCAACTTTTTTGAGACAACGTCCAGTTAATTATTTATTCGTATGATACCTTCTTGTTGCGCTGCTCATGCTGCGTGACGTTGAGCGCGATACGCTGCGGCTTGATCCACTCGTCGTAGCGCGTGTTCCAGCCGGTGTAGTGCACGCGCAGCAAGTCGCCCGTCGCCGTCTTGTCGATCACCTTCGCCTCGTACGTCACCTGCGTTAGGAGGCAGCGATCAATCTACGTCATTTGACAACACAATGATCATTTAATTTAAACTTCTTTTTTATTTTATTTAAATTAGTTTATCAAAATAATAAGTGTTCGGTGTCAAAACATCGAACCCGAAAACATTAGTTTGCAATATCCGACGGGACGTGCTGAACGAATTTTATTACTTATTAAAAATATGTTATAATCGATTCAGTGCACTTTTGTCTACCACGTTAGTCGGGTGTATTCACACATTTCACCGACTTTTTAGTATGATTTTAACAGTATGAGAGTGAGTTAATACATAGTTGCATAATTAGCCTATAATGTTCCCACTGCTGGGACACAAGCCTCCTCTCCGTGAGAGTGTGAGAAGGGGGTGGGCTGTAATCCACCACGCGGGCCCAGTGCGGGTTCGTAGATGGCATATATTTATATTTTTTGGATGTTTTCCTTCACCGTTTTGAGAGCAGTGGCGATGAAATAATTTACACAATGTAAAGCGCCTGTCAGGGTTCGAACATACGACGTACATCTCGTCAGTCGCGGCCGATGCCACTGGGCCACCACTGCTCTCAATAATAAACATTTGTTTCATCTCAAACACACCGACATCTTGCTAAGTACCCTGACAATAAGACTTAAATAACTAAAATAAAAACAATTGTTTGCTCCGTACTTTTACCTTAGATTCGGACTGCGTAGGTCCGTAGTACACTTTCAACTTGTCTCCCACTTGAGCTTTTACGTTTGATACTCCAGATCTCGGCGTTGGTTCATTTGTTGATGGCCTGTGAGTGTAAAAAGGCAGTTGTAATACGCACAGGATCGGATCAACTCCGGATTAGATGTTGTCACAGAGTTTGATCTTCGAAATGCAGTACTTAATTTATTTATTTTCTTTTTTTCTCGTATTGTCTTGAATTACCAAATGTAAGGTTAATTACCCGTCAAACAATCGCCTACTAGAAGTACGTAAGCGCTCAACAATTTTCACGATTATATTTATTGTTGTTTCGAGAGTATTTTTCTTAAGAACAATTGCTGGTACTTACGACTTAAGTCGGGTTCATTCGGTAATTCAAGACCATGTCGCAAATTTCCAGTCTGTATAATAGGAGTTATAGATGATCCATGGATACAAAGATAATTTACTAACTGATATATCAAAACTAGGAGGTGGCCAAACCAACCCAAAGTATTAAGTTACTCACTCTGTGTTCTTCCTCTTCCGCGGTCGTTTGCTGCTGTTCGAGGCGATGGTATTGCCGCTGCTGGCCGAGTTCGCGCTCTGACTGCGACGACTTTGCATCTTCTTTATGGGGCCACATCTACAAAATATACATGTAAATACTTTATACTACCAACTATATCTAATGCATATTGCATGCAGAGAAAAAATAGAAGAAAAATAAAGGAGAAAGAGAGAGAAGTAGAAGGGAAGTCTAGATCTGGTTTCAAATTCTTTCTCTGATAGAAAGCTACACTATTGCCAAGTGCCTTAGGACATGTTTTTTAGTATAGTTGACTTTCACGAGGAAGAAGACGCGCAGAAGCTAGTGCCCAATATTTTAAGTCTATGTAGCAATTATTATTTCAGAAAAAGATAATCTGGATCTATAGAAAAAATAATTCTGAACAAAAATATGAATCGGGCCTTTGTCTTTTAGATTACTGATAATATAGTAGTTAGTGTATACCTTGAAGCCCGTCCAGAGCTGTCGCTGTCAGTTGAAGCATGCGGTCGTCGCGATGCACGCGACGTCCCCGCACTCATACCTTCACCTGGAAAAAATATGTACGTCATTGATCTATCCAACAAAAACTTTATTACACAAGTAACGCGGCTCTGTTTCGGCTTTTATTCTCATGGGGATGCAAGTAAAACTCGCAACGTGTCACAAAATCTGACCCGCATGCGTACTCGCATGCGGGTCAGATTTTGACCGTGCTCGGTCAACCTCGCACGACAGTAGTAACACTTTAATTACGTAAACTGCCCGCTCTCAATGTCGTTACTGTGGACGTGACTTGACCCAACGCCGGTTTTTGGCGAGTGAAATACCCGGTCGAGCGGTCTAGGTGGGCCAAAACATTCCGCGTCATTTCTTTAAGTTCATTACTTGGTTTTAGCCATATTGGCTATTGTTCTAGCATCTAGCTAAAGTTACCTAAACAAACACGTAACTTTTATTTCGATCCCTAAGCATATCATAAATAAAGTAGCGATAATCCGGGCGCTCGACGAGTTTCCCAGTTGAGTTTTTAAGCATGTTACAATGGCCGCAAGGAAATCCGGAGACTTATATATACTCCTTGTACAGTTCCATCTGAAACGGGTTTCTACACGTTTTTGTCTGCTCATTGCGCTATATAATCTGTTTTATCGACTCAGTATTATATTATACAGGATGTTTGGGAGATGGGTGCAAAGCCTGAAGGGCATGATATCTTAGACCAATTAGAACATAACTAAACTTGACTTAGACGAAGTCTGGAGCCGTACTATGACGTGTTAACACCATCATGATTGCGTTGCGAAAAAGAAATAGTGCTATCGGTCGTGTATAGCTCCGTCTCTCTTTCACGCTGGAACAATGATGGAATTAAAACGTCATAATACGGCCCCTGTTCCTTTTTTTTAAACTAAGGTTTTCAACAATAATAGCATTTTTTTTTTCAAATGATTGCTATTAGTGTCCAGTAAAAGTCGTTATGTTATTATTTTTTATTTATGTAATGTGTGATTACTTAAACAAAACGCACGCTTAAACCAATAGTGTCACTATCCAAAAAACTTAACTTTTCAGTAGAGCCAAAAAACGTTTTTTGTGGTGTGAATATGAATGATACTTTAGAATCCATGCACAATTTAGTTATTCTTTGATACAGAAAATATGGGTAAATATTGTATCTCAAATATGAAAACAAAAAATAATTGATTTGGTTGTATAAAATTTATATTTTTTCGTTATTTATTTTAAAGTGTCACTTTGGCTTTCATTATTTTACTTTATTTCGTCTTAGTGACACTGTGGACTTACTTTTCAATAAAAATAAATAAATAAAAAAAGCTTTAAAATTATTTTTTAATTACCAAAATGGTTTTATTTACTTTTACAGTGATAAGCTAGTTATACTTCTTATTATCACAAGGTAAAAAAAGAAACATTTTGTTCAGATACAAATTTATTTAAACGCAAACAAAAAATTGTACATTATTACTATAAAATAATCAGACTTAACTCCAGTAGGTATTTATTTCTTCTACAATAAAAAAATTAAAAAAATATCTGTTAGCTTACATTCACTAACGCAAACAAAAAGTATTCAAAAATCAACATCTTCTCCTTAGTCTATGTACTGTAAAATGTCAGTCGTATACATCCTATATCCATCATCTAAAAAACAAGCCTTAAAATAATTAAAATCTTCTAGTCAGACCTAAGTCTGTCGACTAGAATTGTAATAATCAATCAATAATATAAACCACTTATAAGTAAATCACATAGATGAATCTTAGATTCTTTATTAAGTAACATACGAAATTATATAAAAAATCAAAATCCAACAAATAACATTGTTGGGATAGAAAATTTTAGTGAAAAAAATTACAAAATACGATTGTAAAACAATTCTGCATAATACCGTGGGATTAAATTGCTGTCTATTAAGGATTTTAGGTCATTCTTTTTTCTGGTAGTTAACTCTAATTTTGTATTATTAAGTTGTTTTAACGGAAAACCCAGACGGTTTGCATTGCGTCTAGAGCGAGATTAAACTGGTTTTCAGTATAGGAGATTTTGTAAAATATTCTTATTTCTCCATGGTTTTCCTTAACAAATTTTATGACTTTAATGTCGGAAAGTCTAACTGTCCCCCCCTCCCCCCATGTATATTTTTATTAAAATGGGTGCCACATTCATAAGCTAAATTTTTTAAATCAAAAAAATCGGAATACTGCATTCCTATAACATTATAATTATTGCCTCGTTTTTTAGCTGATTTTATTAAGGTGATATACAGCTCAGGAACATAAATTGGTGATGTGAAATAATGTGGTATCTGTATGCAAAACTGACACTAAACGAAAAATGACAATATGGCGTCCAACCAATGATCTAAATAACAGAAAAACTTAGTGCAAATGTGAACTTAAACGCAAAATGTCAATATTTCAATTAAAATAATGCACTACTTACCAAAATTATGACTAGTAAACCGGTGTAATCACTAAAATGACACTTTTGCACTCAAAAATCGTAAATTTTGTTCTTGGCGACACGTACTTTTCCGTTTAAGGTCAGTGTTCCTCTGTGGACAGGGGAATATTTTGTTTAGTGACGAAGCGGACCACTGCCATCTAGCGGTTATTTTTGTTACTTTTAGACTAGTGTAAGTGCGATTACGCGTAGTTCCACGTTTCCCAACAGATGGCATTAAAAAGTCGATTTGGCAAAATTTTGGATAGTGACAGTATTGGATTAAGCGTGCGAAAATAATATCCAAGCATCTGTGGCACCAGGGAAATATTCTACGCAAAATTCAAGGTAAAACTTTTAAAAATCAAGAAAATGTTTTGTTTTAGGCATAATATAAAAATAAATAAAATAGCCTCAGTTGTTCAAACTTTTATAAAAACAAGCTTGGTTATTGCCCTTTCTTTTGAGGTATTATTTACGCAGATGTCTCATCAACTCTTGGAACTAGGCTGTACAAAGCAAATTGAGGAGGAATATTTATTTTTTAAACAGACCAAAATAATGCAACATTTTTGCTAATGCTTGCTTTCTGAAGTTGGAATCCATCACCTCAATCCATCATCAAGATTATGTTCGAACTTTTATATACACATTGACATTGATGAATTTTATACATACAATGACATGAGTATTTACTTTGTAAAGTATTATATTATTTAAATTATTGTGAATGTGAAGATTATGTGGATTATTACTTTTTTTATTTTATTTCTTAGTTAGTTTCACGATCTGGCAGCTTGAGTAATTTATGCGGCCTACCCAAATGTCCTTTCTTTGGTATTGTTCGTCGAATCGTTGTGCTCCTTAAGTTCTCAGTTGAGCGGCAAGATTACTGACAAATGCGTGCACTGACTGGACAGGTCCGCTCAATCTGTATGGTTTTTCCTCAAAAGACTGTTTCAGACACCAATCTACATGGTCTTCACATGATCTGACCATGATTATGTCTGGACTTTAAAAGAGACTGTGACCTCTGAGTTTGTTTCGGCCTTTCTTCTCAGAGTAGTCAGATAGGAAACGCCGACCTCATCTAGTTTTTAAAATATGATTGACGTGTAAAAGTGTTTGTAACAAACCTACTTACAGAAATAAAATCATTTATCACGCGGAACCTGGAGTCAACCCGAGAAGACATGACCCAAGTGGCGAGGAAGACCTGATTGTAGCTTCTGATGCAGATCCTACTACGAGCGTCAGAGTATGTAGTAGAGCGGTATGGGAGGTGTGGAATACGATGCACCGAGAAAACAAATATCCTTTCCACGGCACGGGTGTACAAGGTTTTGAAAATGAAGATCCCCACGAAGGATTCAGTTCTGTCGCTTTTTGCTAAATAGTGACATTGAAGATGCCTGGTTTTTAAAATCCATCTTGTGGACCGATGAGTCAAAATCTTCGAGAGAAGGAATCACACATTTTCGAAACCTCCATCGACGGGCCGACAAGGAGTACAAACACTGAGAACAAGAACTGGAAGAAACAAGTGTCGTTCCAAAGGAAATTTTCAGTTAACGTGTGGGCAGGAGTAATCGGCCGAACGTTGATTGGTCCCCACCCCCACCCACAATACCTAATAATTTAAATGGAGACAATTACTTGGAATCCCTCCAAAACTATCTCCCAGAGCTTCTAGACGAGGTCGAAATACCAATATTGGCAACGAGAAGACCAATGATATTTCAGCAAGATGGTTGTCCAGCGCATTGGACCCTAAACGTGAGAGAACATTTAAATAATTGTTTCCCAGAGAGCTGGATCGGCAGAGACGGGCCCATCCATTGGCCACTTCGAACACCCGATTTAACCCAGTGGATTTTTTCGTTTGGGGACGGGCCAACGAGCTCGTCTACACACACGTTGAAATTTCAACTAGAGAAGAATTAATAGCAAGAATCCAAACGGTTTTAAAAAGTCATGGAGCAGAAGATGAAATTAAAAATCACGACTACAGATGTAAGAAGCAAGCCCGCGCTTGTATAAGAAACCGCGGTCAACAGTTTGAACACGAACAATAAATTATTTTAATAAAAACGTTGTTTTATTGATCTGTTCAAAAATAAAATTTTTCATACTGAATTTGGTTTGTACATCCTAATTCCAAGAGCTGATGAGACATCTGCGTAAATAATACCTGAATAGAAAGGGCATAGCATACGAGGTGCATTCAATAAGTACCTAGCCTCATCGCCAGAGGGCGCTGTAGTTTCAAAAGAGTGTTACCACAGTGTAGCACATTCTTTTTTAATTCTTTTTTCAAATTTTCATTCCAATCCCTTCATTTGTTTTAATTTGACAACTTATGGAATCGAACGTGTCGATCGGTTTTATAAAAATGGAAAAAGCAATATCGTTCGGTGATTCGATTCCTATTTTTGGAAGGGAAAACGCGCATCGAAATCAAAGAGCGCTTGGATGCTGTGTACGGTGACTCTTCTTCATCGATGGCCACCGTCAAGAATTGGTTCAACGAGTTTGCACGTGGCCGTTCGTCGGTTTTTGATGAACCACGTCCAGGTGCACCGAAAACAGCTGCTACGGAGGAAAACATTAAAAAAATCCATGATCTCGTATTGGCAGATCGCCGATGGAAGGTTCGGGAGCTAGCTGAGACTGTAGGCATTTCAGAAGGAACAGTGCATCATATTCTTCACGAGTAACTCGGCATGAGAAAGCTGTCGGCGCGATGGGTGCCGCGTTTACTCACACCGGAAAACAAGCGCAACCGTGAGACCACATCGGAGACGTGTTTGGCGCTGTTTAAGCGGAATCCAGCGGAGTTTTTGCGTCGTTTTGTGACCGTCGGTGAAACCTGGATCCACTGGTACACACCAGAGACCAAGGAGCAATCAAAACAATGGATCCAGACCGGGGGAACGTGCTCCAAAGAAGGCGAAAACAGTAAAATCGGCCGGAAAAGTTATGGCCACCGTTTTCTGGGATTCACAAGGTGTGATCTACATCGATTACCTCGAGAAGGGTAAAACAATTACAGAGCTTTACTATGCCGATTTATTGGGCCGATTCGACGCCGAATTAAAGAAAAAACGACCCCATCTGGCGAAAAAAAAAGTGCTGTTTCACCACGACAACGCACCGGTTCACACGTCTGCCGTTGCCATGGCCAAATTGGTCGAATTACGCTACGAATTGCTGTCCCATACACCGTATTCTCCAGATTTGGCTCCTTGTGACTTCTTTCTGTTTCCTAATCTGAAAAAATCACTCGCCGGGAATAGATATGGATCAAATGAGGAGGTCATCGCCGCCACGGAGGCCTATTTTGCAGAGTTTGACAAAAACTATTTTTCGGACGGGTTAAAAAAGTTGGAGCATCGCTGGGCTAAGTGTATCGAACTAAAAGGAGACTATGTTGAAAAATAAATTGCCACTTTTCCAAAATTTTCGTTTACTTTTTGTAGGCTAAGTATTTATTGAATGACCCTCGTATATCGACCAAGCATATTTAAAAAAAGGCTTGAATAACTGAGGCAATTTTTTTTTTATTATGCCATAAACAATACGACATTTTAACTTTTTTAAAGTTTCTTAAAATTGAATATTACATAGAATGTTTCTCTGATGACACAGACGCTTGGAAATAATTTTATTTAAGTAACCACACATTACATAAATAAAAAATAATATCATAACAACTTTTACTGGATACTGGATATAAGCAATCAAAAATAAAAATGGGCATTATTGTTAAAAAATTTAGTTGAAAAAAAAGGAACAGATTTAGTTTAAGACCAGTTTAGCTTAATGTGTTCTAAATGGCCTAAAATATTACCCCCTCCAGACTTTGCACCCAAACATCATATACTGCGTCGTAATGTCAATACTGCCGAATTACATGCACCCATGCACCCATCTTCTTATCAGTCCTGTGAAACTCCGAACAAATTTATATTTCTAAGGGGTTTGTAAGATGGCGTTAGCCAACATTCAGAAACACACGTTAGAATCAGGATGACCAACATTACACCACGAATGACCACATCACGTGACCACACATTCACAATAACAAACAAAACATGTCTGCCTTCGCGTTGCTTTGCTTCGTGTTGTGATTTTTGTTCGTTTTTTCCTTTTTCTCTAAGATTTGAGAATACAACTTATCAGAATAATTTCTATGATTGTGTAACGTTGAGTCGAGCATCTGCTCATTGGGTCGTCTTAGGGGCGACCTGCTTCTCCGTTTCATCCTCACCTAATTTTACAGAGATATTTATTATTGAAGTGATTTTTGCGATATAATTATTGACTCTTCTATTGTTATTATTTCTTTATAATAACGAGACAGTGACTAAGTTTATCATGGGTAAGGGTCACAGAAAATGTGAAGTTTGCGGTATCAGGGAAGCCTTGCATACTGGAAACAAGCTGCATTTTTCCAAGTTTCCATTGGATCTAAACCGGTGAGTACCGATACGTACCTATTGCTAATGTTATTGTTCTTCGCGTACAGTATAATGACGCCTTTAGGGTGCTTTGGGGCTCCCGCGGTTCTGTAGCGCGTCTGGCATGTTTACTGAAGCTGATATTGATAGCTTTCAAGCTATCATGCGAAAGAGAACAGCATCCCTGATGCGGAGGATTCGGGGGGGCACCAACAGCATTTTAAAGGTGATTGTGAATAAGCCTGATGCTCATTCCTGGGGCACTGGACCCGTAAGCACCGCTGCAGGTCTGGTGCCGCGGGAAGCGGACATAGTTATAGGTATTTGAATTAGTTTTGTTTTGTTTTATTTTATTTTTATGTGAATTTTTACTAATATAGTTTTGGAAGTGTTACTAACAACAATATGAATCATGTGTTTGAATTAAATAAATAAATAATGTGATATTGTGCTCATAGCACTACATATTTGTATTACCTAATAGCATCATTCGAATTCGGTAATAAGACCCTCGAATCATCAATTAAGACTAGCTGAAACTTTGAATGAAGAAATGTATCATTGTGAACATTTGTGCCTACAGTAATACCTCTATTTGTCTAATCTAAATAAAATTGTAATCTAATTTAGCCTAAGTAGGTTGACTGCTAAAAAAATAAATAAATAAATACTGTGAATATGAAATAAATCTAGAATTTCATATTCCAAGTATAATAATCTATTCTAGTTAGTTGCGCTGATAGTGTAAATTGGGTGTTTTCCTAACTTTAAATCGAACTAAATAAATTCACAGTCAAACATAGTCTGAATTAACGTTTATATTTTGTATCTTCCAGCTGTCGAGAGTGGCTAAAAGCAGTTGGTAATGATGAACTGGTGCATCTACCAATACAAAAACTGCATGAACGGCGAAATGTATGTGCTAACCACTTTGCCAAAAGGATTTCAACAAAAAGGGAAATCGTCTGAAAAGACATGCAATCCCAACTTTGAATTTGATGGCCTTACCTCTCACTGACAGACAATTGGAAGAATTTCCACAACATGTGTATGGGTATTCAGCGTCAAAAGGTAACTATAATAAATTCCATAATTGATTTCTCTTAAACATAATATACTGCAGTCCTTGAAAGTTAATTAGAAAAAAAAAGTTTTAGCAGAGCTAAATTCCTATATCCCAGCCGCAAATAATTTGTGTGAAGCACTCTCAAACCATATGTGATATCATTCAAGTGTTCATAACAGCAAGACACTAATAGTTTTTTTTTTTCAGAATCTTTTCCACCAGTTTCTGATCAGAATGAAGATATCCAGGAAGTGCAATCTGGTATGTGAATCAATACTACTGGTTATTCAAATGTCTCGCTGGGTGTGGCATGTGTGTTGGATCCTCAAGTTCCCTTCAAAATGGTTGAGCTAAATGGTGCTGATCCATGCGTCATGTTCGTGAATGGGCGTCGTCAGTTGGGACTGGTTGTCGAGCTTAGCTGCCGCGGCTTATTTTTAATTTAGTTGTTTATAGTATTTATATATTATTTTTTTATTACGGGCGCTTTTAACATGCACGTCTTTCTACATTGTTCTCATATGTTTTTCAACATTTTTGATTTAAAATCCGTGGAGTTTCTTGCCCGTTCTTCTCCATAGGAACCTACCACGCTTTGGAATGGGCAACTAGCTTCATCTTTCTGACTGACTGACCCCTTGACAATTCAAAAGTGCCTGTAATTGGTTTATTTGAAATAAATGCTTTGAGTTTGAAGGTGATAATAATTTACTACACACATAACATCATCAACATAATCAGCCTATAATGTTCCCACTGCTGGGGGACACAGGCCTCCAAAATAAAATAACTTATCATATGTAATGTATCATTTCAGATCTTTTGCTTGAAACAGTGCCATCCACGAGCCAGCAATCGAGACGTATCTTGCAAGACGTATCCGGCACGTAACTTGGCAAGAGTTGTTAGATGCGTTTTTGCTTTCTTTATCTTTTTTCTAAACAGACATGTTTTAAAATGAAATATGGCAATGAACATAGATTATTGACAAACACTAAAGTGTAATTTTTTTTGTTGCACTAAGTGTACATGCGCAATCTTACTTTCAATACGCCAAAACCTTGCCAAGTTACGTGCCGGCAACTATACCACTACATTATACCTATGTGTACAAATAAATAAATTTGAATTTGGGTGATACTGTAAAGTTTGGAAGAAATCGGGCTACTCGTGCTTGTAATTTATATAAATTAATAAATGCTAAAATCATATAAATCAGTGTTTTATTTTACCATTTTTTATAATAAAATAAATTAGTTAATATCTGCATAGTGCATTCAGTGCATTTCATCGATATCGATGAATTCTAACTATCGATAAGTTTATTGATTTCTATACTATGCGTTGCGCATCCCTATCTGACAGTTCTGCCGTCAAGGTCGTGATTGTCATTGTCAGTGCTACTTAGAATTTTCATGTTGGTAGCCGTGTTTTTATTATGTGGTTGGTATGTAGAAAGTTATCAACTTCTCAAAAACTGAATGTTCTAAGTTCCGCCTCTTCTCTAGTTACATGCTCTGTGCTTCTTATACTAACAGTAATGTCAGACCCAATAAAAAATGTGACACCAAAGAGTTTCAATATTTTTTTTTTACATGTCATAACATGGCCAAGCTATCAAAAAGGGTTTTAGATTGATGTCAACTCGACATTGGTCAAAGGTGTATGCTATTTTCATCTTTAGTTTTCAAGTACCTAATTAAATGACGCTATGATATAATTATAATATTATGCTATGCAATAGTCTGCTCAGTACTGTAGCTTAAAAAGGTATTATGTGTCCTGATTTAATAACGGAATAAATTTGAAAACTGAGGAAGATATAAAAGACTGTACTTACTCTTTGAAGACAAGGGCCGTCTTTTAGGCGTCCTCTTGTCGTGTCCTTCTGTCCTGACGGGCGTGGCGGTGCGTCCTTTGGACTGCGACCGAGGCTTCACCACCACTTTCTCTTTTTCCTCACTCGTGCTGGTCGACGCTGAGCTTTTATCTTTTTCTTTCTCCTTCTCTTTTTCCTTCTCTTTTTCTTTTACTTTCTCTTCTTTTTCCTTTTCTTTTAATTTCTCTTCTTTCTCCTTTTCTTTTAATTTGTCTTCTTTCTCCTTCTCTTTTAATTTTTCTTCTTTCTCCTTTTCTTTTAATTTCTCTTCTTTTTCCTTTTCTTTTAATTTTTCTTCTTTCTCCTTTTCTTTTAATTTCTCTTCTTTTTCCTTTTCTATTTGTTTCTCTCTCTCTTTTTCCTTCTCCCGTTCTTTTTCCTTTTCTCGTTCTTTCTCCTTGTCCACTCTGTTAATTTGATGAAATTATAAATTAGGGAAGGGGTCACAAGTTGTAGAGTGAAATGATGATATTGATGATAATAATCTGCGTTCACAATTCTGCATCCAATTTGTGTGATTACGGAAAAATTACTTTAAAAAGGCACAAATAACGTTTATTTTCCGTTTAACTTCAATAATATTGTCATTGTCTGTAGTAGTCATGCGGAATTCAACTTTAATTACACTGACGTAAAGTAAATTTTGTCAAGTTTAAATGTCAATTTAAAACAAGAATTTGAATAGGTTTTACATACTTGGGAGCAGTGACAATAAGCGGTTGGTTGTCGGCACTATCCTCTCCGTCGCTGGCCTTCTCCTTAATTTTCTCTAGTTTCTCCATCTTCTCGTCTTTTTCACTTTTCTCACTCTTGTCAGTCTCACTTTTGTCAGAATCTTTGTCTTTGCCCCGCTGCAGCTGAAATAAGGTTCAGTACAATAAGGGAGCGTAAGAGCTCATGTGCCATTTACATAAGTTTGTATTAGGACCAGCGCACATTTGGCGAAGTAGAATTTTAGTGTTTGTTAGGAGATCGTGTCGAAATGTCGTGATGACACAGTAGTGAAGATCTCGCCTCCCATGCACGAGGTTGTGGGTTCGAAGCCGGGCAAGTACCAATGTGACTTTTTAATTCATATGTAGGTTCTGAGTTTATTTTGGACATTATTGACATTGGTGAAGGAAAAACAAAGTGAGGGAAACCTGGACTTATACATTATGTAACATAATTAACGCAAGACCTCATACACCCCAATTAGAGTATTGAGCTAAAAGCATAATAAAACGACCAAAAATTTTTTGAAAGCTAACTTTTATTATTAAGTAAATCGTGTTGACCCTAGCATTCATTTATGCATTTAAAATTGAGTCTTATTGCCTTCAAATAAGATTTAATTTTCTTTGGCCCAATCGGCTGTCAATATTGCAAAAAAATATACCTATATTAATAGTTACTGAAATCGATTCGGTAGTCAATTATGAGCAAACTTCTGATAAATGATAAATGATAAATGATTTTATTTCTGTAAGTAGGTTTGAACAAACACTTTTACACGTCAATCATATTTTTTTTTAAACTAGATGGGGTCGGCGTTTCCTATCTGACTACTCTGAGAAGAAAGGCCGAAACAAACTCAGAGGTCACAGTCTCTTTTAAAGTCCAGACAAAATCTTGGTCAGGTCATGTGAAAGCTATGTAGATCGGTGTCTGCAATGGTCTTTTGAGGAAAGAACCACACAGATTGAGTGGACCTGTCCAGTCAGTGCACGCAATTGTCAGTAATCGTGCAGCTCAACTTAGACTCAAGGAGCTCAACGATTCGACGAACAATACCAAAGAAAGGACATTTGAGTAGGCCGCATAAATTACTCAAACTGCCAGATCATGATTACGTTGAGAAAAATACAAAAATAAATATAAATAAATCAATGACCGACATAGTGCTCACATTCACAATAATTAGAATAATATTATAATAATCTTTGAGGACCATGTAGATTTGTGTCTGAAATGGTCTTTTGAGGAAAGAACCACACAGATTGAGTGGACCTGTCCAGTCAGTGCACGCATTTGTCAGTAACCGTGCAGCTCAACTCAGAACTTAAGGAGCTCAACGATTCGACGAACAATACCAAAGAAAGGACATTTGGGTAGGCCGCATCAGCTACTCAAACTGCCAGAACATGATTAAAACTGCAACAAAAACACACATAGTCCTCACATTCACAATAATTTAAAATAATATAATACTTTAAATAGTAAATATTAGTGTCATTGTATATGTAAATAAGTATAGATACTTATAGCAAAGATTATAAGTAGAAATAGTTAGCGAAATAAAATAAATTAACATTGCCTGTGCTTTATTGGAGCAACTCAATCCCAAGCCTTTTTGTCCTCAATATAGTCTTTGACAGTATAATAGGCATTCTGGCATATTCTTTCAGGACTTGCGTTTATTATGTCACACATTGTAGTTAATATAAATCTGAAATGGAGGAAACCCGTCTTAAGCAAGCGTGGTGATTAATGCTCAAGAAGAAGACAGAAATGAACCTAACAGACAGTGCAGTGGGACGTTAAAAGGCAGGTATTTATTATACGTCACGGGTACCTGTGCAGCAGGTGGAGTGGGCGTGGAGCAGCTGGCGGGCGGCTGGCGGTCGCGGTCGCGGATGAGCGAGCGACCCGCCGGCGGCGTGCGCGCGCCGCGCGGGTGCGCCACCAGCGTCACGCCCAGCTTGCGGTAGAAGTCCTCGTAGCTGTGCAGGAACCTGACAACGCACTATTATTAAGTCTCGATAAAGGGCCGCAGAAAATCTAAACACTAATTCGTAAAAAACATTTTTTGTGTATGTTGTGTGGAACCTGTACCCAGGCACACAACAATCAGACATAATGTTTTTTTTTCTTTCTTTCTATAAAAGTGACACTATACAAGAAAACATACACCTCACGTCGTTATGGCACATTTTCAATCCTGTAGGCGTTTAGAGAGCTGTCTGTTGTAACTCACGCATGACTTTCAAAAGGCGCCAATTCTAGCCTAGTTGAAATGTGACTACACAACTAGCTAGCTTCAGTACTTACTTCTTATAAGCCTGTTTACAGAGGTTAGTGATGCTTGTGGTGACCGGGTGGAAGCCCATCTTGTCAGCAATGGCCTTCCACTGGTTTTGGTTTGTCACTCTGTTGTAGCCACCCACTTTCTCCACAACCTGATATAAATGATAAATGATTTTATTTCTGTAAGTAGGCTTCTACAAACACTTTTAGACATCAATCATATTTTAAAAACTAGATGAGGTCGGCGTTTCCAATCTGACTACTCTGAGAAGAAAGGCCGAAACTAACTCAGGGGTAACAGTCTATTTTAAAGTCCAGACAAAATTTTGGTCAGATCATGTGAAGACCATGTAAATTGGTGTCTGAAATGGTCTTTTGAGGAAAAACCTGTGGACCTATCCAGTTGGTGCACGCATGTGTCATTAATTGTGCAGCTCAACTCAGGACTTAAGGAGCTCAACGATTCGACGAATAATACCAAAGAAAGGTCATTTGGGTAGGCCGCATGTCGTTGCCGCGGTCTCAACCCATCTCTTGCGATCATTCGAGAAAGCGGTCTTGTGAGCCGCTGTGCTCCAAAAAATAATACTACAAGCTCGTGGCTCGCCTATCAATCAGGTTCTTATCAATTTAAATAAAAACATAATGATGTATTTTGTTAACACACTGTTTTTCTTTCTTTATTTATTTTTATCATATTCTTTTTAATTCCTAATGAGTCCGTAGGTGTGTCCGTGGCATCACAGCGGGCCCTATCAGAACACCAGCGTCGCGGTATTTATTTAATAAATATCGCAGCATTATGCTGACCTTTGGTCTTGCACGAGTCTGATTCTCCATATTTTGTTAGTATTTAATGTTTCTTTGTTATTGTTTGAATTTCATGCGTGTGCGTATCCCAGATAAAATATTTTATTTCTTTCTAATTTACATCGCTAGGGAATCGTAGAAACTTATATAATAATTAAATTACATGACATAACTTACTTTGAACAGTCTGTACAAGTCTATATCCTTGTTGGCGATGGTGGGGTTCCTGTTGAGAGGGGTCCCGCGTTCGTCCATGAACTTGTACAGCTGTGCCACGAAGTGGTCCTTCTCCTCGCGCGGCTCGTCATCTGAACTCTGAGAAAGAATGGTAATAATGGTTTAATTAGTAAGGAGTGAAGTGGTGAGTTGAAATCCGGGCGAATACCAATGTGACTTGTTCAATTTATTTGTACTTGGTAAATTTATCTTAGACATCGCTGATATCGGTGAAGGAAAACTTCGTGAGAGAACCTGGACTTGAAATTAACATAACTCAAAAGAGAAAAAGCCAAAGAACACGAGAAAAAGACACTATCTTTCCACTCCGTCATAGTTGCGTATATATTAATAATCTAGTGATATTTATTTTAGAAGTATGTATTTATGTGTTTGTATTTTTGTATGTATGCATGTATATTTTAATATTATTTGTTTTATTTTATTAAGTGAATTGTTTTTGATTTTAATTATGTATTTTATTTTCTCTTTTACTCTTACACACATTGTCTACATCTCTAAATCTACTACCCTATCGAAGGTATGCTGGAAGAGATTTCATTAGAAATAAGCATCACCTTTGTACCTATTTTTCTGTGTCTTGTTTATATAGGTGTGTACATAAACGGTTATATAAATAAATAAAAAATAGTTTGAAATCGCCAGTCCACCTTGAGCAAGCGTGGTGATTAATGCTCACACCTTCTCTGCGTGAGAAGACGATTTTGCCCTGCAGACAGTTATAGGCTGGTATTATCTGGAGGAGGAGTATAGTGTGGAGGTCATGTAGTGAATACGTTACGCTGTTGTATGTGCCAGGTGTTGAATGATTTGGTATCTATCATATCTCTTTGTCAACTGCACGTCGGCGTGGGTAGTTCATTTATTTTGAATTAAGAATTTTTATTTCCTCCTTTATTTCGAAGGTTAAAAGGGAGTTGCGCTTTAAGCTTCGCTGAGGCACTGTTAATTCAACAAACCTAGTTTATTTTTTTATCTTGGGGGTACAGAAGAATAAGAACAACGATTTTAGGGTTTCTAAAAAACCCAAGTATATTTATATTATAAATTAAAGTAGCTTTTCATGTCTATTAGTGTGATCGCATTGTTTTTAAACTTCGCTACGGATTTGGTCTCGGTTTTCACCTTAATTTAGAGAATTTTGTTCCGAAGTTTAATAATAATATTTTATGTGCTTATTACATTAATATTAAACTAACATATATTATTATAATAAAGAAATCTCGGTGTTTTGACAAGTCATAAAAACCGTGCAACGCAGGGGCGGGTGCTAGAAATTAATAAACAAAAGTTCCCATTTCCAGGTTACATACGTCATCGGAGGTATTCCTAGGTTCATTGAAGAGGGCATCCCTGTCCCAATGCGGCGGCAGCACGGCGTTGTTGAGGTACTGAAGTGCGGCGTCCACGCCGGCCCATTCGAGAGGCGCACTGCCCTTGCGGAACTCCCGCGCTTCCTTCTTAGGAACCGTGTAGCTGTTGGCAACATTTTACAGGTTTAGTTTTTCAATAGACTAGTTGACAGTAAGAACAATACCTTAATAATTAATAATTTTGTATTGTACAATGGCTGGGAGCTAAAAACGTTAAAAAGCAACTTCATTTTGTAATTTTTTTAAGATTAAGTAATTCGAGAAACAATTGCGTAAAAATAAAGCAACTGATCACGTGACATTGGTGACATCGAACGTGAATCAGAGCGCTACACGTAAATTTTTGCAGACGACTGTATTTAAAATTGTAAAAAAAAACTTTATGCGTCCGACTTATAGTTTTTGTCGCATTAACAATAGCCGCCATGACAGAATGCTCCGTTTTAACAATCAAAATTTATAAAAAAATGAAAAGTTTGTTCTGGTAATGTTAATATTTCGCTGAAATATTCTTATTTGGAGATAAAAAGGAACATTACAATTGGTTTCTCAAAAACTGTCAACTAGCCTATTAAATGATAAATGATTTTATTTCTGTAAGTAGATTTGAACAAACACTTTCAATCGTATTTAAAAAATTAGATGAGGTCGGCATTTCCTATCTGACTACTCTGAGAAGAAAGGCCGAAACAAACTCAGAGGTCACAGTCTCTTTTAAAGTCCAGACAAAATCTTGGTCAGATCATGTGAAGGCTATGTAGATCGGTGTCTGAAATGGTCTTTTGAGGAAAGAACCACACAGATTGAGTGGACCTGTCCAGTCAGTGCACGCAATTGTCAGCAATCGTGCAGCTCAACTTAAACTTAAGGAGCTCAACGATTCGACGAACAATACCAAAGAAAGGACATTTGAGCAGGCCGCATAAATTACTCAAACTGCCAGATCATGATTAAACTAACTGAGAAAAATACAAAAAAAAAAGCAATGACCGACATAGTTCTCACATTCACAATAATTAGAAGAATTTTATAATAATCTTTGAGGACCATGTAGATTTGTGTCTGAAATGGTCTTTTGAGGAAAGAACCACACAGATTGAGTGGACCTGTCCAGTCAGTGCACGCATTTGTCAGTAACCATGCAGCTCAACTCAGAACTTAAGGAGCTCAACGATTCGACGAACAATACCAAAGAAAGGACATTTGGGTAGGCCGTATCAACTACTCAAACTGCCAGAACATTATTTAAACTGGAACAAAAACACACATAGTCCTCTTACATTCACAATAATTAAAAGTAATATAATACTTTATACAGTAAATATTAGTGTCATTGTATATGTAAAAACAAGTATAGATACTTATAGCAAAGTAAAAATAGTTGGCAAAATAAAATAAATTAAGATTGCCTGTGCTTTATTGGAGCTACTCAATGCCAAGCCTTTTTGTCCTCAATATAGTCTTTGACAGTATAATAGGCATTCTGGCATAGTTTCCTCTTTATAAAAGATTTGAATTTGAATTTATTAAGGCTTATTGTGAAGAATAGCTAAAAATACTCAAAGGATTCTAGAACCCGACTTCGATGAAAACTAAAACGGTTACACGCCTTATTTTCTTTACGTAATTTCTCTAGAAGAGTCGCTACACTGTGAAGTTTGATTCTGAATTTCAAAATGCCACAAAAAAGGTCTCAACAAACAAAAGTCCCCCATAGACAAAACTTGATAACCAATAACACCTACTTACTAAGATGTCGTGATGGTCCAGTGGTTAAGGCCTCGCCTCTCATGCACGAAGTTGACTTTTTCAATTCATAAGTACTTGCAGAGTTTATCTTGGAAATTACAGACATCGGTGAAGGAAAACATCGTGAGGAAACCTGGACTTAAAGTTAATATAAGTCTGAAATCGGAAACCCGTCTTTTGCAAGCGTGGTGATCAATGCTCGTGCCATCTCTGTATGACAAGAGGTCGTTGCCCTGCACCGGGACAATAATAGACTACATAGCGGTGTACGAACTCCTCTGTATTTACAGATCTCTGAGGCGAGCTATCACTAACGTGGCAGCCTGTTAAGAGGTCTCGACACATTGTCACATATTGTCACATATGACGGGAGCTTGCCAAGAGGCCCCGACGTGGGCTCGTCGTGTTTGTAAAATGTATGGTGGAAAATATAAGTTCAAACCCTCAAGGGAAGCCTGATCCATAACCTGACCCACCCTGACCACAGCTCGTATAATTATAAGCAAAACTTGATAGCCAATAATACTAACTATCTGCCATCTTTGAAGGAGCGCACGAGGTAGTCCTCCTTGACCTTGATCTGCGCGGTGGGCGCGACCACGAGCGCGGGGAAGGCGGGCTGGTGCGGGCGCCGGCGCTCCGCCCCGCCCCCCGCCTCCACCAGCACCACGCGCCCCACGTGCGGCTCCACGTCGGCCTTCACGCGCCGCCCCGAGCCCGAGCTTTCACTCTCATCAGACCTTACCAAACAAATTGATTACGAAAATAATACAATTACCCCTAACCAATAAGATCGTTCGCGCGAATAAGCGATCGTCGCGTTCTTTTATATAAATATGACAATGTCGCGCGATCCATCAAGTCGCCTACGTTCGTCAAAATTCATACAAAAGATCACGTCGCGATCGAGTACTCGCGCGACGATAGCTTTTGGTTAGGACGCGGGATACCCAAAAAGATCGTTCGCGCTAATACGCGTTCGTCGCATTCATATGTCATTAATTTGTTCGGAAAACCGGAAAGCCCTCTCAACCACACATTCGTGTTCGCCGAACAAAACGAACGCGACGATTGCATAATCGCGCGACGATCACGTTGGGTAGGACGCGGCCTTAAAAATGAGCATGAAAGGTGATGATTTTATATGAAAGATGAAGTCTGAAAAGGGTGCCGGTGACCGAGAAAAACAGTATCACGCCCAAAGTACACGACGGGGTAGGCAGATATGTACTAACAGTATCTTCATTAACATTTAGCCAGTTGTGTTCAACTCCTATATAATAGGGGCAAGGGCCAACATTTCGACAAAGAAGTGGTTTGAACATCGGTTTTCATTTATGAGCGTGTGAGACAAGAAATGAGGGATGCGTTGAAAGCCAACTTTTGAGTATGAATGTGTAGAATTTAAATCTACTCAAAACTTTTGTCATTAGAATAGAAGACCAAAGAAACAATGGGCTGTATAAAATATGATAGGGGGCGAATACCGATAGTAGATGATGGTTGATTGAGTTTTATGGAAGAAGACAAGTTCTGAAAATCTATATTTTGTTTCTCTCTTCTAAAGTTGCTTTTGGTGTATGTCTGTATGATTGCAGTTTTCACCATAATTTAGAGAACTTATTCCGGAAGGTTTATGCATATAGCATCAGCCTTTAGTGTTTCCACTGCTGGGACACAGGCCTCCACTCTTCGAGAGTGAGTGGGCTGTAGTCTACCACGCGGGCCCAGGGCGGGTTGTTAGATGTGACATGTCTTCGAATGTTTGGTCCTAGGACATGCCGGTTTCCTCACGATGTTTTCCCTCACCGTTTTGAGAGCAGAGGTGATGAAATTATTTACACAAAGTAAACCGCCTGTCTGGGTTCGAACCCACGACCTACAGCTCGTAAGTCGGGGCCGTTACCACTGCGCCACCACTGCTCTCCGTCATGCGTATAAATCATTAATATGAAGCTTACATACAATCAAGAAAACTCGATGTTTTGTCAAGCCGTAAAAGCCGTGCGAACCAGAGGCGAGCCGATAGTCCAAAATAAATTGAGATCAGGGCAGGGGGGGGGATGATGATGATGATGATGATAATGATGATTGGAAAAACGAAGCATAGGGCATTTCCCGGTTGGTTGTGATGCCATTGCAACTATCAATAACTTTAGAAGTTCTTATAAAATAATAAGAACTGTGTATGTATCTGTGAATGTTATTTAATGTAGTCAGTTAGATAGATGGATTTAGAACATACTGTGCTCTTCCGCGCCTCCCTCTCCGTCCCGCGATGACAGGTGTAGAGAAGTGTTCCGGATGCGTCAGAGGTAGCTGGTCCAAAGTCTCACTCTCGTTGAAATGCCGCCCACTCTTGAGACACAACGCCGACCGTCGCAGCGTTGTTATATCTCCGTCGTCAAATACTAAAAGGAAAAAAATATTAAATAGACTAAGGGCTGATTTTTTTGTTGTCACATAGCTGTTATCTGAAGAATAAATATTTATGGAGGTTTGAAATAATTTATATACAAAATCCGTCAATCTGCAATTTTTTGAGTCACGTAGTAAAACCAGAAAGCCTTAATAAAAATCGACCCACAGACCAATTAAGTCAACACACTTTTCTAGAATATAATTTATATTACAAGCTTTCTCTGTGGGTTTCTTGAAACAGTTTATCAACTATTTAAATGAACTCTGTTGCCCGGGGATATGTTGGATGAAATTAGATCATGGGCTACTGCAGGTGTTATTAGGTGGATTCAAGTTTCTTTTGGTTTTTTGCATATTGCAGCTCTATTTAACGTCGTATGTTGATCAAAAATTTTCATATGATATATTCTTAGGTGGAACAAATTTATTGCTATGAAATTGATGATTATTATTCAGTAAATATATCATTCCTACAGTCGCTAATCGCATTTTGATCAACATACGACGTAAAACAGCTGCAAAATGCAAAAAAAAACTAAAGAAAAATTTAATTTGCCCGGCTGCAACTGAGGATCCACCCTAAAAAAGATTACCAATAATAAACTAATCAGTTATTACAACTAGATCAACACACCAACATTTAATGGCCAAAGAATCAGCATTGACATACAAAATGACAATGCTGCCAGCCTTTTGGGCACTTTTCCTGTTGGCCTTATTTTGATGCCCTATGATTTGTTCCCCTCCCCTGTTATATATACTTAGGGCTAATTTTTCAATAGTCAGATAACTTTTATCTGAGGAATAAATATTACAGTTTGACAGCTTTTGTATAGAATATATGTCAAACTGTCAGATTTATTCTTCATAACTTTTATCTGAAGAATAAATCTGACAGTTTGACATATGTTCTATACAAAAGCTGTCAAACTGTAATATTTATTCCTCAGATATAAGTTATCTGACTATTGAAAAATCAGCCCTTATACATATTATTATTATTTTAAGACAGTTAATTTTTAAATGATGTAAATATTGGTGCCGATTCTGTTGTACACCGAACTAAACTAACTAAACTATCACAAAAATTCCTTACTTTTGGCTATGAGAATCTTAAAGCTATTCTGCAAAATAAAATCTCTAAATTTAAAATTAATTTTGACACACCTAAAATCAAATTTGGCAATTGCGACTCCACATGGTACTTGTTTGCCATACCACGTGATTTTTTTTGAGCCGGAGACGCGCATTATGTGCAGCCTCGACATGTTTTGTATGGAATTTTTCACTTTTTGTATGCAAAATATAAAAAATGATTACTAACACGTTGACTTTTAAAGGTGTAGGGGTTTTATAATTGGGGTCGAATTTTTCATTATTTTTGCGATAGTACACACCGTTTTCGAGATATGAGCAATAGAAAAGAAAAAAAGATACAGTACTGTTTTTGCATCTGAAGTCAAGGTGCTGGTGTGAATTTTAGTTCATGTCAACTACAATCAAAATCAATTACAATCAAAATTTTAGGTGAAAAACGTAAAATTCAGAATGGTTATATTGCTATTTTCACTAAATTACAATCTCAGTAGCATCTTAGTGCTGTCAAACTAAAATATAGTTAAGTTGTGTCACTTTAGTCAATTTCAGAATGGGAAATCGTCGTTTGACAGGAATAAACTAAATTTTGGTGATTTTTAGTCTAGTTTAGAGAATTATGACAAGAGAATCGGCACCATTATTTTGGAAATTGAAACAAAATAGTCATTCAATTCCCCTTTTTGAAACAGTGAATTCTGAAATGAATGTGACATACCAACAGTATACTGGCTACAATCTTGTATCTTTGTGATAACAGCTTCCATAGGGTCCTTCTTAGGGTCTTGCTTCACCTCCACTATGTTCCCAACTCGCAGGGTGCCTTTAATCACATCATCATTTACTGTGATAGAGCCACCTCCTGCTTTTAATGTCACCTAGAATCAAAATGAATACATTAAGAACACAAAAAAAACGCTTTCTTCCCATGGGGGTAAGCAGAAAGAACATGATGCCTGCTGCTACAGTCTTTACATACTCCTTTTTCTTTATTTAAGTAAAATTATGAAATGTAAAATAGGAATTAGAGTACAAAGGTAAATTACACTGATTGAGTGTCAAGTTATACTGCTAGATACTTTTTTTAAATCTTTGTGATTCAAAATAATACCAATAAGTTTCTTCAATTCCAAAATTAAATTTTTAATAAGAATTATGTACTTTATGCACAGTGTTTACCTCGGGTTAAAGACTTATTTAGTCCCTCGAACTATTGGCGCCCTTGCTACGTTCGAACGTCACACCCCCTCTCGTGGCTAAATAAGTTACTTTCACCCCTAGGGTAACAATTTACTATTACGGACCGGATTTTTCATAGTAACAATTTTTTTTTTGGTAGAATATACATACCCTTATTAGTATATTTTTGAAAACCCCAATCCTAGTAAAACCATTGGTGCCGAGAATAAAGTCACAGGGAAGTTCATGTGGCGGGACTAAATTGGTTTCCAAACAATAAGGACAAGGTCAATGATATCTTGGAGGTCAACGTCAACACCCCAAAAGTCAAGGTCAAACCAAAATGTGTTCAAATCTGGGAATATTACCTTACCTTATAACAAGCTCAAGAGGTAAAGGACATTTTCAATTCTGTTTGTAGGGTTTAAAGGAATCTAACATGAAGGAGATGACGGGGGCTTGTTAGCTCGCTTACTTGAGCCCCTACCATCCCCACCAAACCTAACCTGTCCATGTCAGGGTGCCCCAAGTCCCGAGCTCACTCTTGTTTCCTAAGTTTTCATTGCGTTTTTAGTTACTTTTCGTTGAGATGTGTTATTATGGTGTGTATTACACACACCAAAATAACATTTTATATACAAAAATAAATAGGTGGTTGACATAAAAAAATAACAACTGATAAATGTTATGCACCACTTACATTTGATTACATATTGTTACCAACAATCTTATAAGAGTAAAAATTAAACTTCATTATTTTTCATTTAATTAATTATATGTTTTGTTTAATAATTGAGTTCATTAAGGTAGCACCTATTTAAAATGAAATAAAGTTAAAAAGTTACTATATTTATACAAAACACCACCAAAATCTGCGGGCACTTTGTCTGAACGTGAAATAGAACAACCTAGAAGTGAAGTTCGTACATTTTCTGTGGTAAAAAGTCAATTTTATTACGTAAATGAGTAGAATTTTCCGAAACTTGACTTTTTTTCTTGAAAACTAGTTGGTCCATAAAGCACAGTGGATCCAGAATAAATATTAAATAGCTGATGGTCTGTTACTGTATAAATCACAGGAAGCCTATTCCCAAGAGGGGTATAGGGTTCCTGTGACTTCCTCCAACTGTTTCCATTTTCTCCCATTTTTTGCTTGCCATCAAGTTTTTCCATGGTTACTTTTTGTCTATCAAGGTTTATTTTATCATATGGTTTGACATTTCCTTACCTTACACTTAATATTTCTTACAACTTTCTTTATCTTAGCTTCACAGAATGCGCCTTTATACTTTGCACTAACATCTGTACCCACTGGCAAGAACGGTGGGTCATCACCCTGCTACAAAATTAAAATCACATTAGTAAACCTATTAAAAACCCATTATTAACAATAACTGTTTTGTATTTGATGACTTACCATTTTATAGGATGCGTTTTTGGTTTAATATCTGCCAATTCTGGAACAAAGCTTAAACATAATTCCCCCAAACAATTATTGAGGGAATTATGTTACATACATTAAAAAAAAGTTGGCTTTAGCAAAATAATAGGATGTGTCTGAGTTTATTTATTCTTAATATTACCTTCTACCGCTTAATCAGTATGTGTTGGAATGCTAGATTAATATGTGCCACAGTAGGGTCGGTGTCGTTGTACAATATGAATTCCATGAAAAATAGATGAATACAAATCAATCTTTTCGTTTAGGTATATTCAGCAGCTGTTACTTATGGAATTTACTTTGGAATTGAACTCTACTTGAAATATATTATACATATGAATTGACATTCCGAATGGTCCAAATAATCACAACAAGCAGTGACAACAAGCGTTGGATGAAAAAAGAAAGTAGATTGCGCGCCAAACAGCAGAAGATATTATGGTCCCTGTACCTTTCAAATGGAAAAGTTTATGTAAAACTCCTTACCGTGAGTATTCAACAACACATTTAAATGTCACATAAGTAAAAGATGTTAAGAATTAGTAAAAATGCACTTGATATTCAACATCCATCTTTCTTCTTTCTCCTGTCGTGTTTTACTTTACTTACTGTCCTTACTGACAAATATGTGACATTAGTAGCTTAGTATTGCCAGACATGCAAAGCTACAAACGCTCAATCGATTAGGCGTGCAAGAATTTACTTTTTTTAAGGTTGGTGACACTTTTTCAACTAAATACTGGTTATCTGTTTGCATTCACTTATCTGTGGCAACAGGAATGACACAAATGAACATTGAACACGTCAAACAAAAATAGTTTAGTTTTGTGTTTTACGAAGATACGAAATGATGTTTTGAAAATGTATTTATTGACAGTCTCGCGATTTTGGAGTGCGTAGAAATTTCTCTGGTTAATTCGTATGAAAAATTTTGTGCATCGGCGAAACGAATTAGTACCAAAATGAAGGCTTTACTAGCAACTGTGATCAGTCTTGGACTTACGACTGTGGTTATCGGCAATGCCTATTACCAGAAGAAACAGTTTTATCCTTCGATAGTTTATCTAACGAATTCCAATCCTAGCATGGCTGTAAGTAATATATCCTTCACATAACAAATTGTAGCCAAAAGTTTAACGATGCACGGGCGCACCGCCATTGTATTTGATTTAACAATTTAATATAACATTATAATAATGAAAATCTTAATTAACGTACAAGATAACCTTCTAGTGTCTTTATTCTTTACTAACAACGAACTTGAACTTGCAGGTAATGTATTTGCAAGCTTTTATACTAGTTTTACTAGTAGGCAAACTGTTGAGGAAGATATTCTTTGGGCAGCTTCGTCCAGCGGAATTTGAGGTAAATGAATCAGCTTCCTGCCCCTCTTTTCACATGTAGTTACAAAAAGGCAATACTTACTAAATACATTGTTTTTATTTCAGCATTTGATAGAAAGATCTTGGTATGCCATAACAGAGACCTGTTTGGCATTTACTGTATTCAGAGATGATTTTAATCCAAAGTTTATTGCGCTGTTCACGCTCCTGTTGTTCCTCAAAGCATTCCATTGGCTCGCTGAAGACAGAGTAGACTATGTAAGTAATGGTTTCTATTAATAATCTGAGACAAAGACTCTAATTATAATAAGTAATTAAAGGACATCTAACTTCAGACTCCCTATGTGATGCCAGAAACATTATGAAATTGTTCAATTGACAAATTGTATTGTCTTATTAGATTTTCCAATTTTTGTTGAAACTTTGAATATTATAAATGCAAATTTCTCTGAATAATATGCAATACACTATCGATGCAGGATGATCTGAGGTTAATTTTCCACAGACACTACAGGGTTACTGGTAACTCAACGTATTCCTTGCACAACGTCATAGTAGGGTTAAAATGCAACAAATAAAGCCACCAAATGTTCTACCGATGTTCAGTAGTTTTTGAGTTAGTTACATTTTCAGTATTTTTATGAAAAATCCCAGAATATATAATTTGTAGCCAATTTAAAAATGATTTACAGCGCGACTGTACTGAAATTTAACTTAATATCATAGTTGATGCCGTAGCAGATCTTTGTTCATAGTTAAAAGTAAAAAAATGCCAGAAACCTTGGCAAATATCACTAAACAAACATTATTTTTTTTGTGATTTTTGCTGTTACTTCATACAAAATGTTGTATAGTGAACAAAAAAAATTATAAAAAAAAAAATTGGCTTAAGTATTTTGTTGCATTTTGAACCTTTTTTTTTTTTTTTTTTTTTTTGTGGTTGGGAAATCGTCAATAATCATAACTTCTCCCGCTCTGGGCAGAGCAGGAGGGCGTGTCAGACTCTTACTGACTAAAACCCACCCGTGTTCCTTCAGTTGCCTCTGCCAGGGGCCACGGTAACCCTCTTGGACTTTTCCGCAACCCCAGCAGGCATCGGTCCTAGCAAACCCCATCATTGGTGCTGACATCTCTTTGAGGCGCGCGTGGAACACAACGCGCCGTCGACCCGGGCCTGGTCCTTATCGAACGGCGAGCTGCCCATTGCTCGCCGTTCGCAAGCCCGCGCCTACGGTGGCCCGGAATCGGCCTGCGATTCCCGACGCCCAGGGCGTCTCCTGCGGCGGCTAGGGGCGTGAGGGCGCAAATTTTGCCTCTCCCTCACGCGTCCCGCCTCCTCCTTCGCGAACATTACTGCTTCGCAGAAGGAGGTGACGGCTTCCCAAACCCTCTCGCTCCGTACCATGGCCTGGACCAAGGCCGGACGCGAGAGATCGCCACCGCCAATCGCCTCCACGAGGACACGGCGGTGCTCCGCCCAAGCCGGGCAGACCTCCACCGTATGCTCCACCGTGTCCTCCGGGCGATCCACACAATGGTGACACCCGGGCGTTTCCTCCCGCCTTATCCGGAACAGGAACCTCCCAAAACAACCGTGTCCGGTGAGGACCTGCGTCAGGCGAAAGGTGAGGACGCCGTGGCGCCTCTCTAGCCACTCCTCAAAGAGGGGACTTATCGCCGCAATTATGGCGTGCCCAGCGCTGGGTTGCGACAATCGCACTCTCCATGCCGCCCTGAGATCCCGCCGGAGCTCTGTCCGCTGTACCGTGATTTCTCGCGTGCATTTTAACCCTACTATGACGTCTTGCAAGGAATACTTCGAGTTACCAGTAACCCTGTATAATCTCAACTATGTATTACAAAATAATTGTTATGCAGAACAGTATCAATCATTCTATCTAAAAATCATGATTATGTTTATCAATTGCATAACCAACAACAGTAAGTGTATAAAATGTTTTATGTGGGCACAGAAGTGAGTAATCTTCGCTTCTATATCTTTTGTAAATCAAATTAACCAAAAAATATTTACACTCGTCTAAATAACCTGTAACTTCACAATAAGTTTGAATTACTGCTAAAGTGTTACTTAAATACATGTTTGGTGGGAATAATTACTTTCTTGACAATGATTGAAATGTTATTACATAGATAGAAAGTCTTTCAAAGTTGAAAAATGTACATACTGATTGAAACAACAAATGGACAAACCTTTATTAAACACACATTCAATCTGAACAGGCATCAAAGTGATAACAAGAAAACTTTGATTATGTCATGAAATCTGTCAGATTTGAATAAATACTAATATACTACCCCCTTATTAATAAACGTGGAGTAAAGTTACCACCAGTATAATATACCTTTTATGAGTAAAAGGTACACACCCATACATTTTACTCCAGGTTTGTGTTTGTATAAGAGGGCTGGATAATGGGCCTAATACACCAAAGGATTGTGCTCATTGTCTTTGGACAAATGTGGTCCAAATAACCATCACTAATGAGACCTATGTCACTGAATAGTCTATTAAATCAGGAGTAATTCTTAATAGGAGATCCATGAATAACAAATCTGTCTGTAAAAAATCAACCGAGTTAAATAAAAAACAATACAAAGTGAAAAAAACTGACTTCGGAAGTCTTTTGTTTTTTCGTTGTTTGCCACCAACTTCCAAAGTCAGTTTTTTTCACTTTGTAGTGTTTTTTTGGAAGCTGGTGAATTTTTTTGTGAATATGTTTTTATTTTTCTTTTTAGTGGTGGTACCTACCCCAAACAAAGTTGTATACCACTACTAGCAATGTAAATAACAGTGACAGGAAGTTATTACATTATCATCAACATACACAAAGTAAAAAAAATAAGTATTATTGAAGCTGACTCTAAAACCACTCATCAGAACTTGACCAAATGTATATAGGGCCACCTAGGAAGTATATATACCCTTTGGAACAATTTTTTTGAAGTCAGTTAAAAAGTTGTAGTAGTGGAGAGCATTTGGACCATTCATTAGTACATACGTCTTAACCCAATGCCCTTTAACTTTATCTAACTTACAAATTTTTATATTTGTTCAGATGGAGAGGAGTCCAGTAATTGGCTTGTTGTTCCATGTGAGGATATTGACCTTGTTGATGCTGCTGGTTCACGCAGACTTCTACTTCATCCACCACGCGTACCAGTTCACTGCCTCCAAGGGACCATCTGTTCAATTAGTTTTTGGCTTTGAGTACAGTATTTTAATAATTATGATATGGAATATATTGATCAAGGTGAGTGTTTTGTTTATAACCTTTATTACAAAATTACCTTTGAGTCTGCTTTTTAGTGACTTGAGCTAACCATTGGGCATAGCTCTGAAACATGATATATTATGGAAAAGACTTGGTGCAAAAACTAGTTCAATATTAAGTTTTGTTTTTGCTTTGGTAGTGTGATTATAAAATAAATAAAAACAACAGATTAAAAAAACATAATTTGCAACTATAGTACTGCCGTCATAAGAAAGAAGGCCGTAAATGAAAATTTTGTCAACAAAGAAAATGCTATCTTATGGTCTTACACACAAAACTCGTATTTGATTAAATATAATCATAATGACTTTAGCCTTAACTACGAAAAATATTCTGGTTTTTGAATCTGTAAATCCTAAATTACACAATAACGGCCATTTGTGTCAATTATGGTTCAAAATAAAGCCTATATTTTTTGACGTCTTATAAAACAAGAATCACTAACTTAGGGCTTATTTTCCAATAGTCTGATAACTTTTATCTGAGGAATAAATATTGTGGTTTGACAGCTTTTGTATAGATAATAATATGTCAAACTGTCCGATTTATTCTTCAGATAAAAGTTATCTGACTATTGAAAAATCAGCCCTAAAACCATTCAGTAAATCGCAGGCCTTCATTTAAGATAAAACTTCAATTATCTCGGAATCAACGTTGACGTAGTTACGGCCTTCTTATTACGACAGAGTACACTTCCATATCTGTTTATTTATTTATACCAATGTTGTGCAAAAAATGACAAAACTTATTGATAACTTATAATATTTTTTTTTTATGCAACATCTCTTTTGTCATTGGCCTTGATTTTATTTTACCTTTTTATTTCTAGGTTATTGTTACGTCATAATAATGATTTTTCCGTTCCTCAGTATGTTCTTCATGCCATCGACTCACGCTGGGAAGCTCCTTGGGAGAGCAAGGCGGCAGTTCTTCTGTACACCGAGTTGGCTATCAACTTCCTCAAAGTCCTGCTTTACATTGGCTTTGTGGCCGTCATGGTCAGGATCTACACCTTGCCACTCTTTGCATTCCGACCCATGTATGAAACTATGAGGTGAGATAAAAGAGTTCAAGTCAGTATTTTATTTAATTGATATAGGCACACCAACAACTTATTTACAAATAAGACATGTACCTACATACATTTACGATGGGATTCTGTGTGATTAAGTTACGTTAAGGCATGCAGATCATTTACAAAAGAAAATGATGAATTTGAATTACAATTGAAATAATTATCGAGAACTACTCAAGAAAAGTTAAATAAAAAAATATAAGCATAACTTAATTACATTGATATTGTACATTAAATTAAAATTTAATTAAGTACTAATAACTAAAAAAAGAAATTACATTTAAAAAAAAAACATTAAGTACTATTAAAGTCAACAATTGAACATTAATTAAGTATAAGTTGTTCTGACTGTATCAAGTCACTATTGCCATTTTCTGGGTGGGCACTTAAAATCTAACTAAAGAAAATATCAGATAGGTATCCACCACCTCCTAAGCAGAAGGAGGTAGTTCTAATTGAAATCTGGAAATCAATGCCTACATTGGAAAAATAATTTCTGCTATTAAAACTTGCTTGACTATGATGAGTTTTACCTAATATATATTTTGGAAAAGGAGACATTAGCAGTAATAGTACAGAAACTCAATCTGGCCAATAACAACAGTTACACATGCCGAATTTTTACTGCGAAAACTGCATCGTAGCACTAACGGCAGGCAAAGGTAAAAGTGGCGACTGTATCGCGACTCAATCGCAACAAACAGTCGCCGCGCGTCCCTGCTCTAAATAAATACTATTTTTATAAGAAGGTAAGGTGAGAGCAGTGGCCGCGAATTTCGAGCTGAAGGTCGTAGGTATCCAGACAGGCAATTAACTAGGCACGCAACTAAAAACTGTGAAGGAAAACATCGTGAGGAAACCGGCATGTCCTACCAAAAATTGGCAGACATATATGGCATCCTCCAACCCGCACTGCGCCCGCATGGTTGGTTAAGGCCCACTCCAACTCACAAAGGAGGTCCCTTGGATTTATTTGAAGTTTAGATTTATCACCGAATATGGTTATAATTCTTTTAAAGCTTAAAATCAAATACCTACTCTTGAATTCACATAGTTTTTTTATTTTTGTAATTAACAGACGGGTAAGGTATCCGTTTGTTTAAGGTTTCATTTACATATTTCATAAGATACCCAATTAGCATAGACTTAAACGGTGTCTGAGTAGCTTGTCGGGTCGTAGCCGGGGTCAGGTATAATAACGACAGCTATGATTGCAGGAGTTTCAAGAAGGCGTATAATGACGTGGTTCTGTCGCGGCGCGCCATCCGGAACATGAACACTTTGTACCCCGACGCGACGCCCGCTGAACTTGCTGCTGCTGACAACGAGTGCATTATATGCCGTGAGGAGATGCATACCGGTATGTACACTTTCTTTTTGTTATATTTGCCAAATCAGAACTCACACTTCAAGTAACAACAATACCAGCGGTCGTTGACCCCTAAATAAAAAACATAATAAAATATATTTTATTGTGTTTAGAAGTCGATACTCATTGCGTCTGCAGGTATTCGTTAGCTAATTAAATTTGACACGGTATAGGTATACATATACAGCGTGTATTAGAAAAGTGTGGTCATATTCAAAGGTGTGATACAGACCATCAAACTGAACATCATTCTCCATGGAACCAACAACATAATCGTGTACTCTTAAATATGACCACACCTTTTTAGTACATGCTGGAGACATCCTAGTGATTACAAAACCTTTTGCAAGATGAGATTACATTAGTGCCTGTCTTATTACTTCGTAGATAATTAAGTAAAGCGATAAAATTAATACGTGACTTTCGTCATTTCCACCAACAATTACGTCATCATTTCAAACAATTTCTTTTTCTTATCATTCTGCATTCCTAAAGGTCTGTAGAATATTATTGTAACAATAATTATATTTAAAAAAAAAATACAGTTTTTATGTAGGTAGGTTGTTCTCTTAATTGCGAGTTATTGCTGAATTCTTATCAGTCGTGTTGATAAAGCACAAGGTCGGTGAAACCTGAAACTTGTGTGGTTAAATTAAGACTTGCAACGTATTCAACTCGAACGCGAGGGCAGATGACCTCGAACAGCTGGTAGTACGTGTGACGTGTTTGTGTTGTGGCCATGTTCATGAACACATGTAATTACTTTACTTTCTCATGCTATTTTACTTTGCTTATTACTCGTTTATGTGGACGACCTTATCGGCCCTTGTATCATCATAAATTATAATATTCTTGTTGCTATAGCGACTAAATCGCGTTGTCGCGTGACACTGTTAGAATCAAAGTTGATTTAGTCAGGATTTTCATTCACGATAAATGAACTATACATCGCTTATTATAACTCACACTCCATACAACCTCACTACTCACTCTTACACCTACACTCACTCATTTACACACTAACATTACTCACTCATACGTAACACACGCATCACACGTACTCGCGCGATTTGGCCTTTTTCTCCTGTACAACGTTCATTCTTTTGCAGCGCCGCGCCGTTTGTATAATGTTAATTTACCGCTTTTATTTTTATTTTGAGTCTTGCATGTTTACTTTGTCTACACTTTAATTTCAATTGCAAAGTAATTAATGATAAGTGGAAGTGCGGAGACTCCTAATACAAGCAATTCCTTGCATAAAAGGTGATCTCCAAAAATATGTATCTAAATGCCCATTGTAATTGAAATAAACATTTTTTTTTTAATTTTTTTTTCGAAGTTGTATAGTACCTACGTTCGGGCTATAGCTCGTCTATTTTATAATAATAATAAAGTTATATTTAAATAAAAATACGCATACAAAAAGTATACATGCCACAGTAGAAAGAAACATTTCCCATACAATGGTGTATTAGTGCCTAAAAATATACTATAACTAAAATTGTGAGCAAGTTTCGAACTATTTGCATATTTGAACATTACTTGCATATTATTACTTCTATACTTGAGTATAGCTGCAAGTAATTGTAGTTCGAAATCAGAATGTTAGGTAGCGGACTGCCCGAACTAGGCATAACTTTGTGTTCTGATACACTACAGGTGCCAAGAAGTTGCCTTGCAACCACATATTCCACGCCGCGTGCCTGAGGTTGTGGTTCCAGCGGCAGCAGACGTGCCCGACGTGCCGGCTCAACGTGCTGCGCGCGCCGGCGCCGGACGCGGCCGGCCAGCCCGCGCCCGCGCCGCCGCCTGCGCCCGCGCCGGGCCTGGCGCCGCACGCCGCGCCCGCGCCGCACGCGCCGCCCGCGCCCGGCCCGCCGCCGCCGCCCTTCCCGAACATGCCGCCGCCGCCACGTTAGTATTGAGAAAACATCTCAGATCAAACTAGACAAAATGTGCGAACTTCGTCTCGTCGAACCTGCTTATGTGAGACCAGCCAAGACAGTTTGCTATTGATGAAAGCACCTTCATGCACACTTAACTTAGTAATTAAGTTTTTTTTTATCTGTGCACCGCAAATACAAGCAGCTTTACTACACCGAATGAATTTACCACAACATTGCAATCTAATACTATATCGTGTGTTATGCAGCTATGATGGCGTGGGGCATGCCTCCGCCGCCGCCGCCGCGGCCCGCGACCCTGGCCAACCTGACCACCGCCGAACTGCAGCGTATGGAGGGCAATGAGCGCCGGAATGTTGAGGCTCGACTACAGGTAATACTGATATTCGCACTTAATTATATTACAAATCATTAAAAATATACCTTAATTTGTAGTATAGACTATAGAGGTACGAGGAACAGGGTGTAAAGCTCACTCATAGATACCTCCATAGAAAAGGGAGGATCCTTCGACCAGACGGGTGTCGTCTCTGGTGGGCAACTGCCCGAGGACTGATTTCGGGAAGTTGTATATAATATGCTAGCCGCGCGGTAAACTCTGCTTGCGCGATGCAGGATTTGCGTGACGTCAGTATGACGCGCTGCTCGCATGTGGCGATGAAGATACCGCTACAGTAGCAATTTTACATTTCCATACAAATTCATTATTTTTTATTTTACATTACCTTGTGTAGTGCAAATATTGCCTAAAATCAGGGATTTGTTATTTAACCCGCATTACTTTTCTAGTTACTCCGAGAAATTCAAGCCATGTTGGACGCGTCCGTGCTGCTAATGCAGCAGTATTCTACAGTCGTAGCTAATTTACCGCAGAACAACGCTACCGTGTCCACCCAAACGGAAACGTGAGTTATTATCCTTATAAATCTTATCTAATTTCACTTCCACAATTAATGAAGTAAAAAAAACTGTTTAGAAAAGGGCAAAGAATCAGCATTGCCGTGCAACATGGCAATGCTGTCAGTATTTTGGGCACTTTTCCTGTTGTCAATGATACAAAGAAGCTTTTTGATGACATATGATTGTTACCTCTCCCTTTTTTATATACTAGTACATGTTATTTAAATACGGTTCGTTTTTTAATTAAACTTCAATACAGTGAGATCGAGAGAGAATCAAATGACTTGATGAGAATATTTTAGATGGTGGATAATAATCGTTCATCCATCTATTTATTGCATCATGCCTAACTGAACAAAAAATAAAATACTATACATATTCTACAGCAAAATAGAAGAGCTGATTAAGGAGGCTCCAGTAACGACGACGTCTCAAGTAAAGACGGAACCGGACGTAGTACCAACCACTTCGAGCTACAAGCAACCCTCACCGATGCCCTCCACCAGCAAAACCATTGTCACGGACGACCAGAGTCCCATGCAACCAGACACCACAACCCCTATAGACACTAATAGGTAACTAATTTACAAAGAGTCACATTCGTTAGCAACTGTTAGTAGTTTAATTCAGTTGTATTTCTAAATAAATATATGCGCAATTGGAATACAATTAAAAGAGGGAACAGAACTCTAGCCATAATAACATCATAACCTTTTAATTCCAGAGACAAGACTGATGTGGATGCAGCTGACGAACTCAGAAGACGTCGGTTGCAAAAATTCGCGATGGATAAATGAGCTTGTTTATATATTTTTGTTTCGATTTCCTGATGTACTATTATTTAATGTACAAAGTCTTTCGGTATGTGTAAGCATTATCTATTCTAATCTGAAATAAATGTATTTATGTTCTTGTAAATATAATGGGATATACACATGAATACATTACAATCATACTTTGCTTTCTTATCGAGTACTCCATAGTTTTGTTGATTTATATTAGTAGTAACAGAGACTTTAAATAAATATGATTGAAGTTTGAATAATTACCATGAGTGTTGTGAAATAAAACCATTTTTTAAATTATCAATAATTATATTCTACACTAATAGGTTAACTTGGTGGCTTAGCAGTTATATAAAGCATTTATGTATCCATATACTTTCTTGTTATAGTTTTCTAAGACAGGCATGCCACTGAAGTAGCGACTTGAGCCGTACAGTTGTAAGTCGTTCTTGCAGTACCAGACGTTTTTAGTACCCTCAGTACCATCAACATTTAGTGTATTCAGTTCCAAAACACCAAAATGATATTTTTGACCATCTGTTTGTATACAATTTATGTATATCGGCTCTGGTAGGTCTTTTACATCCTCCTGCAAAATAAACATACAATATATTTATTAGTAACTTGTATAAAAATTAAAATATTTGAAGATGTGATGATTAAATAATTTGTTATTCATCTTCTGCCCATTTTGTATATTGGCGCCTGATGACCTACTAACATTCCAGGATCAATAATCTAAGCATGTTGTTGGCCGTGGTTTCTATTGTGTTAGTCTAGTTGCAGCTTGCTCCAGTATTTTAGTGAACATGTTTCTAGTTCAAGCTAGGTTTTACTAACACTCAAACCCTCAGTAGATGAAATTGTAACTGCATAATTATTGTTATGCCTAATGTTCCTATGCTCCTAATGCAGCCTGGTAAGTAATTGGAAATAAAATAAGTAGGTATATCACCATAATGTAACGTACCCCATGTAACTGCTTGGCGTAGGCACTGGCCACAGTGAACGCATGAGTCAGTGATCGCCCGAGGATCTGCTGCTGAGTGACCGGTGTCTCATAGATGTTGTTCACTTCAGTCTCGTTGTAGTGGAGCCAGGTAGTGTGCGGGTGTCTCATACTGACGCTCGGACGGATTGCTGGGGAACATGTTATTTATCACATAATTTGTACAACACACTTTGTATATTTATGGCACCAAGTGATGATGATACTGATCCTGGCTGCTTCAACTAAAAATATAGGTACAAATTCTGCACATTGCTTTTGAAATTTTCCATTTATATTCATTAATATTATTCTCTGAGATACTTACGATATTTGCTTGTCTCATCATAGAAATGCTCTGGTGGCAATGTAACAGTGTGTTTGACAGGATATAGATCAGGGATATCAGAAAACTGTACATCTTTCTCTACATCATGCTTAACAGGCTTGTTGCTGGTCACCAGAATATGAGAAACATCTTGGAATTGGATCAATTCATCTTCCTTTTCAAATACAGTTTGGCTTTCAACATCATTCACAACAAACTTAGAAAGGGTGGCTTCACTGTCACTGCTCTTTTCCACCAGTTGTAGCAACTTGTTTGTAAGTATTTGACTGAAAAGAAAACCCAATGAAAAGCTTATGTCTAGCAGTGATAGGCAGGATATCAAGCTCATTGATTGATAATATCTTGGTTATGGAATGATTGACATTTTGGTTGTGTAATGTGTAACAGAAATAGTCTAGGATAACAAGTTAGATACTCATAAATTCAGTGGAGACTGCATGCACAATAGGTATTGCATAATTATGTACTCACTTTCTTCTTCTGTCTGTGATACCCAGTATCCTGGGGAAGTTATAAGCTGGTCTCTTTGGGTCCTTTATTTTAGGCAACTTTTTCTGTTCACAATCAAATACATTAGCAGATAAGATAGCCTTTTTAATATTTTCATGAATGGCTGAGGGCGCAGGCACTTGTGCAAACTCCTCAATGGTAGGTGGTAGTTTATTCTCAGCTACTATTGTCTTAGTGAGCACTTGGGCTTGAGCAATTCCTTCTAGGAGTACATTTGTACTTTTCAAAGTGTAGCATGGCTGTTCCTTGTAGTCAGGGTGATTTTGGTCCAATGGAATCTGATGTTCATATGTCCCTACGATATTAACTCTGCAATTAAAGAAAGTATATGTTTGAGTAACTTGCAAGACTGTTCAGATTAAATTAGCTATGAATTACGCACGAATGCAGTTGCTGTGTAAGAAGTATCTTACCGTTCTCGTTTTACATGCTCCTCTTTAACGAATTCGAGAGCATCTTCAACTTTGATGCCTTTTGCTTTTAGTTGTTCCTCGATGCCAGTATCAATAGGTACACGTTTTCCTTGGACCAACCAATGCTTCTTGAACATAAAATCAATGTGTTGTCGATTTAACACTTGTGATAGTCGCATTGTTATGATTTTCTTTATAGATTTCTTTAAAAATAATAAAATAACCTCAATTAGTAACCTAATTTTTATGTCAGTTTGACAGATGTTTTTGACCCTGCATTCCGAATTAGACCATGATCGCTCACAGCGATCACATCGATATTTTGCGCTCCGTTTTAGATATTATCATGATTATGATAGTTTAGAACTGTCATCAATTCGGAACGCGCTCACAGTGGTCGTTGCACAAAAAAGACCGATTGGATATTCTTCTGCAAATGGAAGTTCAACGCATTGGCACTTCAATTTTGTTGGATTACTCTATCAACTCTGATAACTCAGATTTTGAGTTTGAGAACGACAATTCGTCCAGGGATGAAACGGATATTGAAGTGCTTAAATTAGCGTATTTACATGCTCCCAGCAAAGATTTACCCCGAAATAAAATACCATGTTCATAATCATTTATTTATTGTTTGTCACAGGTGAAAAGACAATTCTTACAGTTCGCATTATTGTATCACTTTAAAACATACCCATGGTGTTTACAATATTTGTATGACAATATCATTAATATTATATTAAACAACCAGCAGATAAATCAAATGGGGGAAAGCAGAGTCGCTCGGCACCGAGCGCAACTAAAGGTGCTGTGATGAACCATGAGCAGCTGGTTCCGCCGAAGAACACATGCGATGAGGACGGTTTCTTCAAGGTGGTGAGAAAGAAGAGGAAGCCTACTTATCGCAATCAGTGTGGGACGGCGCTGGCAGGAGCTAACATACTGCTGCGTCCTGCAGTACCGGCGACGCTGCTATACATGTCCCGTTTGCAGCACTCTACGAAGGCTCAGGACATCGTAGAGTACATACGGCTGAAGACCAACTGGACCTTGAGGGTGGAGAAGTTGGAGGGGCGCCATGACACTAATTTCAAGTCGTTCGTGGTGCGCGTTCCTACTCACTATTTGATGATTTTCCTCAAGGAAGAGTTTTGGCCGAAAGGTGTGCTCTATCGGCGTTTCCGCGTCCGGCTACGCGACACCTCGCAGTGTAACTGGACGCCGACACTTCGTGTGCAGTAGTCTTTACTTTTAGATATGTATTAGTTTATAGTTATTGTTATATACTTATATTATGTATTGTGTTTTATGGGCCTTAGTTGCCTGGAATAAAGGATTATTATTATTGTTGGCTATGTTAAAAATAAAAAAACTAAAAATTGTTAAAACTACAATTACACTCTTAATTGTTACCAAGAATTACAAATAACATAGATGCAACAATAATTAAACATAACGCGCATGAGTTTGAATCTCATTTCAGGTATTCTGTTACGTCTTGGATTTTACAGCATAATTTTGAAAATGCCGCTTTAGTTTACCCTCAGAACAATAATATTGTTCTGAGAGTTTACCATAATTTTTGACAGCGCTCACCAAAGAGTATAGTAATATAGATGGAATAGAGAACCGCGTATTTGCGGCCGTAACAAACATTATTATTAGAATTATAATCATAAAAATCATCAATACGTCTCTCTAAGTTCACATTACCCTATTGAATGACTATTTCATGAAATAATAATAATAATAATTAAGTTAGGCAGCTGGATCAAGGGCTTGATTCAGAAAGCGGTACTTCTGGACACGGCCCGCATTGTTAGGAAGTTTCTCTCTCTGGAGCCCTGACCGCCGCCGCCGGTAGCTTGGACCCTGTTCCCGATACCGGTGGGCTACTATTTTTTATATTTTTAAATGTTTTTGGTATCTTTTTATTTATAAAAATATTTAAAAATGTAATTGATATGTATGTAAATGAAATAAAGGAAATAATAATAACATGAGACAACATCCACACAAGGTCTTCAGGTCCCGAACTAGGCAGAGCCTGTACTACGGTAACCTGATGACTGTTATACATATACACACCCAGACACAGGTCAAACAGACATGTTCATGCACACAAATGTTTGACTTGTCCGGGGATCGAACCCGGGACCAGCGGCTCAGAAGGCAGGGTCCCTACCAACTGCGCCAACCGGTCAGTCAGAAATCATGACGTTTGAGGCCCATTCTAACTTGATGGAGTTGTATTACTGATTCTAATGCATATTTTGATCAACATTCAACTTGATACTGACCTGCACATTGTAAACAAAAACATTGAAAAATCTAATTTCACGGCGACCGATTTCAAGTGACAATAAATACTTATATAATGTAAATCACATTGGATTATCGGAATTTTATCAAAACTGTAGATGGGCGATCGACCTTACTTATTGACTACAGATACTGTTATTTACGGCGGCAAAAAAGCGAGCCGGCCTATCAGATAGTCGAAGTGGTCACCAGCCACCACCGCCTATGGAATAGACATCTGCAATACTACATTCGCGTTAAGAATGCAGTGAGTCATCAGTGCAACTGACTTATAGGGCAACGCTGCTAGGCGGCAGAAATAGGTAGCCAAGCGGTAGTTCCTGCAGGGACTTTCATCACAACATGTACTACCTACTGTTATAATTTACTTACTCTACCCTCTGTGTGCTTTATGTAGGTACTATGAAACTGCAGTGTGGCAGCCACTTCACGGAAAGGCCCTAACTCTATGCACCTTAGTCGGTAAATCTCCCAAGACCTTGGTTAGATTCAATTGATTGAAAGAAGTGAATTCTACATTGACACGAACCGGAACTTACTAACCTAAGGCAAAATGCAGTGTGCTGTTTGGCAAAAATGTTATTTTTATCTGTGGTTGACATTGACAACTTAAGTGAAATGTCTTAGTATTCTATTAAATCTCAATGAATCAAATAAACCTAATATTTTAAACAAGACTACATGATTCCCTCTTGAGTATATAAGTTTTGTGATGATTCCATGACAATCAAATTAAAGAACTGCTAAGAAGTAACGTCGTTTTAGTATTTTTTTATAAATAATTTAATTTTCGTACCATGCCTCTACCACCAGCTTTAGCCGCGCGTCTAGCTAAAAGAGGACTATTGATACCAAAACCTGCAGATCCCGACGCTAACAATGAAACTCCTCCTATACAGGCCAGTGAAGAAATCATTGCAGAAGATTATGACGGTAAACTTGATGAGCGTGTGAATAAAGAACACTTTTGGGAAGGCATCGAGGGTGTTAATGTTGACCCCATCAAAGGTCATAAAAGTTGTCCAAATAAAAGCAATATCTACCACGAGTGTTCTAAGTATTGTGTAAAAAGGTGGAAAACGGGAAAGTTAGTTCCTAGCGAAACCTACATGGAATATAAAAAAAAGGCATTGGAACTGTGGCCCTTGCCATCGGGTTGGGAGGAAGTGTATGATGAAGGATATGGTCAGCATTATTTTTGGAATGTTCACAATAATTTGGTTAGTTGGATGCCACCTGCTCACCCGCATGCAACTCCTACTGAAAGCGCTGCACATTTACGCGAAGAGCGATTATTGAAGGAAGGTGATGAAAGTGATGACAGCAGTGAAGCTTCTGACCAAGAAGTACCTCAACAGCAACAACATAAGGAGAAAAAACAAGAGAAGCGCCGCGAGAAAGAGAAAGATTTAGTGCATCATAGGAATAAAAGACTGCGGGTTAAAGACAATGACTTAGATCCAATGGACCCTGCAGCTTATTCTGACATATCAAGGGGAAGCTGGAACTCTGGGCTAGACACCCATGCTAAGACAGGAGTGGACTCAACTGCTACTGGTTCCCTGTATCAAATGAGACCGTATCCTGCACCTGGAGCTATACTTGCAGCAAATGCAAAACAATCTTCTCCATCACCATAAATATAATAATAAAAATATGTCACAAACATAGTTTTTTGGGGATTTTCCCTGCAGTAGATATTGTTAATTTTTAAGTTTAAACTTTCAATGGTAAAATTAGTTTTTAGGATTTTGGGTTTCTTTAAGTTCTTTGTTTTAGGATTAAGATTACCGTCGACCGAACTACCCATCTGTTTGTGATTTTACTAAATTCCTATTTCTCGAAATTTCATCTTTTGTTTTATCGGGTTTATTTCTTATCGCAGTTTGGTTTACAACTCTCTTGGTTTTTTTTTCCCCAATCAGATGGACAAATCCAGTCGACGGGCTTTTATGTCCCACTTTATGACTTAAAGACAAAAGGCCCTAAGCTTGGGACCTCCTTACTTTTAACTTGTGATCGATATATATAGGAATGGATTTCCGATGTATCAATTAGGGCTCACCAATAGGTACACACCCCCCCTGTCTGCACCCGACAGGGAGGGCTACTCATCCCCGGGCCAATCCACCCGGGGAGATAGGTATAGGGTTAGAATGGAAACATAAATTCCACCCCCCCCCCCCCCCCCCCGCTCAAAAAGCGAACATGGTCGCACTTATCGTTGCGTTCTTTAAGGAGGTCCTCCTCAAGGACCCCGACTTCATCGCCAAATATGGCGCCAAGTTAGCTGCACTGCAGCAGACCTCCCCCGTCGCTTCCTTCAGCGACGCCCTCGATATCATCAATCCGACGTAGCGATGGACGTGGCCGAAGCTTCCAGTAAGCGCGCCCGTACCCCTACCCCAATTAACCTCATCGAGTCTCAGAATTCTTCCCTCTCCTCAGAGGAGGAAGAATTTAAGACTGTATCCAGAAAAAAGAGGAGGAACAAGTGTCCCTCCTCCCAATCATCCAAGGCAAACAAGAAAGACGCCGATGTCTTGTCCCCTGCCCCCGTGGCATCCCCCGCCACTGCCCCCACCCCGATCGCTTCATCCTCTTCGCAGGATTTACGCCCCAGCCCCAGTGCTGCAATTGTCACCTCAAAAAAGCTACCCCCTCCCCCCCCAGTGTTCATCCAGGACAAGGGGAAATGGTCCGATGTGTCCAAATGGTGCACCGATCTCGAGATCGGTTTCACCAAGGCACAGGCAACCCAACAGGGAATAAAAGTGACGGTCCCTACGTCCAAGGACTATAGGGAACTCACTAAGCTCCTGAAAGTGAGAGGTGTCTCTTTCCACACCTTCACTCTCCCGGAGGAGCGTCAGATTAGGGTTGTGATCCGCAGGATCCCTAAGGAGATTCCTACCTCTGACATTAAGGCCGACTTAGAGTCCCAAAATGTCCCCGTGCTTGAGGTCCACAGGATGCACCGCTCCAGAGGGAGAGAGGCATTCGATATGGTCCTCGTGGTATGTCCCCCCACTGAGGACCATCACCCGATCTTCCGGGTTAAATCTATCTGCCGCCTCACGGGCCTCGAAATAGAGAGGCCCAGAAAGAGCGGCATCATCGGCCAGTGCCACCAATGTCAGCAATACGGCCATGCCCAAACTAATTGCTTCGCCAAACCCAGGTGCGTCAAGTGCCTGGGAGAGCATGGCACCTCGGACTGCCCGCGTCCGAAAGATCGCACCCTCTGTGCCGATCCTCCTAGCTGTGTGCTGTGTGGTCAATCTGGCCACCCGGCTAACTACAGGGGCTGCTCAAAAGCCCCAAAATCCTCCTCAAAACTGAGGAAGCGTGCTAACGCCCGTCAGCAAAGGGAATGCCCCAGCTACCCCCAGGTGACTCCCTCGTCCCAGCTCCCTGAGCGACTCGGTCCTCAAAGACCAAGTCCGTGGAATAGGCTAAATCACCAGCAGGCCTTCCCTGCACTAGCGCCCACTAAACCCCACCCCCCGCCTATCCCGGCACTGATGGATCCTCGTATCCGCATACCCGCCCCCCCTGCCATGACAATCGCTCCGAAAGCAGCTCCCGCTGCACCAATGACGCCCCGTCAACCCGTAACCACCCCCGTGGTGGGCCAAAACCCCCTCGATGCCTTCAACATCATTTCAGGTACTTTTAATACCTTTCTAACCCCACGCGCCAGAAAGATGGCTAGCGAAATCGTCGCCGCAAGAAATGCCGGCAACTTATATTTGATACAAACTATCTATAACGCGTATCCTGAAATTACGCAGGCCCTGACGTCCTTCGTCACCAAACCCAACCCCTATCCCACTAATGGATAATACACCAATAGCGAGATACAAACCCCGATCCCTAAAGCTAGGCTACTTCAATGCCAATGGCATAAAAGGTCAACGCGACGAAATCGCCACATTTCTCCGTGACCATCAATTAGACATTCTTCTCATTCAAGAGACCTTCCTAAAACCCATCCACCGGACCCCTTCAATTGCCAACTATCGCGTAGTTCGCAATGACAGGTCCCGTTGTCACTTGGGCGGCACCCTAATCTATTACAAGAAGTCACTTTACTGCATCCCCTTGGACCCTCCCCCTCTAACACGACTCGAAGTGTCTATCTGTCGACTAGGCTTAACAGGCCACCAACCGATCACCTTAGTATCGGCCTACCTTCCCCCACTAATAGTTCGGAGAACTTCCAACTCCTATCCAACGACCTCTCTGCCTTGCTTGGCTTGAGTGACTCTGTTATCATAGCGGGTGATCTCAACGCCAAGCATTCCGCCTGGAACAGTTCTAGAACCTCCGCCAGAGGAAAACATCTGTTTGACCTCTGCCCCGTCCTTAATTTCGATGTCATCGCCCCGATGACTCCCACGCACTTCCCCCACAACTCTAACCATACCCCCGACGTCCTCGATGTAGCGCTTCTAAAGAATATCAACCTACGGTTGGACTCTATAGAGGCGGTGCAAGAGCTCACCTCGGACCACCGCCCAGTTGTCATCCAACTGGCCCCCCGCATAGGGCTCCCTGACCCCAACCAACCCCCATCTACCAAAGTGGTAACGGACTGGAGGAAAGTAAGCAACTGCCTGAAATCCAACACGTCCCCCCACTTAGACTCCATCCCCGACCACTTCGACTCTATCGCTGACACGACGGCGGCGATCGACTCATTCACTGGACACGTACAATCAGTCCTGAACGATTGTTCAAGGGAAGTTCCAGCGACGGATGACCGTCGCTGGAAATTGCCGGACGATGTACGTGAACTGCTGAATGAGAAGAACGCAGCTGTCCGTGCTTACAGCAGCTTTCCCTGCGACGCGAACAAAGCCCACATGCGCTACTTACAGAGATCTGTAAGGAAACGCATAGTGGAGCTGCGTACTGCGGGCTGGGACAGGATGCTGAGCGAGCTAGAGCCTACCCATCTGGCCTTCTGGGACCTTCAGAGGAAACTCAAATCCCAGGAAGTGGTTTCCATGCCCCCCCTGATTCGCCCAGATAAGACAATCGCTTATGACGATGTCGACAAAGCTGAATGCCTCGCCATCAGTCTCGAGGCTCAATGCACACCCAGCTCTCAACCAGTCGATCAAGCTCACCTCTCTGAGGTCGACGCTGAAGTTGAACACAGAGCTTCCCTCCCCCCTGTCGAAGACCCTGAGTATCCTCTGCCTCCAGTCACTCCAGACGAAGTGCAGGATATTATCAAGGCACTTAAACCCCGGAAAGCTCCCGGCCTAGATGGAATCACCAATAGGGTGTTCCAACTATTCCCTGCCCACCTAATAATGCTAATGGTTCAATGGTTCAATCTTCAATGGTGCCTTAAGCAACAATATCTTCCCACAACAGTGGAAAAAAGCTACCGTCATCGGTATCCCAAAGCTTGGGAAGCCAAAGTCCGAGCCCACCAGCTACCGCCCTATCAGCCTGCTCAATGTTCTCGGTAAGATCTATGAGAGACTTATTTATAAGCGACTCAGAAATTACGCCGAAACAAAGGGCCTCATCCCAAACGAACAATTCGGTTTTCGAACCCAGCACTCCTGCGTTCAACAGGTCCACCGTATCGTCGAGCACATAAGCGTTGGCTTCCAACGTGGCTCGATGACGGGCGCCGTATTCTTCGACATAGCCAAAGCGTTTGACAAAGTCTGGCACAACGGCTTGTTACACAAGCTTTACAAACTTGGTGTGCCAGACCGTCTCGTCCTCATCCTGAGAGACTACCTGACAAACCGCACATTCCGCTATCGCATCGAAGGCGCGCTATCCTCCCCTCATCCCATACGCGCAGGAGTCCCCCAGGGCTCTGTGCTTGCCCCGCTCATATTCACCCTTTTCACCAGCGACATCCCAAAGAGCAAAAAGGCTCAGCTGGCTCTGTTCGCAGACGACACGGCCATTTACTACACCGGTAATGGCAAAGTTCCAATAGCTCGTATCCTTCAAACCGCAGTCAACCAACTCGGCGAGTGGTTTAAAAAGTGGAGAATAGAAGTCAATCCCGACAAAAGCCAAGCGGTCCTATTCACAAGACCGAGACACGGCCTCAGCCCCCCCCAACCGATCACTATGTCAGGCAAGCCGATCCCTTGGGAGAAGCGAGCCAAATACCTCGGTGTCATCCTCGATGAGCACCTATCCTTCGCAGAGCATATAAGGAAGGCCCGCTCGCGCGCCGCCTTCGCTCTTGGTAGACTCCACTTCGTTCTGAATGCACGCAGCAAACTATCCCTCAGGTGTAAATTACGCATTTACACAGCGTGCATTCGCCCAATCATGACCTATGCTAGTGCAGTCTTCGCACACGCCAAACCCCATCACATCCATAGGCTGCAGGCCCTACAAAATCGTGTCCTTCGTAGGGCAACAGGTTCCCCCTGGTATGTCCGTAACGAAATACTCCACCTAGATCTCAAAATCCCCACTATCCATCAATTCATGAAACGCAACTCCAAGCGTTTCTTCGACACCTACGACAAACATCGCAACCCTCTGGTTGTCAAGGCCGCAGGCTATGTCCCCTCTAAAATCAGCCACCTCCGCCGCCCAAGGCATGTCCTCACCGACCCCGATGACCCCATAACACTCCGCCAGGAGAGCAATAGGGCCACCAGTACAGTGCACAAATTACACAAACCGTCATTCCGTCCTCGCCGCCGAGGTACCTCGCGAACCCCCCGACTTAATCGTCCCCCCCGACCCTTGCCCGACGAAGCGCCAGCCCGCGCCGTAGCTGAGCCCGTAAATATAAACCCCCCCTGACTGTGACCTCTGAGTTTATTTCGGCGTTTCTTCTCAGAGATAGTCAATTAGGAAACGCCGACCTCATCAAGCTTAATAATAAGAAAAATCTGATCCAGCCTGTCCCACCTTGCTGTCCCCCCCCAGCGACGCCCTAAGCCGAGGTTCGTACCCCACAGGGGGTGCCCTTAGGTGATAGTCGCTTAGTATGTAATAATACGCCCCTGGCTGGAGGCTTTGAGTTTCACTTAAGGCAACCACAGGATAGTCCGGTTAAGTAGTAACGACCTCTCTAGGTCTACTACGAGATGCCATAGTTAGGAAAAAAAAAAAAAAAAAAAAAAGATGTATCAATCAGTCTTGTACGCAACCTCGAACCACTGAACACTCAACTTGGAGTGCTACAACTACATCCCTTCTTTATTTTATAAATAACTAGCTGCTGCCCGCGACGTCGTCTGCGTGAACGCTATACAGCACCAAAAATACCTACGATTATACCTTTTAAATTAACATACATTTACCCGTTTCTTCTTTACATTTTCATATCTACAGAAAGTGCAGTAATAGAGGGAGACAGTCTTTTGTAAAATTGCCCTTCAAAAAGTGCTGATTTTCAGCCTGCTTTGAATAAATGACTTTATGGTGATTCTGCTGAATTAAGTCATAAGTTGTGACTGAAGCAGATAGAGAAAATAATGAATACAGAATAGGGTAAAAATACATACTTAAAGGACTTCTCGATAAACAACATTAGTGGTTTGGCTCTCCGCAGCCATAATGTAAACAATGTAAAGAGAGTCAGGACTGGTGACGCGGGAGCAAGCGACGTACAGCTCGTGTGAGAAGCAGCTCGTCCTGAGGTCGACACCCGCTGCCCTCAGTGTCTGCCCCTGCGACTTATTGATGGTCATCGCGAAGCAAATACTCACGGGGAACTGTACGCGCTTGAACTGGAACGGGAAGTTATGAGATATGAGGGGAATGCGTGGTATAAATACTGCCTCGCCGACGCCACAACCCGTAAGAATTCCCGCCTCAATGGTGTGTCTGTGGAGCGAGATGTTTTTAAGGCGGGTCCCATTACACAACTTCGGAGGAGATAGGTTCCGAAGAAGCATAATTGGGACACCGACCTTCAGCTTGATGGTATGCGCTGGAAGTCCACTTGCTGACAGGGAGTTCAGAAATTCCACGGGATAATGTGTGGCGTCATCTTGCTCGACGACAGTGTTTATAGAGGTGTAGACCACTTCATTCCCCTCAATTTCCGAGAGAATGCATTCGTTAATTGCTGCAGCCTGATCATTTTTGGTCGTCAAAATGGCCCGCTCACACACCCAAGAATTCTGCTGGTATACGACTGATGTCCCCGTACACACAGCGAATGAGTTCTTCTAAGCTGGATACAACTCTACCGAGAGACTCTGGAAGCACCACCTGCCCACCTCTCTCCTCTGGTAGAGTGCCTTCGCCAAGACTTAGAAGAACATCGGAGAATTCTTGAGCACGTGCATTGCCGCCGAGCCGAGCTCTCATATTAATGGTCAAGCGCAGCGTACGAACTCGTGACCACAACGAAGATCGTTTCAACGAAGCATTCACCTCGTCAGCCTTCGATCCCCGCGTCACCACGGGAAGCGTTTGTCGGAAATCGCCACTGAACAGAACTGTGACACCACCCATCAAATGTTCGTTCCTGCGGATGTCCTGCAAGGTTCTGTCCACGGCCTCAACTGCCTTCCTATTGGCTATCGTACACTCATCTCGCCCTTCAGCACTCTCGCACGATCGAGCGGCATCAGTGCGGCTGCGCTGCAAACTCAGTCTTGTCTCTCGTTGCGTGTATGTCTCTGACGCGCGAGACTCAGCATGGCGCTCCCGATCATATAATAGCCGCATTTCGTATGCTTCTATACTTTCCAGAGACTGCAACGATGCATTTTGAGTGTGCATAGTATCTAATCGGGACAGGCGCGACCTACTACTTTCTCCACGTCGAGTTTCCGCATTGTGTTCTCGAAGAGTAGCCAACCTTGCCTCACGCTCAACGGCGGTTTCAAGAGATCGAGCTAACCTTTTCCTTCGAGAATCGTTTGAGGATTGGGATAGATTAGACTGTTTTCTGGGCATTTTGATTATTTTAAGTTTGAAAGATAACAGAAAATAATTTACACACTGAGAATTTACACACAGATAATGATAGCTAAGCAGTAGTCCGATTGAAGTTTATATAAGTAATATTTATTTATCTCATGAAAATGTTTTCACGTTAAATTCGACCAAGCACAGGATAACTTATAGCAACGCAGGTAACCCCAGTTTCTATAGGTTGAGGCGGCGATATCTGTACTCATAACATCACTTTTTGTGAACGAAACCATAGCGCGATCTAATTCGACGCCAACGCCATCTAGTTAGCAAAAAGGAAACATTTTTATATGGTGAAAAATTATAACACATCTAAGTGATGACTACACGATTTTAGCATAAAATAAATGGCAGTGTGTGAGTAAAAAAAATCTAGCTAGTTCCACATCTCACTTAAGTTTATATGCGACATGAAAATATATTAATTAAAAAGCAATAATTACACCAATAAGTAGGTACCGAACAAAAATATTAACAGTCAATGTTTATTTTGTACTAACTCTATTACTATATTTATTCTGTACTGTAAAAAAAGCATGTCTTATCTTTAAGATATACATGGCATGCTTAATTTTCCTCTTTCTTCGTTATCTAGCTCAAATTGCTTACAGCAATAGCGTGCCGTTTTCGAGTTTAAATTTTGTTATAAATCTATGAAGTTCTTTTTGAGTTCTGTTTGTTATTACATACAGAAAAACTCGATGAATTTTATAAGAAATAGATGAAGCAGCTTAAAACTTATAGAAACGCATATTTTTTAATTGTCTTGCTTATCTCTGAAACGAATTAACGATACTGTTTTTAAGAAGAAAATGCACAACTCCATCTATGACTGTTAAAAACAACTATTAACCTCGCCAACATGATCAAATTTAAATTATTTATATCCAAAAAGGGCTTACACATGTAATTCGACGATGTTTTTGAAATCTCATAGATGGCGCTGCTTTAAAATTGATACTACTTAGATTAATTTAATTATCTTTATCGGCCTAAGTTACTTATATTGCATGATTTTTATAGTGTGAAGCTAGCTTATAGCATGGTTAACATAATAACAACATTCAAATATGCGTCGTTAGATTACACGTTGTTACAGAATGCGTTGAAGAAATAAAGGTTCACTGCTCGTTCCCCGTCGGTGATAGCGTGATAATATGTAGCCTTTAAGTTGACCCGACTTCTTTATAATATCGTGCCAAATTTGAAGTAAACCCATGCAGTACTTTTTGAGTTTATCCCGGACATACAGACAAACAGACAAAAATTCTAAAAACTATATATTTGGTTTCGGTATCGATTGTAGATCACTCCCCAAGTATTCCTTTAAAAAAATATTCAATGTACAGTTTTGACTTTCCTACCATTTTATTATATGTATAGATTAAGTTACAATAACTTGAACAACAATATTAACAATGTGGAAGAACAGATAGATTTAGTAATATATAAACTAGTGAATCAGGCATACAACATTATACGAATATCATCAACAAAGTAACAGACAGTAAGAGATAGATTTTAATTGCATAAAGGTGTATTGCAATAATTTAGTCCTCATTGTTCAATGACCCTGTGTCCTTATTATCATTGTCCACAACTTGCCAAGAATCATTAATTTTCTTTAAATGTACTATATTCCGACGATACTCTTTACCTGTTTCGTCGTTCCGCACATGAATGTCACCATCGGTGACACCCGTCACTGTGTGAGAGGTAGGGTTATAGTTAGGTGTCAATTTGTTATCCTTAGTTATATTTTTTAACATTACCTTTTCCCCTATTCCTAAACTAGAAACAGTAGCTCTTCTTTTTCTATCCCCATATTCTTTCCCTTTTTCTTTCATTAGCATATCCCTATCTCTCACATCGGAATCTATGAGTTTATGTTCTACATCTGGAGCGAAAGGAACTTTATCTCGGAAGCATCTTTTAAAAAATAACTCAGATGGCGATGTACCTGTAACAGAGTGGGGTGTACTATTATACATCATTAAATAATTTAAAATATCCTCTTTCCAGTCCTTATTTTCAGCTTGGCTAATTTTAAGTCTCTTTAGTACCTACATCTCGATTTTGTCTTTCGACTTCCCCATTCATTTGTGGCCAATAGGGAATAGTATTATTGACAACGATACCGCATTATTTGCAGAAGTTGCGGAACACATTGCTCGTAAATTGATTCCCGTTGTCACATGTTATAGTTGCGGGGTAACCTAGGCTTGAAAACATTTCTTTTAGGACTTTAATAGTGTCAAGTGCAGTGATACTTCTCATAACCTTAATTTCTTTATACCGGCTATAAAGCACTAGGATGTGGTGAAGGGTGGGCGTTTTGGGGGGACTGTCTTATGTGATTTTGACGTTCAAAAAGTGCTGATTCTCAGCCTAATTTGAATAAATGACTTTTGATTTTAATAGTCAACAAGAATTAGTATGTAGTCTCGACTCGGAAGTGGCTCTAGAAAGTCAACTGCCACATCTACCCATGGCTCTTTAGGTAATGATCGCCTTTTCATCGGGCGTGGTGGATTAGGAGCCGATACCTACAAGAGTGCATCCGCGACAACCTTTCACTACACGCTCAGCATCCCCATCGATCCTAGGCCACCACACTTTTGTCCTTAGGCGACCTTTCATCGCGACTATACCAGGGTGCCCTTCGTGAGCAGCTTTTAACACCCTCTGGCGTAAATCTTTTGGTATGACTATCCTAGTACCCCGCAGCAAAATATCTCCGCAAAAACAAAGCTCGCTTCTTATGATTTTGAAACAATTAACGGATTCATGCCAATCTTCACTGAAAATACCCCTTTTTACCTTTGAGACTTCGTCATCTTTTGATGATGACGCCTCTATTTCATTTAGGGACACAGCGACAGGTCGAGAATAAGTCACAATTTGGTTTATATAATTTTCGCTATCAAATGGCTTCGTTGGAGCTATTTGACATAGTCTAGAAATGGGGTCCGCAATATTTGACTTACCAGGGTGATAGATAACTTTGAATCTGTATGCTTGAAGCCTGAGTACCCACCGTTCAATTCTCGCGCAAGGTTTGGAATGTCGTCCGAAAATCGTTTCTAACGGTTTGTGATCGCTTATGAGCTCAAAGTCCTTGCCAAAAAGGTATATTTTAAAATGCTCAACAGCCCAAACTAATGCCAATGCTTCCTTTTCAGTTTGGCAATACCTTTTTTCACAATCAGTCAGAGCTTTGTGTCCATAAGCGATAACTCTAGGACCTTCCGTATCTATTTGGACAAGGACAGCACCCAGTCGCACCGGTGATGCGTCAGCAATAACCTGCGTTTGGTCGCTGGGATTGTAGTAAACACGACATTTTATATTGGTTAAGCTAAGCTTTAGGGCTTCAAAAGCTTTATTTTGTTTGGAAGTCCAAAATTTGTCGACAGTTGCCGATTTCCCAAGCCCTAATCTCAACAACTGTCTAAGGGGGTCGGTAAGTGTTGCCAAATTTGGAATCCATTTCCCCACAAAATTGACTAAACTGAGAAAACTTTGTACTTCTTCAATCGTGTTTGGGCGTCTACTAGTTTTAATAGAGGTTAAGTATTTTGCAAGGGGTTTTATTCCATCTTCTGTAAGTTCGTGACCGAGAAACTCGTTTTTGTTTGTTTTATATATACATTTCCTTCCGTTTAAAAGAACATCATTTTCTTTTAAAACCCTTTGCACCTTACTCAACCGCTCATCGTGATCTTTCTCTGTTGCCCCATACACAATAATATCATCAATAAAATTAAATGTACCTTCACATCCCAACAACATTTTTCAAGAATTTTTGGAACATTTCCGGAGCACAAGATATACCAAACATTAATCTTTTATTGGCTACATTTTCCATTTAGACGAAGACAGCGTAATTAATTGCAATATAGGCGAAGTAGACTTAGACATGTTGATAGACTCCGGGAGTAAATGCAACGTAATCACAGATAAGACCTGGCAGTTTTTAAAAGAAAGTAAGATTTATGTCACTGACCAAATCCGGAAACCAAACAAAATTTTAGTTCCTGGCAACAAGAAGCCTTTAGACATCATAGGCTCTTTCAACGCGATTATATCAGTGGGTGAAAGAAATAAAGAATCCACTGTCTACGTCATCAGAAATGGTTCGCGCGATCTGTCGGGTAAAGCATCATAATCATCGCCTACATCCCAGATCTTTATTTAGTTTAAGGTTTTTATTGAAGGGTTTCTTGGAATCAATTTTATTTGTTAATTATTTTTTTTGCATTCAGTTTGGTTGTTGGAGTTACCGAACTGCTCAAGTTGTCTAGTAACAACTTCTAAGGCATTTGCCATAGAAATGATTTTATCTAATGTAATTGAATCTCCAATTTCTAAAATATTTTTCCTCAAATCAACAAGTCTACATTTTTCTGTGATTTGGTCTATCAAATGTTCGTCTTTATTTGTGAAGTTACATTTTCCAGCCTGATTCCCTAACCTCAATAAAAACTTTTCGAATTTTTCACCTTCTTCCTGCTGCATGAGCCGGAAAAGGTATCTTTCATAAATATGGCTTTGGTTTGGGGAAAAATAATCGTTAAGTTTTCCCAGTGCAATTTTATACACATCTAAGTCTTTGCCATCATCATCTTTACCTTCCTCTGCATGGGCCCCGGGCAAATTGTAGTAAATCTCCTGTACTGCTAATCCACCAACATGGAGAAGAGTAGCTCGCTTTTTATTAGGGGAATCAATATTAGCAGCTAAAAGATAAATTTCGAGGGCCCGTTTCCATTTCTCCCATCGGGTACAAACCGATGTCGTGTCACCCTCACAATCAAAGTGATCTAAAGTTGTCAACATTGAAGTTGCGTGAGTAATTTTTTGGGGCGACCTGTAACTGGATTTTGAGACTCGTATGCGTGGCCTTTTATCTTTCATAAAGATAACATTAACACTACTGCATAGCCTTAGGATACTTGTTAGTATTTGCGTGTCCAATAGAGCATTTCGGATTCAGCATGACCTTTGACGTAAGCGTAAGCATGACTAACTAAATATACTAAATTACTTTATTCAATAACGTTACTTTAGTATTATTATGGAAATTGACTGATAATAACCTTTATCTATTAACAAATTAGGTTTACTATCTGGTTAGCAATAAATAGGTATGCTAGTAATTAAGCCATTATTGATGCTTACACTAACGTTTCCCGGTCTTTTCTCACATTTATTCTTTAAGCATGGTCGTACGTGCGAATGGTATTTGCGTGACCTTGATATTTTTGTGTTGAAATGCAAACAATTGATCATAGCAAAACCAGTTACCAGATTAAAATACTATCTACTGATTTTGTTTTATATTTACAATAAGTGGGTATGTAGGTTATTTACAACAGAAAAGTTAAGTACCTATGTCCAAGATTTATGATAATAATTGGTTATTATTTTTATTTAAAATAAGTAGCGTGCAAATAACTCATTTATCTTGATATTTAAATGAAAGCACTTACTCAATAATAATAATTTAACAATAATTTACTGTTTGCATTACAGCACATTTAAAATAATTGCGTACTATCCAGGCATGGCCCTTTGTTTTGTTGTAAACAACATTAACTGCATGGCCTTTGTAACATTTACGCTTATCAGTTGTTTACCTCAATCGAAGCAGAACTTATTTTTCGTTACTTAATCATACGAAACTGAGGCAACAATGCAATCATTAGCTGTAACCATCTACCTTGGTAACGATTTATTTACGTGTAGGTAGGTAGGTTCAGCGTGACTACGTTCTGTTTTCACTTTAGTATCCAAACTACTAACGATCCTTATCGAAATATAGTCGCATAATTGATCGTAAACAACTTTCGACGTGCATTATTTTTTTGCGTGTATTCTTCCCCTTTTTTTTTGGTAAATGTTTCAGTACTTACTTTTATCCTCGTCGCGTCGCCACTTGTAATGTTCTTTGGGTTAATAAAACACTCTTTGACTGATCACGCAGGTGAAGTAGTATATGTGTCGTAGGATAATTTGATACTTCGAATCTTCGCGGAAATCCTAGGGGTTTTGCGAAAACGCGGATAATTAGAATTTAGGTTAGGTTATGTTAGAACAGTGACCATTAGCGCGCGAAGGCGAGCGAGCGAAGCGAGCGTGCCGCGGTAGCGGCCGCCAAGCGCCAGATACCCTTCTATTGTTGTTGTATCATTTAGGTTAGGTTATGTTAGATCCTGACTTTGTCCAGTAAGATTTGATAATTTTTCGCCTATGTCTAATTATCCGCGTTTTCGCAAAACCCCTAGGATTTTCGCGAAGATTCGAAGTATCAAATTATCCTACGACATATGCATCTAGCGCACGTCCGCTCTGGCTCACGGTAGCGCTCGACGGCTCGACCGACCCGCGCGCCGCCCCGGCGCGGCGGCGCATACACTACAGATACCTTTGTTGTCCGTCTGTTTGTGGCGTGCAGCGTGGAGGTATCAAGTAGAAATAATATCAAGAAATAATTCAAGCTTCTAATAACAACGCATTAAAAAGTACGACAATTTATAGAATAGCGCACTTCTTGATAATGTCAATAAATAGACGAACATCTACTACATCTACTCAGACTATACTATCTGGTGAAAAATGTTCATTGCTGATCTCTATAAAGAACATTTTCATGTGAAATCACCCCTGCGGCCGCCTTTGCTGGGGATGTTTAATGTTATGCTTAAGTGGGTAGGTACGCACGGCTACAGATCAAGCTATACATTTCCAGTATAAGCTGATCTCGCATTGTATAGGATTTCCTTACAATGAGAGATCAGTGTAAACTGGAAATGTATAGCTTGATGTATAGCCGTGTGTACAAGGATTAGTTCCAAAACTATGCGTTCCAGCGTATGCGGTTAAATCAATGCCCAGAGACAAATCTCCCTAGCTATGACGGTCTCATTGTTGAACATTTTCAGCTGGCTGGGCATCATTTACCTAGAGCGTTGGCAATGCTTTTTAACTTCTCTGTTAGTCATGCATGCACCCTCTCGTTAGGACAATAAAACTCTAGTGCCAGCAGTGAAAAACAAAACGGGGGACATGTCAGATAAAGGCCTATTTCATTAGCGACTGTAATTGCGAAATTGCTTGCCTACAGCTAAATGAATATCTACATCTGCACCTGCACGATAATCAGTTTGGTTTTCGGTCGGGACTGTCCAGAAAGAGTGCTATACTGTGTTTTAAGCATGCCGTCGGGTACTTTAAAGACAGACTTAGGTACTCCAGTGTGCGCGTGCTTGCTCGATTTATTCAGGGCTTTTGATCTGGTTTCCTATGACATTCTATGGAAGAATTTTGAGGACATAGATTTCCCTATAGAATTTATCAACTTGTTTAAATGTTGGTATGGAGTAAGGATATCAATAGCGTTAAATGGGCGGGTTTTCTGTCGGAACCATATGGGTTGGAGTGCGGGGTGAAGCAGGGACGGTTGAGTTCCCCCTCACTTTTTAACTTATACTCGTAAGTTAATGCGATGATTGTTGCTCTCAGCAGTCATCATGTAGGGTGTCATATGATGGAGTTTGCCTGAATAATATCACCTATGCAGACGACATGGTGCTGTTAGAACATTGTTGCAAATTTGTAAGGCAAATGCTGAAGGACACAGTCTGAAATACAATGTGTCGAAAAGTCGGTTCTTGGCTTTTGAGGCCGGCTCTAAATGTCTTATAACACAGTACCACCCATCAAACTGTACGGAGTTCGCTGGCTAAAGTGGATCACTTTAAATACCTGGGTCATTTAGTTACTGCTGGTCTATACTGACGATTGACTTCGAGAGGGAGCGGTGGGTGTTGTCAATTAGAGCAGATTTGCACGCCATTACAAGTCAGTCAAGCAAACACTTTGCACGTGCAGCCTGTGTGTGAATCATACCCAAAAACCATACGAAGCCCTCCGCATCCAATATAACAACGCCTGCAGTGCGCTGATGGGGCTGCCGCGACACTGTAGTGTTGGCTGGATGTTTGCCGTCGACTGCTTCTATGCAACGATGCGTAAGCGGAGCGCGTCTCTGGTGCTCAGGGTGCGCGGCAGCCCCAACAGCGTGCTGATGATGATAGCGGACAGGCGAGAGTGTCCATACGTATACGACGCGACGCTGCAGTGACTTACGAGTAGGTACACGTCACCTACAGTCGTCGGTCACTAATGTAAAACTTGATAGTGCGGGGTATTTGATTTGTTTTGTTATTGTAATTTTAATGCAGTGTCTGTTGTGTGTGTAATGTATTAAATATTGTGTATGAGTTTTGTTATTTGAGTTCATTAATTATTAATAATAATAATAATCAACATTATTATTTTTAATCATTAATTTAATAATAATAATATGTGACACATATTATATTGAATATCATTCAATGATGATATAACTATCCATCAGATAAAATCACCCGTCAGCTATGATATTATCCAAAATTTTAAACTTATTTGACTACTACCAGATAGCACATTCTTATACATAAAAAATGCTTTTAAGATCGTCTTTTTATTGACATATCACAAACAATTAACATTTGACAAGTGTAATCGTAAGTTGCGTCCTAAAATGTTGAAATCTGTTTGCATTTTTGCAAATATCTCAAAAACTACACGTCCTAAGTCAAGAATTCCCCGTCAACGATGCCCTGCCTCCGTTGTATACTTACATAACACCCGCCCGCCGCCGGGGATGTGTGTCCACAGATTGATATACATAATATTTGCTATGTCTTTTAATTGACCTTGATCGTGACCTGTGTCGAAAGTTGTTGGATCTACAGTTCGCGTCACGTCAGCCTAACAATTTCTGGCAAAGGTTCTCAAGTTCTCGATTTACCTGAAAACTGTAAATCCAACAATTTTGTTCATACGAAACATTATCTACGTTCAGGAAATTGCATCATTAAGGAGTTAGAAACACTGCTTCGGATCTTATTTGGATGGTAGGGTCCATAATGTAGACTTTAACGGCAAGCGATTTTCGTGATCTATTTTCACCAAGCACCTAAGAATCCTACCTTATGAGAGCTCCTCAGGGCTCAATTCTTGGTCCAAAAACGAGCGTAAAAGAGTTTGCGCCCGTTTTTGAGACACTATTTTCATGATTATCATTTATAGACGGTAAGTACCTAGGTTATATTATAACCATAGATATAATAAAGAAGGTTATAACTCTCTATGACCTACTTACCTTATTGACCCCCGAAATTAAGGCTTTGTCCATACTCATCCCTAGTCCCAACTCGCCCGCTTTTTTATTTGCCTATCAGCTGCAAGGGTACAGTTTGTCGGAAAAGTGCTACGATGTAGAAAATAAATACTTATCACGTAGGTACTTATAAATTTTGCTCTTGATCTTTTTCTATTTATTTTTTAACAAAATAACCTAATTAGATTCCTTGCAAATAAGTAGGTAGTTATTCATTATTACATAGTATATTCTTAGAAATTTTACAATAATCCTAAACATGGCCGAACAAAAGAGTTCGATAACCGCAGTGGGCAAAAGTCAGTGGCATCCGTTGATTCTTTTGTTATAGCGGGTTTTGGTAAATACATAGAGCTCTCTCTGTCTCTCTCTCTCTCGTTCATTTATTATGAAGAAAAATTGGTTTTAAGATCTCTAAGATAAGAAGCATCCCTTCCTTTTGACATTCCAAAGCTGCCCCAGTGCAACTGATACCAAGTAATTTTACGACAGTTTAAATTATTTTTACACAGACTGTGATTTTTTAACAGAAAGCTTTAATTATTGTAAAAACTGTGATTCCTTAGACGATAGTTTAAATTATTTTATATACAGACTGTGATTTTTTAACAGAGAGCTTTAATTATTGTAATAACTGTGATTTGTGAAGACTGAATAAAAATAAAAGTAAACCATACAACCGCTTTTCCTACCATCAGTACTTTTGAGCCTTTTAGCTAATACATGTAGGTAGATATACACGGAACGGGCGAGTTAGGACTAGGGATCAGTTGGGTCGAAGCCGAAATTAATAATGGGAACAAAATATACTCCGTAATTCGGGGCCCCGTTTGTACGTTAGGTTCGAAGGGCTAAGGTTCCAAAACTCAATCGTTTCATAATACTAAGGTGATGTAAGTAGCTTCAACTTAATATGTAGTAAGTTCTCTTACTTATTTCTATTTTAATGATCAAAAGCAAATCTTACCCTTCCGAAAAGGACTGCCAAAATCTTCGAGAGCCCTTACAATTTTTAATTTTTGACCTTTTCTGCATAATTTGACAAAGTAAGTACCTAACTAACTTCCATTTCTGTAATAATAGACAAAATAAAAACCCAACCTAATCGAGGAGTTTTTTAAATCTTTATTAGTTTATAAAGAGTTTTGATCAGTATGACCATGTCACCCTCATACGGGCGATCTATATCTATCTACGCTTAATACCTAGGCGTATAATTTTATATAATTTTTTGGCTGTCCAACAAGGGAGCAGCCAAGACCTGACCGGTTGGTGCAGTTGGTAGCGACCCTGCCTTCTGAGCCGCTGCTCCCGGGTTCGATCCCCGGACAAGTCAAACATTTGTGCGCATGGACATGTCTGTTTGACCTGTGTCTGGGTGTTTTATATGTATATAAGCATATATATCAGTCATCAGGTTACCGTAGTACAGGCTCTGCCTAGTTCGGGACCCGAAGACCTTGTGTGGATGTTGTCTCATATTTATATTTATTTATTTAAGATACTAATAAACATGCCAACATTAATATAGTTAAAACCGTTTTCCATTAAATAGTTACTCCTCTCAACCTCGTTCCGGACACATTCCGCTAAAATATGAGTGGTATCCTCTACCTTATCACACTCAGAACAATTTGGTGAATCACTCTTTCTCATTAAAAAGGCGAAGCTGTTCAACGGAATACGTAACGTCCCGAACGTAATATACGTATAATTATATAATTAATGTATACAAAGTATTGTAACACATTTTAAAAGAGTAACGATGGAGTTTCTTGTCCATTCTTCTCCATACGAAACTACCTTTTGGAAGGGGCGACTAGAATCAATTCTATTTAAATGTAAATGTTGACGTTCAAAAGGGCCTCTTATGTGCCTATTTGAAATAAATGCTTTGACTTTGACTTCGTAGTCTGAAAGCAGTCACAATCTTACTTGTGTGCATATCTGCACCCACAAACCAAGAATTCATGAAACGCGCTTGCAAGCGTTTCTTCGATACCGCTGGCAGCCATCGCAACCCTCTGGTTGCGAAGGCCGCCAGTTATGTCCCCTCTAGAATCAGTAAAATCCGCCGTCCAAGGCACGCACTGACCGACCCCGACGACCCCACCACCCTCCTCCAGGAAAGCAGTAGGGCCACCAGTACAGTATACAAACACAGACACAAAACGAAGTTCCGACCTCGCCGCCGAGGTCCTTCGCGTCCGCGTCCGCGTTCCTCCCCGATAGATTCCTCTTCCCCTCCCTTGATCGGATCCACAGAGCCAGCTGGTGGCGTAGCTGAACCAGTAGTTTTACCCCTTAATAATAATGAACCCATTTTGATCCAGCCTGTCCCCAACTTGCTGTCCTTCCCCAGCGACGCCCTAAGCCGAGGTCCGTACCCCACAGGGGGTGCCCTTAGGTGATGGTCGCTTAGTTTATAATTAATATTATGCCCCTGGCTGGAGGCTTTGAGTTAGCTCGAAGGCACCACAGGATTGACCGGTTAAGCAGTCACGGCCTCTCAAGGCCAACTGCGAGATGCCATACAAAAAAAAAAAAACCACAAACCAAGGAAGGCGGGAAAGGCTATGTTGAATGATTCTATACCAAATTCCCTTACTTACGACCTCTCATCAAAGTATTCTTTCCATAATTCTAAACACTGGTCGCGAACTCGATACAAGAGGTCACTAAATAAGGGACAACATTTAACAGATATTCCGTCCGAGATAGCCTCCTTTGCTAAACAATCTACTTCCTCATTTCCATACAAGCCAATATGGGATGGTACACATTGAAGAACAATTCTTTTGTCTTGGATTTTACCAACAGAGTCTAAAATTTTATAGGCTATCGGTGCGCCTCGACAATTCGAGGTGCATGGAACCAGGTGTTGCAGAACACTCCTAGAATCTGTCAGAATTCTTAATCAGAGTCATAATTTTCTGATTCAAATGACTCAATGTTTGAAATAGCTTCTGAGATCGCTAGTAGTTCAACGTATATAATAGAAATTTTAGCACATGATCTAAACTTTATAGATGCCTTTGTTTGCGGATCAAAAACAGGCCATCCGGACTCGATACCTTCCTGTGACCCATCAGTATAGACCGAGTAAAAATGTAAATAATTAGCATTTAGATATTGAACACAAATTTCATGTATGTTGCTACATCTATACTGATGTTTTGGTTTGTCTATGACATCAATACAAGGTTTTACTACATTGGATAGGTCCACATTGCTAACCCAAGTGTTCAAAGAAAATCTTACCAATTGCTGCGATGAAAGTATAGGGTAGTCAATAAGAGACTCATGTACCGTCACTAATAGTGTTTTTTTTTTACGCCTCCAATATAAACTCTGACAAGACTCGGCAAGATTGTTTAGAGAAATATTTTACTGCCCCGGAACGAATTCAACTTCAACCAATATTTGCCGGCTAAGAAGTACTTATGTACATTTAAAGGTTGAAGGTGAAGCTCACACTCCATCGCGTGTATTGCAGTAGTCCTCACATAACCACCAATAGATAACACGCACACACTGATTTTGTAGTCTGTCCAATTTTACTAAGTTGCTCTTGTACCCGTTATCATATGTATAAAACGTTGCCATAGTAAAATCTCGAACGAATAACAGAAAAATAAAGCCTCAAGGAATAAGGATGTACGCCCCACCCAGACCCAGCAAGAACCTGAAAGATTCTCAAATATTTTAGACATTTTCCGGCTAGTTCCCCAATATGCTTTTTCCATCTGAGCGAGCGGTCTAGCCACAGCCCTAAGTACTTAATATTATCTACTACCTGAAGCGATGTTTCATTTATTAACAGATTAATACATTCTCTTTTATACCCTCTCTTAAAAACGCATACTTTACTCTTTGCAGATGAAATTTCTAAGCCTATGTTTGAAAGCAATTTAACTAAAATTTTTAATGAATTTTGTACAAGATTAACACCTTCTTGTATGTTCTTACTTACTGAATAAAGAACAAAATTGTCTGCGTACTGGGAAATCAAAACTCCGCTGCTCATAATTAACCTAACACGGCTGGATTTGCCATCATTCAGGGTTACAAAACCGTTATCCAAAATAGCATCACATATTTGAGATCCTCTCAAATCGGTCTTGTAAGACCAATTGGTGTGGTGCCCGTTAAAATCTCCTACAACAAGACTATTTTTGTTTAATAAAGAAAAAACGGAGTCCCAATCTTGCTGGCTGGTACGCACAGATGGTGCACAGTACACAGCATATGCTCGATTTCACTACAATTTAATACTTTAACACACAAACGTTCAATTCCCTGGTTTGTGGTTTGTACGTCACATATACATGCATGAATTGACATATGTACAAAGATAGCAACCCCACCATAACCATCATCCCTATCTTTCCGCTAAATACTAAAAGTTGTCAAATTGAGATAGCTATCAGGCTCTAACCAGGTTTCGCTAACGGCGGCAATGTGGACTTTCTCCTGTGACAAAATATTTTCAAATGTAACTAACTTTTGCCTTAAACTCTGCGCGTTCCATTGGATAATAGTCAATTTAACATTTTTCCTGTTATAATAATTCATTATTTACGAAAAAAAAACTCTAATATCGGTTTTACTATAGGCCAATCTGAAATATTATCTTCCACAACTAAAATTATCTATTCGACGCAACACTTTATAATACTAGTTATTTAAAATAGATGTATTTTTTTAAAAGATTATTTCCTTCAGTCTTTTTATTAATTCTCCGAACTTCAATTCTCTTTCTCTCTTTTCTTCAACTTCTTCAAACAATACCTCTGGTTTATCGGTATCCTCTCTCACGGCTCTGGATTTAAAAAGAAATCATAATCAAATCGATTAGGAACAGCATTCTTACGTTTCCCTTGTTTTTTGGACGATGATTGTAAGGCTTGAGTAACCTGTTCCCCTTTGTGTATTTGAGCTTTTGTTATTATGATTTCAACGTAAGGTGCAGGTTCACGGGGCGACGATATCGTATCCTCTAAAAGTGGAGGTTTAGACACTAACGCAGAGAACGGTTTGATAGACGACATCTTAGGGGCAACATCTGCTGGTGAACTTGGTGCTACATAAATAGTGAGGGCCTTTCTATACCCAAGGTCTCTCAACCTTTTTTCTTTGAGAACCTTTTTTATAGAAGGCAACCTTTGTACAAAGCCATGTGTGCACCGTCACAATTTAAACATTTAAATGACGTAGTATCGCAGTTACTATGATTTTCTCCGCACTTCGGACGGACAACTAACTTTGCTTGATGAACACCTTTTAGTTGGATGACCCAACTTCCAGCACTGCGTACACTGTGATACAGGAGAGATGTATGGGTCCGCTTTAATTCTCAAACCATCTACAGATATATGTATATGGTGGTAAGAAGGAGCCCTTAAAACATAAACGAACTGCTGCACTTCGTGACCAGCCTTCTTTCGAATTACGTCGGTTAAGTCGAAATATTGACACCAATTGGGCTGGTTTAGGGCACGCTATTGTATTTTGTATCTCCTCATCGGTTAGATCTAAATCCACCTCTCTTAAAACACCATATGATACACTCTTTTCCATAGGCCGTTGTATACGCCAGCCCTTCGCAAGTAATTGTTTACAGTTCTCTGATCTCTTTGCACTGACTTCATTTTGCATATCGAGGCGGACTTTGTATGGGTTCATATAAGTATTTCACCCTTAGAATATCGGTAATGCCGATATCTTTAAAAAATCTGGCCAAAGCAAATTGTTTAGGCTATACTGTACATCTCTATTTTATCTATCTCCAGCTTGCACTTCTATTCTTCCTTTGTTTTCACCTCTGTCCATTCGGTATCATCGTCATCTCCTTTTCTCTTCTCCGACCTAGTTTCACCCTCCGCTTGCATATTATTTTCCTCTTGGTATAGAGTCCCTTCTAAATCTGGTACTACTAGATCACTCCACGGACTGCTATTCGGCATAGTAGTCGCATTACAAGTCACATACGCATGGTCTTCCTTAATTTCATTCATCGCGTAAAATTAAAAGCCATACATCGTTAGCTATTGCGCGCAGCGAGTCAACCCAACGGTATATAGGTCCCTACATACACGCTGGGTATAGCTACCGCAGCTACGCGCAGGTAATAACAACAATATAATAGGTGCGCGCGCGACTTGAGTAATTAGCAAACGACTACATCGCACGAACGCCGTATCGAGACTGTAATCGAGGCGTTGTGCTAAAGTTTTCGTATTTTTTATCAATCATCTGTTTTTTTTTTACATTTATTTATTTGCCTGAAATAAAGGATTATTATTATTATTATTAAATACCTACATTTTTAAACATTTAAAAAAAACAGAGAATTTGTGCATGTCAGCTCAGACGTGTGACTGGAGTTTTCTGCTGAAAAGCTATACCTAGTCTTAAAATACATAGTATAGGCAAAGGAAGTAAATTAACCCACTAAAATTATTTATATTGATTTGATCAAATATATTAAATCAATTGTATTACATAATAAAAGTTAGTTAGTACAACAACACAATGGTGCCGATTCTCTTGTCACAAAATTCTCTAAACTAGACTAAAAATCACCAAAATTTAGTTTATTCCTGTCAAACGACGATTTCCCATTCTGAAATTGACTAAAGTGACACAACTTAACTAAATTTTAGTTTGACAGCACTAAGATGGCACTGAGATTATAATTTAGTGAAAATGGCAATTTTGCTATTCTGAATTTTACGTTTTTCACCAAAAATTTTGATTGTCTTAACTAAATCTGACTATTTTTAATCGCGATTAAAAAGGTGTGGACTAAAATTAGTTGTCATGACCTAAAATTCACACCAACACCTCGACTTCAGATGCAAAAACAGTACTGTATCTTTTTTTCTTTTCTTTTGCTTATATCTCGAAAACGGTGTGTCCTATCGCAAAAATAATGAAAATTTCGACCCCCTTTGCAACCCGTAAACCTATAAAACTCAACATGTTGGTAATATTTTTTTATATTTTCCATACAAAAAGTAAAAAATTCCATACAAAACAAGTCGAGGCCGCACATAATGCGCGCCTACGGCTCTAAAAAAAGATCACGTGGTACGGCAAACAAGTACCACGTGGTGTCGCAATAATTATCAAATTTGATTTTAGATGTGTCAAAATTATTTTTAAATTTAGAGATTTTATTTTGCAGAATAGCGTTAAGATTCTCATAGCCAAAAGTAAGGAATTTTAGTGATAGTTTAGTTAGTTTAGTTCGGTGTACAACAGAATCGGCACCATTGAGACACTTTACAATGAGTGATAGGAACTATCAATCCTCAAATATCAAGTATGTACCTACAAATGGTGGGCCTGTACGCCATAAGTGGTGACGGGAAGCAAGGAAATTATTAGGTACGCTGCGCCTAATAATCTCGAAATGTTACGCAACCGAGATGTGATCAACCCGCAAGTGCTAGGACTGCAAGTCATTTTAGCAGCAACACAGAGACTGATTGATCACGGTCAGTTACGCAGCCCACCGTATGTACGCACGGCTACAGATCAAGCTATGAAAATTCCAGTGTAAGCTGATCTCGCAGTGTATAGGATTTCCTCACAATGAGAGGTCAGTGTAAACTGGAAATGTATAGCTTGATCTGTAGCCGTGCGTACAAGTTCGGGGCCACCCATGATACGTACCTACCTATTCTCGAAGCGAACATCTGTGATTATTTTGAACGACACTCTCGACGGAGTACCAGAGCGGCTTCTGGAATTAATGTAAGTAGGTGGGTACTTACCTACATAATTTAATGAACATAAGTTAAATTTCTATCTTTAATAGGGTCGAACGAAAACAAATTGATCTGTAATTGATTATTTATTCCATATTGGATTTACATTTCAAACGCCACTATCGGCTTTAGCACTCTCACCACGACAGCGATACCCATTAGAAAAATTCGAAAAATTTCGGCCTTACATTAATAGTGACAACACTCCAATGTCAGATCATATAAGTACACAGATTTGTGACTTCAATCGAGCGTAGGTAATAATATTTCAACCAATAGGCCTAGTTTTCAAATTGTCCATTTATAATGTGGTGCTGAGGAGCGGGGAGCGCTATGAGATGCGCGAGTATGTTGCGCAGAGGAAAGCCATAACGGCTTCACTTTTTTCTAACGCTTGATTTTAATACCCATCTTTTTTCATACGTGCGCTTTAAATGAAACGATTCTTAAGGAGTAAACTCCAAAAACATTTGAAAATATAAAAAAATAGTGGTCCTTCGGTATTGGGAGCAGGGTCCAAGCTACAGGTGGTTAGGGCTCCAGAGGCAAGAACCTCCTCGTATCGAGGAGTAGGTACTGCCTTCTGAATCAGGCCCTTGATCCAACCGCTTAGCGAGGTCTCGAGAGATGTTGATCTAGGCTTTCGGCCATGAGGCCATTGGCCGATACGACAATCGGCACAATGACAGCCGAGCTCACATTCCACATGTCAGCAACCTCATGATGTGCTAAGTCGTGATATTTAATTTGTTTCTCTTTCTCATCTTTCACGAAGTTCTCGTCCTGTGGAATGGTAAGATTGACAAACATTGTGCGGCGCGCTAATCAATCTATCACCACTATATCAGGCTTATTGGCGACAATAGTCCTGTCAGTAATGACAGACCGACGCGATCCCAGTACAACGTGACATGTTCATTTTCGAGAACTGGGTCGGGCACATACTTGTAAAACGGTACCTCAGAATCCACAAGTTTATATTTCAAAGCAAGTTGCTGGTGAATAATCGTGGCTACTTGGTTATGCCTGTGCAAGTACTCGCCGTTAGCCAGACGAGAACAACCAGAGATAATATGTCTGAAGGACCCAGACGGTGGCATGCACGACACACATCATCTTTCATAATCATATATTATTATTTCGTTTCTTCTTCTTACACATAACTTGTACTTGTACTTAAATACATTTTAAAATACTTATTTTTTACAAAAAACACACAAAAATATTTAAAAATCTAAAAAAAATTGTGGCCCGTCGGCATCAGGAACAGGGTCCAAACTGCCGGTGGTCAGAGCTCTAGAGAGAGGAACCTCCTCACTGTGCGTGCCGTACCCAAGAGCACGGCTTTCTGAATTACCCAGCTGCGCAATGTGAGCCTCTGAAGGTGTTGGTCGAGGCTCTTCGCTATCAGGCCATTTACTGTAACGACTATCGGTACAATGATTGCAGAGTCCACGTTCGACATGTCGACAACCTCGTGTGCTAAGTCAAGATTCTTGATATTTCTTTCTTTCTCAGCTTTCACGCGATTTTCGATATCAACAATCATTGCACGGCGCTCTCGTCAATCTATCACCATAATAACAGGCTTATTCGCTACTATAGTCCTGTCAGTGATAACAGATCGACCTCAGTACATTGTGGCGTGACTGTTCTTGAGAAACGGGTTGGGCGCATACCTGTAATATGGTAACTTCAGACTCCACAAGTTTGTACTTCAAGACAAGTTGCTGGCGGATAATCCTAGCCACTAGATTGTTTCTATGCAAGTACTCGCCGTTAGCAAGACGAGAACAACTGGAAACTTTATGTATATCCGATTGATTAACCGGGACGGTGGCCCGACAGATGTCAACCATATCGTCTTTGAGAATGTTTTCCCGATAATTATTCGTCATGATAACTCCATTCATATTCGCACTGACAATACCTTCGGTTTCCCCGAAGAGGTCGCCGAAACGCAGCCAGGATACAGACGCCAAAAAGTTTACATCAGGCGCCCAGAAAAAGCGCCCGTGAAGCTCTTTGCCTTGCCATACATATTTCCCTACGATCGTTAATATCTAGTACTGCAAATTTGCGCTAGTTTTCTTTGGCCAAGGAGAGCGGGGTGAGGCCCTGGTCCACAGCGGCCACATCTGTACATCCCGACGTCAGTTTGAAGGAAATATTCCCTGAGACTGCAAATCTCGCGGTTGTGGAGGATTTTAGCATTTAAGAAACCTCTACCCCCACACTTCCGCGGGATGTACAGTATCATCAATGATGACCGTGGGTGATGCACCCGATATGCCATCAGTACGGACCTTCCTATCCAGAACGTCAAGTTCCGTCTGAGTCCATTTGAGTATGCCGAAAGGATACATTAAAATCGGCATGACCCTACCGTTGAAGGTACGCACCTTGTTTCCGCCAGATAAAATACTATTAACACTTTATTCAGGCAACCAAAGAAGCGCTCCCTCAACGATAGTTTCATGTCAGTAGCATTGATGCCTAATGCTTCCGACATACCCAAATACTTGTAGGTTCGGTTGAGGTGAGGGATCTAAGGTGATTACAATCCGAAAGTTGGGTTCCAAAAGATTCCATAATCCTCCCTCGCTTTACATGCATGACTGCATATTTGGCCACGCTAAATTCCATCCTGGCGCTAGTGATTGTTTCTGTTACCTTCAGTAGCTCCGTCTGTCGCAAATTGATGGGGGCAAAGAGTTTCAAATCATCCATGTAAAGGAGGTGTGATAACACCTGACCACCTCTTCTCAACCGATAGCCTAGACCTGAATCCACCAGGGGTGTGCTAGAGGATTCAAGGCTAAGCAAAACCAAAGCGGACTCAAACTATCGCACTGGAATATTCCGCGCTCAATCCTGATTGGTTCATTGGTCCCCCGGATCTGTTGAGATCCTGGATATAGACGGACGGCCCTCCATTGCCCCATATATGGCACCAAGAAGGTGCGTAGAGTTGCGTCTACTTTGGACAACTCGAGCACCCTAATGAACCATGCATGGAGGCATGCACACCGAGTCGTAGGCATTCTTATAATCTGCCCAACATGTCGACAAGTCCTTCCGGGATCTATGAACCTGTTGGCCTAGGGTCATGTCTATAGGGAGCAGCTCCTTAGTACCGCAGTACAGCCATTCTGAGACATAAACATTTTGAGTTACTTTCAATATCGTGTGCAATTTTTATTTGTTATAAACCGTCGGTAAACATGTAATTATTGGTTTATAGTTTTTAGGTTCCGCAGTACCTACTACCTATTACCTATTTATTTATTATCCGCAGTACCTATTTATGGAGCCCTAGCGGGTGGATAGCTTTTGTCGTAAAAAACAGTGGTAGTGACCCAGTTGACGATGACAATGATGATGGTTTTGTTGTTATAGATGACTGGAATTGCGAGGCTAAGTAGGCGTGTGACCTTTGTAAAAATATAAATTGTGCAGACCGTCCGGTTCTGGAGATTTCCAGTTAGGCAACGGAAGTACTGCACGGGCCACATCTAGAGTACTATTATAATAGCGTCCATGTCTGGCATTGAATCACACGCCTGCTTAACAACACGCATCCAATCACCTTTAGTGTGACTGACGGGCACGGACCAAATGCTTCGCCAAAAAGCACTCATGGCATTACTACCCAGTGGATGCGCGTCACACCTGGAGTGGGAATTGGCCGCTCCCAAGCTCACGCGCTCCTTTCATCGCTGTGGAACATGCGGTTCTGAGTGAACCGAACCACTCTTTGTCTATACCGACTGCTACGGTTTGCCTATGCATGAACTTTCTGCTTTAGGAAGTGGATGCGCTCTGTGACACGGGATATATATCCGGAGGAGTAATACTAGTTCCCGCGAACGCCTGCCTCACAAAGCGCATCACCCTCGGGCGTGTATTGCCCTCCCTGAAGCAGATGAGTTTCACGATGAGTACCCTGGTCTCATTATTACGACGCTCTATCCTCCACTACCAGGCTGGTGCGGTGGGATTCGGCCGTGCAGCTCGGTCAGTGTTTGAAAATTTGACACGAGCTATACGAAATGCCGCAACAGCCGTGCATTACAAGATTTGAGTGTGTATCGCAAAGGTCTGTGCTGCTTTCATTAAAATTTGGTAACTGCGCATCCAGGGCACACACCGGTGCTCTGTATTTTTTAATTAATGGGCAAACGTAGTAGCCGTGGTCTAAGGTCAGGTGATGTGAACCGGTACTCACGGATTGCATCCTCCAGAATACTTATTAATTCTACATAGCATCTGACCCCAGTATGCTGTAGCCCCATAATATGAAGGCATCACATTTTCATTAATGGACTGGGTCCACGGCGTGTGCGACACATTTCCACCGGCAGCGGGGTACCGGTTTGAGGTTTGTTGGGCTCGAGGTCCCAAGCCCGCTAGTTGCCGTCCTCCTCCTCGCCGTCGTGGTGGTGTTGGTGACGACGGTGGAGAGAAAAACTCGTTGCTCTAGCTCGACGCAACTGCAGCGACCGGTGACACGGCAGTCACCGTTGAGACGCGTAGGCTGTGAGGCGGAGCTGAGCGACAAGTTAGGAGATGGCGGGTGTGCCTGTGGTCGTGCTCCGGCTCGGTCTGCATAATTTACTTAATCACATTTTAACAGTTTATTTTTTGGATATGTTTAAAGTCCGTTTTTGTATGGTTTTTCATTTTTACTTTTATCTGGTATTACTGTAGGGGTTTTTTTGTTTTATGTGAAAAATGTTGGGCGTAAATTTTTTCGTGGTGACATTGACAGATGCCAATATTATTATTTAAAAAACGGAGTAAAAACTTTGGAAGGATTTTAAATGATGAGGCGGCACCAACCGACTATTATTACTGTATGCACTATGAAAGTTTACGAAAAGACAAGCCCCAGTTAGTGCAGGACTGTTGCAGGATATGGAACATAAAGATATTGAACTATGGGTTTGGGTAGCTAAAGTGGACTTACCTAGAACTTTGGAAAGTCTATAGCCCCTGCCTGACCAATGTTTTATATGTATACAATACACAAGAAAAGGGCAGGGGGGGCTCAATAATGGGCCCCCGAAAACTGTCGCTAGCACGTAGTGTCGTAGCTACGAGGGGGCAACATGTCCTGAGGTTCTTGAGGAGTGGTGAGGTATTCCACGGCTATCAGAACAATTCCAGAGCCCGGAAGATGGTCAAGATCCCTACCAGCACTGCCTTCCTCCGAGCACGTTTAATCTTGCGAATCTCCACTCAAGCCGGCCAATAAAGGCAAGGAAGAGATGGAAGTTCTGCCTCGTCAGTGTTCACTCTAGCCGGCCAATAAAGGCAAGCCAGAAGTGAGGAACAAGACTACCCCCGGGAGATAAGGTCCGTGGGGTCACTACTGCCCAACAGCTCGCCACATGCAGCCCCGCGGGTCGCTGTATCTCTCTGGGTCTGGCTCCTCACCCTAGACCTCTTCCGGTAAACTCTTTCAGCATAGACCTAGAGTTCAGAGAGAGTGGGGATATTATTATTATCACAATCCTGCCAGAGCCCATGGTGACCGCCCCCAGAAATCTTGGGGGTCAGAAATCGCCTGACTTGCAGACACTTATTGACGATATAGGTACCTACATTACAAACCCTGTAGCTGTAGATTCTGTTTACATCTTGCACACGCTCAACTGCCGTAGAGTTTTCAAGTAGGAAGAGCAATAGAAGATACTGTCCTCTATTCTGTTATACATGTAAGTACTTACTAGCGAATGGTCGTAGTAAACCTTATATACAATCCTTATTTCTTATTTACACGTTTTAGAGTGTTTTGTGTGGGAAAAAATGTTGTATGAAAAGAAAAACATGTTTATAATTTCGTAAATATATATATTTAATTTTATATCTTCCATCAATACATACAACGACACTTAAACATTCAAAATTTAGCCGTAACTAGGTCTCACTTACAATGGCTTCGCTTACAAGTAGGTAAACGTGTAGAGATATCTATTAGCACATAAAACAGGAGCAAAATACAATACATTCGACTGTGGACTTTATTACATAAGTAAAAGTGATCATTATATAGTCTAACGTAATAGTCTCGTAAACAGCTATAGGGTACCTATGTCAATCGGAGTCAGACCTATCAATTTGATAATACGGGGAAGACATCGTTTTACAATTCTGTTATATTTAAAAATCGAGCGAAGAGCACCGTGTGAAAGTACCAAGATAAAAAGATTCACAAATCCTAACCTACCAACCGCATTGCACGAAACGAAAATCAAGTATCATATTGATGGAGGAGAGATATTTTACAAAATAAAACTTATCGACATATCTTCGGTGTACGCTAGGAGCTATAAAAATTGAAAATAATACAACTAATTTAATTTCATAACTATAAATAGTAAGACATTACAATCCCTTACCACGAGATCAGTGACAGTTGACGTCACCCGGTGTTGCAGCGTTCACATTATGTATTGGATACTCAAGTATATTACGTACCTACATCGGAGTTTCTGTATAACTGTATAAGTAGTTTATTGCATGAATTGTAAGATGTAATTTATGGAAAACACTGGTCGATAAAACAAGTTAAAATATCATAATCACTTAAAACCAGACACGTATGAGAAGTCCCTTTGGTAATTTTGTCATATCCTTACCAATTGGTGGGTATTTAGATTTAATAATCTTTGGACTAAAATCTCGGAATACAAAAATCGTTTTATGTCCGTCCTCATTCTGACTACTCATTATATTAATCGCATATTGCAACAATTTGCGAATTAAACATACAACACTTAACAACTACTTTAATATAATACCTAATTATTTTATAAAGTAACAAAATTAACTTATATTTACAGTTATCATTAAAATTATAGTAAAATTTTACTATTTTAGCACTAAGTTTTGATTATCTCGCTGAATTATGTTCATTTGTGTTGAGGGAATTTAAATAAATTGATTTGTCGCTAAGTTTGTAGACGCATACCTATCACATTGACACAGTAGACACTAACATAAGGGTGCTCCGTAATACTTAATACTGCACTGAGTACAAACTGCGTGCTACGAGCGTCCAATACAATCAAAACGAATATTTGCAAACCCAAAATGAAATAACAAGATTTTAATAAGGCACCATTGGTTACATGGGTACATAGTGTATGAATGTAAAATATAAGGTGAACAATAATATAGGACCTTCCGGTGTTAGCCTTCATTAGTTGGTTAATTTTAATTCCACTGGTGGCTGCGTATGAGATCAAATCCATTTTAATATTATGAAGTTCTAAACATTGATATAAAATCTTAATGAATGTTATAGGCACTGGGCCCACAGTGTTAGCAATTAGCTTTCGAAAACACACTTAGGTAGGTAATTCTGGGGTGGAAAAATACCAGATCTCTCTTGAGTCATTTCGTACGATGTTCTTCGTACAGCAGGTGACAGTCTGTAGAATGCTGGAGATGTGTAGCTAATAGTACGTTCGGTTGGAGGTGTTCTGCGAAGGGGAGCGATATGGAGAGGGGAGGGCTGGCTCAGTCCTCGTCTTTCTTCTCCATTTTGGGTTCATACATTGCGTGCAGTTGTTCTGGTGATATACTGTAAAAAAAAGGGATTTGGTTAGATATTTTAAAACATTAATTGCTACTCTTATTATGAGTTTCATCAAAACTGATAACTAGCGGGATTACAATCAACATAAAGGAACCTCACCTATCAGTCCAGCCCATCTGATGTTTGATATCCATGTAGATGAGTAGTTCCAAAATGTAAAAAACGATAATTGATCAAATCAGCTAGAGACAGATCTCTAGCGATCTCTCTCTCTAGTTCTGCAGATCGATAGACCTGCTCGGGGGCGTCTAAACAACAGGACCACGTATAAGGACGAAGTATAAGGAGTGGCAAAGAATTGACTTCCTTAAGTCAATGTCGTGATGGCTCAGTGGTTAAGGCCTTTCCTCTTATGCACGAGGGCTAAGTACAAATGTGACTTTCAATTCATATACTTTATAAATTTATCTTGGACATGACAAGGGGTGCCAGATAGGATATAATCAGTGATTTATGAAATTTAAAAAATCCTAGTAGGTAAGTCTTTAAGTAAATAGTAAATTTGGAAATAAAGTTATTGTTTTTGCGACTTCGACATTTCTCGGGACCCTGGGGTTCCGGACCTTTGGGAAGCGTACGAGGGGCCGAAGCTACTAAAGTATCTGTGTAATCTGTGACACTTCTAATGTCTGTGTCTAGTTTCTGAAGACACATCTGCCTGCAGAGGGACAGTAATAGGCTGCTATTATTATATAGGTCACGCGACACGCTGACAGGTATATAAAGCTGAATTACGCTACTTCATATTTCTGATAGCAGCTTAGTACCAACGTATCTTAGTGCCACGACGAGGGCACAATATTGGCCTTTGTTGAACTTAGCCACATCTGTCAAAATGCATATGTCAAGATGCATGCATCAATCGACCTATTGCACTCAACCTAAATCGTAGCAATAATTCTGTCTCAATCTTACATCTCTATCACCACAACTCTAGTATCCATCTCTGTCGCGTCTCGTGTATAAGTGGAATTTACCCTAACAAGCTCTGCAGGTCGCAGACGAAGCGGTAGACGTAGCGCTTGCCGGCCGTCTTGTGGATGATGTTCTTGTCATAGTAGTAGCGCAGGCCGCGAGACAGCTTCTCATAGTTCATCTTGGGCTTATTCTTGCGGATTCCCCAGCGCCGAGCCACCTGTAATGAAGGATTTTTTTGTATTTTGTTTAGAAGTAGGTGCACCTACCCCGAACAAGTGGTAGGAGTTTGGGTTGGAAGCTCCAAGGAACTAGTCGGGGGTTGCGGAAGGATCGTACGTTCCCGCGACCCCCGGCGTAGGTGTGAGATGGAACACCGGGGTGGTTTTAAGTCAGTAAGAGTCTGACAGACCCCGCCGCCCGCCCCAGGGCGGCGGACATCCATGAGGATTTTCCACCCCGGAAACAAAAAAAAAAAAGCTCCAAGGAAAACCTATATAGAATACGAGGTAAACAAGACTATGTTATGAAGCAAAACTTCGAAGGACTTTTTACAGGGACAAAGTGTTATTTATAGTCTATATGAGACTATAAAAATTTTGGCCTTGCAACAAGACCGTCAGTACTGCCAATTTAGTACCAAGGACCATTATTGCTGCAAAGAAATGACTACTTTACAACATATAATTTTTATTATAAACTTGTTCAGTCTTACGGCTTTAGAGATACTAAATAAAGAAAAAACAAGATCTCTTACCTCATCAGGGTCAGTGAGTTTGAACTCCCATCCATCGCCGGTCCACGAGATGAATCCCTGGCAACTCTTGTCGGTCAGCAGCTCCAGCAAGAACTGCCACAGTTGGATCGGCCCTGATCCTGTAAGCGTGCCACACAGTTGCTTTACGATATACGACTTATGAGGACCATTGAAGAGATGGACTGCAGAAAATGGCGGAGTAACGGAAATTGTTTGTGATTCTTCATAGCAATTTAATTGAAAGTAGGAGAAGTAGCATGTGGGCAATAGGAATAGGAAAAACAGGCCGAAAATCTTGACATAATAAGGAAAAGTTCAGGGTCACGGACACGGTGGACAAACGGATGGTATGGTGGATTTTTGGTTGCTTAAAACATCAACCATAAACCTAATTTCGTAATTCCGTCCATGGTCATACATACCGGTGAAGCAGGGCCCTGTGGCGGGGTAGGCGAGCTTGTCCTGCGGGATGAGCGCGTGCTGGTCAGCAGGCCACTCGTTCCACTCGGCGCAGGCACCACCATACTCCTGCACGTAGTTCTCGCCGTAACCCTCGCCGCCGTACCGACCACCGCCGCCTAGACCATCGGAAAGGAAACATTTAGTTAAAACAGAGCTTCGGCACGAATGGTAGGTAAGTATATTCCATAAAGATCATTTGATGATTGGTTTCCTGGGCCTAACTTTTGACTAGAAGGTGCTGTGTAAAAATCATAAGATTGTTCTTTTCTCACCGAGAAGGTTCAGGTTTGCAAATCCAAGAATTTGTGGTACGAGTCGTAGGTATGTGTATTCAAGTGGTTAAAAATTTAACATTTCTTTATTTAAGCATAACCGTTCTTAAAGGTCGTTTATTTGATGTTGATAATAATTTGACAAGACCAGAAATAAAAGGAACCGTTTCACTGACACCAATTAGTGCACTCCAGTGACGATGACAAGTAAAAATACGAGAGTAATATGATCACCACAAAATAATAACCACATGAAAGATTCAATTCTGTTAACGACGTTGTTGAAACTGTACACCGCATCAATTAAAGTGACCAAGTCAGTTGTCTGCTGATCTTTCCTAATGAGAGAATGCCCATGTTTTTTTTTTTAATTACTTATGATTGCGTGATTTTATTAGTCCGTTTTCTATTTTTGTCTACGAAGGGGTTTTGTAATATACTTGCAATGGGAAAGGAGAATTAAGCCGTTTTTCAAACTATCTAAAGAGTGGGTGCTCTATGATTTCAAAAACTTCTAGATTGATCAAATAAAACTGATCTTTAGGGTGTTTCTTTATGGACGAAACAAAAGCTTTGAGAGTATTAACTTATGACTTGTACAAACAAAATCAGTACGACTCTGTCCAAAAGAAAACAAAAAGAAAAAAAAAAGATAATCGTGCGTGTGAGTTCTTACGCTTGTTACGAATCCTGCCACTGGGACTTGAGACCAAAAGTCTGTGCAACTTTACCCGACAATAATAAATTACTCACCTCTTGGGTAAGGCTTGGTGTAAGGATGAGGCTGGTACTTTTGCTCGTGTGTGAGCAGGGGTTGCGAGTGCGCGTGCGCGTGGTGGTAGTACTCGTCGATGTAGGGCTGCGCAGGGGGCGCGGAGGGTCCGGTCGGATACTCGGGAGGGTAGTACTCGTCCAGGGGGGAAGCTGCCGTCGGTGCCGGCGCAGACCCGCCGCTTGCCTCCGAGTAGCCGTAGGCGTTCGTCTCGCGAGGACCGCCAGTCGTGTAGCCGCCTGTAACAAACATTAGTAGTTTTAGCATATGAACAATGGCCAGGAATGAAGGACATTACAGCAGGTAAAGGTACACGTCGACCTATTCAGAACACCTGTAATCTAGTAGTAACGGTTCTACGTCGCACCTGACTATCCATTCCAATCCTAGATAGGATTAGCAGGTAGCGATCAGTGTAGGTGTACAGCCTAGCCCTAGAGTTAAGTAATTACCTATATCAGTGTGTTAACTGCTGCGATGGTTATTTAAATAGTAATTCATGTCGTCCTACAACATTTATTAAAATTTATAAGTACTGGGACTGTGATATCTCAGTCAGACAAAATTTCCATTAAAAAAATCAGTACGGCATGCATATCGAGGCGTGTTGGCGGGCGCGGGGTACCGAGGCGCGTCGGTCGCGGTTCACGGCTCGCCCTTTGTTCTGCGCGTGCGCCGACGGACCCACACATACCCTCCCCTCACACCGCACACCGCTCCCCGACACCCTCGCGCCACGTAGCCACGATACAACACCGACCATCGAATTGAGGTTTGATTTAATTTGCAATTGGCCTGCGATTGAACTAGGAAATTGATTTCGAAGAGGAAACTTGCAGAGTGCAGGACTGCTGGCTGTTAGGTTGTGGACTTGAATCTACTGACTACTGTGCGCCACTGTTACGATAGTAGTTTACTATTTGACTGGCGTAAATATTATGAATTGGATCATTAGATCAATTTTGGTTCACTTGATTTTGTAGAAACTTAATCAAATAATTTTACTTGCTTCGTAAGCAACTGTTTTAAGGATGTGTCTACCCCATGAAAATAAAGGACGACTGCTACGAGCATTATATCAGCTTTCGCAAATTAAGTTGTTAAAACAGAAACAATGTAAAATACTGTAAGCCCGGAAAGGTGCTGGGTAAAAGTCTAAACGGTTGTTTTTACAAGAAAACTAGTTTCCCGCTAGGTAATGCAGCCACCATTAGCCAACGACGCGATAATTTTCTCGTATTTTGAAATGAAAAATCACCGTTCACGTAGTCTGGCGGTGTGTTCGAACAATTTAACAATAGGGTACGTTGCTAAGCATGTGTCTGTGTGCACGTTTACATGTGTAATGTGCCTGTTTGTATGTAGATCCGTACCGCGGGGTCAGTAGTCGCTCATTGTCTGTCGTTTGACCGCCGATGTATCTCTTCTCGTTATCATGAAGATTAAGTGGCATCATTGATGCTGTAATAGCTATATCATTGCCAGTGACTTGGTTATCATTTGAAGTAGCATTCTTTACTAACGTAGATTTTATTTCTGTAAGGCATTATGTCCTGTGTTTCATGAGATGGCGTTGAAATAAGAAGTAAAGTCCAGAATTGTGATGAAAGGAATCTATTTTGACCGCATGTAGCATGCGGCACCTATGGGGGGGAAACTATATATTATTTAGGAGCTGCAGTTATTTTAGCAGTTTTCCTTATACGAACAGTTTGATTCCTTATTGTTTTACTCGCTTTGTTAGGATAGGTACGTAGGTACTTTTTGCAGTAGGTAAGTACTTACTTATTTGAAGCTCAGAAACTTACCAAATATGCTGTTTAGTTTTTAAAATCGTTAAGCAGGTACCTATCTACAGTTAAGTATAAGGTAAGTAAAGATAAAGTCACGTAAAGTAGGAACTGACTTGAAACAGCAATAAATTAAAGTTTATTGACACCGAAAATATCAACATTTTAACAACCCTATTGCGTAAAAAGAAATGTGTTGTCTATAATGAACACTATAATAACAATTACGATATTGTTTACAGAATTGTGTAAAGATACAAGGAAAACGAAATGTCAGTCCATTCAATAATTCCGTAAATACCTAAGTAGCTATAAATAAATGACACGTGTTTGAATGAATTTTAGTGAAGCTGCGAACGTTGGCTTTGTCGTGTGATGAACAGGGGCGTTCAATTGACGAACGATATGGTGACTGGTCAGTGCGTCCATTTAGGTACCTATGTCGTAGGTAGGTATGTTAGTAAGTAGGTAAAGTCACGACCATAAATACATGTACATGCAAGAATCAAAGCGATTTTCTTTTAAAGTAGGTACTGATAGATATTTTATGGTATTAGGAACATAGAAATCGAATAATCGTAGTACCTAATCGTATTATGAAATGTATGTGTTATGTCAAACTTACAATTTTTTTTCCGCGAGTAAAATGCTTTTGTATTTTGCGTAACTGTAAGTTACCTATTGATGCTGGTGACTGTATATTGTGTACGATAAGACTATAGGTTGGTACTAAGTTGGTGGTAAGACTATAGGTGTACCTTTTTTTTTTAGGGTGGCAAGTCATCAAATAACTTCTCCCGCTCTGGGCGGAGCGGGAGGGCGGGTCAGACTCTTACTGACTAAAACCCACCCGTGTTCCTTCAGTTGCCTGTGCCAGGGGCCACGGTAACCCTTTCGGACTTTCCCGCAACCCCGGCAGGCATCGGCCCTAGCGGACCCCGTCATTGATGCTGAGATCTCTTTGTGGCGCGCGTGGAACACAATGCGCCGTCGACCCGGGCCTGGTCCTTATCAGACGGCGAGCTATGCTACCCGTGTACCTAACCATGCGATTCTAAAACTTGAGGTGTTACCTATTCTGCTGAAAAAGGTGCTCAAGAATGATTTCGATAACTAAACTTGAGTTGCGATTTGTATGAATTCTGCAGGTAGAAAAGTTTCGGACCGTTACCTAGGTATTGTATCTGCCCGTTGGTCTCGTGGTCACAAGCGCGACTGCTGACCGTGGGGTCCTGGGTGCGATTCCCAGGTTGGGCAAAGGAATTTCCATCAGGAATTTTTTAGTAACAGCCCCGAGTTTGGAAGTTGGCGGTGTAAATACCCCCGGTGCCTCAGAAAGCACGTTAAGCCGTTGGTCCTGCGCCTCATCTCTCTCCGGTCGTGTCGGATTTCCGTCCCACCGGGCTATGAAAGTGAGGGAAGAAAGAAAAGAAACAAAGAAAGAAAAATAGATTTATTTGTCACAGAAACACGTGCATACAAGAAATTAATTAGCTCTAATGACTAAGAAAAAAAAAGGTAAAAATAACAAAGAAATCTCTAGGTAACCACGAGCACAAAACAGAAATCGTCCATGCTGCACGTCATGACTGTGACAAGAAGGCTTCCACTCAGCATGATGCTGTGCTATGGGGACCCACAGCACAGCGCTGAAGCGAAAGAAAGCTGAAGAGAGAGTGCACCTGTGTCTGCGCACACACTTGCGCATTAGGTATAACATATCCCGCGCTGAAGGCTAGTCTCCGTTGAGATTGGCCGCCATGGCCGAAATACGGTGTGAAGGACTATAGGTAGGTATACTAATACTGTAGGTAGGTATGTGTATCAAAGTAGGTAAGTATTAGTATTTTTTGAGTTATCTAACCCTTATGTTGCACCTGCCATGTTTTGTCTCTGCATCACCCTAAGGTTGACTGGTAGAACATGTCTCAGGCATTAAGTCCGTGTTTGTACAGTGTTTTCGTTACTTTTTGAGCATTGAGGTTTTATAAATAAAAAAAACAATATTGCTGCCTACTTAGAGGAATGGCAGAGCAGCAGTTTTTAAAAGCAATTTAACAAAGCAGACAAATTTCAAAAGTCCCATAACGTAGTTTGAACTTTAAATAGTATAGATACCTATGTTTTATTAGGTAGGTAGGTACTGTAAAATATTTTCATAGGGGTGAAACTGCCAACTAAAAGTAGAAAAGAAACGTTTTTTAACGAAACAAATGAAGCATCAGTAAGATTGTCGTGTTAACAAATCACGGTGTGTCACTTTAGACAAATGCAAGAATTTTAATGAAGCAATTGTTCCCTCGGCGACTGAGGCAAAGGAATGGAACTATAAATCCTGGTGAGGAGGGAAATAGCTCCCTTGGGAGTGACCCGGTGACCTTCGAGGACTATTGTTGGATTTTTTACTTTTTCGTTTTTATTTTGGACTTTTTAGTTTAGTAGCTAATTAAAATGATCTGAATATTTTTGTTCGCTGGCAAAGTTGAACCTGTCCACAGTTACGCAATCTAAAATAAGTTTATTATTAATGTCGTTAAAAATGATTATTTATTATCTAATTATTTCTTAATTATACACCTAATATTTAATATTAATATCCGGCCGTTGTGCAACATCCGCCTTTATTACAAGACGGCTTTAAAGAAAATAAGAATAAGTCAAAAGACGTTCGTCAATTCATTTATAAAAATGTATGCTAAGGAAAGTACGTCAGTCACAGCATCACAGTTCGAGATCGAGTAGTGGGGCGTGGAGAGGGGCGGGTGCGGTGGCGCGGGGCGGGGCGAGCCAATCGGGCGCGGCCACGCCCCGCGCGCCAACGCTCGGGTCGAAAGGTCGCCGCTACACCGCGCCATTGGCTCGACACGCAGATTTATTTTAGTTAGAAGCAAAAATGTAAGATCTTCGCAAAATGCGCACTAATAATCCCAATCTATAGGTAAACATTGTTTGTATACCTACCTATACTGATGTCTATTAACGAATCTACGTAGGTACCTATTGTTAGATGTATCGTTCCAATCAATACGTACCTACTAGATGGCCACCAATATGGCTCGTTTGCTCAGCATTTTAAGTAGAGATGTCACAGCATGTCTAATGAGACCTAAATTGTCTGCATAGGTACCTATAACAGATCATAGACATTCTATACCCAGCTAGGTATATCGTTAGCATACCGCTTTTTAAAGGAATTACATTAAAGGCGATATGTTAATTAAAAGGAAAAATTACTTAATTCATTTGCCTTACCTACAGGCAAATGAATTAAGTAATAAATGTAGCAAAAATAATCAAGCTGAAAAAGTAACTGCCAAAATTATGATGATTGGGGAAAACGGCTGACGTCTGGAGGAATGAGGTTACCTAACAGGAAAACTTCGTTACTAATCAACTGTGGTACAAATCGTACATACAATAGGTAGGTACCTACGCATAAAGTAGGTACCTACGTGAAAAAATCATCTTCGTAAAAGCAATGAATACCACGAAATGTAGATCCAAATAAAGTTCAAGATAAAGAAAACTGGATCCCACAAACACAGATTCAACTTATATACTTACATATATACCTCGCAGGAGCATGATAATCTTTAGCTATTAAACATAAAAAAAAAGAGTATGAATATTAACGGTAAGAAGCAGAACAAAGACAAGATAAATGGAAGTAAAATATGATGTCACGGTTAATAGAGATATAAAGGATTAAGAAGAAGATAAAGATTTTTGGATGAGAGCAGAAGGATAAGTAATATTCAGATCTTAAACACACTTAGAACTGCAAGTAGCTTCGGACGGCTAAATTGATTTTGAAATGAAGAGAAGAAATTAAATTATCCGGAAAAGAACCGGAATTACCGACATAACATGCAGAGTAAGCAAGCTGAAATGGTAGTGGGCTGGCCATGTTTGTCGAAGGACCGAGACGAGTCCTGGAGTGGAGTAGCGAGTTACGCCCCCCAGCTAGATGGACCGACGACCTTAAGAAAGTGGCTGGGATAGACTGGATGCGGATGGCGGATGACAGGGTGTTGTGGCGCAGCCTGAGAGAGGCCTATGTCCAGCAGTGGACTGCGATGGGCTGAGTTTATTGAAGTATAGAGTGGTAGGGAAGTAGGGTCCTAGCATTAGATCAAAGGATAAAACATATTCAACCAACCGTTTTTAATTAAAAGGACAGTGAAGAGATCTTAAAGTCCTTAGTAATGTTTCAAGAGGCAAAAGCAGAAGATGACAACGCATGACCTAGTGGTGTTCTTACAGATGCATAGACATAGGTATTTAGTATATAAATAAAACAAAATGTTCCAGGAGATAAGAATCGGATAAGTTAATGAGACAATTGCTTGAGAAAGGGCTACCAACCAAGTATTTACAATTTCACCAAGAAAGAGGCTATCTTTAATTAATTACAGGTAATGAGATAGATACTTTAGTTCGATAGTAATTAAGACGTGAGCAAAGTTTAAGTGTCTATAGAAAACAAAGTAATATGACTTACGTCCTAAGTATTTCGCGATTACGACAGTAACCTTAGAACTGGCGGCAGCTGCGACACGACTTGTCGCACTTTTTTACTTGTTATCTGCGACGAAATTCGAACCGCGAAAACTGGCAGTCGTTGTTTTTTGTCCTGCCAAGCACGCGCTAAGCTGCCATATGGTGTCCCGACAGACGAGCAATAACGATGTTTTTGTAACCATATTTCGAAAGTTCATAACAGGCCTTTATTCTTATTAGAATACCCGAATCATTCTGCCTATTTAAAATGTGAAGACAGAAGTATATTTTCTTGCTCTGTAGGAAAGTTACGATAAAATGTTACTAGTTATTTAGCTGTAGTTGATTACATAAGTCGAGCACAAAGTGATCTACATTCGAACGTATTTTATAATAACGCGAAGACGCATATCGCGCCAATTCCCATTTGGGAACGGAAGTCGAAATATGATTTTTTAAAATTAGAATCAAATGCGGTGCGCAGGTGAGCGCTGTGACAAGCCGCAGTCGACGACAGCTCGCCGCCGCCCGGTGTTTTGACATAAATAATTTAGCCTCATTAATTAACTAAAAATGTAAATAGTCACAATTAAGGAACTCTAGGTATATGTTACTGTGATAAAGTTGTTGAAAATACTTTTAATAGATGTTAAAGGCATGAACTGTTGTTCATGTTAGTGTTTCTTGGCTGAGAAAACGCGACTAATGCAGGGAAATCTTATCTCTGATTTGTCGGCTTCGAATGAATGAAAATGTTACGCACTGATCACAGTGCAATTTACAAACTTCTCGTTTTACCAAACTTTACTAAATTATCAAAAACCTATTTTAAAAGATTTTTCATACTTTACAGAAATAGACAATCATTTAAGACAGGTGCACATTTGAAAATGACAATAATTTGTCAAATGAGGGACGGCTTGGAAAAATAGTGAATTGAAAATAATAGTGGGGAAAACTATAATATTATTCTTGGATAAGAGGAAATGGCTGTCAACGAGTGGTGTTTAAATCAAATTCAAAATTGGAACATCTTTCGGCAGGAAGCGTGAAATATTTTAAAGTCGCGATGTGTGAGCAATGACATCGCGAACGAGATGTCCATTGTGTTTAATAAGTATTTTATGAAAACTGGCTGTGGTTCTTCGACTGAGCAAATTATTATTTGAATAATTATAATACCAAAGCGGTATACACATAAAGACAAAGCATAATGTGGGGTTCCCTATTGGTTTTTGACCGCTTTTCATCAGGAGGGAAAAAGTTACTGAAAATATTGCAAGAGGGGGCAAAAAAATCCGTTTACAAGATGTTAACATAATGTATGAACCGTGCGATACATAACAGCCCGCATACGTGAGACGGTATAACAGCACATGACCTCAACTTGCGTTTAAAAATAAAGAGTCGCAATCGGTTTTCCTGCGAGCGACCGACGCGAAATCGACTAACACCAGATCCACCGATATTTATTACCAATAAAATAGCGTGTAGCGAGCCGATAATAATTACAAACACACTTTTTTACTTCACTATTTATACATCGATTTTAAACAAAAAATATCGTAGTTTAGTTTTTAGTCACAAAAATAATTTGGGTTTTACAATAATATCCGGTGGAATATTATGTTTTTTTATTTTATTTATAATCTGTCGTAGCAGATGGCGACGTTGATTTTGACACAATTATAAAAGTTCGGTCATTACATTAATCTAGGGGATCTACTTTATAACTCCACGCCCGTAGATATAAAATATAAATTGACTGACTAATACGTCCACATGCCGATTGTGCTTAAAGACTCGTAAACGATTCCTGAGAATCCGATAGTGGTTCAATAAAACCTTCGCACCGCTCGGCAAATCGTTCAGCTATTACATTGTCTAGACTTAATAAAACGTAGAGTCACAAAGGGACACAACTGGCACGCTGCACAACAGTAGGTACCCTCTCTGTTGTTATCTTTAGCGCTGGAAGATCCTTCTAAGGAGCTGGATACCAATATGGGTGTATGTTTTTAGAAATTTTCCCATTTCTTTCGGTTTTTCTTTCAAAAAGTTAGTAACTTGTAAAACCTTATTTGCCAAGATCATTTCTTCCAATGTTTTGAATATTCAGCTCTTGTCATAAATAAGGCCATGTACCTAGAGAGTTTAATAGTAGGTTTTTTCAGTCTGTCCATAATTCAAGTAGCAACGTACAATCTAATTTTGCAATAAAGCTGCTAATGCTAATCTATCAGAAATGTCAAATCGCGTGCACTATGCCTTGTCTACGGTTGTCGGTGGTCGGTATGCGTGGCAGGTGCGCGGCCACCTGCGCACGCGCCGCCGGTCGTTACAAAAACCGTGCGCGAGCCACGAGGGGGGGTAGCACCACGTAAACACTCGCCGTCATACTTAGAACATAGCTGACATAAGGGAAGCCATTAAACCTGCCTCGCAATATTAATAATATACGTTTAAAAGCCGATTTAGTTGAGCCGGCAGTAGGAGGAAATAAATATCGAATTACATTTATGAATAATTCGGATAGTTTGAATTTTTTTGCAATACTCCAATTTGCTAACGCCAATTTGACGTATGGTGTGATAGGTACGTAAAATCATAATAATGCAGATTCATTCAGCATGGTAACGAAACTGTTCCTCATAAAGGCACAGCGCTTAACTACAAATAGCCCGTATTTCATTGCACCAAAATAAAACCAATGACACACTACTCAAAAAACTAAAGTAATAGATTTAAACCAAATAAATGTAGTGTGGTGTGGATAGTAGTGTGATAGACATAAAACTGCAGGCAGGATGTATCGGCGCTACAGACGACGGAAGTGGCGGCGCGGGCGCATCAATGGCGGCGACGTGACCTGCTCTGACGTCACGCCCATTCAACTCTCAAACTTTGAAATAAATACGTGCTTTATTTTGATTGCTAGATTCGCCAATCTATTTTGGAAACGTCGTGTGCTACTGAGAATAGTTAAATATGTTAATGAAACCTATCCAACAAATAAAACAGATCACACGAAAGCTAATTTTTATTAATATCTACTTACAGTCTACAGTCCAAAAAGTGCGACCGTGTCTTGATACCAAAGCAAAACCAAAACCGTTTTTTAAGTTTGTTGAAAATTGACTTAAATAATTGTATCTAAGCGCAACACTATAGTCATAGATATTTTAGTAGTTTCAAGTCGGAGAGGGAAAATATCGATTAAGGACTATTGTCAACGAGTCCAAATCGATTGGACAGTAACGTGTGTTTGCTCGTCAGCTTTTGTATAAAGATGAGGCAAGGAAGCAGATACGTATGATATCATATTTGGATTTCCTTGTTTTGTTAATGGCCAAACATCCCTTGTCCTGAATATTGTATCCGTTTAGAATGATATTTTAATACTATGATGTTTCCATAACAAATATTCGAATGAATTAGAGGTCTTAAATTGCTAAGCTGAAGCGAAAAACGAAGTGTCTATCGAAACTTTTGAAAGAATACTACACGTGCTACAAATGCATAATGCGGAAATGTAAATTCTCATTCTATGCTACATTGAATCCAATTTCTTAGAAAGTGTCGATTAGACTGAAAGCGTTTAAAAGTTGGTGTGGATTACGGCGGGCGGTGGCCGGAAGTAGCCATATTAATTTATGAATGGACCGAGCTACGTGACGTCACTGACGGCAACTGACGTCATCCGTCAAGCACATTGTTCTAATCGCGACCAGTATTCAGTTCGCGAAATGGAGGATTAAACTAGGAATGAATAAAATTATCCGTAGGACAAAAGAGTTCGTTAAGGTACACGATATGAATCTATTAATGCTCATTAAAATAAAAATAAAACAGAAAAAAACACATCATATTTGATTTGTTAAAGTCGTTTTTGCGTACCATCAACTTTAATTACTATCGATATTTCAAATTTTGTTGTTTAATATAAAAATATAGTCTACAGAGTTAACGAAGTCGATCGGGTAGTTTTTTTCTGTATCTGCTAATGAATAAAGGCGGTTTGTAGGTATTTGTGTAGGTAAGTGATAAACTTTGGTATCGTGCACATATTTCTTAGGTCACGGGACAGCTGCGGGCGTTAGACAGGTGTTTCTAACATGACAAGTTGTTTGTCGCCTTTGGACACAACACATGATAACATTATAATAATATCATCTAAGTAAGTAGCCCTTACTGTGAATTAGTTAAATCGAGACACTGCAGCTGATAGTGCTGAAAGATGGAACGAAATGAAACATTTATAGCTAGATAGTTTTATTTTTTAGTTTGGCAATGACTTTACATGCATATTTCATTCATTTGCAGGATCGGCTTGATTAAGGAGATTTGGCAAAAGGTGAGCTTTATATCTATTGAGCGATAGCTTACATCACCCGAGAAAATAGTGAAATGGCCTATAAAATTCTAAGTCAGTGGTGTGATTATGTCATTTGAGTAGAACTATGTTTTTTTTTCCATGTAGCTAAGATGTGATTAAAGTACAAAAATTGGTTTATATTCCATTGCATTGCATTGCATTCCGGAACCAAATCCAAAGTTAATGTTGAATTGACTTCTTAGGATGTCATTGATCACTAGCCCCGGAGCTTAGCTGCTTAACGCGAATTAGAGAGTTTTCAAGTTTCAAAGATTTCTTTGCATATTCTAATAAGTGCCTTTGTCCATGATTATGAAAATAGGACGTTCTTGAGACATAGAATAAATCCTTAAATGTTAATCACGTTTCATCATATTGTGCATAATACAATGCAATGCGTAATGTGTATAATGCAGCTATTTTCGATAAAAATCTGATTTACGATGGCAACGATCTTTTAAATCTTAGTTTTTCGAGATTGAAACATAAATAAGTATAAGTGTCCGTCGGCTGGTTCAAATCGTGATTTCGATCACGTCAACTACGAGATTTGCGACGACCTGTAAAAGGAAGGAAGCGATTACTGAAAGGTGAGCGACCTGGACCGTTACCTCTAGAATGGTCACCATTTATGACCGACCACCATTTGTGAGAGCCATGGATGACAGCCGACACGCCTCGACATCGATTACATCTGAAGCTATTGTATAAATATTCATACTCCTTACGTGTTGTGGTTTAGAAAATTACTAACTGATTTTCAATTAACCCTTACTCATGGCGAATTAAGCTCAGTTTGACTGTGAAATATATGATGGAGCTATAAATTATTGTTATAATTATAATGTTTTCCAACATTAATGGGTGTGTGATTTCGTGTAGATTCATTTTATGAGACCAATAAACATAATTATAAACTGGATTTTCCTGTATTTCAACCAACTGTGTACAAGGGGGTACTCAAACTTTGGATATCATGTAATAGTTAAGTAAGTAAGTAATATAAGTTTAAATATGAATTGCGTGGTACGTGCTAGGCTAGTCATTGGTCATTGTGTGGAGTACTTGATCGGGGCGTTAACAATGCTTTCACGTAATCTATGTATGCAAATGTAAGCTATGTGACAATACTGCAAAGCTTTTTATGCGCGTCACGCGGCGGAAGCCCGCGAGGTGCGCCCGCGCACCCCCGCCGCCGGATCCAACATGGCGGCGGCGAAAGTGCTTCCGCTCCTAACTTGAGAGTTCTCAATGAAGCTCTGCTTATTTATAACGTAAATGTGTTTATGATTTAAATAAACGTAATGCTTTTATAAAGATGAGATTTGTCAGCGTTCGTTTACTTAGCTCATTTCCCGTCCTCGATGAAATAAGTGAGTGTTTATGATATCAGAAACATACAATGAATAATTGTACGAATCGTTATTTATATCCTTTGTAATAAGTTGGCATCTGTATATTTCTATTAGATAACGTAGATTTGTGAAATTCGTTTACTTCACTTATTGATTTCACAATTATGCTTTTTTTTTAATATAAAAGTGTCTATATTCATTAATAAAATACACTACAAAATAATTTATAACCATAGAACTGTTAAATTATAGATTAATTAACTAATAAAATAAGCTCATTTATCCATCGCTATTTATTGCAATCGTCGGCCGCATCCACATTTTATAACTATGTAAGTATATATACCTAACTATATATACCTAATAGGTAATATAGGAATACCTAACTATTAAGTATTTCCAAAATTAGAAAACTGTAATACACCACTGTAATATCGCATAAATAATTATATTTTAATAAAATAAACTATGTTTCGTATTGTTGTATTATTAACAACATTTAATAACATGTTTATTGTGTTTTCTAATAATAACCGCAGCCGCAGTTGATGAGTGCAGATAAGTAATTGGCATTTAATTATAATAGGACATATAAATTGAAAGAATTAAATGGCCACCAAAATGAAGTCTTTAAAATAAACCACTAACAATAAAGATAAAGATTTAAAGTATTTTTATTACCAAAAAGAATAAATATTAATATCTATTGATAGAATTAAAATAATGTCATGGCTTAGCCGGTCTCTTTATTAATAATTTGTTTTATTTAAATATTTGAGATCAAGTGATTCGGGATAAATCTACTTACCTAAGAGGATTTTTTTTAGTTATTTCAGTTCACGCATTTACGAACCTGTATTTAAAATGAATGAAGGATCTCCGCATAGTGAGTCCACTGTAGGATCATATGCCAGCCTGGTCTGCTCAGCATAGTGGAGCTTGCCTGTGTTGGGCACTGATTGTTCATAGCTCAGCCTGGCCACGCTCGCTAGAGCCTGTTCATAATTCAGTCTCGTATTGTCCCTGTTCTCTGTTTCAGAGTACGGTTTATTCACTTTAGCACTATAGTCTGTGAAGTTGAGTTTGGTAAGCGAGGACATAGGGATGTCAAGGGGCGCCGCGCACGGCGGCACGGCGGCTTCGCGCGGCGCCTCCACCAGCAGCATGGCGGCCCGGGCACCGGCCCCGGCGCACTCCACCACTGCTTACCAACACATTACACCCCAACACTGATTCAAATTTTATGATTTTTATTCGCATAAAAAATTTATTTTTTCGAATATTTCTAAATAATTCAAAAGATTTTATGTTATTGTTTTATAAATTTAATATTTATTATTGTTTAAATATTTAAAAATATCTACACTTTAAAAGAAAAAATATTTTTTAACAATGAATGAATATGGACCGACGTAATATTATCGCGTTACTCGTGACGACTTCGAGCTTTTGTATGCGAGAGGCATTCGTAGCACCGCACCGTGTCGCGTCGCGCCTAATCTCTGACTGCGAGCTTTCGGGCGGATCGAGAGGGCGGCTGTGGAAAATGCGGCCCGAGTGTAGCCGAGTGGGAGCCGAGCGCGCCCGAAGCGCTACGAACTAACACGAGCCGCGACCTGTCGCGTCACCTGCTACAAGACCAACTGTTGCGCGACCGTTGATTTTTTTTTGCTAACCCTCCTGATGATTATCACGAAAATTAGCACGGGCACCTTCTATCGAAATATATACACACACAATCAGCTTTTGTGAGAGGCTTTGAACAATCTAAAAATAGAAGAGGTCAATTATCTACGTACGTATAGTGCAAAATATATTTCCATGCCAATTAATCTAGCAATGCAAATATAACAAATGAACGTTCAATAATAAATATTTCATTCTTATCATCACGTGGAGTTATTTTCCTGTTGGTTATCATTTAAGGAAAATTAAACCTAGAGCCGCTGAGCACAGAACTAAAACATTTTAGAATTCCGTTTGTGAAGCACGTGAAATTGTTATTGTGGAACACGGCAGTTTTACAAGGATCGCTGGTTATGGTCGAAGACTCGAAGTAACTGTGGTTAGGTACTACATGGTTTTTATTTTAGTGCGAACAATGCGTTGTAATGTATATTCTTCTTCACTTAAAGAATACTTTGCAGGTTCTTAGTGTGGCTGAAGTAGCATTGTTTCGCGAAGATATTATAAAAACAAAACGATTAAATTGTCCGGACGATACACTAGTCAGATAATGAACTAGCATAATGGATAGTGACGCATCTAATTGTATTTTTTCAGTGGACACGTGAAAAGTTTATATTGCACAATTATTTGTGAATATAAAGTAGGCAGTAGTGTACAGTAACTCATGGAAATGAGTTTGTAGGAATCATTTGGTCTTAGATTTTTTAAGGTGCCTATTTTTTGCCATATACCTACCTACCTACATTTCCAACTTTCTTGTGAATTCGTATGTTCAATAAATCAAGTGATATTCTTTTCTTGTAAAAATATAAACAGTTTTGATTGCTGATTTTTTGACCTTGAGACATTTTCAGCCAGGAAAATTCATATCAACTTTAAAAATAGAATTTCCTTAATCGGAAACAAACTCTGCAGTGACGTGTTACAACAAAACAAAAGAGTAAAGATCACGTTGAACTAGAGAAAAAACAGTTGGATTGTTTCGCAAATTCAGTGTGTAAGGTAACGTCGTGTATCATAATTACGTTATAATAATGACCATGACGCGTACGGCCTTGACTATGATTCTCATTCTCATTGTTTGATAGTGGCACGCGAGACGCAACACACTTGAATTTTAAATTTAGAATACTTCCATTCGTGTCTATTGTATTGTAAGTCAGTGGTACTATTGTTGTAACCTTTATGTAATAAGAAATTTAGCTCTTTAATTACTTTTTTTTAATAGCCTTGATTACATCCCTATTCGACGGCAAGTAATGGATATCCTAGATAGATGATATTTAAGCTTGAGACCCTTATATCTTACCTACTGACAATGGCGTCGCGAATGAAACAGCGAATGACGAATGCAAGAAAAAAGAGACCTTATATTGATATCTGAATAGGCGTAGCAAATAAGTAAACTCTCCAGGATGTTGACAAAAGTTTCGCTTTACATGATCCTTGAGACAGATGCGTTAATAGACGATATGATAGAATACGATGCGATGGGAGGACACGAGCTAGTGGGCTGGCCCAAATCTGGGTCAAGTTACAGGGGGTGGTACTAAGTTGGGTTACAAAAGGTAGTTAAGGGGCGAGGATCGCTCCGGGACATAATAGGCATCTGAGCACGTGTGCTACCGGATACGGGACGCTATTGTCTGCCGGAGGAAGCGATTTCGACGCCATCGGAAGATCCGACGCCGATTTTTTGTTAGTATGCTATAACTAACACCCACAAATATAATGGTTAGTGCGTGATAAGGGAGAAAAGTGACCATAAAGTGCTGTTGCCTAATTTGACAGGAGACCACACAGTGTCGTGACATTAATTGCGTCAAAGTTTTATTGACATTTGGTTACATTCAATTATATTCTTTGAACGCACACAAAATATGACGTTCAATATCTGAAAATTGGTTGACATGCTGCCCTGAAAGTTGAAAATCACATAACTGCCATATACGTATTTATAAGCGAAACCCGTATCAAAGCTGAAAGTGTCCTTACTTATTTAGAGGCACGTTGTCAAGTAACTTACTTACAAATACATATAGATTGTGTGGAACTGGGAGAATGAGTCTGTGGAGCGCGCACAACGCAATTAGCGAGACGAGAGCACTCCGCGAGCGCCTTTCCACCGGGAAATAGCGCGGGAAATGAGTTTCCAATATTTGAATAAATGCAAAGGAAATAAACACGCGCTGGATATTGTGAGCGACGAACAATCTCCATCATGTAACACTGTGTATCAGGAAATGGAAGCGCAGAGAATTGTGCCGATGTGCGCAAAAACTATATGAGACATTAGTGGCTTTGTTACTGCTATTTTAACACCGTTATTTTGCATGTGGACTTTTTTCGACAGACTATATCCGTCAATAAGCACGTTGAAGCGGTTGAAGCAACAGTTATCATTGCCTTTATTTTGTATTTTGGACATGCTAATGTGCTCAAGGAGTCGGCAACAAAAAGGAAAGAATTACGTATGGCACCAGCGTAATATCGATCGCAAAAGCCGAAACCGATAACGTTACAAGCCGCTGGCGGCAATCGATATTCACAAAGTAAACTCCCCATTCCCATCGCCGCTTTAAATTTACAAATATACAATTTATCGAGGAATTCCCTGCTTTGAATTACATTAAGTGTAAACAATAAAGCGTTAGCGAGCGTATCGGCCGCGGCAGGCGACGGAAGTGCCAGATAAACAATCTTTTTTAGATAAAAACACTGAAAACAGTCCATAAATCTGTACAGCAGCACGGGAGCACTTCATCCAGAACTGTCAGAGACATAGCGATGAGCTTCAACGACTACTAACGGTTGCATATAATTATACCGCTGCCGACGATTGACAACATAAAAAGGTTTTTTCGGTAACGTCCCTAACCTTTGCACTAATTAAAAAGCAGCGCATCCGGCCCTGTCTGGCCCTGTCGATTATACGAACTGATTGAATTCTAATTTGGAATTCAATTTGTGTTCTCTATTAGTCCGAGTCTAAGGTTTAAAAATGTTTATTTCCGGCGAATTAAGGATACAATATATTATTTTGTGACATTCATTAAGTATAATTTGTTTTATTTTATATTTGAAATAGCGGCTATTACGTTTAAAAGCAAATTTTACGAGATTGTGTTTGACAGAGCCTATTATTTTGTGAGCTTGCATCGCCTCAGTTTTTGTCAACGATGAGCGGTGCGACGTTAGACGAAGTTTCGTGGGTTGTGTTTTAAATTGGAGCGAGCCCGGGACGTCACTTCCGGTACCAATAATTTATTTCTCTCGGCCTCCGTCATGTGTCGCGATGGCGCGTGATACGACATTTATCCACGTTTATATTTGGAACGATTTCTGAGAACATTATGATTGTGACATATTCTTGTTTGAGCTGAGCTGCGACCTCGGAACTACATAGCTGTCCACATGTATTGATGTGTTCGTATTATAATTCTAATAGCACACATTTAATATAATAATCTGAAATAGCAAATGCGCAGTTATATCTTCAGTAGCAGCTGTGGAATCCCAAAACCATAATACTGATTCATCATGAACATGATTTTACAGAAATTATTTGTTGTTTCAAAGATGACACTATTATTAATTTACTTGTGGTATGATACTTTTATCATTGGAACAACAAATAAATTGATAAACTGACATGACAAGCTCTAAGTAAGTATGGCAAAAAAGGAGAAAAAAAAATGTTATCGCGGGTTGAAAAATACAAAAAGCAATGATTGAACAGCGCGTGGTAGTGTTGTGACAGCCATATCTCACTCAGGGGCAGTGTTGCGAAGGACAGTCGCCCACGCCGTCCGGCAGCCAGCGCACCCCGTCCCCTGCACCTCACCCCGACCCCCCGCGGTACCCCTGCTGATGCTGATAACGTATCGGGGACACGTAACACATTATCGCAGCGCAGTTCATGCTTTGTGTGGAGAAGAAGTTTGGCACAATATATATATATTTAACTGCATGTGCTAATGTTCCTGCTCCTATGAAGAGCCTTGGCTTTTTAGTTATTTCCCCTTATACTGGGGAAAACCCCACGCATTAAGCTCTAAAGGTACTTAATGTATAATAAACTTGTGTCTATTCTATACTTATATAGGTTCCATGTATTTTCTTTACTCAAAGTATTCTGGAGAGCAATCAAGGCGAGTTTTTTTTTCTTTTAATTTAATCATTAAACTTCAGACAAGTCAGTTTCGTTAACATCTTCGACAGGCATTTAGGTGTCATTAAAAGCGTCGAGAAAAATGAGTGGTTTATGTGATTGACTGCTCTCGGGGCGCGAGCGAGGCAACCAAACGAGCCGGGGAGACAATTAAAATGCGCACCACCTAATAACGGATAATGAAGACTCAGCAAATATTTGTTTTTGCGGGGGATTCCTACAATGAGCGTACCACTGCCGCAAATAAGGCAATTAATTGAATTCGGCACATCAAAGGTGCCGCCGGCGGGCTTTGTCGGCGCCTCGAGACGCGCAAACTGCAGTAACCCAACACTTGTATAGAAGCTTGTCTACCGACACTATGGGTACAAGAAGGATTCGCGAAACTCCTTCACTTGCCGCTATTCCCACACTTGCCGGTTATATAGGACCCCAACACAAAAGCGAATGCCGAAAAAACACCTGCAAATTGCTGAATTCATAGACGTATCGATTTTCAAGAAAAAACTGAGCCAGCTTTAACATATTTTTTTAATAATTCCCGATTTTTTTAAAATTAGTATTCCCGAGCATCTCGTAATCTAAAAAAACAATATAAAATTGTGTGTTAAATTATTATCTGAGTAGGTACGTGCGATTGCGTGAAAAATTCCATGACTTATTTAAATACTCCCCCCACGCATTTATGTTTATAGCCATTCAAATGTTATCAGGAGAATAAAAAGGAACATTAAAATATATCTAGGTATACATAACCATACATACAATAGCCAAACATAAGAATTGGTTCCTATTAATTATCTGAAGATTAAAGGCATTATTGTTAAGGATCGACGCATTTTATTAACTGAAACTTTTACAACGCCATGAATGTTTATCAATGCGTTTCGACGATATTAAAAGAGCTGTAAAATGAACGCGATAAGGGCAGCCTTTGAATATTAAAACCCTTTGTGACTGCACTGACCCCTCTTTATATTATACGACGAGTACAATAACATTGACAAGCAAATCAGATTTAGAATTTGAATCAAGGACACGTGGGGTAGGTGAAGAAAAAGGCTTCATTGAAAGAGCATTTGGCAAGGGCCCTTATTAAGGGCTTATTGGAGGACAAGGGCCCCTTCAGGGTCTCCGAGCACCCCATCAAAGAAGTACCCTTGCTCTTTTCGTGTGCCAACCCTTGAGAGCTGATTTTTTTATTAACTTCTTACCTGCCTGCACTTGAATGGGTACTAAGGTGGGATTACATGTTTTTTATTGTTATACAATGAATATGTTCTCTATGGTATATTAGAGTCCGCTAAGTATAATTTTAAGTAAATACCGTTCGTGCAACTCCGTTCGATGGCTAATAAAGTTGACGTCTTTACCTAACTGTGTTTAAAAACGTTGTTTGAGATATAAATACTTAGTCATCTTTAATTGTAATGTGTCATTAAAAATCTATCATTGATTGAAACAAAAAATATAAACAGTAAAACACGAATTTCATTCAATTACTTTTGATGTGTTTAACTGTCTTATTTTCTACTTTTATTGTTTATTACATCCCTTATTCCTTTATATAGTCTTTTGTACGAAATTTTCGTAGTTCGAAATTTGAAAAGCTTGCGCACGTGCGCAGGAGTGTATATCGGGTTGCACCGGAAGTTCGTCAGTTGAAACACAATGGCGGCCGGATGTGGCTCCTCGAAACGACACGTATCTCTTTATTGATATCTTAGAAAGCTCAATATTTTTCTTGTCGACACTTCAGAACTATTGACAGTTATTAAGTGAATGTAAATGATATTGATTTCTGATTCTAATGTCTTGATTGTATTGGTTTTTTGTGTAATATAACAGCTATGAAAGCCGTCTATGGAAGCTGTGGTAGGTCACTGCGCAGTATCAGATTGTTTGTGTTTTTTTTCATGTAACAATAGGTATACAACAGCAATGTAGGGCATAAACTAGAGGTGTAACATGTATCTGTTTCGTGCCAACCATTTTAAACGAAGCTTGATACTCAGTTGCCCAGTGTCTATTACTCGTACTCCACAAGGGACATTCGCCACTCATACATTCCTCCATTTTTACCTACCTATAGCGTTTATCAAACTAATACAAATGTTTAAAAGTCAAGCACGACTCACTCAATAAGATCAGCCTATTATTTGTTGAAAATATATTTTAATTACGACTAACTGAGCCTATTATGTTAAAACCTGAGTTTGACATGATATTCGATACTGAATATTTGCTTTTATATTACCAATAAATGTTTGCTCAATAAAGAGCTGAATGGTTGTAGGGTATGGCTATCAGGTCGGGGCGGGGCTTGTCCGGCTGATAAATCAGTGCGAGTCGCTGCGAAGGAGACCGCCGCCGCCGGTACTCGTCGCCATATTAACTGCCCATATCATTTGAAGTAATAAATTAATATGATTGGCTGCCACATAGTACTACCGATATATTGCTCTGGTAACTCGTAAATGTACGCTAATAAGGATGACTGTACCCACTGCGGTTTATTGCCGATACGACCAGTTGAATGATACCGTATTATTTTAGGACAGGCTTTTTGATTTCTGTCTGTTGTACTTACTAATAATTAATGTTCAACCGTATGTGTAATCAACAGTTATCGGTATGTAATAGATACAAGGATAAGTGTATGTGCACATCGAAGGAGTTCGTTTCAGTCGAGCGCGTCGCATGTCGCGGCGACAACCGGCGCGTGCCCATGATTTTTTCAGAACATTAGACATATTGTTTAAACTGTAAGCGATTTTGCAACGTTGTTCCGAGGCGTACGTCCGGCGATTAGTCGGCGAGTGCGCAACGCGAGGATGTGCCGGCGGGCAAGCGATCGCTGGCCCTTGCGACAGCGCGGATGCCACGAAATTGCACCAGCACAACATTAACCATATACTCACACGGTTTATTAATACAAGTGCAGTTGCAAAATATTGAATATATACGATGTGTTTTTGTGCGCTAACCTTCAGCTCCGTCGGCCCACTTGCATTAGTTGGACACGCTCGAGTTGACGCGAGGACGCGCGAAACTCACCCGGTGTCGGCGCATGCGTGAGGTGACGACACACCATGCAGCCTTCGTGCACTCTACTTATCATTACTGATAAATTTCAGAAGATACGTATTGAGTCCTTAACAACAGCGAAACACAATTAGGTAGCTAATGGTTGTAAAAGGCGGAAAAACCATGAGAATTCTGATAACTTTTCTAACGACATTATCTAATAGACAACGCAATTGTTTATCTAATTTGTAGAATTCGTGGGTATTACCTACAGATATGACTGCTGTCTAAAATTATTAACAAAATTGTTGTAACAATGCTAAAGAAAGAAAAAGGATAGTTCAGGAGCTCGCAAAAGCTGAAACTCACCACGCCACACCATGCCAGGGTCCAGGTCTGTGGAGTCCCTAGACCTGGAGCTCGGGTGCAAAAACATAGTTTAACCAGAATCCAAGCTATCCATACTGTGTCACATACACTCGAAACACTTAGCACTTATCCAACAGGATAGACACAACGAGAGAATCGACAGACAAAAATAAAACTAATAAATAATTTGAAAGTTATTAACTAAGATTCAGGTTCCCGACACTGAACTTTCAGGTATTAAGTGCGTGCAAGAATAATGTGAGTGATTAGTAAGAGCGTAGCAACTGAAGACTGACGCGAGCCAACCTGCGCACGCGCTCCACCTCGTGGTAGGGGCGATTGGACAATCTACTCTTAGACGTACTTGCTATTATTTGACTTTAATTGATTATGTACTTTAACTAAGTTCTAAAATCTATAATTTGAGTACAATTTTTTTTGTTGAGTTTATATTTCCCGTAGTAATGTAAAACCATTTTCTAATTCAGTTAGGTATACGAAGATTAGAGAAATACCTACTAAGGTTACATAAGTAATTTTATTTATAAACGTTCTTTGCGAAACTATACACAGTCTTAAAATAGACGCAACATTTCATTGTTTCAGTAGTGTCATCGCAATTTTAATGATCAAGTAATTTAGCTAACAGGGTGGGCCGTGATTTATGATACACTAAATTAACGTAGGATTCCCTGTCTGGCCTTGTTTTTTAATCACTTTACCAGTCTCATTGTCCTACCTTCAGTCCGACATTGCAAAAATAATTCTAGGCTGAGTAAACTTTATTCTTGCGTCATGAAAAAATGAAAACCGTAATACAGCGTGTGTCAGAAATGTATGGTCATATATTAAGAGCGTTTATACCTTATGAGTGGCAACGTCGCAATTTAGTGTCATATTTCGTGGTTTTCAATTTTTATCATTTAATCGGAGCTATATTTTAAAAATCTGTTTAATTAACTTTTTAGAATTATGTGAAAACTGTGTAAAAGGTTAGAAATCGTTGCGTTTACAGTTCTATTTATATGCAAATAATACATTGGAAACTTGCAGGGCGTTATTTTCATTGTAAAATAACTGTAAGCATTACGGTTACTTACTTTTTAAACACTTTCACGTAATTCTAAAAAGTTAATTAAACAGATTTTTAAAATATAACTCAGATTAAATGATAAAAATTGAAAACCACGAAATATGACACTAAATTGCGACGTTGCCACTCTAAGGTATAAACGCTCTTAAAGGCCGTGGTATGTTTCATCAAACTGAAAAAAAAAAACCTCCAATAGACCAACATCTTAATTGCGAAAAAACTATCAGCCGTCCCATATATTTGTGTCGAGTAGGTATGGAAGTTATGTATGTGACAGCTGATTATTTTTTCGCACGATGTTGGTCCCATGCATACAATTGTTCAGTGTCACACTCTTAAATATGACCACACATTTATGATACACGCTGTATAGGTAGTTCAGCTTTAAAATCATCAAAATAATGTATGAACGAAGATGTCACGTTTGAAATTGTGGTACAAGGTGCAAGACGGGTTGTTAGACCTCGGTTCAGCTGAAAGAGAGCGTAAAAACAACGCCAAGGTCGGCATTGCGCCATACGCCCAGCCGACTGGAAACCGTGTGTGTACTGATACTTACAAGTTACTGTAAAACGTAGTTTTTTATCAACGATAGTGTTTTTATAATTGAGTTTACAAGTCAAAACGGTATCGGAGTAAGGTTCGCGATCGCAACAGTAAAAGTTATTGTGTTCGGTGGACTGTAAGCGTTTGTGATGGTTTTTTCTTCGATTAGTAAATTTTTCATGGAATAGAAGCATTCAATTTAGATTAGTGTAATTTTTAGGTAAAGTATGTAAATTAAAGTCACATAGCGACATGTTGATGAATCTAAGCTTTGGTCATCGCAGAAATAAAATACTGCGTAACCGTAGATAGACTCTTGCAATAGTTATCAGTTTTTCATTAGTTGGTTACGCATCGCGATCTCTTAAGCTTTTTCAACTACGTAAAACATTGTCAGTTCGACCAAATGCATCTGAATATAGACTTTATCCATCATCGGCTATTTCCAAAACATTATATAATATGCCGTACATCAATTAGTCGTGTAAATTAGTTGTCTAAATGTTTGAGGTGGTGACGAGACCACCCGTGTTAACGACGGCCAGAGGACATCTTGTCTCCTTAGTTAATTTATTATTTCAGTGGCCGAGCTCCGCGCTGCAGTCAAAACATCCCGCGTCGATGATTTACAACGCAATAAACACAACGTTTTATATCTAATGGAAATGAGCTTTTATCCGTGAGATTACGCAGCCACCCCCGATTGTAAAATTTGATTAATTATCATTTACCGACGTATACCTAAAGATTGGTACAGTTACATCATTCGATGTGAATGAGACGTTTTTTAAAACGACCTTATTGGTGATGTGGACTTTCTGGTGACTACAAAATCTACGCAGAAATCCCCATCGAGGAATATTGTGTTTAATGCGTATTGCTAGGACCATCTATAAGGTCTATTTTACCCTAAAACGTACACATACACCTATTTTGTTCTAGAACAGTTACATAATTCGGCGTAATATATGTGACTGCGATCAGATTTATGTGCTGATTAACAGGTTGATGTGAAATGATCCGAATTTCCACAATGTTGCGCGAAGTTAACTGTTTTCTTGTAACAAATTAAATAATAGATCTAATCGTAATTCTGGTTGGTTTATGGTTTTATCTTAAAATCGTGAAAAAAGTTTAAATAAATAACTTTTTGTAACAAATGTAAAACAGCCTTCGAAAACATTATTTTGTTTATCTAATTAGCCAATTAAGCTGCAGAAACAGGTGTTTGACCCGTAGCGCGTGGGGACGTCTAGATGAACTAGTATTTATGCCAGAAAACAATTTCTTTTTAAATGTTAAAATTACACAAAATGCTACGGTTCGACATCGGTAATACGCGAAGCGCAATAAGTCAAAAATACCTGAAGCCTATCTGGTGCTAAAAATAACGAGAAAGGTGTCCATTACTATACATACATTATGTCATTATAAACAGTTTCAACCATTACGTGTGACTAAACGTAGGTACTGCGTAAATATACACTTGTCATAAACGTATGACATTGCCAATAAACGCTGGGGTTCGAGCGCACCTAATTGTCGGGCTATCGGCTACTTGTAACGAGGCTCACTTTAGCGCAGTTAACGCCACCCCCTTATCTCTACTGGTACATGATAGCCGTTTTTCGTATTTCTACTTTTGAATGAAATTAAAATGGGCAAACATAAGCGTTCAACTGTTTTGTGATGTCCAATGGGTGCGTATATATTTTATTCGACTTAATAAAACAAATATTGAACTTAGCGCCAGAATACACTTCTACCTACCTCTTTCGGAAAATATAGGCGTGATGATACTAAGAAATATTTAAATAATAGGTGAATATCTTAGATAACTTTATTTGAGCGTGATAAGAAATCGATTGTTGTGATCTTCGTAGCTGCTACGAAATTGGCGTAGCAGCCGTAGACCTCTCGTAGACCAGACCTATGCTACGCTTCATTTTAAATTGGCCGTTCCCCTTCCTATTTTCTGCTTATCGTATCCTGAGACTTATCGTAGATAAAAACTTACTGATTATTAAATATTGTTGTTATTCTTGGTTCGATTTTTCGCTTTAGAACTTATCTTTTTGTAGTGTTAAAGAAGTATGGGAACTAATACTTGTTCTAAACATGAAAATATTTATAACAACAAATAATATTTGTGCAACTGTTATAATTTTAGGTAAATATTGAGAACGACTAAGTTCTGTTTTGCAGGAAAGTCAAATCCCTGGGTCCTTTTGCCCTCAGCTAAACTTGCATGACACCGTGCGCCAAAATAATGATACTATCGAATTAGCATGTGACTTTAAATAACGACATCATCTTCCATTCATCACGTTCCACGACGAATCATAAACCTTAGTATTTTCTTACGTCTCTATTTTCTAATATATTCTTCACAAAAACTTGTCGTAACAATCGTGGCTATGCAATTTTGCTAGTCTTTTGAGCTACGTAAGAACCTAAGAACAGTTATTAAGGTGAACAGAATGTTGAGACTTACCAGTATTGTTGTTGTTGTTGTAGTGGTGCGCAGGCGCCGGTATGTACTCGGGCAGCTCGGGCAGGCACACGTTGCTCTCGTACATATTCGGGGGCACGTTTGCCAGCAACGAGCGCTCCTTCTCCACATCTGTACAACAATCTGTCGCTTGAGTCTAGCTGTAATTTGGCGGACGGTTAGGATTTTAATTTAATCTAGCAAAAGAAAGAATACTGTATTTTATAAGTGGAGACCTGTAATTGGCTTTCAGACTAATGTAGTGTCCTTAATCTGTTTGTTTTAGCTGTAAGTCTCCCATTTTATTAAAATAAATAAAATAAATAAATACAAGCCGAGTCCTTTTGAAAATAAGAGTGTTTACGTTTCTCATTTAACGCATTTTGGTAATTGGACAATGGAAAATTTAAAATCGAGCCTGGATAATCAAACTATTTGCAAGACGTCCTAAAACTTTCGAAATGTCGGTTTAGCAGAAGTCATTTCGAAAGTTTCTGCATGTTTAATCTTTTGCCCCCTAATGCAGATTTAGATAAAGAAAGAAGGTCTTGTTTAATAACGGGGTAAATTGGAAACCGATGTAGGAAGCTTTTATTGAAATTAGAGGTTTCTATCTCACATATAAGATAGTCACAACTTCAAAAGTGTACGGATCTAATAATAAAGCACGCCTTTAGCGGTATACAAGACCCACCTTTCTGCAAGATCTCCAGATGCTCCCACAGAATATCGCCCATGAAGGCAGGTGCGCGAGCGACAAATTCCTCGCGACCCATGGCGCAGATGTCCTTGCCCTGGGTGCGGGCGAACTGCTGCAGGGCCACACCTTCCAGGGAGAACTCCCGCGCAGCCCACCGTAGCCACGCTGCTACCGCCGCCTCGTTCCATTGGCGAGGATCTGAGGGAAAAGTGCTGGATATAGTAGGGAAGGAATGTGGAACCTAACGACTAAGGCAGCCATTGTGCTTATCGGATTATGTTTTTAGACAAGTTTTCTGTATCTCATTTGTTTATCTGAAACTCTTGTAGTACCTAACTATATATCAACAAAAAAAAAATGTATATAAAATAATTAAATCAATAAAATATATATATACAACGTGTTGTTTTGCATCCTCGTCAAATTTCAGGAGGCTGTTATGAAAGACATAAATAATCAAATAAAATTACGATCCTGCTCAATAATTAATACATACTTGTTTTTTTAGGTATGTAAGTTTGACAGTATTTCAGAATACTCTACTTTCAAAGAACAAAATCGCCCCGTTGCGTATGCGGTAGGCAGTGTCGTACGACTATGTCGCTGTGTGCATGCGTTACAGTTACAGGGCGGTATCACACGGGCCCTACACATGCAGATTTCCGAAAAATACAAAAAATAAAATAAATACCTACTTATTTTATTATTGATTCGTGTCGAGAATCATTAGCATAGTTACCTCCTCGAATTTGACGAGGATGCAAAACAACACCTTGTATATGAATATTTTTCAGAATTATTAACTGAAGTACAGGGAAACTATCTATTCCTTTATTAGCATTACAACTATCACAAACCACGATTAATAAATATGTAGATTATTATAGATAGGGCCCAGATATGAAATCAGGCCGTCAATGGCCGTGATTGGCGCTCACTATCAAGTAGTAAAGTGCACAATTGTAGCCGGATGGCCGGCAGGGCTGCAACATCGACAATTAGCAGGGCAGCGAACCGTCTGGTTGCCCAACAGCGGAACTTGCGCAGGCGTCGGAAGCGGCCCGACCTTGAAGCCCCAATGTATGCACCCAGCCGATTGTCTTTATAGCGGTGATAGAGGATTTCTAATATTATGTTTCTATTTTTACTGTAATTTATTGTTTCTGAAGCTTTTGGAAATATTTAATTATTAATTTTAAAGGTTTGAAATGTGTTTTAAAATAATAGGTACGTAACATCACAGGGCAGAGGTGTTCAGTCAGTGACCTGAATAATCAGACCCCTCTTCTTCTTTGTAAGAGGGGTCAGGTAATGCAGAGCACTGATCGCACCTATTGTACACTCATATTTCGCCAGTAATGTTAAAGTTCCATGAAATAGCAGGCAAAGCTTCTGCCATCAACCAAGCACAAATCCAGACCCAGGGCTGATGCTGAGACATCACTCATGTAAAACCCCAATAACTCTTTGGCCGAACCCAGAACCTCATGCTTAACAGTAGCGCTTGCGACGAGTAGACCATCGATACACAAAAAAGGCACCCATTATTTTTTTTTGGGTTTGAAATCATAAAATAGAAGTTATCCGCTCTGGGCGGAGCGGGAGGGCGTGTCAGACTTTTACTGACTAAAACCCACCCATGTTCCTTCAGTTGCCTGTGCCAGGGGCCACGGTAACCCTTTCGGATTTTTTTTTAAACGTAGTCCCACACTAGGAATTTCTCCTGTATCGTGGGTGCGTTTACAAACATTTAAACTCACATACACAAACAGCCAGACCCAGAACAACTACTTGCAGGTCATACAAATATTTGTTCCGTGCGGGGATCGAACCCGCGACACGCAACGCAGCAGTCAATCGCTTAACCACTGCGTCAAACGTGCCGTCTAAAAACTTTAAAACGTCTAAAGATATTCCCGCAACCCTAGCAGGCATCGGTCCTAGTGGACCCCGTCATTGGAGCTGACATCTCTTTGAAACGCGCGTAGAACACAACGTGCCGTCAACCCGGGCTTTGTCCTTATCGGACGGCGAGCTGCCCATTGCTCGCCGTCCGCAAACCCGCGCCTATGGTGGCCGGTAATCGGCTTGTAATTCCTGACGCCCAGGGCGTCTCCTGCGGCGAAAATATGCCCACATGCTATCGATGCATCTCTGCCAGCGCAGTGGTAATTTTTCAATACCCTTTTTGAATAAGTACAAGAGCCAACACGCCAGGGCTTTAAGGCGATACCAAAATAAATTGGGGGCTTTTTCGTAACCACTTATTTCACTATTACAGTTTATATGGATTAAATTTTTAGATATATATTTATTGACTATTTGATTAATACTCTGACTAAAGGAAAACGCAATTGGGTTAGTTAATTAATTAATTAATTTAATTCTATCGAGGAAAATTAAATTCCGAAAAGACCTCTACTTTTTTATATTTTTTTCTGTGATTCTAAAATCCTAAGTAAATTCATTGCAAAATTGCATTGAAAATGTGCGTATTAAGGTAATTCAAAATTCTGGCTGAAAATATGTTTGATACATAGCTAGATTTATTTTTAAACAATTACTATTCGGTTTGGCGCGTACGTACGTTGTTTTATTTTGGTTCCATTGCCCATTGTTGCGCTCTCTTTTTTCGCATGTGGAAGTAATTGACTGTCACTTTCTTATGCCCGCCCCATGAGCTATGATTTATTTTTTACATACTATCTTAATGACTTACTATAGGTTAGGTTATGTTAGGCTAGATTCAAATAATATAAAGGGAAAATACAGTACTTAACACTACCATTGGAAAGCAAGTATTTCAAGCGAACAGGGTTTATCACCTCGTAGAAGGAAGATCGATCAACTTAATCAGTGGTCGCCATTAAAGATTTTCTAATCGCTCCTAGCTAGGTTAACTACGAGAAAAAGTAATTCGATACAAATAGAGTTATGTGTTACGATCCTATAAATTGCTCTTACACTCAGAACTTACGTTTTTCCCTTAGAAGCGGGAGAGCTGTCTAATAATAAATAATTAGTTTAATTACAGCTTTTAGACGGTGGCCGTCGGGACATGATGTTTAATGTTTATACCGTGGCCGTGTGGCCACGAGAACGAAGACGTCGCTGTTAGTTCATAACTTTACAGCGATTTAAAATGGCGACATCAAAGGGAAATGACAACGTATTCAGTCATGCGACAATAAAAATATGATTTACCATCGATGCTGTTGAAATATGACCAGTGAATACATGTAATTATATATTTCTTCATAAGAAGGTTGTAGCTTTATTGTGAGTTTTGTAACTGATTCGCTCGTTCGTTTTCATTCACTTGATCTTAGAAACTGGTGAATAGTTAATGCATTTTTTAAATTATAACAACATCACGGTTGTTTTCCCAGCAGGGTAATGCAGAGGTATACCCAAGTACACCCACATTTCACCAGTTATATTTTGAGGGTTGTCCTGTGAAAATACTTCTTTTCGAACAACTTTGAAGGAGTCGTCTAGCCAAACGAATCATAAGCTTGTCTTCTTGAATTGTGGTCTTTATTGGCCGAACTTTTCTAGGCACATTATCCGATGTTCCATGCTATTTGCAATATGTAACGGCGTTAAATACTATCTTTACGGAACCCTCTAAGTGAGCGGCTATTTTTCTGTAAGCACATTTTTGTTTGAAATGAAAATTCACAAAAATTCTTGATGCTGCATCATACTCTTGTTTTTATCCGTTTTTAATCATTAAATCACTCAGAATGTAGCCTAGCTAAGCTAGGCTATGAATAAGAAAAAGGCGGCAAACTGCCTAATGTGATGAGTGATGAGTTGATGACATTATAAAAGATGTATTCTAGTTTCAAAATTCAATTTTAGAACGTAAGGGTCACTTTGTTTCTAATTAGTTGTCCGACTGCCAGTACTAAAGGCATTGATAAATTTTTATCCAAGTTATTTTTTTATTAGTTATCAGAATGTTAATGATCGTATTTAAACTTAAGTTACGAGTGTACATTTTAATGTGGTAAATGAATCTTTTACCTCCAATTAATTGCAATAATAACATAAAAAGTAATGAACACTACCAAGTGACTCTGTTTCTAAATATATGACCACCGCTGAATATAGATAATATTTTATGTTAAAAAAATAAATTTTACGCGGACGAAGTCACGGGCACAAGAAACGAGTATTGATGAAAAAAAAACCTCTGTTTAAATACAAAACGAATCGTGATTAGTTTAGCGTCGATTTCCTGCTACTACAAGTTAAATAACAAGATGTTCAAAATAAACTAATACATATAGTTGCGGAGCTCATGTCATTAATTGAAGCCTACAGGTAGAACAAAGCCAGTCGTTATGTTAATGGAGCAATTTTATTAACAATCGATGGCAAGATAACGCTGCACACTGTCTCCTCGACTGCAGGACGTCATTGTGGACGCCGGGATTCATTTTATTAAATGTTAAGATCTCAACACAGATAAAGTACTGGCTCTACGACTATAGAATCACAATGAACGACCTTTGAGTTGGTTTTACGTTCCATTGCGTGTTTTTGTTCAAGTGTTGTAGAATGTTATGAGGAAATAATGCAATGGATATTAAAAAGTTTTTTCTACCTACGCCAGCCTGGTTGGTGGTGAAATCTTTAGACAACAAATGTTTGTTTAACACATGTTGGAAGGCTACTTCTTTACGATTATTGCGTTACAGGTTTTAACTTTTTATTCTGTTAAGTAAATGATGATAGCTTACGTGTGTATATTAGATATGTACCTACTTTTTTTTGTTTATTTTACTTGTGGCTATGTTAGCCTCATTTTCCTCAGTTACAAGCGCTTCTAAAATGCTAAAATGTAGGAATTCAGGAACACTTTCATTATTTGCCTTGCCTATTTTTTTTAGCTATATCGGGGTCGACTTCTAGTCTAACCAGATGTAGCTGAATAACAGTATTTTACATGGAGCGACTGCCTATCTGACCTCCACAACCCAGTTACTGGGTAACACGATACCCCTTGGTAAGACTAGTTTTTTTAAATATTTTTTTATTTTTAAACTTTTCCCCGCACTAGTAATTTCTCCTGTATCGTAAGTGCGTTTACAAACAAAACTCACACACACAAACAGCCAGACCCGGAACAACTACTTGCAGGTTATACAAATATTTGTTCCGTGCGGGGATCGAACCCGCGACACGTAACGCAGCAGTCAATCGCTTAACCACTGCGCCAACCGTGTTGTCAGACTTTCCGGGTTCCGACTACCCGTAACCCGTAATTCAGGAACATCTCTTGCGTCAACTAAAGCACATGCTGTCAAGTCCATTCTCGTCCTTATTTCAAACTAGTTTAATTAGAGTAAGAACGTTATTGCCAGTGTTACTAGATCGCTACTTATCGTCTTCATGTGTTACTAGCTGTGATAAGATCTTACCGTTATCTAAACTGATATTACAACAGGACTCAGGTGGTCCCCCCACACGATGCTAACCTATTGCAGTAGGCTGAACGTTAGAATGGTACTTGCTACGGTCTAGGTAACTGCATATTATTCAGCCTAAGGTAGACGAGTACTTTGTTTGACTGACCACTTTTCTCAATTCTGTGTAAGAATTGCCTATAATTACTTAGATTCACTATAAAGGTACATTTAATATTCGATCTTCAACATTGTGAAACGTTTATTTCCTTTCAAAGTACTTTAAAATTTTATCAAACTGGGTTTTATGACTGAATTTATTACGTTGAACAATTAAGGAATCAAGTCGATTTGACAACACGTGTACAGCCGACGCACACAGCGCTGGTAGTCCTTTGATAACGAGCCATGTACCCACTGTAATGGCGACGAAGAGTTATAGTTGTTTCGTCATTAATATCGCTTAAACTCATGTTCATTCAAAAGGGCACTCTTGCGAAACATAAAAGCTCGATCAATAAACGTTTGGCAGTTGTTTTTCCCAATTTTATGAACAACAGTTCACGAAATAGTTGTAATACGTTCACTAACTGAATTTTTCATTGATAAAATATAATAATCATAAAATATTTAGCAAGTGTTATTCACATCCTGCGCGTGATTTCGTGTTAGATGCGCGGGCGCACCGGAAGCGCGAATAGACGCGGCGCAGACGCACGCACTTCCGCCGCGCTAGGGCATCGAACCCGCCACCTGTCCACAATATGATCCTAGGCAAATATCCATACGTTTTACACTGAGTACAAATTTGCGCAGCTAATTGATATTTCGCTACAATTTTTATGTCGCAAAAAAAGGGCTTCTGCTTTCCGATGTGTTCTTTGATATCGATTTTTGTTAAAAAACCTTTAACATAATATAAGTGAGAAAAACGCTGGTCGTCAGTAACCACCAACAAAGGAGGAGGTGTGTATCGCTGGCGGTCGCGACACGGCGACGCGTCCGTCACATTACCATATGCAAATTATACCTTGTATTTATACGCTTTGTCAACTGTACGCTAACAGTTTTTGCCTGTAACCAGTATACACTTAAATATTGAACAAGGGAAAAACAAGACGGCTATCACAACATTCTTACGCGCTAACGACTTCACTTTAACACTCGGTGACAAAAAGTGTTGCGATTATTTGTCGCGCTTGTACCACTACAGACCACACCAGACGACCAATTTGCACTTTAATGATTTCAAGCTTGATCATCTGCTAAGCGATCGACGGGATTCCTACTGCGACTTGCGACTTAGTAACAGAAATTAATCATAATTTTATTAGCTTACTTAAAGGCAGGTGCATAATATTAAAATGAACTGATCCCATTAATAATAACATGCGATGATTTTTTTCCCTCCGTCTCTCAGATCTCAAGCGACTGAAGTCTAAAATTAATATTTGTGTTGTTTTATAGCCTTTTCTTCCTGACCATAAAGTGCTATTGCTGAACGATCCCAAATGAAACGTCGGCGTTTACATTACTGTGAAATAAACCATTGCATGGATATTTTCTTATTCCTCTACAACTGAACACGACGAAATGTCTTTGTATGAAATTATCTAAGCATTTACTGAACGTTAAACGGTAATTAGAGTGTATTTTATAGCTCAACCTCCATCCAATGCTTACTTTAATTGTCTATAAACAAACGTTAATTACTAGGACATAATGGAGTCGAAATTAGCAGTAAAATTTTTGCTATACTTGCTGAGTTTAAATACGAGAATTGTATGCATTGCAATTTATTTATTGATTCGTATGGTAAGCTTATAACTTGCTATGGCGGTCAAGTTATGCAAACTCGCTTTTCAGGACATTTCGGCCAAGTGACTTCCATGTTCAGGTTCAACTCGATTACAGAAAAGTTATCATAAAAACCGTATAAGTAGATACGAATAAATGGCCGAGTTGATGGCTCTTTTGGCCCTAATATTCAATTTATTTCACTGATTCTATCTCCATCGATTTGTCGTGCCAATAAATTATTTCGCCTTGACCTTGAACTGTTAATGAATAGTTCACCTTATCTTAGGAAGAGAGGGTTACCTTTGGGTACGCCGAGGCGCAGTTGCTCCTTCTCCCAGGAGGCGAAGGTAGCCTTCAGCGCCTCGGCCATCTTCTTGTTGGTGCCCGGCGTGAGCGGCGGCACCTGCGACGGGATGTCTGCAACAAAACATAAGGAAATCTTTAAATCTCTATTTTTATCATGAATCACGTAAAGATTATTACATTTGCCATGTGATTATTAACCCCTAAAACACTTGCTTAGACAGAAACTTCTAACAACCACCCTTACCCTGCTTTGCCTTCACCGCCACATCGTAGAAGCTATTTATTATTTTAATATGCTCCTTATAATCAGGTTTGTTCATATGCATGGCTGCTAGATATGATCTGATTGCAATGAGTTATTCATAAGACTCAGGGTATTTTAAACCATATCCACATAGATAAACGCCACAAGTTCACCGTAAGTTTTATGTTGGAAGGTTTCGAACGTGGAAGCGAGTTCAATCTGTTGTCAACCAAGATCATTAACAATCGGATTAATTACTTTATCTACGGCATTTATACCGAGCACCGAAGAACAAATTAATAGCCAACTTTTTGAGACTTGATGGTTTCGAATAAAATAAATCACGAGATAAACAAGCAAGATTGAATGTGTTGCACGTGTGTGCGTGAGTGTCCGTGTGTAGTTCTTGTGCAGGTTTGTAGGCTTCATTCATAAGTGCGCCTGGTTTGTGCTGTATGTGTGCGTGTTGGTGTTGGTGTGCGTGTGCTGCGCGCGCGCACCTGCCGACCAGTTCTGAGATGCGGAGATTTGTGCACCTCTCCCACGGTCGGTGCCCGCTCGGCCTCTGATCTGCTCTAGCTGAACCTCGTTCTGATATAATTTAAATTTTTCTCTGTATTCGTCGTTTTAGTTTCAATTAGAGCCAAAGAATTTTGTGTTCCAATCACAATTAAGTAAAATAAGGCTCGCGACGCAGCTCGACTCTTTGATGTTGTGTAAATGCGGTGTCTGTTTCAATAGTGTCATGTTTTGATGTCTCTAAATGAGTTGAAAGAAATGTTCCGTATGAAGACTTCTCAGATCTATTATAAAACATGCTGTTAAACTGTTGATATTAAATGTGTTTTTATCGCTTCATTTTCTTGTAGCTGTTATAGAAACTTTGTATAAACATTTTGAACAACATCAGTTGACAAGATTAAAATCAAACCGCGCAGAAAATAACCTGAACGAAGTAACAATGGGGATTGCGGATTCTATTTTTGTCGTGGATAACATAAAGAGGTGTTCGATGGTGCAAGGTGGTCAAAGACGCGCCGGTTGCGAATCACGCCTGCATTAATTGCACCACTCTCGCACAATGTGATTTACTCGCACTATATATCTCGCGCAGCTGCACTTGACTCACGATTATTGCGCACACGCATCTTTTTATACTAACGCAGTTACAATGAGATAGGAACTGCGTGCTTTGATTGCGTTGTTAGGGGAATCTTTATCATTTTAGCTATTTTGCAATTGTTTTGTTACACAATTTTCACGAAAAATTACATCGTCTAGGTTTAAACTGTCACAGTTTGTTTCCAGATCCTTGAATACAGCTTATGTTTGTGTATTCACATTAAAAATGTTAAGAATATTTGTCGAATGATTCCACGTCGACAATTTGTTCTTGAAACGACGTCAAAAAATTCTCATTGCGTCTTGATGAATGTTTCTTTACCTCAACGGATATTAATGTCTCGTTTAATTGAAGTATTTAAACTCATCTTTGTACATGCGATGTGCATTATACAATACGTTTTTTATGCTCATTGTAGTGATGATATTAAACTACGAGTGTGTATAGAATATTGCATTTATCAGACACCTGCTCGTGCGATATACCCTCACTGATATAATACATGTAACTGATTGTGAGGCTCCTCGCTAACAAGCCTCCGGCCTCGAGTAACTGTAGAGAACTGATGGCTCTCTAATTCATACATATCTCAATGAAAAACAAAAAAAAACAAGTACTATATTTTTATATCATAAAGATCAAACCATTCCCAACTAATTAATGATGTTACACATATTTTCAGATCAAACAACTTGGTAAATAAAAAGTAAATAATATTTAAACTTATGTTCTTTAAAATTATTTTTAATGTATTAGAAAAGTGGTGTCATCAAAAAGTTTTTAACAGAAATATTATGCACCGCCTCTGTGGTCGTTAACTCGTGCGTTGGGTTGGTACCAAGGTTTTTTTTTAAGATGAAAAGAATATTAATTATTTTTGACTGTTATAAAGTTTGCAGAATGTGAGTCTCTTATGCACTACTAAAACTCGCTGTCAGACATTCTAAAGAAATAATTTGATAATAAGTAATGACCAATTTGATGTTCTGATAAAAATATGTTAGAAATAAACAGTTATTTCGTGTGAAATGTGCTTTAAGCTTGCAGCAGTTTAAATCCGAAAGCTATCATCGCTCTGAAGAAATGAATGTTCAGAGGGACGCTTGTTTTTTTTTTGTATTTTATAATGACTTGAATAAAGCTAATTGTAATTATCTGCGGAGGATAATGCGAGAAGGTGGTGGCAGGAATAACAGTCGTGCTTGGCATTAAGATTTGGAATGGTATTTTTGGATGCACAAAAACTACGTTGGCAAGACTTCCGTTTCCGTAATTAAAGTAATTAATCCCGAATGATTTCGGTTTAATTGTCGCATAGTTTCCGATGGGCCCCATCCGTTGTACGATATTGTCACTGATAGCTTATAAGTAAGAATGAAAAAGTAAATTACTTAATTACCTATTGCGGTTAATTTATTTTAAGCAGAACATTCTTTTTGTAATTAAAAATTTAAGCTAACATGGAACTGTTGGAATTTAAAGACACTGACAAAGGAAAGGCGCGTCTAGGTATTCAGGCTTCTCCCCTCCAATCCCCAAGACCTTGACCATTAACCCTGGTTATGACGCCCAGGACACTCTTGTGAAGGTTCAGGAAGAGGCGCGCTTGACGGCTTGAGCACCGATCCGATTGGTCTCGACCTGAATATTGGTGAAGCTATCAAACCAACTGACTTTGGTATTATTGACAAGTATGTTGTCAAAAGGCAAATCGTTAATTAACTCCTATGGAGGCTAGACGTAAGGAGATCTATCTAATATGGGGTGAAAGTTGAAAAAGTGTCCAGCATAGACAGTAAATATAGTTAAAAAATCCTCCAAAATAGCGCTAGCGTAGGCAAATGGTGTGGTATGAATGTAGCAGTTGTTAACGGACTGAAGTATGCCGAGTTAGAAAATTTAATATTTTTAGTGAGTAGAGTAGTTAGTGACAGTCCAGTATACCATCCATGCCTCAACAATTTACGTAGTCCAACATTATTTTGTAAACATAACCTAACATTATTGCTTTTAAAATTTACCCGATGGCTACTGTAGCTACCCTTAGGTAGCACATTTTAACGGACACTTTTTATACACAGAGATAGTTCACCTTACCTCTACCCTCCATATTAAGTCCTGTTCCGAGATTGAGAGCAACCTCCTTCTTGTGGATGAGATTATGAGAGCTGGTATGAGCAGTTTGAAAGGATAATTTTTACGTTATTATAATAATAATAATAATATGAGACAACATCCACACAAGGTTTTCAGGTCCCGAACTAGGTAGAACCTGTACTACGGTAACCTGATGACTGATATACATATGCACACCCAGACACAGGTCAAACAGACATGTTCATGCACACAAATGTTTGACTTGTCCGGGAATCGAACCCGGAACCAGCGGCTCAGAAGACAGGGTCGCTACCAACTGCACCAACCGGTCAGTCATATTGTAATAATAAATAAGATTATGCTCTGAGGACCAACCTATTCTCTCATTTTACAAATAATAATAATTGAATAGTATTATTTCTCACTAAGCAACAGTGTTTCTGTTATTTTAAATATTGCTTTTGAAAGTAACAAGAAAATTAACTTGATAATATAATTTTCTTTATGTACTGCAAAAAAATGCTAAAAAACTAATTATTGGGTTTTTCCACTGGGGAACTCTGACTAGTAGCTTGGAGTCTGGAAATCTGCCAGGTTAATGTCAATAGACTAGCCCCCTATTGCATTATTGGGGAATCAACAGTTACTTGCGAAACGTTTAAATAAGTACACACTTACTTATTTTACACCTAGCCATATTTTTAATCAACCATTCAACATGGAGGCATTGTAAAAAATTATTGTTGTAAATTACCCAACTAGATTTGCCTAATAATAGCACCACTTAACAATCTACAAAGTCATCGAGGTCTCAACAACATGTCGAACGTTCTTGGTACAGTTGCGGTGAAGAGAATCGTGAATGGCGTAGATAAGTGCACAAAGCACCGGAGATGCGCCGCGTGGCTCAGCCGTGCCCGAGGACAGGCCGCAACCTTCGTACTTTCAGAGTTTCGGCCGTATAAACTAATACCAGGCCCTGCAGTCTCGACATAGTTAGCAATAGTTTTCGGTTGCTAAGTCCTAACAATCCAGATTTAAATGTTGATGTAAATGTTTGGTAGTCTCGACACTCAAATTTATCGGTTGTTACCTACCGGTACCTTCCTAAAATACCAGTAACAACCGATAAATTTAAGTGTGGAGACCAATAAATATCGTTACATCTGGATTGTTAGGACTTAGCAACCGAAAACGATTGTTAACTATGTCGAGACTGCAGGGCCTGCTTTGTTTTTGAATTAGGAACTTTGCGTGATGGGTGTTGGTATGGACTTAGTATGTACTATGTACCTAGACTGTGTTTATTTTAAATTAATGTTATGATTCAACAAAACTAAGACAATCACTCAAATTTAAATTTCATTTATACATTTTTAGCCATTATTATAACTATTATTTATTTATTTATTTAACCATTTATGTACACACTTAAAACAGACAAGAAGAAAATAACAGAAAAATAGGTGATGCTTATTATGATTACGACTTATAACATTTTTAATTTTAACTACTATCGGAAACTGTTATGGGAATTATTTATTAAATATTATGCAATGATAGCAATCACTATGAAAACTATTTTTATTTTATTTTAATCATTACATTGTATTAACATACAAAATGCATGTAAAAAATTAACAATCTTGCAATGAATTAAATAAAAGCATTTAATTTTATATAGAAAGTACGCGCTGCGCGTACTTTCGAGAGTTTCGGTCGTATTTACTACTACTAACTGCTTTGTTTTTGAATTAGGAACTTTGCGTGATGGGTGTTGGTGATGGGGGTTGGTGCTTGCTTATAGGTGGCGAAATAGGGGTACTGTCACTGTGTCTATAGTGCTGGTTATAATATTGCTAAATAAGTGAATTTTCAGCGTTTCTCGAAGTGTTTACAAAGAATATCTTAATTTTTTTTTCTTTTCAACGTCAATTTCAACTCTGAAGTAAAAATTCAAATACGATTCAAACTAAGAACACTTGGTAGAATTCTTTGAAAGTTTGAACTTCATTTTATATCGTAAAGCAATCAACAAATTCCCAGTACCTACCGCAAAATAAGAATGTATAACAAGAACAATGCACGCAACAGGCCGCGTTTCTTTACAACTCCAACACATTTTACAATATGCTAATGTTCGGTGGTTTCACAGTAACAGGTGGCCGACAAGGGTTGTTCGAGGGGAAACCTAACCGACACTTGTTGCGCCGACTTGCGTCCAGCAATTCCGAACCAAGCACGTTGATAAACAAATGTAATGACTCCATTATGTCCCGTGTTTATCTAGACCGAGTGACTTGTAAACGACAATTATTTGCAGGTAATTTTATGTTCTAGGTAGCTTTATATCTAAATTGTTTTGGGAATAAAGTGAAGGGAGCAGCTGCTTTGGAATCGAGAATCAATCGACGAATTATTTTCAAATTATCTGCTTTTGCAATCATTGAATCTAATAATAGACATCTATTTTGTGGACTGTACGGTCTTACGTGAGTTTGGAGCTTACCTCATCTTGTAGGGGAAAATGAGGTGAATATGAATGTGTTATGTGTTTCTGCATAGCCAAGCAATCTCTACCGCGGCGGCCGCCACAATAGTGAGCCAGAACAAAAGCTCGCGCCATTTTTACTGGACCCATTGTTCACCGTTTGAACTTGGAACGTCGCGTGACGTAAACGGCGCGTGCGCTGTTTCGCATTCAAATCGCCTTCTTTTTGCTTATAATTATACTAAATATCATTGCAAAACGATCATTCTTGCTAAAAGGCGCGGTTAAAGTACTACTTTGTAAGTAATTGCCGTATTTGTGAACGCAACTGTCAGTTTAGAAAGACTTCTTTGAAAAGGTTTACTTTCACAGTCTTTCGAGTACTTTATGAACCACCATTCGTATTAACTTAATGCCCCGTAATTATAATGACTAAACTAACACTTTGTGTCTAATCTTATTACCCTCAAACCCTGCGACATATCGTTACCGTGTGAAGCCAATTATTGTTATTATGTATGCATTTTGAAAAATTGTTCATTTGCTTACCGATGTCACCCTCCCAGTCGTTGAAGCGTGGAGGAGGGTTATGCCATAATGCGGTAAAATTGTTATTGTTCAAACGGTTCCCTCTGCTCACTGACGCAGAAAATGAACGTTTTGCGTACCTATGCGTTGTACTTTTATTTAATACATTAAAATTCGTTACGCTGTCCAACCGTTGCTCTACTTTAATAAATTGTAAGATTGCTGCAGAGTCCAGGTAATTTTAAATTAACGATGCAAGGCAAAAGTATCATCAGTTCATTATATTGTTTGAATGCACATTTGTTGTAAGTTGTAACATTCCTAGTACGATATCAGAGGTCCTCATCGTTTTTACCTTCGGAGGTGGAGAATCTAACAATGCTCGCTTATCTTTCAGTGATCTGTGGCTGCGTTGATCAAGAACGTAGGCGACGGACCTTTGCTCAATGACAGAGGCGGCGCGGCCGGCCGCTGCGCGCGCGCATCATCTCATTGAGCGCGCACCGGATGGGCCAATCAGCGGCGTGAATGGACGCCCCCGCGCTGCGCTGCTGCTGCTCCGCGTTATTAGCTCCCGTACTAGATGCCACTGTTTCTTTGTTATGCCCGTAAATTGTTATGACTTTTTATGGCCCAAAGAATGTGTTGAGTCGTAAATCCGTTGTTTGCCACATTGATAGCGCTATTGTTCGTCGCATGAGAAAACGTGCGTCCTCAGCTACTGCATTTGGACCGGTCACATAGTTGAGCTTGTTAGCTCCGAGGTGACATGTCCGCTACTCGCTCGGATACCGGCGCGGACGCAGGCGCGGTGCGAGATGCTCATACTCACGTTTACGTAATGTTTGGACGGAAGCGGGGTGGCTATTATTTTAGTTTATGGCGTTCAATTAAATAAATGTATTTTTGTATTCAATTAGCAGTTTGATTTGATGTTTTAGGTTGTCGAAGGATGCTTACATGGAGGTAAAAACTCGTAAGCTCGGCTGACGATTTAACACTTTTACCTTTTGTCTTTTGTTTATTGTTAGTGCCCTCCCACACTACGATGACTGCAAGTGATCAAACACGATTAATAGGCAGCATATTAACCGCAGCAGTCGTATGTCTGTTCCGATTAACAAGCAGCCAGTTTGTATACAAACATTGTTTCCAGTTCTCAGATTATGAGCACGCAAGGTCTTTACTTTCAAGATCAGCAGAGCATACGAGGAGCTAGTCATAATTACGGTAATGGTTGGCCGAGTGTTGCTCAACAGAGCGGCTGTCTGTGCCCTAGCGAGTAGCGGAGCCGGAGACGCTGTGTTTCAAAATACGGTGATATTAAAGAAAATTGAGTTGCTATATGATGCGCTGTTGAATGGAAAGGCCCGAACGCCCTTTGGATTATTGATTGCTAGTTTCTTGGGCTTTGTATCAGATTTGTAAGGTTTTGGGCTTTGTAATTCGAAATGAGTTGTCTTACGATATGTAGAACTGTCGTTAAAAGTAAGAAATAATCAATTTTGTTTTCTTATAAATTTTCACTTCTAAAAGTGTCTTCTATGTGCCGGGCCATTGAAGTAAATGATTCGACTTTGACTTTTACCCTACGACTGTATTTCCCTAGACGAGAGACGAAATTCAAAGACAGCATGTTATTTGTAAACGGCCTACGTTTCACGCAAATTCTACTACAACCAGTCCAGTCCAATATTCTCTCAACTTAGCAGCGCCATAGGTAATAATTTAGAAAATGAACGTTTTCATATTTTTCTTCGGTCACGGCGCGTTCACATTCGGGACAAGTGCATGCGAAACCGAGAGCGTTGCGCGGTTGCGTCACCAGCGAAGTGAGGATCACGCGTCGCCATTTTTGTTACGATTCCTTCGACCACGATCCATATTTTAAATTCGAACGCTATTGTGGAACAGTTCAAATCAAATCATTTATTCGCATAGAATGTAGGTATTGTACAATAAAGCTGTTATAAAAATATAGTGAGCCGGGTACATTCTGCCTAAACTTTGGCATTCAAAATTTTACAAATAATGTCACGATCAATAAGCTCATGAGCACTCTTATGAAAAAGTTAATAAATCACTTTAATAGGTTCCGATCATGCACAAAAGTGTATTAACTAATGTCAATAATGTCACACATAGGGTTTGTCAAAAAAACATAGCGAATAATAACATTTCTGTATCAAAAAAGCCTTGAATTTATTTTTAAATTGTTGAAGGGTGTCACTTCTTATGCTGTCCGGTAGTTTATTAAATATTAATGGACCCATGCAGAAAACACTTTTTCTAAGTAGTGCGGTTTTATAGCCACCGATAATTAAAAGAGGTTTTTGTATTGACTTCTTACGGGACCTTTCTTGGTTTTCGAGACCTAACAAATTTTTATTTCTTTTTACAAAAATTGCAATTTTCAAAATATATAACGACGGAAAAGTAAGAATTTTCAAAGTCTTGAACAGAGATTCACAACTATCTCTAGGTTTAAGACCACACATAGCTGTAACACAGCGTTTTTGTGCTTTAAATATGTTATCCCTTAGACTGCAGTTACCCCAAAAATATATAACAAACCTCAAGACCGATGCGACCAAACCATGGTATGCTACGAAAGCAGTCTTTATGTCAACTTTTTTTGCTAGGTTAAAAAGAACATATGCTGCAGTGCTTAACTTTTTGCTAGGTTAAAAAGAACATAGGCTGCATTGCTAAACTTTTTGCTAGGTTAAAAAGAACATAGGCTGCAGTGCTTAACTTTTTGCTAGGTTAAAAGAACATAGGCTGCAGTGCTTAACTTTTTGCTAGGTTAAAAAAAACATAGGCTGCAGTGCTTACCTTTTTGCTAGGTTAAAAAGAACATAGGCTGCAGTGCTTAGCTTTTTGCTAGGTTAAAAAGAACATAAGCTGCACTGCTTAACTTTTTGCACACCTCTTCTGCTTGCGGTTTCCAAGTTGACTCTATGATTCTAATATTTAGGTCTAGTATTTTTTTTTTATCATAGCGTTTTGGAAAATTTAACAGGTCTGTGGTTAACTTGGTTGGCAGTGATATCTTACCTTTTGGCTTATTGAAAGCTTTCATCATGACTTTGATTCCCATGCCTGCGATGGCCGCCGTCGCCTTGATGGGTGGTCTGCTGCGGGCTCTTGAAGTCCGAATCACAACCCGCCAGCAGGCCGATATTATCTATAGTCCTTTTTATTTATTTTTATATTTACAACGATTTTTTATACACTATTTACTTAAAATTTAAATAAGATCAATAAATATCACACTGTTTCTGTTTTTAAAGTTTTTATCGTCAGTCTAAACACTCTTCGCTATTTTTCATTTTGGCGATGGTACTATTGTCACGTGACGAAGAAAAAGTTCATTCTTATTTTATCACTTATCATTGTTTTTTGTATTCATTTAACAGCACCTGTTAATAAAGAAATGTTCCATGTAACTTTGTACTTGACTCCTATTTCTGCCGTTTGAGATGATTACGTTAACTGTTTGTAGAGGTAATAAATTAAAACAATGTTAGTTTCTATAAACAGCAATAGCTATAAATAATTGCTGAGTGGTAATTAAGAGATAAACGATAGCGCGGTTGTATGATAATTGTTAAAGTACTAGGCTGACAGAGTGGAGGAGGAGGTATAGAGGTACCTACACAAATAGTGGCAAACATTCCCACAGGTGTGCGGAACGATCCGATGCAGGCGCTTCCGGCCCGGTACCCCACTTACCCCGAGTGGTTCCCACCCTCGCACCACCCCCGCCGCGTGTAACTCCGCGACTGCAACGGGGCCAACGGGGTTGTTCTCACGGAAACCACTAGCCCGAGACTGATCATTTTGCTTACTTAGTGTCGGACTGTCAAAGCCAATTTAGTTACAATGTTAAGAAAGTTAGTATTCACTCTAGGCAAATAGGCCATAACTACAAGTTACGGTATCCATGTGAAGTTAGATTCAAAACAACGTTTCGAAAATTTAATTTAATTATGTCGTTTAAGTTTTTATCGAAATCCTGGTCGAAATCTCGAGACGAATCTCGAATCGAGACGACACGGTTGGCGCAGTGGTTAAGCAATTGACTGCTGCGTAACGTGTCGCGGGTTCGATCCCCGCACGGAACAAATATTTGTATGACCTGCAAGTAGTTGTTCCGGGTCTGGCCGTTTGTGTATGTGAGTTTAAATGTTTGTAAACGCACCCACGATACAGGAGAAATTCCTAGTGTGGGGCAACGTTTAAAAAAAAAAAAAAAAATATTAATGTCTACAAAAAGAGTCTATAATTATTTGTTTTTTCAGTAGGTACTTAACTATATTTTTTCTACGCTTTAAAATTACAAATAAAAATTATCTACGTGGATGGTCAACCTGTTCAACATGTTGTGAACACTCGGTAGATATAATGAACCATAATTGTCGACGCTTATTTCGTTGTGCGTGACCACGATATGGATACAATTACAGTAATGCTGACTATGAGAGCTGTAACGGAAAAACAAAAACAGGCCTTTTAAATACACTTTCTAACAACAAATACAATTTCAATATTAAATTGAAGTTGTGTTGTTTGAATATTCATTATTGCACAATTGATATCTACTTAACATCATGTGGGTATCGAACGTAATTTGATCATGATGCAGCCAGATAATCATCCGATATTTATGTTCTTAATATTCATAGCCATAACACTTTCTAAAAACCAATAACGGTGCGACACAAATTGATGAAATTGGTGTACTACAAACCCCTTCGAAAGTACAAGGGTTAAGTACCAGTAAACATCTTCATTTCGCTTTATTAAAAAATATTCCATGAAAAGGGGTTATAACGATGTTATTATTAGAAAAAAAAACGTATTGCCACAAGTGATTAATGATGATCTGTAAAGACGCTTTTCAATGAATTTATTTTCGGTTCACACGGTTATAGAGCATATAAACTTTTTGGTTATTTTACGCTTATCTATGGCACTAATTTATTTTTTATTTATACATTATGCAGATAAGAACATCAATTTAGAATTAATAGTATATTTTTTGTTTTTGCAAACACGTTTCTCACGCTTATAATATGGCAGTGATATAGGTACAAAAACCTAGTAAAATAACATAATGCTTTAGGTACGTAGGTTTCAATACAATTTGACAGAAGTAGTATTAGTCAATCAAACATACTTTAGTCATGATGGGGGCAACGAATTGTCTCTAATCAAAATCACATTTAGAAACATAACTGTCATGTTATTGGTCGAGGATTTTATTGGACAAATGACGCTGTATGAAATAATAAAACTGAACGAGAAGTTTAAAGGGCACGACATTAAAATGTTGAAATAATATTTAAATATGTTAGAGCGACTCTAAGAAAAATTAAGAAGCTATAGTCATATATCTGTGTAATTCAATCAATCAAACAGTATTATATGCCTATTAAAAGCTACTGTAATCCAGATCATTAAGTCCAATACTGAATAAAGCGAGAGAATTTCTATTGACGCATGAGACGAGTCCTTTGTGTCCTAAGTAGTCGCATTCAATGCGTCTAGTTGCTCGACCAATATTGGAGGACAATACCCTAAGAACGTGACGCTCAACAACGAGCGTAAAGCGAAAATTATATTTAATAGAGGTCAGTCCAGTTGTACGTCTGTTGACTTTGTATCTGTGGTATGATTTTGAAGGATAATGATGATGGAATGCGTGGTTCGATGTGAATGGAGTTCTAGAACTAAGTTGTTAGTGTGAACTAAACTAAATAAAACATGTTTTTCATATAGTTTATGTAAATATTACATTATTTTTTAAACAAACCAAATGCTTTTGCACTGCGTTTGTTCAGCGCAGGCCGCTACGCCGCGTAGCCCGCTACGACGCGTAAGCCATTATACCACGTAGACTCCGCGTAGCAGCTGCGTAAACGCCACGTTGTTTAAAGTAGTTTCATTAAATACAAACAAATTATTAACGAAATGCATTCCGACGAGGAAATACTGCTACTGGCAATTCGGTATTATAGGTACCTTTTATTTCCAAAATGTTACATCCAGGATTGTATAGGGAAGCCCCTTTAATTGACTGTAACCCTTCTAATAATCTGTGCAGCACAATTGAATAGGTCGGATAGCTTCGTATCTATTACAGGGCAGTTAGTGCGTGTGGCTTTATGCTAGTGTGCCGGTGTGTCTATGTGTCTGTGCGGTTAATCGTATGGTGTGAGCACAGATTGGCCGGGGCTTGGGTCAACTAACTCGATTGTCGCGCCCAATTTGTCACCCCACGCCTCAATGACACCAACCGCATTACATTTGTCTCTTATTTGTTACTAGATTACATTTTGATCACGTTCTATGACACTAGGCTCCCTTTGTTTGTCATTACGCCGCGACCAATCGAAATACTAAATCATTTGGCAAATCTAACACAAATTGAAGTAAGCGTCAAAAGTTAATATTGTTTCAGTCTATCGGGTCATTTCACTAATTCTAGGAAAATATCACGTGTACCTATAACTAGTGATAAACGCCGCGACCAATCGAAATACTAAATCATTTGGCAAATCTAACACAAATTGAAGTAAGCGTCAAAAGTTAATATTGTTTCAGTCTATCGGGTCATTTCACTAATTCTAGGAAAACATCACGTGTACCTATAACTAGTGATAACAATGTTAAATAACAAAAGATGCAAAAGCGTAGGCGAGTAGCTGAGAGTAACAACCTACACATCATGTGCTAATGTACAATGTAACCGAATGTCGTACGACACTAATTGATGGCTCTCGTCTAGCGGCATTCATGAAGCAAATATATATTATTTATGTGTTAGGTGTGCGGAATGAAACCGCGGTCAAATGGGGTCGCATCTTCGCCCCATCTTAATGGGAAAGTGGACACCCGCATATCTGGACCGATGATGCAGACGGACACTAATTCGGTTGTAGATTTTAATATTTCTAAATTAAGTGGATTTACGATAACTGCGGGGGACCAATTGTGCGATGTAACGGTCATATTGAGCAGATACTTGGTATTTGGTGAAGACAGAAGACACGATTTTTGATGCAGTTTTGAATAAAAAGTAATAAAAGTAGTCTTTATGGGTTTCTTGACAGAAATGAGGCAAGAAAATTCATTTATTCAGACACTAGCTACATTGTGATGCGTTCGAGAACTGGTTTATTCCCGCGCTGCGTATCAATGCATGTTTTGATTTCGGCCAAAGTATTCGCGAGATTTTGCGCGGTTTTGCACGGATTGCGCGCGCATCAACAAACATGGCGACAATGGATGCTTCGGCGAATCGAGTGACGCGGGACGCACGATTCAAATGTGGAACAATGCGAGCTTGTATAACAAGAGCTAACAATTCGGCGGGTTGTTTATGTGAACAATAGCAATAGATTGTGCAGTTTGTGCGCAAGCAAGCGAGCTTTTATACTTTGTTTAGTGTTGCCACATAATAATGATCGGAACATTGTTAGCGTAAGCCAGAGTCAATATTAGCATGCGATCAGCGTAAAGTCTTTCGGTTTATGTAATTTTGGTTTATTGAATCTGTAAGTTGTTGTGTTAGGCTGGTCGGGTATTGGTTTGCTCTGGCTGGCGAGTCGAGGCTGGGTCACGCGGGGCGCAAGTGATTTGACCTCCGACCGTTCAATTAAAACGTTATTACGGACTGACTCGCTCTGCTCCGACACATATTGTATCACTTTTGTTGGACATACATATTTGTTTTAACTAGGAGCTAGGGTCAAATGGCTATGTCACCTAATGTAACTATTTAATTTTGTAGATATCAGTAAGTGTAAATTGAACGTGTTTGTTTTAGTATTTGTGTTAGAGTTGAAATTAGTAGTCTATTCCAAAAATGGTGTTTATAATGTCCACTGTAAATAATCTTAGTAACTTTTAAGGTGTCTTACGCGGTTATAGACCAATATTATGTAGACTCAATGTAGGGACATGATTATAAAATTGCTGAATCGGGTTTTAAAAAAAAAATGTTGAACGACTTTTCCAAACTAAGCTACGCCGAGAAAACCTATAAGTAACATACATAACTCTACAGTCTGCAAAGGTATCTAAAACATGAAAGGGTTTTTGCTGATTTAGTAATCTCCATACTAATTTAGGTAAAATTCACTGCAACGACTGACTGTGAATGTGTTTCGAAATATAAAATTAAAGTCCACTAGCGAGGAGAAGGGGTTTCTGTCGACAAATTAACATTACATTCCATACACGAAAATGACTTCGAGCGTTGGAATTTGGCAGCGCACGCTGTGTGAGACACGAGATTTTCCGGCACCTCTCTAATTATCGAGAAAAAATATACTTAATTGTAGAACGGCTGTTATAAGATAGCTATCGTTTGGGTGACATTCTGTGGTGTGGGTGTCTTGGCAATACGGCCGGGCGTGTGGTTGCGAGGCGTGGGGCCATGGGGCGGGCTCGGAGACGATTGGCGAACGCCTCCCAACGCCCACGCACAAGCGCACTGCGCGAGAAAAATCTTCGCGAGGAAAACTCCGCGAGTTACATATTCTTAATGTTTGTTTACAACACGTGGGCGGCATAATAGTTGTTCGATTACTTTACTCGACAAAATGGCGACGGTGGTTTATAAACAGCTTGGTCGACGTTAAATACATTTTCTTTACTAAACACAAAATATGCAATGAGCGCGAATAACAGTCTAATGTCCTAAAGCACCGAATAAATTAAACTGTTGAGGCATTTAGATAACATTGTTTTTTGTCTACACCACATTATGCGAAAACATAAAAAGCAAAAGTGTGTCATCGTACATTCAGCCTAATTTAAAACAACACAACTTTAGTACAATTAACTTTTAGGTAACGTAATAAAAAATCAAATTACAATCGCAAAATGTTCGTTTAGGAGAATAAATATAAACGAGTTAATTAGACATTCAAATGGATGCATTTTCAGTACTTTTGTATGTTAATTCATTTGGTTTAAGGTTAAGTCCAGTGTCGCAACCGCCATTTTATGTAACACAATGTGGGCATTTATGTTCATTTGGGGACAAACGTTTTCATGTTAAGTATTTCATAAATAAAGATACTTGTAAATATTGGATGCAGAAGTTGTAATTGAAGAACAATAAACGTAAAATATCCTCAAGAAATGCAACAGAGTCCATCGAAATAATCAGACGCGTAATGGACGCGTACAATCGAAACTAAAATACTTTTCAGATGAAACAATAGTGAGGTAATTAACCCTTTAATTTATGAAAATTGCCACATTAATAAAAGTCAACACAAAAAATAAATTCCGTTCCTTTTATGAACAATTGTTATACGGTAGATACAACACTATCATTTTAAATTTCGAAGGCATCCTTTTGTTGTTTTACAGCCAGCCAGTTTGATGTGCAGAGCTATTAAGCGACACTGTTACAAACTTTTATTAAAGTTACTCTATTCAGTAGCTAAAGAGTTACGATGCTCGTAAACTAATCTGTCACTAAAAGCAGGAATACGGAAGAATTAATTTTAATTCTAATGGTACCGGTAAGCTTCTTCGTTCGGATATCCATTTCGTCACTCGGAAAATTGGGTCGTCGCGGGCGCAGCGAAATGGGCGCTCAGTCTCTCACCAACATTAGTGACTATTAACACCGTGTTAAAAATATAAATCCTCATAAAACTACTGATTTATTTTGGATATCATAAAACTTAACTAATTGTATGTTAATAACGGCTTTGTTTTTTTTTAACTTTTTTTTACTTGACTGCTAAATGAACATATTCAATGGACACATATTTTGAAAATTGAGAAGCCTTTCTCGTCCATATATGATCTACACTATACATAACATTGTTTATCCAACCTACCTATTGTTAAAAAACTTAACAACATATTATAAAAAAAGGCCGTATTGATTTAGTTATAAAAAAAGCTAGCAAAGTTTAAGTTTTCCTGAATATTTCAGTTTTTTTTTTAATACTGTTATGAGACATGGTACTACAACAAAGAAATAAATTCAAATACATATTCTGATTGATATGATAGAATACTAAAATGATAAGAACAGTACCTACTTAGTTATATGTTATCAATTATGTATGACCGCTCTGTGGAGCAAATACCACACTATCAATTGCCATTCATCGCGGGACCTAACTTTGAGCTATCAATGAGGGATTTAGGTATTGTTTCATTGTCAATATACTAACATGAATAAACAAACTGATTCAATTTGAACATGGGCAATGCTTTTAATTTTATTGTTTTTCAAATCGACGAGCATGAACATCAAAAGAGTGCATCTAACAGTGCAAAGTCACGGAAATAGCAAAATGGCAAGTTTACGCATTTTATTCGTAAAAAAATACCTTATATTTTATTTCAGAAACTTGATACATTTCCCATGAAATCAGGAATATCTAAAAACCACCTTTGTCTTTTCGTTTGAATCTTCGCTTTTACAAATGGCAACTGGGACTTGACGACTTGTCGCTGTACAAAGACGATATTTTCAAACGATTTGCTCATTTCGTTTTTAGAACAGCTAGTGAGGGGACCATTTGAATTTGAATGCTAAGCGTTCAGTTTAACGCTCCTTTGTGAGTCAGAGGGCACGGTTCGCTGGCTGCGAAAATTCGACGCGTAGGTATCGTAGGTACGTACACCTCGCGTTTCGGACGAGCGATGCGAAACCTTTTATGCATTGATATTTTAGGCAACACATAGCGTTCTGAAATAATTGTAATTATTGAGAAATATTCCCAGTTGAGAAATCGATAAGTCGACGTAATTGGGTAGCTCGTTATAAGTATTGATAGGTACTTAGGTACACGGAAAATGTTGAATTGTTCGTGTTATTGTGGTATACGAATCTAGTATATGCCTAAGGTTGAAGCAGTATGTAATTCGGTATATAATAATCATCTAGTGGGAATGTTACACCATATTATAATTTACAACAATATTGACTTATGTTTAGTTTATTCTCATGTAAGTAAATTATTGTATTCTTCTTCTAGAGAATAAAGTTATCTCATACCTCAAAATAATGTCGAGCTCTACATTATGTTGAGTCTACATTACGTTTCAGCAAACGAAATTCTTCATTCGCAAGTCATGTTCCCGAAGGGATTAACCATCGGCAAAAATGAAAAACTTCCATACAGACCGACCTCCTCTATTTAACCCCTTTAGGTGACACATTTTCAAAAAAACCTTCCATAGTGCTCATTTTCTCTAAACCTATAAGCTAAGAGCTTAGTGTGATATATAAGAAACTCTTGTGCAAAATTTCATGCTGTTAAGTCCAGCGGTTAATGCTATGGGTCGTCTGACAGTGAACGCTATTGTATTTAACATTTTTATTGAAGTTATACTTCTTTTGGCGCGTTTGGAGAAAAAAAAATGAGAGAATTTTTTTTACGATGCGCGCGTTTACCGACAACCAAAAAGCGACATGATGAAGTTTCTTCTCTTCTCTCAGTATTCCGTGAAAATTCATAACTATGTTCGGAGTAGTTTCTCAAATATTCATAAATCTACAACACGTGTTTTATACCAGTGGAGATAAAAAAAAAATTTTTTTCATAAATATACATGTGTGTGTGATTTTAAATTATATAAATGGTGGTGAATGAAAGGCCATTGTAAAAATTCGTGATAAAAGTGACTTTTATCTTAAAAAAACTTTTTAAGTGCATTCATAGCTTTTAGGTTAATTGTCGGTATGTGTTCTTTTTTTGTTTACATTATAAATTATTTTATTAATTTATCATTCCTTTTACAAACAAAGAGTTGTGGCATACGGGACGAAATCTTTAGCGATTTTTGTTCTGTTACGCCAAAGAAGTATAACTTCTTACGTGCGTAGGTACTTATGTACCTACGCACGTAAGAAGTACATACATGTTTTTTGAGTAGTTTGTAACAATCAATTCTTAATTTGTACCTCGAAGCCAAGACAGAAAATTGCAGTGGGTATTATGATATGACTATTAGATATTAAAAGGATAATACTGTTATGGTCCAAATATACTGATTTGATGCCTTTTATACAGGGTGTAAAAAGACCCATCACATAGACGCAATCAGGATATCAAACTATGTAACACAGCACAAAGATAATTGCTGGGAAACGATTTAAATTTTTGGTGTGAAAAATCGCTGTTTGCGGTATTGCGCAACGTAACGCACGCAAAACACTGTGTTTATGTGTGCATGCAATGGTTCAGGGGTAGTCGGGGTTATAATTATTATAACATTGAAAACTTGTTTTAGTAAAAAAACGTCAGTTAAACTTGGAATTTTACCTTCAATATCTCCGTTACCAGAAGGTTCCCAGGTATGGGCCAGTACAAAAAAAATATATTACAATGGGGAGTACAAGTGACTCTTGGCTTCGTTAAGTGTCTTTTTACACCCGTTGAAATCAGTCAAAGAATTAGATGGTCGTGTACAAAACAGGACTGTATAGACATAGTTGTTTGATTATGAGATGTGCCTAATAATAATAAAAAACTAATGCAAAACGTCTCGTTTTTGACCCGAATCAAATTCCATTGAACACCTTTTGAATTTATGTTGTCAAAATTGGATCATAATATATTATGATGTTGCACATGCGCCGGCGCAAGCTATTGTGTATACTATTAGTAAGTATACAAGTTATTATAAGGTTTTTGGCGCGTGACTCGAACGTTAAAATGTTTACTTTGAGATGACGTGGGTACTTCTATGGAACTGGCCGAAAATAAACATTAATTTGTAATTTATTGTAACATCTATCGGAATTTGATATCACAAATGCATATGATTTTGAAGATGTCATTGCTGCTTGCTACGACGTGACGTAATACGAACTACTCTATCGTTTCAGCAAATGTAAGTTGTACATTGTCCTGTGTTATTGTAATCATTAATAATATTTTATACAATGACAAGTAAATAGAAGTATCGGAACTATAGAAGTACCTATTTATGATATTATTAAGTTACAATGACGTTCAATTTACTTAACTGAAAAAATAATGGTTCTAATCAAAATGTGCGCAAATGGCAAAAAGAAACAAAACTGTCAGACGTGTTGTTTTTCTGTCCATTTTGTATGAAAGCCTCATCGGAAAGGTTTTTTTTTAAGTAAAAAAGTGTAAAAAACCACAAGTAGGGGATTGTAGGACGGCTTCAAAATAAACACCTGTATCCGTTGCCGGGGCACGGGGTTTTTGTGTGTGTCTCACAGTGTGTACACTGTACAGGTCTTTAGATCTGTAAAGCTTGCTCCTATAGTAACTGCCAAATCTTTGTTTGTGAAACGATCTTTAAGTAGGCCTAAATATCGTCTCTTGTTTTATTTTTAGTTTTATATAGGAAGTCAAAAATAAATAGTTAATTAAAAACAAATAAACAATAACAAATGAAGTTTTATTTAAAGTATGTTGACGTGAGAATATGTTGAAGCGAATGTAAAAGAAAATCATTAATAAAAGTTACTTGAAGTTCGAGTTGACATTGTAACCAAACGGGAATGGTGCAATTGACAGTAGCTACTTACAAAGCGATAAAAATTACAAGTATTTTGTAAATTGTGGTTTTCTGATAAGAACTATTTATAATCTAATTGTTATTCGTAGACGCAATGAATCTTCACAGTATCTCAAATCAGTTTTTATTTAGGTAAATCAGGTAGACCCAATTCGAACAACAAAGGTGATTCTCGCGAAGTTTTTTAGCCCCGAATCGAGTTGCTGCACAATGTTAACCTTTAATTTGTAACTATCAATAGAACCAGCCAAAATATAACATTATTACAACATTAACATAATCGCTGAAGCGTAGATCTTAACTCAGACTAATCCAAGTATGAATCATCGGGAATGTTCGATGCAAAACGGTTTCGTATAGAGCACGTAAATGAAAACACAACTAATTACTTAAAGGTACCCCAAATGGGTTCTGACGATGTTCTTATCTGGCTGCTATTGTTTAACACGCCTTTTTCATTCCCACGGTCACACGCAGGCGGCGGCGCAGACGACTGATAACGCGCCGTACCTGCGTCGTGGCGGCGGAGAAAACGCCTCGTGGAATTCTTACTATGTGCGCTAGCGGGAAAAGCGCTTGGAAATCAACTAATTGAAATCCCTACAGGATTTATTAGGACCGCCGTAATAGTGCGCTTAATTGTTAACCTCTACCACTAGTTGGTAGAAAGTCCTCCTTCACACAGAATGGCCTAAGTGATTTATGTTCAGCATTATATTAGAACTATTTCTCAACCACTTAGGTGCTAAGTGGCTACAACTGGTAGTTGAAAGTAGCTAATTATATTGCTAATTTCATAGGTGGTAAACGTAAAGTAGAAATATTACTATTTCGTAGCGTATTATTGCACTGAAAGTTATTTATTCAGCAGGTGCAATATCTTCCAATTAGTGTAACAAATATTGTATGTTTACTTCACAAATAATTAGAGCAAAACTAATAATACACTAAACAAATAATAATATTTGGTTTAGGTAGGTATACATAGGTACATGCAGCTTTAACATTCTCATGAAATGGTCCCTGGAAGTTTGTTATCGCGGTTATTTTGTGTTTGTACTCAAGTGATAGTGAACAATACAAACCAAATGTGGTTAACTATGTACTTAAACAATAAATACTAAAAATATACAGTTTCGTATTCATCTCATGAGGTCAGAAATCGCATTGTTGAATTTAAATATTTAAATGGAACGGCATCAAACAAAGAGCATGGCCAGGAGTCAAGTGCAAAATTCACAGCGGCCCACGCTCCTCGTAAGGACGGATTATATGTACTAGGTATATGAGCCGAATCCATTATCCAATGACGTACACCAATTACCCATTTAATGCAATTTGGGCCATTGTAAAGTTGTCCAGGCCGAGTTCTCGTACATTCCCGGCGACACTCACTCAAACGCACCAATTAGGAGAAATCACTAGTGAGCTAACACTGTGTGGACACAGGTCGATCGTTCGCGGTCGTGTTTGGAATCGGTCATGTCAAAATTGGAGTAGTATCCAGAGAGTGGAGTGGCAAGATGTGCGCGCGCGTGCGTCGCTGTGGCCGGCGAGCGACTACTCGCAGCTGAATGGGCGCTCGGCGGAGGGGCGAAGCTCGCACCGTCTCACTCCCAGCGAGCTTACGAAAATCACCAATTGCGACTGTCCCCTCATTAAACGAGGTAATTTCACATTACAACGACACACTTGTAGTTTCGATACGCGTCGAGCCGGCGCCGCGGGTGCACTAGATACCCGCTGCCCCGGGATATGACTCGGCTCGAGGCTCGAGGTGACGTGAAAGAGTACGAGGTTTTTTTTAAGAGCTTCCGATTGAAGCTCCGGTACATCGTTAAGCATCCGGTGCCACCTGCTCGCACTCGAGAGGAGACTGCGCGTTAGAAGGAGATGAAGTGATCGATCAGAACGCGGACCGGATGGCGGACTCGGTTATGAATGAATCGGCCGTCCCGCTCTGGCCGGTACGCTTGCGTAACGCAGTCTCGCTCCAACTCAGGTTGTCGCCGTAGAGGAAGTGAAAGGGTCGGGGGGCGTAGTAAATATTGCGCTCCGAGTATCCGTCGGGAGTATTTTCTAAAGGGCCTCGGTTTTTGTGGCACCATAAAGTGCAGTCCACCGTCTTCATTCATAGATTTGCACACACATGCAACACATAGAGCCGGTGCATTCTTCAATGAATAGTAACGCTCATTAGCATTAATCTGCTAAAGCTTACAATCTATAATAATGAACCAAGTTCAAGCAGGACGTTTAAATAGTAATATCGGTGTCCTAAATTGCACAATAATGTTCTATAGCAGGCTACAGGTAGGCAGGAAGTGGTACAAATTGGCAGTAACATAGAGTACCTCAATTGATTCTTGACTATGACAAATGAATGAAACTAAGACAGGATGTTATGCAGGAGGCCTGTAGAGGGGCTTAATGAAGAACGACAGAGGTCCTTCATTGCTGAGGCAAGGACTTGAGAATAAGTCAAACTCATCAGTTTGAAGTGCGCTCAGTTTTTGTTGTTTGTAGGTGTGTCTCTGGCTCGCTGGTTCAGGCGGCGTGTTCATTGTTCGCGGTATTGTTATCTGCAGCGAGGTGCGCCCGCGCCGTGTCCCGTGTCAATGTTTGGTCGACATCGACACCACGTGGAGGCCCTTTGATCACGGCAAATATTTTGACATCAGCTTATACTGGGGATTGGAGATCTTATGTCAAAAGTAACAGGTAAATGATAATGGATAAATCAAAGAATAGAGATACAATTTTTGATCAAAGAGATTAGGTTGACAAACGGACTTGGATTTTTCGAGTAGATAAACAGCTTGTATTTCTTTTTAATATGCAAACAATATTTATTTCCCAAGATCTTCGCAACGTAAAGAACTATTGCTCTAGTAATATATCAGTGTCTATTCCACTTAATACAAAAGATAAAGATCACTCATTTATATACCGGTTCCAATTCTACGCAATTAACGTTTTTTTTCTCACTCCACATCGATTGGATCTAATAAATGGAAATTTTAAAATACGAACTTAATTTTTATTGAATTATGAAACTGGCAACATACACAATCCTGACGTTAAAGATTATAATCTTTTCTTCGATGGTAATGATTGAGAAACGCAACTTGTTTCCAAAGGGTTTACTCAAAACAAATAAAGTTACAGTTGCCTTTTCTTAAACAAATAGAGGATGTGGTCGGTATTGTCATCATGGCTCGAATACCGAATCACAGACTTGTTGAGCGTATGTTTTGGACATCTTTTTCCCCATATTGGTATGTTTAGAGAAACAGAACCGTTTATCTAATTATTTAGCTCTACACAGGTAAGTATTTACAATGTTGGAAACATGTTCTACACAAGTATTGCTTGTTCCCAGAATAACGCAGTCATCAACAAGCTATGCTTAAAATAACTAAACTAATGTGGAAATTGACCGACAAATAGCTACACCAATGTATTCGCATCAGCATACCACGTTCGCAACAAAGAAGTAAATCATAAACAAAGGGTAAATCAGATCAGAGCATTAAGTTCAAGTGGTTCTCGCCACAAATCAATGGGATCCCGTCGATGCATGTAACCTCTGAGCGCCAGGTGCTACGCGGGAAGTCGCCCCCCCCCTCCCCCACCAGCCCCCCCCCCCCCCCGCACGATCCTCCACACACACACACAACACAAGCGGAAGTGCACACACACGAGCACCACACCGACGTAGTGACGTAGAGATCAATGTGGCTGTGTGTTTCTGTAATTTATTAACGGCTTGCATTTGCGTATGCGCTGCTCGTTGCGCATGAAAAATGGCGGATATAAATATGAATTGAGTGGACGCTAATTCAAAAGTATAGTCATTTAAAGCGCTTGTTCTTGACGCCTGAAAAGAGCCGCCCTAAGAGCTTTTGACAACTTAGTTTAGTGAAGTATTTATTGCTAAGAAATGAACGTTCCGTGATTTTGGTTCACACACATTACATGATGTTGATGACACATCTTGTTAAGTATCACATATATTCTGTAATGCTGATAAAGTTCCGAATAAAGGTTGATCATTATTAGTTCGTTTTTATGTCGATTTTGCTAACTAAGTAGCTTTTTAATAACAGTGTCTTCTGTAAGACCTATTATTAAAATAGATATTGCCAATAGTGACAGGCAATATAGAGAAACAAGCTTGTATTTACTTTAATTATTGAGAAACACGTTTACTTAAGCTTATCATTTATCTAAGCAGTGACGTAGCTGTCTGTTGCAAAATATATAAATGTCGGTAAAGCGTTACTCATCGAAGGAATGCTTTTAAAAGTTCTTCTAACATAAGTACAACATAGTATTGTGCTCGCTCACCACTCACAATAGAAATTATCAACAGGTAGCTAAGGCCTATACAATGTGTCCTTCCGGTATCCGATCTTAACACTCACTCCTCTAAAATAAACGTTATTGTCACAGCATAGAGTTGAAATTGGAACGTTACACAAAAGTCAAATAGTTCTACGCTCAAAATATTGAAGTTGGAGACACTTCACAGTATTTTGAAAGTTACTGTTCTCAATTTAAAGTTCAGTTTTACATAGCTACATTGTTCAGTAAGGTTTTAGTCTGACTTGCACTGCAGGGTTACCCACCATCCGGTGTAAGGTGATACCGTGGGGAAGTGAACACCATTTCGGGGAAAGATAACCCCTCTATCATATTAACATAATTAAACGTGTTAATAAAACATTTGAAGGAGTATTTAATGTTAAGATACAGTTACAATAATTTTGTTCAAATTATGATTCGCGTTTATGTCTTTTCAATGACGTTTCCGGTCTCGATTGAAGTGGCGCCTTTGTTGAGTTTGTAAGCGAAGATAAGATTTTTTATTGATGAAATGGTATACTTTAGATGTTACGAGTTCCTGTTTTCAACATTTTGCTGTGTGATAAAATTATGATTAAGTAATTATTATTACCCAATAGATTCCCACAACCTATCTATTTAAACTTACATTAAATTTGTAAGAAGTTTATATTACAAAATAATTAAGTACAAAACTTCAGATTATTGGGATAAAAAAGTAAGTAGCTGTGACTCGAAATTTGCCTAATGTACTTCTAAAAAAATATAATTTAATAGACGCCAAGGTAGGCACGATCACGGCGAGAAACTATAACCATAACTCAAACGAGAATAATAATGTACTCCCAAATACGTACGTGGTAGTATTATGAGAAAAATTACACGCGACCGTATCTACTTCATAAATCGTCCTGTATTAATTAAATATAATGGTTCACTGATACGTTTCTTTTCCCAACTTGCCACTGATCGAGAACTGGTTCTTTCTCCACCATTAATTTATATTGCCCAAATTAAATTTACATGAAATCTGAACATTATCTATGGAATATTAAACGTGTGTTGTTATCTCAGATTATTTCGTATTATCAACTTTTAAGTAAAACAGAAACAAAATATACGACCAATTCACGTCATGAAAACCTATTATAAATAAACATAATCTTAGCTCAAACTGTTCAGTTATCAATAATGCGAAGCTCTTATGATTGAAGACAGACTGGTATTCTTTATACAGGCAGCTCATTGTGGTACTCACGGCGAGGTCTAGACTTAAATAAAAATAATCACAAACAGTAAATGTCGAACGGAACCATAAAAAGTTGAGTAAAAGGCGTCGAAAGAAGGCAGCGAATTTTGAAGCAAACCAGTTTAATGAGGGTCGAATTTAAATACGAAAATAAAGCGGTTCCCACGGAGTCGGTCGCGGGAGCGGAAGCCTCGCGGTGTCGCGGCGACGACGACGACGCGACGCGGCGCGACTGCTCATATCGCGCGATCATCGCTCAACGCCTGCGCACCGCCCTAGTGCACTACGCAGCTCCAAGGTCGCAGAACAATATGAAGGGACAAACAATGGTTTTTACAAATTGAAGTTTTATTTAGATAGACTTTTCTTACGAAACTCTTGTTTTTGCGTTCAAACAAATGGAAATCACTTTGGTGTTTTAGATTTCCTTAAATACATTATTAAAAAATATTAAGAATTCTTGGGAAAACTACAAGGATTTCTCAATATTGATTACTTTACGTATTTCCAGGTATCCCCATGTGCAAACATTATATATTATGGATAAACATAATATATATAAATAATAAACCGAAACCGAGTCGGAGGTCGACGTAATATGCGATCACAGCTCCCGTGAAATTGATTCGATTAATAATTGTATTTCTTGATTTTTTGTCGATATAATTTGTTACGGTAAGCGGTAATTTATATCGTATGGCGCTCTGCAATCGGTAGCATTATAGCCTCTGCTATTAATTATTATCTATATTGAAATACAATAATTATAGGAACTTGAAAAAACTATTAGGTATAAAAAAGAGTTCATCATAATTTAGGTGCCTTTTTTGGCTTCGAAAAGCACGTTTCAAAAGTGCTACATTATTTGTAAATTAATTAATTAATATAACTACTGCTAAATCTCTGATGAAAAGAAGTTACTTGTAAATATAATAACGATTACCTTCAATCAAGTCTACATCTGTACAAACTCTTTTGATGTGCATCTGTAAATGTTTGTAACACTTATTTTTCTCTTAACTATAGTTAAACATTCGTTTATCTCTTTAGCATTGACCTGTTCGTGGAAACATCGCAGAAAGACAATTTATTTATTTTTCGAAATATACAATGTGTAAACATGTGCCGTGGTCCGATCGTTGTTTGAGCTTGCTTTCGATAATGTCAACACGCCTCAACGGAACTTGCTCCAGCCGAGGCAAAGCCGTCTGGCGTTGTCGCCGTCGTGTGCTTTACATAATCTACTTTTAAATCGTTTTCTACGTAGTTAACGACAAAGGAAATCTGCCTTCCGTTCATTCAAGCTCTCCAGTTCATTTTGCAACGACTTAACCGGGTAAATCACTGGAACGGAAACGAAAAAGGCAAGTCTTTGAGTCATTAATTAAAGTAGGTATAACAAGTTATTATTTAAGTTACGTTATCCATCATCTTCTGCCTAGCCTCGTCCCAACCATGTTGGGGTCGGCTTCCAGTCTAATGGATGCAGCTGAATACCAGTATTTTACATGGAGCGACTGCCTATCTGACCTTCACAACCCAGTTACTGGGTAATACGATACCCCTTGCTAAGACTGGTTGTCAGACTTTCGGGCTTCTGACGACCCGTAACGACTGCCAAAGATCCACGAATTACAGTCGAGACCAACGGATTAACGTGCTTTCCGAGGCACGGAGTCTTGGTATGTAAAGATGGTCACCCATCCACGGACCAACAGCGGCAAGCGTAGATGAACCTGTTCGATCGACTCGTGTGGCTGGCTCGTGGCTTAGTAATCTAAGCCACGAGCCCCACCGATATAAGATACATGTGCTAACATCTGCGCTGATATAGCAACATGTTCATACGAGCGATGTATGAGTGTTCGTACAGCAATGTCGCAACATCGCGCCTCATTGAGCACGAGCGTTGTGAATGACATGCTTGCTGGCTAGATGGGCGAGGCTGTTTGTCTTCAAAACTATGAATGGACCGGACCCGTTCTACTTTACTACGGACACGGACGTATGTACTCTGTCGCCTCAAGTTATCGTTGAAATAACTCGTCTTGCCTCGACGTGAATGTTCGACGAATTCGAGTATTGATTCGGAAGTTATCGTAATGCTCTCAAAATAGCGTTCTCAGAACGATAAAGTTTACATCGAAATCTGTCTTTGATTTGAACGGAAGTTGATGATTCTTTGCAAATACAATATGCTGGGCCGATGGATTCGTAGATTTATTAAATTACGACATAGTTCTCATTCACTTGGTAGGAATATCTTTGATCAGTTTGGTTTGCCTACTACATAACCGATCCATCTGAAATAAAATTTTGCCTAAAAGTGCTAACTGCGAAGTGGCCATCATTGACAACGAAAATCCTGGGCCTTTTTAAAAAAGAATCGGCTGATATATTATTCTACGCGTAGTGTAAGAGTTAGTAGGTACCTACGTTATGTTTCATTTCCGTGAGTCATTCATAAGATGTAGTATATTTCCCAACACTAGCACATCGCTGTAGGCACAACACCATAAGTCCACTGTTTGCTGTGACAACATGTCGGAATCGCTGGAAAGCCTCAAAAAGCTTGTGAGTCATAACAATATGTAATAATAACAATCCACAAGGCAATAACAAAGGGCCAACTAACTATTGTTGTGAATGGATATCTGTCTATATCTGTGTAGTTGGACAACGTTATCGGTCCTGGATTTCAAATTGATAAATTCGAAGAAAGATTATGAATGGTGTGTGAAATTGGAAAAAAAAATATTTGGGAACATCAAGTCTAAGCAAAAGAACGAAGGGAGAATGAAAAACATTGAAACACTAACTATAATGATAGAAAACCAAATGCCAGCAAAATCAGCTCATCTCGGTTATAAAAACAGAAATAATTCTTTAATACATCTATACTGTTGAGGCATATGAGGTTTAATAGTGGCTCGATGATTAATTATCAATAATGTCAATACATTTTACTCAATAAACTATCAATAATGTCAGTAGATTTTAATCAATGAACTATCATATCGTCAGCTATTGAGAATGTAATACTCACATCCATACTTAATATTATACATTCGAAAGTAACTCTGTCTGTCTGTCTGTTTGTTACCTTTTCAAGCCTAAGTCACTGAACGGATTTTGATAAAATTTGGCAAGGAGATAGATGACATCCTAGGGAAGGACATAGGCTACTTTTATGATAATGAATGATATAGGGGATGAATGTTTGTATAGCAAACTCAGCATTTCTTAAGTTGGGTTAGGTTAGAATAGTTATGAAAATTTAAATTTATGCTAAGGTAAGAAATAAAAAAATATTTGTTTCAGACTTTTGGTAAAAATGGGGAAAAAAATAGGAGATGGAATTGAAATTCACATTATTATTGAAATTTTTGCGTATTTCTTTGTAAGAAATTGAAGGAATTAGAAATATTATAGTCAGAACACGTATATTGACGTATTATGTATTTAAGTATTTATTGCATTTAAATCGGTCCACCCGCTTTAAAGTTATTACAATTTCAAGTTACAAAATAACTTATATAGCTAATATGTTGGTAGTACGTGGTCAATGGTGGCGCTAGAGTGTTTCAAATTAACGATAATAATATTAAAATTAATTATCATTATTTTTAAGTTAGACAAACTCAAACTCAAAGCATTTATTTCAACAAAACCATTTACAGGCACTTTTGAATTGTCAAGTGGTCGGTCAGTCAGAAATATGAAGCTAGTTGCCCATTCCAAAGCGTAGTAGGTACCTATGGAGAAGAACATTTAGTTAGAATCATAAAAACTTGTTTAATTAAATAAAAAAAAGATTATTTGCATTTATTTCCTGTCTGCCTGTTACCTTTTCACGCTCCGTACGCAAAATACGCGCATTGACGTGGAGTTGCGGACACCAGCCCGTTTTACCTTTACCTACCTTTTCACGCTTTAACGGCTGAATGGAATTGGATGATAGGATACTATTTATCCCGGTAGCATGTTCCCTTTCGATTATTCGAAGCCGCGGGCAGAAGCTAGTACTACTTACTATAAAGGTCAAATTACTTGTTGACCTATTAAAATTCGCAATTTCGTAATTTTTTTTCCCTGACTTTATTTCGATCTCACTTACTCATCAGTAGTGTCGTAGTCTATACTTAATGGGGTGTTCACCACGTTATAAGAAGTATTCGAGTATGTAATTCAAGCAACAATTCACTGTACAACAGCAGAGCTCACACGTCCGCATCGTTCGGGCGCCAGCAAGCAAGTGACCACTTTGCAGGCGTGCGCCGCTGAGCTAGTTTATTATGTCGGTACACTACACTTATAACAAAGAGGTAAAATTTGTGAGTTTGTACTTAGGGGGTAACCTTCGGAACTACTGATCAGATTGAGAAAATTCTATCGCAAATGGCAAGGTAGTGTTGCCAAGTGTCAATACAACAAAATTTGTGAGTTTGTACTTAGGGGGTAATCTTCGGAACTACTGATCAGATTGAGAAAATTCTATCGCAAATGGCAAGGTGGTGTTGCCAAGTGTCAATGTCAATACAACAAAATTTGTGAGTTTGCACTTAGGGGGTAATCTTCGGAACTACTGATCAGATTGAGAAAATTCTATCGCAAATGGCAAGGTAGTGTTGCCAAGTGTCAATGTCAATACAACAAAATTTTACGCGGACGAAGTCGCGCCAGAAGCCAGTACATACCTAATACCTATCTAATATCTCAACATCATCTTTTGAGTCTCTCTTTCCTTGACCATATATCTAGTAAATTGTTAAAGCTAGTACCTACCTATAAATGACAGCATAGCTACGCTTCCAAACTACAATAAATTACCCTCTTAATGCATTACAATATGTTGATATCGTTAGACAATATCTTTTTCAACATGGTGATCGTTTACCATAACTTCGGCTGCTTATACCATCGATTTTACATAAAATCGGTTACGTTTCTTCCGTTATAGTCCGTTTATATCAATACATTCATTTTTTCATTGTTCACATTACGAGAAACATTTGATACATCTATCAGAGGTGAACAACATTTTATGTTGTGTAACTTATTAACCTCTGCAGCGGTGGTATTTGAGCTTTTTTTTAACTAAACGATGCTTCGTGAGGTAATGTTTCTCAACGCGTCTCAATTTAGAGAGTACGTAATATAGTTGCGCTTAAGAGATGTGGAGATAGAGAGGCTGACGGGTGGACGGAGGCATCTTCGATAGTATCTTGAGTTAGGACTGATACCATCGCCCCTGTCAGCCTCCGATGCACTGCCACGCATTCAATTGATTACCAATTAGTGGTACATGCGTCTTCACAGGAGCATTTATAAGTTTCGTTAATAGTAGTCAGTTGGTTATTAAAGGTAACAGAACAGATATTATTTGGCAGGTACTTAGCTCATATTAAGAACAGGTGACAAGGCTGGTATCAGAAAGGTTGAGGCTGTGAAGGTGGCTCTAATTCAGAACGTTACATTCGACCGATAACGAATCCCAATCGAAATCTATGTCTAGAGCGAAAAAAACAGTGAGGATATTTTTGTTCTAATAAATGATTGCGTAATAAATCATACATCCATAAAAATTATAACATCGCTGACAGAAACATACATAATAAAATAAATTAAATATTTTCCTTTTAGATATATATTATGTTCTCGTGGGAACGGATGAGTTCGCAGCTAATTAGTCAAAAGTCTTCTGACAAATTGATTGATCATAATTTTATGACCCTTTGAATATTTAGAGCATGATACAAGAGAACGCTAAAAGAACGTCATATAGTTTAAAATAGACCTTAATAAGTACACAAATCACAGGCGAACAAACGGGTTGCTGGCCGCATATAGAATCATAATTATGTTTTTCGAATATCTAGACATTTAAATAGGCATTATAATCGGAGCGATGTGATTTCTGATTGCTATCAGATGCGTGATCTGTGCGAGTAGTGGGCCGCACTCATTAACATACTCTTTCCATTAAATTCGATCGTTATTCTTTTCTAATCGCGGCCGGAGTGAGCTCGGTATCGCGGTCGACCGGTCTTCGGCGTTGCAACATTTTATATCTGATCTTGTCGAGCGTTTTAAGCGCCATCGTGAGAACATGTACGGTTACCATTTTATTTTGTTGTACGTTCAAATGATCAGTGCGCATGTTTGAGCGCTCACGAACATAAAGAGAGTCGCAGTCACCGGGGCGGTAGAGCGGCACAGCGACTGCCTAGTCGCGGCGCACCCATCAAGCAGCTTCAGTAAAAACGCTCATTTGTGATAAACATAAATAGGTGCGGTTGTGGTACGTACTGAATAAATTAGATCGATTAACCGAGTTTTATTTATCTCATATCGCGTGAGAAAAGATAATGAACTAAATTGAAACGAGAAAGTTTAACCAACTTTATCTTTCGATTCTGTCGTCGTTACAAAACATGTGGTTAAACTCCGAATTGAATTAAAGGCAATATCCGAAGGTACGATCTTGTTATCAGGTGTTCGAAATCAGTTAGCGAGGGAAAAAATGGCTTTTACAGATTTTAAGGGGGCAATGCGCAGTAAATTGCGCAATTTGGTAAATGTTATTCGTGCAATTAGCTGTGCGAACAAAAACCGCAGACGTGAGCACACGTCCCCGTTCCGGGCCGGCTCGGCGGCGCGCGGCGATGCCAATGAGGGCCGCAGTAATGCCGCCGATGCCCATCTATCGGCCGGCACCGCACAAGGGCAAATCGACACGGCAATATACTTTTTTCAATACACTGATGAGCTTATTATTTGTTGTTATGTTCAATAAAGCGCGGAGGCATTTTTATGAACGATTCCAGCGACAGCCAAAGAAATGAAATAAAGAAATGAATGGCGTGCATGTATTGAAAACGCATCACAAATAGATTAGATCAGATATAAATCAGAATCATAGACAGTGCAAAAATAAGTCGAGATTGTCAGGCGTAAAACATCTCTTCAAAGCTACTTTCTGTGCAGACATATATTTGAATGGACGTTTACGATCAAGAATCGTCTCAATAGGTGTACATATAAAGAAGACTCGACACTTTACGGTTAGCCGGACGCAGGAAACGTCCGGCGAAAAAAACCTGATATTCAGCATCTCCATAAGACACGGGAATCTTGCCTTCCGCTAATTATTTACGATATATTGCGTAACGGTGAAACGCCGGGAAGGAGACAGGAAAAAAACGTGCTCCACAGGATGCGAGACACACTCGCCACCAGATTACGTTAATCCATATCTAACCGTAACATGTTATCATAAAGTTCATAACGCTTTGGCGATTAGGATCGCTTGGTCACTTTTAGAATATCTTTATTCATATTTCGAACGATCTCGATAAAGCAGAAATGGACTCCGATCGATCACTGGCCGCGGGAAAAACTGGACTCTACGTCTTGCACAACACGATCGCATTTGGTTAGTTGTGCGGTTGGTCCACCACCGGTCTGTGTATGCTGGCGGCGTAATTAAAGATACCATAGCAGGAACCAGGAAGAGTGTCGTACTATCTCAACAGTTAGCCGGAAATCGCTAGATCTGTGAGTTCATTCATAAATGAGAGGCCCGGCGCGACAATGTTGTATGACAGGTTGGCGCACCGAGCCATACTGACGTCTATTTATACCTTGTATAGGCATACTTTGCCGGAGCAGCGAGTCTTAAATAATTAAACATGAATGAAACGCAGCACTTAATTGAGTAGAAACGTGAATAAACATTTTGTCAACTAGCCCACGCTGTTTTAGTTTCCACGGCTAGGCTTTGTTTGGACATCATATATGGGTATAATGTTTGAGGGAAAACTTACGGCCGCCGAAATGTACACGTCACTACGTGATAGGTGTTGTGGACATTATCAGAACCAGTTGAGTAAGCAGGACGTCCTAAATTTAATTAGGTACCTACCAGACTGGTTATAGTGGTAATCACAAAACCACAAAAACGTTTATTGCTATACATTTACAAAAATAAAAAGCGAATATTATATCTTCTCTATAGAAAATTACAGCACTTTAGACAAAATACCACGAAAACTGAAAGCCGACCTGAAAACAACAGTCATGTCTAAATCAATTTCTAGGCTACTCATAAACAGCATCGTGAAAACGAACCGACTACTATGTTTGTTGTTGAATATAGACAAAGAGTCATGACGAACAATTATCCCGAGCGAGACGTAGGGGCGTCGGGAGTACTCGGGAGCCGCCGGGGCAAAGGGCGAGGCTCTGATTGCTGTAATCGAGTTAAGACGAGTGGACATCTAAACAAAAAGAGTAGCACAATTAGCAGGCGTGGGCGAGCTTCCGTTAACAGGGCTGTGTAACGAACTTACTGAAATGGGTTTTATACAAAAAGTCAATTATGAACTGCGATAGAGCGGTTTTAAAATGTTTTGTTTATATTCTAGGCATCGGATGGGGTGAAGTTAGGCGACGCTAGACAATTTTGTGAAATTGTTTCACTATAGATACATCGTTGATATTGTTAACGATGTGCTTAGTGAGGACACCTATGGTTTCTAACGAGTTAAGTGTAAGAAAGTCACGTGACCCCGAGCCAAAGGTGGAAGCTAGAAACTAGAAACCATGACTCAAGCTTATAGCAGACTTAAACATAGGAACCCATTCATAAAATATAATAAACAGAACATGATACGAAATAGAAAGATCGAAATGAGTTCTAAGAATATAGACAGAAATACGTAGGGTTAGTCATGAGTTGTGTTCCATTAACAATATTAACTGAAGGACATGGCAGAGGAGCCAACAATTACACATTTACATTACAGTGGATGTGGGCGACGGAAGTGATGCTAAACGGCGCCTGAGCACACGTGAGGAGACCATTCACGAAATTTTACGAATTCTTTCGAAGATTTGAGTAAGGACGGAAATTTATGGTGTATTCAGAATGGAGTTAAAATATGTTGATGGTTGGACTATATTGATTGATATGAAATAATTTGGGAATGCTTTTAGTCCAGACAGATAGCTGGCTTTGAGAGTCGCAACCAAAACCAACTAAAGATATTGGGATTTTGATAGTATGTCTCCTTTATGAAATTTTATGATTTTGTTAGCTCCAGATTATGTAATTTTGTAGCATTTATTACTTTATCGACAGCGATTAATGTTTGCAGGACACTGGCACACTATTATTCCCGCGACAGGAAGTGCTCTGCCGGACGTGCGTATCTAGCTAGCTACCTTATCTATCCCATTCTCTTTATAGATTTGTCATACTCCACCATCTCGCTCTCTCAGACCTACTTTTGTCCTTTTTCTACTCATATAACTTGAATTATACTATCCTGTTCTCTCCGGTACCATTCCACTCGCGTGTTGCGTAATGAGGCGGTCAAATTTTACTTTGTATGTTGACCGTTATATTATCGCGGCGTCGTCATGGAGCCGGGAGCCGACCACTCTCCGAACAGCTACTGTTTAATGATACGTCATTACAGAGCAACATCTCTACAGGTTTATACAAAAATATCCGATGTTGTCTAAATTTTTATTTATATGTTCCGTTCTAAAATATATAAATAATGACACAGTGGTACGGTTCGTGTAACGGCAACGGAGCAGAAGCTGTGGCCGCAACAAGAGCGGCTAGAAATCATCTCCACGTCCGGCCATTCCGCCAGTTGCAGCGTTTTAATTATTAATGAAACCGGCCGGCGGCCGACGCGGGAAAGCCGCACTACGCCCGGCTCTGCTTCCGCTCACAACGTTGCGCTTCATTCATAAAACCAAACATCTCTTACTAAACGTACTAACTCACATTGCCATCCATTCCAATATCAACTCTAGCATTAAGAACAAAAAGTTTATTTTCCATCTTCGGCACAAGCGCAAGCGACATTCATGCATTACACAGCTTGCGCACAGAAATAGATATCGTAAAAAGTCGTAACTCAAAGCTAACGCATACGAAAGTGGTTTTTCCATCGATAGCAGAAAGTTGTTTTCCGCCTGAGGAAACGCTACCAATTAGACCTTATAAGGTGTTAACGTTCTCGGTTGATTAACTCGCTTGTCGTGAATGGGATGCGTTCTGTGGTCGGCGAGGTGAGAAGATCTAGTAATCGGTGAATGGATGGAGTCACCTCGGTCTCCTGGGCGGCCCGGCCGCTCCGCATCCATATCGACGCACAGCCCGCCTAGCATCACGTTTCTTATAACATTAAATCCAAGAATCTCATCATTGCATTTCTTTTATGGAAACGTGGTCGTAATGGAAACTGGCGATCGGTATGAGGTTGCTTCCAAGCGTCAAACTTATAAGGACATCCATAGACTGAAATTAAAAGAGAAATCGACATCCTGCGTTACTCTGATAGTTATGATCGCACGTTTCTCATTTCTGAGGCTAACATCTTTTACAAATCGTTGGACTATGTTGTTAGCAAAACGTGTTCTTAAATAATTGATATGCAGACTCAAAATTAGACGTCGACTTCTGATTTCATAAATAGGATGTTTTGTAACAAACAGCGAAGGAAGTCTAGCAGACATCAAAAATGGCTGATCAATGTTTCGAAACCACGCTAGCTAGACTGCGTATACAAGTCCGCAGCTATATCATTATAAGCATGTTGATTGTAACAAAACTGCTTATCTTATGCAAGTAATAATATTTATTAGATATGTGTACGGACGAGAGGTAAACTGGCTAGATTTACTGGTTAAAGAGAAATGTATGATGCCGACCAGCCGTCTATAGTGCGGTGCGACCAAGTGCTGGTCATGTCTGCCTCGTAGATTATTCACTAAGGAGTCTGTCTCAGTGAGAAGCTGGTACGTATTAGAAAGTGCCGCTAGAGTTATATTTAGATCTTACCTTAGCTTATGTAGTACCTGTTATAAAATGAAAACTTATAGGGCATCGTCAGTTAAACAGGGTGAAATTGAATTCATGGGCATTACTTTAAAGGGTCATTGTACTCATCATTATGAACAACTTTTACTATGGGACCAAACCTGAAATCACAACAAAAAAATCTGCTGTTCCCTACATTTATGTTTGCATAACCCTTCAAAATGTAGGGAACAGCTGATTTCTTTTGATTTTAAATGTAAAAAAATTTGATTGAAAATACATATGAGAAGACGCTTCTGAAACTTCGTTCCGTCTGACAAATCTTTATGTATTTTACTGGTTGTTTAACTATGTTTCAGAACGTCAATGATGACACAACAAGCCTGCGGATTATTACAGTGTTCACAAGCTGTAATTAACGAGCACTCGTATAGTATTACAGACAATTAGTTAGTCGCGAACGGTCATCGCAACGTTTCGTCGAAATAATCGATAAGTTCCCATTGAAATTTGGAGTATTTTGCAGGAACAAAAAGGTTTCAGTGCCACACAGTCTGCAGCCACAAAAGAGCGTCCTTTTTTTTACAAATTTTAAGGTACCTTAGTAATGCAACCTGCGATTTTGCTACGCGAATTTCTGCCCTACGAAGAGAGTTATTAAGTAGGTTTTGTGTTTTGGGCTTCCTTTTCGCTATAATGAGCAATTTTTTTGTGTTACCTGGCGTACAATATGGTGGCACCGCTCACCGGATATAGTGGGATCGTCCATGAATGGCACGAGATAAAAAATCGTATTTACGATTATGCACGAGCGATTTGTCGCCGTCACCCGATACGAAGCGCGGACGCCGCCCGGCGCGGCGCGGCGTGATTATTGGATCACGTTACGCGGAAGATGTTGTTAGAGGAAGCTTCACATAATTGTACTATTTTGCCCTTTATTGCATATTAAATGACTGAAATGAGAATAGGGGGTTGCATGTTTCTTTAATTTTTTTATTAGTTTGTCTGACAAATCGTTTGTTTGTTTGCGTTTATATGGAAAAACTTTAGGAGGACACAAAATTAATAGAAAGCCAGGCATGCTTACATGCAGATGTCATATAAGTTTGATCGGCATTTGAAGACTCGAATAAAACGATGCTTTGATTTAATAAATGCATAGCCGTGCATTCGGAATAACTCATCTCAGCTTCATGCAAAACACTCATTAGTGAGTGCAGCACGTCCATAAACAACGGTCATGTACCTGTCAATTACAATATTTTAAATTCAAACTTTGTCACATACTGCGCTTAATAAATGTCGTCGTAAGAACAAATCGTATCTTTTTTTATTATGTCGACTCAAGCAGACTCAGGCGCTAAAAGTAACAACACGTTTTTAAGCGTTTTATAGCATAGACAACAAAGATTTACATGACCACATTATTTCATATTTTTATTTCGGATAATTATTTATGAGATCGCTAACAAAATGCCTTGTCATATCATCACAATATCTCATTTGGGAGCTTTCAACAAATCAACACATTACGCTTTCAAAATATTATGTGTGTCGCGTCGGCGCGGGCGCAACTTTGGAACGCTCTCCAGTTTCAAGAAATGATCAATCATAAAGCGCGAGGTGATTTTTCACGAGGACGTCCTCGACGCGTTTTGTTTTCCCAAAACACAAAATTTAGCTTCACTAAGTTTTAAATATAGTTTTTAAACGGCGAAAATAACTGACTGTTGAAATAACGCCTCTCTCACCTGCTGAGATTTCGATAGATATATCTCACTGTTTACGAAATAATTTGGCAAATACAACAGGATGTGTTACGAAACTTATTTTTGAACTTTACTAATTAAATATTTATTTAGTAGCATTTAAACAAGAAAAATAATATGCATTTAAGTGAGCTGCTGTGCTAATTAAACATATTATTATTTAATCCGAGTTTTATGTGCAAACACGTAGCGCTACACACGGTGCTACGAAGTATGACACATAGATTCTTTAATTGATGTATTTTATAAATTTCTACACCCAACTAAATTGTGTAATGTCATTCCGTCTTATTACAAAACACGATCTAACTTTAGCCCCAACCTACACATTCGATTTAGTTTTTGTATTTGGAACTTTATGCCGACTTTAGTAAAGTTCTTAATACAAAATTGACAATCTAAGACCGGACTAAGTTGACAGTTTTGTAAAAGGAACTGTATTTCGATTTCAGTTATGTTCTTATTTCAAAAACAGGCTCGATGGTTTAAACCATGTCAAAAGAAAAACCTTGTTTTGTAATAAGGCCGAACGTGTCTGTTGTTTAGTAGCTAAAACTTACAACCAAAAGTAACAATTTCAACAACATAGCAACAAGAATCCTAACAGCTTACAAAACGTTTTAGCTTTGTAAGATAGCAATTCAAACGGAAATCAACGACTTCAAACAATTGTTTAGTCAAACATCGTCCTCAAATAAGCCAGTTGTATCTTAGCGCGTCATACTTTGTCTTAGAGTGTATTTCAATGAGACGGAAATCTTCACCCGGCTAATGGCAGTTGGACCGAACTGACTGAGTGAATGAACCTATGACCGGTTTAGCCGTTTTCAATCCAGTTCATAACTACTAGTCATAAGATTGGATTATCCAAAACCATTTTGTATGGCTGTAAAACTATCTAGCGTTTTTATTAGTTGTCTATGATCTTCTTTGTTTGTGTTAATTGAAACATATTATATACCTTGACATCGTTGAGTCCTGACGTCTCTGATGATTTAGTGTCCCTTGATACATACCTGAAACAATAAAAGATAATTTATGATTTGGAATAGTATTGAGATGAGATATTAATTTACACGTGTAAACCCACCTTCAATTCGTTCGCAATTTGAATATGGCTCAAAAGTTCGAAACACAAAATGAGACCTATTCATTCTTTAAAAAAAAAAACATCTTATTCTGCAAACCAGTCTTTTAAAAATTATTATAGTAAACTATTGTAAAGATCATTATGTATTCGATTATAAAAGAGATAATGTATGGGTATGTACGATTACAATAAAAAGGCATTGTTAGATTTACCCCTTTTTACCGTTGGATTCGAGGGGTGATGATAACATAACTGTCATATTTGAGAGGAAGAGGCGTGGTCACTAAACTACTTGCAATGGGAACATCAGTTGTTGTTGACATTTGATACCAATTCTTTATATACTATTGGACATGTGGTCGAGATACATAGATAAAACACGTTTTGGCGTGTATTCTGCTCTTTGCACCCTTCTTCTTCTGGTTCTTTGCACCCTATCTATTAATATTATTTGGTCCAAGGATACCTAAAGACTTTTCTTTGTGTGTCGTGATACGTGATTGGGGTATATTCAGGGCATGGGCAGCTGCGTCCATAATTATGTGGAGATTACACTGCAATATTATGCGATGTGGTGGTTCAGACAAAACTTTGAATAAGATTATTTCAGATTGCTGTAAAACTTTCAAAGTTGATTGGCCTGCTAATCGGAAATAGTGAATTCATAATTATTTCCCATTTACTGTAGACAACTTTCAAAAGCTGGAAAATTATTCTATGAATCAACAGATGGTTTAAACAGGTTTTCAGCCACAATAGCCTCATCATAAAATTTCTTGTCCTAAGTCTTTTCTAGCTACATTTAAGTTAGTAGGTACCTAGGGCTTTTGGTTACTTATTACGTGGTACGATATAGCCGTGTTTTAGTAAGAAAACGGAAGGTCAGCTAGCTGTCAGAGCGTCAGGTAGCTCAGAAGGTCATGTGCTACGGTCCTTCAAGTCTTTTTAGCGTCTTCCACATTCATGCGAGCTTATTCCATGGTCAACATCTTCTGTCTAACTTTTTCCCAACTATATTGGGTCGACTTCCAGTATAACCAATTGCAGCTGAATAGCAGTATTTTACATGGAGCGACTGCCTATCTGACCTCCGCAACCCAGTTACTGGGTAATACTTTATCACCTTGGTAAGACTGGTTGTTAGACTTTCGGGCTTCTGACGACCCGTAACGATTGTCACAGATCCACGAATGACAGCCGGGACCAACGGTTTAACGTGCTTTCCGAGCCACGGCAGGGTGTTGGTATGTAAAGATGGTCACCTATCCACGGACCAATCACGGCAAGCGTAGCTTAACCTGATCGATCGAGCCATGCGGCTGTTATTACTAAGCCACAAGCCCCTACGCGAGCTTATTATTGTATGAATTTGTAAGAAGTATTAATTTGATAGAGAGAGCTTCAATAATAGTGTTGCATGTTTGGTAATGTTTAAGAAAACGTGTATTCGTGAGTTCAGCGTGCTGGAAGTGACTGATGTCAATGTGACCATTTCCTCTGACATCAACTTTAGTTTACAATCTTTAATTTTTGTAACTATTAATTTATTAAAAACAATCAACAGTTCCGGTGTCAATATTATCACAATAAATAGCGAGCAAAATGGGATTTTAGTGACAAAATGATGCTAGTACCTATTTAGCTTTCTGCTACTGTCAGTAAACTGCGTGCGAGTATTACGTTTCCAAACCAAACAGAAACTAGTTATGCGTATATTTATATGCTCTTCCGGCTATCAATTTCAACACCAATACAACAAACCATTTCTCACGCCAATTTGCTATTGGTTGACACGTTGACAGCTTCCAAGCACCACTCACCCAACATAAAAATTAAACTATTTCCTAATTAAAACTATTAAAAAGTAAAGTCGGCGATAGACTCGCCTACTTCCGCATTGAGTTATTTGTGTCGGTTAACCCTTCACCGGCTATTAAGGGACTGTCGGGGTTAAATGAGACATTTTTCAAAGCGGCCCCGACCGCTGACGGTCTTAATGAGATGTCGCCACGGGTTATTTTCAGTCGTACACCGGTTTGAACTAGAAAAAAGAACACGAAAATGCTAGAGATAATGAACCTTTCGGATCGGTAATTGAAAACAAAAAGTTGCTTTTGATGTGTGTGTGTGTGTTCGAGTTTGTGTGTTCACTTACTGTGTGCGTGTGTGTGTGTTGTGTTTCTTGAATGATTCGTAAGTGGAGCGTAGATATTAGTCGGATGATCGGCTCTGGGTCCACGTGTATGGTTACGTGTCAAGCTCCATTGATTGCACGCTGACGATGTCTAACAGTCTGTGACGATTGCCACTGTGCAATACAGGATTATTTATTGCAGCTGTTTTAGACATCGATTGATACAGTGAATTTATTATCCGTAAGTACATTTCAAAACGAGACAACTTTAATTTCGTAAAATATATTTCATGATTACATATACAAATATAGTCTATCTTGGCCATCAGAGTAATCTAATAAACTGGCATCTCAATTTATGTTCCATCAATTTTATCTTTATTCATTTATCAGAATGAATGAAGCAGCGTGTTAATATGAATTATAAAAACAACGTGAGTTATTAGTGCAATAATGCTATCTCCTACTGTTGCAGATGTAATCTGATAATGTGTAGCTTCTCACGAAACGACCAAAAACATGGCGGCTAGCTAATTAAGTACAATATTATAAACAATCCATTAACGATTGAGCAATACGATAATTTTGTAACCGCTGAATGTAAGGCACGTTCGACATCATTTTATTATTGGTAGCTCCATTGATTTAGTTGTTGGGTTTTAGCGTGTAGAATACAATTTTGTGAAAAGTATGATGTAGGGAAAAAGACACAATAAAGAGGGCAAAAATAGTTATTGAAATAACAACAAACCAGAAATACAGTGGTTTAATATTGGCAATATACTTAACAAAGAACTCAAGAGAAGCATCAAAATGTCATTATTCACCAGTCGTAAGTGGGCAACGGAGACATAATAATGCTACAACTTTGAATGGTCGCATCTGTAAAGTATGTTAGCCCGTCCATATACGTTAATGTATATGAGTTTGAAAAAATATGTAGACATGAACAAATGCCTCTTCAGTATTCAGCTACCGCTTATGCATACAACAGTACACAATCATAGTGATATATTGAGCAAAATAAAATATAGCGATATCATTCATTGTCCAGAGTTGTGAAAAGCTACAAGTTACGTCCAGTGTTAATTCACCCCTCAAACACTACTTACAATTCATTGAAATAATAGGAAATTCTATAAGTATATAAAAGGCGTTCTTTTGGACTATAGAAAACATGTAAAGGAGACAGGAAACTGTCACTGAGGTACTAATTTAGCCGGCCTCGTGGTAAGTTTCAGCTTATCTCCGGCAAAGAACTTGTTTTGCACGCCGCGCCGTGGGAAACACGCTTACACGCTCAATAATCTACCTTGTTTTATTTATAGGGCTGTGCCACCGCACTGAGTAAACTACCGACCGAGTAATTTACCAATCGCGGCTTTCACATTCTGATTGAGATCATTTATCTCCTGCCTCAATACAGCTAATTCAACCTCTGTCATTATATACAATTAAGAGAGTCACTTGAGCTTAAATACCTCTATCAAATTCAATCGCTCCGTTTTTAAATTAGTTGTGATTTTCGGTGACGATAAAATATTATTGTGTGGTGGTAGCCCTATCTATAATCGCCGGTGGCAGCATCCCATTCATTGCCGTATTCATATGTGTGAGCCCATGTGTGTCCGTGTGCGCATACGCACAGTACCGAGCTACCGTTACCGTATGGACTACGGATAAGTATCTACACCAAATTGTCTGTCTGTCGGCCGGCATGGACAAATGATGACCTCTTTTTTATACTCTCGTTGTAACACGATTGTAATCAAAAAGCTTATTAATAATGTTGCGATCTCAATAAAGAGTGTACAATAATGAATGGCTGGTACTAAAAAAGAAAGAAAACAACAGTAGCTTGTCGTTGGTTTTACAATTCTATTTCTGTTTCGATGAATGAAGCTCTACAAAAGGTATTGTAAAAAGTTTGGAATGAAAAAGCTCTGTATGAGAGATGTATGTTTGGGAGAGGACATTCGTTTTAATGCATTGCCGTGTCATCGGAGTAAAACGCAAATAAATTTTAAAAGCATTACGTATCCTGTGTGATAAATAACTTGGGCCGGTGGGCCGTCAGTAACCCCTTTCAGCGCAACACTTTACGTACGTGGCTCTAACATACACCGCTCAACTTTATACTAAATGCGGTGGCTCGGGAAACTGGACTGATTTTAATTGCTTCCATCAATATAAACCCGTGTTATTGAAATGAAACAACTTTTACTGTAGATACGTGTCGCGTTTCATTTATCTTGACAATTTATATATCCTCAAGTTTTGAGCACTTTTCACGTATCATCGGAAATAAAGTGTTAAAAATATAACGTTAGATACCGTAAAAGTCGGTTTTATATTGTAGAATGAATGCCTGAAGTCATCAGGTATATATCCACCTTCGATATTATGTTGAGATACCTTGTAGGTATATAAATGACTTTATATCAAAATCATCATAATCAGCCTATAATGTTCCCACTGCTAGGACACAGGCCTCTCTGTGAGAGGGGCTGTAATCCTCGCGGGCCCAGTGCAGGTTGGGGGATGTCACATTTCTTCGAATTTTTGGTTCTGGGACATGCTGGTTCCCTCACAATGTTTTTCTTCACCGTTTTGAAAGCAGTTGTGATGGAAAATAATTTACAGAAAGTAATGCGCCTGTCTGGGTTCGACCCTACGACATACAACTTGGAAGTCGCGGCTGTTACCACTGGGCCACCACTGCTCTCCTAACGGTGAAGAAAAACATCGTGACGATGTCATACAACCAAAAATTCGAACCATAAACTAAAATATTATAATTAGGCTAGGTTACATGGTCTTTATTTATTATTATTTAAGCAACCGTCATATTCAATTTTAAAATGGACCAAAACAAAATCTACGTTTGCTGACTAACATTTTTTACTATGCAGCAAACAAAAACAATTTTCTCGGCAACATAATTAATTTAAAGTGGGTTCTACAAGTAGATAGTACAGCCTTAATGTACCGCGATCGTGGACGGTATCAATTTGCTCCCAATAGAAATAAACCGAAGTCTACACGAACTATATGAGCGGTCAACGACTCAACGAGTCGTAATCATATGTAATAACTCCACAACTATGTGTTTTTACAAGCGAATTATAGACTGCAATGTACAATGGGGCTTAGACGAGTTTTTATTTGAATTGACTTTTTATTTTTCTGGCGACGAGATCAATTGGAATGGTATTTGCCATGTTCAAAAATGATAGGTAGGACTTTTTTGGTGGTCAAAAAAGTATTGAATTGGTGGCAAAGTCATTTTCAGGATAGGCGTTATTTATATAATATATTTATATTTTCAACATAATATTATGATGCAACTTGCAAAGGCATTACAAAACATTTGTTTTGATATTTTATTGCAGCCAGTTCTTACATCCGTTATTTATAAGTATTAATAAAAATATTTAATTGCTATTGAATTATATTAATTGAATGAATCACACCGGTTGTAACATATAACTTGAAAATGGAAGTCGACATCAGATCAAGATAATATTTTGTCAAAATCATGAGGTCCATCATCAGGTGTCGTAATTCAAACCTCACGTCTATGTATATAGTGTTTAAAATACCTTGAATTAAAAGCATGCGTGTGAACCATGTGTCTATTAGGTACATAAGTTTTTAGTAATTTATCAATGCATCGACCGACAAAATCTAAATATCACTTGAAATTATATGAGTCATGCGAAAACCAGATTAAGATTATACTTAGACCGATTTGAATACTAATTATTATAGTTCCTTTTGATAATCCACAAAAAATGACAGCTGTTTCTTGTTATGAGCATTATATTTATAGTTTTTTAATTAATGCAGGAAACATATAGTTTTTAGTGCTTTATCGTTTAAAATGGGTTTTGAAATGCGATATATTTTTAAAGTTTATACCAGTAACTGAAGCAATGAATGATTAAATTATTAAAAAAAACCTCCCACCAATTTATAACACTAATAATTTTGGTTAATTTTCATGGCATCTTTGGTACCTATACCTATAAGTTAACACTGAAACAAACTTTAATTTAAAAATCGAACTGTTTTTTCCAAGCTTTAATTTAACTTGCAATGTTTGTATGTTAGTTGCTTTTTTTCTTTTAATTTTCATTCTCCCAGCCTGTATTCCGAATAGTCTTCGCTAATCGATGGCGTGTAGAGCTGCACTAACAACTTTAGTAACGCCACTTTACGAATCGATTCTTGCGATTTAATTGCCAGCCACAGATTAATCGTTATACCCATTAAGTTTATCGAATTCGGTAGCCGATCTAATCTTTACATCATTTTGGGAAGTGTAAACGCACTTAGTTTTAATTGACCGTGAAAATTTTTGGTTACACTATTTATTATTTTTAGTTTTGCTGGTGATTACGTTATACATTTGACCTAAACTACCGATTAAATGAACATATCACCAACTCCAAGCTGAAGCATTTGGGAGTGGTGAAGGGCGAGCTTTTACGGTGACTATCTTATGTAATTTTGACGTTCAAAAATAACATTTTATTAAATGACTTTTGATTTTGATGTTATCCTATATCTACCTACTTAATCGCCACTTTTGGCAAGGGGTTTGGTGATTTTAAGATCACCAGTAGATGCTGCTCCTCATATCTTCACCCTAATTCCATAGTTTTTCCTAGGATAGCCTTAGACTTTACAGATACACATAACATGAATACACTTCTGTATCTGAAATGATTTCCATGTTCTTAGAAATTAAATATTATTTAAATTAACATAAACAAATTAAATGGCGATGCAAACACCGCCTCCCTCACACCTAACGACCGACTTGCTACAGCACGCCGTAAATTGATGTTTGTTTAACAACATACATTTAATTGTAAGTATTCGTGTTTGTTTTTATGTAAGCACTAGCACTTCGCTCGCTGCTTCGCCCGCGTGTATTGCAAACTATCTCATTTACTTTTTTAAATATAGCTTTTAACATTAAGGGATAGTGTACCCGTAGGAGGAGTTTTCCATTTTGAATGAATTTTCGGAACCAGATCAGTAGTTTTGGAGATTACCCCTTACACACAAACTTACAATTTACCTCTTTATAATATTAGTATAGGTTAGGCACTTCGATCAATAATAGTACCTACTAGATTCCCGATAATACGGCACGTTTCAGCATAAGGAAGAAGAAGTGGAATACTATGTTCCGACAATCCTATCAAGTATTAAGGAAAGGCAGAATGTTTTATTCTGCCTTTTGTTAATACTTGATAGGAAAAAAAATATATAAAGATAGGTTTTATAAAATATGAGGCTTGCACCGCCAAGAAGTATGTATTATGTTGTTATGCTAGAACGAAGCTAGAACAGTATATTACACCACATATAATATTATATTATGTTATATTATTCCGATTAACCACTTTTAGCATGGAACATCATTCCATTTTGTATCTGGAGAAGGACGGTGTTAGCTGCGCTACAGTTTATACTTTTGCAGCTATCATCAATTCACGTAGTCTTGTGATATTGTTCCGAAATAAACGTTTTATTATTTATTTTATTTTACTGCTGAAAGTCTGAAAGTTGGAAACATCGCTAATAGCTCTCATTTATTTACCTGTTTCAGTTATTTTTTTGATTGATTTCTGTATTGAAATATGGAATATCGTTCTATAGAGCACTGTGTCTGCCTTGTATTGCCATAAAAATGTCGAATTTTTATTTGACTCGAGTGTTTGGCCACGATTTTTACTTTGTAATACGTGAGAGGCTATAAGGTTTCTGAATAATCTGTTGTCATTAGAGCAACAGCCAACAATATCAGTGAACATGCGATTTGACAGCTGATTTACAGATCCGGGATTCGAATAGGCTTTTAGAAATCAATAGTGAAGCTCATAAATAAAGGTTTCGAGCCTTTTAACGACACAACAATAAATATAAGTACTTAAACCCTGCTTCTGTTTGATTTTCTATATTCAATTAAATTCATTTAAATCTAAGTGAAACCGGGCATTTGAACTAGTGTTTAAATCTCGAGTAGATCATTGATCTCTATTGATCGAGAGATCGGCGCCGGCAGTGGGAGGAGGCTGCCTCGGAACACCTGCCGCCCTAGTACTGTGGACCAGTGTCTCAGACACACAGCCTTAAAACGACACAACTAACACACAACTCATACTAAATTATACTTTATTCGAAAACATCTAAAGTCTAAACTCGTCTAGTGGTAAATGAGTTTTGAGCTATTCTGGACCTAGTTTCGGTCGTACAGCCAACCTAGTCAGGGTACAAATCTTGTTCAGATAATCTCCAACTACTTTTACTATAGGCAATGAGTTACTGCCGCCGAGTTTAATAGAACCTTCACAATGCTATGTGATTTTATAACGATTGAAACCTCGATGCAGCCGACTTTACCCGTTATATTGAAATTCTAAGCTTCCTTAGTGGGGGCAAGGAGTTATGTTGGATTCAAGTAATATTTGTGTGATTTTGTTCGTCTAACTGGACCTAGGTACTTCGTCACATAGTGCCTACGTGAACATCGGAAACTAGTAGCAAGAGGTTGGTTCCTTCTTGGTTCAACGTCGATTATGGAACTGCCAAGAATATTTCATGGTCTTTGAAAACTCGATATACACGTAAAAGCTTTCTATTGGTAAGGATGTTCGCGAAATGCAATATATATTTAACCTCGCTGAGTCGAAACGTCAAACAGAGAAAGAATCAGACAGAAAAAACAGAATATTAAAATTAAAATAACATTTTCAATGCATGTTCTTTTGTTCATCAAAGAATTTGCTATCTGAAAAGAAAACTGGCAGGCAACAAAAGCTTTTGGAAACTTTTAGGTTCAAATCTCATGCAAATATTCAAGTCAGTACGAACTCATTTCAATTCATAATTCATTTCGTTTTATTGTTTTCTTTTGCACACAAAGAAATATATTGGTCTAATATCTGGTTCAGAATGTGTTATTTTTTTATTTCATTATATCTAGCAGACTTTCATTCTTTAGGCAATTATTAGAATCAGATTTGAACACACAAATTCATTTAAGATAAATGTGAGATGACTAACAAACTTTTTATGGATAGATATAGATTCAGATAAGTATATATAAAATGTTAGACGTATGTATGTAATTATGGACCGGAAGGCGCTAGATTATTTTGCCATTCACATTAGGGAAATAATTATAATATTAACAAGACGGTAGCCTGTTTCTTGATCGGGTAAGGCTTTAACTTAGCTTTCTATTGGATGAAGCTTGTGTTTTTTTCATATTTTATTAGTTTTAGACACACACGTTTATCTTTTAGTTTAGAACGGGAAACCTCGTCATCATAAATCATTGCTGGAACGGAGTTCCTTTTCGCACGCTATACTCTGCACAATTGGCGAATGAGAGCTAGACCGAAAAAAGTGTAGCATCTTGACCGTCACGACACTTTTGTTGCTAAAGCAAATACAACTCAAAAACTCAAAGCATTTATTTAAATTAAACCATTTACAGGCGCTTTTGAATTGTCAAGGGGTCGGTCAGTCAGAAATATGAAGCTAGTTGCCCATTCTAAAGCGTAGTAGGTAAGTACCTATGTAGAAGAACGGGCATGAAACTCCATGGACACTCTTTTAAATTATATTGTTAAAGAGCAAATTTTTATTAAAAAGAATCTTATTCAGAATCCTGTGCTGAAATCATGGTTACAGTTTGCGCGTTAATGCCACCCTGTATATCTGAATTCCTATTAATATTGCCAGATTGCCTAATGGCGGATTCCAATAATTTACGGATCGTTATTGGTTAAAGTTAAGACTCTTGTATCTTTACCAATAATGAAGCTAAGACCTCATAACTTTGCATAGTAGACCCTCTTTTAGGGAAGTAACTATCACAGGTAAAATTAGATTACAAATCTATTTATATGCCCAGTGTTGCAATCAAAAATGCTACCATTGGTATGCAAAACGATTCGTTTTTGTTTATAGGAACCGAGCATCAGTAGCTTAAAATACGTTTAATTGAACGCATTCAAATTGAAAGCCTCTTCCTTTAAGTCAGTTAAAAACATACAGAAGGAAATGAATCGGTTCAGAACATGTTCAGTAAGCAACGGATATATTTATGCACTATTCAATTTATAAACTTGACATATTATTACCGCACGAGGCTTTAGCAATATCAATACACATCCTATTGACATCGCTTCTTATTTCATTTATTTCAGAGGAAGAATACGTGAGAAATATAGTCAATGGAGTACGCACGATGACATATCAAGCTATACATTTCCAATATAAGCTGACTTCTCATTGTACGAAAAGCCTATACAATGAGAGGTCAGCTAAAACTGAAAATGTATAGCTTGATATGTCGTCGTGTTTAGCAGTGTATCTTGGTATTTGATGGCCGGTAATACCTTACCTACTTGCTAAATACTGCAATTTTTCTAATTTAGTTATTGAGTTATTTGATGGCAATAGGCTTGCCCCGGTTATTTTTTTGAGGGTGGTAAATCATCAAATAACTTCTCCCGCTCTGGGCGGAGCGAGAGGGTGTGTCAGACTCTTACTGACTATAACCCACCCGTGTTCCTTCAGTTGCCTGTGCCACGGGCCACGGTAAACCTTTCGGACTTTCCCGCAACCCTGGCAGGCATCGGCCCTAGCGGACCTCATCAGAAACAAGACCCAAATTTCTACCACGTAGCAAAATATACTTGGAGAAACTGGCAATAAATATAGAAGAAAAGTCAAGAGTCTGTATTTAAACACCTGTATAAGTAAATACCTGTATGAAATATGCGCCTCTGGGTAAAATACGGTATGCAAATAAATGCTTTAAACTGGTCGCGGGGATAATTATGAATAAACAGGGTTATTAGCTTATAACAGAGCAATCAATTAAATAAACATTATTTAAAATGAGGTGTGTCCTGAGAGTCTTTGTGACTCATGCAGTAGCTGCAATTCACCTACAAAAAGATAAGTTTAGTAAGATGTTTATTCAGTCTTTAAGGTGGTTTATTTGTATACAACATAATACTAGAAACTTAACTAACTAAACTAACTTACTTATTACAATAAATCACCATTTGATTCTATTGCAGACCTTGGTAGATGTTTAGTAGCTATGATAACCTAGAAAAGTAACCCTGCGTCCTAACCAAAAATATCGTGGCCGCGAATACGCGATCTTCGCGTTTTTATGTCACTCATTTGTGCGGAAAACTGGAAAGCGCCCTCTGACTCGCGTCACGGTCGCGTTGGTTAGGACGGCCTTACAGTGCTTACCAGTTACAACCAAAAATCCGTTTTCAGAGTAGATAATTATTTTCCCTGAAAATTACCTCAAATCAACTAAGCTGATAAATTTTCCTTCAAATCCTGATACCAAAAGAGAAGGTTTATTTCTATTTCATTATTCATCAGCACTACTTTCTATCAAGTCTAACTTCCAACTCAAAAATCACGACTCATCCACAACAAAAGGTACAAATGAAATGGTATAGCAATTTGTCGAGCAGCGCGCGCTCGTGTCGATGGGCCCCGAGATAACGATCATAATGACCAATGAGGCCACCACTCAAAACTTGCCACCGAAACGCTACCAAAATGCTACCATAGGTGACCACCATTAAAATATTATTTGAATGACCTTTTAGATTAAAAACTTGCTGCACTAATTTAAGAGGTTTTGCTTTAGCTTTGTATTTGAAAAGATTTGTCTTTGAATAGACGATGCAGATAAACAAAGGCACTGTGGAAGTCAGAATTGAGGGGTGATTATTTAGGTGCTACTGCTAATAAATGGTCCTACGTAGCACCTAAATAGTGCTACGTAGGACCATTTATTTCGTAGAAAATGATTACGAAGCTACTAGCATTTGAGTTACAAGAAGACATTTTTTTTTATTCACATAAGGCTCAAACTAGTCTTTCGCCTTAGTTAAGTACTTCTTTGGCCAAACCCAGCTCCTAAACAGGTTATAAAAATGATTGAAATATCTAAATTCTAAATACTTAGTTGCGCAATTGTCACTTTTATTTTTGTAGCATTTTCCAAGAACATTGGTTAAACGCGACGTATCGGTGGCTGATTAGCCGAGGCCAGACTCGAACTCCGGACCTCTCGTTCCCCGAACGTGTCTGTGTGAGACGCGTGCGCAGCGTTTGAAGTGTGCCGACAAACGCGCCGCGCTCTTATCTCGCGAGAGACCGATTTTTGTTCTAACAAAGTGACAATAATGGTCTTTGTGGTTGATAAATATAGATTTTTGTGTACTTCCTGAAAATGTATCGCGTAGGAGGTCGTGAGTCGTGAGGCACCTCGAAGGAATTCTGTTCCTTCGCTTATTACTGTTAGAGTAACGACTTTGCAGTTCTTTGAGATTTTTACGATCTTTCTTTGTTCTAGGATTATTTTGGTTATATGAAAGTTATGTTCGCAAAAAACAGACCAGCTGGAGAATTGCATTTGCAGAATGACATTCAAGGAAATTCTGAGAAATGTAAAAAAAAACGACTGAAGTAACAACGCGATGGACTTACTTTTGTAATCGATACTTAAAGGATTTTTTTTTTACTATTGTAATTTAATAATCAGATTTAAGTCACTGACAAGTAAAAGTCACTATATTATGACCACTGTTGCACACATAACAGCAAAATTGATACCACACAGGCTCAAATATACAAAAGACAAACCTTCGTGGCTCAAATCTAAACACTACATGCATTTCAATGGAAAAAAGACCAGTTTACATTTACACAGAAGTGGGCTACTGTTGACAGGGAAGTTCTATTTTGACAGTAACGACAAGATGGCGGCCACGGGAGCTTGGAGCTTGTTATTTAATTAGAGCCACATTAATATCGTAACAGCTACTTCCGCCCGCGGGGCGCGTCTAGGCGTAGCTAAGGTTTGTACTTACTACCTTTGAATTTGGAATTTTTTATCTCATCTGTGAGTAGTTATTTTTTTGTAATTGAAGAGGAGTCTGGATATACCTAAGTCTAAACTCGCCAAACCGTCTTAAGTAAGCCTGACGATCAATGCTCGTGTCTTTCCTGTATCAGAAGACGCCTCTGCCCTATAGTGAAACAGTTGGGTATAGGCAGTCTCAAGTCTGTCTAGAAGTTCACTTTGGTTTTTATATAGGAACGAATGTGTTCTGTGAGCAAGTCTGATGCGGTCTTAGTGGGTTCACAAATGCAATGAAGGCCATTTCAATTATTGTTTGGTGGTTAATCAAATAACGTTGACATACTGGATAGGTGGTTTATTATAGGTGTTTGAATCTTGAAACTTAAATTGGGACGAACCTTTGTCGGTTTTAAGTCTGAATAGAAACTCCTACCTTATAAATGATCTTAGAACGAAGAGTCGTATAAAATTTAACGAGCAGTTTTGTCGTAATTAAATATAATAAAGTTGAAGAAATAGTAAAGGAATTACGCTACTGAAATGTTGTAAAACGAAGTCATTATCAGCCTTAAATTTAACGCGATAAAAACAGTAATTATTTGTTTCCCAACTTTATGTCCAATACACCTATGTATATTGGTTCATATCGTTTGATCGACGCACTTAGACCTTGTTATTTCAGCACTTATGTATCTGTATCTGGGTGTATCTAGAATAGTTGAAAGAATTGATTTAGTGCCTGTGCTGATTTATACGGATTTCAAATCGTTGAAGCGTGGTATATGAAATACTGGTGATGATATGATGGCAGTATAACATAACTCATTTTACGGTCTACCTACTGATCAAAACTTGGCATTTGTCGAATATGTGAGTTAACCGATCTGCGGGATACCTAATTGCGTAACATCTAACAATTGCAATGCCTTTCATTTTGAGGATTCGACAACAATCATGAATTCATGATATACGTTCGGGGATGCCCGATGGTCACCATATGCATGGCGACCGTAAACTTTCACCCCGGTACAGAAACCTGGGATCGGACTTAATCACTGTTGGTTGTTTGGTTAGTTTTGAAGCTTCCACATCTATATAAATGTTTAAGTGTTATTTATGGTGTCTAGCAGACGAATTTTTCAAACATATGAGACAATGGATTTTAAAAGAGTTTCTTTCAAAATTCTTTGGTTCGTGACAAACAGTGTGTTACGCAATTAGAGAGCTGGTCAGGGTCACTAGTAAGTTGGTAATTTAACATAATATAGTCGATTTGTGCACATTAAAATAAAAGTCTCGTCACATCGATCAGGCAAAGGGACATTAATGTTTAATGACGTAACATTATTATGCACTAAAATACTATTTATGTCTTATTATTTGATAGAGGATATAAAACGCGCCCGACTACCGGTGTTACATTTTAATTACAGGTCGGTAAAGCTAGCCTAATAAGGAGGAAAAAATATAGGTATAAAACGCCTCGATGACAAAAATTTATCGTTGAAAAAAAAGTTTAAGTAATCATCGACTCGTGTAAAAAGACTGTTGATTAAGGCTGTAAGAAACGTTATTTGTTAATATCCTGAGAAGAATATGCATTTAGGTAAATAAGTATATTAATTTATACAAATTTGAAACCAGTCAGGAGTTTTCTTTTATCTTTCGAAATCAAATCACTTCCAGATGTAGGCGCTCTACTTTAGGTGCAAAGCCAACCAACTAAAACTCCTTTTGCTAATAACGTTTCAAACATTACAATAATAAAATAACATTTTATTAATAAATCGATATGAGTTAGTCCAATAATCCAGTCAGTGCACGCATGTGTTAGCAATTCTGATACTGATAACTCATTTCTTTATAATAAAGGACTATTTCTCAAACGACTAAAAGCAAGTAGGTACTAGAGAACGCTGGAGGCCTATAGAGGGACTCTTGGTGTCGATTACCTTTCATGTATCATCCAGATGTTAGTTTCTAGGTCACGCCGCGAGTTGCGATGCTGATGACAAGGTCAACAAAAATACACACGAACAATTCTTTCAGTCTGAAATGGTCCTTTATGAAAGTACCTGCGCAGCTGCGGGGATTCGGGCGTTTACAATCCTTTTAGAATAGATATTTATTTTGCAAATATGGGCACTACATAATAGGTGATAAGATACATTTAAGCTCAGCCATATTTCACCATTTGGCATGCAAACATTTGTGTATAATTTACCTGAATGCGCCTGAAATTAATATTTGGGTGGATTAGAAGGCACAAAACATTTTTCTAAAACAGTGATTTGGACATCAGTGTCGAGATACCAGCTTTTAAGACTTCTGTGGCATGCTTTCAGGCAACGTTTGTTAAGGACTCGTGAAATGCGCCCTTTGATGCAAGATCCAGATGTTTTGTAGGTCGCGCCCGCGCAGCACGTCGTTGCAAGGTCACGCCGTGTGGCAACTGAGTCCCTTTCCGCTCCAAAAAGCAGCCAAGTTATGCAAACCTCTTCATACTGTACACAACCGTGACTATACTTTGCACACCCTGTGTGTTTTTCAATTGTATTTGTTTTCATATATTGCGATAAACCTGTGCCAATGGTTAAGCAATTGTTTTTAAAATATTGTTAATTCCCAAAATAATGATAAGGTGACTGTCGTCCGTTGAGTGTGCATTTCCAGTACCTACCCACATTTGAGGAAACTGAGCTCTAGATTTGTCAGTCATGAGTTCATGACCACAGGCATTCAGGCATTTTCTTTGTCTCTATTTACGAGTAGCTTATGCAATAATTGCAGCCTCTTAGACGAAATTAAGTTTAAAATAACAGAAGGCCTTCAACGTTTTTATAAGTTTAATTGTGGTTGAAGATAAAGTAATTGTTTGTTGTCAATGAATAATAATTGTTAGTGTATTAATTGTTTTCGAAACAAAAACTTTTTTTTATAATGGCCGTTTGTACCTACCTAGTTAAGTGTACTGTACTGTCAATTTCTGCGAAGTCGGAAAATCATTCCAAGAAATGAAATAATAACGAACACGACTAATTTTAAGATCATAAAACGTCGACAAGAATCTAGCTCAACATTAGAGCACCAGTTCTCCTCTGTTTATTTTTATAACTTTAGCCAATTGTTATGTCCATTTTATCATGATATGTATCAGCATTGGAAGCTGTCGTAATATAAAATAACTAGGCATTTTATTATAAATGTATAGATAACACGTCAACAATTTGTCAAGCTTGAACAAAAACCACAACGAAACATTCACTGTGCGATTTAATTAGTTTCACCATGTTTCATTATGACAGGCAGATTGAAAAAAATCATAAGCCATAAAAAATTACAAGTGAACCGGAAATGCAGATCGTAGACGGAGCGCGCGCGGGCCGGACGTGCGCCCGCGCAACTGGGTCAGTTTATTTCTGTTTTGGCGGGAACCTGGCCGGAAGGGACGCCATTGTGGATGCGCTGGGAAGCCCGGAAAACAGCCGGATTTATAGCTAGTGAAATTTTACACGACGGGTTCTGTAAACTGTAGCCAAGTCATTGTGTCGAAGATACATCGCGTCTCGGATTCGACTTTTTTCTTTGGAAGTAAATGTAGCCGAACGGTTTTAAGAGATAATTATGTTGCGATTCTTAGATCTCCATTCATGAAAACGTAACATTTCAGTCCCTTAATGTGTTCTGACAACAGGACGGAAACAAACACACCCGTTTGTTTTTTCTCTAATGAAACCTGCAGAAACAAATTAATCGATCCGTGAAGTTGGTTTTCGTGTGAATTCGTAAGTATGGGGGTCATACTTACCCCAGTCCCCACATGATGTCAATGCGGGCGTTCGCAATAACATTCTTCGCAAAGACTCGTAAGGACTCTCAATTAAAATTAATTAAAGACAATTTAGCAATCCCTGAAAATAAATGGTCGCTCGACAATAAACGAGATTTATTAATTGGTCAAAGTTGTACGCTTCGGCTAATGTCACATAAATATAACTCGGAGTTCGGAATTGATAGTTAAAGGCTCAGACCAAATAAAAATCAAGTAAACAGTGACGTGAGGCCAGTTTCGTATACATGTGTGCACTTAGTGAGGTGTAGTTTAGTTGTAAATGTGAGCGTGTACGCACAGAGCAAGGTGTAGTTTTGCATGCTTCACTGTAGTTCGCAGTGCACTGTCTTGATTTTTAATGTGAAACGTCTATAGCCGCACGTAATACTGATTGCTGGCGTGGCGACGCGTCGCCACACTATTTTTAAATAAAAACAATTTATTTCTTAAAAAAAACGGAATATTTGGTAATTGATTATGCCATATTTATTTTCATTTAACTACTTTTGTTATACTATTTTGTATAGTAAATTGTATGAAAGAATGGATTTCGATGTTTCACATCTGCCAGGCGTCCCGCGACGGCTCAATTTATTTTATTTGGTCTGAGGTTAAAGGTTGACAAATCAGTGTCCTTTCTTGTTAGTTTGTAATTTTGGAATAGTGAGATTGTTAGTGTTGCGTACCGAGCCGTGACAGCAGGTGCTTGCCTCAGTTCCCACATTATCGGCTCCTTGGGATCCGAAGGCATCAGTGCGATCATTTTATGTTTTTCATACTTCGTAATTTGATGCTACTTCACATCTTTAAGGAGAACTTTTCCCATATTATATGAGGTAAATTGCATATTTTAATGAAGTGCCGCTATAAGTCAAGGATTTGAATGGCTTGGGTGTAATTTTCTGATATTTGAGATCCGCAAGCAATATTTACCAAGATATGTTTTTATTTGATTTTCTTGTACGATCTCAGATGTTTCGTATTTAGAGCTGCTCTACATAAACGTGTCATATGTCGTGATGGCCCAGTGGTAAAGGCCTCATGTACGAGGTTGTGGGTTCACATCCGGGCAAGTACCAATGTGACCTTTTCAATTCATAATGAGTTCATCTAGGATATTACTGACATCGGTGAAGTAAATGATATTTATTTTTTATTTATTTATTTAAGGACAACCAACAATGCATACACCAATGATACATGTTAAAATACCCATATTATTTTGACATTTTATAGTGTAGCCTTAATTAAAGGCTGCCACGGCATGCATTAAACATAGGAGTAGGAAATGCAGTTACAAAAGAGTTACAAAAAACTAAAGAAAATACAAAAAGTTACAAAACAAAACATATTTTACAAATTTAGATAGATTTAAGTGAAAATTAAGACAATAGAAACTACAATATAAATTTTTGACTTAAATTAATGATAAATGATTTTATTTGTGTAAGTAGGTTTGTACAAACACTTTTACACGTCAATCCTATTTTAAAAACTAGATGAGGTCGGCGTTTCCTATCTGACTACTCTGAGAAGAAAGGCCGAAACAAACTCAGAGGTCACAGTCTCTTTTAAAGTCCAGACAAAATCTTGGTAAGATCATGTGAAGACTATGTAGATCGGTGTCTGAAATGGTCTTTTGAGGAAAGAAGAAGTGGACCTGTCCAGTCAGTACACGCAATTGTCAGCAATCGTGCAGCTCAACTCAGAACTTAAGGAGCTCAACGATTCGACGAACAATACTAAAGAAAGGACATTTGGGGAGGCCGCATAAATTACTCAAACTTCCAGAACATGATTAAAACTGGAACAATAACACACATAGTCCTCACATTCACAATAATTAAAAATAATATATTACTTTATACAATAAATATTAATGTCATTGTAAATAAGTATAGATAATTATAACAAAGATTAAAAATAAAATAGTCAGCAAAATAAAATAAATTAACATTGCCTGTGTTTTATTGGAGCAGCTCAATCCCAAGCCTTGTTATCATCAATATAGTCTTTGACAGTATAACAGGCACTATACGAAAGGAAAAACATTGCGAGGGAACCTGGACTTATAGTAAACATAACTATGACATCGCCAATCCATCTTGAGCAAGCGTGGTGATCAAAGCACGTGCCTTCTCTGTGAGAAGAGGCCTTTGCCGATACTGTAGAATTTTACGAGTAGCCCATGACGTTTGGCAAGTTAACAACAAAAATGTTACCGCTAATCGTTTCCCAAACAGAGGAAAGCATTTGCGCAATATTCCCTTCGGCATAATGAGTGAATATTTACTAACACTGATCATAATGCGATACGAGGCACAATATTGGCGGACGCTGATGGCGATGTTCTGCGAAGCGCTCGGAGGAAATGTTACAACATCGTGCGTCACTGCGGCGCATACGCATCATTCGCACCACTGACGATGTGCTGCTTTGACTTATAGTGAAATGTGTTGGATATGAACAAATACTGTGAAGATGACTTTGAATTAATTATTTCTGAGATATTTCTGGGTTCTCTTCTTACTTAAATTGCTGAGAGGTTTTCTTTTGAATATCTAAACTGCATGCCGACTTGCATGATGTCGTGGCCTACTCAGGCCAAATAGGCAAAGTTGTGTTTTTTTTTAAATATATTATCATCTTTTTATAATAATGAAAAGAACTATTTTTTCTGTAAGTACCTACTATGATATCCAGCTTATAACGGGACCCTTGTACCAGGTAAACGATATAAGCTAAATTAACTTGTATTACAGTCAATACCCAGATGAGTTGCCAGCTTAAATAAATAAACATTTTAATATGTCCTTATTGATGATAAAGTTCCTAGACATATGTTTGGACTTGTTTAATGAATTGCCACATGCAATAACAACACGTAATTACGAAGCTTAATGAGAGCTTTTAGCGGGCAACACATTACTCTGATAGTGCGCACGCGATCTTTAGTAACAAGAAAAGGTTAGTTGAGTACACTTATACAGTATGATACCAGTAACTGGTATCATACTGTCTTTTTTTATGAAACTCATTGTGGCCTAGGACTAAAAGTTAGAGGCTCCGCACGTTTTTCACTATGATGCAGTTTTTCTTTTTTTTAATATTTTAATAACTTGGTTCTGACCATAACCAGATCTGGCTGTAAGCGATGAAACACACTTTTTTAGCAGGAATCAAGTGGCTCACGATTTGAAAACATAACTAAACTTATTGATCTTCGATACCCGTGTAAATGATTAAGTATTCCTTCTATGAACCAAAAGCTTGAACCAATTCCCCTTTAACATCTGGGAGTTACAAATAAATCTTAATGGTTGACTCAAACTCAAACTCGAAGCATTTATTTCAAATAAACCAATTACAGGCACTTTTGAATTGTCAAGGGCTCGGTCAGTCAGAAAGATGAAGCTAGTTGCCCATTCCAAAGCGTAGTAGGTACGGTGGGCTGCATCAATTGGTTACCCCAGTTGTATTAATTTACTATGGAGAAGAACGGGCAAGAAACTCCATGGACACTCTTTTAAATCAAAATATTTTTACAAAATAGACATTGGTGCCGATTCTGTTGTACACCGAACTAAACTAACTAAACTATCACTAAAATTCTTTACTTTTGGCTATGAGAAGCTTTTAACGCTATTCTGCAAAATAAAATCTCTAAATTTAAAAATTATTTTGACACATCTAAAATCAAATTTGGCAATTGCGACTCCATGTGGTAGTTGTTTGCCGTACCACGTGATTTTTTTTTAGAGCCGGAGGCGCGCATTGTTTTGCAGCTTCGACATGGAAATGAACATTTTGTATGGAATTTTTCAGGTTTTTCATGGAAAATATGAAAAAAAAAATTTTTTTTTACCAACACGTGTTTTAGAAGTTTCCGGGTATTATAAAGGGGGTCGAAATTTTCATTATTTTTGCGATAGGACACACCGTTTTCGAGATATAAGCAAAAGAAAAGAAAAAAAGATACAGTACTGTTTTTGCATCTGAAGTCAAGGTGTTGGTGTGAATTTTAGTTCGTGACAACTAATTTTATTCCACACCTTTTTAATCGCGATTAAAAACAGGCAGATTTAGTTACAACAATAAAAATTTTTGGTGAAAAACGTAAAATTCAGAATAGCAAAATTGCCATTTTCACTAAATTATAATCTCAGTGCCATCTTAGTGCTGTCAAACTAAAATTTGGTTAAGTTGTGTCACTTAAGTCAATTTCAGAATGGGAAATCGTCGTTTGACAGGAATAAACAAAATTTTGGTGATTTTTAGTCTAGTTTAGAGAATTTTGTGACAAGAGAATCGGCACCATTGACATTGTTCAAAATCGAAATCTAAACTAAAATTCGTGTTTCAGAAAGAAACCGATTTCTTTCCAAAACACGAATTTTAGTTTTCCTTACATCCAATTCGAATGAAAACTATATTTTAGATTTTTCAAGTAAGTATTTTTGTGTTATCCATTTAAAAACAATATAATCCCATCGATGAGTAATGAATGATCCAATCGAATCGATCTGGTTTTACTAATATACACTGCTATAAATCGTAACAGGACTCAAATGTACTTGTAACGGGTCGTTTAGTGTCCCGTAAAGTTTACAAGGTGTCGTTCGTCGCCCAGAGAAAGCCATAGACCATAGACAACTAGATTTCGGCATTACAAGTCTTGCCACAATGGTAAATGGTGAAAATCGTGTCGAATCCTGAATGCGTTATTGTCTTAAGTTTTTAGTTTGTTTCTGCAATCTGGTTTCCTGTCTTTGTTGGATAATTTACACTGAATCTTTGCATTTGACTGGGTTTCAAGATAGTTTTTTTTGCAGTTTAGCGTTACATTTTTTTTATTGGTAGCGTATTAAAACAAAGAGCATAGGTACCTATGCGACTCTAAATCACCATCATTGGTGGGATTTGGCATTAGTATTACGTCACTGTTTAGTCAAATATCTTACCTTGCTTTCAATAGGCACCTCTGCCTAAATTTTATTTTTCAGCTTATAGATACAAACGACAAGACCTACGCTTTGGAAACAAGACCAATTAAGTACTTAGATTGCACTTACAGCTTAGCATAAGACAAATGGTACGCCAAGTTCAAAACTACAATTAAAAGTACAGTTAGCCTTCAAACGAGGAGGTACCAGTAATTGCTGGTAGGTACCATCACTAGTTAACTCAACCGCGGCGTTTAGCAGTCAGCTCATTAACAATAAATTAATCAATGCTAAGCTTGCCCCGCCCCGGGGCCCGTTTTGACGCCTCTCAGAATCTTCTGTTACTGTAGAATTATCGGTGATATTATTTATGATCATCAATTGATATCATAATGTGAATTTGAAATTAATTCTCCCATTAGTAGTTGTTTACTCGATTATTTCTTTCTAGAATTAATTGTGAGCCTTTATTTGTCGCCTATAAAGAATTTACTTTTGCAGATATTTCTTTAATTAATCATATTTGCGTTCGTAAGGCAGAAGTATGATTAGAAATATAGTATTCAAATACCAATTCAAATGCTACTTTCGTCCTTGAATCTTAATTAATACTTTTTGTAACACAACACAATATCCCTAAGTGTATTATGCTACAAATATTCTTGAGGCTAACCTACCTCTGTCTGAAAAAGGCTTTTAAGTCTACCAAAGCTTGAGTGTATCCTGGTATGAGGAATTATTTCTTCATATAAATATAAATAGAAAACTTTAATGTTATAGTTCAAACTATGTAAGTAGTTACTTAAGTAATTTTTCTTTTCGAGTAGGTATTCTCAAATGGTTCTTGTTATTGAAATATTAGTGTTGTATTTCAATATAAAAAACAATATTGCTCGTAATTTTATATCGATTTCAAAAGGCTATAAAATATGCCTGTAATAATTTGCGTTTATGAGAATGGCAACGAATATATTGGTAGGCACTAAGAAATTAGATTCCACCTATAGAACATAATATTAATTGTTATTGATTATCTGATTACCTGTATAATTGATAAATATTTAAAAAAAGATTTTGATTTTTCTTGTAGGTACTTGAAATAAGGTAGGCTGAGCTTCTTAGTTTGGGTTGCCTACCCAAACTAAGAAGCTCAGCCTACCTTATTTCCAAGTTTCTACCAACTGTCTGTCTGGCCACGGCCACGAGTACCTATAGAAAATATGATTAATTTGCATTTTAGTAAAACAATTCACTGTGTTGCTCACAGGGAGAAAATAATCAAATAAAAAATTAATCACGTTACCGTTGACATGAAAGATAGTATTAAAGCCATTAATTAGGTAGCTTTTACGCAAACTAAAGTTAGTGACCCGTTTGTCAGAAAGAGGTGTACTTTGTGTGCTGACATCAAAGGGCCAAACCTCCCGGGATAGCGAGAGGCCCCGGAGGCCCCTCGACGGAGGCATTTAATTTTTGCGTCACTTTTATTGAACCCCGCTCGGCCAGTAGTAACTCACTTACTGTTAATTACTGTAAGGTTTTTAAAACTTGCTCAAACAGCTTAGTTTAGAGCATCGTGCTTTTAAAATTAATTGCTCCTTTATTGGCTTTTATGGAAAGTGGAGTTACTCAAGTTACGTGCGAATGTGCCTTTTTTAGTGCTTTTAACATTTTGTTAGCGAGGTGCACAATGTGTGACGCTAATTTTGTTACCTTGTAACAACTATCAAACGACCATACAGGGCCATTCCCATGAACTATCTGCCCGAGAGTTCTGTTTCCGTACTCTAGGTAAGTACTACTGGTTTCTCAGTACGAACAGAAAGTTATTATAAACCCTTTTTGCGCTAAATTGATATAGTTTTGAAATACAACTTCGAACAAGATCGATTGGGACTTGGAAGGACGTAATCGATACAGTTAACGATTTCCTTTCTCTATAAAGTTTGGCATGGTTTTATGCAAAGAAATAAAGCGCATAAACATTACCACTTAATAATTTACATTATTTATTATAATATAACATTACGATTGTCATTATTAAAAATAACAGCCATAAACTCTCTAAGGTACATAAACTTTCTAAGGCTATTTATTACATATCTTTATTTTTACTAATGAATGTCAAGTGCCAATAATATCAGAGAGAAATTTAAATATTCGGTATCTTGCTAAAATAATTTATTTTATTATTCTTTTTTTAATTGGCTCAGCCCGGCCTGAGCAGGGTCACAAATCCTAGAGCCTTTTTATTGGATAAGCGGAACTTTCTCAATAACGGACTCTACGGAGAGCAGTGTCCGTGTGTGCATTTTGAGTATTTATAGTAAAGCATGTGGAGGTGTGTGTGTGTGTGTTCAGGATCAGTGGCCGGCGCGCGCGCACCTGCCGCGCGGTTCCCACGCCTCGCTCCCCGCGCCGCACCCCCGCACTCACCCGCACGTCACATCCACATAAACAACGGTCCGCAAACCCGAGCTTGTTTTGTTTTTTGACGACAACATTCACCAATATTGTAGAATATACTCTTATTATTACCTCATTTAAATTTCAGATTAATTAATTGATAAAACTCTTTGAGTTTATCCTAAGTGTTTGAATTTTCTAAAATATGTTTATGGGCAAATAAACTTGATAACCACAATGAGAACGGTGCGATGAAAGCAATTATAGGTACCTACTTATTTTTAATGTGAATTAAGGAATTAAATGATTATAAATATCCGGTTGATTAGAATTTATATCGCGATTATATTTATTTCTAAGTTTTTACCCGTGTGTTCACGCATTTCAGTTCTAGTAGGTTTTATCTATTTATGTATTTATCGAGATAAAAAATCTCTCGAAGCGGAATTATTGGCTAAAAAGGTACATAAAATCACCTCAGTAGGTATAATTACCGAGTGTTTGTTTACCTATCAATACCTATATTGATTTTAATTTTCTTGTTAGTTTGTAGGTAAGTCCTCCTTAATTTTTCCTCATGAGCTGTGATTCATAGGCAATACCAATGTTTTTTTTGTTCCCTTAAATAAGTGGATCTCAGTATTCTATCATTCCTATCCCCTCGGACTTGCAAATAAGGTAAGGTATAAGAATAGAGGAGCATAGAATGCCAAACTGAAGTCACAATGCTGCAATAATAACAGGTGACTGCAGGATCTAATATAGATAGAGCAATCTCAAATTGCGGCACGAAACAATAAATATTTTTTGATATTTATGTCTAAAAAAAATCTTAACTCTTTCTATATGGAAGAGGAATTTGTCTCTACATCTCCACTACACTGGAGAAATTTAATAAGACGAAAGAAACGGACACAGAATATTAGACTTAAGAGTTGAGTATTGGACGAGTTACATAACTACTTACTTTAAAGTTTTTTTTTAATCTATTCAATGAATTTCTCATTCAATCGATTAAAAAAAACTCTGACTGCACTGCCATCTATCGCAAACCAACAACAACGTTTAAATTTGAACGCCACCGCCATCTAGCGGCATTGTCAGGAACTACCATGCAAACCTGTCGCTTGATTATGATTCTTGCTTTCCCACGCGGCGATAGATGACGCTGCAGGCAGAGCTTTTAAACATTCTATCGACGAAATCGTAGCGCGTCGTAGCTGCGGCGTAGGCGCGAGCTTTTTACCTTTGTTTACGATTTTTACAAACATTTTTTGTGGAATTGCTAGTACGTCGTTTTACTGAAATAGATTGGCCGAATTAAATTGTAACTAATTAGCTAACGAATTAACTAATAATAGAAAAATGCAGTTTATTTGTTTAACGTATGGCGTAGAGACCGAGTTGAGTTTCAGGAAATTATTGTTTTCGTGACAATTAGGTGCAAACTACCGCAGTTAATACTGATTGTTGTGGAACCGTTTACTGGAGCATTATTTTATTTTGCTAATATTTATCTTATTAATAGTCGATATGCCAAAGAATTGAGCAATGGTTAAGACTTAGGAATTCGTTTCGTGAACTTTGGGATACATTAATTAAATCATTTGTGAACATAGCTACTTATTTTCTAGTTATAGTGCTAATGAAATCCTTTTACCTCTCGTTTCCGAGATAATTAGGGCTACACAGTATGTTTATATCTGTGCTAAGTATGTTGGTAGGCATTTGCATCAACTTGGCAAGATTTCAAATGTCTTTGGTATATCATAACGAGTCAGCGATGGATTTATAGCGATATAAATCACATTTTAAGGCACAATCTTTGGAATAGCGCAGAAATTTAGTACTTATACATAACGTGATTATTATTATTAACTTTTATTTGGGCACTTAAGTACTTAATGCCTTTACACAATCAAAAATTCTGTACCTAGATACAATTAAAAAGAGTAGGTACGTAAACAGGATTCCGAATTGCGGAACAGGTAGGTGGACGATACCGGAATGATATCAATAATGTAGATAGACGTAAGCTATCATTTAATGATGTTATTCAAATCCGTTATTTTTGGATTCAGTTTGATTATATTGTTACATGCAATAAATAGACAAGAAATAATCAATAATAACACCTGTCCGATAACAGATAGGTTCTTATTTATAGATTTTTGTAAGAGTATGATTTAGACCGCTTGTTTGTTTCAGCAGATTAACTACCTACCTACTTATTATAGTTGACGTAGGTAGTAGGTACATAGGTACCTAAAAATATACATAATATATTCACAAAGCTTCGATATCGGGTTGAAAAACCTTCAATGGAGGGCTACGTAATTATTATTATTTAGTTGTTTAAAATATTATTTTATATGTGCGTACAGCGTCGAGATAGGAGATTAGTATGCAAAGTATGCGATAGGCAGGAGTAGCGAGGTGACGAACAGGGCATTAGGATGCGCACACGCATAGGACGAGCGACGTGTCACGCATGCGCCACTGTTTTTAAACATAATAAAGTTTTACAAAAATTTATAAAAACGGCTGTTTACCGGGTGCTAGCGGTATCATGGGGAGCGGCAGCGGTATCAAACTACTCATAGCATTAACAACCATTTTATGAATGAATTATATCAATATCATCATTTTTCATTCATTGTGAAAGGACTGATAAACAATGCTTCCTACGTATAGATTACAATAGCGTTTATAATTAGATTTGACTAAAGAATAATATGCTTCTAGGGAAATTGCTATCTTATCTATTAAAATATAACGATTGATGCACACGTCCGCGATCAATGAATTCCATAAATTACTCGATATATACGATATCGTATTTTCATTGATGTTCCTCTAGGATGCAGCTATCTCGTACTACCTACCAAATAACATCATTGGGTATTCAAACATCGACTTTTTGGCGTCTGTAATGCTTGGCTTAGAAGTTCGCTGGATTAATATTAACAGAGTCAACAAGACATTTATTCATTCCATTTCTCGACCCGTTGTTTTCGTCGTTCTTTGGCAACAGCGAACAAATTACTAAAGATCGATCGAGTGGTCTAACTATTGAAGGACAACCAACTCTAGTAGTGCCAGTGGTCAGCGTTGGCGGACAAACAAAACAACATGTCTGCCGACTGGTCCGCTTGCGGTACCAGGCGCACATAAGGCTTTCAGAGCTTTCGCCGCCACCCGCGCCCATTCACCAGTCACTTTTATGAATGAAGCACGTCTGTGTGCGCTGCGCACATCGTGATGCGCGGTACATGTGTGCGTCTACACGTGTTTATTTGAGCCAACATGGTTGGTAGGCATTCATGAGAATTTTCTTGTGTCAACATCGTCTCTGGCAGTACAGAAATAGTTCGTAGCTTTGTGCTCGCAAAGTTGCAAAGTACGCTTGCGATTCGTTTAAAATAATACGCCACAAGGTGGTCTGCAAAATTTTGCGTGCAAGTGCAAAACGTACAATGCAAAATGTAGTCTCTATTTCAGGTGTTAATTACAGAGCTTTGTGTGGTGGCCACTACGACTATTCAATGCACGTTTGTGTGTTGTTTTGTAAATAATTCTAAAGCCCAACTGGTAGGTAGGTAAGTAGGTATCTACCCAAAGACATTAAATTATTAATCTCTTTGTATCTACCTAAGTACTCTTTAAAATACTTAAATGTTATTTCAGTTACCGTGACAGATAAATCCATCCGTTACCTTGATATAATGTTTCCCATAATTACACCCATCAAATAATAAATCAAATTAATTTGGACTTGTCACCATTGATTACAGTGCCACCATATGACACGCAAGTGTAGCAAGACGATAATCCACATGTGTCGTGGCCATGTGAAAATATTACTAAATAACCTAGGAATAACTACCTGCAAACCAAACTAGACTTTAATGAAGAAACAATAAAAGTGAAAGTAACATTTTACTATAAAACCAGGTGACACTCGAAACTTGGTTTCAACTTGATCGAGCATAAAAAACCGCTTAGCACGCCATAATATAAAGTTACATTATAATGGGCATTTTTTATTATAAACATCTACGATAAATGGCTGTATAGATTAAATATGTTGTTATTCAATAAAAACTATTAATATAATGTTATTTCTATGTTTTAGTGCACAAAAAACAAAGTTGCGTTGAAAAAAGCTGAGGTGGAATTTTGCAATGTTCAAAAAATTCCATCGGGTCATATAACACACGTTGTGCAATGACAAACAATTAAAAAAATTATTTGAAAACAGACAAACTAAGCGCAAACCAATGAATGAAATGACAGCCAACAATGTAAACTCGCCTAAAACTTAGCACTATGTTTGTAAACAAAATGTTAAATAATAATTGTTTTCCACGTAACCAAATGTAACTTTAGTAGTTATGCGAGTAAAGTATACATAGTTGCGTCGTAGTTTTGGCAACATCCTGTATATGGAACAACATGCGAGGGAAATGGACACCGCAACATCCGATCTTGAGGTGACCAAGACCCGACTGGTTTTTCGCATTTTTTTACAGAATTTTTATGGATTTATTTTGATTAAAACGAAACTTTTATAATGTTTTTAAAGTCAGTATTTTATATTTAATTTGACATTACGTCCCACTCATAAAACCACCATTGTTTCGTTTTATCATTAATATGTTTGTATCAATATCGTTTAAAAAATAGATTTTGATGGCTAAAGTTTGAAATAAAGGAGGAATTAGCATAAAAGTCTTTAAAATAATGTCACTGCTACGAATTTTACGCGTTATTTTATCATATATTAAGAATAAATCACTTTTACTGCTAGACACATAAATAGTGCCAAAAATATGCATATCAAGTAAGATACGCTATGTATAACACGTAAAATGTTCAAAAATGACCCCAAAAGTAAAAGGACCCCTTAACCATAGAGTCATACAAAATTCAAACAAGGAAAGACTTATTACAGCCCCTTCTACCCACAATAATAATATTTAAAGTTAACTACAATTTTATTATGTACAATCCTTATCTATAAAAATCAATGCCACTTTTCGTTGTAATTTTATAACTCAAGAACGGATGGACCGATTTTGCTAATTCTTTTTTTAGAATATTTCTTGAAGTACCTACGAGGATGGTTCACAGGGAAAGAAAAATTTAAAAAAAAATGTTATGCGGTACGAAGTTCGCGGGGTCAGCTAGTAGTACATAATAATTAGTACATTATACATAACTTTAAGCGGTACTGTGAATCACATCGGACGGCCAGTTTGATAATGTCATACAAATTGCTCGCATTGTACCATTCTATGGTTAGTTGGAATTGTGATAATAAATGATAAGGAACCACCGACAATTTGTAATTTCATTATACTTAATCATGCCCTCAACATATTACAACAATATGTTTTATTTATAAGTCTTTTGCTTCAGTACAGAAATAATTTAATACTTCCATAGATAGATGGTTAGTTCTACTTTTAAGTTTTTTATGGAGAGCGTGAGCTGCATTGCCTCTTGTTTCTAATTACTTTGTTACTTCTAATAAGGTACCTACTATTTATGGTTGAAAATAAAAAAGCGAAACGCTTACTAAACCATACTTTTTTTCAGACCCCTTTTATTCAGAACGTTGTATCATTCATATGAGTAACTTTTGATCCACTGTGCACTGTGGGCTTAACCAAAGAGTTTCTATAATATAGGTACCTGTAATCTTATCATCTTCGACTAGGTACTAATTTTAAAATCCTGTAATTTAATTTCATAAGTTGAACCTACGGAAATAATCATTTCAGGGCGTAGCAGACCGAAAAAAAATGTTTTTTTAAAAACAATTTAATTAATTAATAATATTAACACATTATTTTTATATAACAAAGAAAGGTCATTCGCAACAACGTCGAGGGTGGCAATACTAATAACGATCGGATAATAAACACAGTTTGCAACAGTAATCATTGCAACCAGTCGCCGCGACGCAACCAAACCGCTCCGAACGATCAAGTTGCATTAAATCACCACTCATTCATACAGCTTCAAAGCTTACTGAAGGCAAATCAGGTCCTAATAATAATTATTATCAATAATATTATTATTAATTATCAATAATATTAATATTGCGTGACCGAATTTCCCGGATAGCTAGTTTAGTATTTCCGTTTTTAATTAATAATTAAAAACGGACATACAAATACCTAATCATGTTTTTTTTAAATTAGGCATACGTTACGAAAGATATAGTCGATGTTTTCATTCATTAGGTCTCGTTACACGTAAGGAAAATCCGGTAGTATGTAAGGTTTATCAATGAAACGCTCCATTGAAACGAAGGGGCTAATTAGTTTGTGTAGTAATCATTGTTGTTTATTTTTAATTGTTGATAAGGCCATGTACCTATTGGAATTTTATTCCAATAAAATGTTGTGTTATTTTTTTCTGTTGTAAATTTAACATACTATGGTATGTTAATTTACAACAGAAATAAATAACATCACGCCTGTAATACCCGGAGGATTAAGCCTCTGCTTAATTAATTTGGTGTAGAATACTGTATAGAATCCAGTTCTTCTAACTGAACAGACAGCTGTGCTGCTGAGGAGTTTGTTGCGCCACTTCTTTTTCCCAGCTAAAGCACTAGGAAGTGGTGAAGGGCGGACGTTTTGGGGGACTGTCTTATGTAATTTTGACGTTCAACAGTGCTGATTCTCAGCCTAGTTTGAATAAATGACTTTTGATTTTGTGCTTGTTGGAAATTACAATGTACATAAATGCCTTCTATCGAGAACATAATGCATAATAAATAATAATATGATGCACCTATGTTTGAGTGAAAAATTGTTTGTCTTTAGATTCATGTTTGAACTCTTATCTTCTTTAATCGGTCCCTCATTACTGAGGGTCGTGGTCAACGGACCCCTTTAAGCGGACAATCTGCCTCCATCAACTCCGGTCCAAAGTTGCCATTACCACCTGCTGAAATTTGCTGGAGGTCATAGCTTCTTTTACTTGGTCACACCAACGTGCTGGCGACCGGCCTCGTGCTCTCTTTTCTTCAGTATGTTAGGACAAATACCGATAAAAGTATTATCCGTTGCATGCCTACAACATTACGAAATTACACCGTTTTTTTCAATTACCTACTTATCATTCACAAACGACTTAATCACAAACAAACACATTAGTTACCCACTAGGTATTTATGCATCGGAGACAGTATGAATCGATTACCTTACGTCTTCAGATGTGATGTTCCCACGTTACATACACAACCCAGACAGTGAAACAATGGGCCCGTATATGTGGCCCACCCTGGAGAGACGGCGCTATACCGGGGTCAATGCACTCGGGCACTTAATTACGTGCAAATATGAAAGACCTTCTGATTGAGCACTTAATTGGGTCAAAGACATTTGTTAAGAAGTTCAGTCAATGACCAGGTTACAAACAGGTTTGTAGGTGATAAATTTCGCACTTTTTTCATGGCATTTTTGGTCGGACTAATGAGTTAGCCTATATTTTACGCTTGAAATACTTAGATTCCTCCTATTCCTTTGAAAAATTAATTGGGGTAATATCCTTTAAGCCTTTAAGTGATTAATACTACCTACTGAGATGCAAACATATAATTTGATCGTAGCGATAGCGCTAATGTTTTCATGTCACATGCCTTTAGATTTAGATTTTCGTTCGTTTTTCCGGCTGATATCGAAATGATAAAAATTAGAACCGGTTTTTATTTACCAAATAAATAACAAAGCCTTTAATCATAAAACGTAATTTTAACGAGTACCTACTGCCTAATATTCACTGTTAAGAAAAGACAAACACGGCAACTCCTGCGGGGCGAGCACGGCCTACTGTGATAGGCTTGAGTCACACATTTTTATTACAGTTTGGGAGCAAAAACCGTGATAAAATGCATGACTAAAGTTATCACTGAGGCCGTGCTCGCCCCTCTGTACGCCAGACCCTCAGTAACGACCACGATGAACCAGGAAAACCGTCAGAACATAGAAACTCGACGACTCCCGGAAAAGTGATTCAGATTCCACTGTCTTGGACCATTTACACTATAAGACGTTTGCACGACATTTATAGGAACAAGTAGGCTAAGAATGTACGGAAGCTTCGCCACTGATTTACGCACCGTTCCACATAAGTCCTGCAGTATATCTCGACTAGATATATGTATAATGCAGGGGGTTATGGGCGTGGACTAATCTAAAACTGCACCGAGGTAACGAGGATGCGGCGTATTATCCTATTCGGGCTTCACCTATTTATTATTAAGTGATACTGTCAACCTCAAAAAGATTTATATAATAGACGTACATCATCGTCACTCCGACGAAAACGAATAGTGGAATTTATGGTACGAATTTTTGCGTTCAGACGGAGATGGTGATTAGTGTACAATCTTTGTTCCATAATATTGTATCGATGTGTAGCCACAAAACATAATATGACACATTAGGTAAGCACTTAATTGTAGCGAGACATTGATACTAAGGAACAAAGATTGGAGACATTTAGATGAATTCTTTTCGGTGTACCTATGTATCTTTTTGAGGCTGACTGTACATACACTATAGCTCCCGTGCTACGTAACAAATGACTCAATTACTTTTGCTTTATATGGCAAAGCTCCTTTACAAAAACTGGAGGATAATTTTGAAAATAGAAAATTACCAGACGCACTGAAAACGACGAAAAGTTTCCATAAAATACTTTAATGTAGATCACAAGCTCTCATTAAGTTTGAATGCACTTGTATGCCTACATGTTAATTTGCCTCATCTTCCACAATAAACTCTTAGACTATATTATTATTCATATATTTAATCTAAATCTATGGCACAAGAAGGTTGGCAGCGTAATCACTTACCTATAAAGTGAATTAATTCATTAGAAACCTGGAATGAGCGTGGATTATCAAGACTTCCATTCTAGAATGGAGCGTATATACCTTATGACTCTTATGAGTGGCAACGTCGCCATTTAGTGTCATATTTCGTGGTTTTCCCATTTTTATCATTGAATCGGAGCTAGGTATATTTTAAAAATCTGTTTAATTAACTTTTTAAAATTACGTGAAAGTGTTTAAAAAGTAAGTAACCGTAATGCTTACAGTTATTTTACAATGAAAATAACGCCCTGCAAGTTTCCAATGTATTATTTGCATATAAATATAACTGTAAACGCAACGATTTCTTACCTTTTACACAGTTTTCACATAATTCTAAAAAGTTAATTAAACAGATTTTTAAAATATGGCTCCGATTAAATGATAAAAATTGAAACGCACGAAATATGACACTAAATTGCGACGTTGCCACTCATAAGGTATAACCATGGCTTACAAGGTTACTAATGAGCCGGGTTCCTACATCTATTAATTAAAGGCTCCTTCATACAGGCCCGACACGCAAAGTGAATCGCACGCGACTCAACCGCTCCGCACCGCTCGTCGTCGCGCGACAGGCGGTGCCGTGTCGCGTCGCGTGTCGCGCCTGTTTAAAGGAGCCTTAAACACATCTGAAGCAACAGTCAATTCAGAAAATAGGTATTTCTGAATTGACATATTAATAATACACACGACTGATTGATGATATATTATTTCGGTGACAGCTAACATAAATTATGAGTTTTCTAGTGGAAATTGTGGTACCTACTTAATACTTTGTTGCGTTCAGACGGAGATTTTTATTTCCGGATAAGTCTCGACCAATTATTAATTAATCAGTAACATTATGGAGCTAAGTAATTAGTATCAACTAATAACCCTACACTACCTAGTACCTACCTAGGTACATAAGAAACTGGTTTCAAGAACTTTAATCTGAGATTGATAGCCTACCTAAAGTCAATAAATCAACTTTTCTTTCTCATGGCCAGTCTGATCGTAGATAAGTTTTAGTCACCTTAGAAAGTACAAAATCTCCTTTCAAGGCGCTTCCCAAATGTAGGACACCGTAAAACGCTCAGTTTTTTGTGGCATAGTTATACGTATTGGTTCATATTACAAGACAGTAATATTGTCAATTTTTTATTTTTTTTATTCAACAATACTGGTAATTTAAAAAGAATAATTATACTAAACAGTGCACAATTAAAGCTAATAACATTCTACAAGACTTTCGTCACATAATTCTCAAGATTTTGAGCGTAAAGTAGGAATCATATTTTATGTAATGATAATAAAGGATATTCAATCGACTAAAGAGATACCCAAAAATAATCCACTGAGCCGTGCATTCATTTTTTAATTTAATTATAACTGCAAAGTTTGGTGGTCATTCGATTCAACTAACATCAAACGCATCGCTGTTTTGAACCTTATTTGATGCCGCGATGCGCTATTGTCAATTATTCTAAAAATATTCTTACCACGCCTAAATCAACCACAATATCACAAAACTATAACAGGTTATTAGTGGTGTTCATGGAAATTTAGGCTTATATTATCAATTAGCTGATTACTTACAAGACAGTAAGATAAAACGTATAACATCTGAGAGATACACAAGAATCCGTCAATTCCGGCGGAGGTAAGGAAGTTAGCAACAAAGTGATGACAGGATGCTGCGCCGGAGACTGCAGACGTCGCCGACCCAGTTCCGCTCCTCAGTGATTTACTGGAGGGAGGATATCGCCCCATCAAGCCAACCTCCCACTTCCACTGGATGCCGTTGTTACTCAGTTAGGCTAAGCGATTGGCACGTCAACGACACGACGGCTCAAGAAGATTGGCTAAAGATTGGTGTGTACATTTTCTGCGTGGGTGTATGACTGTCGTGATTTGTATCGGATTTTTGTCGTGCACAGAGATTGTCTTTATAAAACACGGGAACTCTCATTATCATCTGAATAGAATTTTTCCACAATGTTGGGGTCGGCTTCCAGTCTAGCCGGAAGCAGGTGAATACTAGTATTTTACATGGAGCAACTGCCTATCTGACCTCCACAATTCACAACCCAGTTACTGAGTTTTCACTTACATACAGTTCACTTAACATATTGAGAAAAGTTAGACAAAAATAAAAGTAAATGTGATTCTCTGTTTTCGCAATAAGAAAATTAAGAGTTAAAGGTGACAATCGGTATTGTTATTGTTGTTTTCTAACGTGTTCTTCTAGGGCTTTTTTAAATGTAATATGATGTCACTACTGGTTACATCACCAGGTAGTTCATTATACAGTTTTGCTCCCTCATACAGTATATTTTTACTTCCATAGTTAGTTCTGGGTATTCTCAATTCTAGTTTGTGTATCTATCAATGTATTCTTTACCGAATTCTGTTAGGCATGCTAAAATAACCGAACGATGACATAATAGAAATGACTGAATATCCTAAAATAATTGAAAAGTATATGCCGTAAACATTTCTTATAAACAAACGAATAACGAACGATGACGGAATACTGACGGTTGGCCAAATTGGCGCAGAAACTGTAGCAGTTAATAATACAAGTTAATATTGCCAACCACTCTGTTATTACCGCTGGCTTGTTACTGCTACCGTCTCTTTACATATATGAAACATGTATGTTTGTGAGGAAGCATAAGGAATTATTTAGTAATGCAGATGATTTATATCCTCGTAACCGACGAGACCCCCACAGGTTCGTACTGGATACCCTTCCGAGACTAGCTAAATATAATACAAGTTGTTTATCTATGTGTATATAGAATAAGATGCCAAGTAATCTCAGCACATTAAATATGAGGTTATTCAAAAATAAACTGCTTGAATGGTTGTGTAGTCATAACTTTTATAGTGTCAAAGACTTCTTTGACAATAAATGTCCAATATGCTTGTAATAATTCAAAAGCATGTATGCTCTTGTTATTTTGTATTTTCCCATCTGTATACACCTTGTTTTTAAGCAAATAAATATTATTATATTCTATTTTTATTAACATTAAATTATGCATACGGATTCTTACCGAATTGCTACGTAAACAATGAACTGTAAACGCCGACTAAATATGTATTTCATTGTCTATGATCAATTTGACCTTTTTGGATCTAAGCAGAAATTAATTTCTATATTTGGCCTCCTAAAATTCCATGTATATAACGAACACTATGTTGTGGTAAGGCTATCAACAACAAAACACATCTTCGGTATTCCTCGATGTTTTAAGTTATCGATTGACTTAGGCATGAACATTCATGAAACGTTTTCATAAATTTCAAGGAAACCGGAAGTCCTCAATGCCTTTTACTCAATTGATAGCAACGTAAATACCCTCCGTCTTGACAGTAACGACCATTTTTCCATCACACCGGTTTTTCAACCTCGACGACTATCAAAATTAAGTACCTAATGTGCTTCCGTTCCCAATTTTCAAAGTTACTGTAATGCCTACCTATTCGTAAGGTAAAATTAAAGACTATTTCTAGAACACTATAGACTTGGACTTACCTAGAGAAGCCTCGGGGTCCGACAGATCGGAGAGCGAAGGCACCTTCTGCATAGCGCGGGGCTCCTCGGCCTCCGGGGGTTCAGTCTTGATACCGTCAGCATTGCCGCCCCCCTCATCGCACTGGAAATATAAACTATAGTTAAGAATTGTCACTTGATACATACTTTCACTTGGTAATTGTCACATAAGAAACTGGAGCCTACTAACTAAGGTTTGGTAGATGTTATAAAGGAGTAGCAAAAATAATCCGGAGTTACGAATAGAGGACGGACAGCAGTGCTCCTATAGTTGCTTATAAAATACTGGTACACTGCAGGAGAAACCCAACCGTTATCGACCTAAGGCTGGCTGACCCACTCTAAACTCAAAAACTCAAATGATTTATTTGAATTAAAATATTTACAGGAACTTTTGAATGTCAAAGAGTAGGCCAGTTAGTCAGGATGGAGCTAGTTCGCCCATTCCAAAACGTAGATCTCTGAGGAGAAGAACAAGCAAGAAACTCCAAAGAAGAACGGGCCTCCACTTGGTGTGTAAGCGAAGAAGCTCCTCCACTTGGTGTGTAAGCGAAGAAGCTCCTCCACTTGGTGTGTACCTCGTCTGCTACGAGTCCAGAGCGAAGAAGCTCCTCCACTTGGTGCGTAAGCGAAGAAGCTCCTCCACTTGGTGTGTAAGCGAAGAAGCTCCTCCACTTGGTGCGTAAGCGAAGAAGCTCCTCCACCTGGTGTGTAAGCGAAGAAGCTCCTCCACTTGGTGCGTAAGCGAAGAAGCTCCTCCACTTGGTGCGTAAGCGAAGAAGCTCCTCCACTTGGTGTGTAAGCGAAGAAGCTCCTCCACTTGGTGTGTAAGCGAAGAAGCTCCTCCACTTGGTGTGTAAGCGAAGAAGCTCCTCCACTTGGTGTGTAAGCGAAGAAGCTCCTCCACTTGGTGTGTACCTCGTCTGCTACGAGTCCAGAGCGAAGAAGCTCCTCCACTTGGTGTGTAAGCGAAGAAGCTCCTCCACTTGGTGTGTAAGCGAAGAAGCTCCTCCACTTGGTGCGTAAGCGAAGAAGCTCCTCCACTTGGTGTGTAAGCGAAGAAGCTCCTCCACTTGGTGCGTAAGCGAAGAATCTCCTCCACTTGGTGTGTAAGCGAAGAAGCTCCTCCACTTGGTGTGTAAGCGAAGAAGCTCCTCCACTTGGTGTGTAAGCGAAGAAGCTCCTCCACTTGGTGTGTAAGCGAAGAAGCCCCTCCACTTGGTGTGTAAGCGAAGAAGCTCCTCCACTTGGTGTGTACCTCGTCTGCTACGAGTCCAGAGCGAAGAAGCTCCTCCACTTGGGGCACAGCTACTAACCAAAAATCGTTTAGGTTTTATAAATTTTCATTTGTTTTTCACTATTAGCAAAACTTTAATACGATGAAACACAAGAATTTCAAGTTCGACTGAGATATAAGCAAGACGAATTCCATGAACAATTTTTTTTTTCCGGAACACAAAAATAAACAATTAACGATGTCTTATCCTGTAGGGTGCTCAACATAATGAAGTCACACTTAAGTGCGCTCATCGCAAATCAACCTTATCACTAATATAATATATATTGATTATATCTTACAGATCTATATTAATCATATCACCATAAATTATTACACAAATCCTTTAAAACATTTTGATATGACCAAAATATTTTGTATCATATCTGATAAATTGTTGTTAAAGTAAGAAAAACTGCGAATATTTTACCTAAGTTTTATCGTTTTTTTTTTTTAAATATGATTTGTAGTACTTTCTTAGTGTTTGCATAAAAAACGATTTTACTAGTGAGAGGATGGATGAAAATTGTAAGGCAACTAGCATAAGGTATTTATAAGGTAGACGTGAGTGGAAATGCCGGGAGGGGCGCCTTTGAAGGATATTAATGAGCTTATTAGTGATGATCTTCAGAAAATTCAGGTCAGTACTCAAACTCAAAGCATTTATTTCAATTAAACCATTTACAGGCACTTTTGAATTGTCAAGTGGTCGGTCAGTCAGAAATATGAAGCTAGTTGCCCATTCCAAAGCGTAGTAGGTACCTATGGAGAAGAACGGGCAAGAAACTCCATGGACACTCTTTTAAATTATATTGTTACATAAATAATAGTTAAATCATTAATGTTGATTATAGGTATAATTATATGTGAGAACGATGTAAATGAGACGTACACGTTGAGTGTCCAGAGAAAAAAAATGAAAAAAAGCAAATAGAAATTTAAACAAAAGAATCCATAAATAAAATAATTAGAATACGCCGTGGCAGCTAAGAGATGACCAGTCCCAACTGACAGCGCCCGTTCACGCAGCTCGTACTCGCAGCCGGCGTGCGTGTAAGACCAGATGGCCAATTCCCTTAATTAAAAACGTTCAAAATCAAGTCGCAATCTCATCTCACCGACAATCAAATGTCAAAAATGTAGGTAAACGCTATACAATTTTTGACAGATTGAGACTGAGATTAGAATGCGAACGTTCAATTGCCCCTCTGATGTATGGACGGTACACGCAGGAAAAGGAGTATGTCAGAATTATAGAAGGTAGCGTTCTGTATTGTCAGCCTAACCTCATAGGAAGAAGGCGTTTGTTTATGTTTGTATTTACGACGCACCCTCCTCTGGTGAAAAAAAAACGTACACCAAATACATAGTTCAGAGAAAATCGACCCAGTCAGAAGTGATAAATTTTTCTGATTTACTAGAGTCAACTTTAACAAACGGACTGTAATCTACAGTAACTCAATGTTAATAAAATCATCTTCATTCCAACTAAAGGACTGACTCATTGTATTCGCAAATCAATTCACCATCAAGACGAATTCAAGTTTCACTTATCGTCGAACGTTGGCGACTAAATGGCACCTATAAATCACATACAGACAAGACGCCCGAATCACCAAGTAGGCTTTTAAAAACCTTGCAGTGTCCATCAAAAGAGGATATATAATTTTTTATAACATATATGGTGGAGGAGCTGCGGTGATCGTTGCCACATTACATGAACGGGTATGCTATCCACACTCCAGTCACTTCCGTTCGCTGTTAGGACATGCATCGCTTAAAAAATATTCACAACACAATGGTTGAAAAGATCCTTTGATCTATGTTCATTCTTATTCAAAAGAATAAAGTCTATGCGATAAGAAATAAATTCTGAGCTAACGTCAAGGTTTCGAAACTAATGTATTTTTAAACGAGAATATTATAATATATTGTTACATTGAACTTACGAGCTGGATACTTAATTTTACAAATATTTAGAATAATTTTCAGGGCTTATCTAAAACTTAATAAAGTGAGGGAAATTAATTTTTAAGCTTTACTACTTAACTTAAGCTGCCCGTATATTTAATTTTCAACTAGAAAATTGACGTAGGGTGTCATTTTGCTTAACATTTATTTTTTTAACAATTAATTTCACTGACTGTACCTCAGTACTGGACACTAGTCGGTGTAGCAGTTTCCATTCCACTCCAGTGAATGCTAATTCTTTTAGCTGCCTAAAGGCTTATATAGCTTTTCCCTTCAATTTACATTTATAGGCTTAATAGCTTTTGCCTTCAATTTCCACTTTTCTCCTTGTCTATATTTTTATTTTCACTCCTAAATTATACGGTGCCACGGAGGCGGTGTCAATTTGTACTTCAGTACTGGACAGTTGCCGTTGTACCTACTCTATTTAAGGGGACTACATGACCTAAACGCAAGTTTTATAATGCCTAAAAGTATATGATCCACTGCAGTGAACAAAATCAGAAAAATATATGATATTCTTCAGGATATAATATGCTAGTTAGATAGTGTGTTGAAAACATAATACAACTAATTTGGTACGATAGAAAAAAGTCACGAAGATACCTCAATATTTTTTTTAACGATTTAATATCATACCTACTAATATACATACAATCATTCTGTTTTTTTTTTTCAGATTGTTGTTCAAACAACATATTAACGTGATAGTGTTTTCATTTTTTAGTCCAATCAATACATTTTTTGTAAATAGAGAATTGCTTCATATTTTGGAATAAATTACCAGCTTTGTGTCAACGCGCTTCTCTTTCTTTTCTATGCAGTCCGACAGTAGCCGCGCTTTAGATGTTGTCAGCCCCTTTAATGCTAATTCTGTTAACTGCACATAGGTCTCTACATTTGCTTTTTTTCAATTTCCAATTTTCTCTTCTAAATAATTATATGGTGTCATTATGCAGCTGTAACGGAATTCTGAAGACTGTAGCAGATAGAATCACTTCTCCTCAATGGAGATCCTTTATTGAGCGGGTAAATTGAATGTATCCTACATCTTACACAACATAACACTTATCATATCTCTTGAAATCGTCAAGCTGTAAAATAAACCATAGCTATCACAATTTTTTTTTTCACATGACTTAATTGTGGTCTAACTTTTTCAGTTCTGATGTATCTTATTTACTCCATATCAAAGTAAGAGTCCTCGATAAGTAAGAGCACTGATTTCCAAGATACAGGTTTTTACCTAGTTTGGAAATCAGGAGTTCATTTAGGTTCGAAGCCTCTTATATGTTATGTTTTTAGTATTGAAACTGTAGTAGGCTTAGTTCTTATTTTGTTCATTAAACGTTATTATTATTATTTTAATTTTAATTGGACTGTATGGATTAGGTTATCTGAATTTTAATTTAATCTATTTATACTTAACTCATCGTTTAACCTGCATTAGCGACATTGTGCTCACACCCTATTAATGTTTCCATATTGTTTTCATCAATTATTTTCGTAATTAATTAATTAATTCCTTGCGCGTTATTTTTCTCATCTGTTTTCCTGTCCAGTACCGAATTTTCAGAATTCTGCTCTATCTTTAATAAGCCAATATGTTTGATAAACAACATAATCTGATCATCGACAGAACATCGATGGCTATCTAAATTACCTATGAAACAAAAGCTCAGGCATTTCATGACGTAGGAATCTTAATATTGCTTCATCTATGTTCGAACTTAATTAAGATCATACATAAGATGCTAATCTGTTCTTTGACCGATTACATCAATAATATCTAATATTTTGCAATATTTTGAAAATGGTGGTTCAAATATGAGCCTACACAATGAGGTGCTAGGTAGATATCCAGTTTTCCGAGAGCTGTGGTGGCCAGGTAGCAGTGGTGGCCCAGTGGTAACGGCCGCGACTTACAAGTTTTAGATCGTAGGTTCGAACCCAGACAGGCGCTTTACTTTGTATAAATTAGTTCATCACCACTGCTCTCAAAACGGTGAAGGAAACCGGCATGTCCTAGAGCTAAAAATTCAAAGACGTGACGTCTAGCAACCCGCACTGGGTCCGCGTGGTGGATTACGGCTCACTCCCTCACACCGAGAGGAGGCCTGAGTCTCAGCTGTGGGAACGTTATTGGCTGGTTATGCTTTTGCTTGTAGCGGTATCTACGTCAAGCAAAATCCTGCATCGCGCAAACAGAGTTTACCGCGCAACTAGCATATATAAAACGTCCCGACATCAATCGTCGGGCTGCACCAGACACAACACCCGTCTGGTCGGAGGACCCGTCCTTTTCTATACAGGTATGAGTAAACTTTACCCGAGAAAATGTACCAAAAAGAAACAGAAGTTCACTTTAAAATTAACAACACGTCAAAGTATCTTACCTATGCATATAAGGTAACTATAGTCCTCTGCCCAACCAACCCTCCGAAGCATACAGGCGTGATGTTTTGTTATGTATGTAGTTTGACAATGGATTAGTAGCCTGTCCTTAGTATAATTTTATTATTAGTTAACCATTTAAAACAACGACTTCACCCGCCAAACACCTTCTGAACAAGCTGTGCTGCTGGGGAGTTTGTTGCGACACTTCTTCCTCCCAGCTAAAGCAATAGGAAGGGGTGAAGGGCGGGCGTTTTGGGAGACTGTCTTATGTCATTTTGACGTTCAAAAACTGCTGATTCTCAGCCTAGTTGGAACCTTCGCTTTTTTTTTCTTCATAAAATATTGTTTTTTCGCAATGAAATTGTACCTAAACCCAGCTTTTCAACGTAATTTTGTTCGTAAAAGGAGGACATTCGCGTATCCCTCGCTGACCCTTCTCAATTGAATATCTCGTGGCCCATGACACAGCTCCTAATCACAAAGTATATCAAAATGGTCCAATAAAAACGTCAAAATCGAATCAGCGTGTCCCCTCGGGCCAATCAACTTACGCTCCATGTCGTTATGATGTGACTCTATGAGCCCCTACTGTCATATTGCTATGTATGTGTACAAACATTTTTTTTGTGCTACATATTTTATTATACTGAGAAGATTTATTTTTCCAATGTGAAGTCGAAGTGCTTTAGTTTCCTAGGAAAGCAGTTCCGTCATTTAACGACTGTCATTAAAATCTGTCATTTTGACCGCTCAGTACGCTCAGTCTTTGGACAGCCTTTAATGAGTGATTGTTTACCGCTATCTTATGTAAACAAAGCTTAATTGGTTGTAACATAAAGCAAAACTCGATCCTACCATATATTATATTATATATTATAATAATATTATAAACGCGAAAGTTTGTGAACATGGATGTTTGTTACTCTTTCACGCAAAAACTACTTAACGGATTTGGATCAAACTTTACTGTAATATAGCTTATACATCAGAATAACACATAGGCTACAATTTATAAAGATTTTTTTGTGATTTGGGCAAAATATAACGATAAGTATCAAGTAAGTCGGAAAAGTTTCTGCCTTCTGAGAGCTATTTTGGCGTACACTGCCTGAACCATTAGAGTTACATTAAGATAAAGTATCGTGGGATTGTTTGTCTTAAACAGTTCTAAATAAAAGTCCGCGACAGTATATATCTAACTTTTATGTGGAAGCGATTATAGGCAAAATAATATGAGCCATAAATACATATAAATTTGATACTTTTTTACACTGCACATTTTAGAGCATGTAGTCAATTCTTATCAAAATAAATACCTTCATCGCTTTCGGTATTTAATGTAAATAAACTTTGTCTTTTACAGTAAATAGTTTGGACGAATAGTTTAAATGTTACCACGATAAGAATGACCCGGAGCGCCATAATATTAGTATGCTTATTAATCCATACCTAACATTATTAAAACGAAAGTAAAGAGTTACTTTCGTTTTCAGACAAACGGACAGACAGACAGAGGTCTGTCTGTCCGTTTGTCTATCTGTGTGTATGTATGTTTCACGGCTAATCCGCTGAGCTGTTAGTGATGAAATTTGTTAAGGATAGTCTGAAGCCTGGGGAAGGACATAGGTTACTTTTTATCAACACACCATGCGGGCGAAGCCGCGGGCGTATGCTAGTATTATTACAAACAATGCAATCAATATCATAAAATGAACAAGACGGGTGTTTCTAAGTGCTACTTGCGTGGTGGTCGAGAGCGAGTTTCTGAATAAGTTCTAATCAGCACTTAGTTGCAAATAAACTTAGTCATAAAGTGATAAAAGGAAAGGCGTTTCAAGCAACGCAACGACTATTTTAAAACATAACGTAGGTAATGTTTACAGGACACACGTTTTTGATTTTTCGTACAGGAAGTTCAATTTTCAAAAGGATTTACAAATAACACGGACATTAAGGTCATAATAATCAATACTATAATTCAGAATGAAACGCTTTAATTAGGTGGCATACAGGACAAAATCTTGACATCTTAACTGAATAATAAAAATGACATGGAGTATCATTAATAGCGAAACGGGAAGGTCATGCAACCGATGTAGTGACTACAGCCTTGCTATTGATGACAATATAATTAAATCTGATTCTCAAGTCGCCGCGGCCTTTGAAAATTTCTTTGCAGAGATTCCCGTATCGACTACTAAATCTCTAAACTCTTCACCCACTGCTGCAGAGTCTTTACTTAAAGAAAACATTCCAGTTTGTGATTCTGAATTTCATTTCGAATATGTCACTTTTAAAGATATAATTAAAACCTTTCACACGTTAAATGTCAAAAAGACTGCAGATTTATGGGGTAATTCTGTGGACGTTGCTAAGTCAATTATAAATATTGTAGCACCTACTTTAGCTGTTATTTTTAATAATTGTATTGACCGTGGTGAGTTTCCTGATCTTATGAAAAACAGTAAAATAATACCGTTGTTTAAATCGGGTAGTACATCAGACCCTACTAATTATAGACCTATTTCAGTGCTACCTACATTTAGTAAAATTTTTGAAAAACTTATTTTAAATCAAATGCAAAGATTTTTTAATGTACATAAATTACTGCATAACAAACAGTTCGGTTTTACAAGGGGTCGTTCAACTACTGATGCCGGAGTTGAACTTCTAGGGCATGTATATAATGCATGGGAGGACAAATGCGATGCGTTGGGCATCTTTTGCGATTTGTCCAAGGCATTCGATTGTGTTCTTCATGCAACATTAATCAGGAAACTGCACCACTACGGAATCCGGAACGCCTCTCTGGATCTTCTTACTTCTTATTTAAGTGATAGGATTCAGAGAGTTGATGTTAACGGGAAAAGATCTCCCGGATCGGTAGTAAGAATGGGGGTCCCTCAAGGCTCAATTCTAGGTCCATTTTTATTTCTTATTTATATAAATGACTTGCCTTACCTCATAAAGGATGAACATGATATAGTGCTGTTTGCAGACGACACTTCACTTTTATTTAAACTCAAACGTCAGCAGCTGGTTACTGACAATGTAAATAGTGCCCTCGCAAAAGTAGTTAACTGGTTTAATGTTAATAACCTTCTTCTTAACGAGAAAAAAACGAAATGTATTAAGTTTACGATACCTCATGTTAGACAAGTAGAAACAAGTATTCTCATAAAGGGTGAAGAGTTGAAACCCGAAAATACCACAGTATTCTTAGGCATAACTTTGGATGCCAAGCTTCAATGGGGCCCCCATATAGATAAATTGTCAAAGAAGCTTAGCTCTGCAGCATACGCCGTTAGGAAAATTCGTGGTTTAACTGATTTAGAGACAGCCCGTTTAGTATACTTTAGTTATTTTCATAGTGTAATGTCGTACGGTATTCTGTTGTGGGGAAATGCCGCCGATATTCAGACGATTTTTGTTTTACAAAAAAGGGCAATTCGTTCAATTTATAAATTAAGTCCCAGACACTCCCTCAGAGACAAATTTAAAGGGATTAATATAATGACTGTGCCTTCTCAGTATATTTATGAAAATCTTTTGTATGCACATAAAAATATTAATCTGTTTAAAAAGTACAGTGATATCCATAATTTAAATACTAGGAACAAGCACAAATTTGTTGTTCCTACTACCAGGCTCAAGAAAATAGGTGGCTCGTTTAGATGCCAATGTATACGTTTTTATAATAAACTTCCTAGCCACATTCAAGCACTAAGCCTTAATAAATTCAAATTTTTTATAAAAAGGAAATTATGCCAGAATGCCTATTATACTGTCAAAGACTATATTGAGGACAAAAAGGCTTGGGATTGAGTTGCTCCAATAAAGCACAGGCAATGTTAATTTATTTTATTTCGCTAACTATTTCTACTTATAATCTTTGCTATAAGTATCTATACTTATTTACATATACAATGACACTAATATTTACTATTTAAAGTATTATATTATTTTAAATTATTGTGAATGTGAGGACTATGTGTGTTTTTGTTGCAGTTTTAATCATGTTCTGGCAGTTTGAGTAGCTGATGCGGCCTACCCAAATGTCCTTTCTTTGGTATTGTTCGTCGAATCGTTGAGCTCCTTAAGTTCTGAGTTGAGCTGCACGGTTACTGACAAATGCGTGCACTGACTGGACAGGTCCACTCAATCTGTGTGGTTCTTTCCTCAAAAGACCATTTCAGACACAAATCTACATGGTCCTCAAAGATTATTATAATATTATTCTAATTATTGTGAATGTGAGCACTATGTCGGTCATTGATTTATTTATATTTATTTTTGTATTTTTCTCAACGTAATCATGATCTGGCAGTTTGAGTAATTTATGCGGCCTACTCAAATGTCCTTTCTTTGGTATTGTTCGTCGAATCGTTGAGCTCCTTGAGTCTAAGTTGAGCTGCACGATTACTGACAATTGCGTGCACTGACTGGACAGGTCCACTCAATCTGTGTGGTTCTTTCCTCAAAAGACCATTGCAGACACCGATCTACATAGCTTTCACATGACCTGACCAAGATTTTGTCTGGACTTTAAAAGAGACTGTGACCTCTGAGTTTGTTTCGGCCTTTCTTCTCAGAGTAGTCAGATAGGAAACGCCGACCCCATCTAGTTTAAAAAAAAATATGATTGACGTGTAAAAGTGTTTGTTCAAACCTACTTACAGAAATAAAATCATTTATCATTTATCATTTATCATTTATCATTTACGAATGCATATGGCAGAATAATGAATTCCTTGTCCATTGAGCCGTGCCTGTTGATTAACCCGTAAACATTCATGGTGTATTTTGGTTCGGTTCAAAGTGTGGGGTCGGGTCACCCCTATTTTGTCTTGGCACGTGATTACCGATATTGGGGGGCACGATCCCAATTCACTCGAACACCTCTTATTATCTGGCTGTCAATTGATGCGTGTCAGACTTGCTTTTTTTGCTCTTTATTAATTACTGAGGGTTATTCTCTTTTGAAAGTGATGTAGAAGAAGATTTAGGGATCAAATTAAAATATTGTTGGTGTCGCTTTGATTGTTAGTTAGTTAATTAATTTAGGTTACCAAAAACTCAAGAGAGTATTTTACCGTTGGATACAAACATTTTAAAAAGTCAGTTGGATTGTAATTACCAATTTTTTTTTATGAAAGCGCTCGGGTCGTTACGAAGATAGTAAAGATCGTTTGCAGGAAAAGGGGACATTGAGTGCTAAATCACTGGAGCGTTCAAAGGGGACTGACTGTATGACTATAAGGTTTTCCAATGGGTGGCATCCTTGTGTGGCACATAGCTGGGGTCAAACTGACCACAAGGACTGCCGGTAGCCGCAACGGTCGACGTAGCAGGTAGCGGTTAGGAAACATTATAAAAGAATGGTAGGTAATGTAAAAATTATAGAAGTACCTTTATAAAAGTGGAGTAAACTACTGATGCCGTCTAAATTAATGGCATTCTTTTAACTATAAAAAGCAAAAGCTAACTCGGAGCGAAAGAATACACTAAAAAATACACAAAAAAAATGTCAGTCCCTAAATAACGCGCACTTGAGCACAGTACAAAATATTTGTTAGTTTATAAACGTCTGTGAAAGATATAAACAGCCTATTCAAAAATCGAATGAAAAAAAAGTAAAATAGGGATGTGAATAACGTATGGTCGAGGTTAATTGTCAATTTGTCGCTCGTTTATCGTTAGAGAACGTGTGCGGTGTCGAGATCTTGTCTCTTTACATCAAGAGCCACTACTTTTTACACGTGCCCTGATTTATCTGGTGCTGTTGATCTCCTTCTGATAAATTACCCTTCAAACAGCGTTAAAAAGTAAATTATTGGTAGATTAAATTGTGCTCCATTGTCAGTGAGAATTAATTATGAGGTTTTTTGTTGTTTAATTTTGGAACGACGTCATTTGGTTGGAATAAGTGCAGAAGTTAACGGTTTCCACTTTACGTAAGGTACAGGCAATGCAAAACTTATAGCTATTTTAATATTAAACGATAAGTGAATTACAATGATATTGTGTTCTACTCTCCAGTTAAAGGCTGAAAAAAATTTTTCTTGCAATTACACGTATGATTGTATCCTTAGACTTCATCTAAGAGAAGTGGATAACCGGTAACCGATAAGTGGTGGTTCAAGAGTATTATTATTAGTTTAAGTAGTGGATAGACGTCCCTTAAATCTCTTTGTTTTTCATTTTTACGTAAGTAATTTTAAAATATTTGCAGTAGTATGTCACGTCAAGTAATTTCACGATAATTCAATTCCTGATGCTCTACAAACATTGACTTTTAAAACATGAACATATTAACGTTATCTTATTCTTAATGAAAATTTGTAACAACGGGTTCGGGAGCCAGTCGGTCTTGTATTCAAATTAGTCGCAAAACGCTAATGAAGCCGTTTCGGGCAAAAAGTTACCGATTATAGCTTAGTTGAACGTGTACAGTTACAACGTAACCGTTATTTACAAAACATTATGAACACACCAGGCTTTATCAACATTTTGCGGTACTCGTGACGATGTTCAAGGGAAATAATGTAATGTCGCAATCGACTGGAAAAACTTACTTGCTCTATTTATAATCTTAGGCATATTGATTGAGAAAATTTTGGATGCATGTTCATCTGTGATGTATATGAATCGATGGCCTCAGAAAAATAATGGGTTGAAGGAATTTGGAACAAGAGACGAAGTATACGAAATCCCACTATAGGATCTCACGGAATTTCCACCAAATCTTGGTTATGTACCTACCAACTACACTACTTGCTCTAGGCTGTTTAGAATTTATTTATTTAATTAAGGTTCACCAACAGTTGTTACAGACATTACACAGATACATACGAACATACAAGTAATTGTGTCTTAAAACTAACTGCACAACCAATTACAGGCAAACACCACATGCAAAATGCTCTTTAGAATTGAATTGAATTATGCAGTGCATCTTACGCAAATGTCAAGTCAAGACATTACGTAGGGAAGGGAAAGCTCGAGGGAAAACTTATTTTTATTCCTTTCCTGGAAGCTTACATCCTTACTTCCATTGCTCTATATATCCTCAGAAAATGATCCGATACTAATAACTTTACTTGCAACCAAAAAAGGTATAAATATACATAATAATTACATAGAAAAATCTGAACAAATATGTCATATCCTGCGAGGCGGACGTAACTAGCATCGTCCCTTTAATTAGTAGCCGGAAATCGCCTAGCTCTCCCTAACGAGACGCGCCCGGATAGACCGGGTCATTTCTAATTATATTATTATATAAATAATTGTTTAGCATTGCATTTTTGCGACTAATTGGGTAAAAGAAGATGCGTTTGACCGATCATGTAGGATTGAAGAACTAAACGTAACGGAAGAAAATCCATGGAATTAGTTTGTACTATAAAGGAGAAAAACAAAACGTAATAACTGAGCTTAGTAACGTTTTGTTTTAGTTCCAATACCTACTCGAGATATAAGGCTCCTACAAACAGGCTTGACATTGACACGCAACTCGCGTCGCGTGTCGCGACTGTTTGAAAGAGCCTTTAATACAATTTCAGCCCGTTGTCAAAAGCAATCGATGCAATCATCGGCCGTTGTTAAAGACTCCAAGTTGTCTTCTTCAATCTTTGAAAAACTTGAGCCGACATAAAGTCTGCTACTTTAGGTTCAGAATTAATGAAAAACTTGATTCTCCTAAATTAAAGTTAGATTAATAAAACAATATTCCAGCTTAATAAAAACGTATTCGATTCCAAATTAGAATTTTATTTCTTCAGCCTCAGTCATTTCAGCGCTGGTTGTCGACAAAAGCACGCGTAAATCAAGTCAGCGATTATTCTTTATGGTCGCACTCACTGAATGAAGGTGTTAACGTCATAACACTTGACGGCCTCCTTATCTCACCCCTGTCGGTTTTTAAGCAGTCTTTTTTAATATGATTTAATGACAGCTTCAGTTTATGAGTAATCTTTAAATATAAAAATCTGGGGCGGCTGGGTGATTTGCTCTCCTGTAAATTTCTTTGTATGATTTAAATTACACTGATAGGGTTTCTGTTAAAAAAAAAACCATTACGTAAACGTAATGTAGTAGGTAACACTAGTAACTCGTACTAAAATAATAATGTATGTAGCCCTACCTTTATTTGGAATTGATTAAATCCTCAACGACCAAGTGATCCTTCCCGATCATCATAATCACGTTTCGTATAATTATTCCCAACCAATTCGTCACCCGAACCCTCTCGAATAATCATTAAAAATAATACAATACTCTGTAACCCATTCGTAAAAACTTCCAACAGTTTTTCGTCGTACTCAGCTAATGTCGAAACTCATTAGTGCAGCTTAGCGTCAGTGTCACGGACAAGTTTAAAAATACAAATAAAAAATAAAAAAGGCGCGGGATCTTTGAAATAAGAACTCGAGTTTGTTTTGGATACTCCTTTCTTCTAGTCGTTGATTGATTCTTACCGTATGTATGAAATAAACTACTTTATTGTTATTTTTGTTTGAGCTGAAAACCTGAATACTGGCAGACATAGGTAAGAAAAGCTAATCGTCTTTGTAAATACATTAATTATTTGCATGTTGTGTATGTCTAGCTGTTTTTCTTTAGTCTAGTTTTTGTTAATTATTATAAACATACTGGTTTGCTTTGAGCAATTTTTAATTTTCAGTTTTATTTTTATTTATATCCTACCTACTATAAATGTTGTGCATGAGTCATTTATTTACTAACAATAAATACCTCTAGAACATAAAACGTAGATAGTGAAAATAAATTTACCTACAAACAATATCCCATAAAAAAATAAACGCCAGTGCAAGTTGATCAGGGCGAGCACGGTCCAGTGGTCCGGAGCGACACATCCGGGGATGTAAGGACATCGGAGTTTTACCCTCGTGACGAAGGTGACACTGAAGTATAGACAACAAATACCTTCATTGAAATCAATTATTTATCATGGATACCATGTAGAGGTTTTCTTCAGAGTGGTTTTATAAAGATTATGTCACATCCGTAGATTTCAATTTACTTTTTCAATAAAAGAAATAAGAAAAACCCAAAACTACTTATTTTATACAGTCAGTTAAATTAATTCATAAGGAAATTGACACACTACGTTAATTTCATACAATTGTAAAATAATGACAGTTGTGTTTGAATGTAAGTATATTACATACAGACAATTTAAGTTGGTACTCAATCGGTATTGTTAACAATTTATTTCCCTGCGTTTACATTCGACTTCTTGGCAACCCTACTTATAAAAGCAGAAACCAAACACATTCGAACACAAATATAAATTATTTTTCATGCTACTTTCTTAATCATACACATTACAAATGAGTTCCAAGGCCTGGTATACCGGTTTCTACGCCCAGCTAATTACAAAAACGCTACTGTTTTCATTTGAAACCAAAACCAGTCTATGCAGCTCAGAATAAGTTCAGCTGATTATAGTGTTCTGCAGGAAACTTTTATGGAAACATGTTCGAGAGATGGACAGTTGTACACATTCATTAAGAAGAAAACCGACTGGTGTGGTACATTGTTACTTTGTAAGCTAACAGTTTCAAGTTCTAAACCTGGTAAGACGGTCAGTAAGCCCACAACTTACTAACGTCGTCGTGTCATGACTTTTTCATAAAATAAGTACCTATATTTTTTATAATCAATTTGGACTAAAGCATCACCTAAATTGGCTCAAAGGCTTTAAGAGCGTTTATACCATAAGAGTGGCAACGTCGCCATTTAGTGTCATATTTCGTGGTTTTAAATTTTTATCATTTAATCGGATCTATATTTTAAAAATCTGTTTAATTGACTTTTTAGATTTACGTGAATGTGTTTAAAAAGTAAGTAACCGTAATGCGTACAGTTATTTTACAATGAAAATAACGCCCTGCAAGTTTCCAATGAATTATTTGCATATAAATATAACTGTAAACGCAACGATTTCTTACCTTTTACACAGTTTTCACATAATTCTAAAAAGTTAATTAAACAGATTTTTTAAATATAGCTCCGATTAAATGATAAAAATTGAAAACCACGAAATATGACACTAAATAGCGATGTTGCCACTCATAAGGTATAAACGCTCTTAAGGGGCTGACAACAGCTAAAGCGCGGTCACTGTCAGACTTCATAGAAATGAAAGAGAAGCGCGATGACACAAAGCTGGTAATTTATTGCAAAATATGAAGCAATTCTCTATTTACAAAAAAATATTGATTGGACTAAAAAAATATAATCCATCACTGCATGCATTTTGGCTTTTGACATTTTATGGTATATTTTTAATTATAATTATAATTGTTGATGAAAGGATATATATTGAACCACAACTTTTTACTAACTATTATAGTTTCAGCTATTTCCAGCTATTCAGCTATTTCAGTCCAGACTATTTGCAGCCCAAAATATTTAGTGTTTTCCCTGAAAATGTAGAAGGTAGGTTGCGTGTTAGTAATTTTTTAGCATAACGTTAATAACTTGTGTGCAATTCGACTAATAGCTAAGTATGTACTGACTTACTGCGAAGTGAAGGGCCACATCGTCAGGGAATGGTCAACAAGGCGTTTATTGTAGCGGTCGCAGCCTAATGAGGGCAGATGTAATACCTATCTATGAACCGGGCCAATACGGTACTATTGAAAGAAGTAACTCGTACGTGTGTTCACATCATAATATAAACCAGAAATACGGTTGTTATGCTCGTTTTTCTTGTACACATTTGGTATTTCCTATAATAAACTGATTTGATAGTCTAATCTGCGAATTTTAATTTAAAATCGGTTGGTGTCGTTAACCTTACTAATTTATTTGATCGGGAATTGTCCATTTCTCGATAGTTGGGTACGAATTATTTTAACTAGTTTAGTTAAAAGGAGAGAGACAGGACCAGAGTGAGAGAGAGACAGGAACGGAGAAGGTTGGAGAGGAGGCCTTTGTCCACTGGACTGGCAAACGGACATACAAAATAGGGCCAAATGCCAAATACGAGACCCACTCTATGTTTGTCCGACCAAAAGGCTATTTTAAACAGTTAAGTAGACCAGAATCCAGAATATTTCCAGTTTTTAAAGGCCCAATCTGGAAAGCCTGATATCAATGGCAAAACGGGAATGAATTAACATAACATTTGTTGTTACAGTTACACTAGATTTTCATTCAGGCAATCAATACTTTTCTGGCACCTGTAGTCAAGTGAAACAGAAATAATATCGCGTTTGTAAACATTGCAAACGAAACCAAGTCGATATATGGGCCAGTGCCAACTCGAAACTTGCCGTGGCCAGTTTTCTAAAGAAAACCAATCGCTTAGCATAAACGCTACAGCCTTTTCATGTCCATTCTGATTTCCTCTCATTACTTAATCAGTAGGAAGGGATCATTGATAAATATAAGCGCCACAGCGTGTACTTTCTAAAGTACTTACTCGTACTTTATTTAGTTGCACCTCAGTTCCGGTGCTCGGAAGTTCTCGGCGCTTTATGAGAGACTAACTGGCCCCGCGATTTCACCCGCATAAGTCTTGATCCCGTAAGAATATCGGGATAAAAAGTATCCTATGTCCTAATCCATGGCATGGTGTACCCATGTGTCAAAATTCATCCAAACCCGTTCAGCTGTTGCGTTCAGCTATTGTTATTGTGTATTGTTGTTGTATATTGTATTGTTTATAATGCTTTCTGTTTATGTTTGTACATACAAAAATCAATTGATCTATCTTTATAATATTAGTTTAGATCATTATTTTAGTGCCAACCACGTTGGGCGAACGTGACTAACGTTTTACCAAGATGGTGGTCAGTTCCTAAAGCACCATGTTCATTTTATTTTTATTGTTTCTTTTCGTGGTTAAATTCTACTTTCTTGGAGACTCTTTCTAAGAACGTAGGTTAGGCATGATTTCGTCAGGTTTCTACCTAATTAACAGGCAACTAGGTACATAAATCTTTGTAAAAGCAGCTTTTTCTAAACGTATCAATGCAACCATCTAAGTATAATAATAAGTGCATCATCCTTCGTTGTTAGTCTAGTCATCTAGTGCGATTTAAAAGTTTCTCAAACTGCGCTTTGGCGGGTGACATTGAAGGTTCAAACTTTTAACTTTAGACACAAGGCCGCCAAAACTAAACCTAAACGAATCCGAAACATATGTTTTTATGAATGAAACGCATCAATTATTGTTTATAGGCATTTCGTTGTTTCATGTGAATTCTGTTAAGGCAAGTTTGATTCTGGGAACATGAATACATCAAAGAACATTTTGTTTAACGTTAATAGTAGTTTTGAAATGGCTTCAAGTACTGGATCAATCCTAACGGGTTTCCATAAGTCTACAAATGCAACCTTGTTGAGACTGGATCATTAAATGGGAGTAAGTGGAAAAAAGTGGTTGTGAGAGTGTAGCAACATCATTTTAGTAATCGGTATGCTTCTCAGATCATGCTTACTTGTAAAAGTTCTAGAAATACTCTTTTGAAGCAAAGTTAAACTGGTTGCAATTGTCACTTCTTATTGATGGTGGCATGCAAGCAACATACTGCTGTTTGATTTTTGGTGTGGATTTAAGGGATAAATAGGTAAGTACAGGAAACAAAAGTGGGCTATATGAAAGCTAGTTTTGTGTGGTCCCCTATCTTCTTAGCTTAGCTGGTTGAGTCTCACGTTCTGGAGTATAATTTTCTGAGCTTTAACCAATGAAATTCTGACCTATTTGTCATATTGACTGTCCAAATTCACATCACTGTAATCCAACAGACTTTTTCCCTTGTTGTCTATAAAATTTTAACGAAATAAGTTCCTCCCATCTGCCAACCCGCACTGGGCCCGCGAGGTACTTATATTATGACCCACACTCTCTCACGAAGAGGAGGCCTGTGTCCCAACCATTATTTCTATGGTTTCAACATTATAGGCTGCTTATGCTTATAAGTTTTCCTAGCTAGAAAAGTTCAAAATATACATACCAGATCAAGTCTCAAGCTGAACGACACATGCTTGGTCGGCGGCGGCGCGACGGCCGGCGGCCCCTCGTAGAAGGCGGCCTCCTCCAGACCGTAGTCTGACTCGCTCTCGGTCCACTCCAGCTTCATATTGCTGGGGCTGTAACAAAAAGGATAAGGTTAGCAAATACATTTTAAACATGCTGCCTGTTAACTTATATTATGAGTCCTTTTATGAGCTAGTCCCAGAAAGTCTATGTAACAATAAAGCCGCCATAAAGTTTGAATCGGGTTGTAATTCGCCTGTGACAGTCCACCTCAGTTTCTGCTGTCAATCAACATTGGTGTGTTCTGGTTTGTGTGTCCTGGTGCTGGTGACATTGAGGGTATCATATGAGGCATTTCAATATTGTCACTGCCACAAGTATATACTACAACCAGACATTTTGGCGTTGCAGGTGTCTCTAGGCAGCCGTAAGCATTAAAAGTGCTCACTGTTACACTAATTGTAGCTCTGTTCAACCTGCCAATCTGCATTAGTCAGAACCTTGGCCAGGCGGACCAATCGGTCCTATGCAATAACTCGTCGTAAATCGGTTCACAAATGTTAAAGAAAACAAATAAATATTCAAATACCGATGAAGAAATAAATCTCCAAGAGCCATAAAACAAAATCGAAATAATATCCAAAGATCCAGCTACAAAAAATAATGTTTATTATTTGCCTATAAAATATACCTCGCGTCTCGCTACCGTTCACCCATCAACATTTATTTTTATGACTACCAGTTGATACAACGTTGCTCCATCAAGCCCCGTAATAGGGCTTCGGTAACCGCAAGCAGGCTTACTATCGCCAATATTCGACTATCAATATCTTTCCGTCTTGCTCACACTCCATAAAGTGGAAAGAAATAGAGTAGCCGTCAAATTAGTCGAAGCCTGGATAAGGTATTGAACCTGTTCCTTATGTCGGGGCACCTACTCGCTCTATCCGTCTTTTTTTTGTGTAAACCGGCGTAGGAATCGTCGAGTTTTTCTTTTTTGGTGTTGTAAGGATGCTCTGAGTTGTAGAATTGAGTTTTAAAACTGTTGAAGGTTTTTTAGTTTTCTGACCAAGTGAATTAGACAAGAGAGATGAATTACTAATACTTATGGCACAGGCTAAATATTACAAGTCCTAAGGCTTTTTACTAAATGACGTGCCACAATAATTAATTACCTGCAGTCAAGTCACAGTTATGTATCGTAATTCAAACTATAAATGCCATAAAACTAATGTATATCTGCAAAAAGAATAACCATATGATGAGGTTGAATTCGTAAATTAAAAACGATAAACAGCACTCCAAAAACTTCCTTCATATTATTTTTAGTCTATGCCTCGCTCCGCTGTTCGTCGAATCGCTAGAACATTTTATACACTAAATGTGTCGTCAGAATTCGGCTCGTCTGAAGCCGGCAGCGGCGTCGTTACGGCTAATATCCGCCGGATACGACACGATCTGACACCACCCGACATTATTGTCTTGTAATTGAAGCGGCGTGTCGATTTGTTCATTTGAATGCGAGGGTGGAAAAGGGGAAGCCGATAGATAGCCCCCGAGCTCTAAATGTTCCCTCAAGTCACCAAAATTAGGACTCAGTGATTGAGAAGGATGCGTCTAGTCAATTGTTTGAAGTTTGAACTTAATTTATCAACTTGAATGGCGTGGAATGTTTTCATGAATGTCTCCGTTTATCGGTTTCATGGTTACCCCACGGTTGAATGGGGCTTCGGCGAATTTTCCTGCTCCATGAAAAATCGAACTAATCCTATAAATATATGATACGCATTTTGTACTGCCCAAAAAGAAAAAAGTTTGCCCATGACATAAAAGCTAGGCTAAAAATAATGATGAAGTCATAGTTACAACACCTGAATACCTACCAAGATTAATAACGTTCTTCAAAGCAAATACACAGCACAATATGAACGCACAACTCAACCTAACGGAGCAAATATGGACTTTATAGTTACACAGTTTCTTCAATGCAAATTAATCACACTAAATCAAAAGCACAGCGAGAAAAACCGGACAAATACTCTAATTACCGACTATTATTACCGGAAAAATAAATTAAGTAAGACCGAATATTACGCATCACAATACTGACTAATTCACGCCGACTAACAGGGCTCCGCGAATATCGTATGACCGTCCAAAATGACAATGTACGCGCTATCTAATCACAACTGATAAATTATCAGTAGGTACGTAATAAGCAACATAAATAGACCATAACATCTACAAGCGATGTTGATATTATTGGTACGTCCCTTCTAGTTTAATCACACTCTTTTAAGGGGACTACATGACCTAAACGCAAGTTTTATAATGCATAAAAGTATATGATCCACTGCAGTAAATAAAATTAGAAAAATATATGATATTTTTCAGGATATATGCTAGTTAGATAGTGTGTTGAAAACATAAAACAACTAATTTGTTACGATAGAAAAAAGTCACGAAGATACCTCTAAAATTTTATTTTAATGATTAAAAACCATACAAATAAACATGCAATCATTCTGTTTTTTTTATAGATTGTACTTCAAGCAACATATTAACGTGATAGTGTTTTCATTTTTAGTCCAATCAATAGATTTTTTGTAAATAGAGAATTGCTTCATATTTTGGAATAAATTACCATCTTTGTGTCATCGCGCTACTCTTTATTTTCTATGCAGTCCGACAGTGACCGCGCTTTAGCTGTTGTCAGCCCCTTAATTGCATTCTTCTTCTTTTAGAGTCGATAGCAAAGGTAAACAAATGATAATTTTGGTATACTACTGGGCTCTACTTAACTAATATAACATAATTGCATTACAGAAGTCGGATGCGTCAAATTTCTTCTTTATCTAAGCAATTCATTTTGGCTCCAAGGGTGCCTCATAAGTTGCGCAGATGCAAAACGACGGTACTCAAATTGTAAGTATACTGATATTACCTTCTAATTTGTTCTGTAGGTGGATAAATAGATCTAAAATACCTATATATGTGAGTATAGCCCTTTTATGTATACAGATTAAATTACAAGACAGTGGTACAGAAGTTTGGGGAAAACTAGAAGCTCTTGTAGCTTTAGAGGAACACGCCCCAATGTAGCCGAAGTCCCGAATTCAGAGCCAAAGTAGCTAAGTCTTGTAATATAACAATGCTCTCCGACCTATGCAACATGAGCCCGTAGGCACGCAATTTAGCATGAGGGTCTGACGTCTTGGATCGCGTGACCGATAATCTAATAATCTTCTACCTGATTTCATTGAAGTAAGCCTATCTTTAAAAATTTTATTCGTGATTTAAATATTTTGGGACATCTGGAGAATAATTTACATTTTTTGATGATTACTGCCAATATAGGGTTGAACACGTTTTGAATTAATTCTCCAATCTTTTGGTCGTACTTAGTTTCGTATTCAGAGTGATTATATGTTGCGTCGTACATAGACATAACGAATACACTATACTATACTATACCTACATCGTAGACAGAGAATGCTATCTCTGTCTACGACCTACATAGAAGAAGAGCCACCGTAGCTTTATAGATGAAAAACAAGATAAACGCCCATAGACTAATGTCATCTTGACACAAACTGATAGTTATAATTTCAAATTAAAAGAGCGAAAGTCGTGGTAATTTTAAAATATTTTCTTAATTATTATTAAAATAAAATTATGAAGAGAATAACAGCTAGTACCATTAAATGGCAAGAACTTGAACAGAGAATACCGCCCGAGCAACGAGGCAACTTTTTTGCTTTTAAAGGGAAATCGGAGGGATATTTGCGCCGGTAATATATATTTTGTTTGTACAGGGTCTACTTTCGTTTGCTTAGCTTTATGAGATAATTTATTTATATACACAGGTTTAAAGTAACCGTACAAAGTCGGCCGTAATGCTCTAGCAGCCCTAGGCAAAATCTCCCTGTCTACCTTAGGGTAATGCAGGGACAAAACGTAGTAAGTGCAACAAGATAGAAAATTAAGTACACGCCTAAATACGATGACCCATTAGTAGCTGAGGATCTTGACTAGATATGGACAAAGAAATAAAAAAACCCCAGTTGCGACTATACCAAGTTTATCTCTTTAGCCATGCTTTGGCCCAGGCTTTTTGTAAAACTCCATTCCGTGATTTCACTTTTCACCAAGAGACTACTTAATTGAAAAAGATTGTAATCAGTATCCGCTACTTCTACTTTTGAAACATTCTGCAATCTCTAATCCATCTGCTATCCGCTGATGCCTGCTTGCTGCTGATCTCTCGCGCGTCCAATACAATAATATTTTCAGAATGCTGTTGAGACTGCCCGTTTCTGTAGTGCGTTGGAAATGTTTGCACTGAATCGAACTGACGGCTTCCATGCGATCATTCGGAAAAAAATGGCGTCGTTGGTAACTAGAACACTGGCCAGGAGCAACGTCATTCTGAGAACAGTGTCAGAGAGTTTATTCTGTCCCATTTTGAGGCACTTCGTGGAGAGGATGGCCAGGTAAGAATCTTTTACCTTACGTGGTCATCTTCTGTGCAAAGTGCTTCAAACTCTAATAATCATAATGCCACTTACTAACACTACCTATAAGGTATTACTAACATTATGGATCATTGCTGTTCCAAATAAAGAAATTATTTATTTATTATTATCCAGATTCTGGCTAACCATTGTGCAGTTGTAGCGGTATCTACATCGCCACATGCGGACTACGCATCACACTGACGTCACGCAAAATCCTGCATCGCGCAAGCAGAGTTTACCGCGCAACTATCCCCGACATCAATCGTCGGGCAGTTGCCCACCAGACACAACACCCGTCTGGTCGGAGGATCCTCCATTTTCTATGGAGGTATGAGTGAACTTTACACCCTGTTCCTCATACTTCTATACCTACTGGAGACCCCGACGTGATACCGCTACACTATCATTGGAACAGCCAACAAATTGTCAAGCGCGCGTAATCTGCTGTCATTGTTTGTATGATGCATCAACAGCCAATGGCAGCAGTTTACGCGCGTTTGACAATTTATCACATTAATTTTGTGATAATGTTCGTTCGAGAAACTTTTCACAACACAACACTTCAAATTCTTTTGTAGTATGCTTTCAAACCCAGCGGATCCGCCAAAGATAGACTGGGAACAGTACAAGAAATTAGTCCCAGTACCGGGGCTAGTGGAAAAGTTTCAGTCCGCATATACATCTTTCAAAATTCCATACCCTGAGGATAAGCTTACGGCTGCAATCGAGAAACAGTGGACGGAACTGCAGCCGAAAATCGCAGAGTATTGTGAAACCCAAAAGCAGCAAATTGCAGCGTGCGTACCAAATTGTATACAATATTATGCAAACATTTCTGCCAAAGGCATGTTTGTATTTATTGTTCAATTTATGTATTTACTTAGGTATAAGTATATGGTAAAACATCAAAAATAATTTCCCTGACTTTGTTATGCAGATGCAGGTACTAGATAGTCTATCTCAAATCAAGGAGCTTTAGTTTATAATTTAAATCTACTAATGTTTAATTATAGCAGCTTGGTAGCATAAAAACGCGCCGAATACTCGTTTATTACTCGGTAAGTCGGTACTTGGCATACTCGGCCATTTTGGTAGTACTCGATAGCGGCCGAATAACTCGGTTTGTCTGCCGAGGTACTCGAAAAGAATTCGTAAACCGTAACCCGAACTCGTAACCCAGGCCTCTTTACAATATTGATGTCAGATAGTCAGAGATATTGTCAGAAAAATCACGTGAAAAAAAAACGAACATATTTAATTAGGTAAATACTCAGTTTTTATTAGTATGAATCGGGTACAATCAACTCAAGAAAAAAACAGACTTAAATATATTAATAATATTGGTATTGAAGCAATGGCAAGTTATGAAAACCAAATACTCGGCCCTATCTGGTAGCAGTCTTCGTATATAACTTGTCCGTTGCTGCGCTGTAGATGCTAATTCCCCGTAGTTTTTACGTACGTTTCATACGCTTCCAATACCCGTGTCAACCAAACCGAGTTACTCGGCAGATTACTCGGTTCGGTAAACAGAATACGGAGCAACACATTTGTACCTACTCGGCGCATCTCTAATCAAAAAGCAAAGTTTTCCTTTTAAAAATCGTATTTTTCCTACCACAGGGCGGAGAAAGAGATAGCAAAAATAAATGCTCTTCCCAAATACGAAGACATGACGATGGAAATGGTGCGTGACTTGTTTCCCGAGTCAGCACTGGATCCCGTGAACAGACCCACGTTGTGGCCGCACACCGAAGATGAGCAACTGGGCTATGTCGACCCCACAGCTAGAAAAACTTAGGCAGAGAGTGGGAACGGAAGGTTTCCTTCACCTAAGTCGTTTAGAATTCAGGGCAAGACTTCTATATGCATCTTCATGTCTCGTTGATTCTTAAATACATTTTTTTACATACAAAATTGGTATTCATTGCTTCCATTTTGCTATGTTCATTCATATTCAGTTTATTCGAAGAAATATTTAACGAATTTACATACCTACTGAATTTATAAAAATAAATGTTTCTGAGTAGCCCTTTTCAAAGGTTTCATATTATGCGAGGAGCAAAACATTCTGACGGTGGACGGTCGCCTCGCCTTAGGCCAAGTGCAAACATCGCGTGACTTACTATTTTTTGATTAGGGTTACTGGGCAACCGATAATCTACCCAATTACTATCTCGACCGAAAACAGCATCTGGCAAATTAGGGGTGAACGGCCACTTATTTACATGACGAAATTTAAGTAGAATCGCGAGCAATGCTCCGGAATCCGCGCAATTTGCCATTTCATCTTTCTCGCTTCGGCAACCCTAGGTGTGTCGCATTAAAGGGCTGCACTCCGTCTAAATATAGTGTTGTGTTCAGGGTCGCCGCGGACACAGCGGCCAACAAGTTGCGCGCGGCAAATTATAATTGATGATAGGTTTAGATTTCGCCCAGACTTGTTTCACTTTAATTAACATTGGTAGGATAATTTATCCGTAACACTATGCTAAGAACGATAGCTATTTTGGGATAACGGTTATTAATATTTTTGTGGAGCGGCTGAATCTGAATAAAGCTGTGTTCAGATAAGCTGAATTTATGGTTTTCCTTTCACTTTTAAACATGATTGGTAGTGTTTTAAAGACCAAAGTTCTATAGGATTAGGGTATTAAATGTTATTAAGATTATCACTGCGCTGTGTAAAATTGATTTATCCCGTATAACAGCTTATATTATTGAATGAAGTTGTGTGGGTGCGCAAGCGCAGTCCGTTGCATTTGACACGCACTAACTGATCCAGCCAGACGCCCGCGCCTCTTCCAAGAAAATTCGCTCTGCTATTTTATAGTACGACGCCCAACCCAACTATATCGCAATTTGATAGCGAATCGCCGGAAAGACATCTCGAATATAATTAACACTAGGTATTGGTTGTTAAATCTCAGCTTATTAGAGGTCTTGGACTAATGGTTGTTCGCTATTTGATATCATGAATGAAATTATTAAATGTAACTTTAAGCAGGAAACAACATTATTGATTTTTATGGGAAATAGGGGAAATATGAACAAAGGAGAATTGCTCCAATATCATAGAACATTGTGCAACCTTAGTTTAAGGAAAATTGTGTTGTTTACTTTCCCCTATAGTAACAGTTTGCCACAGGAAGAAAATACCTTAAGATTTGACATTAACATGACATTGCACAATTTGACTTATAATGACAATCTGTTCCATTTAGTTGACACTAACAATTATGTTGGTAATAATTTGTATTTGACAAAAGATAGATACAATATTGTTAACTATCTTTCTAACTATCACAAAAGACAGATAGCTGTGTCGCTATCATATTATTTTGCTATTTCAGCCAAAAATTTGGCTAAACAACTTGCTTCTTTTGAGCAATGCAATGACCTTTTTAATTATTCTGCCAATAATTTGGTCAAAATTAATGACAATGGTCATCATTTAAATTAGAAATTAAGACAAAAGAGTCAGTCTCTTGCAAAAATATAACTAAGGCAAATAATAAATCATATGAAAGTGTACAAAAAGTAAATAGTATCAACCTGGTGCATCAAAACATTCAAGGGTTTTTGAACAAAGATTTAGAAGTAGAGTTATTCCTGAATTGTAGCAATATAGATATTCTTTGTATGACAGAACATTGGCTTAAAAGCCACCAGTTCATGTTCAATTTTAGTAATCACCAGGTTGGTAGTTCGTTCAGCAGAGTAAATGCTGTACATGGTGGCTCTTTAATTCTAGTAAATAAACAGCTTAAATTTAAAGACCGCAAGGATATTGTGAGCCTCTCTGTTGAGCGGACTATTGAAATAGCCTGTGTAGAATTGGAGCAGCTCATTATATTAAGTGTGTACAGACCACCTTCAGGATTGTATGATTGTTTTGAAAAGGTTATGGATGAAGTGTTGCACAAAATCTGTAATTCAAACAAATCTGTCATCACTTGTGGTGATTTTAATGTTAATTTGTTAGAGAATTCTGGGTTAAGTACTAAAATTATAAGTCTATTTCAGTCATACAATCTTGCTAACCAATTCTTGGAGCCCACTAGAATAACTTCCACTAGTGCCACATGCCTAGATAACATTTATACAGATGTTATACCAACCCACAAAGAAATTATTAACTTGATAGACTCGGATCATTGTGGACAATTGATTACTATTTCTAATTTAAACAAAAGAGTTACTAAAAAAGATATCACTGCTAACCCTAAAACTACTAATCGCTTGGAAACATTTAAATCTAAACTTTTAAATAAATTACCACTTCTGTTGACTAATGATGACCCTAATCAACAATATAATGATTTTTTTAAAATATATTGCACACAATTCAATACCACATTCATTCCAAAGACGTTCTCAGTTAATAGTAATGCTTCCTTCAGTGACTGGGCCACCATTGGTATACATACAAGTAGGAAAAGACTTTATGAATTGTATGATGAACGGGCATGTATAAACACTGCTGAATTTAATTTATATGTCAAGAATTATTCAAAATTATTTAAAAAAGTTTGTAGTATAGCCAAGTCACGTTATTTGAGTTCAAAAATTAAAAATAGTGGTAATGTAATTAAAATGACATGGAGTATCATTAATAGCGAAACGGGAAGGTCATGCAACCGATGTAGTGACTACAGCCTAGCTATTGATGACAATATAATTAAATCAGATTCTCAAGTCGCCGCGGTCTTTGAAAATTTCTTTGCAGAGATTCCCGTATCGACTACTAAATCTCTTAACTCTTCACCCACTGCTTCAGAGTCGTTACTTAAAGAAAACGTTCCAGTTTGTGATTCTGAATTTTATTTCCAATATGTCACGTGTAAAGATATAATTAAAACCTTTCACACGTTAAATGTTAAAAAGACCGCAGATCTATGGGGTAATTCTGTGGACGTTGTTAGGTCGATTATAAACATTGTAGCACCAACTTTAGCTGTTATTTTTAATAATTGTATTGACCGTGGTGAGTTTCCTGATCTTATGAAAAGCAGTAAAATAATACCGTTGTTTAAATCGGGTAGTACATCAGACCCTACTAATTATAGACCTATATCAGTGCTACCTACCTTTAGTAAAATTTTTGAAAAGCTTATTCTAAATCAAATGCAAAGATTTTTCAACGTACATAAATTACTGCATAACAAACAATTCGGTTTTACAAGGGGTCGTTCAACTACCGATGCCGGAGTTGAACTTCTAGGGCATGTATATAATAATGCATGGGAGGACAAATGCGATGCGTTGGGCATCTTTTGCGATTTGTCCAAGGCATTCGATTGTGTTCTTCATGAAACATTAATCAGGAAACTGCACCACTACGGAATCCGGAACGCCTCTCTGGATCTTCTTACTTCTTATTTAAGTGATAGGATTCAGAGAGTTGATGTTAACGGGAAAAGATCTCCCGGATCGGTAGTAAGAATGGGGGTCCCTCAAGGCTCAATTCTAGGTCCATTTTTATTTCTTATTTATATAAATGACTTGCCTTACCTCATAAAGGATAAACATGATATAGTGCTGTTTGCAGACGACACTTCACTTTTATTTAAACTCAAACGTCAGCAGCTGGTTACTGACAATGTAAATAGCGCCCTCGCAAAAGTAGTTAACTGGTTTAACGTTAATAATCTTCTTCTTAACGAGAAAAAAACTAAATGTATTAAGTTTATGTTACCACATGTTAGACAGGTAGAAACAAGTGTTCTCATAAAGGGGGAAGAGTTGAAACCCGAAAATACCACAGTATTCTTAGGCATAACTTTAGACGCCAAGCTGCAATGGGGCCCCCATATAGATAAAATGTCAAAAAAGCTTAGCTCTGCAGCATACGCTGTTAGAAAAATTCGTGGTTTAACAGATTTAGAGACAGCCCGTTTAGTATACTTTAGTTATTTTCATAGTGTAATGTCGTACGGTATTCTGCTGTGGGGAAATGCCGCCGATATTCAGACGATTTTTGTTTTACAAAAAAGGGCAATTCGTTCAATTTATAAATTAAGTCCCAGACACTCCCTCAGAGAAAAATTTAAAGAGATTAATATAATGACTGTGCCTTCTCAGTATATTTATGAAAATCTTTTGTATGCACATAAAAATATTAATCTGTTTAAAAAATACAGTGATATCCATAGTATAAATACTAGGAACAAACACAAATTTGTTGTTCCTACAACCAGGCTCAAGAAAATAGGTGGCTCGTTTAGATGTCAATGTATACATTTTTATAATAAACTTCCTAGCCACATTCAAGAACTAAGCCTTAATAAATTCAAATCTTTTATAAAAAGGAAACTATGCCAGAAAGCCTATTATACTGTCAAATACTTTATTGAGGACAAAAAGGCTTGGGAGTGAGCTGTTCCAATAAATTTACACAGGGAATGTTGATTTATTTTATTGTTTTTTTTGCTAACTATTGTAATTTTAATCTTTGCTATAAGTATCTATAACTTTTTACATATACAATGACATGAATATTTACTGTATAAAGTATTATATTATTTTAATTGTTGTGAATGTGAGGACTATGTGGGTTATTATTCCAGTTTTAATCATGTTCTGGCAGTTTGAGTAGTTTATGTGGCCTACCCAAATGTCCTTTCTTTGGTATTGTTCGTCGAATCGTTGAGCTCCTTAAGTTCTGAGTCGAGCTGCACGGTTACTGACAAATGCGTACACTGTCTGGACAGGTCCACTCAATCTGTGTGGTTCTTTTCTCAAAAGTCCATTTCAGACACCAATCTGCATGGTCCTCAATGATTATGTCCGGATTTTATATACACATTGACATTAATGAATTTTATATACATATACTATGACAAGAGTATTTACTTTGTAAAGTATTATGCTATTATTTTAACTATTGTGAATGTGAGAACTATGTTGGTCATTGCTTTTTTTTTTGTATTTTTACTCTTAGTGTAATCATGATCTGGCAGTTTGAGTAACTTGTGCGGCCTACTCAAATGTCCTTTCTTTGGTATTGTTCGTCGAATCGTTGAGCTCCTTAAGTTCTGAGTTGAGCTGCACGATTGCTGACAATTGCGTGCACTGACTGGACAGGTCCACTCAATCTGTGGGGTTCTTTCCTCAAAAGACCATTTCAGACACCGATCTACATAGCCTTCACATGATCTGACCAAGATTCTGTCTGGACTTTAAAAGAGACTGTGACCTCTGAGTTTGTTTCGGCCTTTCTTCTCAGAGTAGTCAGATAGGAAACGCCGACCTCATCTAGTTTAAAAAAAAAAAAATGATTGACGTGTAAAAGTGTTTGTAAAAACCTACTTACAGAAATAAAATCATTTATCATTTATCATAATGTACGGTACTACCGACTTAATTTCCGATCGTATCATTGTATATTAAACAGTAAACACATTGACAGACAGGATACGCTATCCCGTCGAACATCCTCTAAATGTTTTACAAAGTCGCAGTCGCCCACTCAATAGTAGGAAACGAACTCTTTATTCTTAAAACAACAAACACTTTAGTTCCGTAAAATCGTTTAAAAAGTCCGTCGCGTGAGGATAGTTCTATAATTATAACTGTAACATCCCTTTCCGTTTCCTCGATGTTTGACAACCATCACCGATAATCGCGGATCAATCGCCACCCTGGACGGATATCCGAGTATCCGACTGAACGCGACACTAAATTAATCACGCAAGGATCAGAAGAAATCGTTCTAGCTAGACCAATAAAAATGCTAATATCGGGGAACATAAATTTGCTGCACGATTCTGCAGTGTCGTCTTGTCACGAACAGGTCCAACTAACTCTAAGCTTCTTCATAAGTATGTGGAAGGTATGTTAATGCAAGCAAAGGCTCTCTCACAGATCTTATCAGCAGTAATACATCATCACGTCGTCATCACAGAACGTGATTCGCCTAGAAACAGCAATAAAATAAAACACACAACTTGAGACCTACATTTCTAAGATAGGCCAAGATTTTACGCGAAATATCCGGCAAAGAGTAATAAAATCTTTAGAATCGAGACTTTAGTTTTCCAAAATACTTTGAAACGCATTAAAATAAACCGAATCGTAAAATAAACAATACAGATGAATGTAAATTAGCTGTAAATGTAATGGGGATTTTCTTTTGCATGCTTGTTGAGAAATCTTTTGAGATTTTCACTTTATTCTGTGGAGTGCACAATGAGTGAGTGTGTCGGCCATATGCTGCGTGGGTGGATGTGGAAGGGTGAGGAACGACCACCTGTTACTGGCTCGCTATATTTAGCAGCTATTCCTCCCTCTCTCCCGCCTCACACCCCTTCAGCCATTCATAACTCGGTGACTAATGTGTGAAACAGTATGTAAAATGCATTACTTGCTTCTAACTCTAAAGCGCTGGGTACTCTCGATGCAATGTTTATCGGAAGCTTTTAGGGTTCCGTCATAACAGGAACTACCTACTGTCACGTTGTTGTTCCGTATATCCGGCCCGTAATTGCTTGATCGTAAGTATTCATAAGTGGATCGGTCGATGTTTAGGGAAATGAAGTGCATTTACATAACTGGAACAGTTTCCACGTAATGCATTTATCATCACGTTTATAATCGTAGATTATTAACCGTTGTTCGCTGCGTTAAGATTACTCATTTTAGCACGCGTGTAGCTGTGATATTATAATATTCAAACATGTGACTATCTCTGTGATTCTGAAACCGTGAACAGTGACGTTATAGAGCATTATTTTACATTTGACCCGAACGATTATAATATAAAAAAGCGGCCAAGTGCGAGTCGGACTCGCCCATGGAGGGGTCCGTAGCAGCAAGTAAATGTTTTATTTTTATATTTGAGTTGATTGAATGGAAGGTAAATTGTGGTTTACGATTTATGACGTATTAAAAAAAACTACTCACTAGATCTCGTTCAAACCAATTTTCGGTGGAAGTTTACATGGTAATGTACATCATATATTTTTTTTAGTTTTATAATTCTCTTATTTTAGGAGTTACAGGGGGGGACACATTTTACCACTTTGGAAGTGTCTCTCACGCAAACTATTCAGTTTAGAAAGAAATTATATTATAAACCTCAATATCATTTTTGAAGACCTATCCATAGATACCACACACGTATGGGTTTGATGAAAAAAATATTTCGAGTTTTAGTTCTAAGTATGGGGAAACCCCCAAAATGTATTGTTTTTTTTTCTATTTTTGTATGAAAATCTAGATGTGATTTTATAGAAAACTAGCTGCGCCCCGTAGTTTCAACCACATAAGTCTCGATCCTGTTTGAATATCGGGATATAAGTATCCTATGCCCTAATCCAGGTCATGGTCCACCGATGTGTAAAATTTCATCGAAATCCGTTCAGCCGTTTCAGCGTGAAAGCGTAACAAACAAACATACAAAAAATCAAATCTTTTCTCTTTATATTATTAGTTTAGAAGTTGAGATTAGTTTTTTTTTCTAGATGCTAAAGATCTTAGCACATTAACTGGATTACCTACTGAAGATACTCTTTTTCTAATATGAGAAAAATTGAAAAAATAATTTCATAATAAGAGTGACCGGAATGAGATGACGTTGCACTTTGCCAGCTTTTGATCGAGATGCAAATTTTCAGGCGCCATGATGCTATCTGTGAATATTCTTTAGTGGATACTACCTCATAAATACAAAAACCTAATATACCTATTTATGTTCGGTGATGTTTGTTAAACGCAGATTCAAATCAGAAACCTTGGCCTACACCGAGGCGCGATGTGACACCCACTTGTAATGCAACACGAACTCACACAAAGGAATGCCGCTGAATAAACATTTTGAACTACTACTTAGCCTTAATTTATTTGATATACCGATCTCGGTTATTCCGCTTATCCATCCCAGAAAATCCACCTTAAGGTGGATACGCGGAAACGTATGTACGAGAATCCACCCTAAGCCTATAAATTCCTCTTTTCTAACTAGGCCTAGGGTGGATTCTCGGACATGCGTTTTCGAGTATCCACCCTAGGGTCGATTCTATGGGTTGGCAAAATGGAAATGCCGACCGATCTTTAAAATCTAGGTACCTACTTAGGTACAAAAACAGCGAAGCATTTTTGTATTTGTGACTATAGAAATGAATAGAGAATAAATCTATAAAGGATTTCTTCCAGGCTCCATGGGAGAAGAACTGACTAAAACCCTCTCAGTGGCCATCTTCAGAAATTTTAAAGGCCCTGAAATGGACTATCAAATGATTATTTACATTTGTAATATGACTATATTATGTGAATACCTAAGTACATCGGGTCAAATGCCATCAATCAGGTTATGACCTGATTCCGAGTGAATCCGAGTATTTTACATGGAAGTAGGCAAGTATTTGTGAAAACTTTCTGAATCATCGTAAAGCTAACGCAGCAGAAGCCACATATTTATAAGAAGCTCTAAGAGCTGCCCCGTGCTTACAACAACCTCTTATGAAGTACCTATATTTTAAAAGCATAGAGGAGTGCCTTTCATTCAGTCGATTTAAATAAACTTAAAACAAACGCCGACAAATAATATTGCTTTTGATCTGTTTTGTTGTTCTTATTTCAAGTTAGTTTTGAGAATCGAAGCTTTATAAACAATCTGCGTGGGTGTTGAAGGAATGCGCAAGGTATTGAACAGCCAAAATGATGATGAAGTAAGATAAAAGTGTTTGACTTTGTAACGATGTGTTACTATTTGCATGTCTTATCAAAATGTCCAAGGTTGAGTTCATTTTTAATTACTAATTAAGCAGGTCTCCTACACACGGCTAATTGTCTTTATTATGTATCGTGTCTTAAAATAGCGCCTGTAAGTAGTCCTGCCGTGGGCGTTAATAAAATAGTCTCTACTAAGTTTTTTCTTGTATTTAGCACTTGAATATCTGACAGTGTTCATTTCATCTTAACTCAAATAAAAGCGGAATCTCAAGAGTTCTCATCGTCAAATCCATACATGCCTTAGATTGGCTTTGATACATCCCCCATGAAACCAAAAGATAGGTACTTAAAAATAAAATTAACACGAGCGTCAGCTTAGTATGTTATGGAATATCCCAAAAGGTTGATGAAAACAAAGATAGGAGCCGAGTTGTTAAGACTTAACAAATAATTATGATTAGATATGTCTTCGTGTGTGTATACATGAACGTTTTTGGCATCTATTATTACACTCATAAGATGACGCTTATGGCCGCCTCATACAAGTAATACCTAGCTATCTCTACATTGTTGTAAGTAGAAGGGAAATATGAGGAAAATGGGACTACAAAGTCATGAATTTAATGGAAACCTTATACGATTTTTAGGCCCTGCGTCAGTGTCCAAACACTCTACTGAGTCCGAGAATTTTTTTAATGTGAATTAGAATGTGTATGAAATTATCTGTAAGACATGTTCACTTGAAGGGGGCAACATTCTTAAAAATACAAACAAAGCTGTAGATGGATTCGTTATAGTAAAGAATCAGATGGAAATAGAAAATTTAGATCGATTCTGTATAATGTACTTATTTTATGAAATTATTCATTATCTGCGCAAGAGTTGTATGTGTATTGTATTGTATGGTCGTAGATATATGGAGTTGGGTATCTACAGCGATATAATATTTAATCATATATATATCAGAGAGTCGTCGACCTGAACACATGGGCGTGTGTGCGCATATTATTAATTGTAACAACTTATCAGCTAATTGTATGGTTACTTCTATTTTACATGCGGTGGTTTCCTAAACACACGACCACATATTTCAGCCCTATGACGAAGTAGAGCGCAGACAGACGGATCCTTTTAACGACTCAATTGGTCAAGCCGTCAAAATATACAATGATAACATCATCATAGTACATCTATGTATGCCAAGCCATAAACGACATGAAAATGAGTAATCGGGATTAGGCGCGTTTGTTGTTGATCGTTACTAATTAATTCATAATTAAAAATTCTGTGCGCCCGCGCAGACGGCCGCGTCAACCAATTACGTTGCCCACGCGCATCATGTGAATGTGGACACTATAGCCACGTACATTGGGTTCATTTGTGACGCGATAAGGGTTGTGAATGAAGGGCAAGAGACAGTTGTTTTATTTTGTGCTATATTTAGTACAGTGACTGAATTGTTACAGTGCCAGCGCCGCCGTACAGAGCGATATGTGGCGATTGGCATACTTGCACGTCATTTTACATATAAATAGATGCTTAATTATGTATTAGACTGATGTAAAAGTATACTAAAGTTTTGTAATGATACCTACGTAGATTCTAATATCGATGATAGTTATACATATTAGTCATATTATAACGCCATCGTACTAGGAATGACAAAGAGCTAATATTTGAGACATAAGCGCGTGTATTTCGTGTTTGTGTGTGTGTGCACAGAGTAAACGAGTGTGGCGAACACTGCTGAACATCTGTTATTATCTGTTAATATCGGTTTCCTAACCACAAAAAATGTTTTCAAGATTTATTTCTCGCTAGTTGAGATTTCTGCCAGATAAACGAATTTTAGTTTTTTTTTATGGCGGATTCTGTTTCTGTTTTTAAACGGAATTACATAATCGTAATGTAGGTTCTTATGTTTTTGTGTTGACGTAGTTTTTCTCTGTTGTGGCATTGTGTTGACTGCATTTAGTAAACATTTCGTTTTAATTAACCACATAGTTTGGTAACTTTAGGTATTTTTTTTATAGTTTTGAATTGTTAAGCAATAGCTGATGCGCTACTTGAAGCGCTATTTATAATTTAAAGTAAGTAGGTAAAATGTGTCTTCATTCATTTTATTTGTTGCATATAGTCAATATGTTCAAGTGATGCAGTTTGAGTTTGGTCCCAAATTATATTGCACTGTATTAATCAGTGGTTATTTATGGCAAACATTATGTTACGTAGGCAGGCGTAGGTCGAACATACCTTCAGTATCTCTCTCAATTAAAATACCAACACAGAATTCTCAAATCTCTCAAAAACTTTGCCAAATCATCTATCGCTATTATAACTTCGTGTTTCAAATCCATATTCGCCATCGAGAAAGTGAGATCCGTTCCAAATTATGTCAGCGGGCGAGCGACGCGTCTACCTGCTCAGGGTTCGGTCCCGTTGCGTGCAAGGTGTACTGCACCCTACACGCACACTTGATTGGCCACCACGCACACAGGCACGATGTGCCCCTGCGCAGATGTGGCCCCCACGCCGCCCCCACCCCCGCCGACGCCCGATAGTACACCGAACCTCAGCTGCGCTAGCTCGTCAGATGTTGATCGACAGATTTTTTTGTTTACTGTGGGATAAAATGAGCGCCCGAGGCTGAGGAATTAGGTAGGGGTAGATCATTTGCACATCTTTGACTAGTTCTAGAGATACTTACTGGTTTATCAAGTTGCTGGTAGCATTTTAACTGGCCTACGTGCAGCAACAGATCAAGTGGATTAACGAGACAAACTGCTTTTTGATGGCTTCTTGAATGAACTCTACTAAGTCTTAAAACAGGATTATCTTGAGATGTGTTGGCGGATGAAGCTATTCAGTTTTCTAGCTTTCGGGACTCACCAAAAAGTTGAGAATTCCCAACAATAAGATTTGGCGATAACCTTGTATTTGCGACTTCAACTATCTAAATTTATCCCTGTAGCCTCTATTTTGCGAAAAATCAAAATATCGAAGATAGAATGACAATAGTCACACGTCGGGAGCATTTGACCTTCAGGCGGCCAGATAACGCGCGGGTGGTGTCTGATAAAACGATAATGGCGCATTGCAGAGTCTGATTCCTCGAGGCACAGATAACTAGAAACATGGCTAATAGAATAGACGATCACATAACAATATGATATAAATTCCATAATAGGTTATCAGTATCTCAGATAACGTGTTCCAACCGGAGGAGGCGCGATGGTTCAGTCAAGAGCGTCCACGTCCACTTTTGAGCTCTAGGTAATAATTATAATAGCTGATATGATAGATAGATAATACGGGCTGGTGTCCGCAACTCCACGACAATGCGCGTATTTTGCGTACGGGTGGGAAAATCGGTTATTCGATCCACCCCAGCTCCTCGAGAAAGGCCAGCAACGCCTTGGTGTTGCTGACAATCTCACGTAGGGTACCTGGGTTGCCGAAGTACTTTGCCCTGTATGTGGTGACCACCGGGCAGCTTAGAAGCACATGGGCTGCTGTCTCGTCCTCCTCCATGCAGGCCCTGCACAGCGGACTGTCCGTGACTCCTAATACAAAGAGGTGTTTATTAAATGATCCGTGACCAGTTACAGCTGCTGTGACTGTACGCAGCTGTTGCTTGGTTAGTCGGAGAACCTGTTTCGTGAAGCGGCCATCGATTGTGGGGAGTGCTTCCCTAGCCTGCCTGCACTCACGTTGGTCCACCCATAGTTTGTGATGTTGGTCCCTGGTGCGTTTCCTTACCAGAGTGCGTATGAACCCGAAGGGGAGTGGCACGATGGGTTCGGGACCCACTGGTACAGCGTTCGACCCCCTTCTGGCAAGTTCGTCGGCTGCATCGTTGCCTAGCGAGCCGCTGTGTCCCTTGATCCATTGAATGGTTATGTTATTGAGGTTGCCCACCTGGTTTAGGCGCTGGTGGCACTCGTATATTAGCCCAGAATCAACGGTGTGACTGTTCAGCGCTTGCAGAACGGCCATGCTGTCTGAGAGTATGCGGATCGAGTGTTCTTTAACTTCCCTGGCCATGATGGCTGAGGCGGCTAGAGAAATACCCATGCATTCGGCCTGGAACACTGTGTTATGGACCCCCAATGGTGTGGAGATGCGTATATTGAAGTCCTCCGAGAAGATTCCAGCACCTGTGCCACTACCTGTTTTGGATCCATCCGTGAAGATGCGCAGCTCTGCCGGGCGCAAGCCCTCGCATCGGCGATCCTCATGAAGTTGGATTTTGTATTTTTTATCAAATATAAATTGTTTGGGTACCCGGTCATTTATGGCTTTCGTAATGGGGAACTCCTTGCTGAGTCCCTCAAGCAGCGCGGTGTGTGGTAAATCTCTCTTACCCCAGAGATCTAGTGCATTTAGACGAACCGCCGCCATCGTCGCTTCCTGCTGTATGAACAGGTGGAGCGGTGGTAGTCCCAGCATGGCTTCGATAGCTGCAGTCGGAGTGGTCCTCATGCAGCCTGTGGTGGCCATGCAGGCTAGTCTTTGCAGGCGTTGTAGTTTGCTAGTAGCTGTACCCAACTCAGTACGGGGCCACCAGACCACGGCCCCGTAGGTGATCATAGGGCGTATCACTGTGGTGTACAGCCATAGTATAATTTTAGGGGATAGGCCCCACTTCTTACCTATCATTCTCCTGCACTGCCAGAAGGTTATGCAGGCCCTGTTTAGTTTGTTGTCCAAGTGACTACTCCAGTTTAACTTACTGTCCAGAATGACCCCGAGATACTTGACTTCGTTGGTCAACTGCAGTTCTGTATTGAAAAGTTTTGGTAGACGGAACGGGCCTAATGCTCGTTTCTGGGTAAACATAACCAGTTCAGTTTTAGTGGGGTTCACTGATAGGTCGAATTCCCTGCACCATCTCTCTACGATTCGTAGCGCTTGCTGAGTAAGGTTGCAGATCGTACCCGTCACCTTCCCCGATACAAGGATTGCGAGGTCATCTGCATACCCTATTGTGTAGTAACGATTGGCGTTGAGTTTGGTTATGAGATCGTTAATCACCATATTCCACAGCTGATATGATAATGAATGAATGAATGATGATTATAATCAATCAAATTACTAAGTATTCAAGTACCCAGATATCATTTTTGCTGATATCATCATTATCTGCCTAGCCTATTCCCAATATGTTGGGGTTGGCTTCCAGTCTAACCGGATGCAGCTGGATACCAGTATTTTACATGGAGCAACTGCCTATCTGACCTCCACAACCCAAAACCAAAGTATTGGCTGTGAGACAGCTTTGTGTGCTCCTCGCTGTTCTGCGGAGACAATACGCTACATCTAGATCATGAGAAGCTGAAAAGACGCAAAGGCACTCCCGTATGCGATATGGTCCAATGCCGGTTCAAGAGTGCCAGCCGCCAGTATGCGGCAACTAGCTCTCGACTGTACCTATAGAATACATAAACTTATTTCCATATACTCCCTGACTTAACACGAAGTTAAAACCAAACTTACAAATTGGTTGCAGAAGTTAACGTAGGTAGGTGCTTAAGACTAAACCGAGAATCTCATTACAATCGTCTCTTAATTCACCAGTACCCTCGAAGTAATCTAAGTAAGTTAGTAAGTTTTTTTTTTATTGTTGCCCCACATTAGTAATTTCTCCTGTATTGTGGGTGCGTTTAGAAATATTTAAATTCACATACACAAACAGCCAGACCCGGAACAACTACTTGTAGGTCATACAAATATTTGTTCCGTGCGGGAATCGGGCCCGCGACAGGCAGCGCAGCAGTCAATCGCTTAACCACTGCGCCAACCGTGTCGTCGTAATTGAACTAATAGGTAGGTACTGTACCTAATGAAGGCAATAATTACTTTATGTTGTTGTTTCTATAAGTACTTTGTATGCCATTATATCTGGAGGAACGTTGGCTCCTGAAACACAGGCTTTTGGCCTAGTTTAGGAGGCATCATTTCGCCCTTTAATGGGACTTCATTGTACAATATTTATTTAATCCTTCTGTACTTATGTATGTTTTTCAAAGTGTACAAATAAACATTTTATTATTATTATGGTTACTGGTTATTATAGTTACCACGATACCCTTGGTAAGACCGGTTGTCAGACGTTCGGGCTTCTAACGACCCGCAACGACTGTCAAAGATCGACGAATGAGAGCCGGGACCAACGGCTTATCGTGCTTTCCGAGGCATGGAGCACCCATCCACGGACCAGCCGCGGTAAACGTAGCTTAACCTGATTGATCGACCCGCGCGGCTGTTATTACTTAGACCTGCTGATAATAGAGGCGTTAATAGGCCAAACGTATGTAAAGCAAAAGCAAGAACAGAGTCACAGTTGACACTTTCCTGTTTAGAATGCGATGGACACAACATCAACCGAATGCATAAACCATCCTGTACATGTTTCCCGTTCTGAAAATGTCAAACACTTGGCTATTTTGAAAACAGCAACAACATTTTTGGAGGTGACTAGCTATTCGATCGGGCAGAGAAGAATGTTGCAAACGTAAACACTAAGAGCATCATCTAAGCCTAAAGCAGTCTATTGCTAGAAATATGTCTCTTCTCGTGTACCTATTAGGTACGGCAGAAACATGGATTCCGGGCTGAAATGATGATAATTAATTTGAGGTCTGTCCAATCGCACGCCATTAAAGTCGATCTTCGGTTACTCTCATGCAGCTTCTACCAATCACCCTGCGATCGCAGCTCCATCTGAGGGCGTCCTCTCCATACGTTTGGCGATTCTTGGTCTCCACGAACTTTAACTTTTAATATGTAAAGCTGTGTTCACAGTCGTTTCTGCCACGTGAATTTATCAGTCACGGTGTCTGGACTCTGGTCCGTTAATACGCCAGAAATGTGGGCGCAGTTAGAGTGGCGATAACCCATAACTTGTTTGAACAACCTTCACGGTTAGCTGAGGCATCACGTGTCAGATATTTCATTTCACCAATAACCATTACCTACGGGATTTATGGCGATGCAACAGTAATCGATAACTGCCGCACTCCGTTGAAACACAAACAATGTGCCCCAATGTATTGGCAATAATTACGTTCCGTTATTGTTCTTGCCCTTTACAAAAATGTACTGTTATCGATTATTATGGTGAAAAATTAAACCAAATTGTTGGATGGATAAGTTTTAACTGGTATTCCCGGCTCTGAAAGGGATTTCAAAAAGCTATCTTAACAATTAAAATTATATCTTAAACAGCACCGGCTATACAGGGTGGCAGGGTCATCGACGCGAAAAATATAACCATGAATTTAGCACAAGATTCTAGACGTAGAAAATATTCGTCGGTAATCAAAAAATAATACAGCTATTTCATAGAAAAATGCAATACCTACCTACGCGGTCAAAATGTATGGAACAGCATTTGCTTTTTAAATAACTGACGAAATGTGAGTACTTACTCAGTCTACAATGCAGTAGCTGGACGCGTATTTTCAGTTCCTTCCTAGAAACCCTGGTTCCTAAAATAGTGGAAACTAAGCTAATGGCTCTACATACAGTCGAACTATGCCAGATATGGATAAAAAGCTGAAACACCTAAATTTAATGTGGACATGCTTTTCAGACTCCAACATTTTCGTTAAATCTTTTGGTAAGTAGTGGAGAAGATTGGGCCACTTTGACTATTCTTAGATTTATAACACATTGAATTATTTCTACAGGAAGATAGGATAAGGGGCGGTCTTTTTTGTTCCGGAAATCGAGAAGAAGCAATGGTTCAAAGATATGCTCAATGACGATGCGCGATGGCGGCAGGCAGTAGTCATAAATCAAGGGTATAATCTTGCGAACTGCATTGTACATATAAAATTTTTAACAATGATGAGAATGTTATGAATTATTATTTAATTCATGTAAATTGTTTGAGAGAGAAATTGCTTCATGACCTGGTCTACAGTCCACAAAAGACACGATGGATGGATTGTGTGAAAGAGGATAGACAATATAGATAATAGAGATAGAGATATAGATATAGAGATGGATATTTATATATAGAGATAAAGATATAGAGATAGAGATGGATATTTATATATATAGAGATATAGATATAGAGATAGAGATGGATATTTATATCTATAGAATAGAGATAGAGATAGAGAAAGAGGCTGGCTATTAAGATGACAGCTAATAGAGATGTATGAATCAAACATACCTATATATAATCAAATAGTTCGGATAAGGGTGGGTAGGACGATGTGTTCTACATTCTACACGACAAAAATTGGGTGTATGTGTGGACTTGTCGTTAAGAGTCAATTGGTTCTTGTCTACAAATGAGCAGCGACGATAATTTTATTGAATTTGACACTAGTGGTTTTATTAAGGTGTTGGGATTTTATAGTATCTATTTATTGCCAATGTCACTGCTCTGAGAACGAAACCTTAAACTAATGTGGTACTTAGGTCATTATCATTACAAAGAACTCTTGGTGAGAATTATCATGAGATTGTTATAAGTTTGAAAGGTATTTCTATTTGCGATCCGTTAAAGATTATTGGTAGATAATACTTAAGCATATCCAATCGAAACCAGAAATAATTCGGAAAACTGGTGATTTTAATGTTCTAATCTGAATCTAGATACCAAAATAGTCTGTAGTGTTTTCCTGCTTCCTTTTGATTTAATAATTACTTGATTTACTCAGTAACACGACAAAGATACATAGATTTAAGAAAAACTGTATTTAACGTTAGTCCTTATATTTTTGAATAAATTATTATTATTATTATTAAAATAATCACAAGAATGTGTTATTAACTTAATCAGATATCATTCAAGATAGACGACGATAATCCTAGTTAAGTCTCGTGAATTGAAGAATTTTTATTGCAAAGTGATTTGCATTGACGAACCACATACCACGTGGTATTCAGAATAAGTAGCTGTACGTTTTCTATCAAATCTAGTTTCTGCTTTTGTAGATACCTCTATATTTGTTTCTATATGGATTTTCCTGTGATTAAATTTTTGTTGCTTTGTGCTTAGAACACTTGCCTTGTTATTAGTTTTTAGTGCGGCTACGTATAAAGCAGTTTCACTGAGCCACGGTTCGTAAAATATTAAGTGTTGTATTGCAAACTCTGAAGATATATAAGTAGATGTAAAATATTATGTTATGTAGAAGGGGGTTTGTGTTTATAATCGTACTTGTTTTTTGTAGTTAATTAAATTGGTTGCGTTGCTTTCTGCTCACATTCAAACAAATTGATGGCAATGGGGTATGGGCAGTAGGTAGTTTTTCGACGTATTTTTCATTTCTCTGTCAAATAAGACTGCGTTGTTTGGGTATAATGCACTTATATGAACTTATCTTGATTTCTTCATAACGTGAGTGTCCACCTCGTGATATTAATTTTTACAGTGACGTCATTGTTTCTTTGCAATAGCTAGCCGTTTGGTTAGGTTTGTTTTACTGTACGCGCGTAGGTATAACATCCATAATGAAATTATTGAAGCGACGTCTCACTGCCCAGGCGCAGCCGGCTAGGTAAACATGATCGTAAACTTTATGATTTATTGTTCTATATCTTTTCTTCACTGCCATTGATAACGAATAATGATCAATATTAATTATTACGAAATTAAATGATACATCGAGCAAGAGGGTGTTGGTTGAGAATTCCTAAATAGTTGTCTATAAATAGTGTGGCTACCGGCGCGACTGCAGACAAAAAGCTACCTCACAGAATCGCAAGTTGCACGGAGGTGTGGTCTGCGGTATCCGTCGATATGGTGCGCCATGCCATTAGCGGGATCGACTCGCGGCGAGACGAGTCCACTCGACTCGATACTCAGGTAGCGCCGGGATAAAAACGCCACTTGAAATGGAGCGGACGCGGCCCGGTCTCACCTAGATAACGCTTGCGATCGCTCGGAAAAAACAACAGTCGTGCCATAGCCAGCGATACACGGCGATACTTAGAAATTCTCAAAAATACCTCTTTGCGATGTAGGTAAAGTGCGCGCCGTCATATCGCCGTGAATCAGTCATCAGCTCGATCTCAGTCTGCTCACAATGAGTCGCCCTAATCACCCATTCATTCGGCACGCACGTTGATAATAATATAAATAGGCCCAAACGTCCAATGAATGAACTTATAACATGTAAATTCGTCGCTCACAAATCGCGACACAGCTCGGCGCGTAGGCGTCGGGGCTTGAATGAAAATAAACATATTCGGTGTAGTGCTTACCTCTCGATTTTAATGATTTTATCCAGATTAGCGGTATCGTCACAGCACTTGGTAAAATCGTTATCAATGTGTTTGTTACACTGAACTTGTGGGCATGTCACTGTTATGAACGAGGGGTGTGTTCGCGACGCGTCGAGGAGCAGAACAGCACGGCCGGCCGGTTGGATCGACACTGCGCGTGAGCACAGGCGTAGGTGCGCCCGCGTCGCACGCACACACGCGCGTTCATTCAAATAACGTCGTTCCGAGGGGAGGGGAGAACTTATGAATGGACGTAGTGAAGCCATGTCGTATAGATACCGCTGATAAGACGCTATGCAAGCATTATACAACATGATAGGAGCGAGCGGATCGCCTCGCTGTGCTACCGCTACTTAATCAACTAATCGTTATACATCCCACTTGTCAGCGTAATACAATACTAAACTTCATATTTCGACATTATAGAACAGATCTTACAAAATAAACCTATATTACTAGCTTACTAGCATAGCACATTCATCATTATTAGCTAAATAATGTTTTAACATTATTATCATTAGAAACAAACAAAGATTGATACTAAAGTAAAAGAAAAAGATGAAATTACAATTTAAATATTTTTAATACTTTATAAACATATAATGTTCTCTTACTAATATAAAAAGCAACAATATATCTCTTGGATATGTAATATAAATATAAATACTTAAGTAAGCGATTGTCTATGACGTTACATCGTTCTGTCGATCGGTAGACTATACATTCTGGTACAAAAGCCTTTTAATTCAGTCAATCGAGTATATAGAGGCCTATTCTTAACAACTTTTCTATCGTTAGAAACAAATATAATAAGGTCTTACACAACACAATAAAATATTTGAAAAGGTGATCGTACTCAAGAATATGAAACACTTTTACTGAACACTCACTCTGAACAAGCGGAAAAATAAACATATTCATTGCATATTTTGTATGAAACCGTAGTTTTTTACCGATATTTCAGACCTCGCCTATAGCAAAAGTTGCATGAACCACTTTGAAACAGACATGGGAAAAAGTCTTGAGGTTGTGTATGTATTGTTCACATTCCTGAATATTATTACCCTTTAAAATAGTTTACACTTTTATTGTAAGATATGGTACTTATTAATATCTCTAGTTATTTTTACGACAGTCCTTTGAGAAAGCCGGATAGCTTGTGCGTTTTGTAGTCAGCCCGCAGTTGTATAAAATTGTGTAGTATGGAATGATCCAGTTCCGCCTGTGGTACAGAAAATTTGCAATTAATTGATGGTAATGGTAAGCTGCGGTAACTCTGCTTATTGGATCTACCGGTCATGTGTCTACATGTAGGCCTTGAACTTTATTTCGGTATTGACAGGATATCCCGTGACTTACATAACATAATCCATGTTTAATATTATTTATTTATTAATTATGTACACACAACAGACACAGATACGACATATTAGTATTGAGTACAAAGGTACTGCTTATTTCTTAAGAAATTTATTCCAGCAGACCTCCGAAAGGAGAAATAAAAGAGAAATGTAGACAATAGTGTGTGAGAACAAGAAGAGAAGATTTTGGTTTTGTGACGTCTTAAACTAGAATATTAAATACCTAACACCTACATTTATTGCAAAAAAAAACATTATATGTACTTAAATAAATACATAATGCTAAAATAAATAAATACATTATATACAGGGCAAAATACCATCAACCTCTTAAGGGGCCATTGTACTCATCATTATGAACAACTTTTACTATGGGACCAAATATGAAATCGCGAAAACAAAATCAGCTGGTCCCTACATTTCGACGAGTTGTGCAAACATAAATGTACGGAACAGCTGATTTTTTTCGCGATTTCATATTTGGTCCCATAGTAAAAGTTGTTCATAATGATGAGTACAATGACCCCTTAACAGGTTGATGGTGTTTTACCAATAACCCTGTATAAAAATAATATATTATATGATGGGACACAGGTACACGGTGACCTGGGTTAGGGTATAGGACACTTCTTATCCCTGTAGTACGTTCCTGTGAGATAAGTTGCGAACCCTACGACAAAAGCTTCCCGAAAAATAATTTTGTAAATTTTAGAGACATATGATACGCCCAGAGTCGGTTTCTATACAAAATATTAAGACTTGGCTAAACTGAGGCGAATCCCGCACAGGATGCGGGATGAAATTCACTCGGTACACTATATTAGTGAGTTTAGTACACTCTCGATTTACCTTTACCTGTTATTAGGGGGTGAGCTTAATGCTCTCATCCGGGCACAAATCCAGACTTCCTGCTGGTACTAAGAAATTCATAATTCTTGTGCGCTTAGCCCATTTTTTTTTGGGGTAGGTGCAGCTTGTCTTCTCCTTCCCAAAAAGTCCATTTCAGACACCAATCTGCATGGTCCTCAATGATTATATCCGGATTTTTATATACACATTGACATTAATGAATGTTATATATACTATGACAAGAGTATTTACTTTGTAAAGTATTATGCTATTATTTTAACTATTGTGAATGTGAGAACTATGTTGGTCATTGCTTTTTTTTGTTGCATTTTTCTCTCTTAGTGTAATCATGATCTGGCAGTTTGAGTAACTTGTGCGGCCTACTCAAATGTCCTTTCTTTAGTATTGTTCGTCGAATCGTTGAGCTCCTTAAGTTCTGAGTTGAGCTGCACGATTGCTGACAATTGCGTGCACTGACTGGACAGGTCCACTCAATCTGTGTGGTTCTTTCCTCAAAATACCATTTCAGACACCGATCTATATAGCTTTCACATGATCTGACCAAGATTCTGTCTGGACTTTAAAAGAGACTGTGACCTCTGAGTTTGTTTCGGCCTTTCTTCTCAGAGTAGTCTCTCAGATAGAAAACGCCGACCTGATCTAGTTTAAAAAAAATATGATTGACGTATAAAAGTGTTTGTAAAAACCTACTTACAGAAATAAAATCATTTATCATTTATCCCCCAATAACACTTTGGGGGATCGAACCCAACGCCGTGCTCAGAATTGCGCTAGAGCCACTAGAGCTAAACGAGGCAAATTACTGTTCGGTCATGTGGTACTACCGGTCGTGTGTAAAGTTGTAGGTAACCTTGAACTTTATTTCGGTATTAGATACTACTAATACATCATCCGCGACTTGTTATAATTTGGGTATTGTCTTGCTTTCCATAAAATAATTTGTTATTGTTTACCATAATCGTCCCCCTCATAATATTTACTTGCACTATTATCATTTATACTAATAACGCTTGTCATATCAACTTATTAGTCATAACTTTTATTTGCCATAAATTAAGTGTCCATAACAACATGTGTTATAATCATTAGTTTCTATAAATAGCACATTACTTAATCGATACTTGACATAAGCAACATTTAATATTATGTATTTAGAAACTTAAACGGTCTTATTACAAAACAAGGTTTGTCTTTTGACATGGTTTAAACCATCGAGCCTGTTTTTGAAATAAGAACCTAACTGAAATCGAAATACAGTTCCTTTTACAAAACTGTCAACTTAGTCCGGTCTTAGGTTGTCAATTTTGTATTAAGAACTTTACTAAAGTCGGCATAAAGTTCCAAATACAAAAACTAAATCGAATGTGTAGGTTGGGACTAAAGTTAGATCGTGTTTTGTAATAAGACGGTTATTGTTTTGTACAAAAAATAATGTCATAAAAGCATTTGGTCTGTAATCAAATGAGTTATTACTGCAAACAATCTATAAACAATAAAAAGTTTCTCTAATTCGAAACGGCTAGGTTAGGTTAGAACTGTGACCACACAACGCCTGATTTCCTCTTTTGCAAAGCAAACATGCATGGTAGATAGTAGTGAAGGTTGGGCGTTTTGGGGGGACTGTCTTATGTGATTTTGACGTTCAAAAAGTGCTGATTCTCAGCCTAATTTGAATAAATGACTTTTGATTTTGATTTTTGCTTTTAGATTACCTGGTAGAGAACCTCAAATAAACCTATTTTTAGGTTTCCTTGTTAATAAAAAAATCTGTATCGTATAATCATATATTAATCAATATAATTCAAGTAATATAACAATATTATTATAAATTTAAATTGGAGGCCAAAGCTCTCAAAAATTCTTTTCACTGTAATTAATTTTATGGGTTAATTGTTATTTATTCTTTCGTATTTTTTTTTTATTTTTCATAATAACATGATCAGAACATCAAAATTGCAGGCGCTTGTACTGAACTAGCATTGTTGTGCTAGTATGGGCAAATGAATATTATAGTGAATAAATGTTATGGAAAACGACATAATTGAAAATGAAAAATATAGCAAATAAATGTATGGATTAAAATTATTATGACACTTGATCGAATAGGACCAATGAAATTAGTGAAAATGATTTTATGTGATTTCACGATTATGGCAACTGAAGCGTTATTTCTAATGAAATTGTGGCAAATACAAGTATGGTATATAAAATTATTGCATTTTAAATTATGGCAAATATTAGTAAACCGATAATTTGCTATTATTGTGTTAGTTTATATCATGAAGAGTGGCGCAATTAGGAATGGGCCTGACCTGAATATTGACCGTAATATAACCTGAATATTGTTGATTGAAGATGACTCAGTATTTACATCTGTCTAAAAAAATATTTCCAAATCAATGATGCATATGGCGTGCAGTTTAAAAAGTAAATTATTTCTCAAGACTTATTTTCGATATTATTTCTCATTGATTGTTACAGAACGAAATCATTAAGAGATGATACAGTTAACGTATTAGTAAGTAGGTAGTACTTGCCGGAACAACAGTAAGTAGGTGACTGACAATAGTTTACTCCAGAACAATAGTTATACAGATATCCCAAGATAAGTATGACATTCGGGATTCATCGTCTATCTTCGGAAACACGAACGCGCGATGATGATATCTTATAAAGAGCTGTTACAACCATGGAAGTACTTGCCTATTTTGTATTGCCATTATTACAAAATTATAGATTAACAACTCTATGCAATTCCAAAAATCATTTGAGTGACAGATGACGATCTGCGACCGGAGTAGGTAGTAGTTACAAACGCACAATGTTAGGTGTACTACTACAAAGCGCGGCAGTACCAAACTTAGAAGCTTTGCCGCTGTGGGGGGTACTCTGTGGCGCGACGTTCGTCCTAATTCGGAAACACGAAGATTACCGAAGCGCATACCAGCGATTAACTGTATGTGCCTGCAGACTACATACATGTTTTGATAACAGGGTCCACCATTATTTACATTCTTCAGTGATCATATACTTATCACCCTTTATAGAGACTCGTATACAGAGTTATTCGTAAAACTCCATCAACCTCTTAAGGGGTCATTGTACTCATCATTATGAACAACTTTTACTATGGGACCAAATCTGAAATAGCGAAAAATATATCAGCTGTCCCCTACATTTATGTTTGCAGAACTCGTCAAAGTGTAGGGACCAGCTGATTTGTTTTTCGCGATTTCATATTTGGTACCATAGTAAAAGTTGGTCATAATGATGAGTACAATGACCCCTTAAGAGCTTGATGGTGTTTTACCAATAACCCTGTATATTTCCCCTAAGTGAACAAGTGATGATAAAATCAAAAATCAGCCATATTCATAGCAGGTTTACTATTTTACGAACACTAGTTTAGGTACTCTTGGAAATTACGTTAGCACTCCACCTGCCACATTTTAATCATATTTTTATGGTTCACGTAACACACACTTCACAGTTATGTACAGGAAATTGTGTGTACTAAAGCGAGAACAGGTGGTTTTGGACAGCAACTCGAGTTATAAAGAAGTTTGATTTTGAGGGTGCTAGTTGTGTTTTTAAGTGAAATTTGGCCAAAACTCGTAGATCGGGGAAAAGTGGAAAGAGAGCAGAGGGGCTTTTGCCCTGCAGTGACAAATCAATGATATGTCCCTTTTGATTTATCGTAGTTGTGTTCGGCAATGCGAAAGGTTTGGGTAGCAATTCTAATCAATGGGATTTCAAACCACACTATCGGGTTCCAAATCGCATTATCGCAATCTCAATAAAATTAAAGGTGGTTACTGGTAGAATATTTACAAGTTGGTACACATTTTAATCTGCGATGCAAGATGAGAAGAGTATGTGTACGTTTTAAGCATTTGTCAGTCTGTCTTTGGATCAACAGAGATTTCAAACGAATGGTATGATTCCAATCTGTTTTTTTATTATTTTTGCTTCGGTTTATTAATAAAAGGTTCACTCACAAGCGTCTCTCCCTCGCAGACTTGATGCAGGTTCTCGGGCTTGACGAGCAGTAGGTTGCAGAGCGCGTGCAGTGCGTCGAAAAGCGAATGCGCAGGCGCCGGGGCAGCGCGCGCGCCGCGCCCGCACGCCGCGCTGCGGTACTCTTTGACGTCGCAGATGGCTATCATTGCACCTATACATAATGTGAGGAGTTACTAACTACTAAACGCCGACAGGAAAACATCGCCTACGTCAATATTAATTTTAGTATTATAGCATCGACCTTTGGGATGCTACACTTTTGGTCGGGTCGGCACATTCGATTCGGCAGTATTTATAGAATAACAAAGCAGACACAGACATCGTAGCAAGTACTCCACAAATATTCGGCTTTCATTCGGTTCGTGCCGATTGGCAAACTTCGTTCAGCATCTGACAGCCAAATTATGTCCGGGTAGCCTCGGCTCAATTAGAGCTATGCCGAGCGGTTTTTTCCTGAATATATACAGGGTGACTGGGACATCGACGTGCAACCTAAAAAAAATTGCTGTTCCATACATTTTGACCGCGTAGGTATTGCACCTTTGTAGGAAACATCAGATTTTTTTTAAGTAACCGACGAACAATTTCAACGTGGGGCGACAGAATCATATAAGTACTGAATCCATGGTAACCGGTTGTGCGTCGATCGATGTCCCTGCCAGCCTGTTTATATATATATTCGATTTTACCACCCGGCTGTGCCGAATCATGCCGACCCGAACTAGTGTGTAGCACGTCTTAGAAACGACGAGAAAGATGGCGGAAGTGACAATGAAATTGTAATTTGCAATAGTCCCTTTTAAAATCACGGATGTAATGAGGAATTACAGTTTTCAGACAGATATAGAACTGTGTACAGAATTGTTGTAAGGAAGTTTAAATCTCTGAATGTGGCTGACCCGAATTTTCAGACAGACTTTTCACATTTTCAATGTTTACAACGTCGTGTACGTATCCTGAGACGCCAGGACGACAGCGTTGTATCCATGTTTAAAATATCGATACTTTACTGAACGATGTCGCAACCCTATGCGCAGTTTCATAGCCCTTTTTTACTTAATAAAGCATATCAAAATACTACTCACCAGCAGAATTAAATTGGTAGTTGTGCAGATGCTCGTATATGACTCTGTGCAGTCTTACAGCCAGTTCTAAGGTGACCGCGTGGAGGTTGTCGCCGTCCAAGCCGCCGTGGATCTTGTCCATCACGTTGTTTAGGTACGACACCACTGCGAGACAAGCCTGATGATGTACCATAAGAGTTAGTTACTTGTGAAAAGTAAAATCCGACCGAAAACGAAACTCGCCTTGATTTGCATTTTCAGCCGAAAAGCGAAAACGAAGTTTAATAGTAATCGAGTAGTAGTATAGTAATCGAGAGGTTTTTGATCAGAAGATAAATACAGGGTCAACCTTATCACAGTTGTATTAAACCATTTAAACTTAAACGACACGAAAAAGGATGTTATTATATGCAGGAAAAGGCAATTTTTCAGTATATTCTCAGTTTTTGTGTTTTAATTTGTTGCAACGATGGATTTTCTCTGGAAAAATAAATTGTTAGTTTTGCATGTAGATAAAGAGGTAATAGTAATAAGTTTATTGATTCATAACGTGTGTTACAATATTTAGGTATGACACTGGATGATTCTGGATTTCGGATGTAGGAGGTAACTTACCGATGAAGCAAGAGTATCTATGTCTCCTTCCGGTTTAAAGTCAGTCTTCTTCTGCTCGGTCTGCAGATGCAGCTTGACCCAGCTCACAATAGCTACAATAGCTCGCTCCAGTCCAGCATCCAGCTTGTTCTCAAGCTGCTCCATTATGGCCGTCTTCCTATGCATGCACTCATTCTGTCTTGATGATGAACTGAAATCACGTTGAAATATTAGAAAGTGAAGATTTTGAGATGCAACGCAGACCACCAATTTAGGGATATCACCAATTTGTCTTGCCGACTATTTTAATATGTTTTTTAGGAATCTGTATTAATTTTTCTAACAACTCAAGAAAGAAAGAAAAAGTGTTTATTGCGACTCGTACAGGAAGTGCACAAACTAAATTATAAAATAAAAAACCAAACTATAAATGAACGTTGCGTTTACTCAACGTAAACTCTATTGCAAACTCGTCTCGAATTGACGAAATGAACTTTTCTTATGTAGTAGACTTTCGTAGACCGTAACGGGTCCAAACCGTGGCCGGGCCAAGGTTTGATAAATGATATATTTTTTGTAAATATGCTTTAAAAAACACTTTCACCCGTCAATAACAAATAGTGTCCGACCGAAGCTTCGGCTTCGGCTTCGGCTTCGGCCACCTTCGGCCAAAAAAGCACCTTCGGCCAAATCTTCGGCTTCGGCCAAAAATTTGCCGAAGGTTTGGCCGAAGCCGAAGGTTTGCTAGTTGTTAAAATTTGAAATTTACTGAAGGATGCTAGAGCGAGACGGAGAGTGTGCAGAGCAGCAGAGTTTCGCCGCGCCGCCGCACCGGACCAAACGAATCGCAGTTAGTAAACTAAACGAGTCAAAACAAGTTTGAGAGCGCGTCTTAAAATTCTAATGTTTTGTTTTTAAATATTTCATATTTGTTTTACATTGTTTAACATTGTATATTTGAAACTTTTATTTTAGACAATATTTTATTACCTACTTGTATATGTTGGTCACTCGGCTCGTTATTGGGCTAAATCTCTAAAGCTCTCACAATATGTATCTAGTATATTCTGAGATCAAAGTAACTATCGTATTTCTCAAGGTCAATGACACCTTCGGCTTCGGCTTCGGCTTCGGCCGAAGGTTTTGGTGAATACCGATTAATCGGCTTCGGCTTCGGCTTCGGCCAGAATTGCACCTTCGGTCGGACACTAATAACAAATGATGTTTTCAAACTAGATGAGGCCGGCGTTTCCTATGAGACTCCTCTGCTAAGAAACACCGAACCAAACTCAGAGGACACGATCGGGCCACCGCACCGTTGCGGATACCTCAATTTGAACCCGATACAGGAAGTTTTTTGTTGTTTTTGGGAGAATTACTTAAAAGCCGGTATTTAGGGGAAGACGATTGACGTTAGTCGGCCAGACTCGACGAATCTTTTTACTGATCATGGGCGTCTGCGCGCTTTTGCAATGAGGTTGCTACTTCTACTACGTGTTACCTTCTTCGTTGTCTGGCGGAATTAATCCCAGTTGTTGCCAAAGGCCGGCTTCAAAATACAGGTAATTATTTTAAAACGCAATAATATTAGGCTTTTATTATTAAAAAAATAAGGAACTTGTTTTTATAAGTAAAATCACGTACACATCACGTCAAATAGAGAGTTTTGTTCATAATTTAGAAACAATACTTACGTCATACAAGCAAGGACGGATTCTTGATAGTTTTCTTCAAACATTCTTACAATTTTGTTAGCCTGCTTCACGATGTCGAAGAAATAAATCTGAGAAATTTTAAAATATTATTATTTCCATCTTAGATTGTTGCAAGACCTTGTTTGTTGTTTAATACGTATAAAGTTTATAGCACTTTTATTTTATAACTTCATGTTACAGTTGTGACTCGTGACTATTTGAATTGAAATTCTCTCAAGCATGTGTTACAAACATCAGCCTTTTCCCAACTATCAAGGGGTCGGCTTCCAGTCTAACCGGATGCACGACTGCCTATCTGACCTCCACAACCCAGTGGTTGGGAACCACGATACCCCTTAGTAAGACTGGTTGTCAGATCTTTGGGCTTCTGACTATTAAGTATTGTATTATTTTGATTGTTGTGAATGTGAGGACTATGTGGGTCATTGTTCCAGTTTTAATCATGTTCTGGCAGTTTGAGTAGTTTATGCGGCCTACCCAAATGTCCTTTCTTTGGTATTGTTCGTCGAATCGTTGAGCTCCTTAAGTGCTGAGTTGAGCTGCACGGTTACTGACAAATGCGTGAACTGTCTGGACAGGTCCACTCAATCTGTGTGGTTCTTTTCTCAAAAGTCCATTTCAGACACCAATCTGCATGGTCCTCAATGATTATGTCCGGATTTTTATATACACATTGACATTAATGAATTTTATATATACTATGACATGAGTATTTACCTTGTAAAGTATTATGCTATTATTTTAACTATTGCGAATGTGAGAACTATGTTGGTCATTGCTTTTTTTTTTGTATTTTTACTCTTAGTGTAATCATGATCTGGCAGTTTGAGTAAGTTATGCGGCCTACTCAAATGTCCTTTCTTTGGTATTGTTCGTCGAATCGTTGAGCTCCTTAAGTTCTGAGTTGAGCTGCCCGATTGCTGACAATTGCGTGCACTGACTGGACAGGTCCACTCAATCTGTGTGGTTCTTTCCTCAAAAGACCATTTCAGACACCGATCTACATAGCCTTCACATGATCTGACCAAGATTCGGTCTGGACTTTAAAAGAGACTGTGACCTCTGAGTTTGTTTCGGCCTTTCTTCTCAGAGTAGTCAGATAGGAAACGCCGACCTCGACTAGTTTAAAAAAAAATATGATTAACGTGTAAAAATGTTTGTAAAAACCTACTTACAGAAATAAAATCATTTATCATTTACCATTTACCCGTAACGACTGCCAAGATCAACGAATGACAGCCGGGACCAACGGCTTAACGTGCTTTCCGAGGCACGGAGGGGTCTCGATATGTGTTGCGGGAAAAACCGAAAGTTGCGGGAAAGTCCGAAAGGGTTACCGTGGCCCCTGGTACCGGCAACTGAAGGAACACGGGTGGGTTTTAGTCAGTAAGAGTCTGACACGCCCTCCCGCTCCGCTCAGAGCGGGAGAAGTTATTTGATGATTTACCACACTCAAAAAAAAAGGGGGTCTCGACATGTAATGGATGGTCACCCATCCACGAACCAACCGCGACAAGAGTAGCTTAACCTTTGATGGACCCGTGCGGTTGTTATTATTTAGTCACGAGCACGGTCGTTACATACATGAGTGTTGGCAGATTACATACTTATAAGTTTAAGTTGCATCATCATTTCGGCCGAAAGATGTCCACAGCTGGACATAGGCCTCCCCCAGTGTCGCCACATCGACCGGTTCTATGCTGCTCGCATACAGCGGATTCCTGCGGCCTTCACAAGGTCATCGGTCCAACATGGGGAGGCTTCCAGAAACCCCAAAAACTTCTTAAATAATATGTGATTTGCTTTATACAGGGTTATCGGTAAAACACCATCACCCTCTTAATGGGTAATTGTACTCATCATTATGAACAACTTTTACTATGGGACCAAATAAAAAAACGCGAAAATAAAATCAGCTGTTCCCTACATGTATGTTTACAGAACTCGTCAAAATGTAGGGACCAGCTGATTTTTTTTTCGCGATTTCTTGTTTGGTGCCATAGTAAAAGTTGTTCAAAATGATGAGTATAATGACCCCATAAGAGGTTGATTGTGTTTTACCAATAACCCTGTATACATGTAGATAAGTTAAAGTTTTTAGTATGTATGTATTTATTGTATATGTAAATGGTACACCACTAACTACCTGCAGTATTGTCACTCATCCTCCCTTTAATCCACCCAAAAGTCGTCTGTAAAAGATCGCTTTTAGCGATAAGACCGGCCATTGAGTCAACCTATGTATAATTTATACATTTATATCTGTAACTTTTATGGTGTTCATATTAAAGAGTATTCTATTTTATTCTATTCTTAGATTGATCGCAAAGTACGAAAGTTCAGTCTGTTACCTGGGGTGGGGACTTGTTCTCGGCTATGGGAATGGACTGAAGGCCCAAATCTAGCGCGTAGTCCACGTGTTCAATGAGTAGATGCTGGATCAACACTTCTAGTAGAGCCACAGTCGTACCCGATAACTCGTTTGCAGTGCACAGCTGTAAGTACAAGGTTATTATCACTTACGGTCTTCAGGTCTTAAGAGGGTTATCACAATTTTTCTTGTATTTGAGTGTTTGAAGAGTCACACACTCAAATACAAGAAAAAATGTGATATTTATTTAGAACACTCCCGAGAGAAATAATCAAACTTTCTCGTGGATATTTTTTTTTAATTTTGTGGCCACATCTTAACTATAATCACACATTAAAACTGGGAGTTTTGATGTGTCACACATCTAATACATAAAACACATAAATCAATTATGATAAAATCCATACTATTATTATAAATTCGAAAGTAACTCTGTCTGTCTGTATGTTACCTTTTCACGCCTAAACCACTGAACGGACATCGATAAAATATGGCAAGGAGACAGAATGCATCCTGAGAAAGAACATAGGCTACTTTATGACTCAAAAAGAATCCTAAAGGGGGTGAAATAGGGGATGAAACATTGTATGGAAAACCCAGCATTTCTTAAGTATAATGGATATTCAAATGTATGTTTTTGGTAAGAAATAAAGAGTTACGTGTTTTAGCGTTATTGTAAAATCAACCCCCAATGGGGTAAACACGGGGATAATTTTAAAATTCACATGTATTTAATAAGCGATTTCAGGGATTGGAAATATAGTCTGTCTGTTACCTTATCATGCCTTAACAGCTGAACGGTATTGGATGAAAGGCATACGGATAGGCCATGACCTGCATTAGAATATAGGATACCCTTTTATCCCGTTCGTAAATTCTCGTGGGATAATTTCCGACAATCACGCGGGCGAAGCCGCTGGCAAAAGCTAGTAAATAATAAATTATAATAATTTAAATCATCAATACAGCTCTCGAAATTATATAATTGCTGGAAATCGTCATATTTTCACGAAATAAACTTATTTCCATATAATTTTGATAGCTGTGGTGATGTTTCAAATGATTACAATAAGGTCATTATTTTATCACAATTGCCACGTACTACATTTTTATCAACATACAACGGTTAAAAAATACTGCAATTTACAAAAAAAAAATAAAAAAAATTGGCGGGCTTTCTTGACAGATGCCCCCTAATCTACGGGAAACCAAAGTTCTCCTGCCCTCATCTTAATTTATTTCGGTAGAATGAGCCCGGTTGATGGAAACATTGCACAGTTTGAGTGTGAAACATGTTGCTACAAACACAAATTAACATCAATTTGTGTTTGTAGCAACATGTTTCAACACTGCAACAATGTTGCGCCACTTTTGTTTGCCATGAATAAGGGACTTTAAACTTGATGACGTATTAATTTTGCTCATCACCCGGTTCAAGGTCTTATGGTAAAAAAATCCTTTTGATTAGCAGATAGATCGTCTCGTTTAAAATTCTCAAGCAATCATTAGGTCAAGTTTAAATGTTATAAATAAAAATATTTTCTCTCTCTTTCATTAAATATAATCTTAATTATTAAACATAAAACACTTCAACAGATAACAAGGCAGACGGACCGGCATTTGCTAATCTGTTACGCCTACAATGCTCCATTGTCTTTTATTTAGTATTTTATTAAGAGTCCACGAGGTAGATACGTCACTTTTCTTGGAACATACAAATATGTAGTTATTGTATTTTCTAAGCATAAGAGACTTTGAATTTCGTCATAAACTGGTCAAGGGTAAAACGATTAAGTACATAAAGCGTTTGTTGTCGGTACTCATTATTATTACGCTTGTTTTTAAGAAGGTATAGGCTGAGCATGTAGTACCTAGGTACACCCCACATTACGCAAGTTAGGAAAGCGCCTTTTGCCATCAACCAGGCACAAATTCGGGCTCCCCGATACTACTGCCCCACCTGGGGGCCTACACTTTAAGCCCGTCAACGAAGATACGGTCCCATCCGAAAGTATTTAGATACTGCAAAAAGAACCCTACTCCCGGTTAATTAACATTTTCGGACAGGTATAAACACATCGGGAGTTAGGACAACTGTCAAATCGTGTGGTCATTCATTCTTAGTTCGGGCCCCAAAAGGGAAGTAGGAAACGCCTGTAAGTTCGGCCGAAAGTACGGAGTTCGTGCTTATCGAGTAGACCCCTACTGACGTAGTCGAACACAAGACACCACGTTCAGAAGCCGCGCTTGCGTCCACCATACCAAAGAGGCATTTAATAATGCGTTCAGGGCGCTGTTGCGGCTTCCACGTTTCTGTAGCGCATCAGCAATCTTTGCTGATGCACACACAGATGGCTTTGCAGCTTTATGGCGCAAAAAGACCGCGTCATTCATTAGCCGGTTGCGTGGAAGTCGCCACAGCATCTTGAGTGCCATTGCTGCTAGGCACGATTGTCCCCTGACATGGATGTTAGTGCAGCGGACCAAGTCCCTGCTTACTATTTTGTACTAGTTGTATGTCTCATGTATGGATCAAAGTTATCTGAATAAATAAATGTATTATTATTATTATTTGATCATCATCATCATCATTTCAAGCGAAATACGTACACTGGTGTACTTAGCCTTCCCTCAACCGTCGCGTCGTCACATAGACCTGTCCTGTGCTTTTTACATCCAAGCAGATACTTACCAGAAGGCATATTCCCGTACATTTTAACGTTCAAAATCGAGACTGAATCTCATTTCAGCGAGAAACAAAGTTAATATTTTTCAAATTTCAAATTTATTTCTTTAAAAAAAGAGGTAAAGTCTGTTACACAGTAGGATGACAACTTAGGAATAGTTTACATCTGAGATGAGTAGGTCACAATAGGATTTTCAAAATATTATGAGCTTTAGAGGTAATTTTGACAGATTATGAGTGAGGCCGCGTCCTAACCAAAAGCGATCGATGCGCGAGTACACGATTATCGCGCTGTTTTGTATGAATATGACATAGACGCGCGATCAACCAAGTTAATATATATATAATACGTCAAAAAACCATACAAACATTAATGTCGATTGCATACTCGCGCGCCTATCGCCTTTGGTTAGGGCGCGGGGTGAGATTTGAATGCGTACTTGCTTTAAAATACGGGAATTGCTCTTCTGATCGTCGGTCCACCTTGCAGAAGGCAGTAAATAAAGAGTTACGTCATCACTTACAGTCTTGCACCTTGTGAAGGACGTCTTGGCATCGTTGATCATCCTCTGAACGAGTTGTTCGCTAAGAAACGTCTCCCCGCCGTAGTTCTCTATCTGCGCTATGTTGATATTGGCGCGGGTACCGATCACCGCTTGTATGTCGCGTCTCAGCTCTTGGAAACTGTTGGAAAGGAATATGGACTTTATTTTAGTACAAGTGAGTGCGATTATCGTCCATAATCATAAAAAAAAGCGAAATTGTATGGCGAAATTAAAGCTGAGAACGAAAGCTCTCCTTAATTGGTTATCCCCGAATTAATTAAGACGTCTACAGGGTTATTGGTACAACACCATCAACCTCTTAAGGGGTCATTGTACTCATCATTATGACCAACTTTTACTATGGGACCAAATGTGAAATCGCGATAAAATCTGCTGTTCACTACATTTATCGTCAAAATGTAGGGACCAGCTGATTTCATTTTCGCGATTTCATATTTGGTCCCATAGTAAAAGTTGTTCTTACTGATGAGCCTACAGTTTCGGCCCGAGTGATTGTATACGCTTTGAATGTGTTAAATATGGCCTAAGCCTACAGTTTCTGGCATATTATACGTCCAGTGTCACTTCTAAACTAAGTATTTTCTCTTATTCAGCGACCTAGGTTTCTACTCCATATATTTTGTCGATTTTCGAACACAAATGTATGGAGCAGCAGGTATTTTTCCGCAATTGCAACGTTGGCCCCATAATAAAAATGTATAATGGTGAGTACAATGAACTTAGAATTATAGAGGCATGAGGAACAGGTGGTAAAGTTCACTCATACCCATAGTAAAGGGAGGATCCTCCGACCAGACGGGTATTGAGTCTGGTGGGCAACTGCCCGACCATTAATGTCGGGACGCTGTATACAGGCTGTCCCGTAAATAATGGATCAAACGTAATGGGTAGGTAGCTTACCTCATTTCCAACAACTAATTTGGACAGTTAAAAAAAAAACCGCTAAGGAAACCAAGATATTTTTTTTTCGAATTTTACCATTTTCTCTACCAGCATTAATGCTGTCGCTGCAAATAATAACATTTTTAGGTATGATTTTTGTCAAAAACTTCTGAATAGCGTATTAATGTTATTATTATTTTCAAATATTTTTTTTTTGTCTTAGAAAAAAAATCTTGCATTGAAGTTTTTTTGGAATCGAAAAAAAAATATCTTGGTTACGTTACCGGTTTTTTTTTACTTTTCAAATTAGTTGGAAATGAGGTAAGCTACCTACCCGTTACGTTTGATCCATTATTTACGGGACACCCTGTATATGCTAGTTGCGCGGTAAACTCTGCTTGCGCGTTGCAGGATTTTGCGTGACGTCAGTGTGATGCGCAGTTCGCTTGTGGCGATGAAGATACCGCTACAGAATTAACCCTTTTCAGATTAAGGGTAAACAAAAACGGCTTGTTTATGTGCAACTCACCCGCCACCCTGTATCTGTTTCTTTACATGCTGCTTCTCAGAATAATACGTGTTCAGTGCATTAGACATGACAGCTTTCAGCCTTCGGGTCTCCATGGCCGCATACCCGTCGTTGGCGCCGGCCATCGCGCCGTTGACGAGCGCGTCTCGGCGAAGATCGCCGGTTGTCGTGTTCCCTTCGGCGGATACGAGCCCCGCGAGAACTAACTCGTCACATACTCGTTGGGTACTGGAAAGTAACGTGTTTTGTTAAAAAAGAGTATTTTGTGACCAGTCAGTAAAAATCTATAAATAGTACCTATAAAACAAAGTCACTTTTATTTTCGTGTCTGTCTGTTTGTCCGGTTAATTCTTATAAATGTAGGTCTTTTTTGTTTAATTTCTATTTTCTTTTGTACACCACTTTTACCATTTCATAGTTTGACACTGAAGAGCGGGATCTCCTAGCACAGGTATATATTTTACTTAAAAGGAGGTCCCTATGTAAGATTAAATTTGTACAAGTTTCTGAAATAAACCTTTTTTATTTTAAAATACGCAATAGATTTCGATGCCAGTTTTCACCATGATTTAGAAAATTAATTCCGGACTGTTTATGTTTACAATATTATACATATATATTAACATTTAACTTAGATATATAAATAAGTCGCATGAAATACAGTGTTGCTGACTGAAGTACTCTATACAGTCGGTGCGTTATGACGGGGTCTAAGGACCGCAGGGCGAGGGCGCGGGAAACAACAGGAGCACCAGTCACCCTTCAGCCCTAGGAACTGTCACACGTTCATGAGACGCGCGCGCAGGGATTCATACAAAGTTTTATTATTTTATTTATATTATCATTATTAATGTGCAAGATTAATTAGGACAATTATTGTTGTTAATTGTCATTTGTGTAACTGTATAAACTAGCTGATACCGTCTTTTAATTGCCTGAGATCCACAAACAGCCCACAATAATGTCAGAGGACGGAAGCATGACCCTCCTCGACGTCCTGTGACGACATATATAAATTGTTTGAGAGAGAAATGGTTTCAAGACCTGGTCTACAGTCCACAAAAGACACGATGGATGAATTGTGTGAAAGACGATATGGCTAGAAAAGGGGTTAAAGATTAATAGAGAAATATGAACGTAAAATACATGTGGCGCCGATCGGAAATAAATGGCGATAAGAGCAGGCGAATGATGATTAACATTTAACTTAGATGTAGCACAGAAATCTCGATGTTTTGACAGCAGCAGATAGCATACGTGCGAAGCAATGGTGAGCAATTATAGGGGTCATAAGAGGCCGCGGGAGTTTGAACCTTATAGTCAATAGCGTAAAGGTGGAGGTTGCGACAGGCTTTTGATAGCGGTCGGCTTTTAGTCTTCATATTATTATGAACTTACCTACACAAACAATTTCAGGGGTCCTACCACTATTTATATAACGTAAGTTAAGAAATTCAAATAGCATTGATAAAACCGTTCGGCTAGGTTTGATTTTTTTCATGGAGTCTTAATCTTAATTAATTTTGGCCTTAAAAACACAGCACATTAAAAAATAATGAAACCTCTAAATTCAAGTTATGTATATTAAATTTTTAATTTATGACACACACATCACAGACTAACCAAGAAGACAATTTCTGGATTTCAAAAGAGACTGGCCTATGAGTTTGATTCGGTGTTTCATCTTACAGAAATTAGATAGTAAATAAGTAAACAGCAACACCACCTAGTTTAAAAAAAAAAATATTTATGCCATGTAAAAGTGTTTGTACAAACCCACTGAAACAAAAGCCAATGAGGGGAGATACATGTCATGCTTTGGGATTTAAAACTTTAACTTAATTGCGTATGGTTCAGTTGCCATTCTAAGTAACATTATTGTATGCAGATAAACAGTTTTTTTCATTAAAAAATCAACTTGGTTTACTTATTGTTTACGTTGCAATTGTATGTAAGTATTTATCTCGTATTGTTGGCCTGAGTTTACATGAATAAATATCATTAATCAGTCTGTAGCATTCTTGAGTGTTGCAAAAAAAAACTGTTTAATGATAAATGATTTTATCCCTGTAAGTAGGTTTGTACAAACACTTTTACACGTCATTCATATTTTAAAAACTAGATGAGGTCGGCGTTTCCTATCTGACTACTCTGAGAAGAAATGCCGAAACAAACTCAGAGGTCTCTTTTCAAGTCAAGACATAATCTTGGTCAGACCATGTAGATTGGTGTCTGAAACGGTCTTTTGAGGAAAAACCATACAGATTGAGCAGTCCTGTCCAGTCAGTGCACGCATTTGTCAGTAATTGTACAGCTCAACTCAGAACTTAAGGAGCACAACGATTCGACGAACAATACCAAAGAAAGGACATTTGGGTAGGCCGCATAAATTACTCAAACTGCCAGATCATGATTAAAACTAACTGAGAAAACAAAAAAAGTAATGACCCACATAATCTTCACATTCACAATAATTAAAATAAGTAATATAATACTTTACAAAGTAGTTTAAAAACCTACCTAGTATACATCTCATACAAATTCTTCAAGTACTTCTCCACATCATTCTTGTCAGCCAGCTTGGTCTGTATGTACTTCTGCAGCTTCAGGTGAAAGATGTTCAGCACAAACTTAGACATCACCTGGTCGGGGTTCGGGAACACGTTGCTAATGATTGTGTAGTTCTTCTTGCAAAGAGGTAACACCGCTGAGAATATGTCCTTGCCAAGCAATGTGTTCTGAAAATCATATTAAACATATTATCAATTCTAACCTAACGTAACTCATGTAGTCAATTATCATAACACACGATCTGCTGCTGGCAAATTCAATGTACGCAGAGTCGCTAATTACTATGGTGACAGGACCCTAAAAAAACGAATACCATATCTATTGAATGGTCTGCCAGCAGACATGACATACGGAGTGAAATGAACAAAAATAGAATTAAAAATAAATTAAATAAATATTATTTAAAAATATGTTAAAGTGCTACCAACCTAAATAAGTAATAATAAAATAATTAATTTTAAGTACGAAGTTAATTGAATGTATAAGAGATTCACCGACCTCATAGTCAAACCACTACTACGGTTTTGTGGGGCTTAGTTTATAAGATACTTACATGTCAATATATATAAAAATAAATAAAATAATCCCGAATTGACAGGCTGTGCTCAATGAGATTTTCCATCAGCAAGCATTACGATTTTGCATTCAAAGTTTCATCCCCTATAGGGGATGAATTACGTCTACAATTACATCTCATGCCAATTTCAGCTACGAAATTTATTTCTGTTTCTTCTACAGGTTATAGTATATTTGAAGGGCAGGCGTTTTGGGGGACTGTCTTCTGTAATGTTGACGTTCAATAAGTGCTAAATAAACAACTTTTGATGTGATTTATCTCATGAAGCGACGCGCGCATTACTTGTGGTTACCAAGTGAACAAACACACGGTGAATGTGTGTGTAAGCGCAGGAGCTCTCGGTAGGTACCGTGCAAGACAATGGCGAAGTGCTGACACTACTCGTCTCCACACACATTCACAGCGTGTTTGTACACTTGGTTACTTTGGTTGGTTGGTTACGTTGGTCGCTTCGTGAGATAAAAATACTGTAGAAGTATGTGCTCTGATGTGGCTAAAGTAATTTATCTTGGCAGTGAAAATACGTGCACAGTGTGGTCACGTTAGAGTACTATTGTGATGATGTGTAATATTTTGATGTACTCACCATTTGACTGGTTTCAATGAAAGCATCTACACACTGAGAGTATCCCTTAAAGTTCGTCATGATATTCGCTATTTCCTTCATCTTGGCCATATTGCCCTGGTTCTGGGCTTTCACAAACTCCTCAATGAGGTTCCTTTCGATCTCGTCATATTTAGCTTCTATTTTCTTCTTGGCAACCTCGAATTTGTCAGGCGGCAACTCTTGAGCGATTGTGTGGAGCTTTTGTATGACGTCTGCTGCTTCATTCAACTGGAATATAGATTTGAATGGTAAGTAGGCCAGTATAAAAATGCAGACTTTTAAATCAGCTTTGAATTATAAGTTAGTAGCAGAATTTTTAGTATCAATTCACTTCTATGTGGAGTTTATCAAGTTTTATCACCTCACTCGAGACTGACTCTGGAAATGTGTCCGGAGCCCCAATTTAAAAACAAACTCTCTAGTTTGAGGCTCACGCACTACTCATGTTGCCTGCTTACTGGCCCTGGATAATAAACTATATTCTATGATTATTTTTTTAAAGAAATCACGCCTTTCTTGGAATCATTCAATCCACGAATGGAAGAGATCTTGACCTCTGACATACAAGGTAATAAACTGGTAATTTGGATAAACAAGAACAAGGTAACAGTTAAACTCTCTGAATAAATATGTACCTGGGTCATGTAGCTCCAACTGATTATTATACAATAGTTAAACAATCAGCACGGGCCATATACAAGGTGTAACAGAATAAACGCAAGTCCTGAAAGTAGTTTGATCATAGTTTACTACTGAATCGATTGCAGTAAGTATTAATATAGGTATCTTTTTTTTTTAATGTTGGGTCAACACAAATTTCTTAATAATAATAGTTCGCTTTAAAAAATATATTGGTCATTCTATCATGCTTTTAACTCAATACTTTAATTGGGGTGTATGAGGTTGATTATGTTACATGTTGTATATGTGCATGGTCCTTATGTGATGTCTGTCTGTGAACCGGTTAATAAACCAGATAACAAATTAAGGTTCCTCCAGATATGAAAAAGGTAAATACTTCTGAAGTAAAAACTCTTCAAAGAAAATTTAAAATTTGCTGGCGAAACATCACAGACATGACCCATCACGTCTGTGACCTTAATCAATGTCTAATAAATATAAACCAAGAAAAAAAAGGCATTAAGGCTACCTTTGTACAGTATTTATTTACTTGTGCTTAAATCTTTAATAAATAAATAATAATACTTAAATGATTCAAGTAACTACAGCTGAAACTACACTAGAAATTATGAGTAAGGAAAATATTTTGTTTTTACTTAATTTTGTTTAAATATCCACCACCCATCACCTCCGTGTAATTTTACTCGTTAATTTAATTTGACCTTGTGTAGTCCAACAAACCTTGCTAGCATCATTGAACAAGTCAATAAGCACAGGTCCGGGGCTCAGGAAGTGCGACAGATGCGACAGCAAGTCCCGGGCAGCCGCAGCTCTCGCCCGCGGAGCCCGCGCTGCTCCCAGCTTCTCTCCCACGTCTAGCGCACGCCCTCCGCAACGTGACATGCGCTCATCTAATGCGCTGAACACACCTACACAATGCTGAAAAAAAGATATATTTTTCTGTATAACAAGCTATGTGCCCCTGCCCGATGAGATTTCCTATCAGCCAATATGACAAATTTTCAACACGTATAGCAGGAGGATTTTGAAAAAAGCAATCCTTAGTACATTATATTATAATATATTCTTAGCTCACTATTTGTTCATGAGGATTATTCTGTTGTGCAAAATTTCATGCTCCTGGTTTTAGGTAATTTTTTGTAATGTGCGTTTTGTTTGTGCCGAAAACACCATTTTTATTTATTTCTATTATTTCACAAGTTTATTTCGGCTGTTTGTTGTCTGTCAGTGACATAAATTTAAGATTTTTAGTAAATACAATAAAATATGTCTTGCTAAAACCAAAAAAAAAAACATTTGGATAGTGTAGATCACTTTCATGTCAAGTTAATATTCTAACATATTGATAGCTCTCATAGCAACACAACAAAATTTTGGTACACCTTTCTAAAGCTCAGGTTGAATTGGTTTGAACACATATTCAAAAGCTCGGTACCTTTTTACTGATCCTTGCCTAATGTGATGGTATTTATTAATTTAATAATATTTTCATATAATGTTACTTACAGTGTGTTGATCCATGATTTCAGCCAATTTAGCACCATACAGCTTTTCTTCCTCCTGAACAGATTGTTCCAGTCTAGCACATTTTCTTTCCTGTCTCTCTTGTAAAACCTGACAATTATACAAAATGTTATTTTATTCCACTGAAACTGCTCTAGGTTGGTTTTGAGTTTACGGCTAAATTACTTAATAAATGCTCTGCAGTTAGATTATTAAAATAAAATAAATACATTTTTAATTTTTCCATAATAAAAATAAGTTATGCAATACTTTTCTCTATGCCTGCAGTAAGTGGTTAATACAATTTACCATAGTAAAACATGCATACAAACCCTCAGATCTTGAATGGCTTGTGTAAAAATGTCATGTATCATTTCAGGATCAAATTGGTCATCCTTCAAACGGGACTCCTCCATACTCCTTCTCACCATTCTTTCCACAAATTCATCAGGATCGAAAGGATCCTAGAAAATCACAATTTATTTAAGATGTGTATTTCACTTGGAATTAAGTGTCCATTGCAGAGAGCTATCATAACATAATACCATAACAAGAAAAATCAACAAATACAAACTAGTACTTACTTGTTCTAACTCTTTTATATATTGGTTCATCATCTTGGCAGATTTATGTTGCTTACAGTGAAAGATTTATTGGGTATCCTTTCATATTATTTTAAACAGTTTATCAACACAAAACGCCTACTTTTGAATATTTATAATAGGATAAAAATCCTCAAGAATGACATAAATGACAACACATCATGACAGTGACAGTACGGCAGACGGCAGCAGTAGTGGTGTACGATCCTATCCACAGAACACTATTACTCCTAGCCTAGCGGATCCTATCTGATACTTTACAGTATCGATACAACAAGATACAATTGTCCAATATATTGCATCGATACCAACAAATACGATACATGCATGGATCGATACAAAAGTACTGGTATTAGGAATGAATGGATGGTATCCTACCACATTGTCCACAGACTTATGAAATAAGAATTTATGAATTCTTGTTTGTTGAAAGGTTTGCTTGTTAAAATTAAATAAATACATGATTAATCTAATTCCGTTTTAACTGAAATCACACAAAAATAAAATGTATAATTTTTAAACATTTTCTCTTTTATTTGTTATAATGAGGGAGTTTCTCAGAAAAAAAAAAATTGTACCTATTGATTTGCCGAAACTTATTTTTCTTCAAAATAGTCGAAAAATATTTCTGGCGAAAATGTGTAAATCAATTTGGCAACTTAGGGAGTGTAGCCTTAGCGAGGACTAAGACTTGTAAAAATTTCTAATTTATTGCAGTATCGGGTTATCCTTGACCATAGAAGCCATTTAAATTCTGAGCAACACGGCTCTACGACGCACGCACCGTTTCCGAGTTGGGAGCTCTTGTTTATTTTTTTTTTTATATAAAACGCTTTATATTTCAAAAATGGTAGTTCGGATGAAAAACTTTTTTTGAAAAAAATTGTTGCCCTGGAGGAAAACCATGAGAAGGAAAAAAAAACTGATAAAAAAGTGTCGGTCGATCTTTCAGCTTGCGTATCCTTAGGGGTAGAGGACTTGGTAAAATTTTCAGAGATATTTTTTTAAGAAGTGGCTTATTTTTATTACCGCACCTTATTAACCTTTTCGACCAGAGTAACAATTTCTTTCCAGAAAAGATTTCATCCGAGCTACCATTTTGGAAATAAAGAGCGTTTTATAAAAATAAAAACAAAAGCTCCTAACTCGGAAACGGTGCGTCGCGTAGGGCCATGCTTCTCAGAACCTAAATGGCTTCTATGATCAAGGTCAAGCCAATACTGCAAAAAAATTGAAAATTTCCGAAAAAAAGAAGAAAATTTTACAAAGTACTGATTTTTTTTTTATTTTCTTTGCTGCTCAGCTCATAGTGACCTTTTTTTTTTGGTGGGACACCGTCAAATAAGTTCTCCCGCTCTGGGCGGTGCGGGAGGGCGTGTCAGACTCTTACTGACTAAAGTCCGCCCGTCTTCCTTCAGTTGCCTGTGCCAGGGGCCATGGTAGCCCTTTCGGACTTTACCGCGACCCTGGCAAGCATCGGCCTTAGCCAATCAATCAATATGCCTAAGATTATAAATAGAGCAAGTAACATTTTCATTTCATCATCGTTTTTATTTTTGCTCATAGTGCCCCTAAGGGTATACTCCAACTCCTACAACTCCGCCCCTAACACGACCCACTGACCCAACTTAGAAGTTGATTAGTTATGAGTCTAAAGGTTGATAAATTTAAAATGTTGAGATATTCGTTTTTATCATTATTTGTTTGTACTATTCGAAACAATGTTTTAAATGTACTTCTACGGCATACAAAAGAATTCCAGAAATTTCGCCTACTCTCCTAGACGGATTATGTACCATACGATATTTGGAGGATTGGATCGAATTCAGTCGATACGATCGAATCGTATCGTAATGCTGCAAGTTTCGTGCAGCTCTAGACAGTTAGTGACAGTATCAATTTGTATTTTCCATGGAATTAGTAAGTCCTTTATTATAATTTTCTTTTTGGAGGCACAGACAAAATTAAATAAGTGTAAATTAACCTCAGACTAAGGAAATTCTGAGGGAAATGGAAATTCCTTAGTCTGAGACTTTAACAGCTCATCATTGACTTATATTTTCCTATCTCAATGCAGCTCATACATTGAACTATAACCTGCCCATGACTTCGTCCATAGACTATAGCTACACAGAGTTCATACTATTATAAGTCAATGGTTCATCCGCGTACTCATTTACGAAAAAAAAGCGCGGGAAAGTCAAAGAAAGTAGGCGCGTTTTTTGAAAAAAATTCAATTTATTTTATTTTAATAGTTACTTAATTCATAACTACTTAATTGTAGTTTGTTGTGATGGGGAGGGTTAAGAAGAGGAAGAAAAGTGGAACGGATCCCCCTGGGGAGCCCCTCGATGATGATGCTGATACTGGGTCGTTGCGCTCCATGCAGACGGCCACATCAGATGAAAAAGAAAAGGATACGGATAAGTACCTTGAATTTAGAATTAGTGATTACACCCGGTCTTATCCAGAGTCTGGTGGAAATTACGAATACATTGTTTTCATCGAAAGTCTAAACCAAGTCCCGATCGGTGACCGCGATATGATGTCGTTAGCCACCAACTTTAAGAGATACAACAAAGGGGTTAAGCAACTTATTAGAATAAATCGGCACAAAGTTGGCGTTATTTTTGAGCGTCCCACATTTGCCAATGCTGCACTCATAAATAAAAAGTTTTTGGATAATTTTAAACTCAAAGCCAGCATTCCAGCCTCAGCTACAGAAATTACTGGAGTTATACAGCATGTTCCTATTGATCTTTCGAATGAGCAAATTTATTCAGCTATATCCAGCTCCAAAAACATAATTTCAGTAAAAAGATTTATGCGTCGGATTATTAAAGAAAATAAAGTCACTTTTGAACCAATGAAGACAGTGAGCATCACCTTTTCGTGCGTCTCCTTGCCCGACAGCGTGGACCTGAACAGTTGGCGGTTTGAGGTACGGCCGTACATCCCACCGGTAAAGCAGTGCCTGCAGTGTCTGAGGTATGGACATATTGCCAAATTTTGCAAAAATAGCATCAGGTGTTCCATATGCGGAAAAGATCATAGCTATAAAGAATGTACGATTGCCCCAACAGAAGCTACATGCTGCCAATGTAAAGGAAACCATATTGCTATTTCTGCAGAATGTCCTGTCAAAAAAGCTAAGATAGAAGAAAATAAAAATAAAGTTCAAAAAAGATCATATGCTGACGTATTAAATGAAAAGTCATTCCCTCCTTTAAACAACAAAAACCCTGCTGAACAACTTAAATTTCTAATACAAACAGATCAAATACAAAACATTTTAATTCAGACCCTTCTTACTTTATTTACACAAAATCGGAACAAAGAAAGTTCCATTACAAATGAAAACATAAAAAAAGTTCTCTTAGCGACAATACAGAGTGATAATAACATTAAACAATCTTAATTATGGATCAGCTAAATATTGTACAGTGGAATGCTCAGAGTATTCGTAGTAATCAACATATTTTTTCTCATTTTTTAATTGAGAACAATATTCATGTAGCTTTACTTTGTGAAACTTGGCTTAAGCCTGAAATGCGTTTTAATATAAAAAATTATAATACTGTTAGATTAGATTCTGGTAATAGTCATAATGGTGTAGCTATATTAATACATAATTCATTACAGTTCAAAAAAATTTATACTTCATATGATGACTCTATACAAAATATTGCAATACGGTTAAAATATGGTGCTAAGGAGGTTTCTTTGGTGTCATTTTATAGTCCTGGTAATTGTAATCCATTCTTTTCTAAATCAAAGCTGGATAATTTAATCAAAAGTATTCCTGGTCCTGTTTTGATTGGTGGGGATTTCAATGCCCATCATTCGGCCTGGGGCTGTAGTGCACAGTGCAGTCGTGGTATTGACGTCCTTGAAAGCATCAATGATAACAATCTTGTGTTGCTGAATAACGGAGATATGACTACAGTAGGCTCAAATAGGTGGCAGAGAAATGCCCTTGATCTGACCTTAGTATCACCATCATTAGCTTTGTCTTGTGACTGGTCAGTGCATGATGTTCCTCTAAGTGGATATCATTTGCCTGTAATTACAAAAATAGTGTTTAATAATTTTATTCCTTCATCTAATGATCTTTCAAATCTGCCTGTTCACGTAAATTTTAAACTAGTTAATTGGGAACTTTACACAGCTCAAGTAGATAATCTATTACACAATTTTGTGGTTAATCATCAAAACCCGTTACAAACTTATAACGAACTCATTCTTATCTTAAATAAAGCTATACAGAATTCTGTTCCATGTTCTGATATTTCTCGTATGCAAACTACTTCTAGTGCTTCACTTAATACATCTAGAACTTCGAAAAAGAAAAAACGCTGTCCACTTCCATGGTGGAATAACAACTGTACTAGGGCTGTAGAAGACGCTAAGAATGCCTATATACAGTTTAAACATGACCCTTCACAAGCAAACTATATTGAATTTAAAAGGCGACAAGCTGTTAAAAAACTGACTTTAAAAAGAGAAAGGTATTTGAGTTGGGTAACTTTGTGCGAGTCTTTTAACAGAACAACTCCATTAAGTAAAATTTGGGGTATTTCTAGAAAGTTTAATAGAACATATGTACCATCTTGCAATAATGTATATCCATGGATTTTTGATTTTCTTAAAAAATTCACACCTGATACTGTAGAGGCCCCCTTTCATTCACATGATCATTTACCAACAGCAGCATACTCAAATTATTTAACAGATCCATTTACTATGCAAGAACTGAAAGCTGCAATTTTCTCCAGGCGTGATACAGCTTTTGGCCTCGATTGTATGCCATATAAAATGCTTAAAAATGTTTCATTGCAAGCCTTACTATTGGTTTTAAAAGTTTTTAACTTACTTTGGCTTAATGAAATCATACCTTTTGACTGGAAAATAGACTGTCTTATTCCGATTTTAAAACCTAATAAAGATAAAAACAAATCTGATTCTTATAGACCTATAGCTTTGACCTCTTGTATAGGAAAGATTTTTGAGCAATTGTTAAAGCAAAGACTAGAGTTTTACATAGAAAGTAATAATTTATTACCTTCTAATCAGCTTGGATTTCGTAGAGGAAGGTCAACACATGAAAGTTTTTCTCATTTGTATCTTGATATTTTTAATGCTCGTAAAATGGAACATGAATGTGTTGCTGTTTTTGTTGACATAGTTGGTGCTTTCAATAACGTCAATCATCACATTTTGTCACTTGAACTTCGCTCACTTGGAATACCTGAAAAAATAGTTTCGTGGGTTTTTAATTTTTTGCATGGTAGAGAAGTTTATGTAAAAGTAGATAAGCAATTAATTGGACCCCGTTTTTCATATAAAGGGGTGTGTCAAGGTGGTATTATGAGTCCATTGATTTATGTGCTTTATGTGCATAAGCTCAATATGGTTTTAGGTAGCAAAGTACTAAATTTACAATTTGCTGATGATTTGGTTATTTATACATCTGGTCCGGATATGGATGAGATTAAGAGTAATATTAATGAGGCTTTGAAAAATATGAGTCAATATTTTCATTATTTAAACTTAGAAATTAGTTCAGATAAATCAAAAGTTGTTGTTTTTGGTGAAATAGATTTTGATTTAGAAATTTTTTATGATAATGTTGAACTTCCCATTGTTAATGAGTTTAAGTACTTAGGAGTAATTTTTTCTGCCAATCTGACATGGAATAAATATGTTGATTACATACTCGGTAAAGCAAATAAAGCATATAATTTTATAAAATCTGTGTCAGTACATGCTGATCCTAAAATTTTATTAATGTTATACAAATCATTAGTCCGTAGTCATTTTGAATACGGCTTTTTGTGTTTTGGGTCTGATCAGAGACTTATCCGTAAACTTGATGTCTTACAGAATCATAACTTGCGTTGCATTACAGGTGCCATTAAAACAACACCTATCAACTCCTTACAAGTAGAGTGTAATGTTCCTCCACTGAAAATTAGATTTCAATATTTAAAATCTAAATTCCTTTTAAAGCTTTTGTCATTTAATAAACACCCTCTTTACAGAAAACTTTCATTTTATCATACAGTTTATAATCCTTCAAATAATATTAACATTCCCTATTTACTTCATGACTTCTCTACTACAATAACACTTAATCAGCAACATGAACTTTACAAATGTAATGACACTTGGACATGTTATTCTGGCAAATACAATAGTAAATTTATAGTTATGAATATTGTTATAAAGCATGATTTGAAAACCAAGGAAGAGGTGTACCAGTTTCTGCATGAACATTCTGGCTATCGATGTATATTCACTGATGCTTCTAAGAGCAGTACAAATGTCGCAATGGCTATTTACATACCTTATAATAAGACTGGTCATGGTGTAAGGTTGCCTGATGTTTTAACTATATTTTCTGCTGAGGCTATGGCTATTTCAGCTGCTTTGGATTTCATAAGTGAAGAGAACTCTGGCATCATTTCTTGGCTTATTGTAACGGACAGCATGAGTGTTCTTATGGCATTGGATAACAACAAACTGGATGCTTCTACAAACTACATCATATATCGCATCAAAGAAAAGTATTTCACACTTCAATCAAGAGGCTTTGATATTAAATTTTTGTGGACCCCTTCGCACATTGGAGTCAGTGGCAATGAAAACGCAGACATTCTAGCGAGAACCATTGTTGACCTAGGAAATACAGAAATTAAAAGAGTTGCCATACCTTGTTCAGATTTATTACCTAAGATCAAAGAAGATAATATTCGATGTTGGCTTGAAGATTGGCTGGAGACTCTACAAATAAAAGGCACTTGGTATGCAAAAATCAATACAGCTATTGGTTCAGCTCCTTGGTTTACGAAGGCACAATTTCACAGAAGCAAACTGTTTTATTCTTTACTATGTCGGCTAAGATTTGGACATGGACGTTTTAATGCTCATCTGGCTAGAATGAAGATAATAGCTTCCCCTAAATGCACTGATTGCAACCTCGATAAAGATCAGACCCTTAATCATATTATTTTTGAATGTCCAGCGCATAATGTGAATCGTATAATATTGATTGACAAATTGCTTGAGATTTACAAAACACCGGCAAACCTCCCGCGCGACATTCAAGGATTGCTGGAGAATTTTTCTTCGTATTTTCCCTTATTTAATTTTATTACATCTAGTGGATGTAAAATTTGATCGGGACTTATACACATGGATATGACAAGACAATTATTGGATATGACATTATAAGTCAATAGATATGACCACTGACCTCTATTAGTATTTTAATAGAGGTCAGTGGATATGACCCATTGAGATAGGATATGACCACATGGAAATGACGATGAAACTGGATTTGACAAAAAAATTGGATTGACGAAACATTTAACTATGGAAAAAAAGAAGACATGGCATATGCCTTGAATGATAAGGATACTTGGATAAGAATTTACTGAAGACTTGGCTCTGGCCTTACTTTTAAATATTACAGAAGAATACGAAAATATGACGAGGCTGAATGGTCTAAAGATCGATGCCTGCCTTTTCTACGGGCGAATGAAAAAAAAAAAAAAAAAAAAAGTACTCATTTACTAATCTGCTTACAAACCCTGCACAGCTATTAAATTATTACTATTCTATTGCATAGAAACGGGAATCCATTTATTTGGTAGCACACGGCGACGGTCATTAAGATCGCGATGATTGGAGCGTATTCGTGCGACGATCGCTTTCTATTGGGACACACAATAATCCTCGTTTTTTCTTTACGTCGGAAAAATATTCATGGATATCCTCCGTCTGGGGAAAACGGAACGGAGGGTTATTTCGGACCACTACCAACTGAACCGCAACAGTTCCATCCATTACTTTGAGTCGGCAGCCTCTCCATAAGTGGTCGGAGCACTCGGAGCTCGATAAGCGCTCTTAGACGCTTGACTGCTCTTCTGGTGATAAGTATGCTCTATATCTCTCTCCGCCCGCGCCGCTTCCGTTGCATGTATCATCTTCTCGCAAGAGAGGCGACAGCATCCCACGCGTTTTCAATTCCGACCAGGGACTGAACCACGGCCAGAACCAACCCAGTCATCCTCCTGCCGTTATACCAAACCCATTTAATCTCGAGTTGGTTCAACATGTTTTCATCTTCTGGTATATGGCTTTTGGTATTTGGTATGGTATAGCAGTAACCCTAGTATAGGAACTCACTCTCTTTATAGCCATGTTATCTTTAACATACGTTTCTTTGGTCGTCTATGATAATGTCCATCCACATTCATACTAATCATACGGATCATAACTACGAGTAGGTACTAAATACTATCCTTACTACTTATGAGTCGCTCATCAAAACAAATCAGGCGCCGGCTTTAAACTAACAGGTAGGTAGGTACCTACTTGATTCTAATAAACTATCCATCCTCGTTAGTAACTTCTCTATTCACCACAGATGTATCCCTTTTAACATTCTGGTCAAATAAAATCTTTTTGTAAATTATTTGATGTTGGCTTTTCTGAAAAAATATAATTTTAATTTTAGAAACAAAGGAAAAAAATGTCATAAATGTAGCAAATACGTCTTTTTGGAAGATTTCTTACTAGTGAAAGCGTTTTTTATATCCAAATTCTTTGTGATGTCGTAATATTTTAACAAAATTTTGTGCGTGCTATTGACGATTTATTATTATTATATTGTTTTACTCTCTTTCATGAGAGTTGTGTTGAAGGCTAATATCAATCGAAAAGCTAACACTTTGACAGGAGGGTCACTGAAACCTTGGACATACGTGAGCAGTGAGATGTCCAATGTATCCTAAACGGGTTAGGATAAAGTCGATAGAGCTCAATGGCTGAGCGCCTCAGTCCTCGAAGCTCCGAGGTGAATGCCTTGGAACAACGAGGCTATCTCATCGGCCAGAAAGTCGGGCAAGGATCATATGCCACTGTCCACCTGGCTGAGTACTGCGATGCATCCAGCCCGAAGCGGATGCACCTTGCGTGCAAGATATTCGATAAAGAAAAAGCACCTCGGGATTTTTTACAAAAGTTTTTTCCTCGTGAACTTGATATACTAACTAAGATCGAGAATCCTTATATCATTCAAGTGCACAGTATTTTACAACGTGGACCGAGAGTGTTTATTTTTATGCGTTACGCTGACAACGGTGATCTGCTGGATTTTATAAAACGAAATGGAGTTGTGCCGGAAAACCAGGCAAAAGTCTGGTTTAGACAAATGGCTAGTGGCCTGCAATATCTGCACAGCAAAAATATAGCGCACCGCGATCTGAAATGCGAGAACATTTTGCTGTCAAGACGTTTCAACGTGAAGTTGGCGGATTTTGGATTCGCTAGATTTTGCACGGACGGCGAAAATCGACGTGTACTCAGCCAAACGTACTGTGGGTCGGCTGCGTACGCCGCACCTGAGGTGGTGAGTGGCACGCCTTACAATCCCAAACTAGCTGATGTGTGGTCTCTCGGAATTATCCTCTACATAATGCTGAACGCTTCCATGCCGTTCGATGATTCGAACCTGCGCAAACTACTGAAGGACCAAATGTCGCGCAACTGGGTTTTTAGATCCAGGATCCGTGATACAGTGTCAATGGCGGCCAAGTCTATCGTGCGGCACATTCTAGAGCCTGACATCACGCTTCGCCTCACGCTGGACCGGGTGCTTTCGCACGAATGGACCCGGCCGCGCAAGGACAAGAGCGCGAGTCTTATGGGGCGGTTGGTGCAGTCGGCCCCCTCGGCGCCGCACTCGCCCGGCAAGCGCGAGCACGACGAGGCCGGCACGTCGGCTACCGCGAGCACGACGAAGCCGGCACGTCGGCCAGCGCGCGCGTTTCCGGCGACCACCGCGAGACCGAGCTCGAGCGACACGACGAACGCACCCTATACTTAATCAATTATAGTATTAACTATGTATCTATAATGTTTACGCAAAAAGTGTTAATAATCTTGAAATAGTTTTGACCTTCAAAAATTGAAAATTCACTTTATTATTTTGATTTTTTTTTACAATTGACGACTTAACTTTTGTTGGTCGGCAATAGTGAAAATAAAGTTTTTATATAAAATTACCCTAATTCTGATTTCGTATTATTCAAGTATTATCTTTTTGCTAGTATGATGTACCTACCTAACTGAATATTTTGCTACGGTAACCGGTGAAGATGTCCTTGAATATTTTGATGGCGTTTGCATTTTCTCTTAGCTCCATACTTTGCTACGTAGAAGCATAACAGAGTAAGGGGGCGTCCATTAATTACGTTAGGTGTTTACAGGGGGGAGAGGGTCCAGCCGAATCTCACCCAATCTCACGTGGGGGAGAGGAGGGCCTCGGCAGATATCACGAAATTTTTTTTCCACAAGAAACAGCATAATATTGCGATAAAACTGGGTTAAATTAAATGAAAATGTTTCTCCACTAAAATAAACTCTCTTAAAATGAATGATACTATTCAGGGAAATTCACGGATTGAATCAGTAAACAGATTTAGACTACGTTTTTAGAAATCTTAAACACTAGTCGTAACTAGTATTAAATAAATAAAAAAAATTAAAAGTTATTTTTAATAAACCCAGCGCAGTTAAACTCAGATTAACTTATTTAGATTAGAAGCATTTTGAAAAATCTCACGTGATATAATTATGGGGAGGAGAGAGGGGGTCGAGTGAAATCTCACCAGGGGGTGAGGGGGAGTCGAAAAATTGCCAAAATCCCCTCACGTAAATGGATGCCCCGTAACCAAAAATTCCAAAAAGTATCATTACAACTGGATACCTTAGGTAAAACCACAAACGGTTAAGAGGGCTATCACAATTTTTATATAAAATAAAATAAAATTGATATAGTTTTGATGTGTGATTATGGTTTAGATATGGCCACAAAATAAAATAAAAAATATGCCTGAGAATCACAATCTGCTGGCAAATGTACAGTCACAAAAAAATGCCGATTAGTTCCCTCTTCAAGAAATTCTTATAATTTTTCAATTCAAAGTGGCATATTTTTGTATAACATATAGGTAGTTATCAGTCAATAAAGGTCTAACTAGTATCCTAGTAACAATTGTTTATTGAAACTACTTAATGTTATCTAAGATGAGCGTGTACAAAGTCGTGCGATAAACAATACGGAAATCAGAAAAACAGCTGCGCGCAGTATCAAGTTTGAGTTTCATTATTATAGGAAAACTGAGCTTCGACTTAAATGAACTCATGTAAATTATATAGTTTTCAAGTCCAATGGCAACCTGTTAAAAAATCCGCACTGCTTGATATTGAGGACTATGTTGAACAATATTAAGTTGAGGTATAATATTGCTTTTAAAATCCTTCCTGTGCGTACTTTCCCTCAACTGTCTCTCCTCATCTGTTTCATAGTTATGCAGGTATTTTTTTAAATTCACCAACAATACTAAAACGTAGAGGCTAGGCACAGTAAGAATAAGTTAGTTTTAATATTCGAATTATGATCAAACTTCACTTGTATAGAGTAGCTATGTTCGAGGGAAACTCCTGTATCGTTTTATTTTCACTGTCAATAAAATCATTAGGAAAAACTGAAGGTAACTGAATTTCATCGAAATTTTTCTACGATTACAACTTCATCACTAGTTGCGTATGTGTGATTATTCCGAGTCCGTAGCTACAGGTAAAAGCGCCGCCCCATGTTTGCATGTGTTCTATTAGTGAGTTTATTAGTGTTGCTGAAAGTTTCTTTGTGTTCGGGAGAGATAAGAGCTCGAGTGCCGTTCTTATAGTTTTTGCTTTTGTGTTAGTGAAAGTGGGAGAAACGCGGAGACACCTGAACACGGATACATTTGTTTACAAAGCATTATCTGTGTTTATATGATCTGAGCTACATACCTTATAATTATTTCTATGTAAGTACAGCAGTATGTTGTGTTGCAGGTCAAGTTACCACAAACTGTCAAACTTGACAAAGACATAGTAAGTGTAGTAACATCTTTTCAGGTTTATTCCTCGTCGGCCAACGTCTGGAGCCCCGCAGGAGGGCCACGCGAGTGCACTTGGTCGCGTCTTTACTTATAAACTCAAACTCAAAGCATTTATTTCAATTTAACCATATAAAGGCACTTTTGAATAATACAATTGTCAAGTGGTCGGTCAGTCAGAAATATGAAGCTAGTTGCCCATTCCAAAGCGTAGTTAGGTACCTATGGAGAAGAACGGGCAAGAAACTCCATGGACACTCTTTTAAATTATATTGTTAGATACATAAATATTAGTTACATCATTAATGTTGAATATAGGTATAATTATATGTGAGAACGATGTAAATAAGACGTACACGTTGAGTGTCCAGTGTACAGCAAATATAAATTTAAACAAAACAATCCATCAATAAAATAATTAAAATAAGACGTGGTGGCTAAGAGATGACCAGTCCCAACTGACAGCGCCCGTTCACGAACATGACGCGTGGATCAGCACCATTCAGCTCAACCATTTTGAAGGGAGCTAAATGATCCAACACACGCGCCACCGTCAGCGAGACATTTGATTGAGCATGACGTCTATCAGCCGCCAGGGCACATTCAAGTCAATGAAAGACATTACCCGGTAAATGGTAGCTCGATAGTACATTATAGTACCCACACTTGTCCTATGCAATTATATAACACAAAGGAGATTGAGTTTATACAAAGCAATGGTAGTCTTACAATCTTCAGCAGCTCCAACAGTATTTTCAAATGTTAATCAATTAGTTGTGGTTGTGGAGCAGGACCAGCATTGAGCCAGGCATTTTTATCAGCGATATAATCCCCCAACTTATAATATGCCTGGCTGCATAGTGTGCGTTTTATACAATGTTTGAATTTCGTCTCATTCAGTTGAAGTATGTGGGGAGGTATTTTATTGTAACATTTTAAACAGTACCCCATGAAAGATGAGTCTACTTTAGCCAGTCTGAAACCTGGTTGAACTAATAGGTCCCTATTTCTGGTACTGTAATTATGTCTATCATCTCTTTTAGGAAAAAGATGTAAATTTGTTCTTACGTACATGCTGTTTTCATAGATATATTGACAAGGTACCGTCAAGATCTTAATAACCTTTATTTTTTATTTTTTTTACCTTAAACAGTTCCCTTAGAGAATCGCGCCTGCGGAGATTATACAACGTGTTCTTTTGCATCCTCGTCAAATTTCAGGAGGCTGTTATGAAAGACATAAATAATCAACTAAAATTACGATCCTGCTCAATAATTAATACATACTTGTTTTTTTAGGTATTTAAGTTTGACAGTATTTCAGAATACTCCACTTTCAAAGAACAAAATCGCCCCGTTGCGTATGCGGTAGGCAGTGTCGTACGACTATGTCGCTGTGTGCATGCGTTACAGTTACAGGGCGGTATAACACGGGCCCTGCACATGCCGATTTCCGAAAAATTCAAAAAATAAAAATAAATACCTACTTATTTTATTATTGATTCGTGTCGAGAATCATTAGCATAGTTACCTCCTCGAATTTGACGAGGATGCAAAACAACACCTTGTATATGGCTCTGATGGCTCTTTTCTGCAGAATAAAAATAGAATCGACGTCTGCAACTCGTCCCCAAAGTAAAATACCGTAAGACATGATACATATCTTCTACATCGGTAAATTGACGGATTTTTCTGACAGCATAATTATGCTGCTGAACGTAGCCGTCCCGCCAGAGATGGTAAATGAGGACCCCATTGTAGCCTCGAGTCGAGCGTGATCTCCAGGAAAACAGTTTTATCGACGAATTCTAGTTTCTCTTGATTCAATACTATCTCACAAATTCACAATCACTACTTTTGACACTAAGTAAAGAAAATCGTATACACTTAGTTTTTTTCCATTTAATACTAAATTATTAGCAGTGAACTAATTATGGACCTGCAGTAGGGCGTTATTAACGTCGTCAAAATTTGTAGCACTTCTTTTTACCTTAAAAATTTAAGAAGTATCGTCAGCAAATAACACCATTTGTGGTTGATTTTTTAATAAATGGAGTAGATCGTTAATATACACTAAAAAGAGGAAAGGACCCAATATCGAGCCTTGTGGAACTCCCATTTCTACTTTTAAACAAAGTAATATATTTTATAGTATAAACGCCTATTTAAAATTAGATTATATAATGTGTATTATAATACTTAGTTTTATGAAAAATATAATATAATAACTAAAATATATTATTAAAAGGAGTCCCTTTAGGGAAGGTTCAGAAGATACTGGCAGCGTTCCCCCTTTGAATAGCTAGACTAATAAAATTCTTTGTCCGAGGTAGATGCCTGTTCTTCGGTCTCCTGTGATGTCGACTAACCTTTTTGATATTTCCTTAAAAAGCCTTATAGCGCTGGGACCCCACGGACCATGGGTCTTGACACCGAATGGGACAAAATCATATTCGGAGCCTAGACCCCTGTATTTGCATGCTTTTTCAGCCGCTTCACAAGCCGCACCAGCTCTGTTGTTGGTTCCATGTAGATGGGACGGGGCTAGCGTGTCTGAACAGGTTGCATCCCATACCATCCTTTTAAACTAAGGGAATTGACACCATTTATTTGAACTTGCTGCTGCCTATCATTTAAATAAGATTTTACTAGACTGAGCGCAAGTATTCCAAGTCCATAATGCTCAAGTTTCAAGAGCAAGGTTTCGTGATCGACGCAATCAAATGCCTTGGAGAGGTCACTAAAGATTCCTATGGCCTCTTGGGCCTCGTCCCACGCCGTAAATATGTGTTTTAATAAGGTGACCCCAGCGTCAGTCGTACAACGTCCCTTGGTGAAACCATACTGTTGCTTGTGTAAGATTTTATTGGTTTTAAAATGAATGAACATTTGATTAAGCATTACCTTTTCAAATACCTTGCTGAAAACTGGCAACACGGATACGGGTCTATAATAATTATGGGTGTCTTTACTGTCCCCGGTTTTGAAAAGTGGTATAACCTTATCTACTGTATTTCATTAAATCCGGGAAGACTCCTTGATCCACACACAAATTAAATATGAAATCTAAGTAAGGCGCTATAGTGTCAATTATGGATGTACAGACTTTATTGGACATTCGCCAAAGACCTTCAGTCAATTTGATCTTGATTTGCTTAAAAGCTTTTATTACTGTTATGGGGTTAATATGCTTAAAGTTAAATTCAATCGGGCAGACCGAAACGTTCGCCCTTACTAAACCAAATATCAATCAACTTATAGAATAGGAATGTGCTGAATATTCATTTTGTTTTATTTATTATCTAGGACTAACGGTAGACCGCACGTCGGTGGTGACCATCAGCTGGCCTAGCGTAGTAAGGAGCATCATTAGAATGAGAGGCCAGCATATACTGGTTTCTTTAACACTGACGTGTGGCCTAGTGTAGGTACCTATGAATATTTATAACAGCTTCTATACAACACTTCCTGTCAAACATGTCCTTACAAATACATTTTTTTGAGGTCTTTCGATTTTCAATGATTTTCTCCAGGTGCTCCATACTCTGCTACGAGGATGTTTTAGAGAGTAACCAACAACTTCATAAGGTATTGTCATAAATGGAAACATTATATAAAATGACAAAAGGAACACATCAGGCTTAAAATGTATGTCCACAGTTGACACGGGGCTGACGTACTCCACTCTGAGGTACGTGTATCGTTGTTCCAAATGTGGTGTCGTTGGCTAAAAAAAAAAAGATTAAATAAGTAGCTAATATACAGGAGGCAGCGGGGACCTAAACAGATAACGTAGAAAAATCGTTATCAAAAAAAAAACTCCTGTTTCATAGAAAAGTGCAATACCTACGCGGTACAAATGAAAGGAACAGCAATTTAAAAAATAATAATTGACGAACAATTTCAACGCAGGGGCGTTCAAAATCATGTACTGAATCCCTGGTAACAGTTTGTGCCTCGAAGTCCCTCCCATCCTGTATAATCAGCCGAGCTATTCTGTAACAATCTCAACATGAAAACTTAGGTGAAGACAGTGAGCTTGAAGTGAGTTGTTGATAGTGTCAATCCCTAGCATCTGCCGGTCTTTTCTGTAAAAAATTACGCCGTAAAATTTAGGTGAATTGAGCTGTCATTTCACCTGATGCTAGAGATGACACTATTGACAGCTCACTTCACCTTCGTTTTCACGGTGAGTTTTTGACAGAATCGATCGGCAGGTGGAATGATAGCTCACTTCACCCAAGTTATCGCGGTGAGATTGTTACAGAATCGACCGGTTGAACTCAGGAGTCGGAGTACCTAGGTAAATAGTTATCGCACACACTTTAAGGGGCAGTCACAGAACATAGCTATACCTACATATTATGGGCCGTGGGTATACCTACCCCTTCACTTACATACTAAATAAACAGTTAAGCTCACTTACCGTTATATTTAGTTTATAATGTGGGACGCGAGATGGAATAATATCATTTACTACAAATGATACTTCTTCGCCTTCAACATGTACACCTTCAGAAAAATATTAAACTATTACTTTAGAATATGTCTGAGGGTGTTGTGAGTCGCTAGCGCTGAATATGCCTTCTGAGTTCTGCCTGGCAACACATAACTGGTTTCGCAAAATTGGGAGAGTCATCTCCAGTGGAGAAGTCTGGTCTACTATGTCTATTCGAATCACGTTGGCGCGTGTGCGATGCACGCTCTGGTGCGCAAAACGTTTTGAGTGGCACGCGGCGCGCTAGATCGAAAACCATCGTGTCGAACGACACAGAACCGAATTATGTTGTTGCGACTTTAAGATGGATCGAATAACATTTTGAGTGACACACACTTCGATCAACAATACCAATTATGAACGGGTCACGTACAAAATCAAAGCTAAATGCTGTCCACGTGACAAAAGTTTAAAACAGTTACAAGTTCAACCTAATTACAACCATGCCATGGTTGTAATTAGGTTGAACTTGTAATAAAGTCGTGTTTACATTGGCTGTGTTTCAAGCGAACTAAACAAAATAAGAGCTCACGTCTCGAATTGCGCTGTTATTTCCCAAGACGTATTTCTTGCGCCGACCCGATAATAATATCTAGAGTCGGTATTGTTGATCGAAGGACACACAGATCAAAACATGTAGGTACCTAACACAAGTAGATATTATAATATAAAAATTATACAGGGTGGCAGGGACATCGAGGCACAAACTGTTACCAGGGATTCAGCACATGATTCTGAACCCCTGAGTTGAATGTTTTCGCCGATAATTAAAAAAAATATTGCTGTTTCATGCACTTTTGTATGAAACAGCAGATTATTTTTTTGATTTCCGACCTTATATGTCTACTCTAGAGGGTCTAGAATCATGTGCTGAATTCGTGATTACAGTTTGTCACCCTTTATACAGGGTGATGATTTAGTCACCTGCATCCGTCAAGGGGTGATTCTTCACGTCATTCTAAACAAGTTTCGCTAAAACCGAAAAGTAAAAGAAAAGAAAAACATGCATCGTAATACTCTGTCTGTCTACTGTTGTATGGAATAACAAACTTAGTAACTTTTTTGGGAAACGACTTTTATTTTTGGTGTCTCTATTCGCTGTTAATTAACGGTAGTGCGCAACGTAACACACGCAAATTATTGTGTATTTGCAGGCATCGTGGGAGTACTTAAAGCTAAGTATAAAGTTACATTTAAAACGTAACTACGGCAAACCTGCAGCCCTTACGTTACCCGTTACGTTACGTTACCTGCTACCCTAACTGCAGCATTGTAATTGGAGTTCTTTAGTTATGTCATCAGGGCACCACGTGACTACTACGGTCATGAAGGTTTTACATGAAAGTTTATCATGGACCATTCGACTCCAAAACCTTAGCATACATAAATGCATTGCATTTAATTTTACAATATTGAAATTTAAAAGCTAACAGACTTATACTTAAATTAATAATATGTACATAAATGTATACTTAGTATATAAAAAAGAATCATATGGCATCAAAAAATTCGTCCGCATCGCTGTCAACAGGAAAAGTGCCCAAAAGGCTGGCAGCATTGCCACGTTGTATGGCGATGTTGATTCTTTGGCCCAAAAATGGGCCAGCCCTCTGGTCACGTGAAGAGTCAACTAACCGCTTGGCGATGTCTCCAAAAACCAAGTGGGCCCTCGGAGCCCTTGGCCCTAGTGTTTCTACCCCAAACGGCTAACTCCCAATAAGATTGGAGTATTTATTATTTATATGCATTTTAATTATGTATTTCTGATTTAGTAGGTACTTACTTACTTACCTACATGTGCACTTCCTACATCTTTTCATCTGGTGACTAGATGAAAATATGTAAGTACCACAGTAACACTATGTAGATTCTAGCTAGGTAGGTAGGTCTACTATGTAAATTCAAATAATCATCATCATCATCAGCCCATAATGTTCCCACTGCTGGGACACGGGCCACCTCTCTGTGAGAGAGAGTGGGCCATAATCCACCACGCGGGCCCAGTGCGGGTTGGTAGATGTCACATGTCATCGAATTTTTGGTTCTAGGACATGCCGGTTTCCTCACGATGTTTTCCTTCACCGTTTTGAGAGCAGTGGTGATGAAATAATTTACACAAAGTAAAGCGCCTGTCTGGGTTCGGACCTACGACCCACAACTCGTAAGTCGCGTCCGTTACCACTGGGCCACCACCGCTCTCAATGCAACAACATTATTCGATCCGGTGTCATTCGATACGGTTGATTTAGACAACTTTTTCGATTCGTCCTAAAGAGTTTTCGATCTAGCGAGCTGCGTGCCACTCAAAACGTGATTCGAATCTACATAGTACTTAGACCCCAAGTAGAGTAGTACCGTCAAATGAATGATAATGAACAACTTGCTCGGGTGTTTTCAACAATTAAGTAGGCCGCGTTTTTACTGTCATGTCATACGGATTATATCGCGTACGTGGGTTTCGTCCCACGACCCGCTGTCCCGCATATACATTGTCACTGCTCATGCACCGGCTACGTAAGACACTTTCAATCACAATTCGAGGGTTTTGAAGGAAATTCCATAACCATCGCTTCATAGGTTTGAAAAATTCGTCTGCTCAACAATGCAAGTAACGCAATTAATGTTTTTAAATTGTCCAAATTAAGGTTATTGCCATTGTAAGTGTGTTATACAATAAGCCCGCCGATCGGGATCACCTCAACCCGAGCCATGCAGAGTTCTTTCTATGAAACTCATACCTACTACGCGCACAATCGTATCGTAACGGCGCGGGCGGCGCGCGACGGCGGCATCGGCATCGCCTTGCTTCGGGACTCTAGTGAAACGTTGCGGTTCCTCATCGTTGTCATATAACAACTTACTGAGCGATGGCCTTAAAACTCGTCGTCGTAATATCATCAGCTTCTGAGTTTTTAATGATGTTTTTTTTTTATATGTAGGTAAAATAAATACGCACCATATTCAAAAAACGAAACTATTGAACTAGTAGTAGAGGTGTTTGCAGCACTACATCCATTAAAAATAAACAGTTTTAATCCTAGGGTATAATACAGTAAAATGCCGTACATTGTCTCCTACGAGCACTGCACTGATAAAACTTTCTGCGATTTGAAAATAATTGATTCAGACCATACAAAATTGCAATTAATCTGGTATATACAAGGTGGAGACGACCATACGACAAGAAATTAAACTGCGTATATCTAATGATGTTCCCAGCCTGCATACAAAAATTCAATCAAATATATCCAATAGTTTAGTCACTATAGCTAGTCAAAGATTGGCAAAACCCATAGTCGGCCCATCACTACTATTTATTTTGTTTGAAAAAATCAAATTCAAATTTATTTATTTGTACACATAGGTATAATGTAGTGGTACACGATGTTATAAAAATAGAAAAATATTGAGTCACTATGTGCTGCCTTGCAAGGCGTACAAATATTACTACACAGTTGGTAATAGGTATACAGGTAATAATAGCCTATATAATTTTATATAATGCTAAGTAACCGTCTTAAATCTTTAGTAATAAAATAAACATAAACAAAATAGTAACAAACAAATTAAGGTAACAAAAATTATTAATTAAACTTAATAACTAAAATAAGTAGGTAATAAATAAATCTGAGAAACTTATTACAGATTTTATTTTTCATCTAAATATTCATTTATAATGTAATATTATGCTTTCTGTATCAGAAACCTATGGAGGGAATTTTTGAAAGTATTTAAGTCTTTTGAAGCTGTTATCGATTTGGGTATTTTGTTAAATATTTTTGGAGCCATTCCTAGGAAACTTTTTGAGAATAGGGCGGTTTGATGGGTTTTTGACTTAAGCGCACCTGGATGGCGTTTAGTGGTTAGGGTTTCAAATAGGTAATGGTTATTTTTGATAAACGTGGCAATTTCATAAATATATAGGGACGGAAGTGTTAATAATTTTAAATTAATAAAATAAGGTTTGCAACTGTCAGTGTTTTGGATCATGCATACTGCACGAAGACACTTTTTTTGGGCTTTAAATGCCAATTCCCTATACGTAGAATTACCCCAGAATATTACACCGTACCGTAGTGTGGTGGAGACGTATGCGTGGTATGCGGTAAGAACGGTGCTGCGATTGGCGACCTTGCTTAAATTGTGTAAAACATAGCAATATTGATTTAATTTTTTTATTATATGATCAATGTGTGTTTTCCATGTCATGTGCTGATCTAACCAAAGCCCTAGAAATTTTGTGTTGTCTATTTTAGCAATCTTATTATCTTCATACTTAATATTTGTAATAATAGAGTTTGTTCGTTGGTTAAAATTCATGATGTGGGTTTTTCCAAAATTAATTTTTAGGTTGTTATCGGTTAGCCATTGAATAATTAGGCTTAAACTATTATTTATTTCATGTTCATAACTTTCCAAGTTTTTTCTTATAAATATTGTAGTACAATCATCGGCAAATAGAGTCATGGGGTGTTCTATGGTTTTGGGAATATCGTTTATATAACATAGGAATAACAAAGGACCAAGTACACTCCCCTGTGGTACGCCGTAATTTATTAATCTTTGTTTCGATAAGTAGGTTTGTACTATTTTAGTTCTGTGACATATTTTCGCTATTTTAGTTATTTGTTTTCTGCTGACTAGGTACGACTCAATTAATTCTAAGACATTGCCCCTAATTCCGAGTTTACTTAATTTTATGAGAAGGGTTTTGTGATCCACAAAATCGAACGCCTTCGTCATGTCGATGAATAACGCTGTAACTGGGACTTTTTTGTCCATATTTGAAATAATTTCATTTATTAATTCATAGATAGCCATATTAATATTTTTATGCTTTCTAAAACCGTACTGTTCCTTAGTTAGGATATTGTTTTTTTCTAAGAATGAATAAAGGCTGTTATAAATAACTTTTTCGATGATTTTGGAAAACACTGGGACGAGTGCAATAGGTCTATAATTTTTCATATTTATCGGATCACCCTTTTTATGAAGAGGTTTGATGATAGATAGTTTTAAGTCCCACTTGTTATCACTTTTGTTATCTCGGTGTTAGGATTAATTTGATAGTTTTAAAATACTCCTATGCATAAGTATTGCCAGTGTTTTCATTTATTGTCGTATTGTTGTCTCCACATTGTATACATAGGTACCTGCTAACCTATGCCTGCCTACATTGCGGTCTATCAAAACATACTTGGTAGATGGGATCCTGTGGCGTAATTGCGTAACCCACATAATAGTCCTCCAGGCCGAATTTCGGCCATCGCAGCCAATCTCAGCGGAGACTAGTCATTTACGCGGGAGATATTATAGTGCACAAGTTTAGTGTGTGAGCAGACACGGGTGCACTCAGTCTTCCGTCACTCTCATAGTCCAATGAGACGGCAATCCGACACGACCGGAGGGAGATCAGGCGCAGGACCAACAACTTAACGTGCTTTCCGAGACACGGGGGAATCACACCGCGAACTTCCAAACTCCGAGCTGTTACTGAGAAATTCCTTATCAAAAAATCTAATAAAACTTTGACTGACCTGAGAATCGAACCCAGGACCCCACGCACTCAGCAGTCGCGCTTGCGACCACGAGACCTACGTGGCTGTTAAAGTTCTACGCAAAGGTAGTTCTCTCTGTCTACGTACACATGCAATGGCAATTCCTTTCATTTTGACAGTTCAACAACATTCATTGCGTTATTTACGTTGTTGAGCAGACAGATTTTTAGAACATGAAGCATAGATTAGTAAGTTCCTTCGAAATCTGAAAATCTGATTATGATTGAAAGTGTGTTGCGTAATTATAATTAGGGTGCTTGATTTGATTTTGTAATCGGGATATCTTGAGTTAATGTACGGTAAGTATATTGGGCTAGTGTCTGCAATTCCACACTGCCTGCAGCTTTCAATTTAGATTTTCTTAGATATTGAGCTGCACGGTTACTGACAAATGCTTGCACTGACTGGACAGGTCCACTCAATCTGTGTGGTTCTTTCCTCAAAAGACCGTTTCAGACACAAATCTACATGGTCCTCAAAGATTATTATAATATTTATTATTCTAATTATTGTGAATGTGAGAAATATGTCGGTCATTGCTTTTTTTTTGTATTTTTCTTAGTTAGTTTAATCATGATCTGGCAGTTTGTGTAATTTATGCGGCCTACTCAAATGTCCTTTCTTTGGTTTTGTTCGTCGAATCGTTGAGCTGCACGATTGCTGACAATTGCGTGTACTGACTGGACAGGTCCACTCAATCTGTGTGGTTCTTTCCTCAAAAGACAATTTCAGACACCGATCTACCCACATCACATGATGCTTCACATCAGGGATGTTACGGAGCTTTGGTTCCGATTCCGAAAAGTCGGAACTTCCGATTGATTTTACACCTCCGATTCCGATTTCGGTTCCGATAATTTTGAATCGGAGTTATACCGAAACTCGAAACGCAGCGATACACGAGCGTTACAAACAGGTTTTAACTTCTCGCCAGGGTAATGCGAAGTTTCAGTTTAATGTTTTGTTTGTGGACGTTAGACGTGGAAAGTGAACAACTTTTTAGTAGCGCTGGGCTTATTTATGATCCGTTACGAAATAGATTGGATGGAGATAAAGCTGCAAAATTACTATTTATTAAGTATAATTTACCAGTTTTAGAATCAGTGAATTTTATTTAAATTAAGTTTATACATTATATTATCGCTAATATTTGAATTATTAAAGATACTGATTATAGAGATTAGAGACTAATTAAGCAGACAATTAAAGAGAGAATTATATTTCTATTGTTTCATTAAGCCTTCCCTTAACACATCTTTCTTCTATTTTCGCCCCGGTTTCGGTTTCGGTTCCGATTTCGGTTCCGATTCCGATCAATGAAATTTCAAACCTCCGATTCCGATTCCGGTTCCGGTAAAACGACTTCCGTAACATCTTTGCTTCACATGACCTGACCAAGATTTTGTCTGGACTTTAAAAGACTGTGACCTCTGAGTTTGTTTCGGCCTTTCTTCTCAGAGTAGTCAGATAGGAAATGCCGACCTCATCTAGTTTTTAAAATACGATTGACGTGTAAAAGTGTTTGTTAAAACCTACTTACAGAAATAAAATCATTTATTAATTGAGTACCATGAGATATCAATAGTAAATAAACAATAGTGGCCAAAACTTGATCCTTCAGGTCACCCCTTGTTTTACTACAGACATAATTGTAAACAAATTGAATCTCTTAAATAGGCAGTTATAGTAAGCGTCAAACTTTATGCCGGCTCTGAAGTGCTCTACTCGCTGCGCAGTACCGCACCCCTCACCCCGCTGACCCGGGAATTTTATATTGCGCAGCGACCCGCCTCATGTTCCCAGCCGCCTTAATGTTTGCGTAGTGTTTGCGTGCTGAATTTATCAACACAAGTCCTCGGCTTCGAAAGACACTCGAACACACACTTTGTCGAAGCCATATCCCAGAAACCCAGTTCTTTTTTGGTACCGTTGGTATTTTTCTGATAGGATCCCAGTGCAAATAAATATAATTTATGGTAACCAACCCGTGCGCGATGGGATTTCCCATTACTAAAATTAGAAAATTCTGTACAAAATTTCATCCCCTATTTAAGAAACTCGAGTCTTGGAGTCTTATTTAATAAAACGTGAGCTATTTTTGAAGACTCGAGTCTTAGAAATAAAACTTAGAGCTCAAGTCCTTCTTAATTTGGAGTCTTTTGTAAAAAGAGTTCAGTCCTGCTAAAAAGAACTCAAAGACTGAGTCTTTTTAAAAGAACTCATGACAGAGTCCTCTCCTGATTTAGAAAAAGCCTGCCTTTATTTTATGTAGACGGTATTATGCTCTATTATGTGTGTTTATTACTTTATTTAGACGTTCTAACTCGTATTTTGATTCAGCAAATCGTAAGTCTTCAGGTGGATACTTTTGATTAGGTTATTTGCGTTTAAGGCAATTTAATTGTTACAAATTTTTATCGTGCGATTTATTTTCAATCACTAAACAAATATGGATGACGATATAAAATCTATTACACCAACTCAAGTTCATGACTCAGTCTAGCTCAAAGAACTTAAAAGACTCGAAAGGACTCAGAAGACTCAAATGACTCGGACTCATGTGACTAACGAACGAGTCCTACTCTTGAAAATCTACTCAAGTCTCGAAATGAAGACTAAAAGACTCGAGTTTCTTACAACATGGCAACACTACCATTAGGAGATGAATAAAAAAAAACTAGTTTCCGTTATCGTTATTTAAGGAACTCTTGCGCGAAATTCCTTATTTCTAGACCCAGAGCGGTTTGTGATGTGCGTTGTATATCAGAGTGAATTTGAGATTTTTATTATGGTTAATAAGTTTCATGGATGGTATAAAGTAAAGATGTATTTAAAAACACATAGGTATATTTAAGCTGATATAAAACAATAGCAGCAGCATAATACATAATTATTATACAAAGTGGTAACGGTCATCGTTGCACGCTACGATTGGTTTGGTGATGACAGCATTGTCGAGGAAGCGGCCGTTGGGGTCCTGATTTCCTGAACTCCTGACGAAGGTACCCTGCGACGTGCATGCAATAGGTTCTCGCCGCCCAAAGTGAAGTGGGCCTGAGGAGGTACTGTCATACCCTGCCGTCACCCCTTTGTACACTATGGGAGGGAGACTTGACGAAGAACAGCTGGAAATACAGAAATTACAAACAACAAGCACGATCCTGAACAAACGGTTTGTATTAAAACTGATGTATTTCCTATCTTCTCAAAAAGACAAATGAGTATACGGGGTCAAATTAAATTAACTAGCGAAACTCCGTAGTCTCGATGGGTACCTATCAATACCTAAATAGGTACGATATATAAAACTAGTATTAATAAAGTTAGTATTGTAGTTAGTTACAAGTTTGAGTTGAGACAATCTATATGGTGGTACAATTTTTTTCTTGTTTTATCATGTTACGATATCGATACTCACCACGTCAGCAGAGTTTCGCTAACTAAATAAATTTGACCCTGTAGGTACTATCGAGGAAGTTCATATCTATGCACCTTTAGGACTATTTTTCCCTGTAGCGCTCGGGCGCTAACAGTAACTAACGTAAAACAGATGCGGTCAAAACTGCTTAGATATGAACTTCCTCGATAGTACCTACTGGAGCGGGCCCGGTTGTCCTAAAACAGAGGAACCAATGACCTAAGGCAGCCAGCTAGGATAGACTTTCAGCTATACTTAGGGCGGACAACACCAATGAAATTGAACGCGACCAGGGGCCGTACTATGACGTGTTAATTCCATCATTATTCCAGCGTGGAAGAGAGACGGGGCTATACATGACCGATAGCACTATCTCTTTTTCTCAACGGAATCATGATGGCGTTAACAGCTCATAGTACGGCCCCAGTACATCTAAAGCGAGTTCAAGAGCTGTCAGTGTCATCATCATGTCCTGGTTACTTAGAACATATTTTGTTATTGTGAAAAGTGCCATCTATCCCCAATTCATGGAACTTTTTATGGCAGTGTTACCACTTTTTCTTTTGCTTGAAATATTTGGTACTTTACACACTAATTGTTAATTTTGCTATCTTTCTTTAATTCGTCTAGTTGCACCAAATGTATGATTTAAAAACCTAGTAATATAATTTATTTATAAAATATTTTATTACAGTTTTGTATTTTAAGTGATATTTTATGATGATAGAATCTCAAGAGTAGTTTTCTGACACCAAACGTTAGCAACACTAAGTCTGAACGTCACAAGAAATTTTCCCGGGTGTTTACATCATTGAGCTAAGTCAATGTTTTACATTAATATGTTCCTTGGTTCACATGTTCGTGCGCATTTTCTTGTATTTTTTGGTAATTTTGTGTTATTACATAGAGTTGAGCTTTAGTTCCTCCTTAGATTCCAGAACTTATTTAATTATAATAGATCTACAGTAATTATTTTGCTGACTTAAGTAGGTACTTTTAATTATGTTCATAGCTTAATTGAAGTGCCAGCTACAATATCATTTTTGATGGTACCCATACATTATGTAGGTTTTTATAAAATTTGGTATTAAATGTCAAATTTTGGGTAAATATCAATAAACCCTTAAAATTCAAATATCTCGAAAACTATTCAATGCCGGCCTACATAAGAGGGTTCAATTTGTTGCATTTTGGTCCCCCTATCAGTTCCTGACGGATATCCAAGGTGGGGCAAAAGTAATCACCATATTGGAATGAGCTATATATATATATATACTTTTGCAAATGGCGGCAAATGTAAATTCTGTTTTGACATTTGTGAAGTAAACAGATGCAGAATACACGTCAATAAACCATGGAGTGCTATACTCCTCAAGAACGCGGAATAATTTTACTGTTTCCATTTTTTTCATCGAAAATCATCACGAGCGACGAGGACCATTCCCATCCCTCCGGTTACGTGAATAAGCAAAATTATCGCTTCTGGGGCAGCGAAAATATGCGTATGACCCACCAAGAGCCATTACACCCACTCAGAGTTACTGCTTGGTGTGCTGTTTACGCTGGAGGAGTCATCGCCGGGCTATTTGTTTTTCGAGAACGTTGCGAGCTTAACGTTCACTGTGGACGGCGAGTTACAGAGCCATGATCAACGACTTTTTCCTCCCTTAATGCGATGAATTGGGACTGGAGGACATGTGGTTCCAACAGGACGGAGCAACAGTGCACACTGCACGAGCCACAACCGATATTGTGAGGGAAGCATTTCCGCGTCCTATAATCTCTCGCTTTGGCGATTTGCACTGGCCGGCCAGATCACCCGATTTAACCGCTCCAGACTTTTTTTTCTGGGGTTACCTGAAATCCCGGGTTTATGTAAACAAGTCTCAGACTCTTGAAGCCCTTAAAGCGAATATCCGACAGGAATGCGAGAATCTATCGCCGGAAGTTCTGACACAGGTGATGGAAAATGCCATAATACGAGCCCTTATGGCCATCAATTTTGACGGTGGCCACTTGACCGATATCATTTTCTCGACTTGACGGAAATAATTCTAATTCATTAAATAGACATAATCCACAAGTAGAACTAATAGTTTTCATTGCAAAAAAATATGACAGTAAAACAACATCGGGTGATTACTTTTGCCCCACCTTGTACTTACGTCGACGACAAGTAACCCTGTATAATTAGATAGATATTGGGAAGGTACCTAAGCGTTCAAAAATTACACTTACTTGTTGATAGCCATCTTGAATATAAGCGATTGGGTTTGCAATTATCAAAGAAATGAAGTGACAAGTTTGTCAAAGAAGTTCTTGAATATTATTATTGCATTTGGATGCTCTCCATAAGCTCAATATTTTTCTACGTTCAGGTTTGAGAGAGTAGCCAACGATTCCAAAAGGTATTTCTCTAAATGGAAACCGTATGTAGAAATCAAGCATGGCCGTGCCTGGATTATACGTTATTTCCACTGATGACATGGGGCTCAGATACTCCACTATGAGATACGTGAATCTTGTATCAAAGCCTGGTCGTGATGGCTAAAAATACAAACAAACATATATCGTAGGAAGAAGACATCAAGATAAAAAACACAGTGACACAACAACTAATTAATCCTAATATTAATTAGTGCCTGCCTACCCCGTCGAAGAATCGGACGGACGCGATGGTATCTAGGTACATCTTCTTACGAAGGTTTCGTATAAATTAGCTGAAATATGACGAAGATGTCGGAAAATTTTTGACGACTGGGAGCTTTACTGGCGTGCGCCGCGTAAACCAATCGAGTTTTATGAAAACAACGTATCACGTAATTTTTCCACTTAAAAAGTTCTATTAAACGTAGTAGTACGTTTTCGTTGGATAATTTGCAACCTCCACGCAGGCGAAGCCGCGAGTAAAAGCTAGTATTTTATAAATAACTAGCACTTCGCTCGCGACTTCGTCTTCACCGATTTCGTACTTTCCCCTACGAGCTTCAACACCCCCTTCAACCCCTTTCAAGGGTAATTTTGGACAACCAATTACGATAATCTAAGTATTTGTGCCAAGTTTAAAGTTACAAAATCCAAGAATTAGGTTTTTTCAAAATCGTGTACCTAAGTAAGAATATTCCGATAATTGATTTTGTGATTTTGAACTAACCATTTTCGAGTTAAGGGAAGCAAGAACTAAAATCCTTTCCTGAAAACTTGATAGGACCTCTTTTCACCCAGATAAGGTTTGAATTTCGAAAAATCCAACGTACTCTATTCTTTTATTCAGCGTGTAGCATGAAATGTGTGATCATATTATGTATTGTATATGCGTGTGGTACAGACTATCAAACTGTACTACTTTCTCCACGGGACCAACATCGTAATCGTGAAGAAATAATCAATGGTCCCATACATTTGGGTCGAGTAGGTATTGAAGTTTGTATGGGGCAGCTCATTATTCCTGATCTCAATAGGTATGTATTGGCCAAAAGAACCCAATTTTTATTCAATCAATTCGGATTGCCGCCATCTAGTGTCTTACCTCACGACCTATTAATTAATTTGTGTGGGAATATTAGAGCTTACTTACCGTTATACGTATCGAATATACTGGTGTTAGCATTGGTATTTGAGAGTCCATTGCGAATGATGGTTCGTCTCCTTCGACACGGTGGCCTTTAAATAAAAAATGTGCGACCTATTTAATAGTTATAAATAGGAATATTCTAGAACATCTCTTAGGGCCTTTTTCTTGTCATACGGATTTGTATCCGCTTGCGTGTCCGGGGCCTACTCTCTAAATACGGCCGATACGAAGATGCGGCCCCAATGATACCTAGTAACTAGTTCGATACTTCACAATGAACTCTAGGTACTCCCGATTAATTAATAATCTCTTCAAAGTGAGAGTGAACAGGCCTAATCTGGGTAAGCTCACTCCATCGTCGACTCTGTCTCTGTCACCACTGACCTAGATTAGAGTCAAGAGCAAACCCATCCTAAATAAAAAAGAATTAAAAAAAAAGAAACTTTTTCAGACTGCAAAAAACATATCGGGAGTAAGGCAATGACGTACCTATTATAATATATCATTGGAGTAAGGGCAGCTGTCAAATCGTGTTATCATTCATTCTTAGTACGGACCCCGAATTAATCTCATGTCCGAGGTTGATACGGGTTAGGAAATGTCCGAAACTTCGGCCGAAACTACGGATGTCGTGCTTAGAGTGTCGAAACCCTGGGCTGTTGCGGACAGTAACATTCCGAAGTATTCGCGAAACGTTCGGAAGTATGGAATAATATTAAGGTATAGGTAATAAATACGCCGAGAAGAATAACAAGGAAAATATCTAGCTAATACATTCACGAGCATTATAATTTATTACTATGAACAATTGTTTAAATTTCTGTTTGCTGTACTCTGGACACTGAACGTGTAGGTACGTCTTATTTACATCGTTCTCACATATATAATGATACCTATATTCAACATTAATGATGGAACTAATATTTATGTGACGATATAATTTAAAAGAGTGTCCACGGAGTTTCTTGCCCGTTCTTCTCCATAAGTACCTACTAGACATGTGCGCCGATGCTTATTTGACCGGCGGCGGCGTCTGGCTTCTAATATGTCGGCGGCGGCGGCGTCATCGGCGTAATCGGCGTGGATGGTGAAAATAAGTAAAATACGCCTTAATTCAAATAAACTTTTATTTATTCACTTACATGAACATAATATGGTAAGTTTGAGATCAAATAAATCACATTTTTAAATTATGACAAAATTATATGTCTTCTATACCTAATTACTTACTTGTAACAAATTAATAACAAAAAAAATTTTTCAATAGCAAAAGTATCCTCTTTGGTAACAATCAAAATACAGAAAGAAATAAAATTATTCAACGAAAATGCTAATTATTTCAACTTTTGTACTTGCTTCTTACACATGTCATAATTATCGTGTATAAAAATAATTTTATCTACTGATGTAGGACTTAAACGTGACCTTTTTGCCGTAATGGTTAGTCCCGCGACTGAGAAAACTCGCTCGCTTGGTGTGCTTGTGGCGGGAACGCTCATTGTAGCCCTCACACAGCTGAATAGCCAAGGATAACTATTCTTCTTTTCCTTCCAATAACGAAGTATATCGCCATCGAGAACATCCTTGGGGTCACATCCACCAAAGTATTTCCAGCATTCGGCCATTACAGGATCATCAGCTGCTTTACTACCAGGAGCTGTATACTTCTGGGACAATGCCAAAAGAAGGCTTGACGATGTTGATGTGGACGGTTGAGTTATCATAGCGGAAGTGACGGATTCGCTGTGCTCATTCGCCGTTTCTTGCATAATATCAGATTCCCTGACGTGTTCTCTCACAAATGCTGACATAAAGGAAACTCTCGTTTCCCCCCTTTCCTCAAGGTATTTGTCAATTACTGACATTCCTTGGAAACGGCAATCGAGAAGAGCAGCCGCGATAATCAGATTATTAATGGGAAAGCGATGATTTAATTTCGCCAACATGTTTTGCTTCATGCGGCTCATTATTAGAACTTCATCGTCCCCAAGAGGTTGTTTTAATGCTTGTTCTATTTCACACCTAAAAACAAGAGCAACATTAATTGTGACTGAGTTTGATGCACTCATTATATTAACAGCGTCCCGAAAAAGTTTCAAAAATTTTATCAAGTCGCCCAGAAGTTTCCACTCAGAGTCATCAATTTTCAAATCAGACTTGTTTAGTCTAACAAGGAGCCTGTGGATAGGATTTCTGTTACATTTGTTATATATACTTTCCAACATTACGAGAACACTGTGCCACCGAGTTGGAGTAGCCGTTTTAATTGAAGTTACTGAAAAAGTGTTAGTATTTTCATCATGTTCCTCAGTAAAAGGGCTGGTCTCGTCTAAATCAACTAAATCTCCAGCTTCGTCAATACCATTCAATAAGCGTTTTTGTTCTTCATCTGCATCTTTTTTAAGTTCTGGTAGTTTGTATCTAAGACTTTTTACAATTTTCTTGCATTTTGTAACGATGCTGTTTATTTCTGGTGTACTTTTGACGCCATCTTGTACTACTAGGTTATGTAGACCGTGACCAAGGCAAAAATGTGATTCCATGTTCGATAATGACGCTGCTCTTTTAACGTTCGAACCACAATCAGTTACTATAACAGTTTTCTTCTCTTCAAGTCCGTATTCAATTAGTATCTCCTGCAAGTGTTCTTTAATTTTTTCTCCTGTCTTTTTTCCATCTATGATTTGAGAAGCCAGTGTTACACTTTCAAAATCAAGGAAAGGACTGAGAAAATGTAATGTCAACGTTATACAATATGTAACAAAAACCCTGTTGTTCCTTTTACCTACGTTTTAAGAATCGGTCTAAATACGTAATAAAGCAAGTCATTTATAAAAAACTGTTCAAAAAAATTATTAAAATAAATATTTAATAATTAATATTTGTAATGTTTAACTGATTTCTTACCTCTGCAATTCTGCATGAAGCGATGACGCGAACCAGAAAAAAATAGAACGTACCCGCCCACTCTTTGATCTGTGCCGCCGGCCGGTACACCGGCGCCACTTACCTACATATTTTGCTACAAAAGTTCGTGACCTTGTCAGCTGTTGTTTTTCACTTTAACGAATGAATGTTTGAAAATGTTGGTTTACACGGTATTTTGCACAATTGATAATTGTTAAAACTACATTTAACACTTCACTACATTAAAAAAAAACAAAGTCGCCGCGTCTGTCACATAAAACCTTATGTTTATTTGAATGCATTAATTTATTATGATGTCTATTTGACGACTCGGAGATGCTCTTCGATATGACCACCTTTGTTGCAACGCCTACGTACGCTCCGCAGAACGGAGGTATCGGACTTGATGTGGTCAAATGCTGCTACTATCTGTGAACGCATTTCGAACTCCGTATCGCACGTGTTTTTGAACAGCTGTGGCTTTACACTGCCCCAGAGGAAAGAATCTAAAGGCGTCAGATCAGTGATCTTGCAAGTCCAACATTTGCTCCTCGGTGTCAATGTCTCCAGTCCTCGGTCTGCCTCTTCCTGCGTCAGCTCGATGTTGCTCTCGTCCGGGCACACTTCCGGTATTGTACGTACGTGCAAACGTTAGAATGCAATCACCGATGGTAATGGTAGACTCGCTAAACGTTCTTGGTAGAGTCTGCGTGCTCATCAGCATATTCAAATATTCTACGTTAGAATAGGACATGGTAAACGTAAACAAATCACAAGTCACTCACTACGTAGGTCAACAATAACATCCGTTCAAAACTAGGTTGCGCGGGAGACTAAAGGATAAATGAAGTGATTCGCCGGGCGGCGCCGGCGGGTGGCGGGGTCGCGGGGTAGGTAGGCACGCACGTGCGCCGCGGTAGCTTTTGGCGGCATCTTCTATCGGTTCAAAGAAAGTCGCCGAACTCGTAGGCTATTTAGCGAAACAAAGATGTACTTGTAAAATCAGATACTCTAAACATTTTTTTGAATGTGCCGATTTTAATAGTTATTTGGTATTGACCTCTCGACTGGCCAATGCTCATTTTTTTTAAATTATAATTTCATCAATGTTGTTCTTGTAGGTAAATGTATACGTCCCTAAAAGGAACAACAGGGTTTTTGTTACATATTGTATAATTATTTCTTTGGAACGCATCACTCCACAAGTCCGTCGTTAAAGCGACACTGCGAGGACTTGTTTTTTTTATCAAATCTTTGATATGTGCCTTCATACTATCGTATACATCTTCTAAAGCCGTCCTAGAAATAGTAGTTCTGCTAGGTAAATCTTCTTTTTTGAGGATCACATTATACTTTAAGAAGAAGTCAATCATTGCCTGGTCAGAGACCATATCAAAAGGTAATAATGATCTGCATATCCACAAAGTCAGATCTCGTGCAAAAAGCCATTTTTTATTTGAATCAATTGCTTGGCTGGTGTCTGACTTTTGAGGACGAGTTTTGTCGAAAAATGTAGTTATTCTTTGACTACTGCCGCCAGCTTTTTCAGGTTCTTTTAAATTATGTTCATCTCGTAGATGGCGAGAAAGATTTCCCGTGCTTACTTTTGCACTATAAGATTTTATTTTACCGCTAAAATAAAATAAATAAAGCGGTAAGCAAAAATATATATTGGTTAAAATAAATAAGTAAAATTAGGTTATAAATGACAAAAAACAAGGCAAGAACATTAGATAATGACAGCGGTAAAAAATAACACAATAAGTAATTTTTCCTAGACCAAACCCCACGATATAATGGGAAATATAAGCAATGAACAGTCAGCACCCAACCCTAACTCACAACGCACAGCATAGCAGCTTATTCACTAGTCAAATTTTAAAAAGCAGACTGTGCAAAACACGCAAACTAACCATCAAAATTAATTTCCTTTAAAAGCTACACAATAAGTACAAGAATCCTTACCATCCCATAAGATCGTCTTCATTTTTTTCTTTGGCCTCTAAAATGCACTGCGAACAGAATACATTATCTGACAAGATGGCCTTCTTCTTGCCATCTTTCTCAATAACCAATGTGCCAAAATATTTCCAGCTGTGACTGTTTTTCGATGACGAATAGAGGGTTTTCACAGAAAAATGTTTTATTTCGATCTTTTGTATTGAACTCCGATCTACAAAGTCTGACATAATGATCAGTTTGTATTTTAAAAGCAAAAATCCTCCGAAAACATGTAATTCTCTGTACGTTCGCTCGAGACTGACAACTGACAAAGAATGGCGGCGATGAAAATGGCGTTAACCAGTGTTGCCAGATAGCAATATAAAAACTATTATTTAAGTAAATAAAAAAATAATTTATGAAAATAAGTGCGTGCGTGTGTTATTTAATTTTGACGCCGATGACGCCGATGAAAAATTCGGCGGCGTCGGCGTGGCTAAATTGACCGGCGGCGTGCGCCGCGCCGATCGGCGCACAATGTGCGCCGATCGGCGCGGCGCACGCCGCCTAAAGGTACTAGACATGTCATGTCTAGTACCTACTACGCTTTGGAATGGGCAACTACTTCATACTTCTGACTGACCGAACACTTGACAATTCAAAAGTGCCAGTAAATGGTTTAATTGAAATAAATGCTTTGAGTTTGAGTTTGAACAGCTCGGCAATAATATCTGATTGTATGGTTCATCATTCATTTTTCCAAATTAAAGGATGCTGCATCGGCTTCAATAATATGTGTCAATACAATATTAACGCACATGTCTTGCGTCTTATAGATATATCTGCCTCTCAGTTAATTTTAGGAGAATGTGATACGTCGTTATGATCGAAAACATCTGACATCACTTAGGCAGCATAACACCACATTTCCACAAAATATCGGTATCTCAAAAAAAAAAAAACTTTATTGGCAACTGAGCCTATTTCGACTATTCTGCCAGCGTCATGTGGTGACGGCAACGTAATGGGGAGCCGTCGAACTCTGCACTTCGGGGTATTTTTAGCTCTAAGTTAGATGTTAGTAGCTGAAAGGACGAGACAATTTTTGTTAGTAAACATAGACTACTTTTTTTTTATTCCGAGTCTTGGACCACTACCACAGTATAAATATACTGTGCCATTACTCAGAACAATAACAACATAATAACAAAAGCAAGGAAAATAACATGAATATTCCATTATACAATTTAACACTCTAGCAGTAGGTACCTATTGGCAATAATATACCTACCTAAAACGACAGAAATAGAGGATAATGTGAAAGCTACCAGGAACAGGTTTATTCATTAATAATAATGAAAAAAAAATAACAAAACAAATAATACTCTGTCCATCGCATTCCAAAACATCTGTCACTCTGATACGAGGATTGTTACAACGTATCAGCAATTTGCATCAAAAAGTTGTGGATTACTCGTTTAGCGATTACAGTGTAATTTTAATTGGAGAAGAAGATTTTCAAATACAATAGGATTAAGGAAAACACTGGAAAAAATACAGCATATAAATATTATTTTGTGGCTGTCTACATTCAAACTTTAAGTGAATATTCAACGATGTTCAACTGGCGCACAAAGCATCTTATAATCTCTTTATGTCACCAGTTTAACTTGATCCTGTTCTGACAAATAATGTAAACACGAATGCGGTCACACATACCGAGTTTTTTCTTTGATCACATGTATGTTACGCATCAGAATATTGCCGGAATTATAAATAAAATCTGATCTATTAACCGTGCATTCAGGACCTGATAAGCAAACAAATAACTGTAGATGTTATAATGGTGTGTTACGCAATTTCCCCGCGTGATTCGGAATTCTAAGCAATATGAAATCAAAAAATATAAGTAGGTAGGACAACTTCATAAATGTGACAGCTATGCCATAACAAATCCAACAAACAACATCAGATAATTCATAATCTAACAAACCCGGGACGCTGGTGCATCACGTACCTACGCGCTAAGCTTACGCATGCGGATGATGATGATGATGCGTAAGTCCGTCAACGAAGATACGGATCCGTCAGAAGTAAGAAAGTAGGAGATCCGACAAAAGAAATGTCAAATTTAATTTTTCGGACGGACAAACACACGTCGGTAGTAGGGTCAGCTGTCAAATCGTGTTGTCATTCCTTCTTAGATCGAGCCCCGAACCAATCTTATGTCCGTAAGCGATACGTTTTTTTTATTTTTTTATTTATTGACTCTAGTCAAGGTCAGTGGTGACAGAAACAAAGTCGGTGGAGTGAGCTTACCCAGAATAAGCCTGTTCACTCTCACTTTGAAGAAATTAGGGTTGTATGCGTTTGGAAACACAGACGCAGGTAAAGAGTTCCATTCTTTTGCTGTGCGCATTACAAAGGTCATTTGGAAACGCTTAGTGCGAATTGGTGGAATAGCAACTAGGCAAGGATGGTAACTTGTAGTGCGTCTAGATGACCGATGGAAACTTAGTAGTAGGAAACGCCAGAACTTCGGCCAAAACTACGTACTTCGTGCTTAGAGAATAGCTAGCCCGCGTGACGGGAAAAAGGCCCTTCTGCCTGGCAAAGAATACTCAGAATTCGTTTTGCGGAGTTGACGAGTGCGATCAGTCTTCATTAGAGTGACTCGCAAAAGAAGCGTTTTCATCGATTAATGAGCCTGAACGCCTCATGCTGATTGCCTAGGCAGCTGCTAGATATGCACTGACATTGTAAAATATCCACTTAACGTAGGTATAATACCAGCCTATTGATGTCCCACTGCAGGGAAACAATCTCTCCTCATACTAAGAAGGCACGAGCATTGATCACCACGCTAGAGTGATCACCACACTCAAGACGGGTTGGCGATTTCTGACAGTTTATATTCTAACTATAAGTACAGGTTATAAGTCACGATGTTTCTTCCGCCGTTGCCAGTAATGTCCAAGATAAACTCGGAAAGAACGTACGAATTTAATAGTAGATTATGCACCGAGGGGCTAAAGTTGTGTCTTATGTCACGGGCGTCATATTGAATCTCGAGCGCAATGAAGGATTCGGGATTTAACTTCCGAGCGCAGCGAGGGAGTTAAGAGTTTAACTCACGAGCGAAGCGAGGGAATTAATACAAGAATCCTTCATTGCGCTCGAGATTCAAGCTAGCCCAAGGCAAAGACACCTTTACCCCAGAGGAGGATACTCTACTTTTTACACCTACTGTGAGAAAATAATAGCCATAGTACGAAAAACAAAGTATTTATTAAATAAACAAACAGTAAGAATAACATATTTAGAACTAGTTAGTTATATGCACTTACATATTAATTGAAGTTAATGGTAACATTTGAGACATTAGTCCAGTTGTGCAAAGATAAAGTTAAGTTTTTATTTGGTACGTTTATAGATGTTGATGTGGAATTTATTTGAGTAATGCTCGTCAATGCTTCAGAATTTTGTATTTGCAGAGGAGCATTTTGGGTGGTGAAAGTTGGTGAAGGTGGTGCATGAGGCTCAGGGAAAGATGGAATGTGATGGTGTGATGTTGAAGGTTGTGGTGAAAATGAATCAGATGACGTTTTTAAAGTGATGCTGTTACCAATTTGACAGCTTATTTTATTTTTGTTTTGTACAGAATTTTCAATGTAGCCCTCCGCTACTGTATCCAATTTCCAGCCACCATGTCGTTTTATTTAAGTTATATCTGCTCCCGCATCCGCCAACAGTGTAGCCGACGTTCGACGAAAAGAATGACCCGTATAGAGCTCGATATTTGGTAATCCTAAGTATTTGGCAATTTCCTTCGGCATGGCACTCATGTTATTCTTCCCAATCACTTGACGGGTGCATTTTCCACTACTGAACGCTACAAAAAATCGGTAAGTGTTTATGTTAGGAGGCCGCAGAGCTTGATACTTTTCCACAACCTTTACATATGCTCCGCGGATGACAAATGACCTTTCCCTTTTGGTTTTAGTGTCTGGCAACTTAACCAATAACAACTCTTCTGAGTGTTTTTCTATATCTCGGACCTTCATGTTTACCATTTCTTGACAACGACAAGCCCCATTCACTCCAATAATTAAAGCCACCTGAAACAAAAATAAAAATAAATTTTACTAACAACATACTGACGTAATTTTCAGTATTAATTCAGTAAGTATACATAAGCGTTCTTGTTGCTATTTGCTACCATGTTGTATTTTATTTAGTTATAAATACAATGATGTACTTACTTTTACGGCAAGATAACTATGATCAGGAGCTTCATTTAAAAAAGTTTCAACATTCATAGGTGTGAAAACTTTCGATTTCTTTGATTGGTGAACTTCCGATTTCCTCTTTAGAAATGCTAATAGCTTAGCGTATGTCCTGATATTTATATTGTGTTTCATGCTTATTGTTGACCTAAGCATTGAATAAGTACACCATAGGCTACTTGACTTCTGAGCACAAGATAAATACTGAAAATACACTAATAGAACTGGTTCCGAAATGGAGTTGACGCCTTTCGTACTTTTCTATTTTTGGAAATTGTCGTAGGCTTTTATATAAGTTTCCTTTGACTTTTCCGGCAGTAAATCATGGGAAATATTATTAGCTTCGGTTGTAATGAATTCAGGAGTACAATCACTTTCATCACTCGACATTTTATAATACTTTGTTGATAAATTTAAAGTTTAAATGCCAAAAATTCGCGCCTTTATTGCGTCTACCAATAAGTAGCCAACACACGACCAATTCGATTTTCAAAAAAAAAAGTCTCTTCTACGGTTTTGTCGTGACGTTGTCTATTGATATCACTCTCATGGAAGTGGCGTTTGTGTAAACTAAGCTTTATACAGGGCTGGTAGAATGGTTTTGGATGATTGGCTGTATGCATTTTGAATTTAGAACGTCATTGGAGACGCTCGTGAAAATAGAGTATTTTTGATAAAATGTGATAAATCAACTGTAGTATAGATAGATAGGTTTTATTATTTATTTATTTATTCACAAAATCACAGCAACCTTAGCGCAGTTTACAAATAAATTAACTAATGTTACAGCCAATTACTATTACGGTATTACGGCGCGGTACGGTATTAGTTATTATTAATGCCAGTTTTAATGTTATTCCATTCCTTTTAAAAAAGGGTTCGTAGTTATCTAATTATTCTTACAATAATATTATGTCTTCGAAAACATGGCAACGATATGAAGAAGCAGTCGTTATGATTTTGTAGGAAATCGAGAATATCATCCACGCGTAGTAAGGGTTTCGAGAATAGCTTTCCTCTTTCTGGCACCAAAGGGTGTTTGTTAGTACAGACGCCAGCAGGTCAAGCTACCCGAAACTGTCAAATTTTCCCAATCAACCTTGAACCTTAATGCTTTAGCGATAAAGTTTAAAATCTATTAAAGAAATTTGACAGATTGTAGTAGCTTGATGTGCTGGCGTCTGTACATACTATACTGCCAATTTAGCTGAGCATGTGAGATTCCAAATTCAAATCACATTATTGACCAGCGGGTCATAATGAAATCCAGTACAACATTATTGACCGGCTGTGCCCCCGGCCACTAATGACTCACTTTGGGTTAAGGTTGCTTGACTTATAATTTGACATTTTCGAGCAGGTGGTGTGAAAAAAGTCATATTGTACTTGCCTGAATTTGAATCTACAACGTAGGTAGTACCTAAACTTTATGTAATCTGTACCACAACCTCGTGCAAGAGCGGCGAGGGTATGGAGGATAGAGAAAGAAGAACTATCTCTGTGTATGAAAAGTGTCCGTCAAAATGTGCTACATAAGGGTGGGCCCTATAGTAGCCACCGGGTAAATAAAAGCAATAATTTTAGGTTATGTTTACAAAATAATGTTGGACTACGTTAATTACGTTGAGGCAACCGGCCCGACGAGGACCGCCTCTATGAGGTATATGTGGAGGCAAAAATGTGGCCATCGCCACCGCCAAAGACTCGGCGAGAGCCGAGCTGCTGGAGGGTCTCGACAACGACCCCTACGGGAGACCATATAAGGCAGCGCGCAACAAATTGCGCCCCTTTGGTCCCCCGGTTGTCGAGACCCTGGAGCCCTCATTTTTGGATGGGGTGGTTCAGTCCCTGTTCCACTGCAGAGACAACTTCACCCCGCCAGTGATGTGTGGAGCCCCGCTAGACGAAGAGGAAGAAGAGGCCCCTCCTACTGTCACGGAGTCGGAACTTGGCGCGGCGATTTTCCATATCCGCGCCAAGAAGACAGCTCCGGGCCCCGACGGTGTTCCCGCAAGAGTGGTGGCGATCGCTGCCACTCAAATGAAGGAGAGGTTTCGGGACCTCTTCAGCGCATGCTTTGCGTCTGAAGAGACTCCCCCCCGGCATACCGGCCCATCATTCTGCCCGATGAGGTCGGCAAAATCTTCGAGGGTTTAATCGCTGCTCGCCTAAAGGGCCATATGCGGGTAATCAGGCCGGACTTGTCGGACGCTCAGTTCGGTTTTCAGGCTGAGCGTTCCACAGTAGCCGCGCTGGCCTGCCTTAAGGGCCAGGTGAAGGAGGCGATGGAGGTGGGGGACGGAGAGTTGGCCGTGTCATTCGACATAGCCAATGCCTTCAACACCGTTCCCCACTCCACCATCCTAGAGGCGCTCCGATTCCACGGAGTGCCTCAATACTTGCGCAGTCTGACCAAGTCTGGCCAAGACCGAGGCCATGTTCTTCCACGGATCTCGGCAGCGCCCAACACCTGACGCTCACATCTACGTGGAGGGCGTCAGAGTTGAGGTCAAGGCCGAGATGAAATATCTGGGCCTTGTAATTGACAGCAGGTGGCGCTTGGGTCCGCATTTTAGCGGCCTGTCGTCGCGCCTGCTGAAGGCTGCGGGCGCGCTGTCGTGGCTGCTTCCCAACTTGAGGGGGCCTAGCGCACGATGCCGGCAACTTTACGCCGCGGCATCTTGAGGAATATGGCCCTCTACGGGGCCCCTATCTGGGAGGACTCCCTCCACAGGAGGGAGAACGCCGCCGCCTTGCGGGCACCGCAAAGAGCCATAGCCCAGCGGGTGGCGCGGGCCTACCGCACGGTGGGGTTTTTCGGCAGCATGCGCTCTGGCCGGCACCCCTCCTTAGGAACTCGAGGCGTGGGTGCTTGCCAGAGTGTACGAATGGACGGCGGGGCGGAGGGCGAGAGGAGAACGCTCAGGCCCGGAAGAGCGGGAGGCCGTCCGGCGGGATGTGAGGCACGCCATCGTCGTCCATTGGACGAGGGACCTCGCCACCGCAGCCTTCAGCCACTGAACCCTCGACGCGATTGGGCCGGTCCTGCCAGACTGGCTCGAGCTTTCGCATGGGTTCCTCTCCTTCCATCTGGTGCAGGTGCTGTCCGGACACGGTTGTTTCGGATCGTATCTGCACCGAATTGGACGGGAGGAGACACCGTCGTGCTACGATTGTGGCGCGGCGGAGGACGCGGTGCAGCACACCCTCGAGGTGTGCCCGTCGTGATAAGAGCCGCGCAGCAGTCTCATTGCGGTAATCGGACCGGACCTCTCACTCCCCGGTTTGGTTAACGCCATGCTGGGCGATGAGAGGTCCTGGGCGGCAGTGGCCTCCTTCTGCGAACATGTCATGCCTCAGATGGAAGGGGCGGAGCGCGCGCGGGAAGACGATCCTCACGCGGCGGCGCTCCGAAGACGGAGGAGGAGTTGAAGAAGACGTCAGTTTGACAGTCATCTTCGACTCCTCCCAGGTGGTGGCCAGCAGGCAACGGGTGCGGGGGCACCCTAGCCTGTATTGCACAGGCCTCAACCAGTATCGGACGGGAATGGCCAGGTGTTCCCGGCCATTCCCGTAGCCCCCCAGCCTGGGGGGTATGCGGGGCCTGCCAGCTAGGCGGGCATGCAGCGGCAGGGTTGTGGAGGTAAAGGCTGAGCCGGTTTCCCATAGCCCTCCCATCACGGCGAGGTGGGAACACCGCTGAGTTTTAGTGGGTATACTGTCGGTTCCATTCCGACAGGAGTCCCACATACCCCGTCTCGTCCCCCGCGAGCGGGGATGCGTAATGCATGTCTATCAGATCAGCAATAAAAAAAAAAAAATGGTATATTGGATTATCACTAACCTCTCTCTCTCTACTCTAGTCACTAAAAATATAAAATTTTCTGACTCGGCATACTTCAATCCGTTAATTTTCTAACTCGGCACACTTCAGTCCGATAACAACTGCTACATTCAAACCACACAATTTGCCTACGCTATCGCCATTTTGGAGGGTTTTTGAACTTTTATGTACTGTTTAAGTTGGACACTTTTTCAACTTTCGCCCCATAAGAGATAGTTCATCTTGTCTCTACCCTCCATAGGCGAGGGCTTAAACACTGGGCCATCACAAAATTCACCAACGTAGGGTAATTATATAAATTATATGTATATGTACCCACCATATTCAAAAACCGATATGTGTTGAGTTCGGTCGGCAGCACTACATATACCAAAAATATCTACAAACAGTAGCAGTGATAGTAGTCTGTAATATGGTAGAATGCCATACATTGTATCTACGTGCACTTTATCACTAATACCGCACCTACAGTGCATGAAGCATGAAATGATTGAAAAAAACCACTTAAAGAAAACTATCAATTACGATCCATGATTTGAGAATCATCGATTTAGACTCTAAGAAATTGCAATGATAATTATGGTATTGGCTTTGATAACACTGGCTTCTGGTCGCGACATCGTCTGCGTGGAAATTCTAAAAATAGCATTTTGGATCACCGACAGTAATAAATTCTTAATGACACGATGTTAAAATTCACGTAGGTATGTGCTTACTGCGACATCAATCTACACATAACCAGTTTTAGATGACCTCGCATTGTATAGGCTTTTCGCACAATGAGAAGTCAGCTTATACTGGAAATGTATAGCTTGATAAGTCGTCGTGCGTACATAGGCAAAGAGTGTCTATCCCACAACCCAACTAGTAAAATTATGTCTTTTAAATGGAAAAATAACGTAGGTTTTAGGTATAAAAGGTTTATTTAGGTACCTACCTACGTTCATAACGGATTTTGGGATTACATTTAAATCGTGTTGGTAAGGGTCATTTTGCGGTCACATCAGCGTCAATTATGTTCTGTAAAATCACATAAACATACATTCATAAACTCACGTCACCTTTCCATGGGGGTACGCAGAAACTACAGCACATAAACGTTGCAATTATAACTAGTTTGTTTTGTACCTAATAGTATCTAGTGATACCTACTACATTTAATAACTTAATCCTTTTATAGACCTAAAAACATAGTCTAACGAAACGTCTCTCTCTTTTAACACATGGTATAATAATATGTATTATACCATGTTTTAACAAAGCTGCAACTTAGACCGTATTAGTAATACTTCACAAAAAGGTAAGTCAAATGTATTAATCATTATTATTTTTTTTCAACACACTTGCTTGTAAAGTGGCTCTTATGGCAACGCATTTAAGTTCACAAATCAGCTTGTTATACACTCGTGTTTTTTACTTTAATTTTTTTTTCAATCTCTGCAAAGAGTTTTTACAACCCGTGCGCATTAACATGGCACCTGGCTCGAAAACCACCCTTTCAAGAAACAATGGTAAGTTAAAAGTTATAAAAAGCTTTATTTTATCCAAGTAAAAGTTGATCCATTACAAAGCGGTAACGGTCACGGGCGTCCCGGCTTTGGTACCGCTGTGCAGGGTATGATTGCAGTACTGGAGTGTGGTGATGACAGCATTGCCGAGGAAGCGGCCAGTGGGGTCCTGACGTACCACGTGCATGTACTCGTCACCCAAGGTGAACTGCACTTGAGGAGGTGCCGCCCAATCACACACCGTCGTCACCCCTTTGTTCACTGTGGCTGGGTTCACGCAGAAAAGCTGGAAATGAACATAGGTCGTACATGATGTATGTGTGTATGTAAAGTATATTTAAATAAATAACTACTTATTAACAACCATTCGATACGCTTTTGTGCCGAATCGAACATCAATCCATGTCTTAGAACATATCCTCGAAACGCTGTTCACAAATGTTGGCATATTAAATCTAATAGACGACCTATATTCTTTCGACAGTTATTTCCTGTCGAGGGCAAGGCAAATCAGGTAATCAAAAATGTGTCATTTTCGACATGGCTGCCGGTAAAATTTTGATAGGCAATTCTACTACTGCATTCTAGTGAGTCCGATGGGTTACCTAACACATAAACAAGTTAATTTACTTACTTGCTGATAGGCCTCATGTTGACCAGGGCGAATATAAACGATTGGATAATTGTACTTATATCTAGACTGGTAGTCCGTATCTGGAAAATAAAATATTGGTGTGAGTAGGTCCTGTACGTAGTGATACAAATGGTGCCTGTCGGTACGACGATAGCTCTATGCTTCAGGTCCAAGATTGGTTTACGGTAAATAATTTGGTACGAGAAATTACAATGGGGACCTCATATAACATCTCTTGCTCGGCCGCTTATGCTGTTAGAAAGATCAGACAGTTAACAGACGTAGAAACCACACGTTTGGTCTATTTTAGGTACTTCCACAGGATTATGTCGTATGGCATTTTACTGAAGGGTCGGGCTGCTGACATTGAATCCACCTTTATTTTGCAAAAGAGAGCTATCAGAGCCATATAAAATCTACGTCATCGCGAGTCTCTCAGGGAACTAAGTATTTAAAAGGATTAATATTATGACGGTACCTTGCTAATTCATTTATGAAAATATTATGTATATAAGAAAAAATATACATCTACTCTATTACTAGGTACCTACATCTTTAATAAACAAAATTTTTATACTAGAAATAAAGTTATAATAGATCAACCATTTTTCAGATTAGCTAAAGTACCTACTTACATACATCTTTTATCGGTGGGTACTGTGTTAAATGTTACCACAAAATAGTTACCTTGTCATTTATTGCAATTAAATGAAAGAAAATTTAAAACTCGTATAAAAAGTTCACTTTGTAAACAAGCATATTACAAATTAGAGGATTATATCCCTATATATTATACTCGTACCTATTAGGGTAATTTTTATTATAGGTGCATCGTCTTCACATATATAATATTTAATTAATGTATACAAAATATTGTAACACATTTTATAAGAGTAACGGTGGAGTTTCTTGCCCATTCTTCTACATACGAAACTACCTTTTGGAAGGGGCGACTAGAATCAATTCTATTTTAATGTAAATGACGTTCAAAAGTGCCTTTTATGTGCCTACTTGAAATAAATGCTTTGACTGTGACGAAAAATAAAAAGCCGTTCAAATTTTAATTATATAACAGTTTCAAGTCGGAAAATAAAAACATCGTTTAGTCTTGCCGAAAATGCGGTCATTTTGAGGTCTAAAAGTGTTCATTGCACTTTTAAACCTCAAAACGACCGCCTTTCGACACTTCGTAGGTTTTGAACAAGGAAGAAGTGGCGTAACAACCCCCAGCAACTACGGTACCTACTGAAACAGGTGCTGTTTTTAAAATATTTGGATAGTAGTATGTAGGTACCTATCGGCTACTCACCTTTTGTTACTTGCGTGCAATGAGGAGGCGTGCTCTGCTTTTTACCAGACCTTATATTATGGTGATGTCTAATATTTTTGTACGAATCTACCAAAACGCATAATAGTAAAACAAATAATATTGAATAACGATTCATCTTGCCGAAATTAAAGTCACAAGTGGAGGAATATTTGTAGTTTATTAGCTTACATGGAGTTAATTAAAATGATTCGTCGGCCGTTAGAATTAGGGTTCACTATGAAATTATAATTAGTCCGACACCCAAGCGGTGCGACATTGCAAGTCGCAACGCGTAAACTTCGGTCATCCATCGTCGCCGAGTTTTGCGGTGCGACGTCGCAACGCTTTTGTTTGTCGTCCTTAGGAAACCTATAGATTATTTTAAGACTGCGCCGAGCGAACACGGCGCGCGGATAATAGGTATTTACTGCGGCGCGCTAGTCGTGTGCGTCGTCACGCACACAATGACAAGTTCGCTCGGTGCCCGCTTGAGTTGCATGGCAGAAGTTGATAACTCAGGATTTTTACAATTTGAGTGACTGAGTGTAACTTAGGGTTTTAAAAAAATTGAGTGTATTGAGTGACTTGAAAAGACGAATACTGTTTATTTAGACGGTTCTGTGTAGGTACATAAATCCGATTAATAAAACTAATCCTATTAATATTAGGTATAAACGTGAAAGTTTGTTTAGATGAATGTTTGTTACTCTTTCACACGAAAACTACTTTTTATCCCGGTTTTCCCGTGGGATAATTTTCGAGTAATATCGGGTGAAACCGCTGGTAACACTATATATATATTTGTTTGTACTATAGTAATACACAATCCGTTCTCTTACTATTTATCGATTGCGATGAAATTTTTGCGTTGTGGAGTATACGCCCTGGAACTACACTGCGTAAGTAGGTTGGCTAGGTGAGTAAGTTGGTAATATATGAGTAGGTTGTTATAATAAAACCAACCTGTATTAAAAAATCTATAATTACTAAGGTTCTTCACCAATGTATAGGCAAGGTTCTTCACCAACGTGTTGGCGAGGCTCTTCGTTGGTGTGCGTTTCCTAAAAAGTAATATAGTTATTGTATTTAAATAAAATGATTAAGTTGACGTAATTATCAGACGTACCTATGACTAAAAAAACCATACTTGCGAGCAATAAACTGGATTCAACTTCTGCTTGGCTTGATACAATTTAATTTTTTTATATTTTTATGCAATGAACTATGGGTTGTGATATATCATTTTAAATGTAATTTTACTAACTTTCAACCACTTTTGATATCATAACGAAAAATTGTTTACTTTTGTCATGGAACGTAAAAACGAAAGATATACATTTTCGGAACGAAATATAAATTGTTTGGAACTCCTATAAAAACTGGACGTTTATGCAAATTTCTCATCAGTCCAATATTTCACGTCACTGGCAATACTCAAGTTATAAAAAAATGGAAACCACACCTACATAAGCCCCAGAAGCAAAATAAGGTCTGAAACAACCAGCGATTACGTGATTCCAGAGTATTGCCCTCAAGATAGTTTAAAGAATACTTAATGACTAAGTCACTCACTTGGGCAAAATATTTGAGTATTTAGTTGCCAGCAAACATTGGCAACAAAATAAAAACGATAATAAAAATGTAACTTACGGCGTTGGAAGAATTTCCAGTTTCATTTTCTTTGTTTGCATCAGTAATGGATCTACAAAAAAAATATTCATAATTATATCTTGTAATGACCAAAGCTTTCAATAAAGCAAATTCGCTATTTTAAGAAAAATATTGTTCCATCGTCGTGGAGTAATTACACCCTAAAAACCTATTACATGATACCCATATCGAATGTTTGACAAAAACTAGCATCCGCCATCTTGGATTTTAAAATTAATGTCAGATTTGCAATCGCCACCCCCAAAAACCTATTACACGATACCCATATCGAATGTTTGACAAAAACTAGCATCCGCCATCTTGGATTTTAAACATAATGTCAGATTTGCAATCGCCACCCCCAAAAATCTATTACACGATACCCATATCGAATGATTGAGAAAAACTTGTATCCGCCATCTTGGATTTTAAAATTAATGTCAGATTTGCAATCGCCACCCCCAAAAACCTATTACAGGATACCCATATCGAATGTTTGACAAAAACTAGCATCCGCCATCTTGGATTTTAAATTAATGTCAGATTTGCAATCGCCACCCCCAAAAACCCATTACACGATACCCATATCGAATGTTTGACAAAAACTAGCATCCGCCATCTTGAATTTTAAAATGAATGTCAGATTTGCAATCGCCACCCCCAAAAACCTATTACACGATACCCATATCGAATGTTTGACAAAAACTAGCACCCGCCATCTTGGATTTTAAAATAAAATTAATGTCAGATCGGCAATCGCCACCCCCAAAAACCTATTACACGATACCCATATCGAATGTTTGACAAAAACTAGCATCCGCCATCTTGGATTTTAAACATAATGTCAGATTTGCAATCGCCACCCCCAAAAACCTATTACACGATACCCATATCGAATGATTGAGAAAAACTTGTATCCGCCATCTTGGATTTTAAAATTAATGTCAGATTTGCAATCGCCACCCCCAAAAACCTATTACACGATACCCATATCGAATGTTTGACAAAAACTAGCATCCGCCATCTTGGATTTTAAAATTAATGTCAGATTTGCAATCGCCACCCCCAAAAACATATTACATGAGACCCATATCGAATGTTTGAGAAAAAATTTAAGAAAAGATTACATCCGCCATTATGTTGGGTAAAAGGAAATAATATAACAAAAAAATAGAAATACGTACTTTCTGAGAGAACAGTTTTTTTTTCGGAAATTAGCGCCAACTTTCTTCTTGTAATATATTTCCTTATGCTTTCCCATTTTACTAAAACAAAAATACTTACATAAAAAAAATGTTACAAAAAAATGTACTGAAAAGTAAAAAAAAAAAATAAACAGTAAATATTAGATAATATGCACAAAGTCATTATCAACTCAAAAAAACAAAAAATATGACTTACCTTATTCAACCGTTTGCGTTTGCGTTTGGCAAGGTATAAGTACACAATAGATCGCGAAGTATCGTTAGCGGCGTGTCGCTCCCCGATGAGACGTGACCACTCTCCGAGCTCTCGTGGACGACTGAACTTTCGACCGGTGGACGTTGCGTATGATTCAAAACAGCGCGCGCAGCGACTTTATTTTAAACAAAATAATGTCTAAAATAACCAAGCGACATTTTCGAAAATGTTAAAACGACAAATTGTAGTATGATTATTAAAGATTGATATGAATTAAAGTTTGTGAAAAAATTCAACGGTTTACTATCAAAAATCAACTAAATACGATCATGCTATTTTAAGATTTTTGTCCATCTTTACGTAATTTTGTTATTTAAAATAGACAATAATTATAATTTTTGCCAACGAAGAATTGTTAACACATTCATTGTGGTGCTCAAAACATATTTTTTATGGTAATTATGGTAATAGTATTGATGATATCCCTTTAACCGTGGCGGCCGTTTCGTATGATTTTGCTCTACGCAGCCTTAATATCTTGTGTAGCTGCGTACGAAATGACACGAGAGCCCAATCGACCGCCAGATCATCAGATAACTTAACTCTGGAAGGATTCCGATCACATACCCAAACATGCGATAAATTGGAATCCTCAAGGGAAAAGGAGGCATGGCCGACCCCGTCTAACCTAGCGTCGCGTCGCACCGTATTGGCAGAACGACGAGCATGGCGAGTGAGATGAGGCGTGAAGCTCAAGACCGTTCGCGATAGAGTTCTACTATGGACGGTCTCTGCCCAATCTAGGCGTTTAAAGCTCGGCGCAGAGCTGAAAGTTGAACATCCGCGCGCTTTTATTTAGGTCTCGCCTAGTGTACACACGGCTACACATCAAGCTATATATTTCCAGTTTACACTGACCTCTCATTGTAACGAAATCCTATACAATGCGAGATCAGGTTATACTGGAAATGTATAGCTTGATGTGTAGCCGTGCGTACCTAAGTGAAAACGGGCATAAATCAAGTAGTACCTAATTCGGTACCAACTTTCAATTAAATTTGGGCATAATAATATATCTACCTCATCATCCGCTTCGCCTGTTCCCAACTATTTTGGGACGGCTTCCAGTCTAACCAGATGTAGGTAGCTGAATACCAGTATTTAGTTGGAGCGACTGCCTATCTGACCTCCACAACCCAGTTAGTACCTACTAGGTATTACACACAATTACAACTTTCGGGCTTCTGACGACCTGATGACTGTCAAAGATCCACGAATGACAGCCGGGACCAACGGCTTAACATGCTTTCCGAGGCACTAAAGGGTCTCGGTATGTAAAGATGGACACCCATCCATGGACCGACCGCGGCAAGCGACCCTCGCGGCTGTAATAACTTAGCCTCGGCATAGATGGGCATATACCTACTTATCTAAGCGTAGTTAATTTACTAGTTTATGGAGGAAATAAAGTTAAGAGCTATTATAAATTACACACATTTTTCAGTACCTAAGGAACCATTTCAGGTCGATCATGTTCAAGATTGACTACAGGAAAAATGTTTTGTTATCAGAATACACCATGGTGGCAACATGTTAATTAATTTTATTCTCATAGTAAACAACTCGTGTATGCACCTAGGTACCTATTTATTTTCAAGGCCACATGTACAACGGCAAATAACACTTTTTTATTATTCAGGAGGTTTGTAGATATAGTGGCGAGCTGTTGGGCGTAGTGACCCCGCTGACTTTATCTCCCGGGAGAAATCTGGTTCCTCACCTCTGTCTTGGCTTTATTGGCCGGCTGGAGTGGACAATGACGAGAAACTGAGCTCCCACCTCTTTTTTGCCTTTATTGGCCGGCTTTAGAGGAATTCGCTAGAGCAAACGTGCTTGGAGGAAGTATTCCAGTAAGATGCTGGTAGAGATTTTGACCGTGGGGTGCTAGGACAGGAAACCTCGCCATGTACCCGTGGGCTGGAGTTCCCTTATGAATGCGTCCGGGGGGAAGGCCTGCAGTCTCCGGGACGGTGCACCCTGGGGTGCGGGCAATAACTTCCCATTAGGCACTGTGTGCCTAAAGGGAAGTCATTGCCATCATTGCCAAGTCATCGTCTGTCGGAAGAACGCTCCAACGTATGTCCCTTTGCGCTTTAAGCAGAGAAGCACAGCGGAGGAGCAAGAGCGGGCTCGATGTGCAATAACCCTGCCGTCAGGCAGGCAGGAGGAATTCTCCTTCTGCCACCGTTAGTCTCGTAGCTCCGAAGATTCTCTAGGTCATGTCTCTGATTTTTGATGGGGGTCGAGGGTCTTAGCTTAACCTCCCGGGCCGCGAGGAAGAAAACCTCTATAAAAAATCACCCCAAGCCTCCAAATGGCGGCGCACCGTGAGGGAGAGGTTGATAGCTTGACTAATGGGTAGCTATATTAGTCGTTAGTGCGAACCACTATTTTGGAGACATTAAAAACTTCATTACTCCTGGGATCAATATGGACAAACGAATAAATAAAAATAACGAACAGGACGGGAGTGATGCGGGGTCGGATTCCGACGCCGCCTCTGGCGCAAAGGGCTCATGCCAGAGTTCGGAGCGCGAAGTGGTGGGGGCTGCTGGGAGGCACTGATCTAGGACATATTACGGAGCGAGAGGGCATGGGAAGCCGTCACCTCCTTTTGCGAAGCAGTAATGCTCGCGAAGGAGGAGGCGGAACGCGTGAGGGAGAGGCAAAATTCGCGCCTTCACGCTCCTAGTCGCCGCAGGAGACGCCCTGGGCGTCGGGAATCCCAAGCTAATTCCCGGCCACCGTAGGCGCGGGCTTGCGAGCGGCGAGCAATGGGCAGCTCGCCGTTCAGTAAGGACCAGGCCCGGGACGACGGCGCGTTGTGTCCCATGCGCGCCTCAGAGAGAGAGCCGCCAAAGAGATGGCAGCATTAATGACGGGGTCCGGTAGGGCCGATGCCTGCCAGGGTTGCGGGAAAGTCCGAGAGGGATACCGTGGCCCCTGGCACAGGCAACGGAAGGAACACGGGTGGGTTTTAGTCGGTAAGAGTCTGACACGCCCTCCCGCTCTGAGAAGTTATTTGATGACTACCCACCCTCAAAAAAAAAGGGGGTCTTGAATCATAATTATGTGCTGAATTCATGGTTACAGTTTGCGCGTCGATGTCCCTGCCACCCTGTATATGATACCTACGTCAAACTACATACAAAACACTAGGTCACCCTCCCTTTATTTCAACTACACTGTTAAGTTTGTTCTTCGAATAAATTCATCCCTGCTACGAAACCCTTCATTGTGCGTGGTCCGACACGCACTTGGCCGATTTTCAACTCATCTTATAAGTTACTAGGGTCACTGACCCCAAAAACAATTATCATCAAATCATGTTTTTTTAATCATATATTATGTATATGTCGTAGGATAATTTGATACTTCGAATTTTCGCGAAAATCCTAGGGGTTTTGCGAAAACGCGGATAATTAGACATAGGCGAAAAATTTAGGTTAGGTTAGGTTAGAACAGTGACCATTAGCGCGCGAAGGCGAGCGAGCGAAGCGAGCGTGCCGCGGCAGCGGCCGCCAAGCGCCAGATACCCTTCTATTGTTGGTTAGGTTAGGTTAGGTCCTGACTTTGTGGGGTGCATGTTGAAGGGGGTGCATGTTGAAGAGCCTCCTCGTGGCGCACCCTGGGCAACGTCGGCTCCAATTTCTCCCAGTGCGGTTTTGGGGGACAATTGGGGCTGGCGGCTAATCTTCAACAAGCGGGGAAAGGTCACGGTTCCAATCACCGATCATGCTTGATGGTCGGTGAAGGGAACCGGGCTACAGAGGGCAGATACGCCCACTCCTCCTCTGCTTACAGAGGGAGGTGAGTGGGCGTAGACTGGGCACGGCCGCCGCTGCGGAATAGGCGGTCGTGTCCCGGAGGGAGGCAGCGGCGCCCGCGCGGGGGGATGACTCTCTCGCGTGGCGCCGCTCCGGAGAGAGGAGGGGTCGAGGAAGACGCCGGTCTGGTAGTCACCTCCGGCTCCTCCCGGGTGGAGGCCAGCAGGCGGTGGGTGCGGGGGCGCCCTTTGCCTGTATTGCACGGGCCTCCACCAGTGTCGGACGGGAGTGGCCGGGTGTTCCCGGCCATTCCCGTAGCCCCCCAGTTAAATGGGGGGCATGCGGGGCCCACCAATTAGGCGGGCATGCGCCGGGAGGGCTGTGGAAGCAGAGGCTGAGCCAATTTCCCATAGCCCTCCCATCACGGCGTTGTGGGAACACCGCTGAGTTTTAGTGGGTATACTGTCGAGTGCGGATTTCGACAGGAGTCCCACATACCCCGTCTCGTCCCCCACGAGCGGGGATGCATAAAGCATTTCTCAGCGACAAAAAAAAAAAAAAAAAAAAAAAAAAAAAAAAAAAAAAAAAGGTCCTGACTTTGTCCAGTAAGATTTGATAATTTTTCGCCTATGTCTAATTAGCCGCGTTTTCGCAAAACCCCTAGGATTTTCGCGAAAATTCGAAGTATCAAATTATCCTACGACATATACAATATATCGATACCATCATATCTGCGGAGTTTCGCTAACTAATTTAATTTGACTCTGTGTACTGGTCGTCTGGTCAGTTTGTGCCGTTGATCATGACCTTGCCTTTATGTTACATAAGTAGGTAGATATATCTACTTACTTTGTTATTATAACACATGGCGGGAAAAATAAAGATAGTTAAGTAAACTATTATATTTATTAAAAGAGTTTAGTTTATTTCGTCTAAGCTTCAATATCTTCAGTATTTACTTTAAAATAGGTACTTATTTATGTTTTTTGTGTATTCTCCTCCGTTTTTTCACATTCTTCATCTCCAGAGTTTTCGTGTGAATCATTGTGAATTACTAGCATATCGTAAAAGAGCTCGGCGTGGAACAAAGCTGCTGTTTCAACTTCTATTTCAGCAGCTTCCACTAAAAATAAATAAAAAATAGGTTAGGTAGATAAGTACTTCCCGTTCCTGTTCCGGATAAGGCGGGAGGAAACGCCCGGGTGTCACCATTGTGTAGATCGCCCGGAGGACACGGTGGAGCATACGGGGAGACGCTCTGGGCGTCGGGAATCACAAGCCGATTCCCGGCCACAGTAGGCGCGGGCTTGCGGACGACGAGCAATGGGCAGCTCGCCGTCCGATAAGGATCAGGCTCGGGTCGACGGCGCGTTGAGATCCACGCGCGCCTTAAAGAGATGTCAGCTTCAATGACGGGGTCCGTTAGGGCCGATGCCTGCCAGGATTGCGGGAATGTCCGAGAGGGTTACGGTGGCCCCTGCACAAGCAACTGAAGGAACACTGGTGGGTTTTAGCCAGTAAGAGTCTGACACGCCCTCCCGCTCCGACCAGAGCGGGAGAAGTTATTTGATGACTTCCCACACTCAAAAAACAGAAAAAAAATGGATGTGCTTCAACAGACGTTGCACAGAGGGGTTTCGGATCGGCCTTTTCAGAGGTAACGGTGCCCTCTTCCATGTGCAGATGGTGACCACCGGGGTGGTTACAGTTAGGTAAATGGCACCTCACTTCCCTTTCTTATCCCCAAAGCCCGCGGGACTTTAAAAGGTTTCACCAGGAACACAAAAAAAAATACATATTTGGTAAGGAGAGCGGGGTTGAAAGTGCCGGGGGTAAGTAGTGCCGACGCGAATATCTCCCAGAGTAAAAGATATAGCTACACGTATGTATTGCGTCGCAATAACACTAGCGGACCGGCACGCACGGCAGCCATTTTAGTTGCGCCAGCGACGCGGTCACGCGGACCAAGCGGCCGTGTGTATAGTGATCCACAAACGCCACGTGAGTAAATATTTTCGTATTTATACTTTTTGGTCTCAAGTAAGTAGTTTTGATACTACGGACATAGAAGTTTCTCTAACGTGCTTGTATCTTATTAATAAATGTTATTTTATGCAATTACAATGCTAAAACTACAGTGTTTTTTTGGTATATGACAAATAGTAACTATTATTAAAAAGGGGTAAAAAGTGCCTTCAATCGGGGGCCAATTGTGCCGCGGCACAACCAACCCCTGACTAAGCTGACTGACTGAGCTTGTTCCTTGCTATCACGCTCAAACAGTTGATCCCATCACTTCTCAAACAGGAGGTAATGACGCAGTACCTTTCTCTCCAGAGCTAATCAGACCATTTCCTAAAGCGCCTCCTCGATTAATTGGAGGTAATAAACAACGCAAAAGGAAGTCAGCTGTTCTTACGGATACGCCAGAAAAAAATGCTTTGGTAGAGGAACAAGCAAATAAAAAGAAAAAGAACGAAAGTAAGGCTACGAAGAAAAGCAAAGATAAAGGGAAGGGAAAAGGTAGCAAAGGATGTTCTAACCTAAAAAAGAAGAAAACCAAGAATCCCGCCAAAAGAAAAGTTCTTCAAGAGAATGATGAAAGTACTGATGAAGAATGGTACTGCATCATATGCTGTGATACTTAAACTCTAATTCTGTGTCTAGAGAAAAATGGATTCAATGCAGAGTTTGTAAGGAGTGGGCACATTTGCAATGTATTAATAATGACGAAGCCGTATCATTTGTATGTCCCAATTGCCATTCTGATCAGTCATCAGAAGAATAAGATTTTACTCTTTTTGTTACTTTTTGTTTCTTTTTTGGCTTTATTGATAAGACTAAAGCAAAAGACTGATAACCTAATTAGGTAATAATTATGTCATACAACTCAGTTACCTAAGGGATTTTGATATTTACTTAAATAGTCTAGTGTAGTCTTTAAAGGCTGATTTTTTATAATTGTCTAAGAGATCTCTTTAAATTGAAGTACAATTTTTTTAATTTTAAGTGCAAGTTACTAAGTAAGTAAGTAAGTGTAAATTATTAACATAAAAGTTACTTTTTTTTCATAATAAATATCTAATTTTTTCAGTTATTTAGTATATATAATTATAAAATGTTTATTTAGTAATTACAAATACAGTCAAAACTGCTTATAACGACATTGAAGGGACCGTCCAAATGCTGACGTTATAGCCGATAGTCCTTATAAATATACATATAAGTACATAGGTCCTTATCGCAAGACTTCTAACATTCCGTCGTAATATCCGGTACGTCGTTTTAAGTGAAGTCGTTATAAACGGTTTTGACTGTAAATATAAAAATAATAAATTAGGTGGTTTTATTACTTCCACTCCATTTTAACCAGTACAACGACCAAACATTACGGACGGCACAACTGACCTCAGCTGTGGCACAACCAACCCCAGCGAGGGGTCGGTTGTGCTTTAAGACCGCGGATTGAAAAAATTATTCTCTAAAGAAAACCTTTAGATATGCACAAAAACTGATTACAGATTTCGAATCCAGACAACATTCCACCTAAGATGGACTAGAAGTATTAGCCGTACTATTGGCTCTACCCGATTTAAATAAGGATTTGTAAAAATCCGCACTTTCAGCCCCGCTCTCCCTACTTAGTTAGTCTAAGGCCTCGTTTACGGAGTCGCGGGGCGTCGTCGCGCGTCGCGTGCGGCGTGGCGTCTCGCGTCTCTCTCACTCGGTTGGGGATAACCAAAAACTTGGTTAAGTCTATTCTCTTTGGGGATAACTGTTCAAAAATTCTGTTGCAAGATTTGACCTAAACAAACTAGCATACATATACAGGGCGTCCCACGGATATGCCACATGGAGGGAAAGTACCTTGAATATTGTACATGGAACATTTTACTGAAGGAAAAAAATATATACCTATTATTAAATTATTTGAATTAAAAAAAAATTAAACTGCATTCATAGATATTTAAATAATTACATGGTTGAACCGGAAATCGAACCCGTTACATGAGAAAAATAATCACCATGTAGCTTTATCATACCGATCGAAAGGCTTTATCTATCAAAAGGATAATTTTTTGCTAAATAACATAGTGTCACAAATAAAAGGAAGACCATAAATTTTAACATTAAAAGCATCGTAACAAATATGAATTTGATCATTATTTTAAAAGGTTCAGCCAAATTATTAGTTTTTATTTGATATTGTGTTATCTCGATTGAGATGTAGTTTATCTGAAGAAGATCGTGTGACGTTTGAAGAATTTTGCCGTAAATTTACGAAAGCAATAGAAAAGCGTTGGAATTCTGCAAGCCGAAAAATGCAGTTATTCCGTAAATTAATAAAGAATAATGAAATAATATTAGAGAATAATGTCGACTGGCCTAGCTGCTTCTAAGAAAATTTTCAGTAAGTTTTGACATCTATCGCTCATGATGAAGAAGAGCCATCAACATCATCAGTTGGTACGATGACGAAAAGGAAATTCCCAATGATATCAAAATGGCATTACCTATATAACTTTGAGAGAATCAGCCATTCGAAAAGGTATTAGTGACTTACATCCATCCTGCTACAGGGCGCAAAAAGAAAAAAAGAATGTTATCCATCTGAACCCGAAAATACCATCACGGTTACAGATTGCTCAACCAGAATTTCTCTGTAGGCTCTCTTGGACTTATCAGTGAATAGAATATTGAAATCTTTACCACAAGATTTAAAGCAAAAGAACTGATTTTAATTTCTAAATGGGGTTTTGATGGAGCATCTAGCCAGAGCAAATATAAGCAAAAAATGGATTCTATTAAATATGCACGTCGCTGTCGATGGACTCAAAAAAAAAACAAAATCATTTCTAACTAACTTTAATAAGAATAAATTACATTAAACAAAATATAATTCCTATTCCGAATGATGTTAGATACAGAATGAATACATTACTAGCTACTTATTTCGGAAAGGGTTACATGCATCTGGTAAACTTTGGCATCGTATGACGTCACTATGCGGTGTCGGCGTTTCGGGGTGCGCGTGTAAGGCTGTTTCCATGCGCGGTATCTAGGTTAGTGCACTCTTGCAGTTTGGGTATTGGCACATACTATAACACGTCCACCATCCACATGATCATTGAGATTAGTGATGGTACACTCTGGGGTGTACAGAAAGCAATTCACGGGTATGATGGACAGGTAAGTGCCATTCAGTAGGGTGTAATCCTCTCGTCTGCATAGGGTATGTATTCGCGTTGTATTGGGAAACGATATGACGTAGGTACATAACGCTTCTCATCTAACTCTTCCATAGCTATTCTTGATAATGACGTAGTTACGATTTCGCAGCTTCCATCGATGGTCTGGTCCATGATAACTTTCTGCATACAGTCTGGGTTTTCGTGCAACTGGTGACTCGTCGTTTTTCCGTAGAGGTACCAGTTGATATACTTCGGGCATTCAGCCTCATATACACATAACCTTTCCTGCTTGTTGCAATCAATGGATGAGGACGGATAAGGGTTTGCCTAAATTTATTGGGGCCTAATGACAGTTTATAGAGGTCGTATGTTTCTGTAGCAAATATCGGAAATTTAAATATAATTATTATTTGACTGCCTGAGTAATAATATCTCGGTTTAATAATATCATAGTATTCTCTAAGTTCTAAATCTATTGCCTTATCTCTAACGTAGATTTTAACTAGTCTATCAATCATATGCCGTAGAACTACGTTTATCATGGAATGATGTACGCTTGAGCTGTGAATGAATGCCAGCATGTTCTCCACTCTCAATAATTCGTTTAGTACTTTATCTAAGTTTTTTTAGTAGATATTCAGCTAAGTTAAACACTGTCCGAATTTTGCAAATCTTATAAGGCTATAATCTCTGTTAGTATCTGTTTAGTAATAATTTTAGCGTATCGTTAATTTTTACTTGGTTAGCTACTAATTTCCCGATAGAAAATTGAATTGAATGGAATTTCCTATTAAAATTATAACTATTCCTTATTAAAAATTTGAAACTGATGTGGTTATTTAGTTCCTCGGTGGCTTTGTAATTTTCCTGAAGGATTTTGATAGTATTATCGTATCTGACCGCGGCGAGTAGTCCAGATTTCTTTCCTGTGACGCTTTTTAAAAGCCTAGACCATCAATTTTTTTTTTTTTTTTTTAGTTATTACACAGTTCATTCATACAGTTCTGAAGAATATTTTAACAAATGATTGAAATATCTTTTTAATTTCTTTACAAAAAGCATACATTTGAATTTTTATATCCCTAACTTAAGAAATACTAAAGGACAATGGGAAATGAATGTATGGAGTCTGGGCCCACCCTTCAATAGTAACATCTGATATACCGTTGGGAAGGGCTTTTTAAGTGGAACATTAGTTACTAATATAACTATGGTCAAATGTTAGTACTTTCGGAGATACGACGTCTTAAAGTCGTCAGTCTAACATATTCTTTATGGATACTTATAAGGTAAAATAATAATAATAAGTACACTTTAAAACAAAAGAGATTTATTATTCGTCTTGGACATCAAAGACAATTACATCATTTAAAAAACCCACGGGGGCCACGAATGGTTGATGTACCTCCTAGGTACCAAATCAAAGAAATAGTGTGAGCGCAACTTCCTACAGTTCGCCGTCCGGTCAAGCAAGAGCAATAATATTGTGATATCGCGTTTCTTCCAACTTGGTTTCGATCAATTAATATCTAGCAATAGTATATTCTTGCTCTTACGTGGCGTGACTGTATCCTACCACGCAGCAACCACACATTCTCTGCTGGTATATTATATTCTATTAAATCATGTAAATCGTTTTGTCTGTATATTTCTATAACGTATAAACCGTCTCGAAGATGTTCACTGCAATATGACTGATCGCCATTTGCAAATGCGCCTGGGCAAGCGGCGGGCGCAGCGGGTAGGGTGGGGGCGCAGGTAAGGAGCAAGCAGATAGGTGCCGTCCGTTTTGAGTCTGGCCATAGTTTATCTTATAACGAAGTAAACTACGATCACTTTTATGGCAGTATAATAAGTAGTATAACTCCGAAAGTACTGACTTTTGACCTTAGTCGTAATAATAAGTTTTATTCTGCATAAACATACCTATTCATTTATGAGTGTCTTATTCCTATTGAGAGGTGGGCCCATCATTACTCATTCTCCTTTCCCATACAGCCTTTCATCCCGTATATAGCCGCCTTTTAGGATTATTTTTGAGACAAAAAGTAACCTATTTCCTTCCCCAGGATGCCATTTATTATCTCCTTGTCAAATTTTATCGAAATCCATTCAATGGTTTTGGCGTGAAAAGGTAACATACAGATAGACAGACAGAGTTACTTTCGAATTTATAATATTAGTATGGATTCTCAAACAAAATAAAATAAAAACTACGCATACTTAGGGTAACCGTGTACTTACATAATACGGTGTAAATAAAAAAAACTCAACACAAAAAATTTACTTTTATAATGTTTAACCATCTGCACTACACATTCAAAACGCAACAAATCAGCACACATACATCACGCACACTATAAATCCATATTATAACGTCTTCTCAAAAAGCATACCTACTAATGCCGCGTTCCAACGGCCCGTTAACCTTTTTTGATCTTGCGGACTCCCGACGCCGCCGGCGCACAGTGGGTCGAAACGATGATTTTAGTGACTTAGGGATCAACTTTGTTTTTTTACTTTTTCCTTTATGCGGATCGATAAAACTCATTAACCTCAATAATAATTGTTCTGATGCTTTTTTTCCTAAACTTGCTCCTTTAGGTGGAAAAATGCATTTTGTGATATTTTTGTATGGAGCGTATCAAATTAAATTAAATTCCTGCTAAGTGGCGAGTGATCCCGCTTTGAAACTATATTTTTCTTAAAGCTTGCCCAGTCTACTATCATTTGATGCTATGAACATTTGCATAAAGTTGCAACACTGCCAAATAAATGAATCGAAAAAAATTAAAAAAATACTTTGAATAAAAAGCTTCATTTTTTATAATTATAAAAATAATTATAAAAATAATTTAATTGATATGGAATAGTAAGTAAAAGCACTTAATAATTCACATAATTACTTAAAGACTAACGACAATACATTTAAAGGTCCCTGATTTGCTTGAATTTACTAAGTACGTATTATTTAAAAATGTGGATTTAATATTGAATAGTAAGTAAAGATACATGCAAATACAAATTTACTAATATTTCCTTTCAGTCATGACATACAAACTAATAAAAAAAATCAAGAAACTTACAATCTATCAATAATGTTATTCACTATCTTGTAAATTATCTACATCAATAAAATCTAAATCGGATTCTGAAGGAAAACTCAGCAGAAGCTCTTTGACTTTTGGAGAGAGAACCATTCTATTTTGTTTCGCCAATCGAGGCCGTAGACTTGTGATCTTTGGATCAGACGACAAAAGAAGATTGTGTAAAACATCCTCATTTGTCGCCGTTCTACTTACCTTTCTAGAATGACTCTCTCTATATTTCCTAAAATCTTTATTACGAGCTTCCGCTGCCTCTTCCGACAGTTTCCCTATAGGTATGACACCAAAGTTCTTTATTATCTCACTCCCATGTACCAACAATTTATGTACACTGGAACGCATATAATACCAGGGATACAAGGTAACATACAATTCTGCCGTATCTTTACAAAATTCGGAAAATTTAGAAAGGTCCACGCGCTCTCCAGATGCAACGGTTTGAAGAATCACGTGAAACCTTTCTATCAAATCTTCACGAATCCCAGTTATGCGGGCTGTTGTTGTTGCATCCCTGAAAAATCTTCTGGCAGTATTGCCATCATTGGTTGTGCCTACTCCTTGTTTGACTATGTCGATGAGTAAACCGCATTCCCTCTTAAATGCTTGCTGTATAGCACTCTTTCTAAGGGACAGTTTTTCTTTGTCGTCGCCTCTGCAACTCCATTTTTTGAAGTTCAAACGATAAGCTGCAAAAAAAATAAATGTCACTTAAAAATAATCTCACAGGAAACTACAAACATGAAAAAATATGAAGTAATAAAATTATATTTACCGATAGTAAGCACTCCATGCATCTTATCCAGGCATGTAAGGATGACATACCATACTGGTACATTTCCTAGTTTTTTTCTCTTTGAGTAAATGCCTCTAAATTGTTCATCTCTGACGGTTTTGCCTTGCAAATATCACAGACAGCTGCAGATGTATCCGACAAATATGATGTTATTTTGCCGTCTATCATCGTCAGGTACAATTGATGCTTAACTTCTACTTGGTGGATTCTTGTTGGCAGACGTCTTTCTATTTCTTCTGTTATGTTACCCTTTATAGTTGCCACTGTTGTCTGGGTTTCTTTGGTAAATTTAAACATTATCGGACGACAATAGAAAGTCGATGATGGTCGGTCGTTTTCCCAAACAATTGTTCCATCAGATTGTTGAAGCCTTATAGGAACTAGACTGGCCATCAATATAGTAGAGTCATCAAACTCTTTCTCAGTCTTTTGTTTGTAATTGCTTTGACCTGAGGCTCCATCACAGCCCCATTTGCTTATAAGTAGTAACTCTGTTGCCGAGTCCAAATCCAAAGCAATTACATCTAAAAGCCTAGAAACCGTCAAGTTGAGTAATGCTTGCAGTTTAATAGTAGCTCCTTCTTCAGTTATGGTTATGTCTTCCCTGGATAACATTTTGACTTTGCTTGCTTAATTTTATAATAAGGAGGGTAAAAATCAGACCCATTTTCACTGGCTGCTTCTCTTAGGCTTATATAATATTGCCACTTACTTAATTTAAGTGAAAATAATAAAGCCAGAGCCTTATCGGGTGAATATGTACTACTGTTTGCTTTATTTGCACTTAAACACTGCTTAACTTTATCTAGATCTTCGGGGTGATTTAGCAAATGGTTAATTATTTTTCCTACATCCTCATTTCCAGTGTTTCTTAAACTAGCAATTGTAGTAGCTTTCAGTTCATCCGGAGATAACGACAGCGATTGGTTTATTTGATCAACGCGTCTTCGTTTTTGCCTGGAGCCCAATTCTTCGAAAGGTTTTCGAGGTGTAAATGTAGACGTTGAAGCTTCTGTAGCAGATGGTGGTAGATTTTCAACATCTTCAATATCACAAATCTCGAGCTTTCCTGTTCAGTGTTCACAGTTTCAGGTATTACTCCTTCGGGCCAGTTTATCGCACTTTCTAACCAATCACCATTTCTTCTTAAAAACGGTGCTAACGTGCGACTACTTCGTTCCCATCTTGCACATAAATTTGAACAAAAGCGCGTACAGAATTTTTGGAGCTTAGCACTGTTCTCTTGCGTCACGTTTATTTTATTTTGTAGGTATTGGAAGAGTTTTTTTACTATCTGACAGCGACTTAAGCTGCTCTCTTAAAATCATAAATAAATCTAAATTGTTAACTAAATTTTCCATTATAACGAAAAGGGACGATCACAATCACAATAGATGTTAATAGTAGTACGAATAAACGAACACTAGTAAATATATAATAAATATGGTAATTTTATACTTCCAGTGACAATCAAATGTTTACTAATATTTCTACTACCCTCATTAACATTAAAGTAATTACTAAAAGTGAAAAACATTGTTTTTTATAAAGTAAAAAGTCAAGCTAATTACAGTCAATAGCAATTTATAGATAAATGATATCCACATTTTTAAGTAATACGTAATTAGTAAATTTAAGCTAATAACGAACCTTAATATATTGTCGTTAGTTGCTAATTAATTATGTGAATTATTAAGTGCTTTTACTTACTATTCCACATCAATTTTAACTTAAAAGAACTTGACAAAATAAAAAAATTTCAATGTATTTTTTCATTTTTTTCGATTCATTTATTTGGCAGTGTTGCAACTTTATGCAAATGTTCATAGCATCAAATGATAGTAGACTGGGCAAGCTTTAAGAAAAATATAGTTTCAAAGCGGGATCACTCGCCACTTAGCAGGAATTTAATTTAATTTGATCCGCTCCATACAAAAATATCACAAAATGCATTTTTCCACCTAAAGGAGCAAGTTTAGGAAAAAAAAGCATCAGAACAATTTATTATTGAGGTTAATGAGTTTTAGCGATCCGCATAAAGGAAAAAGTAAAAAAACAAAGTTGATCCCTAAGTCACTAAAATCATCGTTTCGACCCACTGTGCGCGGCGCCGCCGACCGATCCACGGAGCGGACGAGCGATGACCGGCCACCGCCATGCCTCATCGGATCGAAATTACATCGAACGAGATTAGAAGAACGTGTGTCTTCTCACAAGATTGAATTTGCAAAGCCTCGAGATTGCATTCCCTACACGTTCCATGCAATCTCTATTGTGTTGGAGTCCACTGCTAGTCTAGCTAGATGCTAGATGCAGCCAAATATCAGTACTGCTTATTTGACCTATTACAATGACCTATTGCCTACTATAAAATATAATAAGCAACCACATCATTGAGAGTGATAGTTATTTAGTAGGTAGGTATTCGGTACAAACAACTATTGAGCTCGCTTGCGAATGCGGATGGTAGGTAGGTACATTAAATGGTGGAAACTTACTGCGTAGGTTCATTACAACTTCAACATTTTTCTTCATTCGGGCCATGTCAGATTCTATTTCATTTTGAACTTTTTCGTAGAACTCTGGGTTGTTAACATCAATATCTTCAATATTATTTGGTTGTTCATCCATGTCTTGGAATATTTTAATAACTATAAAATTAATGGAAACGTTTTTATTATAACTTTCCCGCCAATTATTGAAAAAATTTACCACAATGCCACAACCACACCACACTCCACAGATAGACCAAACAAAACTATCAACAATAACAAAGTTGTTTTTTTAATTTTTTTATTTCTTTTAATATTTGGAGAAAATAATTATTTCTCTAAATAAGCGATGTGGGTAATATTCACAACATGTTATTGTAACTTTATAAAAATCATAGCGTATTGAAATTAAGATGTCTAGCAACATTTTAGGGCTGTGGCTGTATGTACCCCATACTTTCTTCAACACTTCCATGGAATATTAAAAAGTGAAGATCTTTGATTATACGACCAAATTAAATTGTCAAGGAATATTATTTCTATTTCACTTCTCATAAGTAAAACCCTATAGTGGTGTCACACTCTACGTAAACGACGCGTTATTGAGTATCGGTTGCATTGCCATAGATCTGTCATTGTCACGCCTGTTCAACTCAACTACTCAAGATGGTTTCTTTTGTGCAGATTAAAACGGATAAATAACGCGTGTTTTGGATAATTTTGCACTGGTGCACTTCACTCATGATTGTTTACTAATACTTGTGACCGTGCAGTTGATAAGAACTCATTAAAGATGATGAGTGACGACGATCGCGACATCGATATTGAAAGTGATGTAGGTGTTTTCCCGATTTGACAGTTCACTGGGTTCGTGCTGCATGTTTATTTTGCTACTGATAATATTTTGCACAATTCCAGGCTGAAAATGACTCGGACTCTCGTTCAAATGCCAGGAACAGTGTTGGTGGCAGCGGATACTACTCGCAGGTAAATTGTGTTGGTATCCATTTCAAAAGTACTTCAGCTTTGTCAATTTAAGCAAACCAAACTTTGCACATATTTAATGATTACAGAAATAATTTGATTCGTACACATAGTTTAAGCAGAGATGTTAATTGCAATGTGTACAATCAACGAAACTGCTGGATCGTGACACTCAGGGGAATCTTTAATGTTACAGGCAGAAAAAAGAGCACACCACAATGCATTGGAGAGAAAGAGAAGAGACCACATAAAGGATAGTTTTACATCACTAAGGGAATCAGTACCAGCTCTCCAGAATGAGAAAGTGGTATGTTCAAAAATTGTAAGCATTCACATTTTACATGTGGTATTGAACTTTATTTTTATAGTTTTTAAGTTTTGCATTACTAAATGGATGAATGGTGTAGGTAATATTTGTTGCTAGGTACCAAGAGTCGACTGTAAGTTCAAGGTTAGCTTAAGGTTATCTCATGCTGGAAACTTTCTTCTCTCTCTGGTGAGCCTATCACAATGTTGCCATACATCTAGATCTGGTGTCTCAATGATTAAATTTAGAAAATCGATTAATTCATTTTCAGCAGCACAAATTTACTATTAAGTACCTAGTATTTGCTACTAGCAGCTAAGACTTTACTAACACCATTCCATCCAAGAATGAGAGATGCTCATTTCTTAATTATTGCACTTATGATGGATTTTGATATTACATAAATTTATTATGGCTCTCTTTTTAATGCATATCATTATAGTAATTATTATGCTTAAACCAAATAGATAGAGTATCACTAAAATTAAAGATGGTGGAACGCTAACTTAACATAGCTGCATGCTTGTTATATAAAACAATGTTCCTCAGAACAATGAAAACGTTAATTAATTCAGAAATCCACTTTCTATAAAAGTATTGACTTGTAATTTCCTATTTGATTTCAACGATGTTTTGATGGCCAATTTACGTTTACTGTCACAGGCAAGTCGAGCACAAATACTAAAAAAGGCGGCCGAGTACATACAATTTATGAGAAGAAAAAACAATTCACATCAACAAGACATTGAGGACTTGAGGAGACAGAATAATATGCTTGAAACACAGAGTAAGTAACTCTTCAGATTTTTTTTCTACTTGCACCACACTGGATTGGTTGAAACGAAATGCCTATCCAATTGACTCTATCAATTTTAAAGAACTTAATATGTACTGGCTGTACTGTAACCGTTTGATTGGGGCTCTTGGCTAAATGATAACAGCCACATGGATTGATCCAAGGTTAAGCTACGCTTGCCGCGGTCGGCTCGTGGATGGGTGACCATTTATTACATATCAATACCTTTCTGTGCCTCTGAAAGCATGTTAAGCCGTTGGTCCCAGTTGTCATTTGTGGGTCTTTGACAGTCATTACAGGTGGTAAGATACCCGAAACTGACAACCAGTCTTACCAAGGAGTATTGTGTTACCTAGTAACTGGGATGTGGAGGTCAGATAGGCAGTACTGTATGCTATGTAAAATACTTGCTATTCAGCTGCATCCGGTTGGACTGGAAGCCGACCTTAACATAGTTGGGAAAGCCTAGGCAGTGTACCATTAGATTGTGTGATGCACAGGCAATTAGTTAAATAACAAACAATGACCTTCAATTTATTTTGTGTTTTGCAACTGACTATTATTGTGCTATTTAGTTTTCAAATGCCCTTGTCTTGAATACAAGGTTAAATTTCAATGACAGGCCAAAATCATGCAAGAATTATTCTATTAGAATGACCCAACTTCAACCTTATGAACAGTATTTATAGGGTAGAGCTGACCCACACACTATTATAGCTCCTGTCCTGTTTTGAAGCAAATACTTCCCTTCTATTATTATTCTTACAATCTTTTTTCACAACCCAAACATTCTTTACAATACTCCAAATCAATTATTCCTAATATGTGCTTTCAAACTAAGGGGCTTGTGGCCAAGTAATAACAGCCGCACGGGTCGATCGATCAGGTTAAGCTACGCTTGCCGCGGTATATCCGTGGATGGGTGACCATCTTTACATACCAAGAATCCTCCGTGCCTCGGAAAGCACGTTTAGCCGTTGATCCCGGCTGTCATTCATGGATCTTTGACAGTCGTCAGAAGCCCGAAAGTCTGACAACCAGTCTTACCAAGGGGTATCGTATTACCCAGAAACTGGGTTGTGGAGGTCAGACAGACAGTCAATTCATGTAAAATGCTGGTATTCAGCTGCATCCGGTTAGACTGGAAGCCGACCCCAACATATGAGTTGGGAAAAGGCTAGACAGATGATGATGTACTTTCAAACATAAAAGGTACTTAATAGCACAGGTGATAAAGATATAACAACATAATATTACGGGGGCGAGCCTAACCATTAACAACATAATATTACGGGGGCGAGCCTAACCATTAACAACATAATATTACGGAGGCGAGCCTAACCATTAACAAGATAATATTACGGGGGCGAGCCCAACCATTAACAAGTTAATATTACGGGGGCGAGCCCAACCATTAACAAGTTAATATTACGGGGGCGAGCCTAACCATTAACAAGTTAATATTACGGGGGCGAGCCTAACCACTAACAAGTTAATATTACGGGGGCGAGCCTAACCATTAACAAGTTAATATTACGGGGGCGAGCCTTACCATTAACAAGTTAATATTACGGGGGCGAGCCTAACCAATAACAAGTTAATATTACGGGGGCGAGCCTAACCATTAACAAGTTAATATTACGGGGGCGAGCCTAACCAATAACAAGTTAATATTACGGGGGCGAGCCTAACCATTAACAAGTTAATATTACGGGGGCGAGCCTAACCAATAACAAGTTAATATTACGGGGGCGAGCCTAACCATTAACAAGTTAATATTACGGGGGCGAGCCTAACCAATAACAAGTTAATATTACGGGGGCGAGCCTAACCATTAACAAGTTAATATTACGGGGGCGAGCCTAACCAATAACAAGTTAATATTACGGGGGCGAGCCTAACCATTAACAAGTTAATATTACGGGGGCGAGCTTATCCATTAACCGGGCTCTTTGAAATTTCTAATAACACCGTTCAACCGGACCAGGACCCAGGACCTCATTCTCAACAGAAATGCTCGTGGCGACTAGACCAATGAGGAGTCATGATATTTAACAAACAAACCACAAAGTGACAAAGATATTTAATACAACCCCATTTCAATAATCCTTATATCATTTGGTCTTTGCTTTAGTCACTTATTTCAAAACATTACCCTATTGCCCAATTTCAATAAACAAAGTAATTCTTTCCCACTGTTGGATGCGATTGGAATTTGCTTCCAAATATTGCGTCTCAATTCACAGATTTTTTCATGCAGTACCAAAATATGTTTATGAACCTGTGGAGTACATGCAATTACTCCACATACACACTTATAATAGCAATTTCTTTTATTTTGGCAGTTCAACAAAGTTCATTGCGTTATTTACGTTGTTGACCAGTTGAATTTTTGAATTATATGTAACAATGGATTAGCAATATCCTTAATTATCATTCGGTTTGTGATTGAAAGTGTGTTATGTAATTAAACTAGGGTACTGGTTTCTGAGCACCTTTCAAAACAAAACATATTTCCTTTACAGTACGAGCATTGGAAAAAGCTCGACAATCGGGCAACTATTCAGACGCCCACGAGTTGGGGCTCGGCGTAAAATCGGAAGGCGATTCACATGACACTGACAGTTCAGACGGAGAGGCGACCACACGCAGGGTCAAAAAACTAAAGATCAACGGAGTCATGTCTAGTAATTAAACAGGTTGTGAGATGAATTAGTCTTAGCTCATGATGACATAGACTTCATTGTTAACCAATAAGGCTGGAATTATATTCGTCAGTGCGGCCAGGCGGGTTTTAGCTCGTGAGCTGCGGTGCTGCAAACATTTTTTCTGATGACGTAGCACAGAGGCTGCTCCGCCCAGTCTCATGGCCAGTATAATCCCAGCCTCATAAACTACTTTGTTCCAATACATAATTATATTTTTGATACAGATAAAATAAAATTAGGTAAGTAACTTTAATGTGTAGCGTGTTAGTGTTTTGTCTATATTGAAATAATTATATGTAGGTATACACCAACTAGTTTTACCGTTATGAGCTGTAATTTTAAACATAGTTTTGTTATGTGTTGTTTTTTGTACATAATAAATTAGGAATTTCGAATTGTATGTATTTATACCTGCTGATAAATTCTAACAATATGTTCTCTAGTTTTCAATGTTTTATTTCATTAAGTTAAATGTAATGATAATGACACAATAAAATATAATCATAATGCAATTGTGCAGACGTATATAGATTCAGTTGGGTAATTTAACATTCTATATATGTAGTTAAATGTAAGTATATACAGTACACATTCTTGGAGTTATTTTTATGTTATTATTAATAATAATTATTAATTATACAATTATATCGGTTTATTTCTGTTGTAATAATGGCAATCATTGCTGAGAGTGATTCATCTTTCTAACACTTTGTAAGTACGTTCTTTGATAAATAATACGAGATAAGTAAACTTTACATTGAATTTTCTTATTGATCTGTTTTTAATTATTTTTATTATGAAAGATTATTTTTAAGTGAGAGACGATACATTTGTAATTTGATTGATATTTAAATATTTTTAGCCTCTATGCAAATGTTTTCTATAACCATTTAACTACTGTAAAATCGTTCTCCACTACTAATTATGAAAGCCAATTTATGCAATTACGTCTGTATAGTTATGTCTGTATTTTTACAATTTTAATAGAATATTTACCTACTAATTATTAACCCACACTGAGCGATGGACCACCATACGTTGAGAACACTAACATTAATTTACTAACTATAAAAGGTCTATACATGGCACATTTTCGCCTCCGAGAGTACAATAACTTCATAAAATTATACTCTTTGAATCCGTTACAGGTGACCAATCTGCCTCTATAAAAATGCTCACTTGCAAAACTTTGGTAGCTTTGTGGTCGCACCATTAAGGCCCATTTACATAAAGCAATTTAATATCACAGTGAACGCAATAAGAAGAAGCAATAATCAAATTTGTAGTGTTCAAACAATGTTTAGAGGGTAGAGTTTTCTGGGCAATTAAGTGGCTTCGTATAAATCGGCCTTACCCTTTATGTACTTACCTTCTGTCGAAAGACGCTCATAAATATAAAATTAAATAGAATAAGAAGTTGGTTGCTTTAAGAGCGTTTATACCTTATGAGTGGCAACGTCGCAATTTAGTGTCATATTTCGTGGTTTTAAATTTTTATCATTTAATAGGAGCTATATTTTAAAAATCTGTTTAATTAACTTTTTAGAATTACGTGAAAGTGTTTAAAAAGTAAGTAACCGTAATGCTTACAGTTATTTTACAATGAAAATAACGCCCTGCAAGTTTGCAATGTATTATTTGCATATAAATAGAACTGTAAACGCAACGATTTCTTACCTTTTACACAGTTTTCACATAATTCTAAAAAGTTAATTAAACAGATTTTTAAAATATAGCTCCGATTAAATGATAAAAATTTAAAACCACTTAATATGACACTAAATTGCGACGTGGCCACTCATAAGGTATAAACGCTCTTAATGATAAAATTTGATTATATCCGATGCTAGTAATTACTTTACTAGGTTGATCGTGAATGTACCTACCAAAATATTTTTTTAATAGAATCAATGATCAATAATAATTTTTAAGATCATACATTTTCATATCTTGCTTTTGTAAGTACATTATCCATGATTGTAAGATAATTCAATATGAAGTGATAGATGTAAGTTTTAGTCTTCATGAACAATTAATTCGAATAAGATCACGGTACAAAAATTATGCACATGACAACTAAAAATGTACGTACATTTATACATAATCGATCTTGGCTTACGTAGATCGGTATAGTTGATGCATTTCACGAGCGCGCGTAGAATCAAAATGACAAACGAAAAAAAAAGAAACAATGACCCCGGTCAATAAACGCGCGCTTTCGACTGCAACCACTTCAAAATTATAGTGCAATATTTCGTGTGCTTATTGAATTAACTTTACGATAATATTATTTTTATATTTTGTCATTACAAGTAAATGTTAGATAATAATATGTTTTAGGTAAGTATAGAAAGTTATTTGTAAAGCTACGATAAAAATGTGTTTGTTCTTGAAGACTAAATAGTTTTAACGAAAAAAATATACATAAATACTCTGTTAAAATTTTGCTTTTTACTTTTTTTACCCTTGACACTGTTTTAAATATCAGAAGACAAGCAGACATAAGTATCTGCTGAAGGAGCTGGAGAAGAATGCATCTTAAGCGTTCTGCTGGTGGATAAGCGTTAATCGACTTTCGTTGCTGACAGTACTAAGTCGATTAACGCTTAATTTATAAACAAAACATAAATACAAGACATATTTAAATAAATACCTTAAATTTCTACTAAATGATGAAAAACAGGTTATCACATAAGCTTGCCTACGATAATAGATTATCTAAATTATACAATACTTGCTTTAGCCCGCAGCTTCGCCCGCAGCGTCGCCCGCTTGGAGGTCTGAAATTATCCCATGGGAACGTATGTTGCGTCTGAATATTCGCGTCTGGCTGCCTTGGCTGCTATCCCAGTGGCGTGAGGGATGCCACTGGTTATGTCCTACCTGTTTTTTTTTTGAGGGTGGGAAATCATCAAATGACTTCTCCCGCTCTGGGCGTAGCGGGAGGGCGTGTCAGATTCATACTGACTAAACCCCACCCGTGTTCCTTCAGTTGCCTATTCCAGGGGCCACGGTAACCCTTTCTTTCGGACTTTCTCGCAACCTTGGCAGGCATCGGCCCTATCACGAGGGGACGGGGTTGCGTGGCAGCACGGTTCGGGGAGATTGTAGTGGTAGGAGTATACTTCTTCCCGAACCGAACTCTTGCCGAACTCTTGAAAGTCGTCGTCGTCGGGTTCCGTTCCCTCCCCGTGCTCGTCCTCGGGGACTTTAGTGCCAAGAATGTGGCTTGGAGTTCCCGGTATACGGACACACGGGGCTGGATGGTAGAGGACTGGCCTCTGGAGACAGGCCTGGTCGTCCAAAACCGGGGTTCTGTCCCCACGTGTGTACAGATGCGGGGTGAATCGGTGGTGGACATCTCGTTCGCCAGCCCCGCTCTGTCGCCGCGTGTCCTTGACTGGCGCGTCATAGAGGGGGTGGAGACCTATTCCGACCACCGGTATATCCGGTTTGACGTCTCCGCCCGCTTTGTGGATCGGGAGCTCCTAGAAGCCTCGATCGTGCAAGCCTGGGTGTCATCACCGGATAGGCCTGCTGCCATCAACGAATAGGCGGAGTGGTTCCGGGAGGCCATGTCCGAAATATGTGACGTGGCAATGCCCCGGGCCCAGCCTGGACGCGCCCAGCGCCAGGTGTGCTGGTGGTCGCCAAAGTTATATGCTGTGGATAACGGTGTGAGATCACATTTATTTATTTATTTAACCATTTATGTACACACTTATATAAACAGACAAGAAGAAAATAACAGAAAAATAGGTACAAAGGTTGTGCTTATTTCTAATGAAATCTCTTCCAACATACCTGCGATAGGATAGTAGATTTAGAGATGTAGACAGCGTGTGTAAAAGAGAAAATAAAATACATAAAATCAAAAACAATTCACTTAATAAAATAAAACTAATAATATGAGAATATACATACATAAAAACATATATACATAGGTACTTCTAAAATAAATAACACTAGAATATTAATATATACGCAACTATGACAAATTGGAAAGAGTTTTCTTTCACTCTTCTTTTAAAAACTGCAACCGTTTGGCAGTCCCTATTAATGTCAGGCGGAAGTGAATTCCACAACCGCACCGCGTGTACAGTGAAGGAGTAGGAGTAAAAGTCGGTGGAGTGGGGAGGGGACTTAAGGAGGTTTTTAAGATGCGACCTGCAAGGCGCTTCTGAAGGTCGGGCGTAGGAAAAACGCTCCCGCAGATAGGATGGCGTTTTAGGATTGTGAAGGAGGTTGAATAGGAGACACAATATCCGAGAGTTCCTGCGAAGTCGAATGGGGAGCCACTTGAGTATCTTGCGGAAGTTGGAAACGTGATCATACTTTAAAAACAAAACAAAATGAATATATTCTGCAAACGCTCAAGTTTATTTAAAAGCTCCTCGGTGGCATCCAAATAACAGTCATCGGCATAATCTATGATGAGCTGAATGAGAGTTTGAGCAAAAGAGATTTTGGTGTTCAAGGGCAAGACGCTCTGGAGACATTTCAACGAATGGAACGTGTAATGCACTTTGCGACTGACTTCATCAACATGGGCAGTCCAAGACAGTTAGGAATCCATGGTCACCCCCGGATTTTTTACCGTATGTGCGTATTCAATCTGAACACCATTCAGACAGAGTGGAGACAGCGACGCAACATCGAGCTTATTCCGCATATACCTGCCGCCGATAATCAAGGCCTTTGTTTTTTTTTTTGCGCAGATATAATGTGTTACTGTTTGTTTGTCCCAAATAAATAAATAAATAAGTTGACGGCTCTGCGCAGTGCGTGTGTTGCTGCGCGACGCCGAGACACCAGGCACTGCAGGCTTCGTATTCGTCCTTCGGATACGGAAGCCATTCAGGTGGAGCTGTACGAGCGGTACAGAGCGGCGAAGACCGCTCTCCAAGCGGAGATTCTGCGGGCCAAAGGACAGGCCCGCGAGGAGTCGCTGGAGACTGAACAAGGACCCGTGGGGACGCCCCTATAAATTGGTGCGAGAGAAGCTCCGCCCATTGGCTCCCCCGCTGACGCAGAGTCTCCGGCCCCAGCTCGTGGAGGACGTGGTAAGCGCTCTGTTCCCTTCTAGAGGGGAACATATCTCCCCGCCCAAGGCTCCGCCTACTGCGGTGCTCAATCCGGGTCACACCGCCTACGACGGTGACGATGCTCCGGAGGTGACCGAGGTAGAGGTACGTAGGCTAAGTGCCAAAAATACCGCCCCAGGACCCGACGGCTTACCTGGGAAAGCCTGGGTCCTGGCCTCGGAGGCTCTCGGGCCTCGACTAAGGGGGCTCCTAAGCGCATGCACGGAGAGGGACCAGTTCCCACGGGGTGCCTCCCTACCTCCGCCACATCGTTGGGGCTTATCTGTCGGAGAGGTGTGTCACCTACGTGGGACGTGATGGTGGAAACCAGCGCCGCATGTCGTGTGGTGTTCTGCAGGGCTCGGTCCTAGGCCCGCTCCTGTTGAACATCGGGTACGACTGGCTCCTGAGGGTCGACCTCCCTATCGGCGTCAGCGTGGTTTGCTACGCTGACGACACGCTGGTCCTGGCGCAGGGGAGGTCGCACTGGCACAAACTGGCTTTCCGCCAAATCAGGCCCCACCCGCACCAGTCGCCCGACGAGGCGGTCTTCAATGACTCTTTCAAGGAGCTTGCCCACCTCGTCGAGCAGCACAATAGGCCGGTAAGCAGACGGAGAGTCCGCTGGGCGCCCCGGCTTCTTGATGAGGACCAGTTTTTCTGTCTTTCAACGAAGTGGGAACTGGCCCCTCTCCATGCATGCGCTTAGGAGCCCCCTTAGTCGACGCTCGAGAGTCTCCGAGGCTAGGACCCAGGCTTTCCCAGGTAAGCCGTCGGGTCCTGGGGCAGTATTTTTGGCGAACAGAGCGCTCACCAGTCCTCCACGAGCTGGGGCCGCAGACTCTGCATCAGCGTGGGAGCCCATGGGCGGAGCTTCTCTCGCAACAGTTTGTAGGGGCGTCCCCACGGGTCCCTGTTCAGAGACTCCAGGTACTCTTCGCGGGCCAGTCCCCTGGCCCGCAGGATCTCCACTTGGAGGGCGGTCTTCGCCGCTCTGTACCCCTCGTACAGCTCCGCCTGAATGGCTTCCGTATCCGGAGCCTGCGGTGCCTGGTGTACCGGCGTCGCGCAGCGACGCACGCACTGCGCAGAGTCGTCAATTCCGGTGACCACCAGCACACCCTGGTGTGCTGGTGGTGGTCCAGCGCCTGCGCTGGGCGCGTCCGGGCTGGGCCCGGGACATTGGCACGTCACATGTTTCGGACACGGCCTCCTGGAACTACTCCGCCTGGCATTTTGTTTGCAGATTAATGTACATACGATTAAAGGACCTTCAATAATTTTTGGGTTTACTGTTCGTGTCAAAGGAGTTCTGTAAACCCCGTGTGTGTTGCAGTAGGCTACGTCCGTCCCGATTATTCCCGATGTCCACCACTTGTCTGGCCACCACTGGGGGACAGCGACACAACTTTATAACATTATTCTCGTTGTCCACCACTGGGGGACAGCGTCACAACTTTGTAAATTATTTCCATTCGCCACCACTGGTGGACAGCGACACGGATTTTTTAACATTCCCTATGGCCGCCGTTGGGGGACAATGGCACAACTCTTTTGATCCAATTCCCACTCGCCATCAATTTAAATTATTTTATCTATAGACCATTTGGTTTTATGCTGAAATTACTTTTATCCAATTCTAATGCTTACGTAATAATAATGACATAGGTAATATTTTTTTCCTTGTATAATATAGTTAATTTAATTAATTATAGGTAATTCATTAAAATTAAATTTTATTTTCTTGCTAATGCTTATTATTATTAGCTATTGAAACTATTCACTTCATCAAGATATTTACAAAAAGTGTTGCTATGAGGGAAAGTACAGACGCCAGCACATCAAGTTACTACAAACTGTAAAATTTTCTCATTTGATTTTGAACTTTACGTTCAACGTTTTAAGGTTTAAAATCATTTGGAGAAATTTGACAGTTTGGTATAACTTGATGTGCTGGCGTCTGTGCATAACGTTAAAAAGAGACAAAAAATATATCTATTCTACTCTACTCCTTTTACTTGCGCAAACGCAGCATGCGTCATTATAACTACGTCATTAGTGCACTCGCCGCTCTGTTATATATTAAATAACATCATTAAGTATATAATAATAAACAGCTGACGCTGCAACACGTGTATCCAACGTTTTTTCCATTGACTCAGCATATTGCAATAACTTAGAAATTACACCATTTTATTGGCAGTGTGGAATTGAACGTCGTCACGGACATTAGGCTTTCTTTGTAAAACCTTTTTTATTAATTAAAAGTTTTTCTAGTTCTATTAAAAGTTTTTTTTTAAAAAGCCTATTTCGACCCACCCCGTAACAGTGGTGTCAGAAGTGGGATACCAGTATCGATTGTGCTGGTATTTCATTACGTGTTACGCGAGTGATAGTCTGAACTCTGTGTCTACTACAAACTCTGTGTCTACAAACTCTGGTGTCTCAAACTCTGTGTCTACAAACTCTTTTTGTGTGAAGTGATTGTATCGACATCGCGAAGTCTCTGAACTCTGTTCGTCCCTGATCACTGTGCCGTGATCTCACGCGAAAGCCTCTGAACTCTGACTCGAACAGTGTCGTGACTCCTTCACATCGAACTCTGGTGTCTTGAACTTACCCGACCTGGAAGTTGAGGCTCGTCAGCTCATCATTGCTGACCTACCGCGTCACTGACGTCTCTTCTGCTCCCGCTGACGTGCTGCGGCGTGTTCTGTCTCGGAGCTACTCACCACACGATCTTCACCGCCATCTGGTCTTGCTGCCGTCCCTGGTCCGGTGCCTGGTGTGTTCAACTTACCTGGTCATCTCCACGAAGTCTGCGATGTACGCCACACTCCTACTCGCCGTGCTGCTGTGAGTAGAATATCTTATCGCTTGTTATTGCTAATCCTATTTCTATTTCAGATAATTCCAAATCCTACAATTTCAAAATCTTTATCTTAATTCAAATCTGTAAAACAAACTTACCAAATCTTATCCTTTTAAAATTCAATACCCTACGTATTGTGATTTAATTTCTGCCTAATCCTAAATCTAACTATCTTTCAAAATGTCCAGGACCGAAGTGTCTCTCAGTGAACAATATCCTCTTAAAATTTTATGTGACTTTATCGATATATACCGAGGAGATCGTGAAACTTTACCGGCATTCTTAACAAATTGCCAAAATGCGCTAAATCTTGCTTCAGAGAGCCAAAAAAAGTTAATCTTAAAATACATTTTGTCTAAATTACGAGACAAGGCTCAAATAGCTTGTTCAAATAAAATCTTTGAAGATTTCGAATCATTGCAATCTTTCCTACGTCAGAACTTTGGAGAAAGAAAACATTATAGTCACTTATTCTTTGAGCTGCAGTCATGTAAACAGCAGCCCAACGAATCCGTATCGCAATTCGCGTTACGTTTAGAAACATGCTTAACAGACATGCAAACAGAAATACATAACTCTGTTACTACTAAGAAAAATTTATCAGGAAGGATTGCTATGACAGAGGATCTTGCCCTTTACACTTTTAACTTTGGTCTAAATCCGGGGCTTAGCAACATGGTGAGGTGTCGTAACCCTAAAAATCTTAACGAGGCTATAAATATAGCCATCGAGGAGGAAAAGATACGAAACTTTACCCTTAACGTTTCTGCGAAAATGACTAAACATTGCAAATTTTGTAAAAAATCAGGCCACTTAGAGAGTGAATGTCAAACGAAAACATAACAACTTAAAAAAAACAATCCGATTCCAATATCTCTGCAACTCAGCATAACGTTGCGATGTTACCCGATTCCGTTGAATCGTGGGACGGAGCGGAAAATGCCGATTTAAACTAAAAAGTCGGGTGTCGTTTTCGTGCCGCACTACGCCCGACCATAAGAAAGCCACATTACAATTTCGCAATACAAAATCATTATTTACTAACTCTACAAATTCTTTTACCAAATCTACTAAGTCTTTTACTAAATCTACAAAATCTAATTTACATCCGATCATGCAACAGGGTAACCAGCCCCAAACCGAAGGTCGGTCATTACAATTTTCACCGGTCATACAACAGGGTAACCAGCCCCAAAACGGAGACCTTTCTACTTCCCTTTTACATCCGACCATGCAGCAGGGTAATCAGCCCCAAATCGAAGGTCGGTCATTACAAACTCGTGTTGCCATGCAGCAGGGTAATCAGCCCCAAAACGAAGGCCAACACAAACTAGATCCATCTCAACATATTCCGCAAGGAATCTCTGCTTCGTTGAGTCAGTCGGAAGAGCATAAAAGCATTCCGATTCATGAAATTAAAACTTATAATGTAGCCCTACCTTACGTATTTCTAAGTACGAATTATTCGAATAAACCTCTCTGTTTCCTAATTGACACTGGAGCCAGTGTTAGTATTGTGAAGTTACAAAACTTTGTTACAACCCCACATTTATCTAATGATAAAATCAAACTCAAGGGTCTGAGTGAAGACGACTCTCACTACGAAACTTTGGGGTCATTCCGAATCGATTTTGAGTATACTTTTCCTACTAATTCTAAGCTTTATTTTAGCTATATACTTAACGCCGTTAGTGATAGAGTTAGACTTAACTATGATGGTATTCTAGGCAACGATTTCTTGAGGAAACTCGATTGCGATGTAAAATACTCCCAAAACTCTTTACTAATCCAAGGCCATCTTATACCTCTAAACTTCGATCGTCCAGTCTACGTCATTCCACCTCGCTCTGAGATAATAGTTGAATGTCCTATCTCAAATTCCTTAGAGGAGCTAAAGCACATGAAAGATGCTCTAGTCCTTGATCATATATACTCAGAGGGAGTCTACTTAGCAAACTGTATTGTTACAGTTAAATCTAACCACTGTATCAATATTTCGGTGCTCAATACTACCGAGTCAGAAATCGTATTTAAAGATTACTATGTTCATGTACTTCCATATGAGCCCGAAGTTGTTTCATCCGCGTTTCCTCACAATGACGTCTACCAAGACATAAATAATATTTTCCATATCTCGAATGATAGATCGCAACAAGTCTTAGATCTCATTCGAACTGAACACCTCAATCCAGAAGAGACAAAAGTACTCTTAGAGTGTTGTTCAGATTATACCGATATTTTCTACCTCGAGAGCGAGTCTTTAACACATACTAATGCTATTGACCATTCGATAAACACCGGTAACGCTGCTCCGATTCATGTAAAATCTTATCGTTTTCCCGAGTGCCACAAAGCTGAAGTCGAATCCCAAATCAAAAATATGCTAGACCAGAATATCATTCGTCCTTCCAAGTCACCTTGGAGCGCCCCAATTTGGGTAGTGCCCAAAAAGGTAGACTCTACGGGTAAACAGAAATGGAGGTTAGTCATTGACTATAGGAAATTAAATGACGTGACAGTCACCGAAGTTTATCCTATACCTTTGATCACAGATATCCTAGACCAGCTGGGCCACTCAAAATATTTTAGCACTTTGGACCTCGTAAGTGGCTTCCATCAAATAAAATTAAATCCCAAGGACGCACCCAAAACCGGCTTCACCGTTGTAGGTAACGAAATATCCGGGCATTATGAGTTCACAAGAATGCCCTTCGGATTAAAAAATGCTCCGGCTACGTTCCAAAAACTTATGAATACTGTGCTCTCTGGTCTTCAAGGCCTTCACTGCTATATCTATTTAGATGACTGCATTATCTATAGCCAAAATCTCCAATCCCATATCGATAAGCTCAAACTAATCTTCGATAGATTTCGTGAGTACAATCTCAAATTACAACCCGCGAAATGCGAGTTCTTACGACGCGAAGTTGCCTACTTAGGTCATACAATTACCGATAAAGGTGTTTGTCCCAATCCAGATAAAATCAAGGCCGTCACTCAATTCCCAACTCCTAAAAATCCGAAAGATATAAAATCTTTCCTAGGCCTAGTCGGCTATTATAGGCGATTCATTGAAAACTTTTCCAAGATTACAAAACCCTTAACTTCCATTTTAAAAAAAGACGTTTCTTTTATATGGTCAACAGAGCAAGAAAATGCTTTCAATATTCTGAAACATAAATTAACAACGGCGCCCCTATTACAATATCCAGATTTCTCTCAGCCGTTTCTGCTGACTACCGATGCTTCTAACTATGCCGTAGGCGCTATACTATCTCAAGGCGAAATAGGCAAAGATAAGCCTATCGCATACGCATCGCGAACATTAAACAAAGCTGAGGGCAACTACTCAACAACCGAAAAAGAGCTATTAGCTATCCTTTTCGGTGTTAAAACGTTTCGTCCCTATCTGTTCGGCTATAGGTTCAAAATCGTCACCGATCACAAGCCCTTAGTATGGCTATTCAACGTCAAAGACCCTGGTTCTAGACTAATACGTTGGCGCCTAAAATTAGAGGAGTACAACTACGAAATAGTCCATAAACAAGGCAAATTAAATTGCAACGCGGACGCTCTGTCGCGTTTCCCATTACAAGATTCTAATAATAATTTAAATCGCCCGGTATGCGCTATCGAAGATGAGCCACCGAACTCAAATATTCCGAATCCTCCGGATTCTCATTCTCCAAGCTCACCCTTCGATAATCCTTCGCCATGCCCATCAGATACTTATGAAAAATACTTAAAACAGTCTAAACAGCCTAACTTTTGTTTTGATACTACTATTCAAGAATACAATGAATCGTTGCTGAAGGCCAAGTGCAAGTTAATTGCATATCCTACCTCAATTGATTTGGACGACTCTGTTCCTTATTGCGGAGACATTATAGACTTATCTACAAGTCAACCTAGCGTTCGTGACATTGAACGCGAACTTTATACCTTATACAGCACTTCTAACGATAAGCATTTGTTCACTCATTTATTCGTCCGCGTTCATCACTACGATGAAATGTCATATAAAGATATTTTTAGACTATTAGTCGAATATAGAGATATGGTTAAATATTGGTATTTAGAGGAGAAGGAAGTTGCTATTTCAGATTTCTCCGACCCATTCACCAAACTTTCTTATACAAAAATCTATAATATTATAGGCTACGTATTCCGTGATACTGGCATTAAAGTAAATATTTATAGAAACTCTATTCTATTTCCCACACCTGAGGAAGTCAAGAAGATACTTCGTGACAATCACGATTTACCGACGGCTGGTCACCCTGGTGTATCACGTATGTTTGAAAGGATAAAGTCTATGTACTGGTGGAAAAATATGCGGCAGGACATCGAAGATTACATCAAAAACTGCAAATCCTGCCAGATTAACAAAACCCTACGTCAAATTCATCGTGCGCCTATGATTATTACTTCTACCGCAACAAAACCGCTCGAAAAAATATTCCTTGACATTGTTGGTCCTCTTCCGGAGACCTACGAATTTAAATACAAATTTATTCTTACCATTCAGGATGATCTTACAAAATACTCGCAAGCCTATCCCTTGTTAGCCTGCTCATCGGATGAAACCGCTAAAAAATTAGTCCACTTTATATCTCATCTCGGAATTCCTAAAATGATCATCACTGACCAAGGCACTAATTTTACTTCCGAAGTCATTAAACAACTTACAAAATTATTCGGAATAAAACACATTCTAGCTTCGCCTTATCATCCTCAAACTTGTGGCGCTCTAGAGAGGAGTCATGCCACCCTTAAGGAATACTTAAGGCCATTTGTGAACGAAAATGCCCATACTTGGGACTTATATCTTAATACAGCTATGTTTTCTTACAATTCAAATGTTCACTCGACTACCAATTATTCGCCGTTCGAATTGCTATTCGGCTTCAAGCCACATATTCCTAAATCTATAGATACTTTAGAGAATAACACTTATACGGATTACGTCAGACTACTAAATCATAGATTATATTATAGTAGACAAAAAGCAGTACAAAATATTCAAGTATCTAAAGAAAGGTCTAAACGTCTTTACGATTCTCATGCTAAGCCCGTTACGTATAACATTGGTAAATCAGTCTATCTCAGGTGTCACCACAAGCAAAATAAAGCCTTATCCCCTGTATGGAAAGGCCCTTTTAAAATAGTCAAAATAAACGGTAATCACACCGTCACCTTATTAATAAATCGTAGACATGTACGTCATCATTATGACGAAATAAAGTTGGCGTCAGATGATGCTATAACTTGATCTTATCTTTACAGGCACTTTGGTTCATCAACTTCGTGTCATCAGATCGTTACGCCTATAACTACGAGTCCAGGCCTATATTTCGATAAACTTAACAATCTAAAATTCACTAACGATAACTGGAACGTCATAACTTATCTAGATATTAGTAGAATACATTCTCACTTTACTATTGTAGAATCGTTATTTTCTAGAGTCAATACTTATTGCAAAGATTATAGTTCTTCTAAAATCCAACAGGATTGTTTAAATGCATTATCAGCATTACAAAATCAACACGATAATAATGTTAAAAAGTATTCCTCTGTCTCGTATTTGGTTAATAGTAATAAAAGATACAAACGCGGCCTCATAGACGCTGGCGGATCTTTATTAAAAACTTTTTTCGGCACTCTGGATGCAGAAGATGCTCTCAAATATTCCGATGCGATCGACCAAGTACAAACAGATGAAAAACAATTAGCTCATTTAATGAGAGATAACATCCATGTCATTAAGTCAACTATTACTACATTTAATAATTCTATCTCTAAATTAAACGAAAATGAGAAACGTCTAAATAAAAATCTCGAAGTCATTGATAGAGGACTTCAACTTATTTCCAACTCCAATGATAAGTTAGAAATCAAGTCAAACATTAATTCACTATTAAGTGCTCTTGAAAGTATCATTATTTCATTATCGTTTGATATAGAAGATATCAATAATGCGATTTTATTCAGCAAAATGAACGTATTGCATCCGACTATACTTAGTCCACATCAAATATATAACGAACTTGAACAAAATAGGAATAATATGCCAAGGTATTACGAACTCCCGGTATCCCTGTCGTTACAAAACATTCATGAACTAATCGATATTTCTAGAATCATTTCTTATTTCCATAATAACAAGATAATTATCGTCATTAAAATCCCGCTCGTCCTTCCGCAGACATATACCCTGTACCGCGTGATTCCAATGCCTGTCCCTTACGACGTATCGCAACCCGATACGTTTGCACTTATCGCCCCCGCTCATCCTTACCTAGCAATAACAGTCGATCATATTATGTTCTATTCATTGTTGCGAAGTGTAAATCAGTGCAAAGTGATTCCGGGTAAATCCCATGTGTGTGAGTTAGAAAGTGTTTTTTCAAGTGTCGTTAACCCAATTTGTGAGACTATCTTAATTACGGAAGTAATAAATAAGTTACCTAGTTCTTGTGAAATTAAATTACTGAAAGGCTCAGTACAAGTATTTCATAAAATAAATAATAATAATTGGATTTTCGTTCTGTCAGAACCAGGCAAGTGTCATATTTCCTGTGAGAATGATGGAAATAATTTCGATGAAACCTTGTTCGGCACTGGCATACTGTCTATACCTAAAACCTGTAAAGCCTTCTATAAAACTCTACAATTCGTGCCACAATCAAATGCCGTTCTCAATGTAAGCTCACAGATTATTTCTAACTTTAATCTTGTAGACGATGATTGTTGTGATAAAAGAAGAATCAACAAAACACTTACCAGATTGCCTTATTTAAAAGTAAACGATGCAAATAATCTGGATTCTCTATTACAAGCTAGTTTACATTTAGATTCATTCGAAAAGGATTTAGATAGCCTCGAAAGTCCTAATCAATTTAAAAAATATGGCATTCATTACATGTCTCTTTCTTATGTATTTTTCATCATATTCTTTGTATACCTACTTTATAAAATTAGAAGATATTTTTGTCTAAAATCGAAACATCATTATTGCATACAGATATTTAACCAATGTAACACCAAAAGAGTTACTGAAACTCGTCAACCTACTGTTGAATTATCTGTCTTGAATTAAAACGGCGTGGCTGATGAGACTTACTCATCAATGTCAAGGCCAGCGCCAATTAAGCGTAATCTTTTAGTATCTAAGGTGAATTAGAATTTAAACTTAATGATCTTTATTTCTCTTTTAATTATTAATAATATACCTAATGTTTATCTGGGGTAATTAAATTGTTTTAGGATTAATTAATATACTATTCTTTCAATTTTTAACTATGTGCTATCGCTATAATTACTATTGTTTGTAAGTCTGAAACGACGTTCAAGTCACTTCGTAAATTTTAATGTTAATTTCGCATCTTTTCCTCCCAGATGCTCCATTTTATCCGGGGGGCTGTTATATATTAAATAACATCATTAAGTATATAATAATAAACAGCTGACGCTGCAACACGTGTATCCAACGTTTTTTCCATTGACTCAGCATATTGCAATAACTTAGAAATTACACCATTTTATTGGCAGTGTGGAATTGAACGTCGTCACGGACATTAGGCTTTCTTTGTAAAACCTTTTTTATTAATTAAAAGTTTTTCTAGTTCTATTAAAAGTTGTTTTTTAAAAAGCCTATTTCGACCCACCCCGTAACAGCTCCCATAACCAGCCATGTCCGATTTAAATACATAGTCTCACCCTTAGCCCTGCTAAAAATCTAATCCGTAAGTATATTAAGCTATCCTTTACCGGTCTCTAGATAAAATAATTTAAATTGATGGCGAGTGGGAATTGGATCAAAAGAGTTGTGCCATTCAATGGCACAACTCTTTTGATCCAATTCCTGCGACTCGAGTCAAATTTTACCACTCGAGTCATTCGAGTCATTTTACAATCTCACTCGAATACCACTCGGATGATTACGAGTCACTTGAGTGGTTCACATTAAGTTAAGGCAAAATAAAAGTACAAGGTTGATTAATAAATGAGAGGTTTATTGCAAGTATTGCACAACCGGTCCTTTTTTCGAAATCAGCATAAATAATAATAATATTATTCAAATAATGGAAATTTAAATAGAATATTCTATTTAACCTAACTTTATGGATAGGCAGTCTCGTGATGAATAACATTGAAGAATGCACATATTAAACATAAATTTAGAAATCAAAAAGTAGCTCTACCTGTTTTGATTAATTTGTTGTCTGTAAAAGATCGCCTTTAGCGATTAGACCGCCCTTTATGTCACCCTATGTAAAATTTCTACATTTATATCTGTAATTTTTGGTGTACCTACATAATAAGGAGTATTCTATTCTTTTTCTTTCAAAATAGTTCTACACTAGAGATTTTTTCGAAACCGAGTTTTGATCGTCACTCATTGTAGATAACACGAGACTACGTCTTTCTTTACAAATAAGTATGTTTATAAACACCGCCGGTATTAGAATTAGAGTTAGACACCAACACAAATAATAACAAACACGCACTCTTTACCTCAACTCGTCGTTACGTACGCCGCGGCGGAGCCGCGTGCAGGTTGAAACCTGTTTGTCTAGTTGAGTTATGACTTTATGAGCGAGTGACTCGAGTCTGAGTGAAAAACCGAGTGAACTCGAGTCCGAGTGGACTCGAGTCAACAATTTTTTCACTCGAATACGATTTTTTCCGCTGTCACTCGAGTCACTCGAGTCAAATTGGACTCGAGTCGCATCACTATGCCATTGTCCCCCAACGGCGGCCATAGGGAATGTTAAAAAATCCGTGTCGCTGTCCACCAGTGGTGGCGAATGGAAATAATTTACAAAGTTGTGACGCTGTCCCCCATTGGTGGACAACGAGAATAATGTTATAAAGTTGTCTCGCTGTCCCCCAGTGGTGGCCAGACAAGTGGTGGACATCGAGAATAATCGCGTCCGTCCTAACAAAAAGTGATCGTCGCGCGCGCAAACCATATAAACGCAGGAAATTCGAAGTCCCGTCAAAATAATACCAACAACGTTGCAATATTTTAAAATCATAAACAGCACTGAGCACTGTATTCTATGTATTTAATTATTGTTAGCAGATTGGCCCGCCTGCACTGCAAACGTAGCGGTTCTTTTGTTCATTTTCCTTTTAGTTCCTCCTCTATTTGAACATCGGACGTTTTCCCTGCTATCTCAATATTTTCCCGCCCGTTTGGCTGTGTTGTTTGCTCAGTCAGCTGTTTTCGATAGTTCGTTGATTTACTGCCCTAATTAAGCGCGGGATGTTTTTGTTATGTCCAAGGAGAGGTATCTATTAACGGTTACTATACGTTAAGCAATTGCTCCCGGCTGTCATACCTTTGCCAGTCGTTACGTGTGATATCGTTGTTGATTTTTTGTTTTTGATTGTTTGGTGATAATTTCTTGACAAAACAACATAAATGAGAATAGACCGGGAATCGCGTTACCCAGTAACTGGGTAGTGGAGGTCAGGTAGGCAGATGCTCCATGTAAAATACTGCTATTCAGCTGCATCTGGTTAGACTGGAAGCTGACCCAACATATATAGTTGGAAAAACCATAGGCAGATAGGTTCACTGTACAGTATGGTAATTTAATTGAGATGGGGCAGTAAGGGCAGACAACTTTACCACTGCAGCTGCAGGAAAACGTTGTTAGAAAACTACAGACACAAGTTTTAGTTTTATGATGTCAATCGTAGAAACTTATAGTAGGCGAAAAAGGTGCTCAAAAAAGTGGCTGGGACAGACTGGATGCGGAAGGCGGAAGACAGGGTGTTGTGGCAAAGCCTGGGAGCAGTGGACTGCGATAGGCTGAGTTGATATAATAGGTACGTGGATGATAATATGGGACATCAAGTTTTAGAAAACTTCAACTTTGCAGAGTGACATCACTGTCACTCACAAATAACTCGTAGCAGCGAGGAAATTGTGTTACACAGTAATAATTGCAATGCCTTGCATTTTGGCAATTCGACAACATTCACTACGTTATTTACGTTTTCGAGTAGGCGAATTTTTTAAACATATTAAGCTATATAAATTAGGAGTTTCATACAAAATCCTTCGGAATGTGGAAGAAAGTGTGTTACGCAATTGAGTTGCGGTGCCAAGTGCCAATCTCTTTTCAAATCCGTGCCATTACAAACGCCATGGTAGAGGTCCAGTCAGGTAAATTAATTGTTCATACACCTGTCAAAGAATGACAGTTGTGATTTGAATATACGGCGAATTTATGTCAATTATGTTGTGACCGACTTTCTTTACTGTATCTATGTTTTAAATTTTGATCGAACAATGGAATACCTTTAGTACCTACCTATGTAGGTAGGTAATCTTCTTTAACCCATTTCAGTTGAACCGAAGCTTATTCGCAACAATTAAAATCCTATTCCTGGGGCTGTTTCTATTGTTTTCATTATTTTTACGATCGTTTCGCTGTACAAGGTCACAAGTACCGTGAAATGTTGTTAAAAAATAAATCTTTTAACACCCGCGTGGTCTGTTAAAACGTAAAGTCCCTAATCCCTATATCTCTTAATTCTATTGCTGTTTTATTTTCATTTGGGTAGCACTTTATTCTTTAGGTAGGTAGGTAGGGTTGCCCACTTTTTAACCAACATAGTATTTTCGAAGCCAGTCTCAATTCGACCGCTACGACGTTTTCACCGTTTTTTTTTTTCAAACGTTCGTGGAATAGAAGGGATGGACTGGGGATAGGGGCGCTCGCTTAGTGTCATACTAATTGGGTACTCATTTATAGTATACAATATGTAACAAAAACCCTGTTGTTCCTTTTACCTACGTTTTAAGAATCGGTATACATACGTAATAAAGCAAGTCATTTATAAAAAACTGTTCTAAAAAACAATTCAAATAAATATTTAATTATTAATATTTGTAATGTTTAACTGATTTCTTACCTCTGCTATTCTACATGAAGCGATGACGCGAACCCAGAAAAAAATAGAACATTCCCGCCACTCTCTTTGATCGGTGCCGCTGCGCCGGTACCGCCGCCGCTTACCTACCTATTTTTCTACATAAGTTCGTGACCTTGTAAGCTGTTGTTTTTCACTTTAACGAATTAATGTTTGAAAATGTTGGTTTACATGGTATTTTTATGCACAATTGATAGTTGTTAAAACTACATTTTTAACACTTCACTACATTAAAAAATAATAAAGTCGCCGCGTCTGTCACATAAAACCTTATGTTTATTTGAATGCATTAATTGATTTATTATGATGTCTATTTGACGGCCACGGAGATGCTGTTCGATATGACCACCTTGTACCTCTACACATTTGTTGCAACGCCTACGTACGCTCCGCAGAACGGAGGTATCGGACTTGATGTGGTCAAATGCTGCTAACTATCTGTGAACGCATTTCGAACTCCGTATCGCACGTATTTTTCAACACCTGTTGCTTTACACTGCCCCAGAGGAAAAAATCTGAAGGCGTCAGATCAGGTGATCTTGAAAGTCCAACACTTGCTCCTCGGTGTCAATGTCTCGAGTCCTCGGTCTGCTTGCGTCAGCTCGATATTGGTCTCGTCCGTGCACACTTCCGGTATTGTACGTACGTGCAAACGTTAGAATGCAATCGCCGATGGTAATGGTAGACTTGCAAAACGTTCTTGGTAGAGTCTGCGTGCTTCTGCGTGCACATCAACATATTGAAATATTCTACGTTAGAATAGGACATGGTAAATATTTACTTACGTAAACAAATCACATGTCACTCACTCGTAGGTCAACAATAACATCCGTTCAAAACTAAGTTGCGCGGGAGCACAGAACATATATACCCTGACGCGCGGGAGACTAAGGAAGTGATTCGCAGGGCGGCGGGTGGCGGGGTAAAGGTGTAGGTAGGCACGTGGTACCGACACGGGGCCCGTGCGCCGCGGTAGCTTTTGGCGGCATCTTCTGTCGACTTATAGAAAGCCTCCGATCTCGTAGGCTATTTAGCGAAATAAAGATGTACTTGTAAAATCAGATACTCTAAGCATTTTTTTTAATGTGCCGATTTTAATAGTTATTTGATATTGACCTCTCGACTGGCCAATGCTCTTTTTTTTAATAATTTCATCAATGTTGTGCTTGTATACGTCCCTAAAAGGAACAGCACGGTTTTTGTTACATATTGTATAATTTGAGTTTCAGCCCTACTGCGTCATTCGTTTACGAACACTCGCCTGCTAAATGCTGCTGCCCAGGCTGCTGCCCAGTGTAAAAATAAGATGAAAGACTACTTTTTGACACTATCTTATGAAGACTCAGAAAAACTTTTAATCATTCCAGAGTAACCAGGTTTCCTTTAAGCTATTTTACATCATATACAACTTTTTACTACTTTCTCAACATAATTAAACTATCACACCCACAGACACACTCAAGCTCACGCACCCACATACACGCACACGCACCGACTTACTCTCGTCCAGACTCCACAACTCCTTTTAAGTGTACCTAATCATTTTCTTTATTTTTATAACAAATAAACTGTAACATCTAACTAAATCTAATATCTAAATTAATCTATTTTCTGTAATATCTAACTAAATTGTAAATGTTTGGCTAAAATTGTTCAGTCTATTGTCAGAGAGGTTTGGCGCTGTAGGTATGCCGAGATACAGGTTTTTTACCTAGTTCGGCTACAGATGCTATTATGTTGCATTATTATCATTATAGCCTACAAATTTATTTTTACGCAACATGATTTTAAAATGTTAGGTAATATTTTTGGTGTCAATAAAAATTATTATTATTATTATAAATAAGTCAACCCGGAAGAAAACTGAAACTATGGAGAAAATTGAACACCGTGCTGTTATAAAATTCCTTACCAAGCAAGGAAAGAACGCTCAGACCATTTTTAATGAAATGGAAACCGTTTATGGGGAACAGTGCCCTTTTTTTTTTTTTTTTTTTTTTTTTGTGGGTGGGAAATCATCAAATAACTTCTCCCGCTCAGGGCAGAGCAGGAGGGCGTGTCAGACTCTTACTGACTAAAACCCACCCGTGTTCCTTCAGTTGCCTGTGCCAGGGGCCACGGTAACCCTCTTGGACTTTTCCGCAACCCTAGCAGGCATCGGTCCTAGCAAACCCCGTCATTGGTGCTGACATCTCTTAGAGGCGCGCGTGGAACACAACGCGCCGTCGACCCGGGCCTGGTCCTTATCGAACGGCGAGCTGCCCATTGCTCGCCGTTCGCAGGCCCGCGGCCGTTGGCCGGGAATCGGCCTGCGATTCCCGACGCCCAGGGCGTCTCCTGCGGCGGCTAGGGGCGTGAGGGCGCAAACTTTGCCTCTCCCTCACGCGTTCCGCCTCCTCCTTCGCGAACATTACTGCTTCGCAGAAGGAGGTGACGGCTTCCCAAGCCCTCTCGCTCCGTACCATGGCCTGGACCAAGGCCGGACGCGAGAGATCGCCACCGCCAATCGCCTCCACGAGGACACGGCGTTGCTCCGCCCAAGCCGGGCAGACCTCCACCGTATGCTCCACCGTGTCCTCCGGGCGATCCACACAATGGTGACACCCGGGCGTTTCCTCCCGCCTTATCCGGAACAGGAACCTCCCGAAACAACCGTGTCCGGTGAGGACCTGCGTCAGGCGGAAGGTGAGGACGCCGTGGCGCCTCTCTAGCCACTCCTCAAAGAGGGGACTTATCGCCGCAATTGTGGCGTGCCCAGCGCTGGGTTGCGACAATCGCACTCTCCATGCCGCCCTGAGATCCCGCCGGAGCTCTGGCCGCTGTACCGTGATTTCTCGCGGCAGCGGAGCTACGCCCCGGCGTTTCGCCTCCTCGCGCCACTCCCAAACGTGCGCGAGGACTTTTGCCTCCAGATCCCATGGCGGTAATCCGGCAAGGAGGCTCGCCGCCTCACCGGAGACCGTATGGTATCCCCGGACCAGCCGGATGGCCATGACCCTTTGGGGCGCATTCAACCAGCGGGCTGGCCGCCGCCTCAAGGAACGCGCCCACACCGGTGCCCCGTAAAGGGCCATGGACCGCACGACCCCCGCGTAGAGCCTCCGGCAGGAGGCGTTTGGCCCCCCTAGATTGGGCAGGAGCCGCTTTAAGGCAACCCCGGCCCTTTCCAGTCTGGGAGCCAAACGTCGGAAATGCTCCTCGAAGTTCCACCGGCTGTCGAGGACGAGTCCCAGGTACTTCATCGTCGACTCGACGCCGATGTGAACCCCTCCTACCGTTATTTGGGAACCCGACGGTGGCGTGTTCCGAGGACCATGAAAACACATGGCCTCGGACTTGTGCAGGGCCACCTCGAGTCCCAATTGCCGGATCCTCTCGACGATTGTCGCAACCCCGCGTGTCGCTAGTTCGGCCGCCGCCTGGTGCGACCTCCCCTGCGCTAGGACTAGCGTGTCGTCAGCGTAACAAACCACGCTGACGCCGCTGGGGAGGTCGGCGCGCAGCACCCAGTCGTAGCCGATATCCCACAGATGCGGCCCCAGGACCGATCCCTGTGGGACACCGCACGACATCTCTTGCCGGTTCCACACTCCCTGGTGACCGGGGTAGATGACGGCCCTGTCCGTCAAATAGGCCTCGACCACACGACAGAGGTAGGTCGGCATCCGGTGATACCGGAGTGCCTCCCTGATGCAACTCCAGGGCAGGGTATTGAAGGCATTGGCGATGTCTAGAGACACCGCCAAGACGACCCCACCCCGGGCCACAGCATCCCCCGTCGTGAGGGCCCGCACGCGCATGATGGCGTCCACCGTAGAGCGCCCCCTGCGGAAGCCAAACTGGCTCTCCGCCAAATCCGGCCCCACCCGCACCAGCCGCCCGACGAGGCGGTTTGCAATGACTCTCTCAAAGAGCTTGCCCACCTCGTCGAGCAGCACGATGGGCCGGTAAGCGGACGGAGAGTCCGCTGGGCGCCCCGGCTTCTTGATGAGGACCAGTTTCCCCGTCTTCCAACGAAGTGGGAACTGGCCCCTCTCCATGCATGCGCTTAGGAGCCCCCTTAGTCGAGGCCCGAGAGCCTCCGAGGCCAGGACCCAGGCTTTCCCAGGTAAGCCGTCGGGTCCTGGGGCGGTATTTTTAGCACTCAGCCTACGTACCGCCACTCGCAGCTCTACCTCGGTCACCTCCGGAGCATCGTCGTCGTCGTCGGCGGTGTGGTCCGCATTCAGCACCGCAGTAGGCGGAGCCATGGGCGAGGAGATATGGTCCCCTCTAGAAGGGAACAGAGTGCTCACCACGTCCTCCACGAGCTGGGGCCGGAGACTCTGCGTCAGCGGGGGAGCCCATGGGCGGAGCTTCTCACGCACCAATTTGTAGGGGCGTCCCCACGGGTCCCTGTTCAGAGTCTCCAGCGACTCCTCGCGGGCCAGTCCCTTGGCCCGCAGGATCTCCGCTTGGAGGGCGGTCTTCGCCGCTCTGTATCCCTCGTACAGCTCCGCCTGAATGGCTTCCGTATCCGGAGGGCGAATACGGAGCCTGCGGTGCCTGGTGTACCGGCGTCGCGCAGCGACGCACGCACTGCGTAAAGTCGTCAACTCTGGCGACCACCAGCACACCTGGCGCTGAGCGCGTCCGGGCTGGGCCCGGGGCATTGCCACGTCACATATTTCGGACATGGCCTCCCGGAACCACTCCGCCTCGACGTTGATGTCAGCAGGCCTGTCCGGTGATGACACCCAGGCCTGCATGATCGAGGCTTCCAGGAGGAGCTCCCGGTCCAGCTGCTTCAGCGCCCACCGCGGACCACTCGGGGCCTGTCGGACCAGCGCGCTCGAGGTCTGGGCGGAGACGTCAAACCGGATGTACCGGTGGTCGGAATAGGTCTCCACACCCTCTATGACGCGCCAGTCAAGGACACGCGGTGACAGAGCGGGGCTGGCGAACGAGATGTCCACCACCGATTCACCCCGCATCCGCACACACGTGGGGACAGAACCCCGATTTAGGACGACCAGGCCTGTCTCCAGAGCCCAGTCCTCCACCATCCTGCCCCGTGTGTCCGTATACCGGGAACCCCAAGCCACATTCTTGGCATTGAAATCCCCGAGGACGAGCACGGGGAGGGAACGGAACCCGACGACGACGACTTTCAACTCCGCAAGGGAGTTGTGGAACTCGGCAAGAGTTCGGTTCGGGGAGAAGTATACCCCCACCACTACAATCTCCCCGAACCGTGCTGCCACGCAACCCCGTCCCCTCGTGACTGCCTCGAGGGACGGAGTACCGGCGGCGGCCGACGAAATTAGGGTCACTGAGCCGCTCAGGTCCTCCACCCAGTCATCCCTGGGCGGGACAAAGTACGGCTCAGCGACCACGGCGATGTTAATCGACCACTGCGCCATGCTCTGGAGCAACAGATCCTGAGCAGAGGCGCAGTGGTTGATGTTCGCCTGGAGGAGGCGTAATGGGGCCGTTATTGGCACTCCATGTCAGCCTCCTCCCGAGCCCTCTGTGAGGGCCCCGCCGCAGTGGTGACGGCGGCGACGACGACGGTCGAGGCGGCAGCGGCAACGGCAGTGGCGGCGGCTGCGGCAGTGACGGCGGTGGCGGAGGGCTTGCCCCTGCCCCTGGCTCTGGCGGGTGGAGCGCAGGCCTTGCTCCCCACCCGGTGATCGGCTGGCTTGCCAGCTGCCGCACATACGGTGCAGTGCGGCGCCGAATTACAAGACCCGGCCTTGTGACCGGGCTGACCACAGCGGAAGCAGTGGTGGCTGCGGTCCACCTCCGAGGTGCATTTAGCTCCCACGTGGTTGCCCACCTGGCAGCGGAAGTACCTCAGAGGTCTGGGTTCCAGCAGTTTCACCTGCGCGGAAACCCAGCCCACCAGTAGCCTACGGCCCTCGGCTATTTTTTTGGTCGCCGACACGGGGCAGCTCACCGTAACGGCTCGCATCCCCTTGAAGTCAGGACCGATGGTGCCTGTCCTCACCTGCTCGGCAGAGCACCCTCCAGTCCTAACGACGGCGGCCACCACCTCTCCCTCCGTCACCGAGTCGTCCAGGCCCAGGATGCGCATGTCGGTGCACTTGGTGGGCCTGGACACTCGGGCCTCGTCCGCATTTAAGGACGCCCTAAGCCTTTCGGCCAGAGCGTCAGCGGCCGGGCCGCTGGCCGCACCGGGGATCTCGAGCATCCGGGCCCCAGTCGCCGTGAGCCTCACCCGGATGCCTTCGGTGGCGCCGATCTCCTCGAGGCTCACCGCCTTCCCCACCTTGGCTAGCACGTCGCGGTAGGACACGCCCTTCTTTTCCGCTTCCGGCTGTAGCGTAATCACTACAGCTGCGGATTTCGGGGCGCGGAGCCTAGCCGCAACGCTTCGCGCTTTTTGCCGCTGCCGCCTCTCCTTCCTTTTGGCCGCCCTTGCCGTGACGTGCCATTCGGCGCCAGCCGGAGGAGATATAGGAGGTGGGGGTGGCCGTCCTGCACCCAGGGCCGGCACCCTCGCCGTCTGTGTAGCCGCCCCGCCCTCTCTGAGCATGGGTGGCCCCGCGGGTTTCGGCACGGAGAGGGCCTTCCTCTGCCCCGATGAGCCAGGTTTGGCCGCGCCAGCTGCGACGGCGGCAAAAGAGACCGCCTTCTGCCGTCCCGCGGCCGGCTGGCTCGCCGCTAGTGGGGGGGGGGGGGGGGGGGGGGGAACAGTGCCCTAGTAAATCAATGATTTACAAGTGGCATAGTCTTTTTAAACATGGTCGGGACGGGAGTCGATTGAAGACGACCCCCGGCTGGAATGTTGATGGCTACTGTTTTTTGGGATTGACTGACTGAGGGGATAATACTGATTGATAACAAAGAAAAGGGAAGGACCAGAACCGGAGAATACTACGCAACGATATTAGAAAAATTAAAGGAGGCCATTAAGGAAAAACGTCGAGGAAAATTGACCAAGGGTGTATTGCTCTTGCAAGACAACGCGCCGGTTCACAAGAACAGAGTTGCAATGGCTGCTCTGCACACGCATGGATTTGAATCACTAGTCCACCCACCCTACAGTCCAGATCTGGCCGCAAGTGATTTTTATTTGTTCCCCAATTTAAAAAAAGACTTAAGGGGATGGAAATTTTCCGACGACCATGAGGTAAAGGAGGCAATTTTGGCTCATTTTGACGGAAAAGATAATTTTTATGGTGGTTTAGAAAAATTAATTCTTAGATCTAACAAATGTATTCAGCTTTTAAGGGTGATTATATTAAAAGGAAAAATATATTTATTGTCTCATTTTATTTCAAACCCTTTCATTCCACGATTGCACCTCCCCCCTTTTTATTTTTTTTATGTGTTCGCGGATAACTTCGTCGTTTATGAACCGATTTTGATGATTATTTTTTTTGTTGGAAAGGAGATATCCCAAGGGTGGTACCATGATAAGGAAACCAGGAACTGTTGATGGCATCCCAGAGAAATCGAGGGGAACCTTCGAAAATCGTAGTGCGTTTGTTAATTCTTTTCATTAAATATTTTAAAGCATTATTGCAATATTTTATTACTTGTTTACATAATTTGGGAAATCGTATAATATGTGTTTATCGTTTTATCGTTTGTAAATATGTGAACACCATGTATCACTTAATTAACTTATTAATCATTGCTACATTTATTAAATTCTTTTTACCTATTGTGGTAGGGTAATTTTTTTTATAGGTGCATCGTCTTCACATATAATTAAATAATTAATGTAAACAAAATATTGTAACACATTTTAAAAGAGTAACGGTGGAGTTTCTTGCTCATTCTTCTCCATACGAAACAACCTTTTGGAAGGGGCGACTAGAATCAATTATTTAAATGTAAATGTTGTCGTTCAAAGGTGCCTTTTATGTGCCTGTTTGAAATAAATGCTTTGACTTTGCACTACTACTGATGATGGAGCCGAAAGACAGTCGAGGGAAATCCTCAAGGATTTACAGCAATTACCTGGTGTTTGGGCTTGATTAATTTGTATTGATGAGAACTTTACACCTAGAAGGGCTGTGACTGTCATTAGGGGTCTGAGGATGAAGACGAAGGACAGTCGAGGGAATTCCTCAACGATTTACAGCAGTTACCTTTTGTTGGGCTTAGTTCATAGATACGGTTCAATATGCCAAAATGTTAAGTTCGTACAAAAATAATACCTAATTAAGATTGAAGTTTTATAGGAATACCACTAGATACCTACTAGGCATACTGATTCGTCAATTTGACACTGAATTTAAGATGCGTAATCGCGTCATCTCTAGCCATGCTCTTTCGTCTTGTGGCCTACTCAATAATTTGTTTGGATCTAAGTCAGACAACGCTATTCCTTCCAAAGTTTTAACATGACTCAGAGCAACATACACCGCTGTCCTTTAGCGAAATTTTTCTTGCCTAGATCTATAACAGCTTTTTTTAGTGTAGTTCCCTGTAACTTGTGAGCCGTAACTGCCCAACTTAAAATAAAATGTAACATTCGGCGCTCGACATCTCCGTATCCTTTTGTTGCCTGAAATGGACAATGGAATTGGCAAAAACCAAAATACAAATCCAAAGACACCGACTTCCGAAATTAAAGTTATTTTTCACTTTGCAGAGTTTGTTTTTGGAAGTCGGTTGTTTTTTTTTTGTAAAAAAGATCTTCATTTTACGCTTCAAAAAATGTTGTCTTGTTAAAAAAAATACTATGACATTCATCGTACAAATAACTAAAACAATTTTTTTAAAATCATTTTAATTTAATTTTTAATTTTAATTAAATCCGGTTGAATGAAGTCACGTGACTGAAGCCGCAAAAAACACTGCGCGACGAGTGAAGTGCCGATTACGTCACCGCGGTGGGTGGTCCGGGCACCCTTTTTTTTTTGTAAACAAAACAGATTTACGAGGTAGTTTCTTTGAATGTAGCTTACACTTGAGTGTTTATTGTTATTGTAAGGGTCGGGGCTTTACGATAGCGGTGTTTCCGTTTGTTTTAGGATTGTATTCATGTTAATATTAGGTCGTAATGACGGACACAACGGCAATTCATAACTATGTTTTCAAATAAATGGTTATAGTTCGAAAAATCGAGTGATTACCTATGCTTTTTAAGGTTTTAAATACATTAAGTGTATATTCTTACCGCAAAACACTAATAAAACCACATAGCATTAGTACAAAATGTACTATTTACGAGCGTCCAAAGTTGAGAAAAAATTGCCAACGGACCGAAAATAATGGCCGCCAAAGCAATGGAATCAAAAAGTTAGTTTTAAAAAATATAAATCTGATACGTAGATTAGAAATATTGGTACCTGTGGATAGCTTATCTAATGCTTCAACTTTGTTAATAAATAATAACACACTGTACTAAAATAAGGATCTGAAAACACATACACGTAATAACAATAAACATGAATCGGCCAGCGCCGGTTGTGGAATAAAACCGAAATTACGTAATATGTTTTCACTCACCGACCTTGAAATCCTGCACTAATTAACTTCACTACAACATTTATCACACACTTAAACAGGCCATGGCACTTCAAACACTTAAAAGACCACTTAAAAAACTAATTATATCTCACGGAAAGATAACGTAAACAACACGCGCGAGTTCGGACGCCACTGACATCAATCATATTATTTTAAATTGTTTGTCTATGTCATCTATAATGTTGTCATATGTTGAAATACGCGGATTTTAAGCATGGTATCGATTAGACCATCGTATACAGTATGCTAAAGGTACTATGCGAAGAAAAACGGGAATGAAATTTAATTTAACAAATTTAATCAACGGCTACTTAAGTAGCCGGCGCCCATGTGGGAGCCGCCATCTTGCGGCTACTCAGGTAGCCGCGTCCATTTCAGCGGATTCTACTTGAAAACTTAGTACCACACTTAAATTTGCAATTTTTCCTAAACTATAGTTTATGTATACTATAAGTCAGAGTTTTGAAATAAAAAACGTTATATAGCTAAATTCATCAACTTTCTTTGAAATTATAGTTAACATTAGTAATGTTTTAACTTAAAAAATATAAAAAACAAAACAGCTATTTTTAACCTACTGGCAAAAACTCAAACAACAATCATAAGTATATTTTACACCTTATTTACATTTTAATAGTCAAAGTCAAAGCATTTATTTCAAGTAGATCTAGCAATATTAACTTGGACCATCCTGTATATTATGTGTGTCACGAAGGAACTTGAAACGTTAAGATAAAAAGGCAGCAGTAGATTTAGCAACGCAATTTTAATCTGATTTATTTCTGAATAGGTACAAATTAAAAAAAACAGATTACGGTTGTGTTTCGTTTTACACTTATTTGAATAAAATAATATTATTTAAATTTTCTTCTTCTATGTTTCGCTTACTACATATTTTTGCAATTTTACATTTAGGCCTCTTATACAGTAGGATACCTACTATACAACGTCTTGTTTTGCATCCTCGTCAAATTTCAGGAGGCTGTTATGAAAGACATAAATAATCAAATAACATTACGATCCTGCTCAATAATTAATACATACTTGTTTTTTTAGGTATTTAAGTTTGACAGTATTTAAGAATACTCCACTTTCAAAGAACAAAATCGCCCCGTTGCGTATGCGGTAGGCAGTGTCGTACGACTATGTCGCTGTGTGCATGCGTTACAGTTACAGCGCAGTTACAGGGCGGTATCACACGGGCCCTACACATGCAGATTTCCGAAAAATACAAAAAATAAAAATAAATACCTACTTATTTTATTATTGATTCGTGCCGAGAATCATTAGCATAGTTACCTCCTCGAATTTGACGAGGATGCAAAACAACACCTTGTATAATATAGTAGGGTTGGCAACCATAGTAGGTACATACTACGCAGTTAGTCCAAGCAGAGCTTACCTATCAAACTACTTACCTTATATTAAGTAATAAAGAGGTAAAATTTGTGAGTTTTTATGTAGGGGGTACCTAATCTTCGGCACTACTGATCTGATTCCGAAAATTCTATGACTAAAGGGTAGCTGCCGAGTATCAAAAGGTTTATGTTAAGAGGCTGAAAACAGCTAAAGTGCTGTCACTGTCGGACTGCATAGAAAAGAAAGAGAAACGCGGAGCCACAAAACTGGTAATTTATAGCAAAATATGAAGCAATTCTCTATTTACAAAAAATCTATTGATTGGACTAAAAAATGAAAACACTATTACGTTAATATCTTGCATGAAGAACAATCTGAAAAAAAAAAACTGAATTATTGCATGTTTATACAGGGCTGTTCGGCAGAACGTTGAACATACGAAAATGGCAGATAGGTGGGGTCGTCTGCTATCTACCTAGCCCAAATGATTTGACCTAGGCTCCATAGATTTTTATATTTTGTTTTTTTTTAATTACCGATTTTTATGAGTTTGAAAACTTTGAAGTAAGATTACTTTATGTAGGATAGACGAAACTGGCAACACTTTTTTTTGTTTTTGTCTCGACTGTTGGTAGATTCCTCTAAAACTATTGTTTGGTGCAGATAACAGCTAGACAAAAAGTTATGAGCCTTCAAACATTACAAAAAGGGGTAAAACATGATTTTAAGCTTTTCTTTACATTGCATTAAAAAATAACTAAAAGTGATTGAAGAGGAGATTAGGATTTCATCGAAACATCCTTGGTGCATCCTTTCGAGCGGTATGTAGTTTCTTTAATAAAAAAACAAATTAAGAGATATTGACCAATTTTAGTTCAAAAAGGGGGTTTTGATGCAATTCGATTTTTGTGAAATTTAAATGTTTTAAAAATACATCATGTAATCGTGGTAAAAATTAAAAATCGATAGTGTATTGGTAAGTACCTGATTGGTAAAAGCCCCACGTGTGGAAAAATCAAACAAAATCATGAAATTCAGTTATAAAAAAAAAAAACAAAATAAAAATCTATGGGGCCTAGGTCAAATCATTTGACCTGGGTAGATAGCAGACGACCCCACCTATCTGCCATTTTCGTATGTTCAACGTTCTGCCGAACATCCTGTATATTATTATGGCTTTTAATCGTTAAAATAAAATTTTAGAGGTATTTTCGTGACTTTTTCTATTGTACCAAATTAGTTGTATTATGTTTTCAACAGACTATCTAACTAGCATATATCCTGAAGAATATCATTTAATTTTCTGATTTCGTTTATTGCAGTGGATCATATACTTTTAGGCATTATAAAACTTGCGTTTAGGTCATGTAGTCAAATAAATTTTACGCGGAGAAGTCCAGAAACCCAGCACCTAATATTCTGATTAGTTTTAATTAACTAAAGGAGTCGGGAAAAGTGTGGGTAGTTCGGCCAACGATTTAATCGAAACGCTTTGCAGTTTAAAATGTAGCTAGGCACCTACGCAATAGCTTCAAAACCAAGAGCAAAAAATACATAACAAATAAAGTAAAATAAATAAATAATAGGTACTTAATAATAAATGAGTAAAAATATGAAATTTCTACATTTATGTCTGTAATATTTATGGTCTACATAATATAGAGTATTTTATTATTTTATATTCTAGAGCGATACAGCCTAAGGCTTCTGCAGGTAGAGGTACCAACCCACGGTAGGAATAGGAATCAATTAAAAGAAATACCGGTAATAAAGGAACGTCTTACTGTTTATTGATAAGAAATAGTTTACATTATCACAATTTGGGTTGTTTTAAATTAAAACGGATTACAATAGAAAATTTATAATATTAAGTTTAAGTTAATTAATCATGAAATTAACTGAAAAATAAAACCAATTACTGTTGCTTAGTATAAATCAATCAAATTTATTGTGAATTTTCATAACGTTTTCAGTCTAAATGTTCCAAAATATTATTACCTTCAATGATATATGTAATCAAGGAAGTTCTAGTTCATTACAATACCTACATTTAAGAAATTCTAAAGTTAGGTACCTACTATTAGAAACGGATTTCAAAAAGAAAATGTAAACCAATAAAACTAATTGGGAGTTTTATTAACATTTTCAGTCTTAATGTTCCAAATATGTTTTTAACTTTCAATGATAATCATGGAAGTTTTAGTTACATTACAGTACCTTACAATAAAGACATTCTATAGTAGGTACCTACAATTTGAAACAGATATTACAAAAGAAGAGTGATTTTCACAAAAAAAAAAAAATGGTACACAGTCCATTAAGGTCTTCTTCTGTTGAAACGTGTCTGAGTGAGACACGTTTCAACATTTGGATTACTTACATTACTTGCATTTGTGAATCATCACTGAATTCACTGGTTTCTAAGAAATCTGCACCTATCCAATCCGACTGCAATCCTTTCTCAGCTTCGGCTGAAAGGAAAATATTTTTTTAAATACTGCAACACAATTTTCCTACACGGTTTGGAAGTCAAATAAAAATCGGGAAGTAGGAACAGCTAATAAGGTACCTACCTACCTACTTACTCACACATACAAGAGCGGAAGGCAAAAGGCTCTCTCATACGAAGTACAAGGGCCCCACAGTGGGACATTACAGATGGAATTTAAAATATACTCACTCAAAAAATCCAGGGTCGGTTCTGGGTCGTCGTTTTGTTGAAGAAAATCACATTTATTTGTCAAGTTGAAATCACAGGGAAGCTCAAGATTTTGTAGACTCTGCGAATCAAGTACATTCGCAGTCAGACCTGACAGACAAGTCTACAAAATGACGAGCTTCCCTGTCCTATCCGATTATACTTGCTGGGGTGGTACGATGGATGGTACCACGACCAGCAAACGAGTGAGACACTCAATCGAAGGAATCGATTGCGACTGTGCCGACAAAGTTGCTACGAGCTTGGCCATCGAGTCTTCGGAGCTTTGGGATTCCGAGTTATAGATCTGATTGTACAATTCTTTGTGTAGTTCCATATGTGATTGAGATTCGTCGTATTCCCGTTCTTCACAGTTATTTCCTCTGCGGGTGGTGATGCGGTGTGACCTCTTATCTCGATGCCTGAGTCCACTGAGAATGTTTCTGATCGGGTTTTGTTTTGTTTTTCTTTGTGTAGTTCCATATGTGATTGAGATTCGCCGTATTCCGGTTCTTCACAGTTATTTCTTCTGCGGGTGGTGATGCGGTGTGACCTCTTATCTCGATGCCTAAGTCCACTGAGAATGTTTCTGATCGGGTTTTGTTTTGTTTTTTGTGGTTCGATACGCTTGCGTTTTTTTCTCTGCAACAAATAAAAACACGTTTAATTAAGAAAACAAAAAAAAAATATATAAAAAAACAGTTTCAGTAACAGCTGATCTACAATTGAAGATGATCAAGTCGTAGGTAACAGATAAGGAACGTACCTGTTTTCTCAAATTGTAATTTTCGCTGTTGCAATTTTTTGAGTTGCAAAACTTTTAGAACTCGAATCTGGCCCAGCTGTTTCCGTGTTCTGCAGTACAAAAAATATAATTATTAAGTGTATGTACAAATTAAACAAGAAAAGGATTCATGTAGTTGGAACTTACAGTGTATCTTCATCGTCTAAAAGTTTTAAACCATCATCGAGTCTCAAGCGGTCTTGTGCTGTCGCAACTGTGGTGCAAGTACGTAGGACTCGATTCGAAAAATTTGACAGATAAACTCGATAAAATGAGTTTTCATCGAATCGAATCGATGTCGCAAGTACGTAACTTCTACTTTACCGATCGGTAGATAAACTCTAAAATTTTAACGAATTTATAGAAAATGCAAGTACGAAACGACATTTTGATTTGATTTTGACATTTCAAATCTTATCGTCGCGTGTTACGTACTTCCAAATTCGATAACAAGATCGATAAAAATGCTAACCTTAGCGATCTCGATGTCTTATCGATGTAAAGTCCGTACTTGCACTACTGAAAAGATAAACAAACACACGTTAGAAAAAGATAACCATTACAAGGTATATTAAATCAACTACCAGATGCAATAAAATATGAAACCAGCGATACTACATTTAAAAAACTCAAGCAAATATTCTTTAAAAAAGCATACTACACAATAAACGAATACATACATGACAAATATAATATTTAACAGAGACAGACACTACACAGTTAGTCGTATGATACATACTTACTTAGATAAATATTATAATATATGATATTAGGTATAATAGACCTTCACAAATAATAATTATTATTATGTACAACTTAATACGGTTAGGTACTTAATATTGTATGACCTGCAAGTAGTTGTTCCGGGTCTGGCTATTTGTGCATGTGAGTTTAAATGTTTGTAAACGCTCCCACGATACAGGAGAAATTCCTAGTGTGGGATTAAAAAAAAATGTTAATTGATATTTTTTTTTTTCAATACTTTTTGCTGTGCTCTACAGTGTCCTAATTGTACCTAAACTATAAACCATTGTAACACCCTTGCCCTTAAACATTATGGAATGCAAATAAAGAATATGAATATGAACAATTTATTATTGTGAATACTGTTAGTAGTAGATCACATACTTTGAGCTTCCAGGTTTGCATTGATGAGTTACCATTCTGAGATGTCCTCTGAATTCGATTGATCACCGTAGCTAGAAGTGCGGTGTTCGAGATCTGTAATGATATACAAATTTAGACTGTTCTATACATCGTAAGTAAATTAATTATAAACAAGAGGAGGCAAGTGGTAAGTACGAGTACTTACGTAAGGATTGCGACATGGCTTCTGTTGTTTCATTTCGACGTTCTCTTTTCGTACTGCGCATTGCGTGCGCGTCGTTGTTCATGTAAACGACAACAATTATATTTAAAATAAAAAAAAAATGTATTCTAGAATAGAAAATGTAAGGTATGAGTACTAGATAACATGTGAAAGAGGAATACGATTTGACGGCACGATTGGCGCAGTGGTTAAGCGATTGACTGCTGCGTTACGTGTCGCGGGTTCGATCCCCGCACGGAACAAATATTTGTATGACCTGCAAGTAGTTGTTCCGGGTCTGGCTGTTTGTGTATGTGAGTTTAAATGTTTGTAAACCCACGATACAGGAGAAATTCCTAGTGTGGGGCAACGTTTAAAAAAATAAAAAAAATAAAATAAAAAAAAAATTAAAAAAATACGGTACTTTCGAGCAGGACTGCCCCGACGCCTTGGGATGTCTGATTCTTCCAATGTTTTATTTCTGAAATAACAATAAGTTACTAAATTTTTTTATGAAAAAAAATAGTATTTTTAACGAAAAAATAAACAGGTGGGTTACAGAATCAAACTCAAACTCAAAGCATTTATTTCAAATAAACCAATTACAGCCCATTTTGAATTGTCAAGGGGTCGGTCAGTCAGAAAGATGAAGCTAGTGTTGAAGAACTAGATGTAGCCCATTCCTAAGCGTAGTAGGTACCTATGGAGAAGAACGGGCAAGAAACTCCATGAACACTCTTTTAAATCAAAATATTGTTACAAAATAGTGGTTACATCATTCATGTTGAAATTATACATGTGAGAACGATGTAAAAAGACGTGCACGTTAAAAGCGTCCGTAAGAAAAAGATAAAAACAATTCAGGAATCAAAATAAGCCGTGGCAGCTAAGACATGACCAGTGCCTACTGACGGCGCCCGTTCACGAACATGACCATGAACATGAATATAAGCACTCTTCCTATTTATTTGCATTTCACAACACATATCGTTTTGTTTACAATTTTCGCTACGTAATTATCCATAATTCTTGCCTTGAATAAATATTACCATTATTAATTAAAAACTTCACTAATCGAACTGCACTAATTAGCCACAAGTTATTAGGTTTGCACGTTGTACTGAACCGATAAAGATAACGGTTTTTAAGGCCTACTGCCAGTCGTTTTACACGTGCAGCCTGTGGACCAAGTATACCCAGCGGGCATACAGAGATCTTCGCGTACAGTACAATAACGCATTCAGGGTGCTATTGGGGTTGCCGTGGCGATGTAGTGCGTCAGGGATGTTCGCGGAAGCGTGCGTCGACGGGTTCGCCGCAATCATGCGGAAGAGATGCGCTTCCATGATGGCGCGCTTACGCTCCTCCTCCAATGGCATCCTGAATGTGTTTTCAGACCGGTGGGACTCTCCTCTCCTACGAAGGTGGATAAGTGTTCAGATAGACTTATCCAAATAAACTGGTGTGCCATTGAACGAACAGTTCATTGTCATTCTAGTTGTTTATTTGTAAATTAAATTTAATACTAGGTAATATTAGACTAAGTTATACTACTACCACAGATTACTAAATAGTTACTACGTAACTACTACTAACAATATATGGATGTCATTCTGAATTAAAATATTTGTATTGTATTGTATTAGTCCAATTTATTTTTAGAACCCGAGTTTATAATATTATTATTCATTTATTCATTCGAGTTACGAAGACCCATAGGTATAGGTACAATCTTTGTTTCTGCTCCGTGGGTACAATACACACATATATAAAACAAAACATTAACATTACAATACAAAACAAAAAAACCAACGTACCTTCTTTAAATACTTACCTACGCGTACGCAGGAATGCAACAAAAAGGGGCGCAGTCCAGGCGCAGTCAACCTGTAGAAGCTTTGCTATTGGTTGGCCGGGGACTAACCATTGTTCTAGGATTCCTTTTGTTGTTAAAGCGTTAGAGCCAGTTTTGAGTATTTTTTAATGGTACAATAGGATTTAAAATAGCATCTAATAAGTTTCCAACTTGAAACGTAAGTCGCTTATAGTAATAATTCCTGGCAGGTTTCAAAAACTGGCGATACGCTACGAGAGCCTACGGAATGTCATTTATTTCCGGATTCCGACGCACAAGAAACATCAACATAAGTATAAGTCAAAGTCAAAACATTTATTAAAAAAAAAGGGCACATTTGCACGTCAAAATTCACATGAAAATAGAATTGATTCTAGTCGCCCCTTCCAAACGGTACCCCACATCCGTATCTCTACGTTGGTGGGGCTTGCGCGCTCCGAACTCTAGGTCTGTGCCGGTAGAGTTTACTTTGCTGGAATAGGTTTACGGCGAGGAGCCAGACCAAGAGGAATACAGAAACCAGCAGGGCAGCATGTGGCGAGCTGTTGGGCTGTAGCGACCCCACGGACCCTAATTCCCGGGAAAAGTCTGGTTTCTCATCTCTGGCTTCCCTTTATTGGCCAGCTGTAGTAAACAATGACGAGGAACAGAGCTTCCACCACTTTCTTGTCTTTATTGACCGGCTCGAGTGGAGATTCGCGAGAGAAAACGTGCCCGGAGAAAGGAAGTACTCCAGTAAGGTGCTGGTAGGGATCTTGACCGTACTTACGGGATTGCCTTGATAGCCGTGGAATACCTCTCCACTCCTCAAGCACCTCAGGAAGGGTTGCCCCTTGTTTCTACGTCACTATGTGCTAGCGACCGTTTTTGGGGGCCCATTATTGAGTGTGCAAATCACCCCCAGCCATATTATCCGTGTATTACAGAACATTGATCAGGCAGGGGACATAGTCCTTCCGCATAGTTCTAGGTAATCAATCCACTATAGCCACCCAAACCCATAGCTCAATATGTTTTGTTCCTATATTCTGCAATAGTCCTGTACCAACCGGGGGTTGTCCTTGGGTGCACTTGCATATTGCATACAAGGATAATCGTCGGTTGTTGCCTCAACGCTTATAATTGTCTAAGGGGCGTCTGCAAGTTGGCTTCGGCCCCTCGTACGCCTTCCAAAGATCCGGGACCACAGGGACCCGAGAAATGTCAAGTCAATAAAATAATAATATAAAACGTTTATTTTCTCTACACAAGTAATGAACTTAATCCTAGACTTTGACAGTAGTGCACGAACAGGGAGCTAACTTTGTGAGAGACTGGAGCCTGAGATAGGAATAGCTCTTATACCAAACCCTTCCAACTTTATGAGAAGGTGCAGGATAGAGACTGTGTCGAAGGCTTTAGACAGATCAAGAAACATGTCAAACCTTTTTTTCTTTGGTCTAGGTTTGTAATGATGGAGTGTAAGAGATCGTGTACCGCATCATATTATTTAACGCAGCATATTCTGCGTTAAATTGGTAGTATGTTCCGCAAGCTTTCTGCCCACGTTCCTAAAGATATTATTAACACTATTAATGCCCTTATCTTTATTTACGGATGAGACAAGAAGAGCAGTCAACTGGTTTGCTTGAGCCACTAATCTTTCTTATAGCATCCCAAAACTGCTTTTTATTACCTTTTGCAATTTCAATCTCTTTTTTGTCATAGTTTCGGTTACCCCTTTTAATTATAGAGTTACAAAAATTTCGATAACGTTTGTAGGTTAGTTTAAGGATCTCGTTTCAGTTTTTTATATAGGTATTTCATACATAATATTTTCATAAATGCAAGATATCGTCACAATATTAATCTTTTTAAATAGTTCCCTGAGAGATTTGCGGCGACGTAGATTATAAATACCTAGCTCTTGAAGCTCTCTTTTGCAAAATAAAGATGTATTCAATGTCACAAGCCCGACCGGCAACCCCACAGTAAAATGCCATAATTATGACATAATGTTGTGGAAGTAGCTATAATAGACCCAACGCGCGGTTTAGTTCTACAGACTTTGGTGGCCTATTAACAACGACTCTAGGTTGTTCGCGGAGGCTAGTCAAGAATGATTTGACGTTCTACACATCATATAAACTTTTACAATTTTAAGTCTATGTCGAAAGTGATTGTTACGTGACAAATAAATCCCCTAATCCCCTGTCACTAATCCCTGTTGTGTCTTTAGCACAACAATAGAACACTAATCTTTTTAATGACGTTAGCTAGAAAGTTATTTATTGCCCTAGTTAAAGTAATTAGCAAATGTTTAGTTTAACACCCGTTTCACAGCTTCTTAATTAGAACAATGCGTGTTATAGGAATTATTTACTTGCGATTCTCTTTAATTGGGTTCTTTACGTCGCCATCACTACACAACTATGTGGATATTGGTAATACGCAAGCCAATGGTAGTAGCAAAATTGTAAATCTTCTATGCAAGATATAGTAGCGGGCGTACCCCAAGGATCGATTTTGGGGCCTATTTTGTTTCTATTATTTACAAATGATTTAATGAATTACATTAATACAATATTTCCCGACACACAGCTGGCAGTTTTCGCAGATGACACCAACGCTATAGTTGAAGCTAACGACATACAGGAGCTTTCCGCAAAGGTTAATGCAGTGTTAACAGTTTTTGATTCTTGGTTTGAAAGTATCAAGTTCATAATTAACACTGAAAAAACCAAAATAATGTTGCTTAGTACAACAGCTCGTACAAAGACAGCATGATGATTGCACTTAATGAAGTTAAAATTGATATAGTTAATGAGGCAAAGTTTCTAGGGGTTCATTGACAAATATTTAAATTGGAAAAGGAAATTGCAAGCCATTGATTCGTACAGTTCCTCAGCATGTTATGCCTTACGCAGTCTTAGGGGTGAAATAGACATAAAATACCTCAAAATGGTGTACTATGCTCTAATATAATCAAGGTTGAGATAGTGTTCAGTTTAGGGGGAATAGTTTTAAATATAACTGCCAGAGCCTTTGTACTCCAAAAGAGAGCCACGAACCACACCTTATAAATTTAAAAATCATACTGTGCCCAGCTTAATGTTTTAGTATTGTTGGAGAATTAAAAAAAATACCTGCACAACTATGAAACAGATGAGGAGAGACAGTTGAGGGAGAGTACGCGCAGGAAAGATTTTAAAAGCAAAATAATTCCCCAACTTAATATTGTTTAACATAGTAATAGTCAATATCAAGCAGTGCGGATTTTTAACAGGTTGCCATTGGACTTAAAAACTATAATCTACATGAGCTAATTTAAGTCAATTGACTTAAAGCATTCATATAGGGGAAATGTTTGTATTCGATAGACGATGACATACCTATCCACGTTTTAAAAATTCCATATTTTAGTTAATGAGAGACTGAGTAATTTTTAAATATTTTTATAAAAAAACATTTAAAAATATAATTATAGTCGTCCGCCGGTATCAGGAGCAGGGTCCAAGCTACCGGTGGTTAGGGCTCCAGAGACAGGACCTTCTCACGATACGAGCCGTATCGAGGAGTACTGCCTTCTGAATCAGGCCCTTGATCCAACCGTATAACGAGAGCCTCGAAAGATGTTGATCGAGGCTTTCGGCCATCAGGCCATTGGCCGATACGACAATCGGCACAATGACAGCTGAGGTCACATTCCACATGTCAACAACCTCGTGTGCTAAGTCGACATATTTAATTTGTTTCTCTTTCTCAGCTTTCACGAGGTTCTCGTCATGTGGAATGGTAACATCGATAATCATTGTGTGGCGCGCTAATCGATCTATCACCACTATATCAGGCTAATAATTATTTTTATTGTTAAGTATTTTCTATGATTTATTGTATTATGAATGTGTTAGTTAGCACAATGTGAATTGTTCATTTCATATTGCTGCCCTGCAGCGATGATAGTGTAGGTTCTTATTTAAACCATGATGATAGATATTAGCCTTTTTCTGATCGCTGTTTACTTACGATTACTTACGAAAAACTGACTTGGCCGAATCGCTTTATGGTTGAAAGTGTAGGTAGGTACTCGCTAACTACAAAATCTAGCGGGATTCAGTTAAGAACATGGCTGAAGTCAGGGCTTTTGCAGGTGGAGGTACCTACCTATAGATAAGTGGGATCAATTAAAAGAAATTGTAAGTGATATTGCTTGTTTATTTTTCTGATAAGATTCATCTAGTAATAATACAGTCGACCACTCTTTAGTGGTAATACTTTCACCTGGAACTGCCCTAGTGTAGTACACAGGTTTAAAAAATTCGAGACAAATATTTATATACACATACTGGTTTTCTGACCACTATCGTGTACTGCATATATCAAAAAATTCAAAATGAAAAAAATAAATGAAAATGAAAATTGATAATAATGTGCTAAAACTAAAGTATCACGAATTTAATTTGAACATAAAAAGTTACAGTTTTATAGTATATTTATTTATAATAAAAAACTAATTGTGAATTTTAATAACATTTTCAATCTTAATGCTCCAAAATTGTTTGGTGAGTTACATTACAATCCATAACAATAAATAAATTCTATAGTAGGTACAGCTCGCGCGATAAGAGTTTGGCTTTGACCGTTATTGCGCAGAAATCAGAAATTGGGTATCAACGGGCAATTAGCGGGGTGCGGGGCGGGTGTGTAGGCGCACGCGGTGCTCTGATTGGCGCTCCAGTCGTTCCCTGCCTCTCGCATCGATACGACGTACCGCGCACTCCTGTTGTACAATCAAAAGTTCCGAAGGTCAAAGCCAAACTCTTATCGCGCGAGCTGTACCTGCAGTTTGAAACAGAGTTTACAAAGAAAATGTATTCTAATAAAGAGAGATTTTCACCAAAAGAATTGTTGGTACGTACAATCCCATTCAATTTATTACACTGGTTTTCCCTGGTCGTAGCTTTAAGGCCTTCATCAGCACCCAGACAACATGTCGACATTTGGATTACTTCTTACTTGCATCTGTGATTCTTCACAAAACTCACTGGTTTCTAAGAAATCAGCACCTATCAGATCCGACAGCAATCTTTTCTCGGCGTCGGCTGAAAAGAAAAGAAAACAGTTTTTATTACTGCAACACAATTTTCCTACACGGTTTGGAAATCAAATTAGAATCGGGAAGTAGGAACAGCTATAAGGTACTACCTACCTACATACTCACTAAACGGCGAAAAGCTAAGACTAACGGCTAAGACGGCAAAAAGCTCTCTCATACAGAAGTACCTTGCCCAACAGTGGGACATCACAGATAGAAATTGTAAATACTCACTCAAAAAATCCAGGGACAGTTCTTGGTCGTCGTTTTGTTGAAGTAAATCACATTCGTTAGTCAAGTTTAAATCGCAGGGAAGCTCAACATTTTGTAGACTGGTCAGGTCCGACTGCGAATGTATTTGGCTATCCGATGGTACTTGCTGGGGTGGTACGATGGATGGCATCTCGATCAGCGAACGAGCCAGACGCTCAATCGAAGGAATCGATTGAGACTGTGCCGACAAAGTTGATACGAACTTGGTAATCGACTCTTCGGAGCTTTGGAATTCAGAATTATAGATCTGATTGTACAATTCTGTTTGTAGTTCCCTACGTGCTTGAGATTCGCCGTATTCCCGTTCTTCAGTTATTTTTTCTGGGAGCTGTTGTTGTTCCGTCTGAGCAAAATATTGCATATTGTTTTGATCTTGGTCACACACGGCGGGTGGTGATGTGGTGTGACCTCTCATCTCGATGCCTGAGTCCAATGAAATTGTTTCTGATCGGGTTAGGGTTCGTTTTTTTGGTTGGATACTTTCAGAATTTAGCTGTTCGGAACGCTTGCGTTTTTTTCTCTGCAACAAATGAAAACACGTTTAATTACGAAAACAACAAAAAAATATAATAAAACAGTTTCAGTAATAGCTGACATACCATCAAAGAAGATCGAATTGTAGGCAAGGAACGCACCTGTTTTCCTAGGTTGTAATTTTTTGTGTTTTGACTTTTAGAACTCGAATCTGGCGCAGCTGTTTCAGTGTCCTGCATAGCAAAAAAATATAAGGTAAATAAGACAGAAAGTGGACAAATATACAGCAAAAGGGTTAATGTAGTTAGAACTTACAGTATCTTCATCGTCTAAAAGTTTTAAAGCAGCATCATCAAGTCCCAAGCGATCTTGTGCTGTCGCAACTGGAAAGATAAACAAACACACGTTAGAAAAAGATAACCATCATAAGGTACTGTGAACAATATTTATTATTGTGAATACTATTAGTAGTAGAAAATACATACTTTGAGCTTCCAAGTTTGTATTGATGCGTTCCAATTCTGTGATGTCCTCAGCTTTATTTCTGGTCGTCCTCTGAATTCGATTGATCACCGTGGCCAGAAGTGTGGCGTTCGAGATCTGTAAATAAATAAAAATTTAGACTGTCCTATACACCGTAAGTAAATTAATGGTAAACAAGAGGAGGCAAGTGATGATTACTTACTTTAGGATCACAATTAGCAGCTTCAATTAATTCCGACATAGCTTCTGTTGTTTCAATGCGACGTTCTCTTTCGTACTGGGCATTGCGTGCGCGGCGTTGTTCCTGTAAACAACAACAAATATTATATTAAATTAATAAATGTTTATTTATTAATTAATTATTGTATTCTAGGGTGGAAAATGTAAAGTATAAATACGAACCCGTGAAAGAGGAATACGGTACTTGCCAGCCGGTCTGCCTCGACGCCTTGGGATGTCTGTTTCTTCCAATGTTTGTTTCTAAAATAACAATACATTTTCTAATAAAAAAAAAATATATTTTTAACGATAAAATAAACATATGGAAGTTACAGTATTTATATACAATCCCTATTTATTTCAATTTCACAATATATACCTTTTCGTTCACCATTTTTGCTACGTAACTATAATTCTTAATTTGATTATATATTATAATTCTTCCACCATATCATATATTCCACCAGTCGAACTGCACTAATTAGCCACAAATGAAGCAATGAGTCCAAAGGTTTTTGAACCCGAGTTTATATACTTACCTGCGCGTACGCAGGGATGCAACAAAAAGGGGCGGAGTTAACACGTGGAAGCTCTGCTATAGGTTGGCCGGGGATTATCCATTGTTCTAAGGTATTGTTATTAATTTCAGGTTAAGCATTAGAGCCACTTTTGGGTATTTTTTTAATGATACAATGGGATTTTAAATGGCATCTAATAAGTTTACAATTTGAATAATTATTTCTTATGTGCCCATAGTAATATTTACTGGTAGGTTTAAAAAGCTTTGGCAGCTTGTACGTATCGTGGGTATATGTGTTCCTTACTGTGTAATTTGACATCTACCATTCATTTACTGAACATGTTACGGGTTTGTATTTAAATGATGAAATAAGTATCATTGCTTACCTGTAGATGGCATGAACATCAACGCGACCAATGATCACACGCGTATTTGTTGAACTCATTTTCACGACGTTCCTTTTCGGAATGAATCTACACCTACCCAGCGCACTGCTGCAACTCCATATTATTTTCCTTTACTAATAGCAGGTAGGTAGTAGTATGACGGGCCAGTGTCCGCAACTCCACGTCCAAGCGCGTCTTTTGCGTACGTCCTTTAATAATAACAATGATAGTGATTTTTCATTTAATAAATCAGCAGTTTAAGGGGCTGACAACAGCTAAAGCGCGGTCACTGTCGGACTGTATTGAAAAGAAAGAGAAGCGCGATGACACAAAGCTGGTAATTAATTGCAAAATATGAAGCAATTCTCTATTTACAAAAAATCTATTGATCGGACTAAAAAATCAAAATACTCTCACGTCAATAAGTTGCTCGAAAAACAATCTGAAAAAAAAACATTATGATTGCATGTTTATTAGTATGGTTTTTAATCGTTAAAATATTTTTTTTGTGGTATCTTCGTGACTTTTTTTCTATCGTATCAGATTAGTTGTATTATGTTTTCAACACACTATCTAACTAGCATATATCCTGAATATGAATATATTATATCCGCTTATGTTAGTAATAGTTTAGGAGTGAGGGTTTTAAAATTTCTTCTGAAGTATTCATTATGTGCGCCGAGCTATTTGCGATCTCAGAGGCTATAAATCTTCATAAAAAAATAGGTGTTTAAATACTTTAAAAAATGTTTTTTTTCGGATAGCAATAGTGCTTTAGAACACAGCTCGCTCCGCCTCTGGTTGCAGAGGGACAGCATTAGCTTAATTATGTTATTCTTGATAACATTTATACCATGTCTAATGACGTAACTCTGAGATTGCAGTGGATCCCTTCACATGTTGGCTTGAGAGGTAATGAGGAGGCTAATATTTTTACAGACGCAAACGAGGTATTCATAATTCCCGATTACTCAGAATATTTTTCACGGTACAATTCAATATGGCAACAAAAGTGGAACGAACATTTTGACATCAGATCTCGACAAAAAGGAATAACCATATTCCTTTTTCTCGAGATCTGCTCACATTGCATAGTTTTGTACCAACAAAACTATGCAATGTGAGCCTCCTCGGATACCGTGGTTTGCCTATGTTAAACTAGGTAGGCAATTACTTAAAATAGCTTTAAGAATAAGATCTGGACATGTACCACCAAAAAAAAAACCTTCTTAATGAAGAAATCCCTTTCGCCTAACTGTACCTATTGTTTGTAATAAAGTAGAAGATGTCCAACACCTCCTTATAGATTGTATTCGCAATAATTTTGAAAGGCAACATTTAAGTAAGAAATTAAAATTAAATGTATTAGATTTAGGTAAATTTCAATGTATTCTGGCTTATCCTGCAGGCAATAAAGCTAAGCTTATTTATAAATTTATATTTAATAGTCTTAAGAAAATTTTGTAAGTAACTTGCTTAAGGAAATTATGGGGCTGACATGACCTGTTAATGGTTGCAAGTCCCTAATAAATAAAGAGAGAAAAAAAAACATATATATTTCTGATTTTGTTTACTGCACTTCTTAAACAAAGGTCTAAAGAGGCATTATAAAACTTGCGTTTAGGTCATGTACAGTTCGTTCGCGTTAAGAATGTAGTGAGTCATCAGTGCAACTGAAAGATAAAGGTGTATTCACAGTGGTGTTAAATTCAAACAAATTATTTTAAAAGATTAGTATATTTTAAACTGTCATTGTGAACTTGACTTTGTAATTTGAAAAGATTTGATTGGTTAGGGGGCGGGGCTAGGCCGACGGACAATGATGACTCCCTGCATTCTTAACGCGAATGTACTGTACTCCCCTTAACGTATATATTATTTTTATAGATGTGGAAGCTTTTAATTAGCAAATTTTCCTACCTACAAATGATTTTTAATTGTATTATTAGTCTGTAAGCAAGAATAAAATAAATTTCGGTTCGGTATTTTTAATTACCAGCACGTATTGGTAAATAAAAAATTGGGCTAAGTGCGTTTCAGACCACGCACATTGAAGGGTTCCTTAATGTGGGATGAGTTTATTCCAAAAACAAACTTAACATTATACTTACTTGAAAAACATGTTTTCCCATGAATATCTATTCATGGGAAAACATGTTTTTCAAGTAAGTAAGTAAGTTTCAAGTAAGTAAGATATACGTCACGGTATTTTTTTTTTGTTATAATACTACAAAATAATGATTTTCTGACTTTTTCCTGTACTTGTGCTGCGAGATCTTGCTTCTTGCCAAACTTCATGGTTCTAGGTCAACGGGAAGTAGGTACCCAATAGGTTTTGATTTATTTGCGAGTATTAAAGTAGGTACATATGTCGCATAAATGGCCGTATTTTTTATTGGGCTAACTTAGAAGCCCGATTTTTTAGAGCTTCGAGGCCGTAGGTAGACCTACTGTTTGATATTAAATTCAAATTGATTTGAACTTGACCGCATTCCGAAGTGATTCTGTAAGGAACCCGCTTTTACCTTTTGAGGTACGGAACCCTAAATTGGATTAACTATGAAAAAGTAAGGCAATAATATTCACCATTAATTAAATAAAAAATATCCAATATCTATAAAGTATAAAATTCACGAATCTTTCACTATACATTATAATACAAATCGTAGCGATTCTGCTACACCACGCAACGAGCTGCAGCGAGAATGCGACGGCGAGCGAATACTCGCTGGTATGTGTATTATGTGTACCAAGCATGAGTCTCTCAGCAAGTGTTTTGCCCGCCAAGCGAGCGCGGCGGAACGAGTACAGTCTTTGATAGCTAGCTCTTGTCGCTGCGACAAACGAGTACTCGCTGGCACGGCAGCGGCAGCGGCGGCGGCGGTGTTAACATTTAATCAATCAACTATGAATATACCTATGTACTTATATATGATCTTTTATACATTTCTTGAGCGAGAAAGTCGTTGATAGCTAGTCACGTCCTCGTCTGGCGGTGGGAAAGGTGCATGATGCAGTTCGAAAATGGCACTTACCTGTGTATTTCTGGCTTCCGACGCACAAGAAACATCGACATAAGTACCATAGTATAAAAGATATCATAGATCATCTAAACGTCTACAAGTTTTAAATACTACGACGAAATGACTGCTAAGTGACAAATAAATCTCCTAATCCTCTGTCGGCGAATCCATGTGATCTCTTTAGCACAACAATAGAGCTTTAATCTATTTCATGACTAACGAACGAAAGTTATTTATTGTCCTAGTTATAATTATTAGCAAATGTTTAGTTTGACACCCGTTTCACAGCTCCGAATTTAGAACAATCTATACATATTTAATAGAATTGTAGCGGAGTGAAAACAAAAACTGTGTTTTGTTTTTTTTAAAGTACCTACCTAATTTTTACGAGGTCTGGGAACAATTCTTAGCTGTAGATAAAGTTTTAAGAATTTTGGTCTGTTCGCTTGTGTGTTTGTTTTTGTGCTTCTATTTTTACATTTTAAGTACACAGAAAAACACAAAGATTAGGCTCCTTCTGTAATTTTTGTGCAAAATAAAAATAAATAGGTAACTATCTATGGTTTAATATAATGATTGATGATTAGATAATAAATTCATAAAAAAAATAGGTATGTAATTGTTACTGAAGCCTGCGGGTGTTGACCCCAAGACAAGCTGCTTCTCACACGAACAACTGTGCGTCTCTTGCACCCGCGTCACCACTCCTGATTTTCTGTATATTTTGTCTGCTGAGACCAAAACAATAAGCGTAGTATTATGGTGTCTTACGACTTCCACGCGAACGGGGTCGAGGGCAGAATAGGCTAGTGCTTGATATCGGAATTTTGCGATTCTCTTTATTTGATCGGTTATTTGGACTTAGTATTCTTACGTCATACATACACAAACTTATTCCCATGGGATTAGCCAGAATCTACAGAAGTTTTTTTTTTGTGTTTGGCATCTCGTAGTTGGCCTTGAGACGCCGTGACTACTTAGCCGGTCTTTCCTGTCGTGCCTTTGCGCAAACTCAAAGCCTTCAGCCAGGGGGTACAGAAGTAACCTGCTACGTTTCTTATGTGAAGAGCAACAGCCGAGCTATTCTGTAACAATCTCACCGTGATAACTTAGGTAAAGTGAGCTATCATTCCACCTGATTGACACTATCGACAACTCACTTCGAGCTTACTTCACCCTAAGTTATCACGGTGAGATTGTAATACTCATTTTGCTTCGTTTACGTTCATTCACTTACTCAATCTTACTTCTTAGAGTTGCCAATTTGGAGAGCAGTAGTGGCCCAGTGCTAATGGTTGAGACTTACGAGTTGTAGGTTTGAACCGAGACAGGCGCTTTACTTTGTGTAAATTATTTCATCATCACTGCTCTCAAAACGGTGAAAGAAAACATCGTGAGGAAACCGGCATGTCCAAGACTAGAACCAAAATTTGTGCGGTGGATTACGGCCCACTCCCTCTTACAGAGAAGAGGCCTGTGTCCCAGCAGTGGGAACAGAATATGAACAGATTATGCTATAATTGGCAATTTTCAGTTTAATAAGTCCGATTCGAAATTAATTGGGTTCCTATTCGGTGCAGCATTTGGGAGACACCATAACTAAGGGAACTTCAACGAAAAGCTGTCAATTATGATTTATTTAGGTGCTGCTACGAACAAATCATTACTGTTTAAACAATTTATATAATATATTTATTTATATTTATAATGTTACTTTATATTATTGATTGTTCACCTTGTCTTGATGGTTATTTATTAGAAAAAAATGACATAATCACGACGCTCCCAAACTATTAAAATTAAAATATAATAACCTAAACTAACTAAAACTATTAACAAATTAAAATATGGCGTCGAAAAATTCCTCTGCATCGCTGTCGACTGGTAAAGTACCCAAGAGACTGGCGGCATTGCCACGTTGTATGGCAATGCTAAGCCTCTGGCCAAGGTAAAGTCCCGCCCTTGGATCACGGGAAGTGTGAACAAGCCGTTTGGAGATTTCGTTGAACAAACCGTGAGCACTTGGACCCCACGGCCCGAGGGTTTCAACCCCAAACGGCTCGAAAATATAATTGCCGATAAGGTTATTATACTTTCGCCGTTTGAGGTTTTCCGCAGCCGCAGCAGCAGCGCCAGCACAGCACGCCGAGTCAGGAAGATGGGATGGCGCAAGAGTACCTATCGACACAAGTTGCGTCCCACACTAAAGGCCTACCCACCTTCCAAGGAAATAAAGACATGCCGTCCGGTCTCTTGCCATCGTCGCGTGCCAAGCCATTAGGTTCTAATACAGCTGGAACGCCGACGGTGACAAGAGCTCGTCGGATGATGTCATTTATGTTCGCGTGCCGAGCTAAGCGGCCCGCACTTCGGCTGCAAGACAGGCCATGGTGTCCAAGGCTGTTGACAACTTCGCCACAGTGACAGCGATGGGGAAAAAAAGAAGGAGCTCCTAGTCGTAGGCAAGCAGCGAGGCGGAAAGTAGTGTCGTCTCCTTGTCTTGATTGCTGTTATGTGCAATATTTACGACTAAACGAACAGGAGAAGGATAAAAGCTTAATTTAATTTTGACCCCGCTCTACCTTTATTTTTGTATCTTTTTAAGATTTTTGACATGCTTGTAATTACTACTTTTCATTCAATGCCTTGCTTTAATGTCCTTCCCGGACACTGAGCAGGGACAGTCCTCGGCGGCCGCTGCTTGAGGCTTCACGTTCCATACAAACCAAGTGTGCCATCGTTTACTCGCACGACGACACTAATTTTGGCGTTTTGGGGGACGGACGGTCAGTAAGTAATTTTTGTTCAAAAAGTGATAATTATCAGTTAACTAGTATAGTCAGCTAGTTTGAATAAATTACTGGTGATAATGATGTGTCTAGAGATTGACAGCTGTGAATGGTGGTCCGTGACGTGTGCTCTCAACGCACTTTCGGCACCACGAATTATATTAGTACTGGCACCTCTAGGCGTGGCGATTCTCTGTCTGTGGTCTTACCGATGGATTGTGACGCCCTTTAATTTCAGTATTTATTATCACACTGATTTATATGGCTTATTTTTCTGATATTTTCGTCTCCAGAGATCGACGACGGACGCAACGATTTAAAGTAAACGCGGGTGGTCAAAGATTACCTACTTTTTTCCTAGAATTATTATTTTTCTCTGTAGATCCCTGGTTTAGCCCCGCGGCCGGTAGACTCTAATTAAAACCGATAAATTCCTCAAAACCCCATTATATTTTCATTTCTAAGAATTATAATGAGGGAGGGGTAGGTATTATACCAAAAATCAATAGTAATCCTTGATGCTTGCTAAAGGTGAACGTCCACTGGTCCACACCGGCTGAAATACACACACGATACGAAACTTATGTTTAGCCGACTTAAAAAAAGAAGGACGTTCTCAATTCGTCAGTATATATTTTTTAAATGTTTGTTACCCCGGAACTCCGTCATTTATAAACCGATTTGAATAATTCTTCTTTTATTAAAAAAATATACTTCCAGATTGGTCCCATATAAATTTTGTCAAGTTCTGATGAGTGATTTTTGAGTCAGCTTCAATAATACGTTTTTTTTTTCCACTTTGTCTCTGTTGATGACGTTGTAATACAAAATACAATACAAAAATACAAAATACAAAAAGTTTATTTTCTCTCTCACATAGAAATATTCAAGGTATAGTATACATAATTATAAGAGTACAAAAGCGAATTATAATCTATGTGGGAGACTGGTTTCTGTACTAGGAGACCTGTATGACAGATTACCAGCCTCTCCAGACTCCGGAAGTGGGTAACAGGTTCTTGGTGTACATCATTCCAGGTAAGTGATATTTAAATACGTAAACTGGGTGAAGTTTGACTGTTGTGAGGATTAAGTAAATGAGGGTGTGAGAATCGGGTGTGTGAATGTGTATATGAGGGTGTGTGTGTTTTGTGGGTGTATATGTGTGTGTGTGTGGGGTGGGTATATGTGGGTGTATGTGTGGGTGCATGAGTATGTGTGAGGTGGGTATATGTGGGTGTATGTGTGGGTGTGGGTGTATGTGTGGGTGTGGGTGTATGAGTGTATGTGGATGTGAATGAGTGTGTAGGTGTTGTCAAGTCATACGTAGTAAGTCTAGGATGGTACTTTAAGCAAATTTTCTGTAATAACTTCCTGTCTCTGTTATTTACATTGCAGTTAGTGGTATACGACTTTGTTTGGGATAGGTAGGTACCTCAACTAAAAAGTAAAACATAAAACTTTTTTACAAAAAAAAAACCACAAATTTACAAAAAAAATACTACTAACTGAAAAATTACTTTATTTTCGGAAGTCGATGGCAAACACCGAAAACCCAAACAAACTAAAGACACCGACCTCCGAAATTAAAGTTATTTTTCACTTTGTAGTGTTTTTTTTGGAAGGCTGTGGTTATTTTTGTGAAAAAGTTTTATATGAAGAAATTAACAAAGCGTTTGGCGCGGGCGGTACCGATAGTTATTTTTTCATACAAATAAAACCAAAATCCGATGCCTACCGTGCGTGCGTTGCGGCCGGTGCGGACCAGTGGACGTTCACCATAAAGAAACAGTAAGGATAAATCATTAGGTGGCACGTAGGTAATGACATTTAACTAAATTGTTCATTGAATCAATCTGACAGACAACTTCAATTGTCAATAGATTCAAATCACAACTGTCATTATTTGACAGGGAATGAAATGGTTATAACACGACAATTTGTTGTAGTGTGTCCATTTTATAAACAATTAATTTATCTGACTGTACAATAATACTTTCTAAGATTAAATAGATAGAGCTAACTCGAGTTTAAAAAATAAAGAAAGATAACTTTTACGTAAACTCCATGCAGTTACGAGTACTTAGTTTATCCAATATTTCGTTGTGTATCGGGTGCAGTTCCGTGTTTGCAGTATAAATAAGCATCACAGTATCGAGTTACGTCGCCGGAGGCTGTAAGGAGCTTTTTCTTCGATCGTATATCGGTTCGTTAACGGAGGACGCGAGCTCGCGCCGCCTCGCATTATGTGCAGGGTGCAAGTTGTAATATGCAAGCGATTTATGGAGAATAGACTCATTTAAAGTTGTCTGTTGCCCGCGACTTCGTCTGCCTTTTTATATTTATACAAATATCCCAGATGAAAGGTAGCCTATGGCTTTCTCCTGGTCCCAGGCTACCTATCTGTCTTTCATAACGATAGGTTTAGTGGATTAGGCGTGCAAAGGTAACAGACAGACAGAGTTAATTTTGGATTTATAATTTTAGTATGGACGGATATAAGTATGGAGATCAAAGACCCACATTCACTCGTATGATGTTGCCTTACGTCTTTAGTTGTTCAAATTACATTCAGGCAGCTTATGATACCTCCTTAAATACTACTTAAACTATAACACTTCCAATTTTTACACATTTGTGGAAAACTCTGTCAGTTGTCGGCCTCAACCATGGGCTTTTCGATCTTCTTCTGCTTGTTCAAGTTCCTCATTACAGAGGACTATGACCGTTTCTAGGGCTGTGTATGATCTCTACGTAAAATATTTCTTATTAAACGTCACAGTTATAGACCCCAGGGGCCGTACTATGACGTGTTAATTCCATCATTGTTCCAGCGTGGAAGAGAGACGGAGCTATACATTACCGATAGCACTATCTCTTTTTCTCAACGGAATCATGATGGCGTTAACAGGTCATAGTACGGACATATATATATAAATAAATATAAATTATATATATATATATAAATAAATTATAAAATAAATATCATATATATAAATTGCAGTATCGCAGTTTGAGATATAAGCTACCAACCTTTCCCCCCACCGCTCAATTGCTCTGCGAAAACCGACATTTAGGACTTAATAGGCTCGCCTCCTATTAAATGGGACTTAAAAATAACTAGCGAAATGTGGATAGGTAGACCTCTGCTTAAATCTTCGGAGTAACATGGCGTGATGTTACGTTATAACTACACTGCAATTGTGGTGTATTACTTCGTGCATATCTGCGATATATCTATGAGGCTTAACGTGTACAAATCGCTGTCGCTCATGCACTGATCACGTCTCAGGTGAGCGGGTATCGGTTGGTACGTATTGCTTTGTCGTTACGGCGCGCACTGCAGTTGTCGTATCGCTAACAAGCGTTCCTACGAGGGCTCTTGTTCCAGTAAATACATTAAAGTTGCGTACATTATATACAATGTATACTGTACGTTATAAAACTAACGTACATTTTTGTAGTCTTACATGGTCTGATAAGAATGAGGACGCAGTGTATATTTGAAGAGGTATCTTTGTTTGAAACTTTTCTGTAGGATTACGAGGTACTTGGATTTAATTGCATTAGGAATCAGAGATTTATAGTTTCATTTATAGTACAATTAAAGAGTTGTTGATGTAATAATGTGGTGAGACGATATGTAAGTTGTCGTGAAGCCGTGATATGACGTTAAACAGATTTCCAAAAACCCATAAGGCCGCGTCCTAACCGAAAGCGATCGTCACGCTCATTTGTTTGAATATTATTCGATTAATTTATAAATTAAGTCCGAGACACTCTCTCAGAGAGTTAAATGAGATTAATGTAATGAATCTGCCTTCTCAGTTTATTTAGATTTTTTTTATATGTCCTCAAAAATATAATATTGTTTAAAAATATAGTGATATCCAAAATATAAATACTAGGAACAACAAAAATTTGTTGTATCTACAACAAGGCTCAAGAAAATAGGTGGCTCCTTCAGATGTCAATGTATACGCTTTTATAATAAGCTTCTAAGCCACGTTCAAGATCTAAGCCTTAATAAATTCAAATCATTCGTTATCATAAGTTGTGCCAGAAAGGCTTTTATACAAAATGAGTACAAAAAAGCTTGGAGTTGAGTTGCTCCAATTTTTGCATACTGAATGTTGATTTTTTTTACATATCAAAGTCAAAGCATTTAGTTCAAATAGGCACATCAAAGGCACTTTTGAACGTCAACATTTACATTTAAATAGAATTGATTCTAGTCGCCCCTTCCAAAAGGTAGTTTCGTATGGAGAAGAATGGGCAAGAAACTCCACCGTTGCTCTTTTAAAATGTGTTACAATATTTTGTATACATTAATTATATAATTATATGTGAAGACGATGCGATGCACCTATAATAAAAATGACCCTACCACAATAGGTAAAAAGATTTTAATAAACGTAGCAATGATAAATAAGATAAGTAAGTGATAGAGACATGGTGTTCACATATTTACAAACATTGTAAAAGTATACGATTTCCCAAATTATGTAAACAAGTAATATGTCAGTGTGTGAGTTAAAGTAATCACAGAATGTAAATCAATGTCATAAAAATAACTAACTTAACTATACAATTAAAGTAGCAACAAGTTTAATTTTGTCTAGACCCTAGATTGTCCTATGGAGCTGGACCAGTATGTTTCCAAGCATTCTTATCTTGGATATAATCCTCTAATTTGTAATATGCTGTGAACTTTTTATATAAGTTTTAAATTTTCTTTCATTTAATTGCAATATATTACAAGGTATTTTGTTGTATCATTTAACACAGTACCCCATAAAAGATGTATGTACTTTAGCTATACTTTGAGATTTCATGTTTATTATATACACAATGACATGAATACTCACTTTGTGAAGTATAATATTATTATTTTAATGATTGTGAATGTGAGGGCTATGAGGGTCAATGTTTCAGTTTTAATCGTAGTTTATGCGGCCTACAAGGCTGAGTTGAGCTGCACGATCACTGACATGCGTGCACTGACTGGACAGGTCCACTCAATATACGTGGTTTTCCTTAAAATACCATTTCAGACACCAATCTACATGGTCTTCACATGATCTGATCAAGATTATGTCTGGACTTTAAAAGAAACCTCTGAGTTTGTTTCGTCATTTCTTCTCAGAGTAGTCAGATAGGAAACGCCAACCTCATAATTTTTTTAAAATATGATTGACGTGTAAAAGTGTTTGTACAAACCTACTTACAGAAATAAAATCATTTATCATAACATACTTGCGTGATCAACCAAGTCGCGTTTTTAAACATACGTCATAATTCATACAAACGATCCCGTCGATCGCCTACTCTTGCGACTGTCGCTTTCGGTTAGAACGCGGGGTAAAGGTAGGTTTTCGAAAACAAGCCAGCATTTAATCTGCAAAAAAGTTAATTATATAGAGGTACGGGGAACAGGGTGTATAGTTCACTCACACCTCCATAGAAAAGGCAGGATCCTCCAACCAGACGGGTGTCGTGTCTGCTGGGCAACTGCCCAATGATTGATATCGGGAAGTTGTATATCTAGTCGCGCGGTAAACTCTTCTTGCGCGATGTAGGATTTGGGTGACGTCAGTATGACGCGCGGCTCGCATGTGGCGATGTAGATACCGCTAAAATTATAAGCATACGACGACAACAACTTCGCAGCCACATCCCGGAGTCTGGATTTGCGCCCGTTGGTGGAAATAGGCTGGCCCTCTATTACATCAATTACATGTGTTACATGGTTCATTACTTTTTTTTTTGATTTCTTAATTAGTTTCACGATCTGGCAGCTTGAGTAATATAAACGGCCTACCCAAATGTCCTTTCTTTGGTATTGTTTGTCGAATCGTTGTGCTCCTTAAGTTCTGAGTTGAGCGGCACGATTACTGACAAATGCGTGCACAGCGTGCACTGACTGGACAAGTCCGGTCAATCTGTATGGTTTTTCCTCAAAAGACCGTTTCAGACACCAATCTACATGGTCTTCACATGATCTGACCAAGATTATGTCTGGACTTTAAAAGAGACTGTGACCTCTGAATCTGTTTCGGCCTTTCTTCTCAGAGTAGTCAGATGGGAAACGCCGACCTCATCTAGTTTTTAAAATATGATTGACGTGTAAAAGTGTTTGTACAAACCTACTTACAGAAATAAAATCATTTATCATTTATCATGGGACTTAAACATGGCGAAATGTTTACTACTACTATTGTTGTTTTATGTGTACTATGTACTACTTATACAAGGTGTCGTTTTGCATCCTCGTCAAATTCGAGGAGGTAGCTATGCTAATGATTCTCGACACGAACCAATAATAAAATAAGAAGGTATTTTTTTTAATCGGCATGTGTATGGCTCGTGTGATACCGCCCTGTAACTGTAACGCACACACACAGCGACATAGTCGTGCGACACTGCCTACCGCATAGGCAACGGGGCGATTCTGTTCTTTGGAAGAGATACATTCAGTCATTCTGAGATACTGTCAAACTTAAATATCTAAAAAATCAAGTAAGTAGTTAAATATTAATTATTGAGCAGGTATCATAATTTTATTTGATTATTTATGTCTTTCATAACAGCCTCCTGAAATTTGACGAGTATATAAAACGACACGTTGTATGTGCATCTTTTTAAAAAAAAATATTATCTATTTTTTATGCACGTGCTTCTGTGACAAATAAACCTATTTTTCTTTCTTTACCTAACCCTTTCGGGCAATTCAGGCGTGGCGTTATATGTGACATCAATTTTAAGGCATCAGTCACTCCACACGGGGCCAGCTGGTAAATACTCTGCTTTATTTTTTTTTAAAGGAATGCCAGTGTTCTATCTTCACAAGTTTCTTAGTTTGTCGTTAAGCTGTTAAAAGGACCAAAGGAAAGGTTTCCTTATCATTAAAAGAGTGCACTGTACGGCTTCTGTGCTTATTTTATTTTACAGCAACATATTGAAAAGGCTAGAGAAACCTTTAGTGAAAATAAAATGTAAAAATAAACTTTGATAAATGTATTTCCATCATCATGATTTCGACATCGGTGAAGGCAAACCTCGTGAGGAAACCTGAATCTATATTATTATAACAAAGCTAAAGGGTTTGTTTGTTTAGTTTTTGAACGCGATAATTTCTGCAACTATAGTCTGATTTGAAAATATCTTTCTGCATTGATAGCCCAATTCTTGAAGAGGGTTATGGATGGAGGGGATGGTATTTAACATCACACTACGTCCCTTAGGAACAAGCAAAAAGTAAAAACACAGAAGCTACTGTAAAAATAAACTATGAACTGATGTATCTCCAGCTAATCGTCTTCTGCACGACGCACGGTGGGCTGATAATCGAGTTTCCTAGACATAGGGAACTCAATTTTTAAGTGTGGTTTTATTCCTGAATATGGCCATTGTATACCATTAAATATGCTCTAATATTCACAAATGGCTAACTTAGCATATAAACGGGTGACTTATAATTTATTACGAAAATTTTGTATGAAGCTCGTGTGAAAATTCCGCTTATCTTTGGAACCACCATTCAAACCATAATATCCTTATAGGAGGTTTTAGAACTAATTAATTATGATTTCTTGACATACCACGTATAACTTTTTCTACAGCAGAAGCTAAAAAACAAATGATGAATTATATTAAAAAAAATAATCTATCGACTCGTTTATAGCATCCAGTTAAAATAACAAGTATAAAGTATTCATTAGCTGAATAAGTAATATTTAATCATTTGTATGTACTTACCATGACCACCATGCAACAACACAAATAAAATTATAATCGGATTCTGGAAAGTGAGTAATTAGGAGTTCTTGTAAACATTTTCAATCATTAAGCACTTTAGCCAACAGATCTTCTAATGAGCGTAGTTAAAAAGAGGACCCTCTAATGAGGTTAATTAACAAAAAGTAATTTGCTAATCACTTATAGTTTTAATGATCAGTGGACAGGAATAAATAAGCAAATTTTACTTTATAATATTATGTTGTTTTGTTGTGCATTCCAATCCTTTGGACTGCGAACATTATATCTGTATTCTGTGACCGTAAAATATTATAATGGAAAGTCGAACCATCAACTAAGAATTGTTTGTTTTTCTAAGAAGATGAAGTACTTAATTTGATCAAGAAGTATTCAGTTCAGGGCAGTGAAAGCTCGTCTAGGTGATCGCCTTTCTGACGAAGACATTGTAACGCTCAAGGAAGGAATTTTGACGAAGATTCACACGAGATGCTTCACAGAGATGGAAGAAATCTCACAGTACGAAAATTGGCTTATAGCTAATGTCGATTGGCCAAGTTGTGTGCCAACCAGTTTTGTCATCCAATAATAGAGGCCTAGCGCACATTTAACCTCTCCAGAACCGTCGACTTCGTCGTCTATTAGTACACCGACAAAAAGACCTTGAAAAGCATTTAAAGATCTGGGAAGCAAACAGAAGAAGAGTAGGTCTGACGATCATAAATGCGAAGATCCAACTGAATTGGCAATTCAGCAGGCAAGTTTCCAATGAGGATGTTCTCAATATGCTTGTTCTTTCGTTGGATCCTTCGATCAGTGCACGAAAACCTAAGTTAGATGCCAGGAAAAGTCACGGTTGCTTCGCTGAAACTAAAGAACTCATCAAGATTCCGGAAACTCAGTTCGAGCTTTTGGATGTATATAATTTGGATCCTGATTCCGAATTGGAATCCGACGAGAGCGATATTGAATATTAATTAGTATATTTTTCAATAACCTTTTGACTTAAGGCTGCGTAGAGCAAAATAATACGAAACGGCCGCCACGGTTAAAGGGATATCATATCATCAATACTATTACCATAATTACCATAAAAAATATGTTTTGAGCACCACAATGAATGTGTTAACAATTCTTCATTGGCAAAAATTATAATTATTGTCTAGTTTAAATAACAAAATTACGTAAAGATGGACAAAAATCTTAAAATAGCATGATCGTATTTAGTTGATTTTTGATAGTAAACCGTTGAATTTTTTCACAAACTTTAATTCATATCAATCTTTAATAATCATACTACAATTTGTCGTTTTAACATTTTCGAAAATGTCGCTTGGTTATTTTAGACCTTATTTTGTTTAAAATTAAGTCGCTGCGCGCGCTGTTTTGAATCATACGCAACGCAACGTCCACCGGTCGAAAGTTCAGTCGTAAGTTATTTGTTTATATTATTGAAGTATTTTTTAAAATGTAAATGCAAATAGCAATGCAAATAAAAATATTGTATAAAAAATTGTTGGTACTTATTATAACTTAGTGCTATGAAACGAGTCGAACAAGAATTAAAAAAAATACTTCATATTTTTTTAACTTCTGCAGTAGAAAAAGTTATACGCGGTATGTCAATAAATCATAAATAATTAGTTCTAAAATCTCCTTTAAGGATATTACGGTTTAACTCATGGTTCCAGATAAGCGAATTTTTCACACGAGTGTCACACAAATTTTTCGTAAAAAATTATAAGTCACCCGTTTATATGCTATATTAACCTTTTGTGAATAGTTGAACATAGCAATGGTAAACAAAAGCCATATCCAATAAAAAATAACGACACTTAAAAATTGAAATCCCTATGTCTTTGCAAGTCGATTTTCAGCCCACCGTGCGACGTGAGTTAGATTCCGCACGAAACTAATGTTTGTATGATCATTGATCATGCAGTTGCGTGTGTTGTGTGAGTGTCTTTGTAAATAAACGTACCTACAAGACATATATAAATACGACGAAAAACAACTTCACTGGAGTAGCGATCACAAGAGTAACTCATAAGCTTGGTTCTGTAATCAATACACGCGTCGAGCATTGTGTTTGATTGAGTTTTTAACTTATTAAATTTTCAGTAGAGGTTTTTTTTTAATGGCCCCCCATTTTAAGTCGTCGTCATCATCATCATCAGCCTATAATGTTCCCACTGCTGGGACACAGGCCTCCTCTCGGTGAGAGGTAGTGGGCCGTAATTCACCACGCGGGCCCAGTGCGGGTTGGTAGATGTGACATGTCTTTCGAATGTTTGGTTCTAGCATAGTTCTAGCATGTTTCCTCTCGATGTTTTCCTTCACCGTTTTGACCATTATAAGTAATAGTACCAGTTATTATAAGTTATTTCCCAAAATCATCAAACAACTTCTCCCGCTCTGGGCGGAGCCTGGAGTTACCCCATTATACCCCAGTAAACCCATTTAATCATAATTGGCAACATATACTTTGCCTATTGCTTTATTACTTAATACTACGTTTCAAAATGTCAAAAAAAAACACGCTTGTAAGTTTAGATTGCATTACTATTTATTTCGTCAAAATCGTGCATTGATTTGGAATCCGCATGAAGGGAAAAACAGCCTCATGTTGGAAAAAATCTAAAACAAATTTACTAGGTTTCTTCACCGTATACAGTACAGGGTTTTTCCCTTTTATCCCCTGATCCCGAGTCTGTTCGTCCTGGGCATGGTCGGATACACCAGGCAGGCAGTAAGAAGGGACGTCGCGCTGGTCAAGAACGTGGCTCGCGTACTGCTAAGGTTGCTGCACCCCCAAGAGGTGCTGGCAGCGCTGCAGCTGCGCGCGCCGTAGGAGCACGCCGCGGTCCCGCTCTGCTAGACGTGCCAGCGGCTAGGACTACCCTACTCAAGGTTACCCCTATCTCACGAGCCGCACGTATTACTAACGTTGTTGCGGTGTCGGAGGATATATTTGGGCAAAACCTGCCGAAATTCATTAAAATGGCACAAATAACAATTGAGGGTTTTATACTATAAGCGTTGTAATTTTTATAATAATTGTTATTTTAGTAAGTACTTACATAATTCTTTGTAATTTTGCACACGGCTGATTTTATTTTTTATAAATTTATGTGCCTGACATTTTGACTTATAACATTGCCATGAATGAGTCTGTGAATGTGTTATAATTGTAATCTAAATAAATAAATAACTAGCGAAATGGGTGCACTATAGGTACACTTCAGCCCATACCCTTTGCGGTATACAGGCGTGATATTTGAGTGCACTACACTAACTTAGTGGTATCAATACCAGCACTTTTTAACCAGTTTATAAGCTCGTTGTACTGATCATCGTTACTCTCAATACATTTCTCTTCAATGTCTCCTAAAGCGTTTAGCAGTGATGTAGTGAACGTTGAGAGAGCTTCGGCTTGATCGGCATTCTGTAACCAATCAAATCATAAGTTAATAGTAATAATTATGGATTATTTTGGAAGGTTGAGGGGATATAAAAAACAATATATCATTATATTTTATTATTATTTTGGAAGGCTGAGGTGGTATGCTAGTATCATCAACAAATTGCTGATAACTGAGAATGTTTTAATCTACTAAATAAAAATCTTAAATTCACTGACGGATATCGAACAGCATCAACCACTGGAACTAGAAGCATTAACTTTTGCTTAACAGTTCCTTATGTAACGACAGTGACCATTAAGGAAGGATTTTTGAATGTTCATCCTCTAAAGGTGTTAAATAGGAGATGAAAGTTTGTATTGAAGTTTGTCATTTTTGTCTTAAGGAGAGCCGAGAATTATTCTAAGTATAATTTTCCTAAACTGCTGAACATTTAAAATGACAAAAATTGTCAAGAGGTTACAAATGTTAACTTTGAAAAACTAATCGTCATTTTCAGAACAAAACTCTATAAAAAATACGATAAAAAACTTAAATGGTCTCGTAGCAGATCTCAGGGTAAGTGCACAGGAGCCACCGGCCACAACCACCGGTGGCGGTCGCCTCTTGCTGCAGTGTTGACTACTGCTGTAGCGGGTGGCCGCCGCCGCCGGCCACACTTGTGCGACAAATCCATACAGAACGCATGAAAAACCATGTGAACGGCTGGTGGTCGCTGGGCTACCGGTGGCTGTGGTTGGTGGCTCGTTTACGCCTAGCCTTATCCTCTACGACTGCGTAGCCAGCGCAGCGATGACGTCAGCTATTGCGTAGCAACTGCGCAATACTTTTCCTTCACAACGAGTGTTGTGACAGTCCCGCTAAAGTAAATATCAGTTTTTTCCACGGAGCAAATACAAAGAGGAGATGTTGTAATAAGCACGGAGCAAATACAAAGAGGAGATGTTGTAATATTAAGGTTTCTGTATGAAACAACGGGTGACACTTTACGGGGTGAGGGGTGATCAGATCCCGCCCACTTCTTTATTTTACATCTACTGGTCAATAGCAAAACTATTCGCTCGTCCTGTTGATTTTACTTTGTAGTTATGTAACTATGTCACACTAGATGTCACTACATGCAGAATGAAGAACTATTTTAATAAATTACGCATAAAATTACTGACAAATGAAATGTGATGCCATCCACAGCATCAGAACGTCTATCCGAGTAGTTTTTACAAGATAAAACACCACACTTCATTCTTTTTGTCTTCTAGCGCAAATATGCTGTAAAAACGGAACGTTTACAGAGCTGTGCACAGGACGAACGCCAACAATACACTGACTAAGGCCACGCCTACATGATGACGTCAGGACCTAGTTGAGAATCACAGTGCACAGTTGCTTAGGCCGTCTCCTCTTTGTATTTGCTCCGTGGTAATAAGGTTTCTGTATGAAACAACGGGTGACACTTTACGGGGTGAGGGGTGATCAGATCCCGCCCACTTCTTTATTTTACATCTACTGGTCAATAGCAAAACTATTCGCTCGTCCTGTTGATTTTACTTTGTAGTTATGTAACTATGTCACACTAGATGTCACTACATGCAGAATGAAGAACTATTTTAATAAATTACGCATAAAATTACTGACAAATGAAATGTGATGCCATCCACAGCATCAGAACGTCTATCCGAGTAGTTTTTACAAGATAAAACACCACACTTCATTCTTTTTGTCTTCTAGCGCAAATATGCTGTAAAAACGGAACGTTTACAGAGCTGTGCACAGGACGAACGCCAACAATACACTGACTAAGGCCACGCCTACATGATGACGTCAGGACCTAGTTGAGAATCACAGTGCACAGTTGCTTAGGCCGTCTCCTCTTTGTATTTGCTCCGTGTTTCCACTACTTGGCTTGTGTAAATAAATAAGGCGCCAAACGTTTCGAGTAAATACTGGAATTCAGTCATACTTGACTAAAGACTCGTCACTTATACATACAGTGTGGCGTTTTAATGGCGACATTTTATTTAACCCACGTAGGTATATACGGTTTTGCGTTTTCGTTTTATGAACATATTTTAATTGCATTACGTTATATATTTTTTTAATTTATTTACAGTTTTCTAAAATAGCATCTTGGAGTAACCTGTAGTTAAAGAACTCTAGCGCAGAAGTTATTTGCCGAGGTAACCGATCATAACATCGCATGAATTAAATTAAAACGAATAACGTACAAACAATAGGTGAATTGAAGGAAAGAGAGAGCCCTATGTCCTGCGAGTGGCGCATGCGGTAGTTTTCAATTTACGAATTATATTATTTTAATATTTTTTTATGATTACTGGCCACTAGCCCTACCCGTGTGTTAAATTAAAGTCGCCATTGTAGCGACACGTTGTATAAGTATGGACCGTTATGTGTACATCAAGCTATCGCATTCCACCGCTGACTGTACACCTCTCCTAAACTGAGCCACAAAACCCACTTCTCTGCCTTTTCCATGCCGTCATTGGGTCGCAGTCTCCACTCAAGAACTCTTCTACTTCAGCAGCTATCGGTCATTCGAAATAAATGGCCATCCCACTGCCTTAACTGAATCTTGCCAAACTCTACAAGCTATGTCAGTAACTCATTGGTCCTTTTGTCCTTGTTCAGTACTTTTTATGCAGGATTTTTGTTTTTTTTTGTAATGAAGAAACTTCTAGTAACATAATTTGACGGAATATCAATGTTATACGAAATATTCGCAAAAAACGGACTTTCGGGACCTTTTATTCGCACGTCATATTTTAATGGACTTTTCACACGGTATTTCGAATGCCTGAATAAAGATAATCCCTGGGATAAATCTTATTTCGTAGATTGGTCTAGGTATAATTTAAAAAATTTTCCTGAGTTGTAAATACTAACAGTATATGTTACAACAGCAGATGCAGTCAATCGACGCAGCATCATGAGCTCGCAGCGCCTTACATGCGCCCGCACATCTTCAAGCAGCACTTCCAGCGTGCGCGCCTCGCCTGGTGCCACCCACACTATAGATTTGGCGCCGGTAGAACAAGCGCCTAACGAGTCACATACTTCCACCCACACGAAAGTAAGGCCTTCTGTAAAGTTAATTAATTTAATTGTATCATATCTCTTTGTGTATTGGTTTTGCCTCTTTAATAATATATAAATTCATTATAAACTTTAAACAGTGCACATGATTTTAAAATTTTAATCGGCATAAACACAAGTCGAATACAGGCATTTAGTTAATAATATATTTATATATATATATAACGCAAATGTCTTTGAGTACTACTTGCAGTGGCTTGTGCTACTATAACATTTTTAACAAAGAAGTCGTATTTTAATTATGGAATAATTCATTATTTATACTTATTTATGATATTTTTGATGATGTTTAAAGAGAAAAGTGACTGCGAATGTGAGTACCATGCAGGCTAGATTGAATACATGACTTTATAACTGTCTGGCGGTTTTGAGTATTTTATATAAGGCCTACGCAAATGCCCTGCAGATCTGGTAGCGTCGTGTGACGGGACGTTGAGCTCCCTAAAATAGGGTTGAGCTACACGATGACTGATGCATGTCGTCTGTTAGGACAGGTCAACTCAAAACTGCAATGACTCTTTCTTCAAAAAGCCCTTCCAGGCATGGCCTTGCATTGTTCGACTCACATAAAATCCTATATAATAATACAATGTTTTGAGTTTAAAAGAGGAATTTAGCTGGGTCATCATATTTACCAATAAAAGGCAGCAGAGTCTCAATCGCCATATGCTCGAGGTAAGATCCAAGCAGCAAGGTGTCATTAGTGGTCAGATCAACGAAGAATGAGTACCGCAGAGGTCTGTTAGTGTCCACTACTGCAGGCGTGCTGAGGAGAAAAACTGTTTCCATAGCTGTGCCTTTATGTGGCATTGCCTTGAAAATAAGAAAATATTGTTAAAGAGGAGTAAGTACTTCGATAGCTAATCGTTTGCACAAAGTCACAAAAATATTAAAAAAATAATTTGTGAACCAGTAAATCTTCCGTATACGTCTATCCGCGTCGAAAGCGCGCGCTCAACTGAACGGAAACATAGAAAACCAATGATCTCAAAGCGGCGTTGACGCGCGCTGACAACAGTCGAGCGCTAGCGCAGCGTTGAACGCGCGCGTTACTAAAACGCGCGTTAGCATGTGTACGGCCTGAATAAAATGTATGTAGTTGTAAACGCGCGTTATCAAAACGCGCGTTGAGCGCTTGTCATCTGAACCTACCCTTACTCAACTCAGTGTTCCATGGTGTGGTTACAAAGAAAGCTGGATATTTAGATCTAACGTTCTATCGGAAAGTAGGTGTAGATTCATTAGTTTTGTTTTTTTTAAACACAATCCAATTCAACATTTACTCTTTTGTGTTCTTAACCCAATACCCTATAGCCAGATAAAGGATTTATTCGTATTTTCGTTTTAAATGATCAAAGATTTAAACAAGAAAACTCACCGAAACAGTCTTAGCAACAGGCTTATCATTGAGCTGAAAAAAAACATCAGCATACACTTCTCCATCGCTGGTACAGTTATGCTCTTTAACACAGCGACACTCCACCACCACCCTAACTCGGCCCGCTCTGGCGTTCATATTGGCAGACACCGTCTTCCAACTGGTCTCTTTGGTGTAATCTGTCAGCTCGCTCAGAAAGTTCTTTTCAAGTGAATAAAAGTTTATCGGCTCCGATATACGAGTACCGTGCTGTTGAGAGGTACAATCGATCAGTTCGGAAAAATATACAATATTAACTTTTGTCAGATAGTGTACCTAGATATTATATAGTCGACCTTGTTTGCTGCATTTTTTTGCTTCACCACTTTTACAACAATTCCGAGTAAATTGAAACTTCACTAAAGCAATGGTTTCGTAGAAGAGCGGTGGTCCCACAAAACGGCCGTGTATCGGTGTCTTATAACGCTCTCTAGGAAAACACCAACTTACTTTCATAAAACGTATCAGTTACGTTACGTCATTCGACGGTTAATTGCAGATGCTATGTGTCGGCCATCTTTCTTTTCGAAAACCGTAGTCTACGGTTTAAATTATCTAACTGTCACATAAACAAATAGACCTTGTCGTGTTATGACGTGCAAATGACATGCAACATGAAGTTGCAAGAAGAACCGAGTGATAAAGCAATTACGAGGTCGATACACGCTGTTTTCCTATGGGAGTCCTTGGGAAAATGGCGTGTGTTTATGAATTACGTATGAATGTTTGTTTGTATACATTGAATGATAACTCAGCCTTGGTCTAAATATATGATAACGTTTAGTCCTATTTCGCAAAAGAAAGTTCTTGAAAGTATATACTATTTTTATAGGACAGGTACCTAATATAACTTTGATGATGAAATACATTTCTCTCAGAATTAATTTTGTTTATAGTTACACCATTTACTTAATCAAAAGTTTCAATACACAAACTCAAAAATAATCTTGAAGTTATGATGTAGCTTCATAAACCAAGTCTTTTTACCGCCTTCCAAGTTCGATTATGTTTATTTCACGACTGCAAACCTAGGTTAGTACATTCTTCAGCAATAAAAATGTAAATGAACGTAAATGAAATATAGTAGCGCTTTTCACCTCTGGCCGCTTTCCATAAAGCCGTCATTTTGGCACGTAAATGAAATAAACATGAAGAAGGCTGACCGCTGCGTATTTATGACACGCGATGTAGCACCTACTTAACACGCGGCCCACGCCTCGCTAATAAAAACAATATCCACCTTATTCCAGTAATATCTGGATTGGTTTTATAATATTTGTGATGTTTTTTAATGTACCTAAGGGCGATAATGGGACTGGGTGGGTCACACGTAGTGGATGCATCAAGACGGATAGGCCAGGATCATCACATCGCGGGTGCCTCAAGAAGGAGTCGTCACCGAGGTAGGCCTAAGAAAGTCTGGCCTGGTCGATTGACTGGAGAAGGGACAACATAAACACGCACGACCGCATCACACACACACAAACACACATATCACGCATCACACACGCTCACACACATCACACACACATACACTTTCCCCGTCACACAACATTACACGCACTTACTTACACACTATTGCTGCTGTTACACGTTTTAGGTCCCAAATTTTGTAAAATAAACGGACGAATGGATGGCCCATAAAACACAGGATTTTCCTAGTATCGGGGTCATTATTTACAAAAATTGAGCTCAAATGTAATATCATAATAACGTAACATGTATTGTATTTTTCTTTTCGGTTTTCGCTAAATAAATAAATAAAAATAAAATAAAGAAAACTTAAAAATTATGGAAGGGAATACAGCCAGCAGTGCACAGTGGGACAAAATATACACGGTGATTTTTAATTCACTGTTAACCTTGCAGGAGGTGAAATAACTCATGATTATAAACAACTCTCATTATGAGACATATTACGAAATAGCAAAAAAAATTACATCTGCTGCATACATTTTCATCGGGTAAATATTGCATTTTGTATGAAACAGCTGATATTTTTTTCGACATTTCAGAGTTGGTCCCATAGTAATAGTTGCGCATAGTCATGAGTACTTTCACGCCCTGAAAGGTTAACAGTGAATTAAAAATCACCGTGTATATTTATTTTTTTAAATTGTATCACAAATACACATACCTACATAAACTCACGCCTTCTTCTCATGGGGGTAGGCAGAAGCTACAGAATGCCACCTTATACGATCCTTACATACTCCTTCTGCCTCGTTTACGTTCATACATCAGGGGCCGTACTGTGACGTGTTAACACCATCATGATTCCGTTGCGAAAAAGAGATCGGTCATGTATTTTATTTTTTTGTGGTTGGGAAATCATCAACTAACTACTCCCGCTCTGGGCAGAGCGGGAGAGCGTGTCAGACTCTTACAGACTAAAACCCACCAGTGCTCCTTCAGTTGCCTGTGCCAGGCAGGCAGGCCTGCGCCACGGTATCCCTCTCGGACTTTCCCGCGCAACCCTGGCAGGCATCGGCCCTAGCGGACCCCGTCACTGATGCTGACATCTCTTTGAGCCGCGCGTGGAACACAACGCGCCATCGACCCGGGCCTGGTCCTTATCGAACGGCGAGCTGCCCACTGCTCGCCGTTCGCAAGCCCGCGCTTACGGTGGCCGGGAATCAGCTTGCGATTCCCGACGCCCAGGGCGTCTCCTGCGGCGGCTAGGGGCGTGAGGGCGCGAATTTTGTCTCTCCCTCACGCGTTCTGCCTCCTCCTTCGCGAGCATTACTGCTTCGCAGAAGGAGGTAACGGCTTCCCAAGCCCTCTCGCTCCGTACTATGGCCTGGACCAGGGCCGGACGCGACGTCGGTTATGTATAGCTCCGTCTCTCTTTCACGCAGGAACAATGATGGAATTAACACGTCACAATACGGCCCCTGGTCGTACACACACGCCGGTGGCGAGTACTACGCACTTGACGCAATAAGTTCACTACATGTCCTGCTAGTGCGTCTCCTCCGGGCGTTTGCACTCACCTTGTAAATACCTTTCGTTAACGGATAATTAATTATTTTGAATCCTTATCAATGAGAGAATTTTTGGCTCTGTGAATGATCCTCAATAATCTTTTGTCGGTTCGAGAAGTAAAAAGTAGTTTTTAAAATCGGGTTCTTTCAGATTATCTTCTTTCTTTTGGATTTTATAATCTAAGAATTAGTAATTAGTAAAAAGAGTTAGTATCTTTATTGCAGACACTATAAATTGTGTTCTCTTTTTACATTCTCAGCGTAATTAACATAATCGTATTAGCGTAATTAATTAGTAGCATAATTAGCGTAACTACCCGTGTGTAAAAATGGTTGATTGTACTAAACATGTATAAAAACAACGTTTATATCGTCATTAGCAAGGGTATTAGCCAATTTATTCTAAAGGAAGTATAATTATTTATGGATAAGTATGCTAAATAATAAAACAACAATAGGTATAGGAGGCTTACCACGTTATCAGCGCAGATATCAGTGGAAGAAGAGAAATCTGACACTAAACAGTGTTGGCTCTTAAAGTACCACGTGATGGAGCACCCTGGCACCACGTTCTTAATTTTAGCTTTGAAAGTGGCCACACTGCCTTCATTCAGAATTCGGGGCATTTGCAGCATCTGTAGAATACTTTCAGTTTTTAACTTAATAATATCTAATTCGAAGTACGAAGTTACAGTCTCAGACCAAATAAAAACCCAAGACATGGCGCTGTCAACAGTGACCTGATGCCGGTTTCGTATACACGTGTGCACCTAATGAGGTGTAGTTTGGCTGTAAATGTGTGCATGTGAGCGTGTATTCACAGAGCAAGGTGTAGTTTTACATGCTTCACTGTATTGTCCGCAGCGCTATGTCTTGATTCTTTATTTGGTCTGAGGTTACAGTATGATTCAGCAAAAAAATATTTCTGTGAATCTGTTAGCTAGGAACAAACAATTTAAAATATTACTAATGCCCGATTTACGCGGTGTGATTTAATTGCTTAAGGCAAACCGCTAATTGAAGCAACAATAAAGTTGCACCGTCTAAACAGTGTTCTGATGATGCAAGTCATTCGTTGCTTCAGTTATATTGCAAGTCATTTCTTTGTACCCAAGATACAGCCTAGTTTGGGGACAATGTTAATCCCCCTGTATCTTAATGGCAATAAAGTTTATCTTTAGGCTTTAGACAAAGTACGTACACTATTTACCTACCTGTATGACGGGTAGTCTGTGATTTTGAGCAATAACTCGAGCTGTGGTCTCCTCTGACTCAGACTGACCTCGCAAATTCGCCGACAAAAATAATTCGTACCTATGTAATAATAAATATTAATTTTACAATGTTGAAGCATTCATTTCGGAGATAATCACGGAAAGCACAAATCTGGAGATATCAAGGCGAATAGCACCACAAATAAGCACAGGCCACACTGGGAACGAAGCTGAGTTCGTTTAGCTTCGCTCATGTAGCTATCGCGTGTTTTCATGTTTCGGTTATTATGGTCGTTCCCAGTGTGGCCCTTATTTTTAGTTTGGGAATTCATAAAAGAACTTCTCCCGCTCTGGGTGGAGCGGGAGGGCGTGTAAGACTCTTACTGACTAAAACCCACATGTGTTCCTTCAGTTGGCACACGTTTCAGGGGTCACGGTAACCCTTTCGGACTTTCCCGCAACCCTGGCAGGCCTCGGCCCTAGCGGACCCCGTCATTGCGGCTGACATCACTTTGAGGCGCGCGTGGAACAGAACGCACCGTCGACCCGGCCTGGGCTTTATCGGACGGCAGTTCCCAGTGTGGCCTGCGTTTTAAGTGCGATAAACGGTGAAGAAAATCAGCAGACTTAGAAGCAAAAATTCCCAGACGCGAATTTAGCCTACTGGCTCTCACTGTTTCAAAACAGTGGGAATTTCGTCACCAATTATATATTTACATCTTCCATTACATTTATTTATTAAAAATTTATGCACAAGTAAAAAAAAATACTGTACAAAGGCGGACTTAATGCCTGAGACATTTTCTACCAGTCAACCTTAGGGTGATGCAGAAATATACCATGGCAGGTGCAACATACGGGATAGATAGCTCGGAAATGACTTTAAAATACAAGAATAAATACTAATACATAAATACATACATATTAACAAAACAAACCTTGGTCAGGAAAAATAACGATCGGTAGAGGAGAAAACGAATCCAGCAACTGAGCGCTGGGATACATACCATATATACCTATTAAACGAATGGTTTGATATTAAAACGTTCATGGTACATAATGATGAGCAATAAATACATAAAATAAAATAAATATTATAAGAATATGACTTAGTGGTCATTACCACAATTTTCAACGGTGATCGCCTACGGAGTGTAATATTAAGTGAACGATAATGTGTATTAGTGTACTTATAATTTAGTGGACTCTAAACAATTAGTCTAGCGAGGTTCAGACGGGTCTATTAGTGAATTAAAAAAGCAATTACTTACTAAATTAGGTAATAACTTACTCGCCGGTGTAAAACAGTCCCAATGGGAAAGACATTGTGCCATCCTTATCGGTTTTGTATTTTGCACCGGCCGACTCAGCACCGAGCATACATTTCCAGGCTCTCATCTAAAATATTCGTTATTTTGCTTAGTATAGTGTCTACGCACAGAGCGTAAGCGCTGACGCTGCGTAGACGCATACGCTGTGCTAGCATTGCGTACACGTACGTGGTTGTTTAAAAAATACTTCGCATTGTCACGGCACTAATGTCGTGTCTGAGTAGAATTTACGCTGCGTTACGCTCACTTTCAGTTTTTTTTTTATAGAATGTAGATACTGAGAATACCGAAAAATACAAAGACAAGAGAAGTTAACATTTTTAAGGTCGATCAACAAACATACTTAACTTACGAGCTATACTTTTAGTCAGATTTTGTTAATGCACAAGGACAACAACATGATGAACATTAAAAAAAAACAAAGTAATATATTGTAGGTATACTCACAATCAAACTCTGATTCATATAGTACAGTTTATTGATGTCAGTATACAGTTTGAAAGGAGTGCTAAGAGATACCACCAACAGGTCGACGTTGAAGTGTATACTGAAACTTCTATGTAGCACCCGGAACGACAGACTATTCTGAAATGGGCATCATTGAGTAGCATATTGACGTGCAAGCATGTCACGCACGCTTGACAGAAAAGTTCGCTTCCTTGTTAGGGCCAATATTACCTTGCTATCAATTATTGTTATTAATTATTATTACTATTATTTGCCTTTGTTCCTGACGAAATATGTAATTAATTAATGCATGTAATACTTTTTTGTCAGTAGTTAAATTCTTTAATAGTATACCAGGATTTTCCTACAGCTTTAATGAATATCAGATTAAGGAATATGAAGTGCCACCAAAATGGAAGTAAATTTTTCTATAATTAAGAACCGCTCGAGTTACTAGTTGTTATTAAGACCCCAACAACAACTAGTAATAAATTAAAATGCAAGTTGGTTCATTTCCATTACCTACATATTCTTTAAAAGATTCAAAATCAAAATCAAAAGTCATTTTTTCAAACTGGGCTGAGAATCAGCACTTTTTGAACGTCAAAATTTCATAAGACAGTCCCGCCAAAACGCCCGCCCTTCACCACTTCCTAGTGCTTTAGCTGGAAAGAAGAAGTGGCGGAACAAACTCCCCAGCAGCACTGCTGTCTGTTCAGTTAGAAGAACTGGATTCTATACAGTAATAAGTAATTAACATTACAAAACATTTAAATTATTTGCCATATGTCAGCTAGCACACGCCAATATTTAAAATTATACGCAAGCTGAAATAAATAATAAAAACAAAAACGTAAACAGAACTTAATACATAATAAAAAGCCTCCAGGCATAAAGGGCGTGCCCGCTTACATATGCAATGCTGCATTATGTTTATATATATAGCTGTAACTTGTAGCCACAAATGATAAACCAGGACCTTCGAAGTAAATTATAGAAACAGTTAATTACTAATATATAACAATAACAAAACCATAGTCAGCAAGATGACCTGATTGATTTTGATTTATAAGAAAATCATCAAATTCGTCTTGCCAGTGTTTCTTGTTCGAATTCCTGATTTACAGTTCATTATTAAATTAAAAGAAATAAAAAAACTACCTGTGTAATGAAGTCGCCGTTAGAATACTTGTACACCTGACAGAGTACATCATAAGACTGCCCAGGAATTAAGGTGTTGGGCCGGAGGACCAGCCGTGATCCCTTCACGTCCGACACGGCTACATTATGTTCACCGCTGGTCACAGTCCACACAAACTATACGATGAAATCAGGAGGAAAGATTAGTTTTAAGAAAAATAATTGTAGAAAAACTACTTCTTGTTGAAGTGTATGAAGCAATATTACTTTTAGACATAAGCATTATGTAGATTAGTATATGTTTTATGTATAGGTATATGTATTTATTGTATATGCAATTGGTACATATTGACTGACTGACTGACTGACATAGCCCAAAGACTAAGCAACCTAAAGTGGCAATGGGCAGGTGACATCTCTCGTAGAACCACCAATCGTTGGGGAAAACGAGTTTTAGAGTGGAGACCGCGTTTAGGCAAACGTAGTGTGGGACGCCCGCCAGCCAGGTGGAGTGACGACTTGCGAAAGGCGGCTGGCAGAGACTGGATGAGGAGAGCAAAGATCGGGCTCAGTGGCGTTCACTAGGAGAGGCCTATGGCCAGCTTTGGACAAATATGGGCTGATGATTACGATGATGACTACAAGCAGTATTGTCTCTCCTTCGCCCTTTAATCCATACAAAGGTTGTCTGTGAAACATCGCTTTTAGCGATAAGATCGCCCATTGTGTCACCATATGTAAAATTTCTACATTTATATCTGAAATTTTTTGGTGTTCATAATAAAGAGTATTCTATTCTATTTCATTATTTTAGACATTATTAACAGTAATAAATATTTTGAAATGCCTATAGGTAATACTGTAAAATTCATCAGTGTGCTATGGTAGTCTACGTCTAACTTCACACTATTTTAAAAGTTTCATTGGCCACGAGTAATTTTAAAACAGTTTGTTATTTCAGGTTTTCTGTAGCAGCTGCATATATACTTTTGCAAACTGGTTCAATTTAAAGTAACAACAACTAAATTTAATTAAATGAACACAAGAATTCATAACCGCCTCTGGGTTAAGGGCTACAAAAGCAAAGCTATGAAAATCTCATTTAAGAAAATTCACTTTAGAAATTAAAGCTTAATTTTCGACTGCTTTTAAATAAAAGGATGTAAAGGAAGCTTATTCATATTATATCCAGTGAAACCATAGGATGGATTACAGCATAGAAGGGAGGCACTTGAGAGGTTTCAGTTAAAACCGTGGTGTCACTCACCCCTTGGTGGACTGCGGTTCAACTACATACTGCGCAATACGGACTAATCCATGCTTACCTATGTATGAGGTGACAATGACAAAACGCTGGCACCTACTCGTAATAACGCAAACAAGTTTTTTTACACACCCTTGTTTTTTCTTTGTGCTTTTGACTTTCGAAGAAACGTTTTCCAAAAGTAGATTTGAAATTTAAAATAACGTCTTACAATAATTTTGTGTTGTTTCAATGCTGTTTTTGCTACAAGACCATTGAGAATAATTTGTGAGTTTAATGTGAAGGCACCTGGAAATCACTAACCCTGGTCTTGAGACATTTAAAGGTCCCAGCGTAGAATTTGGGTCACTTCTAATTCTAAAAATAACAGCAGTTTCCCTTTCCAGCAGCAACAATACTAACATAATAATCTTGCGTCCCATAACACTGAGTGACTTGTGCCTCCAGCATGAAGTCTATATCAAAGAAGGCCAGCTGTCCACCAATCAGAATGACGGAGAACATGTCCGATTGGCCCTCGATGAGGAGCTTCGGGTCTCCTTTGTTGTATTCGATTTGGAACACCTCCTCTGTGCCGACGTCATCGTTGTAAGTGGTGGCGGTGACATTGAAGATGTAATTCACTCCGGTTAGTAGCTGTAATGGAAATATTGTTGTCACCGTCTTGGGATCTTGAAGAGAAGAGGAATCGGGCTAAAAGAGCTTCCAAGAGCGTGGTCATTCAGCGTCGTTTTATTATATTGGCTAAGAAAGGTTAGCCAGGATGCAAGCTTCGACCACCCAGCTATTAACGAGATTAGCAATAATGGCTTATTTTGTTGTGCAAGTACTTGTTATTGCTGAGCTTTTTGACAATAGCTTATGCTGAGGTAGCCTTCATAATTAACTATTTTTAAATAAAAAAAGAAGCAATTGTTTATTGCAGTATTCGTTGGAAACACCGTGTAATGTACCAACGACGACTTTTGGTGTTACGCGCTGTGTCTAGTACTTAGGGTTACTCATGCGCTCCATGGCCCTTTGTGCTAAAGCAAGTTTTCCTGGTAGATCCACAATGTAAACTCTGGGAATTTGCTATTCATAATTTCTTACGAATTTTTGGAAATAATCTTTAAATAATGAATCATCCAAGATAGTCTGTGAATATTTGGAAATAATCTTTAAATAATGAATCATCCAAGATAGTCTGTGAATATTTGGAAATAATCTTTAAATAATGAATCATCCAAGATAGTCTGTGAATATTTGGAAATAATCTTTAAATAATGAATCATCCAAGATAGTCTGTGAATATTTGGAGGTGGTAGGCGCTTGCGTACCTATTATGAAAGGGTCAAAATATTTTTCCAAGTAACAAAAATATGTTTATACTTCAGAATTATTAATAACGAAGACGTTAGATTTCAGCGCGGGCCCGTCGCCGTCGTTGAGCTCGAGTTCGAGCTCTCGCACGGTGTTCCAGAGTGCAAGGGTGAACTGCTGCGTGGGCGCAACCAACGGGTACCCGCGCACGATCCAGTGGAACTTCACGGGAATAGTACGGGCCTCGGTCTGCAAACTGTAGCCGTAGAACATTCACTTGTTAAAAGACTAAATGTTGGTACATTCACGAGCATACATTTATTTATTTATTACATTTGGGAAAACAAACAGTAAGTATATTAAGCATAAACAGTGTTGTCTTAAAATTAAACTTAACAAATATACTACCCACAACATTTTCCACAGATTACATTATTTTATAATAAATAAACAAGTTGCTAGCAAACGATACCAGTAGCAGGGCTAACTTAATGAAAAAGAAGTTAAAAGATATAAAAAAAAAGGTAAACAATTCTAAAGATGTAACAAACAAAAAATTCAAAAAAATCATGCGTGATGTATCTTAGAGGTCCCTAGCCTATTAACAATGATACCTACATTGTGTAAAACCTATGGAGCCAATTGCCGATCCTTTAGAATTTTTAAATCATTTTGAAATTTATATCTGCTTAAGAATAATATGTCTATTGCACCAAAAAGCGTATAGTGTGTGTCGACTATACTAAAATACGTTACATTATGCAAAATTCAACTTCTACATACTTTTATGGTGTTCCGAACAGAGATTGTCGAAATCATAACTAGAAATACTTAGGAATTTCCTCAAAGTTGCAATCATTATTTCACGAGACAATCGTTTTTGGACTTTGCGTAAGTGAAAGGTATTATTTATGCTAGTGACGATTTTTTACGTATGTATGGCATAGGAGTTATTGTTAGTTAGAGGTAATGCGGTGTGCATACAGATAATTTTTATATCCGGAAATATCTGCAAATGGTTTGGTTTTAAATTGTTTCTCAATTGCACCAGATGAGAAACGTAACTAGGATTGCAGGAGGTGGAAAAAATAACGTGTACCTACAGCTTGAACGCAATTGAACGCGACATACAAAAAAAAACTGTGTTTATTAATCTTCGGGTAGGCTGATGGCTTCATAAAAAATAATACTATATCACCTAGGGATAATCAAAACATAACGTTGTCTTAGCCGAGAATACTCTTCGAAAAATTAACCATTTAACATATATATTAAACAAAGTGTGACAGATATTAAACAAACATGTCGAGTATTTACTTTGTAAAGTATTATAATATTATTTGAAATAATGCGAATGTGAGAACTATGTCGGTCATTGCTTTTTTTTGTATTTTTCTCAGTTAGTTTAATCATGATCTGGCAGTTTGAGTAATTTATGCGGCCTACTCAAATGTCCTTTCTTCTCGTTGAGCTCCTTAAGTTCTGAGTTGAGCTGCACGATTGCTGACAATTGCATGCACTGACTGGACAGGTCCACTCAACTTGTGTTGCTCTTTCCTCAAAAGACCTATTCAGACACCGATCTACATAGTCTTCACATGATCTGACCATGATTTTCTCTGGACTTTAAAAGAGATTGTGACCTCTGAGTTTGTTTCGGCTCAGAGTTTCGATAGGAAACGACGGCCTCATCTAGTTTGAAAAAAATATGATTGACGTGCAAAAGTGTTAGTTCAAACCTACTTACAGAAATAAAATCATTTATCATTTAAGTTATGTACTATAAATACCATGTGTGCATTACCACTTTTCAAATAAACTCTTAGTCAGAGACTTCGCTAAGGTTGAAACTGTCGCATTGATTGTGTGTGACATTCAACCTTTGGTGGTAAAGCATTAACGAGGTCGACTGTACTTGCAATACCTACTAAGTCTTCTATTTATAAAAGGAGAGAACCGAAAACAATTCTGTAAACATCAACAAGGACTATTCCAATCACAGAAAATAATAGGAAGAGCTTATTATATCCTATGTTTGTCAGATTACCTGCTAATAAAGCGCTGTCACGCAACCCGTCCGTGATATTTAGCGAAACATATTTCTGTTAGATATTTTCTTACGCTAGTCGTTGCGCGCGACTTCGTTTGCGGGTAAACGTACACCCATGTTTCGACCTACTCAGGTGCAAATTTTCTAAAAATAATACATCTATTATTTTAAATCTGACAAAAATAAACAGGACACCAAGACACATGACCCAGAACAACTATCTGCAAATCTCTGTCCTAGTTCGGGACCCGAATACATTGTGTGGATGTTGTCTCATTAAAAAAAAAAAAAACATACAAATATTTGTTCCGTGCGGGTTTCAAACCTGGAACACGTAGCGCAGCATCCAAATATAGTCAAAAATTGATTGTTCATTGAATACTGACTGATGGGCGATTCTAGAACTTTGGCATTTTGAAATCCTAACTAATATTTTAAATGCGAAAGTAAATTTCTTTGTTTGTTATCTTTTCACGTCTAAACCACAGAACCGATCATCATGAAATTTTGCACATACGTTGCAGGGGTACAGAAAATGATATAATGGTACCTTTTCTTCCATAAAAAAGTACTGTTCCCGAGGGAAAGAACAGTAACTATCGACGGTCACAATTGCTTTAGGACGCTAGATGGCGCTACGTGTCTTTCGAATCATGATTGAATTATATTACTAGAAACATTAGTAATGTGTTAATAGTATTAAAAATTATTATATAAGTGAGTAATTTTGTGAACTATCGATGGTCACAATTGCTTTAGGACGCTAGATGGCGCTACGTGTCTTTCGAATCATGATTGAATTATATTATTAGAAACATTAGTAGTGTGTTAATAGTATTAAAAATTATTATATAAGTGAGTAATTTTGTGAACTATCGACGGTCACAATTGCTTTAGGACGCTAGATGGCGCTACGTGTCTTTCGAATCATGATTGAATTATATTATTAGAAACATTAGTAGTGTGTTAATGGTATTAAAAAAAAATATATATAAGTGAGTAATTTTGTGATTGCAACACCGTTAGACCGAACACCATGAAAGTTGGCACATATATAAGTATATATGTTTTTTTTTTTTTATTTTTTTTTTTTACCATCTGGTATCCATAACACAAGCCTTAAGTGCTTAACTTGGAACTAGATGGTGCTGTGTGCAATGTCAGACGATATTTATTTATTTTAATGTAGAAGGATTTAAAAGATTTTTTTCGAAGTCCACGCGGGCTATGCCGCGGTAAACACCTAGTCGTATAATGAAAAATAGTTTTTCGACTTATAAACGAACTAACGAACAAATGGACACATGGACGAATTATTTTATATGTACGGAAATAAAATACTCACATGATGATTGTATGGTCCGGATTGTCTAAGACAGCGTCTTTGTCTTTGGCGCAGACGAAGGGAGGCGCCAAAACACGGAATTTCGGCGGTTCTCCTACCTGTGAATAGGAAAATGTGTGGGTAAGGTCCAACAAAAGATTCTTGTGGCTGTAGATCAGAAGAAGACCAATTCCCGAATTTAAAAACGTTAACTAGTCGCATTTGGAGGGGCTCGTGGCTAAGTGATAACAGTGGCATGGGTTGATCCATTGCCGGGGTTAGTCCGTGGATGGCTGTCCATCTTTACATACCGAGACCTCTACGTGCTTCGGAAAGCACGTTAAACTAGGGGTAATTCTCGTAATTTAAAGAACGTTCGCAGTCTAATCTCAGTGTCAATATGTCATAAATACCTCTAATTTCCCCACATATTTGACAGGTTTTTGACATTGATTGTCGCTGAGATGAGATTGCGACTAGATTTCGAACGTTTTTAATTACGAGAATTGGCCTTACTATTGGTCCCGGCTGTCATTCGTGGATCTTTGACAGTCGTGACGGGTCGTCAGAAGCCCGATAGTCTGACACCCATTCTTACCAAGGGGTATCGTATTACCCAGTTACTGGGTTGTGGAGGTCAGATAGACTTAGTTTCGTGTGAACATTTTTTCTCTCTACAACCTACCCTTTTACTAAAACTGTTACGAAATCCTAATGTCATTTTGTCATAGTACTAACCCAATACGACAATCGGCTTTATGTATTTTTAAGTTATAATATTATAGGTATGTCCTCTGTAAGTTATTGTGTAAATCTTTTGAGAATATAAATGTCTAAAACCGTAGATAGGATCCATGAAAGATACTGGTATTTATTTTATTTTATTCTTTTCTGGAAACTTACGGCTCAAACAAGCTAAACAACAAACAAAACAAACAAACAAACAATATGAAATTGAAAGCCATTTACAAGTTTCCTCTGATAAACACTAAAAATATAAACGAGAAAAAAAAGGTCGATATAAAATACCAATAACAAAAATTAGGAAATAAATAGTAGGTACCTACACGATCAACAAACACAAACTAAAAACCATTTAGACGCTTAAAATAACTTATTCGTAAAGAAGCTTTTCACCTACAAATGCTTAAGCCGAGAGACTCTGGGATTGAATAAATCCAAATCATGTTCACCATTAGCATTGTTAATTCAGCGGCATCCGGTAAGAGTGGGAGCCGACACCAAAATAAATGTAGTTGGGAAAAGGCAGTCGCAATTTCATGTCAGCGAAAATCTGTGTCGAAAACTCGTATAAAATGAAGGTTAATTACAGGTTTTTCTGACAGATTGCGACTGAGATCAGACTGTAAACGTAAAATTACAGAAAATGCCCCTCATGAGTTATTTTGTATGCAAATTTCGCGCCCTCACGCCCTTAATCGCCGCAAGAGACGCCCTGGGCGTCGGGAATCCCAGGCCGATTCCCGGCCACCGTATGCGTGGGCTTGCGGACGGCGAGCAATGGGTAGCTCGCCGTCCGATAAGAACCAGGCCCGGGTCGACGGCGCGTTGTTTTCACGCGCGCCTCAAAGAGATGACACGGTCCGCTAGGGCCGAGGCCTGTCAGGGTTGCGGGAAAGTCCGAAAACGCTACCGTGGCCCCTGGCACAGGCAACATAAGGAACACGGGTGGGTTTTAGTCAGTAAGAGTCTGACACGCCCTCCCGCTCCACCCGGAGCGGGAGAAGTTATTTAAAGATTTCCCGCCCTAGAAAAAGGCTACACAAGCTACATAAATGTGTGTATCACGTAACCAGCGCACATACAATGTATGAACGCGAAATATTTGGGAAAATGGCGTGAGTGTATATTTGCTTTGTAACAAGTCAGGCGTAAATTCAACGAAGGCCAACTTATATTAGACTGTATTTAATCATAGTAACACAGAATGTATACTTACATAATAATAGTAAAAAAAAGTAGTGAAATTCTATTATTGTTACGTAAAATTACTACAGACTTCTAAGAATTTACTATTTTTATGCGAGTGGCCACGCAAGCTTATGACCGTGGGCATAGTAAACGTTGGAAAGTAATCTCTGCTACGCCGCGCGGTTGTATGGAATCTTGTAGAACGTCGTAGCCGACTGCTACGAGCGTAGCATAGGTCGTAGACGGCTACGCGTAGTCGCGCATTCTAATGAATCGCGTAGATTTTAATACAAACTATATACTCGTATATCCTAAAATTGCGACTTAATATAAAGTTACAACATAATATCTCGCAAACTTTATTCCGTTGTGTGGTAATCAGAGGTATATTCAACATCCTCATTATGCCAGTTATATGTATATTTCAACTGCCGTGTAGATAATAGAGGGCGAGTCTATTGCTATCAACCGAGTGAAAATACCCAATAATACTTTGTCCGACCTTTCAGGCATCGGCCCTAGCGGACCCAGTCGTTGGCGCTGACATCTCTTTGAGGCGCGCGTGGAACACAACGTGCCGTCGACCCGGGCCTGGTCCTTATCGGACGGCGAGCTGCCCATTGCTCGCCGTCCGCAAGCCCGCGTCTACAGTGGCCGGGAATCGGCTTGTGATTCCCGACGCCCAGGGCGTCTCCTGCGGCGGCTAGGGGCTAGAGGGCGCGAATTTTGCCTCTCCTTCACGCGTTCCGCCTCCTCCTTCGCGAGCATTACTGCTTCGCAGACGGAGGTGACGTCTTCCCAAGCCCTCTCGCTCCGTAACATGGCCTGGACCAGGGCCGGACGCGAGAGATCGCCACCGCCAATCGCCTCCACGAGGACACGGCGGTGCTCCGCCCAAGCAGGGCAGACCTCCACCGTATGCTCCACCGTGTCTTCCGGGCGATCCACACAATGGTGACACCCAGGCGTTTCGTCCAGCCTTATCCGGAACAGGAACATCCCGAAACAACCGTGTCGGTGAGGACCTGCGTCAGGCGGAAGGTGAGGACGCCGCGCCGTGGCGCCTCTCTAGCCACTCCTCAAAGAGGGGACTTATCGCCGCAATTGTGGTAACACTTTGCCCGACCTGGGAGTTGAATCCATGCTCAGCAGTCACTTGTGATCGTTAAACTAAGACGGCATTCAAAATTGTATAGTCAAGTTTTGTTCTATACTTTTTTATATCAGTGGTATAATTACGTCATCACAGGACTTTCCGTTCGCTCTAGACGCAGTAAACTCGCCATAACATAATAATAATTAAAACACAAATCGATTATGCTGTTCTAAACACGAACGCTAAAGATTGTATTAAGTGATACAGGAGTAACAAATAGCAACGTATATATAACATATAATTCTGCATTGCCGCATTATTATTATATTTAGGATATCACTGTATTTGAGAATGTTGGTTCACCTACGAGTATTATTGGCAACTGTGTAAGCCCTCGACTGTTATCTACTGTCATTTGATATTTTGCATACAGAACCTGTTGGTGTACCTTTATTAATAAATAAATAATTGATAGATAAGTTATAAAGGCCGGAATAATAAAGTTGCTGGTTGTTGTTTTTTGCGTTATATGTAGGTATATTTAATATTCTACCTTAAGACGTCATAAAAATTTAATGGCACGGTTGGCGCAGTGGTTAAGCGATTGACTGCTGCGCTGCGTGTCACAGGTTCGATTCCCGCACGGAACAAATATTTATTGTATGACCTGCAAGTAGTTGTTCCGGGCGGCTGTTCGTCTATGTGAGTTTAAATGTTTGTAAACGCACCCACGATACAGGAGAAATTCATAGTGTGGGGCAACGTTTTTTAAAAATAAAAGAATAAAAAAGAAAAATCAAATCTTCTCTTCTTGTCCTCACACACTAATGTCTACATTTCTTTTTCATTTCCCCTTTTGTAAGTCATCTGGATGTTTTTTTTTTAAGAAATAAGCAGTGCCTTTGTACTCAATACTAATATGACGTAACTGTATCTATTTTACTGTGTGTACATAAATAAATAAAGTTAGTATGTCATTCATCTACGAGAGTACCTAGTGATGAGAAACACAACATTGCTGAACGTGAGGTCCTGGGTTCGATCACCCGGTCGGGCCAAGTATCATTAGGGTTTTTCATTAGAATATTCTCAGTAGCCGCCCAATCTGGTTTTTTTGGTCAACTAATGTCGATAGGCTCGCTCCCAACGAGAGCCCTATGAGGGGCTCGTGGCTAAATGTCCCTAAAGGTTCATTAGAAAACCAGCGTCAGACAGCATCTGTCTGGCATTAATGCTGAAATTAACCTTTTTGACGCAGCCATGACACACACGATTGTTGTTAAAACATTATTTTAACTTTTTATTTTGTTATTTGTATTTTGCGTTTCACGGACCATGCTCAAATAAACGTTATTCTTTCTTTCTTTAAATGATAACAACCGAACGGTCGATCGAAGGTTAAGCTACACTTGCCGAGATCGGTTCATGGATGGGTAACCATCCATTACATATAGAGACCCCTCCGTGCCTCGGAAAGCACATTGATCCGTAGGTCCCGGCTGTCTTTCGTAGATCTTTGACAGTCGTTACGGGTAGTTAGAAGCCCAAAAGTCTGACAATCAATCTTACCAAGGGGTATCGTGTTACCCAGTAACTGGGTTGTGGAGGTCAGACAGGTAGTCGCTCCATGTAAATTACTGGTATTCATCTGCATTTGGTTAGACTGGAAGCCGACCGCAACATATTTGGGAAAAGGCTAAGCAGAAAGGCTCGCTTCCCACAACAAGGGTCCTTTAAAAACCGGCAAAATATGGGTTAGAACACCATCTCTGCTAACCACTTTTCGGGATACAGGCGTGATGTTAATAATTATGTGAAATACTCAGTATTAATACCAATTATAGAACAGTAGGCTTCGCGTACATCAGTAAACAAGGTGTTAACTAAAAATTACAGATAATATTCCTCCAGGGACCACCACAGCGATAATGTGAATGTATTGAGCTAATCTAACACGTAATACAGTTGCGTGTGTGTGTGTGTGTGTATGTGCATTAACAGGTTCAAAGCTAGATTAGTGGAAAACGTTGATGAAATATGTAGTGTAATTAGATTTTCATTATGTTTTGGGCAACTATATTGAGGGACTAATTAAATTATAAGCGCTGTATCGTACGTAAAATTATAATTAGGTATACTATCGCTCATTAATAACCTTGTTAGTATTAGAAACTTTCAGAAAACTAAACGTAAGTACTTAAACATACTATTCGAAAACAATCTAAACATTAAAACGTTCAAATTAAAAGTATAAACAAAACCAGTATTCAAATCATCCACTTAAACTCAGTTTTAAATTAACCTCACAACGACGCAAATTCAATTAAACTCTCGAACTTTCGAGATTACATCGACTACCTATTAAAATACAAAAAACTCACCACATTTTGAACTAAGAACGTCGAGACACAAAAGAGCACTATGTTTATCAGAATCATGGTTATACTTAACGAATGATTACTGCACTTCCTTAGACACTACCGGCTTTTACACCCTCCAAAGTGCAATGATCGGCACGGCTTGCTGCGGCGCGAGTTACAGCCGGGGCGGGTCAAAGCGATCGATACACAATAGATAATTGAATGGACTGTTTTACCGTAGTTATGGACTATGTTAGATGCAGGTTTAATGAAAGCAATAGTGTGATATTGTTGTTAATTTGGTGATAATTTCTTGACCAAAAAACATATATGAAAATAGACCGGGAATCGTGTTGGTTGTGGAGGTCAGATAGGCAGTCGCTCAATGTAAAATATTGGTATTTAGCTGCATTCGGTAAGACTGGAAGCCGGCCCCAACATAATTGAGAGAAGCTAGGCAGGAGGGCGAGCACGGCCTACTGTGATAGGCTTGAGTCACACATTTTTATCACAGTCTGGGAGCAAAAACCGTGACAAAATGCGTGACTCAAGCTTATTACAGAGGCCGTGCTCGCCCCGCAGGTGATGATAACGCCGAGCTATCGGGAATAAGAGTGAAACTTTAATAGCCCAATGGTCATAGATATCCGTGCCAATGATGCACAATGGTGCTATATGCTAATGTTGTGTAATTTACCCAAAAAATATAGTATATCAGCTAAATCATTTTCCAAGACTTTTTATGACGCATTTTTGCTCCTTTGTTACGTTTTATATAGACGTACTTTAACTTACAACTTTCTATGTGATCGAATTTTTTGAGTAGGTACTGTTTATTGTTTACTCGTTTTGATTTTAAATGTCTGATGATTTAAGGTAAGTAATTAAATCAAAACACAAACTTAAAGGACTGCTTAAAATAATTATATAGGTACTTTTATAAAACAATGAAAATTTGCCGAACAGTTAATAACCTATTTAGTAGTTCTTATGAACAATATAATTGTTTATACAAAAAGATCCTATTTATTTTCAAAGTGTAATGCGATATAGTAAAATACACAGTTAAGTAGTCAATACCCAAAAATTGTTGACATTATTTAACGATAAAATCGAGGTATGATTATAGTTTACAAGGCATTGATTCAATGGAATAACAGGTGTAGTACACAAACAATTCCAAACTTTCAAGGTCGGGGTCACAGCTGAGAATGCCCCTTTTTTACCGTGGCTACATGCTACAAAAGTGGTTAGTCATTTTTTATACATACTTAAGTTGTTGTATTGGTGTTTTACGAAATATCATGTTAGTCACGACGACACACGTCGTGAAATAATTAGTTTTAATTGATGTGTTGTAGTTAACACTTTGAGCGGAGCAAAGTTATAATACGTAAAATTTGATAAAAGCTATTTGACACAACGTGAAATCACGTTTAATATGTCTTTCTTTAAAGAATGTGTATATGCGGCTGCGGCTTATACAAATTACTTCAAGCTAAGTCATCGCGCCGTATCACTTTAAATTTTCGGACTGCTAGCCCCGCTGAAAGTTTTGTAAGTTACATAAGTTACTTGAGTTTATGACTTAAAATTTTTGGGGATCAGTCCGGTTTAGGAGTTAGCAAAAATAATTAATGATAAAGCTTTCGTGGGACGACTACGGGTTGTTTTACTTCTTGTAGTCGAGGCTTGATTGTGCGTTTCTTTTTACAATTTCATCGATAAATACGTTGGCTGGGTGCACCGATACGCCGTATGAGCCTAAGCAACTCTTGGACTGATACAACTTAATGTAGTAGGTTCGACACGCGGTATCGCCATCCTAGATTTTAAGGTTCTACTCTAGCCCTATGAAACTTAGTCCCAACAAAGTAGCTTTCATCAACAGTCTAAATGACAAAACAAGCTTCTTACAATGCATGTCACAATTACTGTCGTCGATACTCCGATAGTCATTAAAACAAGGTGAACAGCGCAATTAGGCTCATAAATTGCTTTAAAACCTAATAAACTGGGCGTAAAGTGTACGGGAGTGCTCCCGGCTCGCCTGTAAAGGATTTTCGTTGTTATTAGCAATTTAACGGGACATTAGCCCATCTAACGTATATGATTATCTTGCTTTATGTTGCCGCTCGCATCATTAACAGAATTAAATTAGATATCATATGTTTTGGAGTGTTATGCTCGTTGTAATGTGAAGATAAGTGTTATCTATGTAGCTATAACAAAGGAGTTATATATTTAAACATGTTCTCTGGTAAGTGTACAGTTACTTTTACACCTATTTGTATAGTTCCAGATTAGGCTTTACTCGACTTTGATGACTCTTTCTACGCGCTCTTCTTATCACGATGTGACTTGTGTAGCTCGTATTCTGGGGCCGTACTATGACCTGAGGGGCGATTCCCGTATTTTTAAGACCGTTCGCATTCTAATCTCAGTCTCAATCTGTCCAAATTACTATCAATTTACATACATTTTTGACAGGTTTTTGACATTGATTGTCGCTGAGATGAGATTGCGACTTGAATTTGAACGTTTTTTAAGTACGAGAATTGGCCTACTGTTAACGCCATCATGATTCCGTTGAGAAAAAGAGATAGTGCTATCGGCCATGTATAGCTCCGTCTCTCTTCCACACTGGAACAATGATGGAATTAACACGTCATAGTACGGCCCCTGTATTCAATATGAACATGGCCTATACCTCATCTGGGGCTCGTGGCTAAATAAAAACAGCCGCAAGGGTCGGTCGACGGCTGCGCTTCCCGCGCTCGGTTCCTGGATAGGTGACTGACTATCCATTGTATATCGAGACCCTTCCGTGCCTCGGAAAGGAAGCTAAGTCATTGGTACTACGTTACGGGTAGTCAGTAGTCGGACAACCAGTCTTACCAAGGAGTATCGTATTAACCAGTAACTGTATTGTGGACGTCACACAGGCAGCCGCTCCATGTACAACACTGGTAGTCAGCTGCACCCGGTTATACTGGAGGCCGACCCGAATATAGTTGGGAGAAGGCTAGACAGATTGATTGCCCTATACCTCATCTGGATATGTCTATCTCCAACCGATTAATTTTATAAGGGGAATTATAAAACGAACGAATAAAAAGAAACTTAGTGACTGATGATGGGATACTATTTTAACAACTTGAGCGGTATGAATTTGAGTAAGCGATAAATTAACTAAACTAACGTCGAATAATTGATTAATATTAAAATCCAGAACAAGCTTACTAAAAGTGGGTTGTGATGATCCTTTTCAGATAAGTATTAAATTTCTAACCGTGCGACTAAATGACTAAGTGAGCGACTAGAAATACAGAGAGGGCCACTTCAATATTACGATAGAGACGATTTTTCCTTTTGAGGTTAGGTTAGTATAGTTTTTTATTAGGTATTTTTATAGTATTTTTAAAGTGGTTTTTCTATTCGAAACACTTCATTTAAGATAAAATGCCGCTCAGTATAAATAAATCATTTGCCAAATATTGAAAAAATGCAGAACGTAACGTTGACACTCAAATAAATATTAGATCGCTGAAATATTATGAAGCTTCTCATTTTGTATTTTAAGTAACTCAAATTATTGTTTGTAAGTTGCTGCTCTGTTGATTTCTCGTCACTCGCAGTCAGTCGTTCACTTAGTAATACTATACAGTAAATTAATTATATTTGTCACTTAAAACTTTAATTTACCGTCACTCGTTTAAATAGGTACTACCCATTTTGTAATGTTGAATCTTATAATACAAGCTATAAAGTTTAGATTACAATCAAAACATACCAAAAAACTCCTAATGGGCAGATCAAACATTTTATTTCCACATCTTCCTTACAATAATAAGTCGTACACCTGCGCTAAATAAAAGAAAACGCTAAGAAAATATTTGTTGGCGAGGAAATAAATTGTGGAGTCGATTGATACCGTACGTGAGCCGCTTCCGAGCCCCCAAGCCTCCGTGCACTAACGAACTCATTCACACTCACACAAATTTTGTGTTTATAGCAGCATTTATACTAAACAAGATACATTATTAGATTTCGATTGGTTGTATCTTGAATGAGCTCATTTATAAAAGGTACCATTTGTTATCGTTTTTAATGTTTTATTTATTATTTATGTACACACAATAAAATACAAGAGATATGACAAAATTATAAACCAAAAATTATAATTATTATATCAAACTTAGTTTTTTTTTGATACAACGCTGCAGTGTCTCTACAAGTCTACATGAACAAACTCGTTCGCACTCACACAGATTTTGTGTTTATTGCAGCATTTATACACTAAACCAGGACGTCATTGGATTCCTGTTGGTTTTACCTAGAAAAGGCGTGTTTTTGAGCACCGTTTGCTATGTATCTTGTGTATTTTTTTTACAAAGCAAAGGACTCAAGGGTGGACAAAGAAAGTGCCTTAAAAAGTAAACGACCTCTACAACCGAAAATGTAACAAGGATTTTGCCATAACATAAGTTTATTTTAGGTTTTTCGTTTTTTGACACTATATAGGTAAATTAAGTCACTTTAAATTCTTACTAAAAAATATAGCATGTTTGCGTAAAAATAATCGTGTGAAACCTGACGTGTGTTTGAAAAGTTATATCAGCAACCCTTTCGTAGTAAGTAGGTGCTTGCATTAATCATATCTACCATTGTGGACAGAGATCGATAACCCCGCCGCCTCGGCGACGTGGCAAAAATAGTCTACGGGGAATTAATAACTAATATAAAGCTAGATCTATAATTGAGACGTTTAATCATTTCTAGGTACCATGCACTCTGTATATTAAATATTTACGCGCCCTGTATCAGGAGTTGTTTTCATTTTATTAATGTTACGTGGGTCGTTTGTAATTTGTATGAGCTCAGTCGTAGCTCTCGCACAGTATAGGTATACTGTGCGAGAGCTGTGTGCCTTTATTTTTATTTATTAAGTAGGTACTTAATAAATAAAAATAAAGGCACTTATCTTGTATCAAAATTCATTAATTAACAAACCAATTCCACCAGGGAGTTTTATAGCAGTTTTTGAACGAACACTCCTAATTATTCTGGAGCATCTTGACGACTTGATGTATCGCCGATAACAACTTAAAATACTAGTATAGAAAGGGTTTTATCGACTAGTTTTCGTTCACTAAATAGCAATACATTCACAAAGAGAAACAAATAATTTGCACGACAACTCTCCAGTGTATTCATGTATATACAGGGTGAAATTAAATTAGCTATCGAAACCTCGCAGACGTATCCGATGGGTGTCGATATCCAACGACTATAAAACAAGAAAATTTAAAAAAATACCTCTTAATATCATGTGACCACAGCTGATTACAGGGTCAATGGCCGCTGATAGTGTAGTTTTTTCTTGAAATATTATGAGTTAAGTTTCACTAGCTTATTTTATTTTGACCCTGTATTTAAATCTCTATGTCATAATGCAATTTTTATTTACACAAGCTATTAAAAATAAAGGTTACGAGTGCTGACATACATGTAGATAACAGATACATAATGCATTCTTTTGTGTAAATATGAACGTACGAATGTAGCCGACTCGTTATCTTAGAGAGCGTTTGTCAAGAGGGTACCGGCCTTTGAGAGATGTGTCGAGAACTTTCGTTGCTTTTATCTTTTGTGTATGTTTTTGGGTAGCTGTGTTGTGGATTGAGTATATAATGTAGAGACGACAATACATGGAAACACTGGCAATACTAATGCATAGGTTTATTTTGAAACAATCAAATAGTTTTTTTTGTGATGTGATTTTTTCAAACATACTAAAAGGTAGTGATGGGCTGACTATGGGTTTTGCCAATCTTTGACTACCTATAGTGACTGTAGTGGCTATAGTAACCTGTTTGATATACAGGGTTATTGGTAAAACACCATCAACCTCTTAAGGGGTCATTGTACTTATCATTATGAACAACTTTTACTATGGGAACAAATATGAAATAGCGAAAAAAAGATCAGCTGGTCCCTACACTTTGACGAGTTCTGCAAACATAAATGTAGGGAACAGCTGATTTTGTTTTCGCGATTTCATATTTGGTCCCATAGTAAAAGTATGTATGTAGAGACGATCATACATGGAAACACGGGCAATAGGTTTATTTTGAAACGGTCGTTTTTTTTTTAGATGTGATGTTTTCAAACGAACTAAAAGGTGAAGGGCTGAAAGGTATGGGTTTTGCCAATCTTTGGCTAGCTATAGTAAACTATTGGATATATATGGTTGAATTTTTGTATTCAGAAATGCAGACTGACAACGTCATTAGATATATGCAGTTTAATTTACTGTCATATTGTCGTGTCCACCTTGTATAATGTAGGCACAAGTAACCCACAGTCAAGGTTCACAAGGTAGAAGATACTAACGCAATCTTTTCACGAAATCAGAAAGATTTACCGACACTTTTGTAGTACTCCTTGCTATGTTTACACGAAAAACAAAATGGTACTAAAAAGATTATCGACTTACTACAAAAGTTTACTGCTCTCTAACAAAATGGGTTGTCTGAAAGTATCGCCATCACGTATTGAACAAGGTCGGCCATAGCGTGTCCCATTGTTGTCCTACAGTGGGACAACCATAATGTACTCGTAGGTAACTGGTCATATTTAATTAACTGACGACACTTAACAAATGTAAAGTAAAAGAACACTCATAATTTCAAGTACCTTATTAAATGATAAATGATTTTATTTCTGTAAGTAGGTTTGTACAAACACTTTTACACGTAAATCATATTTTAAAAACTAGATGAGGTCGGCGTTTCCTATCTGACTACTCTGATAAGAAAGGCCGAAACAAACTCAGAGGTCACAGTCTCTTTTAAAGTCCAGACATAATCTTGGTCAGATCATGTGAAGACCATGTAGATTGGTGTCTGAAACGGTAATTTGAGGAAAAACCATACAGATTGAGCGGACCTGTCCAGTCAGTGCACGCATTTGTCAGTAATCTTGCCGCTCAACTCAGAACTTAAGAAGCACAACGATTCGACGAACAATACCAAAGAAAAGACATTTGGGTAGGCCGCATAAATTACTCAAGCTGCCAGATTGTGAAACTAACTAAGAAATAAATAAAAAAGTAATACACCACATAATCTTCACATTCACAATAATTAAAATAATATAATACTTTACAAAGTAAATACTCACGTCATTGCATGTATAAAATTCATCAATGTCAATGTGTATATAAAAGTTCGGACATAATCTTTGAGGACCATGTAGATTGGTGTCTGAAATGGTATTCTGAGGAAAGAACCACGCATTTGTCAGTAACCGTGCAGCTCAACTCAGAATTTCAGGGGCTCAACGATTCGACGAACAATACCAAAGAAAGGACATTTGGGTAGGCCGCATAAACTACTTAAACTGCCAGATCATGATTAAAGCTGAAAAAAATACCCACATATAGTCCTCACATTCACAATAAATTCAGACAAATTCAAACATTCGCATTTAAAATAATAAATTGTACTTCTCAAGGTAAGTATTCAAGTCGTTATGTTATAATAATCATCAATTGTCAGTGTATGGAACAGAAAAAAAAACAACATTCATTATGCAGAAAATTGGAGCAACTCAATCCCAAGCCTTTTTGTCCTCAATATAGTCTTTAACGGTATAAAAGCCTTTCTGGCACAACTTACGTTTGATGAATGATTTGTATTTATTAAGACTTAGATCTTGAACGTGGCTTGGAAGTTTATTATAAAAGCGTATACATTGACATCTGAACGAGCCACCTATTTTTTTGAGCCTTGTTATAGGTACAACGAAGTTGTGTTGGTTCCTAGTATTTATATTATGGATATCACTGTATTTTTTAAACAAGTTTATATTTTTATGGGCATATAAAAGATTTTCAAAAATATACTGTGAAGGCACGGTCATTACATTAATCTCCTTAAATTTCTGTCTGAGAGTGTGTCTCGGGCTTAATTTATAAATTGATCGAACAGCTCTTTTCTGCAAAACAATGATATTCTGAATGTCGGCGGTATTTCCCCACAACAGAATACCATAAGTAAAGTACACTAAACGGGCTGTCTCTATGTCACTTTAATTACGAATTTTTCTAACAGCGTATGCTGCGGAGCTAAGCTTTTTTGATAATTTATCTATGTGTGGGCCCTACTGAAGCTTAGCATCCAAAGTTAAGCCCAAGAATACTGTGTTATCTTCAGGATTCAATTCTCTGCCCTTTATCAATACATTAGTTAACACCTTTCTAACGTGAAGTAGCGTAAACTCAATGCATTTGGTTTTTTTTCATTAAGTAGTAAATTATTAACATTGAACCAGTGAACTACTTTTGATATCGCACTATTTACATCGTTAGTAACCAACTGCTGATGTTTAAGTTTAAACCAAAGTGAAGTATCGTCCGCAAACAACACTATATCATGATTATCCTATATGAGGTAAGGCAAGTCATTAATATAAATAAGAAACAAAAATGGACCAAGAATTGAGCCCTGTGGGACTCCCATTGTTACTATAGATCCGGGAGATCTTTTACCATTAACGTCAACGCTCTGAACCCTATTATTCAAGTAAGAAGATGCAGAGCGGTGTTCCGGATCCCGTAGTGGCGGAATTTCCTGATTAGCGTTTCATGAAGAACGCAATCGAACGCCTTGGACAAATTACAAAAGATGCCCAAGGCATCGCATTTATCTTCCCATGCATTATATGTATATGTCCTAAAAGTTCAACACCAGTAGTCGAACGACCCCTTGTAAAACCGAACTCTTTACTATGTAATAATTAATGTTTATTAAAAAATCTTTGCAATTGGGCTAAAATTTATTTCTCAAAAATTTTGCTAAAGGTAGGTAGTACTGAAATAGGTCTATAATTTGTGGGGTCTGTAGTACTACCTGATTTAAACAAAGGTATTATTTTACTATTTTTCATAAGGTCAGGAATCTCTCCACAGTCGATACAATTGTTATAAATAAGAGCTAAAGTAGGTGCTACAATGTCAATAATAGACTTAGTAACTTCTACAGAAATAACTACAGAAATTTTTACAGATTTTCTACAGAAGTAACTGCGAGAAGACACAATAACTTTTTGAGTCCTGTTATATACAACAAAATGAATGAGAAATTAAATATCTATCCGCTATCATTACGAGAGTGTAAATTGAGAAATGGCTCCAAAGCCTGACTTATGAGAAAACAGAGAGCCTCATACAAACTTAATTACATTCATTCACATCCTCCGCTTACACATACACGCACCCTTCCCATACACACAGACGCTCGCACCTCCACACCCTCACTTACACACACACACACCACACGCCCCCACACACACACACACTTACACACACACCCACTTATTCTGCTACAACTATTATTATTAAATGTCTAGTTCTAGTTTTATTGTTATCGATGTTATGTCTAGTTCTTACCTATAAGTATAACCAAAATTGTTGTTAAGGAACTCAGTTGGTCTTTCGCTCTGGGGTGGGCGCTAATAACTGCGACACAGTTACTAAACTAACGCAGTATTAACGTACACAAAATTGTAATATGTTTTTGTTCCAATAAAATATTTGTATTTGTATAATTACCCCACAGATCTGCAGTCTTTTTTACGTTTAAAGTGTGAAAGGTTTTAATTATACCACTACCAGTAACATGTTCAAAATGAAATTCCGAAACGCAAACATTAACATTTTCTTTAAGCAAATACTCAGCAACAGAAGGTGATGAGTTTAGTGATTTAGTAGTTGAAACGGGAATATCTGAAAAGATATTTTCAAAGGCCGCGGCGACTTGTGAGTCAGATTTTATTATGTTGTCATTAATGGACAGGCTTTAGTCAGTATTTCGGTTACTAGACCTTCCCGTTTCACTATTGACAATATTCCAAGTCGTTTTAATTACATTACTACTGTTTTTAATCTTCGAACTCAAATAACGGGACTTGGCCATACAACAAACTTTTTTTAAATAATTTTGAATATTTTCTAACATATAAATTAAATTCAGTAGTGTTTACAACGGTCCTTTCATTGTACAGTTCATAACGGCATGTTCTACTTTTATGAATACCAATGGTAGCCCAATCACTGAAAGATGCGTTGCTATTAACCGAGATAGTCTTGGGAACAAAGGTGGAATTAAATTGTTTACAATATATATTAAAAAAATCATCATATAGATGATTAGGATCAGAATGAATAGATAAAACTGGTAATTTATTAATGAGTTTAACTTTAAAGGCTTCCAAGCGACTTGCAGTTTTGGGGTTGACAGTGATACCTATCCTTTTTAGCCACTTTGTTGATTTGGTTTTGGATAGTAATCCTTTGCCCGCAATGATCAGAATCTAGTAAATTTATTATTTCTTTGTAAATATTATCTAGGCATGTTGCACTAGTAGAGGTTATTCTAGTGGGCTCCAAAACAGGTTTACAAGATTGTAGGACTGAAACTGTCTGACTGTGATAAATGATAAATGATTTTATTTCTGTAAGTAGGTTTGAACAAACACTTTTACACGTCAATCATATTTTTTTTTAAACTAGATGAGGTCGGCGTTTCCTATCTGACTACTCTGAGAAGAAAGGCTGAAACAAACTCAGAGGTCACAGTCTCTTTTAAAGTCCAGATATAATCTTGGTCAGATCACGTAGAGTGTGCAGTAGAAAGGACATTTGGGTAGGCCGCATAAATTACTCAAACTGCCAGACCATGATTAACATTAAAACTAACTGAGGAAATAAAAATAAACCAAAAATAAAAACAATGTCCCATAAGGTCTTCATTCACATTAATTAAAATAATATAATATTTTACAAAATAAATATTTATAATATCATCGTATATATTCTTAATCAGCCTATAATGTTCCCACTGCTGGGACACAGGCCTCCTCTCTGTGAGAGGGAGTGGGCCGTCAGCCACCACGCGGGCCCAGTGCGGGTTGGTAGATATCATATGTCTTCGAATTTTGGTTCCAGGACATGCCGGTTTCCTCACGATGTTTTTCTTCACCGTTTTGAGAGCAGTGGTGATGAAATAATTTACGCAAAGTAAAGCCGCCTGTCTGGGTTTGAACCTACGACTTACAACTCGTAACTCGCATTCGTTGCCACTCGGCCACCACTGCTCCATTGCTGCATTATTTAGATAAAATTCATTAATGTCAATGTGTATAAATAAAAAGTCCGGAAATATCTAATATTGGTTAGATCATTTGAGGACCATGTCTGAAATGGTCTTTTGAGGAAAGAACCATACAGATTTGAGAGGACCGTTCAGTCAGTGCACGTATTTGTTATTAATCGTGTAGCTCAGAACTTAATCCGTCTTATTACAAAACACGATCTAACTTTAGCCCCAACCTACACATTCGATTTAGTTATTGTATTTGGAACTTTATGCCGACTTTAGTAAAGTTCTTAATACAAAATTGACAATCTAAGACCGGACTAAGTTGACAGTTTTGTAAAAGGAACTGTATTTCGATTTCAGTTATGTTCTTATTTCAAAAACAGGCTCGATGGTTTAAACCATGTCAAAAGAAAAACCTTGTTTTGTAATAAGGCCGAAGGAGTTCAAGGACTCGAAGAACTTCTTTGGTCTTCCCCTACTCGTATAGCTATCCACATTCATACTCAAAACTTTCCTGACCACATTTTCATCCTATAAAGTTTCTCTAGATCATTTTATTTTAAGCCCTGTATTATATTATGACGAATAGATGATTCCCTAACAACTTAACAACTGGAGAGCAGTGGTGACCCAGTGGTAACGGCCGTGACTTACGAGTTGTAGCTCGTAGGTTCGAACCAAGACAGGCGCTTTACTTTGTGTAAATTCTTTCATCACCACTGCTCTCAAAACGGTGAAGGAAAACATCGAGAGGAAACCGGCATGTCCAAGAACCAAAAATTCGAAGACATGCGACATCTACCAACCCGCACTGGGCCCGCGTGGTGGATTACGGCCCACTTCCTCTCACCGGTAGGAGGCCTGTGTCCCAGCAGTGGGAACATTATAGGGCTGATTATGATACAACTTATACCTTAAAAATACCCAATGAATCTTAAAAAGCTTTAGTAAGCTTTGTTTATAAAGTCAACTATGCAGGTAAACTAACATTAAATCGAGCGCTTACTCTATTTTCTTTTCCGAGAAAATAACAATGGATCGGAACCATTTCCGGAAGTAATCAGTTATTGTCTGAAGATGGCTATCGGCAAGACAGGTAATCGATACCGTTATGACTTACTTCAATACCTATAGGTATCTTACAGCATAGGTATTGAAGCCAAAGGGCATTACCGCGATACCCACAGAGAGCTTTAAAAATAAATGAAGAAAACGTAGTAAAAGACACCGAACACGTCATTACAAAAATAAACTAAGGAGTCTTTTTATAATAATTTCTTGATGTCGTCTCTTTTAGGTTTTTGTTGACAATAATTAGCGTTACAAAAAAAAATGCTACTTGCCTAATATTACGATTGTTGACGATGAAAAGAGAAAAACAAAACACAGAGTATCAAAACACTACCCAATCTTACTTTAAGGGGAAAATTTAATCTCCAGTTTAGTTTGTTCAGCTTTTCCTATTTTATACCTACCTAAGTAGGTACCTACTGATGTGGCTAGCTGCTTATGCAAGTAAGTAATAACTTTATGCTCATTATGTAAACAGCCTCAAAGCCTATTCATAATGTTACTTTGTTCCGCATTCAAAATTATGTCAAGGTCTTAAAGTTAGGTATGTATGATGTCGTCTAATACTAAACAGGTTGCCGTCCATTTGGGGTACGAAATTCCCAACTGACTGAGTAAATAGAAAACTTTGTACTCGAATTAATTAAGTTACACGAACCCCTATTTCAAATGATCGATTGCCATTTATGTACAAGTAGATAGGCCAACTAATAAACATGAAATAGCTTGGAAAAATTCGATATGTCTACTGCGCATGTGCGGCGCGCCTGTACCGGAGTGAAGTGAGCCGCGGTCGAGCTAGTAGGTAGACGCGAAGGCCGACGGAAACAGCCGAGTAGTACCGAATCAACCTCGCACTGGAACTCACGCTCGCCCGGTCAACGCATTATTGACCATTTCCTGCGATAATTCCAACAAATTAACAGTCTGTTCACAATACTGCCAGATAATTTAAGATTTTAACATAAATAGTGGTTATGCTGTGACTCAGTGACAAAATAAACATTTAGTTGATGTAAGATGGACGTTGTGTTATTAGTATGCACGTAATAAGCACAGGATCGTTAACAGTGACTAATGGAAAGCGTTAATTAAGAGAAGTGAAGAAGACCTTACACCTAGATTGATACCGACAGGACGTCGATACGTAACAAGTAAACAAAGGGATTCACGTTAATGAAAGTACCGTTTGACTTTAATAAGAAGATGCCTACACACGTACACGAGAACATTGCTCTACTCAATATGATGTCTTCAGACAATTTTGAAGACGAGTTGAAAAGCGTTCAATTACATTTCCCATCAAACAGAAGATTGCACAACGACGGCGCATGCGTGGAGGAGACGGTGAGGACTTCCCGCGGGGACCTGCTGGTCGCCGTCCGCGGGGACCGCAGCAAGCGCGCCATCATCACCTACCACGACCTTGGACTAAACTATGCTGCCAACTTCCAGGCGTTCTTCAACTTCATTGACATGAGATCTATATTGGATCAGTTCTGTATTTATCACGTAACTGCGCCGGGACAGGAGGAGGGGGCCCCTACACTACCGGAAGATTACACTTACCCCAGCATGGACGCATTGGCTTCCCAAATAGATTTCATTTTGGGACACTTTGGGATACGATCTTTCATTGGATTTGGAGTAGGTGCCGGAGCAAACATTTTAGCGCGTTATGCAGTTGTTAGTCCTCAAAAAGTAGACGGCCTGGTCCTGATCAATTGTACATCCACTCAAGCCGGGTGGACTGAATGGCTATACCAGAAAATAAATACAAGACAGTTGAGATCGAGTGGCATGACGCAGGGAGCGCTGGATTACCTAATGTGGCATCACTTCGGGCGCAGTACTGACGACCGCAACCATGACTTAGCGCAAGTTTACAAAGAGAATTTCTCGCATGTCAATCCGATCAATTTAGCGATGTTCATCGACTCATATTTGCGCAGGACGGACCTGAGTATTTCAAGGGACACGCATTCTATTAAGGTGCCTGTACTGAATGTGACGGGTGGTTTGTCTCCACATGTTGACGACACGGTGACGTTCAATGGTCGCCTGGATCCCTCCAAGACGTCGTGGCTGAGTATCTCAGACTGCGGCATGGTGCTGGAGGAGCAGCCGTGTAAGATAGCAGAAGCGTTCAGGTTATTCCTGCAGGGTGAGGGCTACTGTAGGTAGTCGCGTCACCGACGTCACGCCGAACGATCGCTGCGCTGCTAACTTAGAATGCACTCGATGCTTTCACGCGAGCTTTAAACACTGTTGTAGACACGTTGACAATGTAGACGAAAAAAATGTTGTTCCTTGTTTTTAGATGTTTATGGAAATAAATTTATTTTGTGGCTTAATCAGGCTTTTTCTACACCTTTGTATATAATGAAGCAATATTTTCACGAGAACAAGTAGTAGGTAGTTACTTCTTTTTGTACTTCGAATATTGCAAATCACAACTAATCACAAACATTAAAGTTTTTTATTCTTTATTTGTTTTAGGAACTTTTAACAATATGTTACGCTAGTTCCATCATTAACTAATCTAATTGATGAAGTCTTTCTTGTTTAAGAATGTTATTGACACTCGCGTAATTTATATTTTTACAATGCAATTAAAACAAATGGTTGTAACTTGAATGATTGTTTCAGTTGTGTAATCTGCATAAAATCCTTGGATGTTCTGATAATATTTTAGATTCCCATTTGTTCTCAAATGATATTAAATTTTGAAGACAGCCATATAATCCAAATGAAATTAAGAGAGCGTAAAATTATGAGACGTTTTCAATTAGTGACAATTTTGGGGCTTATAAAATGTCTTCTCTCCCCATTTGGATCGTAATCTTAACAGTTTAAAAGGAATGGGGACTATCAAACTGTAATATTCCTCGGTATTATAGAATCTAAGGAAGCTTACGTTAGCTGGTTAATATTTTAATAAATTGATAGGTATTCTATCTTTTATTTTGATCAATTGTAAAAGAAAAGTTAATAATGCATTATTTTAATGAAGGTACTGTAAATTCTAGTCTGTTGTGTACCTAATAGTATTCCAAGGAAAACAACTTACCACTTAGTAACAATGGCAGCACATTTTGGAGTCCATTTTTCTTAGCTTCTTAGGTGGCGTGTACGAAAGGAGCCTCCGCGAGCGACGTACCCTCCGACCTTGTTACGTCCGGCGCACCCTGGGCGCTCGACTTCTGTCGATTGGTTAATAATTTCACCACGATGGCAAATTGCAATCGGCCCTTATCAGGGCCAAGAGCGTTACTGAGTTCTGAGCCAAACACGAAATTTACATTATAATTGCCATCGACACGCTCATAAAAAGGCGTCCATTCATTAAAAGCAACTGTATCATAATTTGTCAGGATACGGTTCGGTTCCATCGCTCCAGCAGCAGCAATCACATTATAAGTATTTCTGGTCCTAATCAGTAGATTACTACTAATATTATGATGAGGGGCGACAGTAGCACGAAGTAACCCCTTTTAAATAAACAATTTCTTTATTTGGGACAACAATGATCCATAATGTTAGTAATACCTTATAGCTAGTGTTAGTACCTAAGTGGCATTATTATTATTTGAGTTTGAAGCATTTTGCACAGAAGATGACCACGTAAGGTAAATGATTCTCACCTGGCCATCCTATCCGCGAAATGCCTCAAAATGGGAGAGTATAGACTCTCTGATAGTGTTCTCAGAATGCTGTTGCTACTGGCCCGTGTTCTAGTTCTAGTTACCAACGACGCAATTTACCCAGGAACGACATAGATCACCAAACTGACAATGGTAATAAGAATAATATTGAATACGGACACAGACTACATTGTGGTACTTACACTACCTGACCCGGGACTCGCGCTCATGACTTACGAGTGCCTCCTCTACTATAGGCCAACGAGGGCGTCAACATTAATCATTTACCTACTATTAATTAATAGTTATTTATGCAACTGTTGTATAATAAGGGGTATTAAATCTCGAATGTGGGTTTATCACACGAAGCGAAGCCGAGTGTGATAATAGTATCACATGAGAATGACAATTATGTACCTATAGTTGCATACAAGACTTTATCTACACCCATAGTATGAATCCTCTCACTTGAATCACTCACTTCAATGGTTTGTATCACTCATTTTTGTAAACAACAAAGTAATAATTTTTCGCACTAGCTAGGTACTAATAACGAACAAAAATTGCGGGATACGACGTGAATTCGAATAAACTATAAGTTTTTTTTCTTTAATTTAATAGCTGTACTAGTGAAAAGCGCGTGCATGACAATGTTCTTTTTTTGAAATTCATAAAGATACCACGAATTGAGTAGTGAGAATGTGGCTGTTTGATGAGTAGGGAAGGGATCTAATTCGAGTTGCATAATGACATTTAGTACAACATTATAACATTCGTTTGGATGATATTATTATGGTTACTATGACACTGGTTGTTTTAATGTTGGCAATAAGCTAACTGTATCAGAAACTTCTATAGAGGATCTATAGCATGGGTGTAGATAAAGCCACATAAATCATTAACTAAGACCATATAATCGGTAAAATGTGGTTTCTAAATCCGTTTTCTAAAAATACCTACTTGCTTTTATACAGGGTGGCAGGCACATCGACGAACAACCAGATACATTGGATTCAGTACCTACATGATTCTGAAACCTGCGTAGAAATCTTTCGTCGGTTATTTAAAAATAAATTAAGCTCTGCCCTACATTTTGATCGCGTAGGTATTGCACTTTTCTATGAAACAGCAGTTTATTTTTTTTGATAATTGACGTAATATCACAACGCAGGGGTTTCAGAATCGTGTACTGAATTCATTCAAATTCAAATTAGTTATTTATAAAACATAGGTACAAATTATAATAAGATCTAATTATTCTAATTCTAGATCGCTATGTTTAACCTAATAGTTATACAAATTTTGGATAGGTGCATACATAATAATTATAATTCAAATTAAATTATAAAATTGAGCATAAATAAATCGGACACTTGACTCACAAAACGACACATCCAATTATTACTTAATTATCTTGTTTGTTAAGAATTCACCAATGGAATATTACGTCTTTTTAACAATAAAGTGTGTAAGTCTGTGTCTGTCTGTAGTCTGTGTCAGCTTCTTTGACTATAATGTAATCACAAATCATAATTAATTATTTAAATCTGAATTATTTTTGACATTTACCTAACTAATTATTTTGACATTTACCTAACTAATTATTTTGACATTTACTTAAGTATCTAATTGTTTTGATGTTTACCTAAAAAAATATTTTGACATTTACCTAACAAATTATTTTGACTTTTGTTCCTTTATTAATCAAATAATACAGTCATTTATGTAGTTGATTTGTAGTTTAGTACGAGTAAACTCTTTATTTGCATGTGAAAATTGTAATTAATTCTTTTTGTATGCCTATAGGCTGATCATAGCGCACATTAACCTAAAACATGTCCAACCACTGTACCTACCTATGTATCACAAATAAAATATTTCTGACTTCTGATTTTAAGCATTCTTTTGAATTTGTTAACATCATTCTGAGCTCTTATGGTCGTGGGTATCATAATTATTATTGATTTCATGGTTTCAGTTTGCGCGTCCCAGCCACCCTCTATAAGATTTGAAATATAGTTGTACAAAGATATTTTGCACCGCCATCTTGTTTTCTCAATACAATTTCACAAATGCTTACCAACAACGCTCCCCATGTCAATGTCATTCAAGCACCAAGATAAAGCAGTGTAGGTACCTAAATCGATTCTCAAAAAGTTTCTTTAGTTACACAGAATAAACAGCAATCATCGCAAATCTGCTTAATGGAACCGAAAAATACTTGCGAAATGAGAACAAAAATAAAGAAGGTTTAAAATAATGGTAGCAAAAGAGCTCGCTCATGAATATCCAATAGAATAACAATGAGATTCCAACTTAGTATGACATGAATTCTATTATTATAAAATGAAAGTTTGTGGTACCCACAAGTCGTTACTTATGCAGCTTATAAGTTTGAAGACATAGATAAGGTCTTTGTCTCTCAGACAACGTCTTGTGGTAATTATTTCTTCCGGGAAAGTTGGGCAATTGCAGTGTCTTCTAGGAATAAGAACATTAAAATTTTGCACTTATGAGCAAGATCGTCGTACTTTTTATTTAAGTAGGTTATCTACCTAATATGTGTTCCTATTATATTCTTCGCTACATTACATTGTATTTCAATTATGTTGAACTTTTCTCAATTTTGCAGGTTGTTTGGTTGTACAACCTTTCAGTTGGTAAAAAGTTCTGTGTTGCGGCAATAGATGGCGCTAGCTACTGGTGTTTGTAAGTTATTCCGGAATTCACGGAAACAAATTTAAACATTTATTAAATAATTCAATAACTTATTTAATAAATGATTTAAAAAAATTGGGCATAATCAACATAACTTCACGACAGCATTTCACGCAGGGGTAGGCAGAGGTGTAAACATCCACATTTCGCCTGTTATGTGAAGGTTCCTAGTAATAGGGGCGAGCCTATTTCCCAGAACATTTTGCCAGACCCGGAGAGCCAGCCCAGGTGGACCCCAAGTTCCTATAGCACTCGCGCTTGTGACCACTAGACCAACGAAATAGTCAAGTCATGGAAAGTAAGTAATCAATAAAATGGTACCTAGGTATATTAATAACTAGCATTTACCCGCGGATTCACCCACGTGGTTGTCGGAAAACATTCCACGGGAATGTAGGTACTACTGGGCGTAACAGTACCCTATGTGTCAATCTAAGTTATAAACTATCTGTGTGCCAAATTTCATCCAAACCAGTTCAGCTGTTTTTGCGCTGATCAGGAACATACATCTAGAGACAAAGAGAAAATAGACCGAAATTCTAAAAACTATTATTTTCGGCATCCGACTCGTTCTCAAACCTCGTAGCAATTACTTTTTTTCATAATATTTCATGTACTTACACACAGCAGCAGGTCGAGTTACCACAAACTTTAACATTTTCTCATTCGTTTTTGAACTTAATGTACAATGTTTTAAGGTTTAAAATCATTTGGAGGAATTTGACAGTTTCGTATAAACTGATGTGCTGGCGACTGTACAGTTTTGACTTCGTTACTATTTTATTAAGTATCTAATAAAATTTAAATTAATTTATTTATTTTGTGAACGTTATGTACAATTATACAGATATTATACCTACTAAAAACGTTGGTCCATGATATGTCGCGCCAAAAGGCATACAACATAATCTGAGTTAATCGAATTCAATAGGTAGGTAAGTACCTCAGATGTCACAATTTCATGCAATAGTTCATAATATGTCAATAAAATTAAGACGGCACATAAACAAATGGGTAATAGATAATTAGTCACAATTTCGTATACAATAATAAATGCAATGAATGTCAGTAAAGAATATCATTATCACGAGATAAACATTTTAATTCTAGACATATTATTTTAATTTTATATTATTTATATATTTTATATTATTTAGATAATTCTACAAATATTATTTGTCATTAACATATTCATAAACAGATTAATCATTTATTTACAAAAAGGGGCACATTTGCAATAAGTAACCTAACAATTAAAATAGAGCTCAGTTGCTTATTTGCCTGAACTAGTTTGAACCTGTGCGTCAGGCTAGGAAGTCCATAAATACTTTTTGTAATAAATTAACAAAGAGTCTATAGTGAAAACTAAATTAAAATTAGGAAAATAAAAGTAAATTAGCATATTAGTTGTTCTATTTGCAGACAACAAGTAGATCTTCTGTGTTTGCAAAAGCAATGGTCAGTAAATATTTAGGTAAGTATATTTTTTTACACCTAAACTGATTTAATTTATAGATACTAAGTTTTCTATTTATTCTTCTAATTGTATATAAATTGCACAGAAATGAGCCAAATCATGTAAAAAATAAACTACAAAGACAATGTTTTGAGATTACATTAAATGTGCATACTAAATCATTCCGTCTCTTGTTAGTATTGCCAGCAGTGTTATAGTATAGTTAAAATCTCGCTGCAGACTCGGTCATAAATCATTCGAGTGTTTCGCTCTCTTTCCCACTCACGGGCCTTATGGGCAGGCCACGACCACACGTAGTCCTGTGTATTACTGCAGTCGATGAGTGATATCGATAGTTTTATATATTTATAAATGGGTGATAGAAATAAATACACATTTATTTTTATATTATTACCAAATTTACTACAAAGCATATTCGATATATAAACAAAAGAACGTATATATAAAACTAAAAATAGAAAATTAAAATTCTTTGTCTGAGTCATCATCGATAATGGCCTTGAGCGCGCGCAACTAGCGCACATCCCTACTCCGATTATGATTTATGACCAAGTCTGCAGCGAGATTTTAACTATACTATAGTATGCATGGTGTGCTGTTTTATTACTAAGTGTTTAATGAAAATTTGGTGAACAGATAGCACGTTGCAGGATTTATATAGCAGATCTGTGGGAAAGAAAAAGGGATGGAAGCTTGCTACCTTTAAAATTGCTCTCTGAGCTCTTTCAAGAGAAAGCAGATTAGTTTTTAGAGCGCCACCCAATGAAGTGATGCAGTATTGAATTATTGATTGACACATGGCTAAATAAACTTGTGTGATTAATTTTGAATGAACAAATGTTCGCAATTCTTTAAAACCATATATTAATTTGCTCACTCTTTTAAATAGACATTCAATATGTTTTCTGAAAGACAGAGTGTCGTCCATTGACTTGAGGTTAGAAGGACAATTACACATGTTGACTGAACGGTTTCCACATTGATGGACATATCTAGATGAGGGTTAGTAATATTAAGTTGAGGCTTACGCATTGAGCATGCGCGTCCGTATTTAATGTTAGTACATTTCTTTGAAGCCAATTAGTTACAGTATTAAAACCTAGCTGTGCGATTTCGGACAGTTCGCTACTGGTTTTAGCGGTAAATATTAAAGCCGTGTCGTCGGTATCTGATATAATTTTGCCGTCTTTAATAATAAGGTTACACAAGACGTTAATATAAATCAGGAATAGCGTAGGGCCCAGAATACTTCCCTGAGGAACACCACAAACAGTACTTCTCTGCTCAATTAGCTTCTGCCCGCGACTTCGTCTGCGTAAAATTTCTTGTCCCCCCCCCCCCCCTAACCCCCGTTGCATCGTAGTTTAGCGTTCTTTCTGCCTTTTTCCCTTTGCTCGTCTCTTCATGGTCGTAGCGAGATTTTAAACAGCTTAAAATCTTCATCAAGAATTGGGCTATCAAATGCAAAAAGAATTTTCAATCAAACCCCACTGGTAGTTCCAGAGATAAGCGCGTTCAAACAAAAAAACTAAATTTTTAGCTTTATTATTAAAATTTAGTATACATTATTAAGTGTTCGGGCCAACTTTTAAGTTTATAGATCAGTCGAATAAGATTTTTCAAAAAATCAGTGTTCTCTCATTTCACCACGATGGGGCTTGTTTAAAAAAAGCGTTTCGTATGATTTTGTTGTATGATATATATACTCATTTTTGAGCTAATTGAAGCAAGCATTAACATCCAAACTTTAATACCCTTTTCCACCCCGTTAGAAGTTGTTTTTTAAAAATCCCTGAATCACGTTTTTTTTTTGTATCCGACAGCGCACTTACTTACTTACTTAGGGAAAGTCCCGTAAAACCGGACGGCACCTAGCTTCGGACACTCGTACTATCTCGGCAAGTCGCAACGCGTTCGAATCATATTTTTGTGTTATATGTTTAGAGTAATTATTGTTATGTGTAACTTGTTGTTGATTTCCAAAGAAGTTTGGCATGAAATACGTAATATTGGAGATTCTCTGTTCCCTGGTACTGAACACAAATGTGTTTCTTTACAGAAAATACGTTGTTTTTCTAGCTAGTGTTTATACTTTTTTTGGTAGATGTTGCTTTGTTTAAGAGAATAAGAGAACGGAGAGAAATAGAAATGAAAGAGAAGAAAAAGAAAGAACATTGGGACCGAAAACTGAAAGATGTAACATAAGATCTACTTCTATAGTGTGCTTAGAGGACCATGACGAAGACTGGATATTAATTGTATCCAGTCTCATGACGCTTGTACAGACTTCCCTGAATGCTTAGAAGCCTCCGTATGAAATTGATGCACGACTTTTTGAAGATCCGCGTTGGGGGCTAGAATTTAAATCCGTCCGGTAATAGGTGTCACTTGAAATGATTCCATTTTTTTATTCCAATGTTTGATTTAGGTTTTAATGAACGTTTATGCCTTTACCGTTTAGGTTGCATTTTTGATAAGTTATTTTAGAATTTTTTGACGTAGTTAATTAATCAATAAGAGTACATTTCTCGAAGCTGTTTTTTTATTATCTGAAAACCTTAGATGTCAGCCACTTTGTCACCATTATTTACTGAGGAAAATATTGCCAAATTTCAAGTTTATTAACCAAAGGAATAAACATTTTCAAACTGTATCCCATCTGTTCCTGTTTCCACAGGGGTGGAATTTTGAAAAATCATTAGGCATATCTCCTTAACTTAAACAAAAGATTATACATACCATGTTCAATATAAATTTCTGCGTACCATGCAATATGGATGTTATGGATATTATTTTCCATACCAAGATTTGCTTGCAAAGTACAGATTTGCTTGCAAAGTACAGATTTGCTTGCAAAGTACCTATAAGCTCGCAACACTTGAAAATAGACGTAAGTACTTAGAAGCTATGAGCTTATATAGTATTGTCAGAAATAAATTTGACAGCATTGAACTCTCCAGCATGGTATGCTATGCAGTTCCTAGGACAGAGGCCGTACCATGACGTGTTAACACCATCATGATTCCGTTGCGAAAAAGAGATAGTGCTATCGGTCATGTATAGCTCCGTCTCTCTTTCACGCTGGAACAATGATGGAATTAATACGTCATAGTACGGCCCCAGTTCACAAGCGAAAGGTACTTGCAAGTCCAACTCTGGCTTGCGTTCGCCTGTTCGCAGAATGGTCGATTCCTACAAAATGACTTTTGAACGTTTTGGACGATTCAAAACTCTTATACTAACATAAATTTATAATATATTAATATAGTAAATACAATACATTATTTATTAATTACATTATATTATATGTATTATAAACATCTTAAACACGAAGGTTAATTTAATAAGTTATCCTATTATACAGGGTGTCCCGTAAATAATGGATCAAACGTAACGGGTAGGTAGCTTACCTCATTTCCAACAACTAATTTGAAAAGTTAAAAAAAACCGGTAAGGTAACCAAGAATTTTTTTTCGATTTGAAAAAAAAAATCAATTGAACATTTTTTTTCTAAGGCAAATAAAATTATATTTGAAAAAGAAAATATTAACAATAAGCTATTCAGAAGTTTTTGACAAAAATCATACCTAAAAATGTTATTAGTTGCAGCGACAGCATTAAAAACACTGAATGCTGTTAGAGAAAATGGTAAAATTCGAAAAAAAAAATATCTTGGTTACCTTACCGATTTTTTTTAACTGTTCAAATTAGTTGTTTGAAATGAGGTAAGCTACCTACCCATTACGTTTGATCCATTATTTACGGGACACCCTGTATATTGTATTTGTAACGCTAGCGATTATTTTCACTGTATTGTATCCTATCGTTAATCTGTGAACAGCGTTGTCGGCTGCAATATTGTCAATATTTTATGTGTATTTCTTGTTTCTATGTTTTATATTTTAGCTGTTGGTTGTTCCTATTGAAAAAAAAAAAACTTTTGAGTTAATCAATTCACACAGTAAATTTATTCTTAAATTTTGGTCTTAATTAGGTATAAGTAGGTATTATGTTTCGAGTTAATCGTACCGCGCGTTAAAATTCTTCCATACAAACATTGATACCCCCCAATCCCCCTTTAGGGGGTAGTTTAAAAAATAATACGCGTGTGCTACTTAGCTTATGGCAAATAATTTTAATATTTTTGTGTTTCGTAATGTTAATTACTTATTACTATATACATAGAATCCAGTCCTTCTAACTGAACAGACAGCAGTGCTGCTGGGGAGTTTGTTCCGCCACTTCTTCTTCCCAGCTAAAGCACTAGGAAGTGGTGAAGGGTGGGCGTTTTGGGGGGACTGTCTTATTTGATTTTGACGTTCAAAAAGTGCTGATTCTCAGCCTAATTTGAATAAATGACTTTTGATTTTAATTTTGAATAGTTTACTTAGATATGTATTCGTGCCAGGTTTCAAGCTTATTAACTCATGGAATAAGAATTGTCATACAAATAAAACCCCCCTTTTAACCCCCTAAAAGTCGAAATTTCTTAAAATCCATTCTTAGCGAAGGCCTACGTCATAATAACTATCTGTATGCCAAATTTCAGCCGAATCTTACTTACTACTTAGGTACTAGTACCTAGAAGTACCTAGAAGTGAGTAGTTACTCACTTACTTACTTGGTTCTGCCCGCTACTTCGTTCGCGTGGAAGTCGTAAGACACCACAATTTACTAAAATACCAGCCACATTTTTATAAAACTTACCTGTTTACTACGTTTGTAGTTTGTACTATAATATAGTTAAAATCTCGCTGCAGACTTGGTCATAAATCATAATCGGAGTAGGGATGTGCGCTAGTTGCGCGCGCTCAAGGCCATTATCGATAACAGAATCATTAAGGTTATCACGTAAACATACTGTTTTAGTTTTATATATACGTTCTTTTGTTTATATATTTAATATGCTTTGTAGTAAATTTGGTAATAAAATAAAAATAAATGTGTATTTATTTCTATCACCCATTTATAAATATATAAAACTATCGATATCACTCATCGACTGCAGTAATACACAGGACTACGTGTGGGCGTGGCCTGCCCATAAGGCCCGTGAGTGGGAAAGAGAGCGAAACACTCGAATGATTTATGACCGAGTCTGCAGCGAGATTTTAACTATACTATAGTGACGCGGGAGTAAGCGATGTACAGTTGTCCGTGTGAGAAGCAGCTCGTCCTGAGGTCAACTTCAGTAGCCTCCAGTTAATCATTTTCCATTACTTGCAAAGTTTATCGTTTATAGTGAATTAGTGAAGAAGTAATTAGAATTCGCACTAAACGTTTCCAAATGTCTTTTGTTATGCGCACAGCAAAAGAGTGGAACTCTTTACCTGCGTCCGTGTTTCCGAATGCATACAACCCTAATCTCTTCAAAGTGAGAGTGAATACGCTTTTTCTGGGTAAGCTCACTCCATTGCATCGTCGACTCTGTCTCTGTCACCACTGACCTAGACTAGAGTCAAGAGGAAACCCGTTTTAAATTATTAAAAAAAAGTGAAGGCCTGAGTTCCTGTATATATATTACCTAATGTCACAACACTGATACACGGACTAATGCTTTCTTACAGATTATTCCTGACAAACAGCTATCACTAAAATAATATAAGAGTAGATTGTAAACACACGGGATTTCTCATTAACAGTCATCTAACCATGGCGAATAGCTTTTATTATAACCAAAGATGACAAAAGAGGCCTAAGCTTTATGTTTTCCTGTATACGTTTTACGAACCATTATAATGTACCAGTATAACAAAATGTAAAAAAACAAGCACATAGATATCAATTGTTGGGAATCGAACATAGGTTTGCAATGCAGTCGTCGAACCGGTAAACTATTTAAATTATTGCATTGTCATCGGTCCTTGATAAGTGTCCGAAGTTTCAAATCAATCCGACGTTTTGAAGGGGATGAAGATCGAGTTCAAAAATTCCGTTACATACATACATGGATACATAGGTACATACCAAGCTAATAAAAGCGTGTTAAAACAAGCGTGCTAAAAAAATCTAAAAGACAATAATTTTATTGATGACAGTAATGTTTGATAAAATCGTTAATCCTGAGGATCGTGGCAAGGATAATGGGACAAACTAATTAAATTATTGCATTGTCATCGTTCCTTGATAAGTGTCCGAAGTTTCAAATCAATCCGACGTTTTGAAGGGGATGAAGATCGAGTTCAAAAATTCCGTTACATAGATACGTGGATACATAGGTACATACCAAGCTAATAAAAGCATTTTAAAATGTAAGGCTTTCTGTCGCTTTTCCAGACCGGGACAGCACGGTGAACCTCACGATAGACTTCCGCGCTTGCAGCGATACAATGAGTTGGTAATTGATTAATTGACGAAAAGCAACATTTTAAGTAATAACAAACACGAACACAAAGAGAGGTGTACATATATTTTCAACTGTTAATGTTCAAAGTGGCTTTCAAAGACTTCATATCCAAAGCTTTGTACAACGGAACCGATACAAAAAACAGTCCGAAGCTGTAATTAATTTTCGATTCGCGCTGAACGCTGCGTTCGTATTTTTGTTTGAGAGCATTTTTCCGTTTTTTTTCCTGAACAAACGTGGACGTAGCCCACCCTGTGGGGGAGAAAAGTGGGAGGTAGGGGGAGGCGGGGGCTTGGCTAGTTAAATGGACTCGTGGTGAGAGAGAGCGGGGGATTCCCCATTTCCCCCCTTTCACTGACCACTGGATGAACGGATTATGAAATATTTCATCGGAAAATAAAACTGAAAAAATATTACTGCCGGAGTCTGAGAGCATATTCTTCAGGGAAGCTAGTTATAACTTGAAATTATCTACTCTCTGGATAACTTGATTAATACCAGAGCAAACAATGAACATTTTATAATTACTTCTCCTGTGCATACTTTGAAACAATTCGAGTAACAAAGATAGATTCTTTTGTTTAAAGTCGTAATTCTGCGTAATTATAAACAATGTCTAGAGATAACAAGATAAATTGTAGTTTTATCTTAGTGACCTATTTGTTCAAATTTTTAACCTACCCCGGGGTGAACATTATTTCAAGAGTTATCGCTGCAGGCTGGCAGCTAAACTAACATGGCATGCCTAATACGGTAGCAGTTTGATTATAACGGTACCTATACATACTTACATGAGTAGTTGTGTACGTTCACGGGCAACCATTTGACATCCAGCCAGCCACAGTCATTCTCATTTCTGTGCGGTTTACTACTGTTGCCTACAAAGCTCTACGACTAAGCTGCGCCGTAGTTCAATAAGAAATGAGGTAATTAAAACATGGCAATGACGGACAACACTACAATTTCACTTTTATCGTGAACCCAATAACCCTAACACAAGCATTTTTTCGTTTGGGTTATTTGGAACCGGAATACGGGCAGGTGATATACAACCTACATTGCTAGTCATTTAAAAGCCATGTCATGTAAATTTTATTTTCAATTGATGTGAAAATTGTAAGTTGAAAATTGTGTAATAAAAACAATTCGGCATTTAATGCGCACATTGAAAGCATAAGCTGCTTATCAACCATCACCTGATTTTAAAAGTAAATTCTATGAGGTGGACTTTAAAATTGATGAGATAAGTTGGTGTGACAATTGCAATGTTATTCTGTGACCATCTCACCGTGAAAACTTAGGTGAAGTGAGCGTGGATTGGAGCTGTCAATGTCGTCCCACTGATGCTACGGATTGAACAAGCATTACAATTTACAATCATAATCGAGATTTTAATAATATTTTTTATGCAAATTCTATTGATGATTTTATATTATTTAAAAGCTTTAAAAAAAAAAGTTTCTAACTGAATTTCTGTTTTGCTATTTTATTTTAAAACCCCGAATATAGTAATGTTTAGCCACATAACTACATACTAGCTTTGAAATAATATAAAATGATCAATAGAATTTGAATAAAAAATATTATTAAAATCTCGATTATGATTGTAAATGTAACGTTGGTCAATCCTTGGCATCAGTGGGATGACACTGACAGCTCACTCCACGCAAATCTTCACGGTGAGATTTTTACAGAATCGACCGGCTGATACTAGGGATTGACACTGTTGACAGCTCACTCCACGCTCACTTCACCTACGTTTTCACGGTGAGATGGTTACAGAATACTACTGCTAGTTATAGTCGTGGAAAATCATGAGTGTGAGATTCTATGCTCATTGATACCGGTAAGGTTTTATTTAGCAGTCAATTACTTTACAACTGTTTCTAAATGTAGTGTGGTGCGTGTGCTTGAGGGTCTTTGCAATCGGCAGAAAAGGTTGACGGACGGTAGGAAAAAGTAGGTACCTACTGATGCAAAGTGGCAGGTATACAGGGTGGCAGGGACTGACGCTCAAAATGTTACCATGGATTCAGTACATAATTCATAATTAAATTCCCGTATTTTTAAGACCGTTCGCATTCTAATCTCAGTCTCAATCTGTCAAAATTACAATCAATTTACATACATTTTTGACAGGTTTTTGACATTGATTGTCGCTGAGATGAGATTGCGACTTGAATTTGAACGTTTTTTAAGTACGAGAATTGGCCTACTGAACGCCCCTGGGATGAAAAAAAAATCTTAGAAAAGTGCAAAATGTATGGCAGAGCAAATGTTTTTGTTAAATTACCGACGAAAAATTTCAACCTACGGGGAATCAGAATCATGTACTCAATCCATGGTAACAGGCTGTGCGTCGATGTCCCTGCTAACCTGTTTATACGGGGGTACTTGTAATTCGACGTATATCCGCCAGGAGCTGAAAGGGGGACCAAAATGCAACAAATTGAACGCCCCATAATATGCATGTCCGAAATTCAATAGTTTTCGAGATATTTGAATTAGAAGGGTTTTTCGAATAATTCCAAATAAAAATAAAAACTAAATAGTGAATGGGTAGGTACCAATAAAAAATGATATGGTAGATGGCACTTGAATTAAGATATGAACATAATTATAAGTACCTATTCAATTCAACAAAATAGTTAAAATGGTGCAAAAAATGTTGGTTAAGTTATTTGTACGATTAATGTCATAGTATATTTAATAACGAGACCAAATTTTTGAAGCGTAAAATGAAAATAGTGATAAGATATTATTCTTAACTCGCAATTTTTTTTTTTTGACTTAAGTACTCTTAATTATGTTCATAGCTTAATTGAAGTAGGTACCAGATACAATATCATTTTAGTGGTACCCGTTCAATTTTTTTTTTAATTGGAATTAAATGTCTAATTTTGGGCCAATATTAAAAAACCCTTAAAATTCTAATACTTATCTCGAATACTATTGAATTTCGGCGTTACTTATGCGGGTTCAATTTGTTGTATTCTGGCCCCCCTATCAGCTCCTGACGGATATACGTCGAATTACAAGTAACCCTGTATAGTATTATAAATTCGAAAGTAACTCTGTCTGCTTGTATATTACCTTTTCACGCCTAAACCACTGAGCGGATTTTAATAAAATTTGGCAAAGAGATATATGGCATCCTGAGGTAGGACACAGGTTACTTTTCGTTTGAAAAATAATCTTATAGGAGGTGATATAGGGGATGGTAGGTTATATGGGAATCTCAGCATTTCAGGGATTCACATTCAGATTCATTACATTCAGATTTAAGCTTTTGCTAAGAAATAAAGAGTTATGTGAGCGTTTTTATAAAATCATCCCCCAAGAGGGTAAAATCGAGCATGATTTTAAAATTCACATGTAATATTGATATTCTTGAGTACTTTTTTTTTAATATATTTAAAGGGTTGGAAATAGAGCCATAGTCCGTAGCTTGAGATAACATTCATATAGTTCACATATACTTACGTGGTCAATGGCGATGCCAGAGTGTTTCAAATTAATGGTGATCATATTAACTTAGGCCCACTAGCACCAAAATCACGAAATGTGTTTAGCGCTAAACGAATTTAAAAGTGTTCTATTTCTGTCAATTGTTTGAAGTTTTCAGCGGGGTATTTGCACAATAACATCAGTAATGGCTTTAATTTTGACAGTTCAACAACATGCATTGCGTTATTTACGTTGTTGAGCAGACAAATTTTGGAAACATATGAAGCATTGTATTGTCAATATGCCTCAAAATGATTGATTGTGATTGAAAGCGTGTTACGCAATTTGGGTGCTGGGTTCGGACATAGTAAATTTTTATTCCCGTAGTACGTTCCCGTAGGATAATTTCCGACTTCCACGCGATTAATAGCTAGTCCGTAATATGTCCACAAGTCTTTAAACTATGAAAAAGCTTCAAATTCATGCGACTATAATATCCGTACCTACCTTTTTTTTTTGTGGGTTGGAAATCTTCAAATGACTTCTCCCGCTCTGGGTGGAGCGGGAGGCCGTGTCAGACTCTTACTGACTAAAACCCACCCGTGTTCGGACTTTCCCGCAACCCTGGCAGGCATCGGCCCTAGCGGACCCCGTCGTTGGTGCTGACATCTCTTTGAGGCGCGCGTGGAACACAACGCGCCGTCGACCCGGGCCTGGTCCTTATCGGAGGACGAGCTGCCCATTGCTCGCCATCCGCAAGCCCGCGCCTATGGTGGCCGTATTCTAGACCCCCTAGCGTAGACATTTAACGCTGATCATCAAAAAAAATATGCCGTTTCATAGAAAAGTAAAAACCTACACTGTCAAAATGTACGGAACAGCATTTTTTAAATTCTGAATCATGTACTGAACACACCTTTTCCAGTCCAGTCCATTTTTCCAGTCTTTAAACTATGACGAAGCTTCAAATTCATTTGAGTGTAATATCAGTACCTACCTACGTTACGTAGTTTGTTTTTACATTTTCTCCCTTCGTCTTGTTCCTTCCATAACGAGGTTAAATTACATCCCACGGATATACTTTGATGTATTAAATCCTATTATTATGTGTGCTTGTCAAAGGAATCTACCCACAATATCAAGTGCACCGTATCTTGTAAGTCGGGAGGTAATATTGAAAGAGGATGCCGGGATTCCGGGCCGGGACCGCGGTCCCGGAATGTCTCATATTGGAATCTGTCCGGGACTCCGATGCTACACTACAATGTTGCATTTATTCCCCAGAGCGCCTTTGTCTAATCATATTAAAGTCTTGCTCAAATAACTCTGTTAAACTCCTTTGCAATGAATGTGAGGAATAAAGTAAATAACTCTATTGATTGGAAATTATTGTAACCTGTAACATTTTAATATAAAGTCAGGGAAAAACTGGAAAACACAATAATTTTACAAATTAATTAAATAAATCACTCTGAGCGAACTGAGTAACAAAACAACGATGCAATCGTTTTCGATAACTCTGTAATTGGTTTTCAATAAAACAATTGAACGCGATAAATATATTTATTTTACATTAAACAGATTTTCACATAAAGATACTTAAGTACTTCGTTATTTACATAATACAATTATATTGTCATAAAATAAATTTAATAAAAATTGACTAGAGTTCGTAATTTATCTACAAAATGTATTTACAAATGTAAGCTCCGAATTAACGTAGATATTACACATCAGTCTGACTATAAATGTATTTACAGTTATTAAAAGCTAATGTCTTCCACATAGTTGGCTAGCTACTTTTAACAGCTATAACGAGACGTGTATTCATTAGGGGCTAATTGTGTTCGTAATTAGGCAATAATCGGAACAGGCCTAAACATTGTTTTGGTCACAAAGATTGTGTTTGCACTTCGACAAATTGTGTTTAGTGCCGCGGTCGTATGTGGAAATTATGGTCTACTTATTTATTAAGTAGGAAATCATCGGTTAACTGTTTTTCCAACGGTAAAATTTTTATGGCAATTTCCTTCGTGCGAAATTCGAAACGATAGACTGCCGTTGTTTTCCTAATGCGTGTTCGATCGATTCATTCAGTGGTATTAAGGAAATAAGGATGTGGAAATGAGTTAGGAAGAAAACCATCTTAATTTACGAACGAGTCCCTAATGAATACAAGAGTCTTCCCGACGAACCTTATCGATTGAAAACGACGAAATATTAACCATTGGTATACATATGTATTATGAACTGTTTATTAATATTAATTAGGTTAACAAACATTCGATAATATGCTTATTAGTATATGTAAAATGATTCCAGATTTATATTAATGTGTAGGTACATGCAAATCGGCAGTGTATGAGCCGTATCGCACCGAGGCTTATTTAGAAACATGATATTAGAACCATAATCAATCACCAGCCCGACATACGAAGCCAATATTGAAATAAAATCATAAAGAAACTTTCGTATGTCATAAATCAAAAAGTAATAATACCAAACTGGCCAATTCCGAGTTATATTGCGTGTAAACTAGATGTTATAAATTCCAAACCTTTTACGTGAATGTGTAAAAGTTTTAAAACATTACGTTTTCATTCACATCGTAAATAATAATACTAATTCCACCCTGTTAAGAGCGTTTATACCTTATGAGTGGCAACGTAGCAAATTAATTTCATATTTCGTGGTTTTCAATTTTTATCATTAAATCGGAGCTATATTTTAAAAATCTGTTTAATTATTTTTTTAGAATTACGTGAAAGTGTTTAAAAAGTAAGTAACCGTAATGCTTACAGTTACTTTACAATGAAAATAACGCCCTGCAAGTTTCCAATGTATTATTTGCATATAAATAGAACTGTAAACGCAACGATTTCTTACCTTTTACACAGTTTTCACATAATTCTAAAAAGTTAATTAAACAGATTTTTAAAATATAGCTCCAATTAAATGATAAAAATTGAAAACCACGAAATATGACACTAAATTGCGACGTTGCCACTCATAAGGTATAAACGCTCTTAATAAGTTTTAAATAAAGTCAATAAGATAGCCACACACGTTGAATATTACAATACGTTGAGCAGATACACGATTCTATCAATAATCTCATAAATTTTTGGTATGACATGACAACTTATTTTCAAGCCCTTGCAACTGTGAACTATGAAATATGATAACACATAATGAATGAAATATATATATAGACAACACTTTCAATCTTATAGTGTAAGTATACTCAGGTAATAAAACATCAAGTACAAAATCATTCGTTGTAAAATTAGGCTTACAAATCGATGATACTAATTCAGGCAGTGTTTATTATTGCAGTTTGGCACATACTTGGGGCGTGTGTGTCATTTGTAATATTTAGACCTATGTGACATGGTATTTTCTTGATTTCTAAGTAGGAATCTCTCTTGTGTCAACACAGAACGATAAGGTATGTTTTACACTGAACAAATGTACAGGTATTTGTTAAAAAAATCCATCGAAGCCAATCAAAAACAGGGGAGGTAATCTAAAGTTCTAAAGAGAACTAACTCACGTTACGATACAGATGATGGGCCTACAGTATACCTATGTATCGGGTCGGCGTACGATATGGTTGGTGTCGCCGAGGCAGGCAGGCTTGCGAGCGGTGCGCTAGCTGTGTTCGTGGTGTGTACGCGGTGACAGCGAGCCGGGGCCCGACTCCGCGCTGGAGTCGCCCGCGTACACCTCGGACAGCCCGCCGCCGCTGCTGCACCCGCCCCCGCTCCCGCTCCCGCCCCCGCTGCCGCCTGCGCCAAGCATGCTTGCTGACAGCGCGGCCTTGGCTGCTGACAGAACATCTAAAGTCATCATAGGTAATAGACTAGTCAATTCATCTATGCCTGGTTGGTACTAAAACCATTGTAACCATTGAACCTACTGATGGGATTCGGAAAGGAACTGTTTTGCAGAGATTTGTGAATTTATGCGACTTTTGCTATGGGTTGATCGCCATGAGTGTTAAGTAAGTTAGTGTTGTTAGTTAGTCATCAGTTTCAGCTGTGTGAGTGCGTGTGCTACAAGTACCGAGATGTGCTAGCGGCACGAAGCAGGACGTGGACGCGCAGTGTCGCGGCCGTACCTTCTCGTAGCGGCTCCACTGTGTGAGTGTATATCGTGAGTGCGTGTGCTACAAGTACCGTGATGTGCTAGCGGCACGCAGTAGGACGTGGACGCGCAGTGTTGCGGCCGCACCTTCTCGTAGCGGCTCAACTGTCTGAGTGTATATCGTGAGTGCGTGTGCTACAAGTACCGTGATGTGCTAGCGGCACGCAGTAGGACGTGGACGCGCATTGTTGCGGCCGCACCTTCTCGTAGCGGCTCAACTGTCTGAGTGTATATCGTGAGTGCGTGTGCTACAAGTACCGTGATGTGCTAGCGGCACGCAGTAGGACGTGGACGCGCAGTGTTGCGGCCGCACCTTCTCGTAGCGGCTCAACTGTCTGAGTGTATATCGTGAGTGCGTGTGCTACAAGTACCGTGATGTGCTAGCGGCACGCAGTAGGACGTGGACGCGCATTGTTGCGGCCGCACCTTCTTGTAGCGGCTCCACTGTGTGAGTGTATATCGTGAGTGCGTGTGCTACAAGTACCGAGATGTGCTAGCGGCACGCAGCAGGACGTGGGCGCGCAGTGTCGCGGCCGTACCTTCTCGTAGCGGCTCCACTGTGTGAGTGTATATCGTGAGTGCGTGTGCTACAAGTACCGAGATGTGCTAGCGGCACGCAGCAGGACGTGGGCGCGCAGTGTCGCGGCCGTACCTTCTCGTAGCGGCTCCACTGTGTGAGTGTATATCGTGAGTGCGTGTGCTACAAGTACCGTGATGTGCTAGCGGCACGCAGTAGGACGTGGACGCGCAGTGTTGCGGCCGCACCTTCTCGTAGCGGCTCAACTGTCTGAGTGTATATCGTGAGTGCGTGTGCTACAAGTACCGTGATGTGCTAGCGGCACGCAGTAGGACGTGGACGCGCATTGTTGCGGCCGCACCTTCTTGTAGCGGCTCCACTGTGTGAGTGTATATCGTGAGTGCGTGTGCTACAAGTACCGTGATGTGCTAGCGGCACGCAGTAGGACGTGGACGCGCAGTGTTGCGGCCGCACCTTCTCGTAGCGGCTCCACTGTGTGAGTGTATATCGTGAGTGCGTGTGCTACAAGTACCGTGATGTGCTAGCGGCACGCAGTAGGACGTGGACGCGCAGTGTTGCGGCCGCACCTTCTCGTAGCGGCTCAACTGTCTGAGTGTATATCGTGAGTGCGTGTGCTACAAGTACCGTGATGTGCTAGCGGCACGCAGTAGGACGTGGACGCGCAGTGTTGCGGCCGCACCTTCTCGTAGCGGCTCAACTGTCTGAGTGTATATCGTGAGTGCGTGTGCTATAAGTACCGTGATGTGCTAGCGGCACGCAGTAGGACGTGGACGCGCAGTGTTGCGGCCGCACCTTCTCGTAGCGGCTCAACTGTCTGAGTGTATATCGTGAGTGCGTGTGCTACAAGTACCGTGATGTGCTAGCGGCACGCAGTAGGACGTGGACGCGCAGTGTTGCGGCCGCACCTTCTCGTAGCGGCTCAACTGTCTGAGTGTATATCGTGAGTGCGTGTGCTACAAGTACCGTGATGTGCTAGCGGCACGCAGTAGGACGTGGGCGCGCAGTGTCGCGGCCGCACCTTCTCGTAGCGGCTCAGCTGCTGCAACTCGCACTCCGAGTGGTGCTTCTCCACTGTTACACATACCATACTATTCAACAAACAATATTTATACACGGTCACTTTATTGTCATCTACATCGCATTAATGTAAAGACACACACACTGGTGAAGCTGAAGCGTGATGGTGATCTGGAAAAGGTATATTTTGATGGCATGATAATAATTTTTAGACATCCAACAACTTCAAAAGTTCTAAGTGCTGTTCTGTGTCGCCCACTAAAAAATATACCTACATACAAACGGATATTTAAGATGATACTTTGAGCCTGAAACAGAAACACTTTTCTGTGTTCTCATTGTTTCAGTTCTGACCTTCAAGTCTCATTTCAAATACTCGCCCTGGATATTTAATGGAGAAAAATTTTTTGAAGTACCAGTGTATTTACCCGAAGGTTTTTGTGAGTGTTTTAAGTGCCACTGGGTTTTAGGGATTCTTTCGTTTGTAGATACAAATATTTTGTTTATTGAGAGAAGCCCCTTGTTAAAATTCTGCCGCATCATATTGAAATGAGGCTTTGCTTGCTTTTTATTTTATTGGATGGCAAACTAGAATACAGGCCATCTAATGGTAAGCGGTCACATTTGATAAACCAGAAGAATTTCAGGCGCCTACAAGTCAGGGTATGTTTTATTCTGCTATCCTACAGTTTATACTTTGCAGCTATCATCGGATTTTTTTTTTAAATATTTTTGTTTGTGTTCCGAAACACAGTGCTACTAGGATTTATGGCGCTTGAATGATATTGACAGGGTATTATTACAGGCGTTGTTGTTAAACATTTTGTGAAATGGTTTTTTGGAAGTGTATTGAAAAAACAAGATGGTGGTGTTAGTTCTAATTTTAACCACGCGCCGTTAGATCCTACTGCAGATATATATATTTTTTTATTTTTTTATATTAAACTGTCAATAGTCACATTATCATGCACAAGATGATTGTTGATGTGAAAGATTATTTTAAAGTCAGTCTCACCCTCGGCCCTCTCCCGATGTCGTTGCGGGTGCTTCCTGCAGGGTCGGTGCGGTGGAGCGTCATTGTCTCGATGGCCGAATGTACGGAACTGTAGCGTGTGGTCCAGAGTCGCAGCCGCCGCTGCCTCGCCGCCAACGGCGAATGTCGCGTACGGACTTATCTCGTACACGTCTTTTGTAATCATAATCATCATTAATATAGTCGAAGATCACCACAGGTCACAATTAGGCGTTTTTCCTGCAGTCGTTGGTTGCAAGACATCGAAGATAATATAGACTCGCAATGAACACAAGCGACATAACGCGTCAAATACATTATTAAAAAAATCGAAAAGCTGTTGATAAACAAAAAGTACCTAGGACCTATACAGGGTGTATCAGAAAAGTGTGGCCAAACTTAAAGGTGTGGTCTGTATCACACCCTGGTCTGTACCATGAAACTGAACACTATCTTGTTGGGACCAACATCGTAATCGAGAAGAAAAAAACTGCGGTTCCGTACAAAACTTCAATACCTACTCGACCCAAATGTAGGAGACGGCTGATTATTTTTATCGATTGCGATGTTAGTCACATAGAGAAAGTTATTCAGTTTGATGGTATGTATTACACCCCTAAATTAAACCACACCTTTCTAATACATCCTGAATAGGTTCTACACGACCCCGCCAATCCCGTTGAGGCAATCACGTTCCTTTATGACAAAATTGGTTAACCGACATTAAATATAAGAGATTAGTTGCTTAATTATAATGGCAAAACCCTTCAAGCGCCAAGTAAAAATGCTCGTGACGCAATGAGGTGGAAGGAGAAGTCTGTTGTCGCTGGAGAAACTTGTAGACTTAAGAATTGTTTCTATTGAACAAACTTCAGTTTGGTATCACGATCAAAACTTAATTAAAAATAAAATCCAAAACATCTTGAACTACTTGATCAATGAAAAATATCATAATTTGCGCTGAAACGACATAAAACCGGTCAAGTGCGAGTTGGACTCGCACACGAAGGCCTCGTTTACGGAGACGCGGGGCGTCGCGCGTCGCGTGCGGCGTGACGTCTCGCGTCTCTCTCGCTCTCGACCACGCTGTATGAGACCGAGAGAGACGCGAGACGCCACGCCGCACTCGACGCACGACGCCCCGCGTCTCCGTAAACGAGGCCGAAGGGTTCCAGACCACCGTACAAATTTAACACAAATATTTTTTTAAATTTGATTTCTTGTATGTTTACGCCCTTTAATGTTTATTATTTGTTGTTATAGCGACAATAGAAATACACACAGTGAAAATGTCATCTGTCTATCTATTACGGTTCATGAGATACATCCCGCTGACAGACAGACAGACGGACGGACGGACAGCGGAGGCTTTGTAATAGGGTTCCGTTGGCACCCTTTGGGTACAGTCACGAGCACCAATATATATACAATTAGCAACTTCTAAATGTGATTTTCTCCAACTGCATTGATTGTAATTTTATGTTGTTACGAACATAGTATTTTAGGACCTATGCTGTTATGAAATAGGTCTTATTTCAAAGTTGCAATCGATATTCCGCGAGAAATTCGCTTTTAAATTTTACTAAGTGTATAATAATAATATGGGACAACATCCACCCAAGGTCTTCAGGTCCCGAACTAGGCAGAGCCTGTACTACGGTAACCTGATGACTGATATACATACTAATATACATATACACACCCAGACACAGGTCAAACAGACATGTTCATGCACACAAATGTTTGACTTGTCCGGGGATCGAACCCGGAACCAGCGGCTCAGAAGGCAGGGTCACTACCAACTGCGCGAACCGGTTAGTCATACTTCGTGACTGTACAAACCAAACCTTCGTGCGATCTCAAAAATTAACGTGAAGTAAAGGTTACTGTTAAGCCAATCTTGTGTTCGTAATATTTGCTCACAAAGCATCAAGTAGCTGATTGATTACTGTGGATTAATTCATGCTCTCTACATTAATAATTAATGCGTGTAAAGCCATTTATGATTAAAATTACTTTACCGAAATGCTGCTGTCAGAAATAATTTTACGTTTAATATGGCTCGGAGTATTATCTACTGAGCGGCACTTTGATCGCAAATATCACTTCAAAATACAGACCAAATAGGAATGAAAAACAAAGCGAAGGAAATGGTACCTAAAATAATTATTCTAACGGCTCTCTATTTTTTATTTCTTATGTAAATACAAGGTGGCCGGGATATTGTCGCGCAACTATGGATTCAGTAGGCCAATTCTCGTACTTAAAAAACGTTCAAATTCAAGTCGCAATCTCATCTCAGCGACAATCAATGTCAAAAACCTGTCAAAAATGTATGTAAATTGATAAAAATTTTGACAGATTGAGACTGAGATTAGAATGCGAACGGTCTTAAAAATACAGGCATTGCCCCTATGTTCACGATCCTAAACCCCAGCTTTGAAATTTTTTGTCGGAGGAAAAAAAAATTACTTGGTGTAGGTACAACGAAATTGTTGGGTGAATCACACTGCCGCGCTAGCAATATCAGCAATAAGTGCAATTTTCGACAAAATGAGTTCAACATTGATCCCGAATCAGCGCAATGAGCTCTACTAGATGTGCTGACAGCTGTTTTAATAGCTTATCGGGAACTGGTAAATTTCGTTAAGGATAAAGGCGGTAAGTCCAATAAATGAGAAATCTTTCTTAACATAACAACAGTAAGTATAGTCACCCCGGGCTTACAAGTAAAGCTCTATCATTTAGGTTTTACTTTTACTTAAGTTATGTGCAGTAACTGTGTAGGTATTGCAGTTATCAAAATAAAAAATCATCACAATTAATTTAAATTAAAAAACGAAGCCCGGAAAAACAAAATTGTAACAAAAACTTTGCTTGCCTATTGCTCAAAACTGTGCAAACATGCTTACTGGGGCCGTACTATGGCCGTATAATTCCATCATTGTTCCAGCGTGAAAGAGAGACGGAGCTATACATGACCGATAGCACTATCTCTTTTTCGCAACGGAATCATGATGGTGTTAACACGTCATGGTACGGCCCCAGCTCTTATCGCTAGCGCGGCAGCACAGTTCTCCCAGCTAGATCACTGCGTAGTCTGTATTAAGGAGAGACAGTTTCGACTCCCTAATTGAGTATCACAATAATCATGTTTATGCTTTGGGAGCATAGAATATAAAACAAAACAAAAGTAAACATCTTTAAATTAAAGTCATCCTAACATTAAAATTAAATATAAATAAAAACAAATTAGAATGAGGAGTGTTGGTGTAGTGAGTCGAGTGACAGTGAGTGCGAAATTGTTGTTCCATACATTAGTACCGCGTAGGCTTTTACCGCGCACTTTGCTATGAAACTGCAGATTTTTTTTTATAACCGACTAAAAATTTCTACGCTAGAGGTCTAGAATCATATATGTTGAATTCATGGTTACAGTTTGAGCTTCGATGTCCCTGACAGACTATATTAAAGCAGATAACAAGGGTGGTAGAGGCAGACTGTACCTACATTTTTAAGTGTCATTGCCTCATCCAATCCGACCGATGATAAACCTATTGATTCAGTTCTTCTAACTGAACAGACAGCAGTGCTGCTGGGGAGTTTGTTGCGCCACTTCTTCTTCCCAGCTAAAGCACTAGGAAGTGGTGAAGGGTGGGCGTTTTGGGGGGACTGTCTTATGTGATTTTGACGTTCAAAAAGTGCTGATTCTCAGCCTAGTTTGAATAAATGACTTTTGATTTTGATTCATTCAACTCAATCCTTCAAAATAAACAAAAACGCTTTTGTAGAAGAGTCACCACAGTGTTTCTTACCATGGTAGACCAGCGATCGTTTGTTCAGCGAAAATAAACCAGGTTAAAGTATCTAAGCTAACGGTGCACTTACCAGAAGCAGGTGACAGTTTGTCGTGTTTGTAGTCGTGTTGGCAGTTCCTGATGTTCTGTTGTTCAGGACAGACAGACTTGTCAGTGCTAGCCACGGAATGGCTGCAGCGACGCGTCTCTTCTTCTACGGTGCCACCGCATCGCCATAACGTGCTAGGAAGAGAGTTCTTAATTAAACACACCACTTAAGTACTCTAGTTATTATTAACGAAGGATACCAACGTGTTATTAGTTAGTACAATTTGTACTATTGCAGTTTGTTAACCTGACCCTCTGTTGCTGCAACATGTATGCACTAGACGGAATACAAAAGCATCAAGCGGTGGCCCAGTGGTAAAGGCCCCGACTTACGAATTGTAGGTCGTGGGTTCGAACCAAAGCAGGTGTTTTACTTTGTGTAAATAATTTCATCACCACTGCTCTCGAAACGGTGAAGGAAAACATCGTGAGGAAACCGGCGGCATGTCCTAGAACCAAAAATTCGAAGACAAGTAAAATCTCTCGAAGAGAGGAGGCCTGTGTCCCAACAGTGAGAACGTTATAGGCTGATTATGCTAAGCGAAGAAGCTGAGTTAAAATTGTTGAACAATAGTAAAAAGTTTCAGATTGGATTCTATAGTCATAGTTACTTTCACCTCCTTGAAATGAATGATTGCAATGATTTTAATAAAAAAATACTATAGAAAAAGAAGTAAAAAGCTAACTAATACAGGCTGTATAGCTAGCTTTCCTCTTGCAAAATAGTAGTTTGTAAAGGAAATGCAATGAAAATGTTTCAAGCTTGAGCATTTTCCTTTTATTCTGCGCAATAAGTACTAATCAAGCTAATAATAATAATTTTTATCAATTCAATTTGTCTTAAAACGTATTGCAAAGAGGTCTACTATCTTAAGCGTAAACAAAGTCTTTGGTGCAACTTTCATCGCTTTGTCTCGAGAGCTACTTATTCAATGTAAAAATAATGATAACAAATGTGTGATCGATTCCAACGCTATCCCACAACCATAATCAATATTTTGTTAAAAAAACTACCTGCTAGCTCGATAGCTAGCGTTGGGATTGAATTAGATCGCGGTATTGTCTCGCTCCGAGGTACTGCGTTTTACTCGACTATCACAGGCTCCAAGGCAGCTTGTACTGATATTGTACACCACCATTTAACTTGTTACAGTCTTAAACTTTTTATTTAAGAAAAATATTGATATCTGTAGAGTATTTTCTTTTTTTGAACATAATTCCTCTCGCCTTCCTGCTATCTGTGGGAGTGATTTCGTGAAAAGGGACGGAAGTGTGTAACAGGAAGCCGGGGAAGCGCGCGCTATTATTTGGTCGCTCAGACGGTACCAACCTATTTTCCGATAGGTTGGTACTCAGATGTTACGTACATCATTTGCGACTACTCCTCGCTCGCTCGTTTTTTTTCCTATGCTGTTTATTACTCAGCTTATTACTTAGTTAGCATTGTATTGAAAGTGAAGGTTGTGTCAGAGACAAGAACGACGTCAAAAATACAGCTCTTCAGTAGGAGAAGAAGCTCTGAATCTCCTTATTGTTGTCTCTTCCATCATTTGCAAGAAGCAGCTTTGGATGAAGCTGACGTGACGTTTAAATATCAGTATGAAAATAAACTTTAACTACCCACTATTGCAAATGCTAAGCTCCATGATAATTCACTTGATCTTACAAAAATTTTATACGTAATGTATATGTCACCGAATAATTATGAACATCGTTCGTTAATAATCTATCTCGCGAGATTAAAAACTATCGAAAAGTTGTGAACTGCAACAAACCATTTGTAATTTAACTCATTATTTTTAGATAGTTTATATTCTGTCAATGGCAAACCGAAAAATGGTTAACTGTTACCAAACTTGTATGCGACGGATCGCACCTTGCGCTAATAGTAAATAGCCAAGTAACTGCGACCAACTTTGAAGTTGCGTTCGCCCGTCGTTGCCGTGGCACCGCTCGCTTCGCTCGCTTGCTCGGCTCGCGCCCGGTTGTTTACAGTTCTAACCTAACCCACGGCACCCCGCCCAAGTGGGTTACACTTGGTCGGAGTGCCCTGGGTTAGTTGCTGCAACGAATTCGGCTGCCGCCAAGACCAACAAATCAGGGACGATTCAAAATTCTACGGGTGATAAAATCGGACAGATTGTGAAGCCTGTCGGTAAGTGCAGGTACGTTCACAATTAGACGATGTTAAGTTATTGTAAGAACTTTTGTAACCATATTTATCTGCAAATAAATCTTTGACTTTGACATGGACAGGTTATTAACTATTGAAAATGAATACGTTGTATTGTAAGCAGTAGGTATAGTACAGTTATCGACAGTTTACAATCTCGCGAGAAAAAATAAAAACTAACGGTGTTCACAATCATACGGTGACATAATATACTTATTTGATATCCCATGAACGATCGGGAGAAGGAAGCCCACAGTCAAGCAATGAATAGATAGGATGAGCGATGTTACAAAAAGGTACCTACCTAGCATAATCAGCCTATAATGTTCCCACTGCTGGGACACAGGCCTTCTTTCTGTGGGCCGTAAACCACCACACGGACCCAGTAAGAGTTGGTGGAAAACTGGAAAAGGTACCTAGGTACCCATTGAAATGTTTGTAGGCAATTCCCAAGAAACACCAAAATTATTTCAACGGTCCATACCTATAGTGCCCAAACCGACTGGAATTGTAAGTAGGTCGCACTGAGTGATTTACACAAGCAGCGTGCTCTCAATACGTCTACATTTATCTTATTTATTATTATGTATTTATACAGGGTTCCTTGAGAAATGGTGATTCCAATACAGGCGTTATTCAGAATATAGTAAATAGGTATCGAGATTTTTCAATTATTCGGACGAAACAAAGGAAAATCGAAACGGTTTTTAACAGAAATGATTGTTTTCTTGTAGGTAAAAAATATACGTTTCTGATGAAGGTGCTCACTCTTATTTTAAAAAGAATAGACTGTTTGGAAAATAAACCGTCATTGAAATCTTAAGACTGTCATGTTTTCAGAATCAGCATCAGCTTTAAGCATGCATAGACAGACCAAGCAGTATCCGTTTGGCCTGATCGGCACAATCTCATCAGTTCGAACGAATTTCTTCGTGAGTCTACTGGTCGCTCCAGCCGCCTGAGTGTTGGTCATGACATAACAAGCACACGAGGTACTGATTTTTACCAGGTGAGGAGAAACGGAAGACTAACTACAGAAAACAATACGATAATAAATAAAAATACTAATGCTTAAGAGTATTTTGGAACTATCAAATAAATCCTAGCATCGAAATAAAAGAGGTGATTTTTTCAAACGAACTAAATAGAAGGTTAGGCCGACTGTGGGTTTTGCCAGTATTTGACAAGCTATAGTGACTAAACAGTGGTGGTCATATAATTAAGAAAGCTTATTTAAAGGGAAGATTTTTTCAAACTAACAAGTAGGTATTTAACTAATTGCATGTACTTTTTTTTTCCAAATATCGCAAATTTTTTCGACACTAGCGGTACATTCCTTGATACACATGCTTGGCTAAAAAATAAATAGCTAAACTTTATACATTAGATCAACCTAGTATTACTACTTACTGGCTGGTCACATAATTAAGAACGCTGAATAGTTTATTTTTTTATTCAAATTCAAATACCGCTCTGTGGCTCTGTGGTTGTAGATCACTATTCGTTTAATTTTGGCGCCATTTAGTGCTGTAAACGTCTTAAAGGTGATTGCTTCATATGAAAAAAATGGCGAAAAATAAAATTTGTGATAAATCTACAAGGGAAATAATAATAAAACTTCGCGAGAAGAATCGATCATTTAAAAATATAGCCGACCATCTGCAATGCTCAAAAACGATGGATTTCCACGCTGTGAATCAATTTCCTATGTATCAAAACTACATCAAACGTTCCGCCTGTACCTACCTAAACAGAGAAAATCATCTCGTCGAGATGATCGAAATATCGAAATTCTTTGAAAAGGTCTAATGAGCTCAGAAATTAATATTTTGGTGAAAACAACCCTTCAGCAATCTCGGCACGCACTATTCGAAGGCGTTTGGTAGAAGAAAAGTTGCACGGAAGGACAGCAAGGAAGGTGCCCATGTTGAAACGGTGCCATAGGCAAGCCCGGCTTGCATTTGCAAGAAGGTATGAAAACTGGACAGTTAGACAGTGGAAAAATGTTATCTTTTCTGACGAGACAAATATAAACAGGGTAAGTTCTGATGGAAAACGATATGTACGACGCCCTCCGAATAAAGCATTCGACCTTAAGTAATTACACAAAAAACACATTAAAGCATGGTGGGGGAAATGTGAATATTTGGGAGTGCTTTTCTGGACATGGTGTTGGACCTGTTAAGCTGATAGAAGGAAACATGGATCAATTCCAATACAAAAATATACCGAAAACCACAATGTTACCTTTTGCTGACGACGTGCTTCCAGCACGACAATGATCCAAAGCATACTGCACGCACCGTTAAGGAATTTCTCACATCGCAATCAGTTTCTGTCTTAGATTAGCCAGCTAACAGCCCAGATCTAAACCTAATATAGCATCTTTGGTGTGAAGTAAAGAAAAAGGTTTCAAATCGACAATGTGGCAATTTAAGAGAGCTTTACGACTTTTTCTTAGAAGAATGGAACTCTATCTCTCTGGCGAAATGTCAAAAATTGATACAGTCCTCGCCGGTGTAAAGCAGTAATTAAAAGCAGTGGACATGCTAATAATTATTAATTTAGTTTAAAATGTATTAAATAGCTTTTTTATGATTTGTTTAATCTAAGTTTCATCTGCAACAACTCTTGAGCAGTTGAATAAATCGTTCTTAATTAATTATTTGTCCAGCTTCATAACTATTTGAATTTCTTACTATAGAGAATAAATACAATTTGTAAATAAATTGTTAGCGATTTTATTCTATATTCTATAACTAGTTACTTCTAAGAAGGAATACATAACTACACATGACATGGTTTAGATAAAAAAAAATCTGTAACTTCAAATCGTTCTTAATTCTTCTGACGACACGTTTGGTGTAGTGGCTACAGTGGCTAAGTGTAGTCAGCGAAACCAAATGGTCCTGGGTTCGAATCCCGGTAGGGGCAAATGTTTGTATGATGAATATGGACATTTGTACCCGAGTCATGGATGTATATTGTATTTACAAAAAAAAAAAAATGTATTTAAGTAGTGTATCAACCATCTGGTATCCATAACACAAGCCTTAATTAAGTGCTTAACTTGGAACTAGATGGCGCTGTGTGCAATGTCAGACGATATTTATTTATTTCTTATTTATTTAAAAAAAAAAAAAATATATATATATATGTCCACAACTGTATTTGATTGAATTTTCGTGTGCAAACTGGGAACGTCATTAGTTATACGCAGTTTAATTTATTTTTGTATCGTTCTCTGTATTTTGTAAATGGAACATGCATTTTAATATTATTATGCAGCCCGGAGTCATGCATTTGTGCCCGGTTGATAGCAAAAAGCTCGCCTCCTATTACATGGGACTTATATCTGGCGAAATTACGTTGGTGTTCTTTATCCTACACCTCTACCTAATACTTCGAGGGAAACAGGCGTAATGCTATGTTATTCAAAAGAAACATGAAATCAAGCAATCATAAGTTTGGTAATATAATATTTTCACCGCCGCAGGCAAACCTCATTTCGAGAAAATCTTGCGCCAGCAATTGGATTAAAAAGGCCGAGGGGGTTGAGGGAGCTCCCCATATTGGCGATGCGTACATCAAATATATTGACGTCATGACTATTACGTTTCAGATAAAACTGACAGTCTACGTCCGCACGGATGTAAAAATATCGCGGTGGGATTTTATCGCGCACTGGATCTCCAACGCACTGCTTAGCGCCGAGAGTTCAAAATCCAACAGTGTTATTTTTCAACGCGCTGGAATGCACTCTGTTGGATTCTCAATCCTCGGTTCAACACCGAGAGTTGAAAATTCTGTGCGCGATAAAATCCCGCCGCGAATTTTTTACGTCCGTGCGTACGTGGTCTTACAGTATTCCTCACATGTCGGTTTTCACTGGTTCATTGATCCAGATATCATCCACTTATTCATGAACTAAGAAATTGTAGAAATAATTCTAAGTATACCTTTTGATAACTTTGGCCTATAAGGGTAAGTCAAAGTCAAAAACATTTACGTTTTCGATATACATAATTGACGTTTTTATCTGACGTTACCAATGTGCTGAATCAATTTAATTTTGTAACATGAAAACCATCATAACTGTTTACATTTCCAAATGATTGAACTAATTGACCAATGCAAAATGTTAAAGCGTAACAATAATAATAATATTCACGTATACAGGCTGTGAATGTTTGCAACCGCTCCGAACAATTTTCATTTAAGTTATACACTGTCAGATTAAATCATACATTAACTGTCAGATTAATTCATACAAGTAAGTAGTACCTATTCCAATTTTAAATGTATCTGTCTGAAACATGCATTACCTGAAAGAAAACACACGCGAGTACGAAACAATTATTACGAATCTAAAGCGCCATCTCCACGAGCGAGAGAACCGCGACGATAGTCTCGCCGTGCCATCAAATTCAATCGAAACTCTATGAGTTACCATCTCCACACGGCGATATTGCCGCGGCAATAATTTGATGACACGCCGTCACTATCGCCGCGATTATCTCGTCCGTGGAGATGGCGCTTTAAATAATTATTTTCGTTGTACAACCACTTTCATATACACCTTCAGTGTGCTTCAACCTACCTTCGTTTAGCCAGCAACACCAGCAATAGGGCTGTAACAGCAAGCGCGGCGAGGGCAGCGAATGCCAGTGACACAGCGCCGAGAACACGTTCCGTGTCAGCATTGCCACTCGACGTTGTTATCTGGCCACCTTCGGATTGGAAGGCTACTGGACGACGTAGACGCTCTGTTTGGGTATAGAAATAATATATATATGTAATAAATTTATAGTGGAAAGCCCCACGGTTTCTTTACGGTACGGCGCACAGAGCGGTACTTAGGCGGAAAATTTGAACCTATTTCTTGCTTTGTCGAAATCAAGTGCGTGTCAAAATTATTATTATTTATTATTTGAATTTACTTAGTGATTTTGTAATGTTTGGAGGGGAGAAAGGGAAAAAGTGGCCCTTTGAATAAAACTTATACTTTTTGTTGTGTATTTTTATTTCAAAATAAGGCTCGGTTTTAAATAAGAACACATTTCTATACAGGGATCAGTCATCTTCCAACAGGTTACAAACCGAAATTCTACTGTCTCCATTGAGATTTTTTTTAAATTTCTTGATGTGTACATCGAAGCCAGAAATTACATTGTACTTCCAGTATAACTTTGAATCTTCGAATAAATTCAGTTTTTTTTTCATTTTTTGTCAGAACTTACCTTTTGTCTGTTATTATAGTACCGATCATTAAACCTGACTTGGTTTCCGTACGTCCATTTCTGGTAACCACTGAAAATCAGCGCTGTGCTGTGGGTCCCCCATAGCACAGCTTCATGCTGAGTTGGAAGCCTTCTTGTCACGTTCATAACGTACAGCTGTCGACTATTTCTGCTTTGTGTTCGTGATTATAGATCATTTTGTTTTGTTTTTATTTTTCTTCATTATTAGAGCTAATTATCTTTTCGTATGCTCGTGTTTCTGTCACAAATAAACCTATTTTTCTTTATTCTTTCATTTATCTCCATTTTAAAACAAAATCAGCGTACGTAAGCCGTCACGAAAATAATTGTCGCCGTGAAAATATCCGGTGCCATCAACAGACTCCCCTAGACTGCCATACAACACTGATGTGAATCACGCCTTGCACAGACACGGCGCATACGGTGACCTGAATAATCGTGTGAGCTTGTATATGACACGGTTTTTCATTTTATGGTATCCGGCGACGGTGGGCGGCGCCGGTGCCGTAGTGCCGCCGTGTCGTCAACCAACTTTCATAGTGATCCATACAACATCCTACACACGGCGAATAAACCGTAGTTGTAGTATTGATTAAAATATGATTCGCGACGGTGAAATAACAATGAAAAAATATAATATAATCATTAAATTCACCATACAACTTTCTGAGCTGCAAATTGCAAAAAAAAACGTAACGAAATCAGAATTTCGCGGGCTACTTTAGCGTATCCCCCCTAAGAAAATTTTTATAGTAAAAGCAAGTATCTATGAAGTTGAAAACGTCACACGAGTGAATGAAAGGGGTCTACCTAGTTCTTATCAAACGCAAATGATGCAGTAGGAATTCACGAAAGTGTGATCCCGCTCTTATCACAAACACATTTAACATAGTAGGTAGTTATTGGCTTTAGATTTAATAAAAAGAAAATTTTTGATCTTCTTTTATTCACTTTATTAATTTTGAATTAAGAATTGGGTATAACAAAAAAATCTGTTAGAATTGCTCAATATTTTTTTACCCGACATTATTTTATTTATAAAACCTTTAAATAGAACCTCCTACACCCACACGGCTACTCACAGTAGATGAAAGTTTCAATAGCAATTCTAAGGCAGTTTGTTTCCTCGGTGGCCATAACTTACGACGGTAATAACATAAAAGATCGCTAATAGTAAACAAGTCGTGATAAATGGTGGGGCCTTTGAAAAACCTGTATGGCTTCCGAAGTTGAAAGGTACAAATGAAAATCATGTCCATCATAATGTTTTCCTATGAAATGTGAAGCAAGAAAGATAACAGAACTGTGTATAGACAATTAAATTATGGCTATAAAAAGTATTTTAAGTGTTAGAATGAAATGAAATAGGTATTTGAGCGCTTTTCTTGAGATTATTTTATCAGCACGCTACAGAAAAGATATCATTACTTGAGCGTTTGTATAGGTTCTGACTTTACAGCCAATCGTTTTACTAAATTAAGTGTTAGTCTTTATAATGTGCACATATCGAAATGAGGGGATGTATGCTTAAATTTATTGACGGTTTTTTTTTTAGAAAAATCTAAATATTTTTTTTATATCTTTAAGGATATTTAAAAAAAATAGTTTGCTACTGTGACCCCATTATAAACAAAACGGTTTAACTTTTAAACTAAATGATCTATCGCCATGAAACTCCACAATGGTTAGAAGTACTTAGGCGTCCTCATAAAATGAAAACTGTGGAAAAAAAAACTACCTTCAATTGATAAATGATAAATGATTTTATTTCTGTAAGTAGGTTTGTACAAATACTTTTACACGTCAATCATATTTTAAAAACTAGATGAGGTCGGCGTTTTCCACCTGACTACTCTGAGAAGAAAGGCCGAAACTAACTCAGAGGTCACAGTCTCTTTTAAAGTCCAGACATAATCTTGGTCAGATCATGTGAAGACCATGTAGATTGGTGTCTGAAACGGTCTTTTGAGGAAAAACCATACAGATTGAGCGGACCTGTCCAGTCAGTGCACGCATTTGTCAGTAACCGTGCAGCTCAACTCAGAACTTCAGGAGCTCAACGATACGACGAAGAATTGAAAATAAACATGTTTTTTTTAGAAAAATCTGATTTTTTTTCATTTGTTTTTACATTAATCGTAAAATTACGTCAATAAGACGCCCCCATTACCTACCGGTTTTATTACTTTAAGTTATTTGTCATCGTATTAGCCACCTAATGGTTAACGTTGAATCCCATAATTTCTTATCGACTGTTAAAGAAAGGCCCAGCGCACGACTACGCACTATTGTTTTACAGGTAGATAGCCTTTTTTTTACAAATAAAATATTTAGATTTTTATAAATATTTTTTCCGTCGATAAAATTAAACATAGATTCCCCTCATTTCGATATGTGCACATTATAAAGGCTCGCAAGGTATAAAGGAGGTGAGCACTAAGGAAGGATTTTGAAAATTCATCCCCTAAAGAGGTTTAATAGAGGATGAAAGTTTTTATGGGAGCTCGTGATTCTTGCCGCTGGGAAATTCCATCGGACAAACGGCTTCTTGCCATAGAAAAAAATTAAAACTAAATGATCGATGCCAAATTTTCACGAAATCAGTTTACTTAAAATGATTTACGAATCCGCAGATCCATCAATCTCTTTTAATCATCGCCAGATTTTGCTATCAATTTTAACTGAATGTAACCAAAGGCTAGTGGGAATTATACAATTCAATAGGCTTTGTTTCCATAGCAACACGATGCAAAAAAACATTTAAAAATAAAATGCCTGCTGCAGTACGCGATGGTCTAGCTATTATTTTTAGTCACGTTTAAAAAAATGCAACTGAACAAATGACTGCAAACTTTGTCAGTGATAAACGGACATTGGAATGTATTTTTAGGTGGAAACTGCTTTTACCGTAATACGACACATACACAGGAATGCAAGGCTTTATTTTTTTTTCCTTTTTGGTTTAATAAGCGATCTACTAAACTAGTATTTCGAAGACTCCCTTGACTTTTACGTACTTTCTTTTTTACTAAATCTATGTGTAGGTAGGTAGGTAGGTACATATTCGTATCCTTAATTTCTGTCTTTCCCTATATTACTTATATTTCTTAGCTCTTGCACTTAGTTTAGTTTTATGTAAGTATATCCATGTTACAATATTCTTTATATTCTTTTTCTTATTATTGTACACCCTAGAGGTATATTGCAGCGATACTTTTTTTTTAATTTTGACCAACTTTATTTGTTAACCACTGCAGTAACAATAAATAATATTCCAATCTATTTTCTTTGGTGAAACTTGGGTGTGCTAACGGTACACCTCTGCGCAACCCTCCAAAGAGTGAAGCGTGATGTTATATTATGTTATCTATTATTTTATTGTCGTAGTCCATGTCCAAGTTTAGGTACATGTTCGCTCAAATCGAGGTAGGTACAAATATTCAGCAGTATATATATGTATCTACTAGCTGACCCCGCGAACTTCGTACCGCTTAACATTTTTTTTTTAAATTTTTCTCTCCGTATGAACCATCCTCGTACTTCAAGGAATATTCTAAAAAAATAATCCGTTCTTGGTCCATCCGTCCATCCGGTCCATCCGGTCCATCCGTTCTTGCTTGAGTTATAAAATTACAACGAAAAGTGGCATTGATTTTTATAGGTTTAGATATAAAAGAAGCGCTAGACGATTGTAATGCATTTCATAAACTATTTATTCATTTTCCCGACTTTACAATGGCTACAGACAAGTGTAGTGTTACCTCCAGAATGCGTCGTGGTAGCCGCATAAATAACGGCTTGGTGTCGCGCGGATTCCGTCGCAGTCCACAAGCGTAGTGCATACCATGCGCCAGCCGACAGCCCACCAATCAAGACCTATGTACAGGAATACATGCTTTACAATAAATACAATGAATGAAATAAAAGTCACACTTTACTAAATACTTAAAATTCTTTAGGTAAGGCTGGCGGTACGATTGCGCTTGCATTGTGCAAAATATCAAATTTTCAAGGTGCGTCGTTAGTGACCGACTCAGTGCGGCCTTTAAGAAAGAAATCCCACGCACAGACATGGCGATTAAAGTTGTTATCTAAAATTAATAACATGGCATGTTCTCACGTTCGGACCCTTTGGAAAAGTAAACCATTGTTGTCAAATCAATTAAAATTTCAATCTAACAATCGAGAATTGGGGTCGGCTTACAGACTAACCGGATACAGCTGAATACCAGTATTTTACATGGAGCGACTGCCTATCTGACCTCCACGACCCAGTTACTGGGTAATACGATACCCCTTGGTAAGACTGGTTGTCAGACTTTCGGGCTTCTAAGGACGACACGTAACGACTGTCAAAGATCCACTAATGACAGCCGGAACCAACGGCTTAACGAGCTTTCCGAGGCACGGACGAGTTTACATTCCGATCTAACAATATTTGATTCTATCCCAAAAATACGTGTTCACTATTTTATTAAGCATTTGGTATTTTTATTCTTTATGGAAATTATCTCATTCTTAAAAAAGTATCTTTCATGAAAACATTCTAAATATGCTATATATTTCGTGACAAGAATTTCACTTTAAAGCAGCGAGGCAACTGCTAAAGGAAGAGAAAATTCAAAAGGCAGCAGCTTCATTAAACTTTCACAAGTGGCTACATAAAGTGATGTCAGGGCTATTTTCCAACTTTTATTAATAATGGACACGTTTACATAAATAAAGTGCGCTCAGACTTCTTTCATCCAATCTCAGGCTCTCGCTGTTATCATCCTTTAATCTTGGTACACCTATTTTCTAAACTTATTTCCTCACAAATGCGAGTGAATAGCTCGTAATCCCGTGCCTGTTTCCCTCTCTCCGTAATCAACGCGTAGCTACCTGAAGGAAATCTCCCTCGTACGTACAATAAAGTTGTTGATATTTGCACAAAAAAGGTATTTTATCCGTCCCGGCGGATCATAACCTACGAATTTGTATGGCGCCCGAGTCTCAATTTGCCCGGTTTCAATTGGCTCTTATTTTTTTTAACACAAAGAGGCGTAAATTGCGGGGTCTCTGATCTTTTGCGAGCGATATTTTGTTCAAACTCATTTTCAATTATTATTAAAACCAAAAAGGTTTACAAATTTGTTTTCCTGTGTACGCTCGGACCTTATCCTGGTAGGATAATTAATCCGAGTGTGTACGTAACATCAATGTTATGATCCGTCAATTTATGAACAACCCAAATCAATCAGTTTGCTTGGCAACACACGAGCAAGTCATTTCTAATTTTATATACAGGCTGAAATTTTAATGGTTGTTTTCCCGCGGCAGAACGATTTGCCCTTAGTAGTACTATTGAATCATAGAGTTAAACTAAAGAAAAACAAAAGTTATTTTTTTCAAATAATTAAAAAAAATATGCATAAACTCGAAAGCGTGAGAAACAATAGTAACCACTAGATAACGTAGGTACTTCTCGAACCGCATGCGTGGCTCTGCGCGCTTCCGACAAAGCGAAGTGCAGTTCGTAAATGTTCAGACCACAATAAGCTGTCACGCGTAGTGATACGGCATAAACTAGTTCGCACGCCGCCGAGTCGCGTCTCTGCTCTGCGCGCTGTTTGTAGTATTATTTATTTCTTTGGCGGTGCCGACAAAGCGAATACCGATTCGCAAATGTTCAGAGCAAAATAAGCTGTAACGCGTAGTAATCAAAGTAATAAACGGCATATTCTAGTCTGCACGTGCACACGACGAGCGCCTCCCCACTCATCACCGCCGCACCGCCCGCTGCCGTCTCAGTCAGTTCATTCATCAGTTGTTCCGCGACCGCCGTACCGTTGTACGTGCGATATCGTGTTAAGTGATTTTCGTGCAAAAATGGATCGACACTACAATTATTCCAATTTGGAGTACCTCGCTATGGTACAACTGTACGCTAGGGCTAATTATAACTCCCACGCTGCCCGGCGACTTTACGCGGAGCCGCAACACGTGGAGTCGCTTCGTCTTCGCGGGGTTCTGAACCCCCAAGTCCCACAAGCCCGGACGATCGTAGCGGCAACACAGCGGCTACTCGATCACGGGCAGTTTCAGACACCAGCGCATGCACAGGGGAGAGGTCGATCGGCCGTTCATTCGCCAGAGCTTGACGAGGAGATCATCGATTACTTCGAACGGGATCCTCGTCGAAGTACGCGTATGGCTGCGGCTAGGTTTGACGTAAGCCAGTACTACGTCTGGAAATTATTAAACTGCGAAGGACTTCATCCCTATCATTTTCGGAAAGTTCATGCACTTCACGAAAATGACGCGCCGGCCAGAATAGCATTTTGTCAGTGGTTGATAAACAATCAGAATCTGAACATTTTGTGGACGGATGAGGCTACGTTTACGCGAGTTGGACTGTTCAACCAGCGCAACGAACATTTTTGGGCTTTTAATAACCCACATGTTATTCGCGAGTGTGCTCATCAAGTGCGTTTTAGTGTTAACGTGTGGGCCGGCATTATTAATGGCCAAGTTATCGGACCGCATTTTGTGACAGGACACTTGACAGGTGCAACTTACCTGGAAATGCTACGTAACGTTATCCCGGACTTACTAGAAGACGTTTCGCTAACGGTGTCCGAGGACAACATCCACTACCAGCATGATGGGTGCCCGGCTCATTATCAGCGTGCCGTGCGAGAGCACCTGGACTCAGTGTTTCCCCAGCGCTGGATCGGACGCGGCGGGCCAGTGCCTTGGCCAGCTAGAAGCCCGGACCTGACTCCGTTGGACTTTTACTTGTGGTCTGAGCTCAAGCGCCTCGTGTATCGTGAAGAACACGCAACTCGCGACGCGTTAATAACTGCGATAGTGGACGCTTTTAATATCGTAAGACGTGACAGAGACACTTTATTAAAATTGAAAGACAATCAGTTAAAACGTGCTCGATTGTGTATCGAACGTAGTGGCTTGCACTTCGAACAATTACTTCGTTACCGGGAAGTGTAAGTCCCCACCTTTGTAAATAGCGAACATTTAAGTAGGTAAGTTAATTAAAATCATTGTAAATAAGTTGATTCCAATTTTTTAAATACGCCCTAAATACAACAATAAGTATCTAATTCAGAATTATTATTTTTGTAAAATAATAACCTTGTTTTTCAATTTCGTATTCAGTAAGTTGTGGCTAAAAAGTATTTGTGACGGTCCTAAGCCCGTAAAAGTATGAAGGAAAAATTGGAATTACTTTTAGGTAGGTAAGTATTGTGTTTCGTTCAACTCAGGAATAGGTATCAGCTGTAGCGCGAGGCAACGACCGCGCGTCGCTCGCTCCAGTCTCGCGCAGCCGGTCGTTCGCGCTGTAGGTATGACTACTATTGTTTCTAGGTTGGTTTCTAGTTTTGTTTTACACAATTCTAAATTCGCCATTATCTAACATATTTTTTAAATTCTTTTATAAATCTATTGTACTACCAAGACAAAATCATTTTGCTGCGGCAAAACAACCATTAAAATTTCAGCGTGTATAATCGAAAATTCTGGTTAATTAATTGAATTAGGAGTATCGCTCCACTTCAAAGTAAACATTTAATTGGGATTATAACAATTCCAAGTGAAACTCATATTGTTATACAAGGTGTTGTTTTGCATCCTCATCAAATTCGAGGAGGTAACTATGCTAATGATTATCGACACGAATCAATAATAAAATAAGTAGGTATTTATTTTTAAATTTTGTCATTTTCGGAAATGTGATGTGTAGGGTCCGTGTGATACCGCCCTGTAACTGCGCTGTAACTGTAACGCATGCACACAGCGACATAGTCGTACGACACTGCCTACCACATACGCAACGGGGCGATTCTGTTCTTTGAAAGTAGAGTATTCTGAAATACTGTCAAACTTAAATATCAAAAAAAACAAGTATGTATTAATTATTGAGCAGGATAATAATTTTATTTGATTATTTATGTCTTTCATAACAGCCTCCTGAAATTTGACGAGGATGCAAAACAACACGTTGTATAAGGAAACCTAAGTTCAATATCAAACCTATTAGAATGCAGTTTTGAACCAGCCTCTTATTTGCGATATTCGAGGTATTTGACAATAATACGTTTTGCCGTCGTTGTTATATAAACAATACTTCCAAACAAGTTATAGTGAAATTGTTATCGTGAGTCTATTCTATTTCAATGTTTGAGCAAGCTAGCAAGATAGAAAATCTTAGGTGTTTCGTATGCCGTCTACGCCCAGCTGATGGAGGTACTTCCAGGATTATTACTAGTATAAGGTAAGAAGGACCTGATGTTACCCATTATTCAAGTTTCATGTATTGTGTATATCTTTTGTTGGAGGTCCTTAAATCTATACTAATATTATAAAGAGGTAAAATTTGTTTGTTTTTGCTTTTCATATCCCAACTGTTGGGGAAGGCTATAGGCTATTTAACATCATGACAGGACCCTTAGGAGCCGAGCAAAATGAAAGAAACGTCAGAAAGAACGCTAAGCGAAAACGAAGGAACAGTGTGGGCCTTCGGTGCAATGCGACGGGGTGGGTCGGAGGAACCAGAAATTTCACGAGAAAAAAAATGTATCGCAGTATATGAGACACCCTGGCTTGTTCGTGTAATAATTGTATAAATGAAGGCATCTCACCTCGCGATGATGATGCAGCGAGGTAAGGTCAGCGTCTCTCCAAGCGGCTGCTCCGACAGCGTCGGCTTTTCGCCACTGCAGCCGCACGAGCCTGGCCCCACAGCGCACAGCCCTTCTTGCGTCTAACGCAAGAGCGCTGCTGTTGCTCCAGACTGCAGCCTCGGCGCCCTCTTCTAGCCTGTCTTCCCCCCCGCCTTCCCATACCAGAACTGGTGGACAAGTAAATATTACTAAAGGAGAGGCCAGACGATGCGGCTCAGTGCGGTGCGCTGCCGCACCGCAACCATTTTGCCGCATCAGCGTGCACACGTAGTACGCGGCGTCGCAAGAGCCACATGGTGCGGTGCAGTGCCGCATAGCACCCTGTGGAACGGATCTTGCGGCTCATTTCATAACTCCGTCAACACATCTGCGATCTGCGACGTCAGAGCGGTGAATACACCCTCCCCTCGTCTTGGTCCAGTGAGCGTGCGGCGCGGCCCCGCACCGCACCGCGTGATAATTATAGTAATAATAATCCTTTACTTCAGGCAACTAAGGCCCATAAAACACAATACATATAAAAGCATAAAAAATAACTATATACTAATTAATACATATCTAAAAGTAAAGACTACTGCACACCAAGTGACGGCGTGGAGTTACACTGCGAGGTGTCGCGTAGCCGGCCGCGGAAACGCCGATACCGCACACCTTTCGGCCAAAACTCTTCCTTGAGGAAGGTCATCAAATAGTGAGTCGGAACGCGCACCACGAACGACTTGAAACTGGTGTCATGGCGCCCCTCCAACTTTTCCACCCTCAAGGCTCAGTTGGTCTTCACCCGTATGTACTCTACGATGTCCTGAGTCTTCGTAGAGTGGTGCAAACGGGATACGTATAGCATAGTCGCCGGTCTGCAGGACGCAGCAGCATATACCATGGACATTTGTATGTATTACGCCGCAGCGGCACCGCTCCACCGCCGCGCCGGAGTCGCACGGCATCGTGTGGCCTCTCCCTTAGAGAGGATTCCTCGTCTCGTTGGTCCAGAAATAGCGACCCCTACTGCTCAGCTAGGGGACCTACGGAGTTTGACTCCAGGAGCAAAGTGGCATTTACGTTTTTCCTAGAAACAACCCGAACTGGGGATGTGTGCACGGGTAGTGGGTAAATATAGGCTCGCCCCCATTACGTGCGACCAATTACATAACCGGCAGAGTGTGGGTGCACTGTACACATCTGCCTATTCGCGGGATACAGGCGTAATATGCTGAGACAAATCAGATAACTTAACAAACAGTTGCAGTTGGTTGGCGCAGTGGTTAAGCGATTGACTGCTGCGCTGCGTGTCGCGGGTTCGATTCCCGCACGGAACAAATATTTTTATGAAAGTTGTTCCTGGTCTGGCTGTTTGTGTATGTGACTTTAAATGTTTGTAAACGCACCCACAATACAGGAGAAATTCTTAGAGTGGGGCAAATCGGCAGCTACTAATGAAATTGTCAGTTTACATTTGGACAATAAACATCTTGCAATACTATGATAATAAGAATAAATACTAATGGTCGATGTTACGCATTACCAACACTGATTGGTTACTAATACGTACACCAATAAATGATCGAAGTGTAAACTTCATAGCTAAGGTGACCCTTTGATCCTTTAGCAGTGTTTACAGCTGTAAAATTGCTTTGAGGGTAATTTCAAAGGACTAGTTAGGCTAATGCAGATGACTTTACTGACGAGGTATTTGGTAATCTAACAGTAACGTAGGCAAAACAACTGTTTTAGGTCTGGAAACCGGAAATTAAACAATAAAATGAAAACATTAATTTCATTTGAAAACATCTTAATTCTCATCATTACTTTGCGTTTACGCCCATATACAAATTGTAAAATTTGTTTTCTACAAGTTTTCTATAAGATTTGTCAAAAATATGTCGTGTATAAAACATGTAGGTATAATACCTACGTGTATTAACGTTGTTTAAGAGCGTTTATACCTTATGAGTGGCAACGTCGCAATTTAGTGTCATATTTCGTGGTTTTCAATTTTGTCATTTAATCGGAGCTATATTTTAAAAATCTGTTTAATTAACTTTTTAGAATTATGTGAAAACTGTGTAAAAGGTAAGAAATCGTTGCGTTTACAGTTCTATTTATATGCAAATAATACATTGGAAACTTGCAGGGCTTTATTATCATTGTAAAATAACTGTAAGCATTACGGTTACTTACTTTTTAAACACTTTCACGTAATTCTAAAAAGTTTATTAAACAGATTTTTAAATTATAGCTCAGAATAAATGATAAAAATTGAAAACCACGAAATATGACACTAAATTGCGACGTTGCCACTCATAAGGTATAAACGCTCTTAAGACAAATTTTGTTAAGTATTTTGTTCACTTTATTGTCATTTTTGACAACTTGTTTCAGGCGTAAACGATAAACAAAAACAATAGGCACAATATATAGAATACATGTTTTATACCTTAGTGTAAACGCGGGCTACAACACTCTTCGTGGCACATCCAAACCGTACCTATAAACAGTTGTATGACTTTGAAATGAACCTACTTAGTTTTGCGAATAATTCCGGCTTTCCAACTTTTACATTCCCGACGTTATAGACTAAATTTCCAGAGTTATTCACGAGGGATCCTCACGGCTAGTTTCATTCCAATATATAAAAAAAAACTGTGTAAATTAGAAATCATTACATATATAGCATATCGACCGTGTACTATCTGAATTTTGACAACTTAACAGGATGAAGAAAAATCTTGCTTACGTCGAATAAATAGCATAAAAAACACGTAGTTTTCAAATTTTTTAACTATGTATGTATGTAATTAAAAACAAATATAACATTGCACGTTTCCTTCTAATATATATTTTTTTATAAAATTGCATCAAAATGTGAAAATCTGAGATTAACAGAAAATATGAGATAGGGCCGGTTGCTAGTTCACAGTAGATATGCATAATCAGCCTATAATGTTCCCACTCCTTGGACACAGGTCTCCTCTCGGTGAGATGGAGTGGGCTGTGATCCACGCGGACCCAGTCCAGATATCCTTCTTTTTTATAAAACATAAAATGGTGAATGTGACAGGAGGAAATAATAACCCCATATAAAGTCGTACCAAACATCAGTACATGTAGGGTCTGCAATACCAACACACATTCGTGTAAACTTTCTGTCTAACTACCCACGTTTAGAGTTTAAAAAGTGTGCCAGTAAACTTAAAAATTTTCCACAAATTGCTATAAACTTTGAGCACCTGCTTTAAGATTTTACTTTATTCCATGAGCGCAAAACTTTTGGTTTAACATTACTATAAGTAGTGTTATGTCAAACAGCGGCACTTTGACTCGATCCACGATACCTTACATTTACAACTTAAGAAACTTACTTCGCTATTTATTCCTCCCACGGAATATTAATTTACAGTATTTTATCCTCAACTTTGCAGTTTCTAACTGTTCCATTTACATCTGCATAATATAAATAGTTTGAGTGGTGCACAAACTCTGCAAACAGAAACTTGGCCCCTTTCAAATATTATTAAGAAAATATTAGCGAAGACTGAATCCCATACCTAAAGCATAGATATTCCTTTTAATTATCATTATTAATTACTACCTCTCTTCTTTTATTCTTGATATTTTAACCTTGTTAAGAGCTTTACGGCATCAGGTTGAGGCAGTGCGTTATGAGCAAATAAAAAGATATAAAAAGATTCGTTTAAACGACACAAATGTGCGAGTTGAAACCTCAGCCTGTTATAAAGCCCAGGAACTAAGCATCAGTAACAATAACAAACGGCTTATCTATCAAATAAAATAACTACATCTCAATATTCCTTACCTGGTGGCTTCGTCTTCACCGTTAGCGGCACAGAAGGTGGTGATGATCCCGCTCTTGAATGGGCCACAGCTCTCACAGAGTACGTGGCTCCGCATGACAGCGCTCTAAGCACCACACTAGCTGCCTCTCCTCCTGTTTCTACCCTTCGTTCCTCCTCAGAGCGAGTGCTGGTTGGCTCCAAACCATCGCCCGTGTCATCACGGACCCGAACCCACAATATTGTAAAACCTGTTTGAATATACACTTATATTTATATGTATAGAAGGTACCTGGGCGTTACTGTGTCATGACTCTCCAGGATTTAAATAAGACAAATGACAGAGCTGTCCAAGTTACTACGTGTTAAAAAAATTAAAAAAAATTAAAAATGTTTATTTCATGACCATAAATTGTTAACATTTTGTTGTCGAATGGCGCCTCCTTTTAAGCAGATAATGCCTGTGTTAGAAGACGCCGCTCTTTTTTAGGTAGGCTAAAAGGTGATCAAAAAACTTATTATTTACTTATAATTATCTTTTACAAAAAATGTGAGTGATGTGACTGTTTGTGACGTGTGTGTGTGTAGGGGTGTATGTGGGTGTGTGTGACGTGTGTGTGTGTAGGGGTGTGTGAGGGTGTGTGTGGGTGTGTGTGACGTGTGTGTGTTTAGGGGTGTGTGAAGGTGTGTGTGTGGGTGTGTGTTAGTTCATGTGTTGAAGGAGTGACTCAGTATCTGTGTACGTGAATGGTTTTATCCAATCTGTTAGTTTTTTTTTACATTCGCGTAGTTTGTTGGGATATATAAATATTTGTTTGTTTACCCTATTATACAGTTGAGCAGACCGATGTTGATATTGTGTAGCCGCGAACTTCGTTTTAGTCGGTCGTATTTGTGCAATCAAGTCTTTTCGTCTTTTCGAAATCACTTTTGAATCATACGAAAGAGTTTTATGTTTTTTTAGGACAGTGGATATGATGTACAATTTTCTAACTGAAAGAAGACCACTAATTTCGTATAACTTTTCCGTAGAATATCTCATCTTTTTAAAATACATAGCTTTTATTAAGGATCGCTGTCCCCGTTCTAGATTAATAAACTTTGTTTTAGCCGCGCCTCCCCATATAGGTATGCAGTAAACTATGACAGATTGGGCAAGTGATGTATAGATTTCATTTAGGAGATTTCTAGAAGATCCGCCGTTTCCTTTTGTATTTCTTGGAAGTATATGTCTTAGAGATTTGAAAATCCAACCCAGTTTCCTAACTCTCGCAGTAACGTGTTCAAGATGGGAATACCAGGATAATTTTCGATCAATTATGACGCCTAAGTATTTTGTCTGCGAAACTTTGTCTATAACAGGGCACTTGCAATTTTTATCTGTGGTTGTATTGCATGAATGTACTTTAATGTTAGAGGCTACATCTTGAGAATGATTGGAGATTGAGAAACATATATAGTTTGTTTTTGTTGTGTTAAGTGACAGTAAATTATCTCTGAGCCAATTGGCAATTTGGACCATACCCATTTCAGCTTTGAGTTTCACATCTGACCAATTGTTTCCGGCAAAAACCACAGCAGTATCATCAGCATACGAAAAAATATTTGCGTTTTTTACATTTAGGTTACAGAGGTCATTTATATACGTAAGAAATAATGTAGGCCCCAATACACTCCCCTGAGGTACGCCGTATAGAACGTCAGCATCTTCACTAGTATGGGCTCCTATCTTAACTCTCTGTTTCCTGTTAGATAAATAATCCTTAAAAAAATTCAGGGGAGTTCCCCTTATTCCAATTCCCTCCAGCTTTGCTACAAGGGCTGGAACAGAAACGGCGTCGAAAGCTTTTTTAAGATCCAAGAATATCGTTAGGCATTTCTTTCCTGCATCGAGATGTTCAGTTACCAACGAGCTAAGAGCGACAATTGCATCCTCAGTCGATACTCCATGCCTGAATCCAAATTGCGAAGATGATATAATTTTGAATTTGTTCAAATAGTTAACTAGCCTCGTATTTGTTATTTTTTCTATAATCTTAGATATGGCTGGTAAGACTGAAATAGGTCTGTAATTATTGACATCGTCTCTGTTCCCCCCCTTGTGAACCGGAGTAATAATGGATTTTTTCAGTAGGATTGGAAAAATACCAGAGTTAAAACAAACGTTAGTCAGATGGGTAATGATGGGGACGACTTCTTTATGACAGTACTTTAAAAAGCTAGTTGACATATTATCCCATCCAGGGGCACTGTGAGATTTCAATCCCATCAGGGTATTTTCTACTTCCTTAAGATCGGTGTCTAAAAGCACAAAAGAGTTATTTCGCATACTTGAATTGCAGGGTTGTATTGAGGGGGTGTTACTATTTTGGATTTGTTGTGCTAATTCCTTTCCAATATTTACAAAGTAGTCGTTAACAAAGTTTACAGATTCATTTGGAGACAGTTTAGTATTTAGTAGTTCAGTGCTTTGGTTTTTGCATTTATTTGTGTAGGTAATTGATTTTATATTTTTCCAGAGTAACCTAGTGTTTTTGATAGATTTAGAGATAAGTTCGCGTTCATAGTTTCTTTTTAATTTTTTAATAAGATTATTACAGTAGTTTCTGTATCGACAGTATGTTATTTTTAAAACTGTGTTATATGGATCGACCCGTAAAGATTTTTGCAATTTATTTCTATTTTTAATACAACGTAATATTCCCTGAGTGATCCATGGCTTGATTATACGTTTACGGTTCGGGATATTTGTTGTTATGGTATTGTTACTGATACAGTCAGTCAGTTTATATATGAGTAATTCGGTTAGAAGATCGGGGTCGTTACAAAACATTAATTCAGAAAGATTATTTTCTTGTAGGTATATTAGGGCTTGTTCATAGTTTAATTTAGTAGTCGTTTTTTTTGGAGCACCTTTATTTTTTATTTTAGTAAGTGTTAGAAAAGTAGTATAGTGGTCGGTAATTGTAGTGTTCAAAATAGCAATTGAGGCAGAAGTCTTTTTTTTATGAAGTCGTATCATGAAGTGGTCTAAGCAGTTCCGTTCTCTGGTAGGTAGTGTATGACCAGGTAGTATGCCATAAGCAGATAACATATTGAGGTAGTTGTTCCGGTTCGTTCGTTCATGAGACGTTTCAGTTTCTTGGGACCTGATATTTATGTTTATGTCACCTGCTATTACTATATTTTTCTGTGAAGGTAATGTTTCTAAGTGTGAACTAAGTGAATCTAAAAACTCACCGATATTTGTGTTTGACGGGGAACGATAAATGCACAATACTGTATTATTCAGTATGTCCACCTGGATACCGGTTGCTTGAGATAGTTGTAATTCTATAATTTTAGGTTTTAGCGTATTTTTAATATAAATAACTACTCCATCATTTTGGTTCATTTGACGTGTTGTATTATGGCAGTTGTAGTTAGGTATTTGTGGTAAAGGTTTATTAGAACTCAATCTGCATTCTGTGAGTATTATTAAATCTAAGTCGAATTTAAAATTAGATAACATTATCATAAAGTTATCAAAATTGCAATAAATGCTTCTTATGTTTTGCGAAACTATAGTTAAGTCATTTTGTTTAACAAAAATATGCTCCGAAAGGTTCGAACAATCACACTCTATAGAGGAAGCAATTTCAATGTTATCTATCTCATTAGCTGTCTGTAGTGAGTCATCCATTTGAAGATATGTTTATTTCAATAAATGTCACTGTTAGATATTCGCGATTATAACTGTATTGTCGTAATCTTAACGGTGTTACTTGTATATTCCGCTTGCTCGATAGTTGCTGATAATAATATATTATTGATTTTAAATGAACGAATACGTTTACCTGAGTTACTTGGGTATCAATTGCGGTGATGTTAAAAGAATATGTTTTTGTGTTACGTGTAAATGGGATTTGAAAGCTGTAAGTATGATTATTACCACATTTTATATGAGTCATTGTGTCAAATGTGTGTGAAGTATGTATGTATGGATTCGTATTTGTTTTGGAAAAGTATAGTTTGTAACTGAGTATGTGAGAATGTGTAGTATAATTTGTATGTATTGAGAAATAATTTTCGAATTTATGCGTGTGGGTATCTGAGAAAAATCCAAAACATAGAGAAAAAAATAACAAATGAAGGCGGTACCTTACTAAAATGTACTTATAGTTACAAGATGTGAAGCTACGTGGATACATCATAAAAAGACTTAGTCATTGGTCCTCTTCCGTATTCAATTGTATATCGCGAAGAGATTGTTCCGGTCTGGCGTGCGTGGCTAATTGTTGATCACAAGAGGTTTGTTCTGATGTGACTTCTAGATCGCGTAGGGTTTGTTCTGATCTGACTAGAATTTGTTTCACTCCCTCTATCTTCCTCAAGAATATGTTTCCATTTGCCGACCAACAAAACTTATACTGTTTTTGTTTAGCAAATTCTCTTGCTGCATAGTAAAGTCTTCTGGAACCACCCGGGAGGTATTCCGCAACATACACAGGTCGGCGATCACCGGGTAAGCCAATGCATTGTGGTTAAGGCGGCCTTCATTCGGGTGGGCTTTATTGAAGTCGCGCGCACTTGTTATGAACTTATTTTTAATGTGAACATTTGTAAATTCTGCTATGATTGGTCTGACAGTACCTGGTTTTCCGGGAAGCCGGTATGCATCACGTAATTGGGTGTTATTGAGGGTCACATTAACGGTCGCACCAACTTTTGTGATCATTGACGTCAGTTCCAGCGGTGTTTCGTTTCCCGAAGCGGGCACGTTGCGAATCTCGACGCATGATGTACGGGAAAGCTGCTGAAGGTCCAGTATCTTCATTTCCAGATTATTTATGTCATTTCGATGGACTTGATTTTCCTTCCTTAAGACGCCAACGAGCTTAACCATATCATCATACTGTTTACTGATAAACGAAGCGGATTTAACTATCTCAATGTTTGTTTTTTGTATCTCAAGGTTCTGGAGTTTCAGCTCACCTATTTCGGAAACTAGCTTAGAGAGACAAGAGCTTTGGTCGTCAGAATGTTTTTTAAGACGCTCTTCGAGTTCATTTTTCCAAGTAGTCAGCATTTGCAATATTTCGTGTTATAATTATGTCCAATCTGCTACTGTCCCAAGTGTTCGTTCACCTGTACCCTTGACGATCTGAACAACGCCTATGACGCCGCAATAAATGTGGCCACAAACATCAGAAGCAACGTAGATGGACCGTGGATTCGAATGAAGGAGACCACGTATTAATCGGACAATGAGTCATTGACTCGAGAAGTAGAATATCTACGAGTATGTACCGTCGAGCTTTAGAAAGACACTGTCACGGGTATGAGGGACAGGGGGTCTACTCTCTTAGCACAAAATCCGTTGTTTCAGACGAAGTTACGGCTGTTTCCGTTTCCTACCCCGTATCGCTTATGCACATATGATTAGTTAGGGGCCCGTACTAAGAATGTATGATAACATAATTTAACTGTTGACACTGCTCCCGATATGTATTTATCCGTCCGGAAAATTAAATTTGACACTTGTTTTGGTGTCACTTAGTTTTGGACGGGCCCGTATTTTCGTTGACGGACTAAGATAGTACACCCCCTGAAACGACGCTTTACAAAGCCGAGCTTCTTTTGAAACTCGATGTGCCATATTTACGGCCGCGTATTGTAATTGATATTGGATTTTAGATTGGTTTATACTCAAGTTGAGCGAAGACTGGGTAGGGAGATGTTTTGCCGTGGTAATCTTTGTCGTTATGTTTTTAAAGACGAAAATACTCATGTTTATAATAGCTTTGATCTTCAAAGGAGAAAAGTCAAACAGTTTATTCAAATCAGTATTTTACATCGCCAACTAAATTAACATCGTTAACTTCGAAATACATAATGAAGTAGAGTATGAATACCTCAATTTAATATCAAAATAATAATGTGTTTTTGACTACGTATACATAATAAATAATATGAAAAATTACTAGAAAGCTAGTAACATTTTGTAACACTTTTGTTTTCCGCGAGAGTACTCTATTAAATTGTTTTCGGTATCACGAAGTTACAAACTTTGGAGATTGTTTCCTATGTTCACAAATCGGAATCGTGTAGGGAATACAAATATATTTTGTCACTTTTGATAAGTTCTTTATACACGGTGACATTTGAATCACAGTTTTGCTAGAACCAACGTTGTTTAGACCATGGTCTACAGCATAAAATATGTTATTAAAACAATCTAATCTAGGAATTCACAATTTAGTCTTACGTTGCTCAAACGTGTAATAATGTTTGAAACATTAACCGTAACATAAAAGTACTCATCACGGTAGCGATATTGCATTCAAGACGCGAGCGCCGGGCGTCGCAGCGGCAGTGTCTGTGTTCTAGGGCGTAACGATAATCCCGACATTTTTAACTTTGCGTTTTTTGTGTTTTTTTAGAAAACCAATGACGTTTTTTATTCTATTGGATGCTATAGAATGGTTGTAGACCATGGTTTGAACAACGTTTGTTCTAGCAAAACTGTGATTCAAATGTCACCGTGTATTTGTTACTATTTTTGCAATCAAACAGTGACAATTAAGCCGTCTTGATTATTCTTATACGCCTATTCTTTTTACCAAATGAATGTCACAATCAGTATAATTGAATATTCAAACTTTGGCTTAAAGAAGACTATTGTCTTCTGATTTCAATACCAATCTATTATTCACATCCTGTACGTCCCGGGGTACTAATGTAACGTAATTTGGGCAAGGAAGCCCGCCCCTTAGTAAAATAATTCTAAGAGCTAATTTTTCAATAGTCAGATAACTTTTATCTGAGGAATAAATATTGCGGTTTGACTGCTTTTGTATAGATAATATGTCAAACTGTCAAATTTATTCTTCAGATAAAAGTTACCTGACTATTGAAAAATCAGCCCTAAATCAAATAAGATTATCGGTGTAAGCTAGACGTTCCGGGTCCAACGATGTGTGTCAGTGGTGTTAACATGAAATCGTCAAGCTTAAAAACAAATGAGTACAGTTTTGAATCATGTAGTGCATTTTTTTGAGTGAGAACTTCACAGATAGCTTCGCGCTTGGGCCTCAGTCCTATAGCTGCCGTAATTTATTTGATGCCAGCTCATATTTGCAAAAGCATAAGATCTAGAGCTGGAAACTATTCCGTATAAGTTTGTGAAATTGGAAGGATGAGCGAAAGGGGGTCAACAATAATATAAAAGAATAATTAGTTAAATTCTTAACTATTTCTGTCATCTCACTCACCATGTGGTGGAGCAGCGGGGTGATGCGTAGTCCGCCACGTGAGCCTCGCGTCAGTGTGCGCGGCGTGCTCCAAGCTGAGAGTGGGCGCGGCCGGCGGTGCCGCGCATTCTACGCGATACGTCACTTCTTCTGAACCGAAGGCATTGCGCGCTGAACATGTGTAGTTGCCACTTGTTGATGCGTCCACTTCTGTTTACAATATATGTATAGCAGACTTTAATGCCTTTTTTTTTTTTTTTGAGAGTGGGATATCATCAAATAACTTCTCCCGCACTGGGCAGAGCAGGAGGGCATGTCAGACTTTTACTGACTAAAACCCACCCGTGTTCCTTCAGTTGCCTGTGCCAGGGGCCACGGTATCCCTCTCGGACTTTCCCGCAACCCTAGCAGGCATCGGCCCTAGCGGACCCCGTCATTGGTGCTGACATCTCTTTGAGGCGCACGTGGAACACAACGCGCCGTCGACCCGGGCCTGGTCCTTATCGAACGGCGAGCTGCCCATTGCTCGCCGTTCGCAAGCCCATACCTACGGTGGCCGGGAATCGGCCTGCGATTCCCGACGCCCAGGGCGTCTCCTGTGGCGGCTAGGGGCGTGAGGGCGCGAATTTTGCCTCTCCCTCACGCGTTCCGCCTCCTCCTTCGCGAACATTACTGCTTCGCAGAAGGAGGTGACGGCTTCCCAAGCCCTCTCGCTCCGTACCGTTTAATACCTTAAGCGTAAATTGTTCTAAATTCTTGTTAACCCGTAAAAATAACTATCATCTCTGTCTGTCCTTCGGGAAAAATAGGCGTGGCGTTATGTTAACTCGACACTTCTTACTCAATTTCTTTTACTACTGTTTGCAACAAGGTAGCGTAAAAGTATCTGTTAGATTGTTGCAATATTAAAGGCATCAATACCGATATTAAGGAAGATTTTGAATTGAGTGTGAGGCTAAATCATCTCGTACAGAACACACGCAAACATTTTGTTTACTTGTTTAGTCTCGTGTCATAGTGAGTGTATACGTCGAGTATTTACACCAGATAGTAACAAGTATTAGATACTTATTCCCAATTCAGAATATTTCGTAAACCTTACCATGTATAGCGAGATGTCCATGCGGCGTGAGGTGTGTCCTAGGGTCGTGTGTGACGGGCCGGTCGCCGCGCAGCCAGCGCGCGCGCGGCGCCGGCTCGCCGCGCCAGGCGCACGCGAGCCGCAGCGAGTGGCCGCACTGCACGCGCGCCCAGACGCCGAATGATAGGAGTCGAGCTCGAGCTAATGTGAAAGGAAGTACAGTAAGGATGCTATTATTGACCGGCTGGAGTGAATATTGAAGAGGAACAGAGCTCCCACCTCATTCTTGCCTTTATTGGCCGGCTTGAGTGGAGATTCGCAAGAGCAAACGTGGTCGAAGGAAGGAAGTATTCCAGTAAGATGATGAGGGATCTTGACCGTACTTCCAGGATTGTCCTGATAGCTGTGGAATACCTCTCCACTCCTCAAGCACTTCAGGATATGTTGCCCCCTTATCGCTACGTCACTATCTGACGTACGTACGTAACTGTACGTCACGAGCGACTGTTTCCGGGGGCCCATTATTGAGTGTCTGCCCGTTTTATTCGTGTATTGTATATATACAACATTGGTCAGGGAGGGGCCATAATCCTTCCATAGTTCTAAGTAACCAGTCCATCTCAGCCACCCAAACCCATTGTCCAATACTTATTTTTTTGTTTTCAAATTCTGCAATAGCCGAACACCAACCGAGGGTCGTCCTTGGGTGCACTTGCACAGAGCATACAATACAACCGTCGTCGTCAATCATATAATCGTCAGTTGGGGCTTCATTTCCTTTACTTAAAGATTCTAACGGGTCTCTGACAGTTGGCTTCGGCTCCTAGTACGCCTACCAAAGATCCGGGACTCTATGGTCCCGAGATATGCGAAAATCTTAAAATATCATAGTCAAACATCCAGCAGTCTACATACCTCTTGATGTAGTTGTGGCAGGTTGTGGTGGCGACGGTTCCCCTTCACCAGCCACCGAATGCGCGGCCACCCACGCCTCGTAAGTAGCTCCTTCTGACAGAGACCTCAACTCTGTTGATCCTCCAAGACCAACGAATGATTCGCCTTCCTCCACTTGCACGGTTGTAGTTATTGGTGGTCTGTCCCTAGAAAAATACCAGAAATAAGTGACCAGTCGCAAAACAAGTCACCTTTTTTTCGTTGTATTTTCACCGACCTGCCGAGTTCGCGATAAAATACGGTGTAGTATAAAAGAGGTCCATTAGGTCGACTAGGTGGCAACCAACTGACAGCTAGAGATGTCACTGAAGTTGCCACTACCTTCACTGCTGCTGGAGATCCCGGCACTGCGTAAAAAAAGAGAAACATGAAAATAAATTATGCGTCATTGCTACGGCGTAGCGGTTTGCTACGTCTGCTACGCTTTCGTAGCAAATGTAGAATTTCTCTAAGCGGCTGATTATTATTATAATTAGTTTTAATTGAGGTTAATTTTGGTTCTAAACACAAGATTACTTACCATCTTGCTGTGTGGTACAATGTATAGGAAGAGCGGGCACGCCATCGCCAGCTGCGGTATACGCAAGCGCCTGTACAGTATAGTTAGTATGAGGCCGCAACGCAAGCAGAAGCGTTTCAACGCCCGCTACCCGCTTCACCTCCGCGCCCGCTCCCACATTGGACCCTCCGTTCCCTCGCACCTCCCACTCCAACCACTCAGTCGCTGCCGACAAACAACTGCCATCACTCAGCTTGGATTTAAAATAAAATCTGTTTATGAAGCGTTACAGCGTTATAATTGAATCGAACATTGCCAATATTTACTCACTATGTTCCGGACGGTAAAGCAATTTGTAACCAAGTAAACCGCCGTGATGAGCGTGTGCGGGGGGCGGGGACCATTCCACTTTTATACTCTGTGGTGATACGGTGCGACATCTGACAGCTCGGGGGCCTTCTGATGGCACTGTTAGATGTAGATGTTTTATGGTTAGGAAGATAAACACCCATAAACACACAGACTTCAATAGTCACTTATATAGTTTATTAATATAGCTAGATAGAAGGAGGAATCACAGTAGTAGGAAGATAGATTTAAGAGCATAGATTTAGAGAAATAATAGTAGAAGGTACACGTAAAGAGTTTGCATACATTAAACGACGCGAGCTTCGCGGCGGTGTATCAATTACGACTGTGGGTAGGTGTGGCGTCTCTGTGATCGCGTCGACAGCCACTGGTCGGCATGCGCGTGCGCCGGTGCATAGATATGCGTATGTTATACGAAACTAGCCAGTCCGCTGCATACTACCGAGTGTCATCCGGCGATGCTTGTGAATTATTTTAATTATAGTTTTTATATGGTTTTGTGATGTGGATGAATGTAAGTGCGATTTGTATGAGTGATGTATGTCTGTGTGTTAAACAATACATAAATAAGTAATATATAAATTTATTAGTATGTACTTATGTTGGGTTTTTAATATATAAAGATTATTAAATTAATAAATACAATAAGTGGTCTACATTAGAGATGATCACGGTTAATATAAGTACTATTTTTATCTACGTATTTCAATGAATAGGAAAGTTATCAGAAATATACTTGCCACTTTCTTGTGTCAAAGTATTAACTGGAGCGGTGGCAGGCCCTGCACCCGCGCTGTTGAAGGCTCTGACGCTAACAGAGTATCTGCAAACGAAATCTGGTTAATAGTGAACAAACAAAGATATAAATCTTCCCAAATTGCATCATTTTCTCACCGGGTGTAATGTTCCAGACCTTCAATAATGTACTTTGTAATTTGTCCCCTCACGGTGGCGAACTCCATGCCTACGTTGGCTCCTCCTGCCAAAGTCCCATCAGCTGAGGGCCACCACCATACTGTGTAACCTAGCAGTTCTCCATTCCAGGATGATGATGGAGGTGACTAGAGAAATAGATTATTTGTTTAATTTACATTGATGTACAGACAAGTAACTTGATTGTTGAGCAGATTGACGCACTTCGACAATTTTTATTTCGTACGTCTAAGACGGAATGACAGTTTTCTTATGTGCTTATTCTTTATTGTAGACATAAATTACAGAGACTTGGTTATAATATTACAAGGACAAAGCAAATTGACAACCAACCCAAATTATCCGTATATTCAAACCACAACTGTAATTCTTCTTGACAGTTGGAAGAAATGGCTATATAACATGACAAATTGACGAAGGGTATCCAATTGCTTAACAATTATTTTACTGACTATACAAAGGCGAGCTTAACCCAGAATTGGCTTATTTGAATTGAAGAACAACAATGTTAAGTTGATTGACAACTTTCTAATCCATCAAGTTCCCTTGATTTACAAAAAAATGATTTTGATTTATGCTACATACCTGCCAAGCCAGTTCAATAGTCGAGGACCTCGGAGCCGATGCTCTTAAGCTGATTGGAGCCCTCGAAGGTGGCTCGTGCAAGGTCAGTGCCAGCAAAGCCCTCGTGTGAGCTGACGCAAATTGGGCCGTCACCGTGCGAGCCCGCACTAAATACGCTGTAGCCGGCTCTAAGCCTGTTATTGTAGCACTCTCTGTCCTGTTGCGGAAAGAAGAGTACTTTGAAATCAGGTTTTAAGGCATTTTAATTTGGGCTAAGAATTCCCTTCTTGTCGACTCCTTAAATGAGTTTAAGAGGCCAAGGTAATTCTTGTCTTAATATGTTGACGCTTTCAGGTAACCCTTCTTGATCACCTCAAACATTTTGTTGGGTACCTACTTATTGGAAAAATGTCCCCACGTAATTAAACTACTGTCCGCAAAGCAGATACAACAGTACAACAAATAAAAGTGATTTGATTTGATTTGAACAGATAAGGAAGACAGGAAATATCGAACAATTTTAAGATTCGTGAATGGCCTAGATCTACTTTTTGAAAGAATCTGCTGAAGTAAAAATATGGACTCCGGACCGGCAAAATAAGAAAATAAACTTAGAAACAGAAAAGAAGAAACACTAAATCCATGGCGATTGAAGCACATGTTACAGATATACAAGGTGTTGTTTTGCATCCTCGTCAAATTCGAGAGGTAACTATGCTAATGATTCTCGACACGAATCAATAATAAAATAAGTAGGTATTTATTTTTATTTTTTGTATTTTTCGGAAATCGGCATGTGTAGGGCCCGTGTGATACCGCCCTGTAACTGCGCTGTAACTGTAACGCATGCACACAGCGACATAGTCGTACGACACTGCCTACCGCATACGCAACGGGGCGATTTTGTTCTTTGAAAGTACTCCACTTTCAAAGAACAAAATCAAATTCTGAAATACTGTCAAACTTAAATACCTAAAAAAACAAGTATGTATTAATTATTGAGCAGGATCGTAATTTTATGTGATTATTTATGTCTTTCATAACAGCCTCCTGAAATTTGACGAGGATGCAAAACAACACGTTGTATAATATTGTTTTTTAAATGAACTATAAGTTTTAAAGGACTTACTCAGAATACGAGTCCGGGGCATGCGCAGATACCGACACATTATGAGTATCAGCATCTCTCCAAGAATCAGAGTTGGTGGAGTCATGTTTACGGTATTGAACCACATAGCCCAAAACTGGGGAGTTACCATCGTATGGTCTTCGCCATTGGAGACGAACTGAACGGGACGTGGTCTCCATGACCCTGAAGTTAGCTGGTGGTTCTGGAGGCTCTAAAAAGGAAAAGAGAGAGAGATATCATGTTGTTTCACCAGCCTGTAGCGAAACTACATGCTCTTATGGTATGATGGTAGTACCTTGAACAGCCAAATGCACGAAATGATCAGATCTTCCGTACGGATTGGACGCTTGACAGCGATAAACTCCTGAATCTCTTCTGTCAGCTCTTTCTATTACCAATTCACTTCTTAAACCTTCTGCACTTCTTGTTTCTGATATGCTCATTCTAAAATCAAATTGCATTAATATAATTTACCTGTGAATTCATGATGGGCGAGGCAGCGGCAAAAATTTTAGGAATGCGACCCAGTGGTGACATTTGACATATTCCATTTGCGAGATGGAGAGATATTTGTAATATTTTCGTGTCTGTCTGTTTAACCAAGTTGTTCTTCTAAGCTCCGCGAAGTATTTTGATACGGTTTTCGCCATCGTTTAGAGCATTTATTCCGGAAGGTTTATGTGTATAATACGATTATATGAAACTTGCACATAATAAAATAATCTCGAAGTTTTGTCAAGTCGTTAAAACTGCTAGTGGGTTGATAGTATAGAGGTACGAGGAACAGGGTGTTAAGTTCACTCATACCTCCATAGAAAAGGGAGGATCCTCCGACCAGACGGGTATCGCGTCTGGTGGGCAACTGCCCGACGATTGATGTCGGGAAGTTGTACCTATATATGCTAGTCGCGCGGTAAACTCTGCTTGCGAGATTCAGGATTTACGTGACGTCAATATGACGGGCAGCTCGCATGTGGCGATGTAGATATCGCTACAATAGTAAAAAATAATCATAAATGTTGGATTGTCCCACCTGTAGTCAGAATTAGGAAGCGCTCGTCCCGAGTGACTCCAAGCGGTAGCAAGCGGGGAGTCGCCGCGAGCGACGCAAGCCAATCTCACGGTATCGCCCAGCTTAGCAGTCACGTTCGCTGATTGCGTCTCAAATCGTGCTGGCTCTAAAGACATACAATTTTATTTAAAAATACATTTCTTCCTGGAACAGAAAATTCTAGAATGTATTTAGCCTAACGTACCGTTGATATGTATGGTAAGTGTCGTAGATAAAGGTGGTGATACCCCGTTGTCGGCTCTGCATCGATATTTCCCAGAATGTTCTGCGCGTGCTGATTCTAGTCTTAATGAACCATTGGTTAGTACTACTGGATCTGATACTCCACCTAAAGTTGTTTCTGTGCTGCCTTTAAAATAAAGCATCATTTTTTTAAACACGAGATTTCATTAGTATATTTAATAAGCAAATGAAAACGAATAGAAGCGAATGAAATGTGAATGAAATGAATGTTATGGCTTGGAAGAAACCAACACTGATATGACAAAAACAACTAGGTACTGCGCCGTTTTCAAATAAGTAAAACATTTTAAAGGGGTATCGGTGAAGTTTCTTGTCCATTCTTCTCCATACGAAACTATCTTTTGGAAGGGGGTGACTAGAATCAATTCTATTTTAACGTGAATACTGTTGTTCAAAAGTGCCTTTATGTGCCTATTGGAAACAAATGCTTTTTTTTTTGACTTTGACTTTTTTTGCAGGGATAAGGATAGGAAGATGATGAAAATTAGTAAGTATCCTTACCAGAAAACTTGGTCCAGTATATTGAAGGTGGAGGATGACCTCGAGCTTCACAACTTACTGTGAGGGATCCATTGAGAAGAACAGCTGTATCTGAAGGCTCGATTTGCCAATAGGGTGGAACTGTAACAAAAGAGTTAATAAAATTATGTTCTCTCTCGCTAAGGCCGGGTACAGAAAACGACAAATAAGCCTTCGACTCTTTGTAGACTTCTGTAAAGTTAGCCGCCCAGACAAGACAAGACAAGCACATAATTATTAAAAGTAAAAAAAAGCACAGCTATTCATAACCGTTCATTGGTCTGGTCGAAACTGAGCTTAATAAAAACTAATATACAGGGTGGCAGTGAATTCGACGCACAAACTGTTACCATGATTTTGAACACCCCTGCGGTAAAATTTTTCGTCGGTTATTTAAAAAAAAAATCCTCTGTCATACATTTTCACGACGTAGGTGAAATTATTATTTTCTCAAACATGCTTGGAAATTTGAGCATTATTTTGACAACCTTCTTCGAGATAAATCGAAATTGCTGTACTGGCCAAATACATGCGAGCAGCGGCCGGCAAAAGTTGTATGAAAATCCATATCTGTCGTGTGGTTCACCGGCCAAACAAAGTACATAGTAAACTTATATCTATCGTGTAATTTAAAAATTAAACGATCTTTTACTCCGAAACATGGCAACCAAGGAAGTAACTTATCAAAGGTTTTATTTAAATTTCGAGCTGGTTTGCATATAGGAAACTGTCAAATGAACACTTTAACGCGGGAAAAATTATTGTTCTTCGTTGTTCGTCATTGATTTTGAAAAGTAATTGTATTTTAATTTCCACGCATTATTTGAGAAAAGTACTATACAAGCCTTGGCCACAACAAGGCATTGATGGACTTACGTATGTGTGCCTTCGCCTCGGCTCACGTTAACACGTTCGTCCATCAATGCCTCTTTTGCTGGCCGCTGCACTACGCGCTGTACTATTTCACTTTTCTATGAAACAACAGATTTTTCTTTGATAACCGGCGTACAATTTCTATGCTAAGGGTCCTAGAATAATGTGCTGAATTCGTGGTTTCAGTTTACGCGTCGCTTTCCCCGTCACCTTGTATAAGTAGAAAGAGTATTTTACCTTTAATAGCCAGTTCAGCTGACATATTCGCTTTCCCAGCAGTATTCGACACAACACAAGTATAAATACCACTGTGTGCCGCAGTCAGGCTCTTGAATAGGAGCATGCTGTAAAATTCTGCACCTCTTTCATCCACCTGTAACGTAGGAAATGGTCAACGACTGAAGATCTTATTTGAAGGTGTTGAAGAAAAACATAGTGAGAAAACCGAATTCATAAAAAGGTTTGGAATCGTCGACGGGCAATGGACAAGCGTGATGATTGTGGTCTTTGCTGTATGAGAAAAGGTTTTTCAATCAGCAATCTAGGGTTGAGGGTGGTATTATTAAAATATTCTTGACTAGCTACGCCCCACGATTTCACCCGCATAAGTCTCGATCCCGTGATAAAAAGTAGCCCATGTCCTAATTCAGATCAAGGTCTAAATTGGTTGGTTCATGTGCCAAATTTCATCCAAATCCGTTCAGCCGTTTTTGCGTGAAAGCGTATCAAAAAAACATGCAAAAAATCTAATATTTTCTCTTTATAATAATATTATTATTATTTTTATTGAATCTTAGACATATCCGGACCTTTAGAAGGCGTACGAGGGGCCGAAGCCAAATCGCAGAGGCCCGTTAGACGCTTTCAATGAATATTATTATTATAATATATTATATTATTAAGTATGTAATTATTATGTATATTAGTTTAGAAAAATTGGACATACCTGTAGTGCACTAGAAATAGGCATCTGATCCTTAAGCCATGAGAAGTAAACAGGCATATCTCCTGATGTAACAGTACACGTCAGTTGTGACCGATCACCAGCTCTCAATCCAGGTGGAAACACAATTGGTGACAGAAGTGGTGGCGATACCACTGTCATTTGCACCTGCGATAAAAGGTCAAGATTTTGAAAATGTCGTTAATTTTATTGTATTGGCTATGGATATTATTGCACACTCGTGGATCGAAAACAGTTATGCAGTGGTTAAATATGTTCGTTTCTCTCTTATCAGGCACAAGTCATATCTTGGTACTGCATTTTTGTCACGATTTTTGTCACTGTGTTTCCGAACGCATACAATCCTAATCTCTTCAAAGTGAGAGTGAACAAGCTTCTTCTGGGTAAACTCACTCCACCGTCAACTCACTCTCTGTCACCACTGACTACCTATCTAAAAAAAGTACTCTGTGCCACTGACCTAGACTGGAGTCAAGAGCAAACCCATCTTAAAAAAAAAAAAAAAAAAAAAACGATCTTGGCATTTGACTGAATGTCTACTCTGTAGAAATTTTGTTCAAAGAAGGTCATATGTGAAGGTTTATTTCATATCGAAAATGTGCATCTAAGGGACAACCGCTGTCAACAAGGGAACAATGATCACAAATAAGCTCAGTGTCACCCCTGAAATCCGATAGTAACGGAGCAATATTACTACGTAACGATCGCACTGACAAAGTTAATAAAAAATTGTATGTCAAAATAAATGTAGTATTAAAACTGACTCATCAAAAGTCCTTATAATATTCATATTACGTTCAAGTAAGCTCGCTGTCAGAGACAAAACAAGTGAAGCGTAAAATGAGGTGTAGTTCGTTCATCCCCCTATCTAATTTTAAACAAAGTAACCGGAAGTGATTGAGAGTGGAAAATGAATAGTTTATGATACAGCATACTTTAGCGGGTAATTTAAATAAAATAGTAACTTTTAAAAGCAATATAAAAAACGCTTGCACTATTTCAGCAGGGGATAGTGGAACATATATTGTTAAAGCTGCTCTCTTTACACCCTTTATAGTGTTGTAACAATATGAAAGCTGTATTAAAACTTAAAGATAAACTTCAAACTGTAAGGATCGTACTAGGTAGTTTTCTTTTGTTTCTATCTACCCTGACGGGATAGCATAGATGATAAACTTCTCAGGAACAAAAAACCTATTGTTTTCGAATATGGTTTCTACTACATATTTAGACACAGACGCTGATAAGATAACTATAGTTACGTTATTTTTTCCTTTAAGTATTTTATATAATATAATGTGAGACAACATCCACACAAGGTCTTCAGGTCCCGAACTAGGTAGAGCCTGTACTACGGTAACCTGATGACTGATATACATACTTATATACATATACACACCCAGACACAGGTCAAACAGACATGTTCATGCACACAAATGTTTGACTTGTCCGGGGATCGAACCCGGGACCAGCGGCTCAGAAGGCAGGGTCGCTACAAACTGCACCAACCGGTCAGTCAGTTAAGTATTTAATACAGGGGCCGTACTATGAGCTGTTAACACCATCATGATTCCGTTGAGAAAAAGAGATAGTGCTATCGGTCATGTATAGCTCCGTCTCTCTTCCACGCTGGAACAATGATGGAAGTAACACGTCATAGTACGGCCCCAGGTTAGAGGAGAGAGGAGGCCTGTGTCCCAGGATTGGGAACGATTTAGGCTGATTATAATGTGCTTCGACTTACCTCTCTTCTGGCGAGTTCTCCTCCCGGTGTGAGGACTGAACAAGTCCAGCCTCCTTTGTCCCGGTTCCGATCGACATTCGTGATGGTGAGCTGACCATCCACCTGGTGGTATCGAGGGTCCGTGCCAGCTCCGCCTTCCCATTTCACAGAACTGATGGAAAAGATTAAATGAAATATTGTAACATAAAAGTTTTTTGTTTTCTATAGAGAATCAGGAATAAATCACCCATTCTTTACTTTTCAGTTTAAGGAAACTTCAAAATAGCTATTGACTACCTAAGTATATCTGGACGACAAAAACTCCGCGTTTCTAGACCCATTCTGCTTGAAAATCGTTTAACTTATTTTTTTGTAAGCGAATAACTAATAATAAAAAGAGTTAAAATTGTTTGTTTCTAAGAGGAAATTTCTGGAAGTACTGACCCAATTACAAAGAAGTCTTTCACTGATAGAAAGAAAGAAAGAAGAAAGAAAATGCGTTTATTTGCGGTAAACATGACGCAAAAAATATCACAAACACAGAAAATATGAAAAGGTTGGGGGAAACATGCGTCACATCTACGCAAAACGGCTATCGCTCAGCATTATGCCGCGACCCTATGCAAGACAGAGCCCCAGCGCTGAAAGCTACACTATTGCCGCTTTCCATGGCTGTGCCATGCTTCTTCTAGTCGGACGAAGTTTTTTATAAACAACAAAATCAATCTACAAAACTTTTTTACAAAAAAAAACAACAGACATTCTTTGTAGAGTTAATTTTTGGAAGTCGGTTGTTTTTTTTTTTACCTTTTACTGTACCTACCCCACACCAATTCATATACTGACTTGCTTTGAACACCCAAAAAAAAAAAAACAAAAGTCGCTATAGGTGGACCTATAATATTTGAAGTTTCCTAGATTTCTGCAGGATCCCATCATCAGATCCTGACCTGATGACAAAGGGAGCTCCTGGAAAGTATAAGTACCCTTTCAAACAAAATAAAATTCCTAATCAAGCCAATCGTCTTCGAGTAATAGAGGAACAAACAATTAAAAAAAAGAGTCTCTTCCGTTTATAGAAGTCGGTTAAAATAAAGTGGCCGCAGTGAGCTGTAGTTTAATCGCATCACATCTGAACTGTCGAAACCTTTCAAAGTGGAACAATGGTCTTCGGGAATTGCTATTTAAAGAGTTCTGGTTGATTAAGAATTATACTTACTTAATTATTAACTTATCAAGTTATTCTTTAAAAAATACCCTTTAGTTTAAAGGGTAATTTTTCGTGTTTATACCAAAATGCATATTTTCTGCCTTACCGAGGTACCTATGTAAATTAGCATGACGTATTGAATAATACTGTGAAAGAATGAATAACAAGAGCCAAGATTTAATCCGTAAGCTGTTGAGTATTCTTGGAACTGACCTTGGGTGTAATTCTAATATACACGATGACATTTGAATCACAGTTTTGCTAGAACAAACGTTGTTCAAACCATGGTCTACTACCATTCTATAGTATCCAATAGAATAAAAACGTCATTGGTTTTCGAAAAAAACACAAAAAGGCAAGCTTAAAAACGTCGGGATTATCGTTACGCCCTACAACACAGACACTGCGACAGCGACGCCCGGCGCTCGCGTCTTGAACGCAATATCGCTACCGTGATGAGTACTTTGATGTTACGGTTAATGTTTCAAACATTACTACACGTTTGAGCAACATAAGACTAATTTGAGAACTCCTAGATTAGTTTGTTTTAATAACATATTTGATGCTGTAGAATGGTAGTAGACCATGGTCTGAACAACGTTTGTTCTAGCAAAACTGTGATTCAAATGTCACCCTATATACCTATATTCGAACATTGATAATAACATAGAAAGATAAAGACTTGAAGAGGTGGGAGGGAGAGTAAGCACCTACCGCTTACTTATTTTCTCCAGTCTTTATGTTTTAAAAGCTTCTACCAGATCCTTCAGACATTTGTGTTAGGAAAACTAAAACCATTCCTAGTATTTATGTTTAACTAAACATTTATACAGGCCATTACCTCGAAAAGGGACCTTATATTATATATATATAAGCGGTATTTTATGATTAGTCTTACAAATGATAAAAATACAGCATATCGATTCGATCAATTACAGTTCCAGCAGCACAAGTTTATTGGGTCCCTTACAACAATGTAGCATGGCATTTTTCTCCTCACAAGCAGTCACAAATCGTACCGTTCTTTTGAAAGGCCTCGGCAGTGCCCCAGCAACGTCTACATACACCCAAAATACACCCCTATTTTCGAAGCTACTAAGATTATAGATTTTTCAAAAAGAAATCAAGTGATTTCTCCCCAAAGCCAGCATCGGTATTAAATAGAGACTATACGACGATAATACAGCTACCCCGATGTTCTGTAGGTAATCATAATAATAATGTCACGACCCGAGTGATTCGCCCGATGTTATTCCGTGCCTGGCTTCTCAATGCTGCCATACATATTGTATGAAGACTATGCCGTAAGTGAAATTTTACGGTCCTGAAGTGGATAGCACTAGTACTATTGATTGGAGTTCGCCTTGAATAAACCGTCCTGTTACTGAAATGGTAGACAGGTGTATGGCATGCGCTCTGATTTTGAATGATGTTGATGCTTTCGTCTCGCTTATATTTTTTTTGTTATCTGTACCGAGAATCGAGTTTTTGAAAACATATATTTCTAAATAGGTCCCTATCCGACTCAGTAACTATGCGTGGTCGGAAGGTAAACACTCTTTCACAATCATTCCTAAAAACAATAGAACCGTTATGGAAACACAAACAAAGAAATTCATATTAATTACCTACATTATTCTTATGCAATACATAAAATGACTAATATACTACACCTATATACACAAACCTAATAATATATATTGTAATTATACACCCAATTAAACACATCTAATAATTTATAAAAATGTGTATTTAATTGCTTGAATTGATGCTTAGACCTCATCCTCTCTCCTAATTTTGCTGTGTGCGTCAGGGTCCATATTGATCTTTAGATGTGTTATACCATTTAGGTAATACATATGGAATGCAATAAAGAATTGAGTATTGAAACAGACTTTTGACCTGAATCTTTGTAAAGCAGCTATCTTAAGATGTACATTACATAAGTTATTTGTTACAATACGATTACTTACTCAATAGGGAATCCGTAGTAAGGACACCAAATCATCACTTCAGATCCCGCAACAGCTTTCACAGGGCTCATAGCCCTGATGTACGGCGAACCTATGTAAATCCGATAATAATATTTGCTGAGCAATTCGTATACGTAACGCTAAAATAATACTTATCTTTATTTATTTAGGATGGCAACACAAACATGAAATGTGTAGGTAAGTAGCAACACTGCGGTAAGAAAAATTACAATTTATGGCTGAGAGCTGAATATAATAAGATTTGAGTGTTATTTTGTTTGTATATTTCTTTATTATGGTACAGCCTACTTCTACGATGTAGAAATTATCGTGAATAAAAGAAAAACAAAGACTCAACCCAAGTTATGCGACATATTTTATCGCTACACTAAAACAAATTGATATGGGGGCATTTATAACTGATAGGCTGACAATCTGTCAGTATTTTGTACAGCGGTAAGCCTCGCATTTCCATCTGTCGCCAAAGATATCTTGAGATTGGTCGTAAATATAAACCTGATGAATCTGATCATGCATAGAAATGCTGTAGCCGATATTGTTTTTTCTTTATGTCATTTTGGTTTATGGGTTTACGTATCGTATGACGTAGGTAAGTTTGTTTTAAAAACTGTATCATAATGACAGATTGAAGGCCCGCTAAAACTTAAACAAAAGTGTCAGCAAAAGCTGGTAGTATAGTTAGATACCTCTCCAGGACAACGTTCTCATTTAACAATAATCCAAGTGTTACCGTAAACATTGAGTCGAGCAGCATGAGCCACGCTGCCGTGTGTGTTGGTAGCTCTGCACTCATAACGGCCACCGTGCTCAACCCTCCCGCTGCTGAGCGACAGGGTTGATAACACGTAGTTGCTGCCTGAGCCCAGCCCCGCGGGACCATTCTCCCGGCCTTCCGTTATTATTGCCCTGTGATAACCGACCAAACAGAGACGCTATAATCTAAACATGAGGCCGAAACAAGGAAGCGCTAGATAGTTATCAGGTTTTAGTTTGGCATAAAATATAATGATATTGATAACCTATATCGGAGCTTCCGTTTTTTCTATTTATGGAACGTGTTAAGGAAAATTAAAGTAAGATTTATAGAAGGTTTTCTTATCTAAACTTGCATAACTGTAGGTAATCAACATAATAACGCTCCCCTCCTGGGATACAGGCCTACTTTCTATGAGACGGAATGGGCCATCATAATCCACCAAGCGGGCCGGGTGTGGGTTCGTGGATGTCAAATGTCTTCGAATTTTTGACTCTAGGACATTCCGGTTACCACACAATGTTTTACGAAACTTACCCATGATGTGTGGGTATAGGTTGCCCGTCTATCGACCATCGGAACCGAGGCGGTGGTTCACCAACCGCCGAGCATTTCAACGCAACCTGAGCTCCCGGCTGCACCGCTTGCTCGATGAACGTATAAACCAACTCGGGACGGGAATCTGAATAAATTGTTCGAATGAGAAAAAGTCACGGTGCACAAATACAAAAAAGCGTGTGGAACGTACCTGGAGAGCGTTTTAACCGTTTTCGTTTGAACGAACGTACCGTGCCGGCTTCCCGCACTAACGAGCATCGTGTAACTGAAATAAATATAACTAGATGAATGCAAAAAAACACATTTGCTTACTTGGAGCGGGGAGCTTTGATGTTGGGACTCTGTATGTGTGAATTGGATTTTGGGTACGTCGTTTACATTGTGTTAAATTGCCATTTACATCATTGCAAAAATTTACTGTAAAAAACGTCTGAATAGGTACCTACAAGAAGTTATTTTTCGATAAAAAAAACTAAACTTCTTTGCTTTTACTACATTCCTTTTCACACAATATAGTTCTGTTATTAAAGCCATACTGATTTAATTGTCTTTGTCATTCGTAACACTGGCAACATTTGTGCGAAAGCGTGCAAATAATGGCATAATTGCACAGACAGTGCTTTGTTAGTCCCCTGGGGTTGTGGTACATGCGGCTGCGGAACCCGTATGTAGCCCTGGATCGTCACGCTAGTTATATCTACGGAGTGAGCAGATTTAGTAGATTTAATGTGATAATTGCCTTATTAATCTTGTGCTGTATTCTGGATAGCCTGAACTTACATGGACGCATGGACGTGACAATAATGCTGTAGTGTTTCGTATACTGAGTTTTGGAGTTTATCCTGTCTAGAATGTCTATATTAGCTTATCGTAATTCGGAAGGGTATTCAGTATATTACCTTTTTGTCTATCCCAGCAATTCACTTCACAAATATAATTGACCGGGAAAATATTTGTACTACTTTTAGAGGAAAATTATATTCATAATCTTAGAAAAAGATGGTAGAAAATGTAAGTAGGGATTCGCTTTTTATTTTTATAGTTGGCTATTCATCTCTGTGTTGGAATTTCCTCAGCATCTGTAGGCGACATTGTATATCCACGATAAAAAAATATCAAAACAGAATCAAGTATTGTATGAGGGCATCCATAATTCATAGGCATATGAAATAACTAGTCAGGCTAATAGTAGCCAGCCAGGGTAGGCACACACTACACGCCCTGTTGAAAAATTCACTCAGCTCCACGTAAGTCCACGTTTTAGTATCCGCATTCGTTCAGAATTTATAACACCGTAAATCGTAAAAGCGGGCAAAAAATTTACAACCCTGTAGAATACTGAATCGCTGAGATAAACCGAAGGTCGATACCTCCAGCTTATCGCTCTACGCATAAATAGTCAACAAACTTTACGTATATTTAGATAACCGCTCTAAGTGTATGTACATATAATTAGGATTAAAATAATTTGTGTGCCACTTTTCGGGCAGTTAAACTAAAGCTTAACGTGTTCATGTTACGTTATATACTTGTGACATTCACTGCTGAAATTACCTCGTTGTATAACAACGCATCGGATAGTCAGAAAATAAACTTTAGTTAAATAAGTTCTATACATTGTTCCTTTATGGACGAAAAATTCAAAGCGAAGCAATGTAACACAGTATCCATTTGTTAAATACACTCTGTTCTGACACAAAGCCTTTTTTATTAAATAATAAATTGTTAACGTGTCCAAATTCAGCTGACGAATTCGATCAAAGCTAAAATACAAATAGGTTATTCACAAAGTGAACGGGTATTGGCGAAAAAACAAACTAGCCTGATAGTTTCCCTCCTGTCTCATACCACTGGACAGTGACACCCTCTCCCACAAAGATGGATGCTAACGCGGGAAATATCCGGCGAACTATTCCAATTTGAAAAGTTTCCTTTTGGTAAAGCAACCGCACTTGGTTGGCGCGAAATGAACACGAAAAAACTGGGCCCACCAGCGCCCTTAGTACTTCAACAATGTGCAAATTGTGCGCCCAGCTAATCATTCCCCTTGTAAAGGAGAGGGTTTTCTTTGTTTTTAATGTTCTGCTTATTACTTGTCTGATCGCACTGAAACTTTAGCAATGATCTACGTACCCCGTTGTTATAGGAATATAGGCCGTATCTCACCCGTAACGTATACATACGTACGCAAATAAAACCTGCGTAAAATAAAAATCTAAAGTAACATGATTGTGTTGGTGTGTAAAATATTTTTTCAAAGAGTTTTGCCAACTACAGGAATATTTGAATATGCCTCGTGTAGACATTTTCCCGAGTCTTTACATATAAATTCGCCGACGTAAACAGATGCAGGCAAGCGTAAAATATTTATGGTAGCGCAATACGTTTGAATCGATCGGGACGTAAGAGCGACAACTTTTACCAAACCACATATAGCTCATATTTCTTTTTGCTTTAGAAATAGGTTGATGTACGAGTACGTACAACTTTTATAGAACTCTTTAGTACCTTGTAGTGTGAAGGGAATCGGTAATTTGATAACTGTCGTTGCTATATAAATCAGGTGAAATTTCATAAAATATATTTGTTGGAACAGTACAATTCAAACCAATTGAATTAAAAAATAACAAAGATTTCGTTAAAAAAATTATAAAAATAGAAATGTTGATGACTTGCATTGCAAAGTTAGAGCCTACAATCATATGAAATGGCATAATCAAAGTGTAGTGTGGTACGAGTCTACGAGAACTGTCCTTTGTTCAAAATTGAAATAGCAACCCCCCAATGAGGGCGAAACGTACCTGATCACAATTGGCATAAAAGTCATATAAGATGGGTGCGGGCTCAAATGAATGTTGAGCATATACGGCAGTCCGTCTGCATATAAAAAATTCCGCGCCCGAGCCCCTGTTTGTAGGTCATAGAACGGGAGTGCCTACGTACTTGTACACAAATCACACGAATTTCGACAGCCTCGGATCCCTGATATTTGTATTTGTATTGATCTGCCATATGCCACCGTCATTGCTGCTGGTACTTCTCTATGTAAATATCACACAACTAGATGTGTCCAGCGATACATGCCGTTCCGATAAATCGTATAAGCTTTTCGCATTAACCATTTGTTTGACATAGCACAGCGCACCAACCAGTTTATCACTGTCCAATCTAGATATTTTATATCTATGCAATCAATCTGCGCTTTGCATTGGCGCTCCGCTCCAATATGTGATATCAGATTTTATAATAAAAACGTTTTTGAACTTTATTGAACCAATTACTCGATTGTAACAAAACCTTTTAGTAAATGGTTCTGCATTGTGCTTTATCTCGTATGACTGCGTTCTAGAATAACAATCGAGCTATGTTGGTATTAAGTATCGCATGTCACATGGACGTAAATTTAAATTATAATTGCTGGAATGTTAATAGGAATAATATAAAGGCTTCCAGACTATATAGCCTATTCAGCTGTGAGCGCATTGCTGTTCCGAATATATGGCTCTATATTCGGAATACCAATCGGTGGATGCTATTTATACAAACACGTAGGTACAGTTACGTATAGTATACTCGGCCAGCAGCATGGCCTATTTGTGGAACTAGAAATCGGAGGTTTTAATTAGAAATGCCGTTTCGTTTCAAAAGTTTATCGGGAGCGAACCGTCCGTCGCGCCGCTCCTAGGTATTCACTTGAAGCCGATTTGATTACTTCTATTTTGGAATTTTGCTAACTTAGGAACGCTTTACACCTATTCTTAATCTGGTGTAAGTATTTCATTGTTAAGGCTTTTTATTTGAATTAGTTTCTCTAACTCCGCGATTTTGAATCTTGCATGTCTAAAAGCTGATGCTTGTGCAGAACCTTCTTTCACATTAGATATACGTCTTACCTCACACACGGACATATTACTTGTTTACATAATTTGGGAAATCATATACTTTTACAATGTTTGTAAATATGTGAGCACCGTGTAGGTATCTATCACTAAATTAACTTATTTGTCATTGCTACATTTTTTAAATTCTTTTTACCTATTGTGGTAGGGTAATTTAATTATAGGTGCATCGTCTTCACATATAATTATAATTATATAATTAATGTTCACAGAATATTGTAACACATTTTAAAGAGTAACGGTGGAGTTTCTCGCCGATTCTTCTCCATACGAAACTACCTTTTGGAAGGGGCGACTAGAATCAATTCTATTTTAATGCAAATGTTGACGTTCAAAAGTATATTTTATGTGCCGATTTGAAATAAATGCTCTGACTTTGACTTGACTCACATTTTTTGTACATTTTCCTTATAAAACTAATCTTTTTCGGAATTCCGTACCTAAGTATATCAAATCAAATCAAAATCAAATCATTTATTGGTTTTTTCGTATGTTCTAATAAAAAGGTATTTAAGAAAAGATTCCTATCCAAAAATAATATTCTTCATAAGCAGTAACTAGTCAAAATGACCCATCGGCTTATGTAATAAAGACAAACTAATAAGAAATTTTCGCACCAATTTCTTCAGAGCCTCGGTTAGACCTTATTTTTCTCTGTGAGTGACTGCGAAATTTATGAGCTTGCCCAACGCAATAAAATACCTCCCGAGAAGAAAATGAAGGAGCAAATCGCAATATATTTGTTTCTTGGTGGCTAGAGGGAGACCGTTTTAGCCATCTGCAGTGGAAATATATTTTATGGGAATGTTCTACAGCTTATGAAGTCCATTCGTTTCTTTTTATCAAACAGATACTTTTGAAATGAGTTATTTTTATTTATATTGGCTGTTGGTGTCTTATTACCTATGCGACAAAAAGGTTCAAAAGAAATATGTTAGAGATGCTTTTGCTTTTATAAAACATAAAAGGATTCAATAGGTAATTAGTATCATCGTTGTTTGTGTACTTACATTAAAGTTGTTAACTTGTTATTTACTAACTACCTCACACTTTTTTATATAATATCTAAACTTAAACTTTTTTATGTGTTGTGTGTATAATAACTAAGTACTACGCTAGTTGTAAGATTGCTCAGTGTGTCAACATCCGGACAAACCTATTGAGGTTTTTGTGATGTTTATATTTTGTTTTGTTCTATAATTAATAAACAATAAAAAAAAATACATATTTCTTTAAAAGGTTTTTAATAGGTAATTATTACTTTTTTTACCGTCTTACACTTTTTGTGTCACTCCAAAGTAAGTTTTTGTGAGTGACACAGAAAGTGTGACTGTGAGAAAAGGCAACAGCATATAATTGAACTGTGTTTAAAATCTAAAATTACACAAAAAAACTGTTTATAGAAGTAACTACGAGTAGTTTACAGAAAAATAAAAGCTACATGAAAACTGCTTGTTATTCAACACGAAGTCGACTCTGTTTTTCCGGGGCCACCTTTCTTCCTCGAATATTAAGAGAAAACTCATTAGTTACGTTTTCGAGGAAATGCTAACACTCGTATTAAAATAAATTCCCTTGTTATTGGAACATCGTCGATAACGTCGATTTTATGTATTCAAGCAACAAGTAGGTAGGTATAGTATGTTCTTTCTTACACGTCTCATTTTATAAACAAACACCGTATGAAAATTACGAGATTTCGCAAATCACATGAAAATCTGTGTAAGACTCGATATGATTTACCACAAAAACTGTCGACTAGGTACATACATCAATTAGGGCCGATTTTACAAACGTCGAATAACTGTTACCTGAAGAATAAATATAGCGGTTTGACATATTTTCTATACAAAATCTATCAAACCCCATTTTTTATGCCTCAGATAAAAGTAATCTGATGTTTAATGAACACATATATTTTCTCAAAAGCAAAAGAGTACGCCATTTATATTATATTTTTATATTGATTTGTAACATCTGTTCATACTTACCTGTATTATGCAAATAAATAATTTGATTTGATTTGCCATAATATCGAAAGAAGTCAAGTTAAAAAAAGTTAAACTTACGTTACATATGTTATTGTATATAATATAATATGAGACAACATCCACACAAGGTCTTCAGGTCCCGAACTAGGCAGAGCCTGTACTACGGTAACCTGATGACTGATATACATACTTATATACATATACACACCCAGACACAGGTCAAACAGACATGACATGTTCATGCACACAAATGTTTGACTTGTCCGGGAATCGAACCCGGGACCAGCGGCTCAGAAGGCAGGGTCGCTACCAACTGCGCCAACCGGTCAGTCAATGACATATAGTATATATAGTCGAAATAGACATGTACTATACATATAAATAGGTACATACTATGTAGGTATACGTAGATACAGTGGATCCCGTACCTTGAATGTTTTATCACGGCAGGCAGGCCTGTCCTCCTTCGAGAGATGATAAATTATTTGTCTACTTTGAGCCCACGATTGTATTTGCTCGTCTGTCTATTGTTTTGCATAATCAACAACTTCTTGATTTATGAATTTAAGATTATCTCTTTATGGGATTGGTAGATAGATCATTGATCATAATCCATCATATTTATTTATTAGGCTTATAATATATTGATATAACAGTATATTTTACAGACTGATGAAAAGGTACTTCAAAGAAACATCTCTTTTGAATAAAATAACACTTAAGTATTTAAGAAATCGTTTTTACATTTTTATATTCTACTAGCTTTTGCCCGCAGCTTCGCTCGCGTTAATTTAGAATTTGACAATCAATTCGGGTTGTACTCTGTTTGTTGTTTGGCTGTTGCACTCATAGGCCGCTCAGAATAGTACGTTTTTTCTGGATGGTGGGTATATTTTTCTGTATCCCTGACAACGTATATGCAAACTTTCATGATGATCTATTCAGCGGTTTAGGGCGTGAAAAGGTATCAAACAAACTTAGTTTCGCGTCTATAATATTATAGATAGGAGGATGAAAAACCGGTCTATTGAAACCTTAGACTCACAAAATGTATTAGGTACTAAAGAAAAAAAAAACTCTTAACACACTACACGTGGCGCCATCTATTTTCAAACTCAAACTCAAAGCATTTATTTCTATTAAACCATTTACAGACACTTTTGAATTGTCTAGTGGTCGCTCAGTCAGAAATATGAAGCTAGTTGCCCATTCCACAGCGTAGTAGGTACCTATGGAGAAGAACGGGCAAGAAACTCAACGGACACCCTTTTAAATTATATTGTTACATAAATATTAGTTATAAATGATAAATGGTAAATGATTTTATTTCTGTAAGTAGGTTTCAACAAATACTTTTACACGTCAATCATATTTTTTTTAAACTAGATGAGGTCGGCGTTTCCTATCTGACTACTCTGAGAAGAAAGGCCGAAACAAACTCAGAGGTCACAGTCTCTTTTAAAGTCCAGACAAAATCTTGGTCAGATCATGTGAAGGCTATGTAGATCGGTGTCTGCAATGGTCTTTTGAGGAAAGAACCACACAGCTTGAGTGGACCTGTCCAGTCAGTGCACGCAATTGTCAGTAATCGTGCAGCTCAACTTAGACTCAAGGAGCTCAACGATTCGACGAACAATACCAAAGAAAGGACATTTGAGTAGGCCGCATAAATTACTCAAACTGCCAGATCATGTTTACGCTGAGAAAAATACAAAAATAAATTTAAAAAAACCAATGACCGACATAGTTCTCACATTCACAATAATTAGAATAATATTATAATGATCTTTGAGGACCATGTAGATTTGTGTCTGAAATGGTCTTTTGAGGAAAGAACCACACAGATTGAGTGGACCTGTCCAGTCAGCGCACGCAGTTACATCATTAATGTTGAATATATATAATTATATGTGAGAACGATGTAAATAAGACGTACACGTTGTGTCCAGAGTACAGTCATAATAATTCCAAACCAGTCCAGTAATAGAAATTTAAACAAAACAATCCATAAGTAAAATAATTAAAATAAGCCGTGGCCGCTATAAGAGGACCAGTACCAACTGACGGCACCCGTTCACGAATATGACGCATGGATCAGCACCATTCAGCTCAACCATTTTGAAGGGAGCTAAATGATCCAACACACGCGCCACCGTCAGCAAGACATTTGAGTGAGCATGACATCTATCATCCGCCAGGGCACATTCAAGTCAATGAAAGACATTAACCGGTAAATGGTAGTTCGATAGTACTCACACCTGTCCTATGCAATTATATAATACAAAGGAGATTGAGTTTATACAATGTAAAGGTAGTCTTACAATCTTCAGCAGCTCCAACAGTATTCAGTTCATAAGAACGTTATTGTTGTTATCCTCGGGAACAGTACTTTTTTCGAGATGAAAGGTACTCTTATGTCCGTTTCTGTACACTTGACAACGTACGAGTATATGCAAAATTTCATGATGATCGGTCAGTGGTTTAGGCGTGAAAAGGTAACAAACAAACAAACTTACTTTCTCATTTATAATATTAGTTAACAACAGTTCACACAACACACACACACACACACATACACACACACACACACACATACACACACATACTGTATATCCTTCGTTACTGACACTCACATCAATCGGAGATTATTAAATTATATTGTGACCCCTGCACCGGGGTTAACTTTGTCATTTGTTGTCCACCAAGATCTTCTGTGTGTAGGTGTCCATGAACTTGTTACGAGAACTATGAGGATATACATACTCGTAGATGTGATGATGAACTTGTTTTAAAGAATGAAACACAAGGTAGTTGTTGATTAGTTTTAATCATGATATATGCCATGCCAGCTGTAATTCATTTGTTTGCTATTCTAAATACAAATCAGTGTTTGTGTCGTATTTACGCCATCAATTTATACCAAGGTCGCGGAGGTTGCATGCTAAAACCATGTCAGCTTACAGCCTCTATAGTACCGTTCTATTTATTTATCACTCTTGTCGGTACGAATTACACTTTCCGGGACAGACCGCCTCTCGACGTTATCTCGGTATATCGTGACAGTACGGCTAAGGGCGGTGAACTTTATTTCATGTAATTTGGCAAACCGTCGATAGCCGTTGCTTGCCCATAACATTCCTAGGAAGCACATGATCTAGAGTCACATGACGCGACTTTATTCGTTCGTAAGTGTCACGGCAAACCCTTTTCGAGTTATTTTTCAACACACACATACGCAGTGCTTATCCACCAAACCAACACGTTCACACCGCCGACAGGCGTAAATATTATATAGGTATCATACAATCCTATAGGCGTCAACGCTTGTGGCCTTATTTGTCGTATCAAGAATTAAAAATATATGTAATATGGTAGGTAGTACGGCTGTAGACGGTATGATAAAATGTATGGGATTTTGAAGATTATAAATATTATTATTATATTTTTTTTTTTACCGTAAGGTTAAACCATGGTGCATTATTATTATTATTATTTTATATATTTTTTTTAAACGTAAAGTTAAACCCCGGTGCCATCATTTTCATGACAGTCACTGCGGCCGTTATATGGCGGCCAACGGTTATCTAGGAAATCGTAGCTTTAGGTTTTTATTTTTTTTACATGGGTTTGCTCTTGACTCTAGTCTAGCTCAGTGGTGACAGAGACAGAGTCGACGATGGAGTGAGCTTACCCAGAAGAAGCCTGTTCACTCTCACATTGAAGAGATTAGGGTTATATGCGTTCGGAAACACAGACGCAGGTAGAGAGTTCTACTCTTTTGCTGTGCGCATAACAAAAGACATTGGGAAACGTTTAGTGTGAATTGGTGGAATAGCAACTAGGTAAGGATGGTAACTTGCAGTGCGTCTAGATGCCTGATGGAAGAAGGGGGGCAGTGGAATGAGGTCGTGGAGTTCTTGGGCACACTCTCCTAAGTACAATCTGTAGAAGATCGGCAAACTTTTGAATATTCGAATCGATTTATGCAGAAACCCATGATAATGAAGAGACTCGTCGAGGCTATTTTAGTTCACAATGTTAATCTAATGATTTATATTTAAACAACAATCAAATTAAATAGGTTTAGCTTGCAGCTGATTCAGTGCATAAACACTACATACACAGGAGTTAATTGTCTGACCGTAATAGGATTATTTGCATAAATGAAACAACATTTAGAGACTCATAATGTTCTCGTTGCTGTATTACCCTATTTATTTATGATCGCAATCAAATATACTGGGAAATCAATTTCGTAATGGGTAGTTAATATGGGCTGTTTAGGTGTCCTTTATTTTGTAACAACGATATTCAGTATTATTCATTATTTATTATTACAAAAATGGCTCCGTATGTCTTAGAAGTAGGTTTCTACCTACACAGATCCGGTCAAAGAGCGCGCCATTGATTAATTAGTTTCCAAGGAAAGAATATAGCACAAATATTTTCTGAAAAAGACCAATCCAATCTAGAGAAATATACTCGAGCGTCGCTTATTTTTTGCAGAAATTCCATTTCAGTATTCATTTATTAGTACCAGCCTGTTATATAGGGTCTCTATCATACACAGAAATGGAAAAGGAATTGATTTGTTCACTAGGTATTGACGATAAACGACGATATTGTTTTTAGACAATCAAGTCCAGGATACCATACGATGTTTTTACTCCACCATACACAAACACACATTTATTAATGTATAAACACACATTCAAAACTCACTAAATTGATATTGAGATTAGCGCATTTTCGAGGAATAACTTCCTCGAAAATGCGATCACTTCGTTGTCCGTCTGTCTATCAGTCTGGCAAGATCCTTTTTCTCAGGAACGCGTAGATGTACCTACTCGTATAAAGTTGAAATTAATATGAGATTCGTAAGTCTACGGTCCGTCCGCCTTGGAGCTCTAAAGTCAGCGCAACAAAAAATGACGGTCATTAATTATGCGACTTATTTTGATACGAGTCGCAAATAAATCAAAACCTACAGGGTACTCTCCTTTGACTTAGAATCATGAAAATTGGCAAGACGCAAGGTCTCACAGCAAAAGTAAAGGAAAAAGTACGAAAATCATTTGTTGGTAGATTAACCACATTAAAAAAAATGCGATTACTAACTTACTTAGTAAGTTGCACTAACTTAACTACTTTTGCAGTAGGAGAATTGACTGTGACGTATTTAGATGTTTGAGAGAACATGTTTATCAACTACACTGTAAAAAATTACGGATACATTCATCCCATCTACGGAATCTTTCATTGTGCGTGGTCCGACACGTACGTGCCTTTTTTTTAAACTTTTCTTCATTTAAAACGACTAACCCAGCAGCTATATCTTGTGATAAACCGTGGCAGTGGGGTAACAAATGCACTAAGTTACCTACCCCTGCCCCGTTATCATCTGCGGTCCCCACCCCACCGCGGCTAACATTTATATTTATAGCCTGTCTTATTATGAGGCCACAGCTATATTTCCTAGCTGTCAGCTTGCGGTACGCTTCATAATAGTTTTTAGTGTCCCTCTAGAATTTTTATGTTCGTGTTGCAACATTTTGCAACTGATTCAAGTTTTCTGGACTGAATTTGTAATGTTGATGTTATAATAAACTTCAGTTATGTCAATCTTAGTTAGGTCACAAAACCATACCATCACCGCCATTACCATAACCATAACCATATTATTGTAATTAGCCTCACGTTGGCGAAAATGCCTATTTGTGAAATGTGAGATTTTTTATCCCGATTGTATATTTATGATAGTTTATTTACTTAGCATGATTAAGGGCTGATTTTTCAATAGTCAGGTAACTTTTATCTGAAGAATAAATCTGACAGTTTGACATATTTTCTATACAAAAGCTGTCAAACCGCAATATTTATTCCTCAGATAAAAGTTATCTGACTATTGAAAAATCAGCCCTAAGTTATTTAAACAAAACATTAAAATTCAAAATTAATAATATATTGTTAGACGAAAACAACTGCCGACAATCTGAAATGCAATTTGGCAGATTTTATGTAGATAAATTAATGTTCTATTTATTTATTACACAGATTTAATTTTTGTTTAATACAAAAAAAAAATTGAATCATCTAAAGTTTATTATTCCAAACGGAACTAAAAACCCTTTCGTTCTACTTTCATTTGCAAAATTCCTCCTTCCTAATTCCTTTTATACAATTTAAAACCCAACTAGCTATTTAGATACACTAGGTCCTAAGCTATATGACTAACTATTTAAATAAATACAATACAATTTTAGCTTGGGCTACCTATGTTATTTTACTTGTCATGGTGGCCCCGAGGCACAAGTTCTACCAGTAAAACGATAATCTTGAAGAAATGTGAACTTTATAACATTGACATTGTCAACACGCCGCACGTGCACATCAATTGTACATTATATGAATTAGTAACTTTTGCCCACGCTCCCTCCGCGTCGAGAGAAAATTATCAGACGAGAACGTATTCGCGCCCTCCCGCTACGCCCAGAGCGGGAGAAGTTATTTGATGATATCCAACCCTCAAAAAAAAAGGCAGTCAGTACCGCAGTCATCCATTCTGACTGGCCAATCTTCTCACTCGCACGAGTTATTCTCGTGCAGCTCGTGCCGCCGACACGAGAAAAGAAAAATTTACAAAGGTGTAATAATGTAATGTTCTCTTTAAAGTTTGATTTTATACCCTAGTGTTCTTTATATCTCTCGTTAATGCGTAGCGCTCAAATTGAATTTTATTACAAAGGGATTTATGTTTGTTTTATAGCGCGCCATCAAAGCTGGTCGGAATGGTTTTTATTAAAATAATCTGGGTCTTCTTATTGCTGGGCAGTACAGAAACACCGAGTGTATGTACCTACTTTACTTTAAAATGGTTAAACCACCCACTAATAGGTTTTATTATAAGAGAAGAATTTCACATCAAACACAACCCTTTTCGCTGACCCGCGAGATTAGGCCGTCCCATTTCTGGGCAAAATCTGCCTCAATCATTACCTCTCGTGATCCCGGCCTATTATGACCCAAATCATAACTATGAATAATAATACCGCTTGATATGATTACTTATTAATATGATTACGGTAGCAGGTGAGCCAAATTAAGGCTACTACACAATATAAGGAAGTAGTATATAAATTACCTAGTATTATTCCTCAGATATGAAAGCGAGAATGATTCAAGAAATATTAAAGGTGCTCTCGTAAAAGTAAATAACTCCTTTGGTGTGAGGATACCTTTATCTCAGTCGACCTCGCACTCTGCTTTTTAGGGTTCCGCACCACAAGGGTGGACACGGGAGCCTATTACTAAGCCTCCGACCGGCCGTTCATATGTCCGTCCGTCTGTCAGCGGGCTATATCTCGAGAACCGTAATAAATAGACAGTTGAAATTTTTACAGAATGTGTATTTCTATTGCCGTTAAAACAACAAATAATAAAAATTAAATTAAATTAAAAAATTAAAAGGAACGTGCTTTTTCTGCGTTTTTTTCCCTTGTGCTACGGAACCCTTCTTGTGCGAGTCCGAGTCACACTCGGTTGCTTTTTATATGTAGAAAAGTCACCTTTATTTATGTGGAGTCTGACATACAATATATTTAAGTATTCACCCACGACACTTTACGTATGAGACGGGAATATATTTTTGTGAAAGAAACTTTGTTTTTGTTTATTAGGTACTATAGTGGTTTGATAGTACCTAAGGCGTAAATGTTAAACCCTTGGGTCATGCTATAACAGTAAGATTGTGATATGCTACAGAAGATTTTATTTATATCTTTGCCAATTTTATTTATAGGGGTTTTTGATTATATGGGTGCATAGATCAAACCCTAAGCGTATAATTTTCTGGTATAGAACCAAATCTCAGAGACGCCTGTTTTATCAAAGGCGGGGGAGGGGGGACGTTCAAAAGCATCGTGTAACCTTGTTTGTGTTGGACTAACGAGCTTTTGAGGCAAGATCTGCAACCGAAACCAAGTCACCAAACACAGCCGAGTTTATGATGAATAATTTTATTCAATAGAAGGAAATGGAGAAGACTTCCAATTAGAATACCTCAAACCATTTTCCTAGTAATATTTTAAAAATGTATATGGTTTTACAAACATTATAAACAACCTAGTCTTATGTACTTCCTATTATTTATTTAAAAATATAACTTTTGAGGTTTTTTAATAACCTACAAAAATTAACATGTCCTAGACAGACAACATCACTAACAACTTTGCTGACTACCTCGTCTCTTATCGCTGTCGTACGTATATCTTACGAAAGAACACCAATCAGCTCACTCCGCAACAAAATAACAAAACCAATTTAAATCTAAGATTTAGTAACATAACTAAAGTTAAAACTAATACAATTACAGTAGAGTACATACCGGTGTCTTGACGGACGTCGGGCGGTCGTAACTCCAGCACATCACATGCCAGATTGCCACGGCTTGATTTAGTAATGTAGTGTCGGATGGAGTTATTGTATCTGTGGACAAACAATGCGGCTTTAAATTAGTTCTAAATACAGTTTAGTAAGTGTTTAATTAACAACCTTGGCGCCAATTCTTTGAGAGTATCCGACACGAAAGTAGTTAGTAAATAAGTTTATAAATAGGTATTTATCTTTGATGTAGGATGCTTAGGTACATGTTACCCAAGCTAAACTGACTTAATTAACATTGTCACTACCCATAAAGTAGACGTAATAGTTTAATAATCGCCAACTAAATCGCCAAATAAATGGGGGCTAATGTGGGTCAAAGGAAAATGGGTGAAGTTAAAAGAAAACACCACCATTACACAAGCAAATAATCAGAACAATAAAATGTAACGAGAGAAACACACACACTCACACATACATGCAAATATTCCAAAGCCATAACCGAGCCTTTGAACAAACACAATACTACTGACACAAGGTACAAATTGTATCACTGGCGACACACAGCCGGCTCCCCCACAAAGAAAAGCCATTCAATTTATTAATTGTAGAAAATTAAAAGGCTGTAATTTAGACCGTTTTGTTTGATGTACAACCACATCGCCCCACCGGGTGGGACACAAGGGCCTACCAATTACCCCCAGTGGGGACTGAATAACGAACTGAAATTATTTTCCTCGAGCTCGCCTTTTACTCGAAACCTCCGCTAATTGCTTCTTAGCTACATACTCGTATGTATGGTAAAACGTACAGAAAAATATTCGCACGGTCTTAATTAATTCCTCTGTGGGACTGAGATGGATATTTATAGATGAATAGATGCTTTTTTTGGTAAAAGAAGTTTTCCTACTTTTGGATTTCCTATGTACGTTTTCTAGTTTTAAAGGTTATTTAATAATGTTATATTTATATATTATATTATTATTTATTTATTTTTACAATTTTAAGAAAGCTTATAGACTACACTGTAGACACGTATTAAGGTAACAAAAAAATAACAACTGACAATTGCTAATTACAAGCTCTGATCGTTCCATATTTGCCTATTTCACCACAAGTTGCGTTCTTATCAAAGAAACCTGCAAATTTACAAACAAGAATCTACCTGTTTATTTATATTATGTACCCAAACAACAAAGGTGTGTCACAATGACATATCGAGCTATAGATTTCCAGTAAAGGCTAGCTTCTCATTGTACGAAAAAACTATACAGGGTTACTGGTAACTCGACGTATTCCTTGCATGACGTCATAGTAGGGTTAAAATGCGACAAATTAAGCCACCAAATGTTCTACCGAAGTTCAGTAGTTTTAGAGTTAATTACATTTTCAGTATTTTTATGAAAAATCCCAGATTAAATCATTTGGAGCCAATTCAAAAATGATTTACAGCGTGACTGTAGTGAAATTTAACTTAATATCATAGTTGATGCCGTAGCAGATCTTTGTTCATAATTAAAAGTTCAAAAATGCCAGAAACCTTGACAAATATCACTAAACAAACATTTATTTTTTTGTGATTTTTGCTGTTACTTCATAGAAAATGTTGTCTAGTGAACAAAATTTTTTTTAAAAAATTAATAAATAATTGGCTTAATTTGTTGCATTTTAACCCTACTATGACGTCCAGCCAGGAATACGTCGAGTTACCAGTAACCCTGTATAATGCGAGGTCAACTAAAACTGGAAATGTATCGCTTGATATGTCGTCATGTGTACATATACCAACTAGGTATTTATCGTAATCGGTGAAACTACCTGGAAAGTTATAAGCACGGTAGCAGTTTTTCATTTTAGATTTTTCTATCAATTCTACCGTTAAATGCATTATACATCGCATGCAAGTATAATGTCAAAGTAATTTCGACTCGATCAAACTTTTAGAGAATGGCATGGCGCGGGCGGGCGGTGCAAACGTGCAATCTGTCCGTTCGACCTAAATACGATTGCTACGTTCGCAATATTAAATTCCGCTGTTAACAAAGTATTTATCGGGAAAATACATTTGATATTGTTGGTTATTGTTGATTAAATAGGAACTTTGCACGCGAAATATTTCATATTTTTAATGAAATATTTTAATAATAAATCGAAGAAGTATTTTTTTTATGAAAATGTTCAAAGAAACATAAATTAAAAACGTTTCCCGTCGTAATATTTCCAGCGTACACTTGTTGTTGTGTGAATGTATTAATTTTTAAATGCCAATGCCAGTCATGCCAAAATAAATACTGATTCCATGTCTAAGGAAGTCCTATCTACAGAAAGAACCAACTCTGTTTACATTTAATAGGCTGTTGTGAGTGCAAATATGTAAATAAAGCAAGTTTCAGACGAACATTTGAATATGACAAAGTTTAAAGGCGACGGCCCCGCCGCCGCATTACTTGACGACGAACTTTTATTGTGATTTTATTCGGAAGAATGAAAAGCTATAGGAAATCCGTATTTTACACCAACTTAGGAGCTAAGTTAAAGTGTCTCGTTGTATTTGTTTTTGGTTGTTCTATTCTTGTTTTTTTTTTTGGAAGCTGGATCGTTAATTTGTAGGAGGTAACTGACTCTGTTAGTTTACGAATACATAGTATTCATAATATTAATTTATTCTCGAGTACTTCCATAATGTACTGCCTTTGAAAACAGCAATATTTTACTAAAGCACACATACTTTTTACTATTTTTATTGTATTTACTGAAACACCTTTTATTTATACTAACCATTACAAAATATTTTCAAATCAACTACAAATATACATATACTATCAAACTATTAAAATTAAAATATAATAACCTAAACTAACTAAAACTATTAACAAATTAAAATATGGCGTCGAAAAATTCCTCCGCATCGCTGTCGACTGGTAAAGTACCCAAGAGACTGGCGGCATTGGCATTGCTAAGCCTCTGACCAAGGTAAAGGCCAGCCCTTGGGTCACGGGAAGTGTCAACAAGCCGTTTGGAGATTTCATTTCACATATACATTTTACTTAGTCTAGAAAGAGCTTAGTATGAGGAAAAACCGAATATTAGCCGCCTACGTAATATGCTAATAAGCACGCATAATATTAGCTCTTGAGTAAATATAAGTGCCTAACAAACAAGTGAAATCTAATATTTACTTACTGCCTACTTAAAAGATAAAACGAACCGATCCATTTAGAAGTAAATATGAAAAAATAAAACCTTTCCCACGGTCGCATACCTAATGTTGTTTTATTCAGCCCTTCTGGAAAACTTTCCGAATCATAGGTAATGGAAAGAAAACATTACATTGGATATAAACTTTTAGTAGAGGCTAATGTTGGCAAAATATTTGTGCAGGATGTGGGTAGTCGTTAAATGTGGGTGCGCGTGTCGATACATTTTAAATTAAGTGGAATGTCACAATGGCACATGTACAAAATTATTTCATATCGTTATTAAAGTGCGCCGCTTTCAGAATATTAATAAAACCCCCCTGCACTCCACGCGCGTTTTCCCTGTAGTTATCACAAGTTATAGAGATATAGATAAAGTTGTCTACGGGGTTGAGACGCGAAAATTAGAGTAAGAAGTGGGTCAAAGTCGAGCCGGGGTCGACGTCCCGCGGCGTCGGGCGTCTAATAATTACGTTACGACGATGTCGCGACGACTCCGCGCTACTGTATTCTGTGGTCTACATCACACAGAATTAGGTTCAAACTTTCTCGTCACGTGGCTCCGGTATCTTGATAAATTTCGCATTATTACTGTCTGCAAGTTTTCCTCGTATTGTAAAGCTGCGGCGGAAGGATAAACTTCATCCTTTCACAATACAAATGTCAGACAGTTCGCAGTTTTATGTGCGAGTACTTAAATATTATATAATTTACGAGTATTTGTGATTAACTTACGGCTGGTTGGAGTCTATGAGTCTGCACTTCAGTAAAGTTTTGCACTCGAACCCTTTCTTCGTGTCCACTAACTCGACAAAATCTGAGAAAAGGAATAATTTAAATTAATCAATAGTATTCTAGCTAACTACTCATTTCACTGAATCGTAAAGCAATTACATTAAAAACATCAAACATGGCCTCGTTGACACACGTTGGGTATTTCATCAAGCTAATTCAATTTGGTGAGGGCGCATTACACCCGGCGGATTACTTTACTTCAGTGTACATAGGACAGCGCTGCACCTCGTCTGAATAATTGATGTGCGGATGTAATACGTGTCCGCGCCGTACCTATTCACGGCTATCAAATCAATGGCCAGTTCCGTACGCCACCAGATGCCATTTATATTTTCGGGCGTGCGCAATAAAATCAATACTGTGAACTTTCCAAGAGTACAGTGACCTAGTCATGCGCTCACTCTGAATAAGGCCACACGTTGCATAAAGTATCTGTGACGGAAAATAATATACAAACGTGTCATGAGAGAATCGCCCAATTAAAACCTGTAAGCTTTTGTCGAGGAGGGCGTTACGTTACAGCTCGTCTCATTTGAATATCGTAGGTACGACATGGTAAATAGTCCCCTCCTCTCCTGCATCTCGGCTGTAATTACTCTAAACAAGTCCCTGTCTTACAAGGTTTTGGGGCACTTACATCTACATATAGTGTGTTGTCCTAAGCTAACAACTGAGGGGTCTGCATGGAGGTAGAACTGACCATCACAGTTCGGCAGGAGGCTGCCATGTAATTTGGAAACTTTATGAGTTGTTCCCTGCGAACTCAGCAAATTAAACCTTTGAGTTAGGGAAGGTATTGTAGAAGTTATCAGGTTTGTGTTTACCTACCTAACGAGTATGATTTAATACTGAATATTATGGGTAAAGCCTGATTAACACGGTGCGATATAATTGCTTGTGACACCATAAGTTGAAGCCACAATAAAAGTTATATCGTCTAATAGTTATTTATGCAACTGTTGTATAATAAGGGGTATTAAAACTCGAATGTGTGTTTATCACATGAGGGTTTTAATACTTAATTATGTACAGTTGCATAAAAGACTTTATCTACACCCATGATATGAATCCTTTATAAAAGATTCTGAAACCATAGGGTGTTGTTCAGTGTTGTAAGAACCCTATGTACTAATATCGAACAAAAATGGCGGGATGCGACGTCAATTCGAATAATCTATAAGTTTTTTTTTTAATTAGTGGCTGTAGTAGTGAAACGCGCGTGCATGACAATGTTCTTTTTTTGAAATTCATAAAGATACCACGAATTGAGTAGTGAGAATGTGGCTGTTTGATGAGTAGGGAAGGGATCTAATTCGAGTTGCATAATGACATTTAGTACAACATTATAACATTCGTTTGGATGATATTATGGTTACTATGACACTGGTTGTTTTAATGTTGGCAAAAACTTTTACAGAGGATTTATAGCATGGGTAGATAAACAGTGTTCAGACGATGTAAGTCATTTGTTATGCCGCAAGCAAGAAACTTGCATCTTACAAATGGGGCTTTATTTTAAGCTTCGTAGATTACACTGATATTAGAAAAGGGATGAAAACTATAATATACAGGGCGGCAGGGACATCGGCGCATAAACTGTAACCATGAATTCAGTAGATACCTGATTCTGGACCCCCAAGCGTAGAAATTGTTCGTCGGTTATCGAGAATAAAAAAGCTGTTTCGTGGAAAAGTGCAATATTTATTTATTTATTTATTTAACACTTTAAGCACACAAATGTACAGAGGCGGACTTAATGCCATAGGCATTTTCTACCAGTCAACCTTTGGGTGATGCAGAGACAAACAGTGGTAGGTGCAATTTATAATGATAATTTAGGATTAAATAATTTTAAATATATAGACACGTATAAACTTGTTTCGTCTATAAATACATATAATATATATACCTAATTATATATAAATATAAGCACAAATAAATGTACATAAATACAAGAGTATGTTAAAAACAAATAGGATACACAATGAGAAAACATTACCGCTGTGATGATACTGCCAGCTTCTTACGAATGTGCTCGCGAACTTATATCTACGCGCTCAAAATGTATTGAACAACAATTTTCTATTTTAGAACTGACGAATAATTTCAATGCAGGGGCGTTCTGAATCATCTACTAAATCCATGGTAACATTTTGCGCTTCCATGTCTCTGCCTCCCTCTTTATATGTAGTTACTATATTAACTATATATCAACACACCATACAATCGGTTGTATATCAACTTAATAAGCAAGCTTCGCATGTCAGAATGGTTATTTACTGTGTTTGAAAGTACTTATAAATACGGTGAAAGTAAAATACATTTTTGTTTTTATTTTGATCAACTCACAGATCATAGGATTCTCTTTAGGTAAAGGCTAGGAAATCGAGACATTAATCGTTTTTTACCACAGCCCAAGAAATTTATTATGGCTTGTAGTTTTCTTTTATTCTAGCAAGGTCACAGATACCAGAAACAAATACGACACATTTCCCGGCACAGAACATTGCATAGATCGTTAAAGTATTCAAAACAGACTACACAGCTAAAGCCTACCACTTGAAAAGCGATAAAAATCCATTTTGAATGCGCATATTTTCCTGCAAGCCGACGTCCCACGCGGGCTCGAGACAAAGGCCTGTGAAATTACAGTCTTCCTTTTAAATGCGAGAATGAATCACAATGTCTCATCCCCTCAAAGCTTTACGAGCTTGTGGAAAACTGCGCTGTGTCTCTGCTGTTCTTGAATACCCAAGCTGTGACTGTATATATTAAAATAGAGCCCGTGAATGATACTAAATAATTACCTTTTGCAACTTTTAGGTACCTACATTAAATCATGTGAGTGAAAACACCGGGAGAGGGCGCCCTAGTAGGACATATAGTGACCTTATTTGTGACGTCAAAGTCAAAGCATTTATTTCTAATAGAAAAAAGGCACTTATGAACGTCAACATATACACCAAAATAGAATTGATTCTAGTCGTCCCTTCCAAAAGGTAGTTTCGTATGGAGAAGAATGGGCAAGAAACTACACCGTTACTCTTTTAAAATGTGTAACAAAATTTTGTATACATTAATTATATGTGAAGACCTATGCTATATACCTATAATAAAATTACCCTACCACAATAGGTAATAAGAATAAAAAAATGTAGCAATGACAAAAAAGTTAATTTTGTGATATGATACATGGTGCTCACATATTTACAAACATTGTAAAAGTATATGATTTTCCAAATTATTTAAACAAGTAATATGTCAGTGTGTGAGTAAAAGTAATCACAGAATGTAAATAAATGCCACAAAAATAATAAACTATACAAATAAAGTAGCAACAGGTTTGATTTTGTGCTAGACCCTAGATTGTCCTATGGAGCTGGACCAGCATGTTTCCAAGCATACTTATCTTGGACATAATCCTATAATTTGTAATATGCTTGTTTACCAAGTAAACTTTTTATATGATGTTCTTCAGAAAAGTCAAGTGCGTGTATGACCAGATGTATGAACGAATGAAAACGAATGAACGAAAAACGAGGCAAAATAAGTATGTAAGGACCACAGAAATATCCTTTATTATATCTATGGTAAGGACAGTAGCAGGCAGTGTTCTGTAGTTTGTGCTTACCCCCATGGAAGGAAGTCGTGAGTTTATGTATGTGAGTACAGTAATCTGGAGAGACTTCCAGGTTTTGTCTAGCTATGAACTTCCGAACAAAGCATTCCGAACGACAAACAAGATATAACACACCCGCTGAAGTCCGAGCAATGCAATAAGTACATACCATTTTTAAACATGCTTCCCTGCAGTAAACTTTAGCAATAAATCTCACAAGAGAACAACGACTCAGTCGAGCACAGAATAGTTTCAGTGTCCCGGGAGCGAAATTAAAACTAATCGTAACTGAATCCACGCGACGCAACGCCGCTGTGTAAGTAGCGCCGCGTGATCGAAATACACAGGCCACGCTTCAGCTTCAATGTAAATGCAAGAACGAATGAAAGAAACGAAACACGTTTAAAAAGTCCATTAGTTGCGAACCCACATGAGTTTTTGCCCCGAACCGGCCACGGCGAGAATTTAAAAATGCACCAGCTCGCTTTGAATGTCGGCATCTTTTCATTTGTAGGATGTGTTGCCGCAAGACAAAACCTCGGGGAATTACTCTCTTGTTCCTCAAATACGAGCATGGAGCGCAATATCTTTCCCTTTGAAAACTAGGGAAACTCATAAACATACGGCTTGAATGTTACGTTTGTATTTATCTTTTTGCGTGCCATGTGAGAAAATTTTTGCAAGCCCGTTTAATAATTATGAATAAGCAACCAGGAAACTCGACGTCATTATGGCTGCCGACGTTTAATTAAAATCTTATCAAAGGTTTCTTGTAATGAACTTTTTATTCGATCTAAGCAGAAATAACTAGTTTAATCAACGATTGGGGTCCCCTATACGGATTCCCCCTCCCCAAGCCTGTTGTATCGTATCGTGTAACTAATGATACTGGCGACCATCCTAACTCTGAAAAGAAACGTCGCTGTACCGTTTTCATCTCTCATTTGTTCCGTGACCGTGGAGACAGCAAGCAATGGAGACAAAGTAGAGCGAAATTGCGGGGACGTCGCTAATGCCACGGGCGGGTCGAGGTTGCCCCTCTATTGTACTTTATGTCGCACAAACAAGATGTTTGATGAACCAACATTACGAGCAGCGGATCGAATTAGGCCGGTAATTTATCGTATTGTGGTTGTGACCGTGTTGAAAAAGCTGCCGACTCAGACGGAGCTTATTACTTCGCCGGTCGGCCGTAATTGAAATGTATTCTACATAAAAACTAAATCACCCTATAAATAAATTGGCAGTCAATGTTTTGTGACTTTCGCAACGAAAACGCAGACCGAGTAGATAAACGGTAAATCAGAAATTTCACTTTACTGAAACTTTGAGGAAATAAAGTTAAAAGATGTTTTTGATGTTGGAACTGTAGCTAAGGCAGCGCAATGATGATATAGCGATATTTCAGCCAAGTTTGTATCAAAATGTTAACTTACCAATATTTTGAGTCTCCGCTGATAGGATGTTGGTGACGTTAATGGCCAAAGTTGCGCTGTGAACGACAAAGTTCGTCTTAATAAAATAGGCCTTCCAGTAAAATATTTTCAAAAATATTAAAAGTGCTTGCCGTCGGTATACAGGGTTACTAGTAACTCGACGTATTCCTTGCAGGGTGTGTTATAGCAACTAAAATGCAAACAATGTAACTGCCCATGTGTCAGAGAGTCAGTTGCTTCGAGAAATTTAAATTTTAAATCGAAATATATACTTATTAAACATTTTTGTTCTGTTTTTACTTATGATTTCAAACTGTTTAGTATTGTGGGGTGTTTAAATGTTTTGAGAGTTACGTTTAACAGTCAATAATCAATAAAAAAAAACAAAATAAAGTTCATTCGTTCAGTATAACTTTATTTTTATTAAGGCATAAATGTGAAAATCTGGGTATTTTCGTGAAAAGTCTTAAATTTAAAATTTCTTGAAAGCAACTGACTTTCCTTCTGTCATTCTGTTTCTTTTATTGTATAAAGGATATTAATAAACTATAATACGGTTTCCCGATGAAAGATGTCGTTGAAGGCTTTCAATACAGTCTACTTACGTAATTTATTTTCAGCAGAGTTAACCGTGAGTTGGCCAACATTTTATATTGATCAGACAGGCAATCTATATAGTTCTAGGGTTTCATCTTTGAATGATTATTCAGAGGTTCTTTATTCGTACAGACATATTGACATAAGAAAGAAGGCTTCCTTTATAAAGGCTGATTGTGATGAAAACCTAAAACCATGCTCCTTAAACTGTGTTTAACACAACATTCAACATTAAAAACCACTTAATACGCTAAAAACAAAGTTAACTAAGTAACAAGAAACATACCTGTTAAGCTCTTCCTTCGTTCGTCTGTTGTCGCGACGTAAACAACGGATGTTATGTTGTTGGTCACCGCGTAACAACAGCCACATGTCGGCATCGTCTGTGTTCACCAGACCTGTACAAAATATTATGTTAAAACATGTTTATTAGTACCTTAAAATAGAACATACAGGACATTGAGTTTTGGGAAAAGTTCAACTTTGTGGATGCGTCTCTGTCACAGAATGCCTGTGCCCGCGTGGATTACTGAAAACAATAATGTGTCTCTATAGACTAATTCTTTTGCTTTTTCTAAAGTAAAAGTAGCCTAAATTACTTTGTATATAATCAGCTATCTGCCAGTGAAAGTCTCGTCAAAATCGGTGCAGCCGTTTCGGAGATTAGCCGGAACAAACAGACAGACAGACAAAAATAAAATAAAATGTTATAAGTACTATTAGGTTAAGAATGAGTTTCTGTACACCTGTCACCTGAGACGTCACTCCAACGCCTATAAAAGCGGTTGTCAACTGAGCCGCGCCCCTTTTTTTCCTATCAGCGCTCGTGCAGAGAGGTCGTTGGATTTCGTCTTGGATCACAGCTAAGTCTTTGTTTGGTGGCCATTTCCCTTTTATGTGCAAATATAGCCTGTGCTTATTGTGTTTTGTTGAAGTTGATTGTTTCCTACTAAATAGTGCGTGATTATTTGTGTTAATTATTTAGTTCGCTATTGCAATATAAGTTAGGCCGACTTGACAGTTGTTTCTTTTATTTAAATATCCTCTCCTGGTCCCTAAGGTCCCTAAGAGTGTCATTTATACTTTTGTATGCATTTAGTAAAACGCGGTAATTTTGACATTACAAACAGACACTACAATTTTATTTAAAATAAAATGTCTATCTGTCTGTTTGTTCCGGGTAATCTCAGAAATGGCTAGACCGATTTTGACGGGACTGTCACTGGCAGATAGCTGATGTCATAAGAAGTAACATAGGTAACTTTTTGTCCCAGTAGCACCTTTCTGTGGGATATTTTCCAACATTCACGTGGACGAAACGAAGCCTCAACCAGCAACTAGTTCCCCGTAAGGATAGACAGATGTGAATATCTGCAGCGTGTATCAGAAACGTGTGGTCATATTTAAGGGTGAGGTAAAAAAAAAATAAAAAACTTAAAAACTTTCTTCATGGGACCAACGTCGTATTCACAGAAAAAATATTAGCTGTCCCGTTCACAATTTCAATACCTACTCGACCCAAATGTATTTATCTGGTTATTTTTTCGCGGTTACGATGTTGGTACCACACCCTTAACTATGTATGTTTAACCTTTGTTAACGTCCCTTGGTACCTATATGGGGCGAGCCTGTTTCCATGAACTGGGCACAAAGCCAGCCTTCGGCGTACTAGGTACTGAGGGTTTTCTAAGTAAATTATACGAATCGAACGTCATTATCACTTTGCTCAAGCCCTGATTCGAACCCCACGCTCAGAGGTGCGGCCACAAGACCAACAAGACATTGAACACTGAACTGAGTATACCTTAAAAAAAATGAGACAATTTATACCTTGGCCTATATTTCGCGATCAAATTGAACGAGTAGAATGAAGTCAGGTATCTACGAAACGAGGGTGCGTGCGTAAGGAATTGTACAAAAAGGTTTTATTCTTTCTTTTTTTTTGGCTTCCCATTCTATAAGACCCTTGATGTGAGATACGTGTAACGATTTTTCCTGTACACCCTCCGTTTTCTGTACATGTTAAGTATTTATCTTCATATTTTATTTGTATCGTCAAAAAGACGTTTTTGTATCTGGTAACTGTAGATTACTAATCCTATTAAAAAGCAAATATAACCTTCAAAAAATTAAATGGAGGCCTTTCTAATAAACAGGATAAAGGTTTTTTTTTTTAAATCAAAATTCATTAACAGAACACAGCTGCGAGTTTCCAAAGTACGAATAAAAAAAACAAAAATAACGTTGATATTCGATTTCCAAATTTAATTCAATATTTTGACATAGATGGTGTAACCCTTGGCGGACGGACGGTCTTCAAAATGTCGGTCTGGTAATACGGCGCTCAACTTTGACCTATTATCGGACCCCATGTACCTACTCTGTTCCAATATTCGGTGCACCTTCGTCACTATTGACAGCTGCTGTCGTCGTGCCTCAGAATATTTGTGACATAAATGTCGAACGACTTTTGACCTTAGCTTCTGATTCGTCAGTTGACACCTTAAATTATTTTAATAATAGGTTATTGTATTTTGACGTAAGATGTCATGACTGCCACTTAGTAATGAGTGCCATGGTGAATATTGGCACTAAACAAACTCCTATTTGGTGTAGTATCAATATTTGTCGTTTTGGTATAAAATAAAGTAGGTACGTAATTCTACTTTACTGCGTGTTTATAATAATATAGGTACGTCGATACGGTTTGTACATCTTACCTTGATACCTTAACATGTCTATGTACTGAGAATATCTTATACAAAGAATTTGCAGCATGTGTTACAAACTTGCCGCACCGTGTTGAGACACAAAACCTTTTACCTAAATGATTTTTAACTACTTTATTGTGCACTATATTTCATTTCAACAAAAAGATAAAGAGAACACTTAGGAATAAATTACTACGTTGAAAATATTTAAGTCTCGAGTTAAAATATACTGCCAGTAAAGTCCGAAGCTTTAATCTGGCATTATTACAATCGCCGTCGCCCAAAAACTACTTTTAATAATCACAAAATAAAATAATCCCTAACGTTTTCAGCCACTTTCGAGCATTAAATACTTCATAAAATTAATTACCTGACCTTTTTCGTCATTGTACGTAAAGGATAATCTCCACGAGCGGATTTCGTTTCGCTCAACCATTTCAATTGCAATTAAATTTGGGGCAAATTGAATCGAAGCGGATCGAGAGCGGCAACCAAGTGTTCGACAAATAGTCTGTTCCAATTTATTTCCATCGCACATAATGAGATACGTTTCCCAACGAATACGGTTCAGATAAAACGCTTTTTAATTTTTATGTTGTTACGTAATACAGTGATCGTTAAGGACACTTCACCGTAACGCTTCCTCTCTAGAAACGAGTTCACAATTTGCACGAGAAAATTACTTTTTAGGTAGTTTTTTTTTTATTTTCCCGCCTTTTACCCGCTGTCAACTGTCAATCCCGCATTAAGGTTCCTATTGAGGTAAGCGTCGAATTTTGTTTCCTTATTGTTATTTCAAGAATTCGCCATTGAAATGTTGGCTGTATTTTGTGTGTAAATAAGAAAGCATTAGCGGATAAAAAGAGCGGACTAAGTGAGTAGTAGGTATGTAAGTTTTCCATGAATAAATAAATATAACATTGTTAGTGCGTTAAGAAACCCATGTAATAAAATCATAAGCAATAAAAAAAGTTTTTTTCGTACCAATTGCTCAAAAAAGTGACATTCTATGCCACAAAAAGCGAACATAACAATAGTCATTTTTAATCTGTTAAAAACAGGGAAAGAAAATTGAACTGAATTTCATTCATCCTCTAGGGGGAGAATGTGATTTAAATTTGGAATACTTACCGAGATTTATACTGAACTACATCTGTGTTTACACCATTGAGTTTGTATATAAAGCATTATACATCTTTTTGAAAAAGGAATACGCATTTATTATGCAGTTAAAATTATTAAATATAATTACGAAAACCGACGAGGCCGTATGAGCCTTTGCTTTTCCGACAAAAAAATATTAGTCTAGGAATTTCCCGCGTTTTTGTTTTCTTCAAATACATAAACGTTAAGTTTATTTTAATTTATTTTTATAAACAAGTTAATGTTCTAAAAATACGTTTAATTGTCATTATTTTTAATAAATGCTTATCTCATATTATTATTGTGTTAATTTTTTCGCAAATGGTACGAAAAGTAGAGTATTTTCCTCGGTGATAAAGCTGTCTTAGTCTTGGGTGAACTTAAATCCCTCGCTACACTCAGGACTCGTCTTAAACTTCGCTCGTGATTTAAGTTTTTAACACCCTCGCTACGCTCGGGAGTAAACCTCGAGTCCTTCATTACGCTCGCGATTTAAATCGTCACCCGCGACAGAAGACACTGCTTTATCCCCTTGGTTAATAATCTACTATTACCACAGATAAATTATGCTCATTACATAATGTTTTGTTTATATTTTTACTTGGATATAATAAATCACAGATACTCACGTAACTTGCTAGCTTCGGGGGATTTTGTCCTCGGCTCATTCATCGGAAGACGCCGACATCTGCGGGAAATAATAAGTTTCAATCCCCACCACTTTAAACAGAACAAGGGTTGTTTAAACAAGGAATAAATTGTTAAGTTTCAAGTTATCTGGCAGACTCGGTCACTGAATTTAATCTCAAAGACATTTGGTTTCTAATTAAAGTCTGGACAAGGATATCTCTAACTTAAATTTGACTATTATAGATTGTGTATGTATTTCAGGCTTATATAAATACGATGTAATTTTTAAAGCTAGTTTATAAATCGGATGTCTATTTTATGTTTCAGGTATCGGGATGATTTTACGCTGTCCTACAATTACTTAAGACATGATGAAGTTAAATACTTCCCATATACTACTTACACTAGTGACATTTATAAACTTCTTTCTCATAAACCTTCCAAGTGTTGCTGTATGTTACAAGAAGCAGCTTAATAACACGATGCCTCAACCACACCTACCTGAAAACAACCCCGACACACTTGTACCTCAGAACTATCCCATTACAAATACGACTAATATAAGTAGGTACATCATTACTCGGTGTAAATGTATACAGATACTCTCGGGAAGACCCTTTCGAACACAATAGGTACGGTGTCACCTCGTGACACAATGAGGGTACTTTAACATACTCTTACATCAGACTGAAGTACCTTCGCGTAACTTACTGTTCGTTATAAAAAGACATTGTTGTCGTGAGGACTTTCGAAGTTGTCGTCACTCTCTTTATGCATGGTACAGTGTAAAACTGACCTATACTTTTAAATAGATATGGTGTACCATGTATTAATGCACCCTTTAGACCCAAGCTTATAAACCATCGATCCTTTTTTGAATTTCGAACTTAATTTTGAAAAAGTTAAAGTTCCTAAAACAAAAATTGACGTGAAACCCGAGTGTAAGTTGTGATATTTGTATTAAGAACTAGTAAAACACTTTATTAATTAAAAAAACAATCGGCTTCCACAAAATCACTACACGATAGAAAATGGTCTACAGTTTACAAGTTAGGCCTATGGTAATAAGACTGACACTGTCCACCCCAATCTGTCTCTCATTTTCACCTGTGCGTATTTTAGAGAGATGTTTGTAGCTACATACTGCACAATTCGGCCAGGCATCTGCGGCTACCAATCCGACGAAGCGTGACATGGGCACGTCTTACCTACACTGTGGAACTGCAGATATCCACAATCTACGAATTGAGGAGATGTAATCTTGTTGCCTGATAATTATGGACCTTATAATGGAAGAATAGCGAGGCACCAAAGCTCATAAATAGATACAATCATGTGGAGGATAGGTCCTATTTTTAATACTTTATATAATGACAGGTTAAAAAAAAGATTAAAGAAAGATGCCAAGAGTTCGTTTAAAAATGTAAAGTGTGTATATATTATTTAGTCAATAGTATTATGCTTTTATAATAGATATAACGAGCCATCTTAATTATCTACTCACTTACCTAATTGTGTTATTAATAAAAAACATATTGTGCATTTATATCTCACCACAAAATATATTTTTAACCCAATTCTTACAATTACTTAACCCATTTAAACCGTAGTGTAGTTAACCCTAAATGCACACGATATTGTTAAGGCCGCGTCAGACACATCGACAGTTTTGATGGATGATCACATGGGAGTTACCATGGAATGCCTGAATATCTAATGGCGTCGACACACCAATTTATCACACGCTGATTATTTGCGATTTCAATCCCACGAAATTGTACGGTTAACTGTTTACGTAGCAATGATATGTTCGAGTATTTATCATCCAAATTATCGGTGGGACATTGATATAATGTTGCCAGTTTGTTATTACCGTGTTTTGAAGCTGAACAGTTAACAGCTGTTCAATGTTAGTGCATGGTTTAATTCTCAAGCCTGGAATACACGTGCTAGTAACTTGCATAAAAGTATGGATGTAGGTACTTTGCTAACATTGTGACATAATAACGGGTGTAAAAATAACCTTAAAGAAGCCGAAAGGCATTGGATAATAGTCGGGATCCTTCTGGTTACGGAAATATTGAAGGTCAAAGTTTTTTTTTACGAAAACATGTTTTAAATGAACCAGTGATCGGAATATGTAGAGATATTTAGGTTCATTGACCGCAAACGTTGATGTTAATATGGATATTCCACGGGATTCCGACTGATAGGTACTACGGGATTTTATTGAATTTCACTCTTTTTGTCAATATGTATAAACATGGTTTATGTAAGTATTTTACGTCAACAGCACGCTATAAAACTTTTTGCCAAGCGTGCGACGTTGCCGCTTTGTTGAGACGCATAATGTCGGCGCATTATGGAAACAAAAGAAAACAATAGCGGGGTGTTTCTGTCGCTAGAGTGACGCACCTGTTTTTGTCTCATTAACTATCTTATACTATCCTTAATCCCGTCCTTCTTATATTTACCCATCAGAAAGGAAGTGTAATATTTCATTAGTCCCGAAGGCGAGAATAGTTTTTTTTATGATTTTACTACTTAAAAACCAAATCCCGGTACTCGGGAAGTATCCATATTATTCTAACCTATGGCAAGTACATAAAACAGCTCGACCTATACCGATCTCTGGTTATAACTTAATTCTAAATACACCCACAATCACTTTACCATTGCATGAATCCATAAGCACCTGTTCTTGCGTGAGTTACATTGCGCACTACCGTAAACAGCGAACTCTCACACCTAAAACAAAAGTCGACACCTGGGGGGCAATTCCCGTATTTTTAAAAACGTTCGCATTCTTATCTCAGTCTCAAACAGTCAAAAATTGTATAGCGTTTGCCTATATTTTTTAAATTTGACTGTCACTGAGATGAGACTGCGACTTGATTTAGAACGTTTTTAATTATGGGAATTGGCCTTCTGTTATATTATTTTTACGCATTCTGTGCATCAAACTTATTTATAGCATGCGTAGATGACGCCTTCGTTTGGCTTTTGTTACACCCTGCATAGACGTGGTTATGGCACAATGGCATGTAAGCTACTTGATAACGTTTGCACAAGTTACTGGCATGTGTATTCCTGGCTTAATAGTACGATATTGTTTCTAATACATTGGTACATTAAAGTCTAAACCACGGTTTTTCAAAGAGGTTGAACTGGAGGGCCATTTCTCTCACGACTCGTGCACACAATGGCCGATGATTGATGAAACTTTTGCACGTGAATAGGACCATGGAGTTGGACACTGCAGTGTGGCCGACGGATATCATTGTGACCAGATGACGTAAGTTGAATCTTGTGAATATCACGGGAACGGAAGCCATTTTCACGGATAAGTATACCTTACAGAATGGGTAATCTTTTTTAATTATTTATTAGCATTCCCCTCTAGTAAAATGTCATTTATAAAAGAGGGTTGATTGAATCTAGCGGTTTCTCTATAAGAAAGGCTATTAAAAAAAAAATAACTTCGTCTGCCTAGCTTTATTCCAACATGTTGGGGTCGGCTTCCAGTCTACCATCACTTATTGCCATCCTTACCTAGTTGCTATTCCACCAATTCGCACTAAGCGTTTCCAAATGTCTTTTGTTATGCGCACAGCAAAAGAGTGGAACTCTCTACCTGCGTCTGTGCTTCCGAACGCATACATCCCTAATCTCTTCAAAGTGAGAGTGAACAGGCTTCTTCTGGGTAAGTTCACTCCATCGTCGACTCTATCTCTGTCACCACTGACTTAGACTTAGAGTCAAGAGCAAACCCATCTTAAATAAAATAAAAAATATATAAATAAATATCTAACCGGAGGCAGCTGAATACCAGTATTTTACATGGAGCGGCTGCATATCTGAGGGGCAATTCCCGTATTTTTAAGACCGTTCGCATTCTAATCTCAGTCTCAATCTGTCAAAATTACAATCAATTTACATACATTTTTGACAGGTTTTTGACATTGAATGACGCTGAGATGAGATTGCGACTTGAATTTGAACGTTTTTTAAGTACGAGAATTGGCCTACTGACCTCCACAACCCAGTTACTGAGTAATACGATACCCCTTGGTAAGACTGGTTGTCAGACTTTCGGGCTTCTGAGGACCCGTAACGACTGTCAAAGATCCACGAATGAAAATTATTCTTATGTATGTTTATGGTATAGTCGACCGTAATTGCTTTACCAAAGGTTGAATGTCACTTGCACATTAACAAACTGCAAGGGCTATTTGTCTATGTGACAATTAGATAGTTTCAACCATTGTGAAGTTTAAATTAACTGTGAATTGTTAACCTTTCTGAAGAAGAACATCTCCAATAAGGTTACTTTATGTCCTTATAGGGCGTTTATACTCAAATCTGCCTTGTAAATACCTCTTGTTAGACGGCTTTCAAAAATCATGTAGGTACTTATTTTTGTTAAAAATGTGGATTTATACAACTCATCGCCGTACGTGCCTAGAATTTTAATTGATTTTCGTTGTATACGTGAGATTTAGTGTGGACACGATTAAAAAATTGTGTTGCCAGCTATTGTGCGGGACACGACAGCTATGATAGATGAACGCCCGGAATAATGGCCAAATTATTCCAATTTATCAAACCGACACTGCAGATATCTACATGCTTTTGTTTTTTAAGTTTTAAGTTTTTTAAGTTAAGAGAACGCCAAACGCGGAGTACTGGAGGAAACGGGCCGGCAACAGTCGAGGCGGAGATAGAAGACGGTCGAATACCTGCTGCGCTTACGCCGTGCGTGCGTCATCCTTAGCGGCCGCCGTAACTCAAGGACGATAGTGATTAGCGAGTAAGTTACTTATTACTTTGCTTTGTTTTGGTTTTTGTTTCTGGAAATACAAACTAACAAGTTAAGGGAAGATGTATAAGACACCACCCAAAACTTCTCCGAATAAATACACACCGCTTTCGGAGTCTGACATCCGGAAGCTGCACGCAGACGATGACTCAACAGGAAACATTACCCAGAGAGCCAAAACCAAACGCGGATGCCGCACGGATGAGGCCACCGGTGATGCCCTGGATATGTTTAAAGACGACATCAAGAAGATGATCAGTGAGATGATGTGTACTCAGAGCACCCGATTGGACAAGTTGGAAGGTCATTTCGAGGAAATAAAAAATCATTACTCAGATATAAAGGTAACAAATGCTGATCTCGAAAAGGCAATGACAGCGATTTCCGATCAATTACACTCACTCGAAAATAAAATTACGGGATTAGAACAACTACGTGGCTCCATGGTCATCCAGTTAGCCACGCTAGAAAACAAGTTGGATATTCTCGACCACAATCTCATAAAAACCTCAATAGAACTACGCAATGTACCCAAAAGGCAGAATGAGACCAAAATCATGCTGTTTGAAACTATAACGCACCTGTCACGACATCTAGGCCTTGTAGCAGAATCCGCTAGTATCCGCGATGTTGTAAGACTACCCTCAAAAAAGGAAAATATAACATCGAGTTTATCTGTTGAGTTCTACAATACTCTGACGAAAACGAATTTTCTTGCTGCCGTTAAAGACTACAATAAACGCAATCCCCAAGACAAGATAAAATCAACCCATCTGAATTTAAAATCTGCACAGGAAGCACCTATTTACATCACCGAGCTATTAACAGCGAATTCAAAAAGGTTGTTTTATCTTACTAGAAACCATGCTAAGCAACACCAGTACAACTTTTGTTGGACGTCAAATGGAAGAGTTATGCTAAAAAAGGATCCTGACAGCCAGACTATCGTGGTAAAAAGCGAAGAACAATTGAAGCAGCTGGCAACAATAGTCAAAGCATGACTACCTGCATTTAAGTACACCCTGCTATATTTTATAAACTGTTTTAATACTTTAGCGATTTGTTCGAATTGCTCTGTTAAAATAGTAAATACATACCTAATCAAAACATACATACACATACATACTATTTATTATTACTCTCAGCACAACATACTCTCACACATGAATTACTCAACACCTACATATTACAACTACACCATGTCACCATATACACTCTCAACATATGCTTGCGTTCATCCCTATTATTTTTTACCTAGCTACTTTAATACCATAAAAAACCTGCTTCAAAATTTTCTGCCCCCTATCACAATCCGCTACAAACATGTTCCTAGAACAAATACCACCCTTTTTCCTTGTAACCCTCAAACCACCATAACTTTACCGCAAAAATGACTAACATAAACAATTTAATTGACAACATTGACGAACATGCTGTATCAACTATCTATACATGCTCACCTGAGGAAACACTCTCCATTGTGAAGTGTCCTAATAACTTTTTTAAAATCCTGACACAAAACATTCGCTCTATAAACCGTAACTTTTTAAGCTTGCAAACCCTTCTTCACAGAATTTCTATCGACTGCGATCTGGTCGTTTTAACTGAATGTTGGTTGCCATGCTCTAGCAATAGCACTATCCCCATTCTGGATAATTACTCCGCGTTCATGACCACCAAACATTTGAATCAAAGTGATGGAGTAGTGGTGTATTCAAGATCAGACCTGTCTATTACGTGCGAGGAGCCTGATTTCCAAGGATCTGCATCTGGACTTATTATTAAAATTAACCTTGACTTGGCGATAATTTGTATTTATCGATCGCCCTCAATAGACAATGTAAACAATTTTCTCACAGTTCTTAACAACATTCTTCCGTCACTGCATAGATTTAAATCGGTGGTTATAACAGGTGACCTGAACGTGGATATCAAACCTACCACATCTGACTTGCGCTCTCACGAATATCTAAATTGTCTTGCCTTTCACGGCTATCTTCCTGCCCACACCCTCCCGACCAGGGATGGAAATTGTTTGGACCACACGTTCCTCAAAACAACTGCTCCCACCCACACATTCGTGATAAGCTCCACAATAACCGATCACTCCTCCTCCTTACTGTGCTTACAAGTTAAATGTTTACGAACGGTCGTAAGCTCCTTTTTGGCAAAAGTTGACTATGAAGGGCTTGACAAATCAATGTCAGAACTGGATTTCTCCCCTATTCTAAATATGAAAGATGCAAATATGGCTACCGATAAATTACTGAATTTAATGACTACGGCCATTTCTGCAAATACAAAAGTTAAAAAAGTATCTTCAAAAAAGAGAATCCTCAAACCGTGGATCACACCTGGTTTATTACGGTGCATAAGAAACAGGGATGCTCTACACAAGAAAGTTAAAAAATCCCCAGGAAATGATATTCTAAAACTTACCTACCTTCGTTACAGAAATTTTTGTATTAAAATCTTAAAGAAAGCAAAGCGAATTTATGACACAGAGGAACTACAAAAAGCTAGTAAAAATCCAAAAAAATTATGGGACACTATTAAAAGGGTAACCAACACTACTAAAACTAAAAATACATGTACACAATTACTGACTTTATCATCTTCACCTACGGAGTCCTGCAACACTGTAAACTCATTCTTCGTTAACATTGGCGAGAGGCTTGCAAATGACATAGTTCATACTACTACGCACCCATTAACAGTCACTCAACCCACTTCGGATACGGCATCGATTTCATCTTTCGTCCTCGACCCTACTGACATCGATGAAATTATAACAGTAATTCGTTCATTGCGGTCTGATGCTGCAACTGGCTGGGATGGTATATCACCCTACATCCTGAAGAGGTACTCAACCTCCCTGGCACCCATACTATGCCATATTTTTAACCTCTGTTTCGAGACTGCCGTCTTTCCCTCTTCTTTTAAAAAGGCTATCATTCACCCAATCTTCAAGGGAGGCGACGGGAGCTTACCGAATAACTACCGTCCTATCGCGGTCCTAACTGCCCTATCCAAGGTACTAGAACGCCTTATCAATAAAAGACTTGTACACTACCTAGAACATTACCAACTAATATCACCACACCAATTTGGATTTCGTAAAAACAAGTCGACCTGTGATGCTGTTCAGGAATTAACTGATAACATCGTGCAAAGTCTAAACAATAATAAAAAGGTCTTAACAATATTTCTGGACCTTGCGAAGGCGTTCGACACCGTCCCCGTTCGTTCTCTTTTACTCAAACTTGAGAGGATGGGTGTCAGGGGGTTACAACTCGACCTCTTTCAAAGCTACCTCACAAATCGATCGCAAATAGTTAAAATTGATTGTCATAGCAGCAGTGAGCTTCCCATCTACTACGGCGTTCCGCAAGGAAGCATTTTGGGTCCCACCTTATTTCTCATTTTTATAAACGACTTATGCAACTTAAATATCCCAAATGCCAAGATAACTTCTTACGCTGATGACACCGCTATAACTTTCGTCGCCAACACGTGGTCTGAGCTCGAAGAAAAAGCACAGCACGGATTTGATGTGGTGTTAAACTGGCTTTATTACCATACGCTTACACTCAATGCCTCCAAAACCAAGCTTATTACCTACTCAATCAGTTCTGCTACCCAACCAAACCTACCGATATCACTTAAAGCTCACACATGCAATCTTCGAACTCAGGCTTCATGCAACTGTGCACCTATATCCTCTACGGATGAAATTAAATACCTAGGTATACTCATAGATAAAAATCTTAAATTTAAATCTCAAATTAATGTCCTTACTGGCAGAGTTCGCAAACTTATTTATATATTTAAAACCTTAAGAAATATTGCAAATCCTATAATTATACGTAATGTCTATTTTGCCCTATGCCTATCTATTATTACATATTGTATTCCCTGCTGGGGCGGTGCTGCAAAAACTTTCCTTAAACCTTTGGAAGTGGCACATCGGGCCATACTGAAAGTGGCGACCTTCCGGCCACTAATGTATCCAACAAATCAGTTATACCAAAACTGGAACGTCCTCAACGTCCGGCAACTTTTTATCTTACAATCAGTTCTGTTGCAACACCGCATAACCCCCTATATTGAAATTACCAAACGCCGAAAAGATATTATTTGTATTCCCCCAAAAACCCGCTTGCCGTTTACTAAAAGATTCTTTTATTATCTAGGGCCGACTCTATACAATAAAATAAACAAAAAATGTCCAATATATAAATTACCTTATCAAAATTGTAAAAAGTCTGTCCGTACATTTCTACAAGATAACTCCTACGAGGAAACAGAAAAATACCTAATTTAATGAAGATATGATAATCTGTTTAAATGATATATACTTATGTATATATTTATTATTATTATTTTTTGATAATTTTTGTGTATTGTAATACTCAACCAAAACGTAGACCCTCACTCCAATCCCCGTACTTACGCACGCTCACCCTCACGCACCTATACACGCACACACACAAACACACACACACACACACACACACACACACTTACACACAAACACACTGGCACACACACTTACACGCACATATACATACACTCTCACACCCACAAATGCGCTCGCGCACTTATGTCTAGCATAATAAGTAAAAACTATATTTTGTAAAAATAAAATGTAATTGTAGTAATACTATAACAATTAGAGGGGTTCGGCACTGTCACTCCTTAATACAGGCTATTTCATAGCCTAGCAAGGGGAGCAGCACTTCACCCACTTGATTGCCAGAGACTGAATGCTACCCTTAAATGTCACATGTACTGCAATCTGTTTTTATATAAATAAAGATATTATATTATTATAAGTATATCTCAGTTGTTTCCTGTAGGGGTAGACAAAAACCATAGCTACATTTATAACGTTTCGTGTTTCTAACAAAGGTATATTTCGTATATAAAAACGACGTTTTCAACTGGACTTCTTTAACATTTTGTAAGTTTTGCTGTTTCATTTAATGCGATTATTTTCACGACTCTATTGAGGGAATTTATTGTATTTTGATCACTTTCACAGAATTTCTTAAGTATTTCTGATATGAACCTCTGTCCCAGTGTCTGTGTAACGTTTTTACCCGTTATTTTCAGCCACAAACAATCAACACACACTACAAACACTTATCGAATGCCCCATACATACTGCGATGGGGCTATATCTTCACCATAAATCGTAGATAAGTAGTGGCAGATTGCTTGCCCATCGCCCCGGGCAATAGGGGGCATTTATTTCGCTCACTTCTTCTCAGAACCTGCGGGGTATAAACAGATGCTGTACTTCACACATAAGTAGGTATTTACTTTCTGTATGATATAAGATGTATAAGAGGACCATCAAATGTACTTCCATGATAAATAGATTCAGTTGGAAAAGTGTGTTATGAATATGTAAAATAAAACTTACTCATATCAATGTACCGACATAGCTAGCAGAGCAAGCAAGCTGAAGTGGCAGTGGGCTGGCCAGGTTTGTCGAAGGACCGGTGGCCGGTGGAGCAGACAAGTCCTGGAGTGGAGACCACGTATCGGTAAGCGTAGTGTGGGACGCCCCCCAGCTAGATGGACTGACGACCTCAAAGAGGTGGCTGGGACAGACTGGATGCGGAAGGCGGAGAACAGGGTGCTGTGGCGCAGCCTGGGAGAGGCCTATGTCCAGCAGTGGACGCCGATAGGCTGAGTTGATTGATTGATCGTTGTAGTAGATGAAGTCAGGGAAATGAGCTGTTAAGCAAATTGACAAAAAACTTAGCCATTTCATACAAAGAATGACAGTTATGAATTGAATATACGGATATTCAATTCATAACTGTCATTCTTTGTATGAAATGGCTGTAACACGGCAAATTGGCGTAGAGTGACTTACATAAAACTTAGACCACAATTATTAATGAATATTATATTAGAACAGAATATCGCTAAAAGTAAGAAAAAATCTGATACCGAACTCCAAACAGTTTAATAAGAGTACGATTTTAGGATATTGAACGGCTGAATACTTAGTCAGTCTAGCCAGAATTAAAAAAAAACGATCTAAATAATGAAAATGGACGAATTAAAATAAAAAGTTTGGGTGAAGGAATCCGAGAATGTGCAGACGGGCTGTGGAAAAACGAAGTGAAAGAACATAATCACAGCTTCTTGCTGGTTGAAGTTAGAGTCTATTTTTATTGCGAAACAGCATTATGGGCACTTTCTGGAATGACCGCTGAGGAAAGTAGGTATGTGTGCGTGTGTGTGTGTGTGTGCATTGAAATAGCCTCCACGAATTGCGATACTTAAATGTACCTACGTCAGTCGCAGCCTGGGCAGTCAACCTATATCACATTCCGTACTGGCTATTAAGCTTACCACAACTTTATACAGCTTTTATATGTATAGTTGTAAATAAAATATGTTTTTTTTTTAATTAAACGGTTTCATTGAAAATAAAGATAAAAATTATGTCGATGATGTACTAAAGGCTAAAAAATAATTAGGTAGGTCCTAGGTACCAGTCATGACACCACTCTCCTCATTAATCTACGGCATTGATCCAAAATAAAATCGTGGGGTGTAGCGTAACCTGAGTAAATATGTAAATAGGATTTATAATGATATGAGCTGTTGATTGTTGATAATAATTTCACGCGCCAAAGACTTCACTCGACTCAGCGTCACGTAAGCTTGTCCTTCCTCAAACAATTTCGAGCTTAAATACGCAACTGCATGGAGTGCTTCCTTGCATTTTGTGGATAGTTGAAGCCTAATTAGGTATTTCTTCTAAACCCTATGATCCGCTATGCAATGTGTTCTACTTGTAAACCCTTTCATTTGATACCCATAATGATGAGGTTGTGGAAAAATATGTAATGGGCCATTTTGTTGGCAGCCATATTGGATTTGGATTTTTTCATCCTGTACCGTATTCTGCTAGTCAAGCCCTATCATTTTGATACCCATATTGCGGAAGTTGTGAAAAAATATGTAATCCGCCATTTTGTGCCCGCGGCCATCTTTGATTTACAATGATACTGAATATGAGCAGTAGTAGTCCAGTAGTAATGGCCCCGAAGAGATGTAGGTTGTGGGTCCAAACCCAGACAGGCGCTTTACTTTGTGTAAATAATTTCATCACCACTGCTCTAGTATGTCCTAGAACCAAAAATTCGAAGATATGTGACATCTCCCAACCCGCACTGCACTCGCGTGGTGGTTTAAGGCCCACTCCCTCTCACAGAGGGAAGTGTAAGATGTACCCCAGCAGTGGGAACATTATAGGCTGATTATGCGGAACTAGAGGTGTGTACCAAACATCACATCAATCTGTCAAAAGGAAAGGGGTAACATTTTAATTACTTAATTTGACCCAAAAAACAATCAGGGCAAGCTAAATAAAACCGCTTATAAAGAAAGCCCCCACATACACGTTCTTTAAGTTAACATTATAAAACTGCCAATAGAAGTGAAAAATTAAAAGTATCTTTCTTTTCTTTTTTTTTAAAACTGTGCCAACCGTGCAACAAAAGTAATAGTAGTATTCAAAATTAAAATTAAAAAAGTATTGTAAATAGTATTGTTTAAATGCACAATTGGTGAAACGCACGGTTGCACGGTAGTGACGTGAACCCATAAGATTTTCCCTAATCAAAAATCGCTCAACGCGCCTAAAGTAAAGTTTAGCATGGGAAGTATACATTTATTAAACTATATCATCTATTCTCTCCCCATAATATACAACATATATAAAAACAATGTCCTTCTCAAATTAGCCTTACTAAAGGTACCTTTTTTAACAATACCTGCAGCCATGATTGCGCGGTTGCGGTCTAGCTTCACAAATAATTTACGTTGATAATGATTTTCTATGAACAATCGTGAAACATACATTCAGACTAATATAATGCACAAAACAGCCTTTTTGCGTCGACCCAAATACATTGAGCAGGGCCAGGAAATGACTATAATATTGTCATGATATGTGGACAGGTTTGTAAATGGTGTGAATAAGACGACCAGGCTCTTGTTTGTATATTATAAGTGTATTCAGACATAACGGGCGGAGAACACGTAAGTGACGACAGGGGGGAACTCGGGATGACCACAGATAATAATATAAATTAAATAAGTTCGGATACATCCGTAACAACTATGATGACTAATATAATTGGTACCTACTATCCATACTAATAATATAAATTCGAAAGTAACCCTGTATGTCTATCACCTTTTCACGGCTAAATTACTAGAGGGATTGCGATGAAAGGCTAGGAGATAGATGGCATACTGAGGACATAGGCTACGTTTTGTCGCAAAAATAATCCTAAAGGGGGCGAAATAGGGGATGAAAGTTTGTATGGGAAATCTTTGCATTTTTTAAGTTTGGATAATAAGATTCTGTAAAAAAAAATAATGACGAGTTTCAGAGTTTTGGTAAAATCATCCCCCACAGGGGTAAGATTTAGTTTTCAAGAGATAACAATTGAAAAGTAATTGTGTCTCATCAGCGACAGTTGAGCTTACAATTGGTTAAAATGAATAATAGTTATTTTAAGTAAGACATTTAAAATCATTAAAAAAAATGTTTTTAAACCTCACATGTTTGAATAGGACTCGCGTCTTTAGGGATCTCAAGGTTGTGCTCGCTCGGCTGCCTGAATTCCCAATTCCAGATTGAAAGGCAAACTTAACTTTTCAGTTGAAAAAATAACTTATACTAGAATGGGATCCGACCTATTTGAATGAAATACAGACTAAATGTTACTTTAAGACAGATTGAAGAATAAACTTAACTTTGCAATTGATAACTATAAATTACCAAATTTCGGATTTGTCTCGTTTACTTTAACTGTAAGACCTTGCTTCTTGCCAAGCATCATGCTGCTAAGGTACGTAGGTACTAAGTCAACGGAAAGTACTATATATTCTTTGGTTTATTTGCGAGTGTCAACATTATGCAGTATAAATGGCCGTACTTTTCTATTGCGTTGATTTGGAAGTTTGATTTCTTTACCCAAGAGACCGTAAATCTTATTTAATTATATTATATAAATTTTAACTTGATACCTTCATGCGTTCCTGAGAAAAGCGGTCTTGACAGACAAAGAAGTTATCCTATAAGGGTTCCAATTTTTCATTTTGAGGTACGGAACCCTGTAAAAGATTATTTGAATTTATTATCTGCCTGTCAGTCTGTTACCTTTCATACTGTAACGGCTGAACAGATTTAGATGAAATGCGTACGGATAGGCCATGGCCTGGGTAAGGACATAGGATACTATGAATCCCAGTATAGTCCTGTGTAATTATTTCCGACCTCTAAGCGGGCGAAGTTAGTAATATTATAAATTATGTTTACCTATTAAGGTATAGTAATTTTATTCTAGGTGATGCGTCTTCACATATAATGTATACAATAGTAGATTGTATTAAATGGGAGCAAAATAATATTTTTACTGCGAGGGCGCTTTTTTGAATCCAGAGCGAAGTGAGGGATTCTTTAGTAGAATCCTGAACGTAGCGAGGGATTCTTTAGTAGAATCCTGAACGTAGCGAGGGATTCAAAGTACGTCGCCCGAGCCAAAAATATATTTTGCGCCCGAGTGATACACTCTACTTTTCATCACCCACTATGAGAAAATAAAAGGTGCCTCATATTTCATTGTAATATTATTATTTAATAAAACATAGAGTACTTAACAACTAAATTGAAATTAAATAGTATTTAATAATAAAACAACTAAAAACTTATATTTACATTTGAGACATTTTCGCAATTATGAAAATTTATTGTTACAGTTTTATTAGGAATAGAATAGAGATTGTTGTATATTTTATAATATGCGTGTTTGAAATAATGTCCTAATCTGGCTCATTTTAAGGAAAATGTGACGGTGAATCGTTGTTTGGATGTAGATGGGCGCGGCGACAGTGGCATGGATGGATTAACTGAAGGTTGCAATTTAATGTTTTCCACGATGCGTTCACATGTTTTGGCCTTGTTCTCAATGGAATCTTCTATATACCGCTCTGCTACAGCACTCGACTTCCATCCTTCATGTCGCTTGAGAACAGTTAGGTCCGCTCCAGAATCTGCCAAAAGAGTAGCAGAAGTATGACGAAAACAATGTCCTTTAAACAGCTTGATATTTGGTAACTTCAAATAAGTAGCGATTTCTTGTGGCATGTTAGAAATTGTATTTACTCCCATAACTTGTTTGACGAACTTGCCATTTTGATAACGGATGAAAAACCGATTGGTCTTCATATCAGCAGGACGCAGGTCCAGGTATTTCTGTGCAATAGTTTTGTATTCTCCTTGGATTACGAAGGATCGGTCAATTTTTGTTTTTGTGTCTGTCAGCTTTACTAACAGTAAATCATCAGAGTGATTTTCGACATCATCAACAGTTATTTTTAAAAGTTTGTTGCCACGACAAGCTCCATGTACTCCAAAAATTAAAGCCACCTGTAACAAACCCGTATGTGCATAAGACAAGCATCTATCGAAGTACAGGTTACAATAAAATGCGCATTTTAAAACACTATGGTTATACTTTACTAATCCACCATATATATAGTTACTTACCTGAGAACCCTTTGGAATTTTTAGGGTTAAATCCATCAGACATCCTCTTCAGATACGCTATTAATTTCGAATATGTGTCAAGTTTTACGTAGTTATTAGAACTGACTGTTGATTTTAGCATTGAGTGGGTACTCCAAAGAGTGGAAGGTTGTTTAGTTTTGGCTGAGTACTGGAAGTAGGCCAAAAACACAGATTCTGAAAAATTCCTGGCGCCTCTTGCATTTCTCCTTTCAATAAAATTACCATAGGCTTTCATATATTTCTCCCGGGATTTTGCAGGTAATAGATTATGCATCACATTTCTTGCGTCAGTTCCAATACTTTCCGGACTTAATTCTATACTTTCACTGTCACTTGAAGAACTCATTTTTCAAAACAAAACCCTGAATTTCTAACAATCTGTGAAAATTTACGAAAACGCGAGTTGTAGTTCGCGCGTTTTTAAATAGATTTCTTTTTTTTTTATTCAGCCGGCGCGGCGGCACGACTATGGGCCGTCGTACCACCCAGTCTTTATTCAAACAATATTTGCGTTCGATTTCTTTGGCGCTGAACACTAACATGTTCCAAAATCAAAAAGTGCGCGGCAAAGATAATTGCGGCGCACTAACTAACTAAAGAGGATTAAAAACTCATTACTGCCCGCTAAAAGTTTCATATAGAAAACACCACCTTTGGGTGCACTAAAGGCGAACCAAGTCGTCCTTTTCGAATGACGACGAAAAATATTATAAAACATTTTAAAAGAGTTTCGGTGTAGTTTCTTGCTTATTCTTCGCCATGAAACTCCCTTTTGGTAGGGGCAACTAGAATCAATTATATTTTTTTGTAAATGTTGATGTTCAAAAGTGCCTTTTATGGAATAAATGATTTGTCACCTCTTTACGTCTAAACCAGTGAACCGATCGTTATGAAGAAGATTTTGACACATAGGTAGTCTGGAATCTGGAGACGGAGATCCTACTTTACATCCTGGATTTTTATATGAAAAATTATGATATATGTACACGCAGACGAAGTCGTGGACAACAGTTAGTAGACCTATAGGTATACCTAGCTATTTATATCTACCTAATGTAAAAGATTATTGAACATTATTTAAGTTAAAGGTATTCGCACAATCGACTGACTACCAAATTCTCAGTAATGAAATTCCTTTCCAGCATCCCAAAACGTTTCCTTATGAATGCACATTATGTATATGATCCCAAAACGATCGAATTATTGAGCCTCTCTCTGCCCCTGACCGACACGTGTCATTTACGTGATATATGTAGGTCAAGGTTATTTTTACCGGGAAATATTTACGCCTATTGCTTTTTGTCCCACCCCATGGGACTCAGACATAAATGGCGATATGCGGATCTACTAAACGTGACTTATTCAGGGAATACATGCGTCTTGCTATTTTGTCACTTTAAAGTTATACAATTATCTGATTTGTTTTAATTGCATCTATTGGAGTCTGAAAATTAATTGAATTATTATTATAATACTAGTTTTTATTTGCGGCTTTTAATTGAATGTAATGGACTATGTCTAAAATATAATTGAATTATTATTATAATACTACGTTATGTCTGGGTTTTTCTTGGAGGTCGGTAATTATCTCACAGGAACGTCAATCAACTCAGCCTATCGCAGTCCACTGCTGGACATAGGCCTCACCCAGGCTGTGCCACAACACCCTGTCCTCCGCCTTCCATATCCAGTCTATCCCAGTCACTTTCTTAAGGTCGTCGGTCCATCTAGCTGGGGGGCGTCCCACGCAATGCTTGCCGATACGCGGTCTCTACTCCAGGAGTCGTCTGCTCCACCGGCCATCGGTCCTTCGACAAACATGGCCAACCCGCTGCCACTTCAGCTTGCTTACTCTGCAAGCTACGTCGGTAACTCCGGTTCTTTAACAAGAACGTAGAGCTGTGTTAAAATGTATCCTATGTCCTAAGGTAGGTCATGGTCTATCCGCGTGCCATCCAAATCCGTTCAATCGTTTTTGCGTGATTGGGTAACAAAAATCCAAACATACAAACGTTCACATTTGATAATATTAGTTAGATCACTCAAAGATTCACTTTGAATCAAGAATTTCATTTGCATGTAAATTGACAGTGAAGACTTGAACAATGTGTTGAACAAGATATTCTACAGTATTTTTTTTATAAAAGTCATAGTTACGTGGTCGCGTACGTACATCATTCAATTGAATATCATTATATATATGTACCTAATAGTAAATAACTCTAGGCGTAGGGTCTAGGCTGATATTTTCTAATTAAATTAAAATTTGTGTTCAGGCGTCCCCTACGGACACTTTTCTAACTTTTTAGGGTCACAATAATATAGTCATCCTGCAAGAATACATCAACTGCATCTTTTGGTTTTGCTCTTGTCGAGTGAGCTGCACGAGTATGAAAAACAGAAAAAAAACTATTAGTATTATCCGGTATATAGAACCATTCAGTAAACGTACTTCAACAGGTACTCCGAACAGGTACATTGCATTAAGAGAAACTCTTTTACAAATGGAAACTTTCGCGCCAGTGCTCACCCCTCGGGCTTTGCCTACCCCACAATACAGAGAAAAGGGTGAACGAACGGTAGCAGTGCCCGTAATTGAAATAATTCCAGGGAAATATGGACCATCGTCCCTCTCACCGAGAGGAGGCCTGTGTCCCAGCAGTGGGAACATTGCAGGCTGATTATGGACCATATTTGTAAATCCAATGGAAAAATGCACATTTATTTACACTAAGAAAAAATTACAACATTCCTACATGAACTTAAGATCCAGTATTTCCAGAAAGGGTAGTCTAAAGTGTACATATTGTAGCGAAATAATAATGACAATTCACCACTTTAACATGTATTAAAGTTAATGTAAGTTAAAATTAATTACACACATCAAAAGTGTCTAGGGATCAAGCACGTTTTTGCTAGTTAGAAAAGATCTGTTTTTTTGTTAATTTTGTTTTTTTGTAACTCCTAGGGATAATTTTAAGTAAATTTCTTCATTTGAAAAGGGTACGGTAAAATTTCGGTCAAAAGATGAAAATCTTCTGTCAAGTAGTATTCCTATATGATCCTGCAACGGGTTTAGGCCAAATCAGTAAAATAACTGCCATCATTTTGAGTGGAATCAATACAAAAGAACGTTATTATGGAGAGACGTCATTTGAGCCGAGAAGAAATTATCTGAGTCAAACTTTCGCTAATAGAGACATTTGTGCGCCTGAGTCCAGTACAGCCTTAACCCAACGATCACACAATAATATATCTAGTTTTTGGATAACAATTCGGACAATTTCGAGTCATAACACATGGAGTACGGTACTTAGAACATAGCGGACCTAGAAAATTCGGACAGAAACGATACGTATTCCTGGTTTGATCAAATTTAGGACATTGTTGAGCTTGATGAGTTACAGATATACCTGATACCGGTTTCGAGCTTCCCGGCAAAAAACTTTAGAAGTGAGAGGCCATATCAATAAGCGCATTTAAATCCGTAAATTTATGAATAGACAACGATAGACAGGGAAAATATTTGGGATACATGTTATGGGTAATAATTTCGAGTAATTTTATGATCAAAAATCGGATTGGTTTACTTCTCATCTAAATAAGAAATCTGAATGATAAAATCCCTGACCGATTGGTCTGGTTTTTGTTTAAAATTCCTGATCTCCCATTCAGTTTTGTATTTAAAATTGGTGGGCCCAAATGTTTTAATGAAAGAATCCTTGAGTTCCGAATATGAAAGATCAAAACGGCGAATAGATCTGTAATATTTTAACGCGGCACCAGACAAAACCTCGTGGAAGCGCTTTATTAAATATTGATCCGATATATCGTCAGCATCTTTGAGTTCATCAATGCAGATGAAAAACTCGCGAACGCATGTATGTATTACCAGGAAAAATTATCTCCATTTTGAGAGATAAATTTGTTTAAGCCAGTAACCTCGGAGAAAGTCATTGGATTTCAAAGTCAAAGTCAAAGCATTTATTTCAAATAGGCACATAAAAGGCACTTTTGAACGTCAACATTTACATTTAAATAGAATTGATTCTAGTCGCCCCTTCCAAAAGGTAGTTTCGTATGGAGAAGAATGGGCAAGAAACTCCATCGTTACTCTTTTAAAATGTGTTACAATACTTTGTATACATTAATTATATAGTTATATGTGAAGACGATGCACCTATAATAAAAATTACCCTACAAAATAGGTAAAAAGAATTTAATAAACGTAGCAATGATTTATTTATTTATTTATTTAACACTTTAAGCACACAAATGTACAGAGGCGGACTTAATGCCATAGGCATTTTGTACCAGTCAACCTTTGGGTGATGCAGAGACAAACAGTGGCAGGTGCAAATTATAATGATATTTTAGGTTAAATAATTTTTAATAATATATAGACACGTATAAACTTATTTAGTCTATAAATACATATAATACATATAACTAATTATATATAAATATAAGCACAAATAAATGTACATAAATACACGAGTATGTTAAAAACAAATTGGACAAACAATGAGAAAACATTACCGCTGTGATGATACCGCTAGCTTCTTACGAATGTGCTCGCGAACTTTAGTTTTAAAGGATAATCGGTTGGTTGCCATCCTGATTTCCTGGGGGAGTGCATTCCACAGAGAGATAGATTGAACAAAGAAGGAAGAGTGAATGAAGTCTGTGCGGTGAGTGGGACATTGAAGAAGACGATTGTGTGAAGAACGTAGATTTCTATTGTGGTTGGCGCAAATGTACTGAAAGTGGGGGGCTAGATAACCAGGGGAAGAGGGAGAATCAAGAAATGAAAACAAGGTAGTCAGCGCCCTTTGCTCTCTGCGCTGGCGTATGGGCAACCACTTTAGAAGCGACCGATGCGCAGAGACGTGATCATATTTACGCAGATTAAAAACGAATCGAATGCAGTTATTCAGAAGACGGTCAAGTTTGTCGAGGAGATCTGCATTCAGGTCATAGTAGCACACATCACCATAGTCGATGATAGGGAAAATTAAGGATTGCACAAGCATTGTCTTCGTACTTGATGGTAATAAATTTTTCAGTCTGTACAGAGCCCGCAGCGTGCCGGTAACCTTCTGGCTTACCCTAGCGACTTGAGTACGCCAGTTCAGGGTACTATCAATGTGCAAGCCTAGGTTCTTTACGTCAGTGCTAAAAGGAACGATCGTACCATTAAAGAGGACAGGTGGCAAGGTTGTACCATCCACCTTGCTAATACTACGAGAACTACCAATGATGATCGCCTGACACTTCGCAGGATTTACAGCTACACCAAATCTGTCAGCCCAGGTTTTTATGGCTATCAAGTTCCAATTTAATCTGCCGATAACGTCAGGCAATTCATCAACCCTCCCTTGACAGTACAACTGCAAGTCATCTGCATACAGATGATACGCACACTGAAGTTCGGAAGTTATAAGATTAATAAAAATAGAAAATAGAAGAGGAGAAAGTATACCGCCTTGAGGAACGCCAGCTTCCAAGTCACACCAGTAAGAAGAAGAATCCCCAACATGAACGGACTGCTGACGTCCCTGAAGGTAAGAGGAGAACCATTGCAGTGCTTCGGGAGAGACCATAACATATGACAGAATGGCTAACAGGATGTCGTGACTGACGGTATTAAAGGCATTCGAGAAATCAACCAACACTAGAGCAGTAACTTTGGTGTCTTCCAGTGCTGCCCTCATATCGCCAGTCACTTTAAGGAGCGCGGAGACAGTGCTGTGCCCAGGCCTAAACCCAGATTGAAGAGGACTAATGATTGAGTTACGATGAACAAAGCTGGAGAACTGTTTGTGGACACAGGCCTCAAGCACTTTGGATAGGAAGGGAAGGATAGAAATTGGACGGAAGTCAGTAGGAAGAGAGGGATTAGAAACCTTAGGTAGTGGACGAACATAGGCTTTGCGCCATAGGGAAGGGAATTCTCCGGTGTATAAGGAAAAATTTATAATGTGGGTAATCGCGGGTAGGAGTTGATCCAGAATAGTTATGATCATACCACGGGTGATATTGATAAATAAGTTAATTAAGTGATAATTTAATAGGAGAAGGGATATTCGATGAAATTTAAGCTGTGATACCCTAGGCGGAAATGGTGGAGGCCTAGAAATTAAAGGACTTTCACGCAGAGGTGTCTCACTAATAGAACTACTTTCATCTGCCATGTTAAATGCACCAGTCTGCTCGCACGTAGTCGGAAATTGAGATATATTGAGTAGCATGGCTGACGGAGGAACGGTATGGCAACACAACGATCGATCCGTCCACGATGACGAACACCATGTTCGGCAAGCCGGTCCGTTGGGAGAAGCGTGCCCAATACCTAGGTGTGATCCCTCGATGAGCATCTGTCTTTCGCAGAACACATAAAGCAGGCCCGGTCGCACGCCGCCTTCACTCTCGGTAGACTTCACTCCGTTCTGAATGCACGTAGCAAACTGTACCTCAAGTGTAAATTGCGCATTTACACAGCGTGTGTTCGTCCAATAATAACCTATGCCTGTGCAGTCTTGGTACACGCAAAGCCTCACCATATCCATAGAATGCAGACCCTCCAAAACCGTTTTCTCCGTAGGGCGATAGCCTCCCCTTGTTTCGTTCGTAACGAAATCCTCCACCTTGACCTCAAAATCCCCACTATCCATTAATTCATGAAACGCAATTCCAAGCGTTTCTTCGATACCGCTGCCAAGCATCGCAACCCACTGGTTGTCGAGGCCGCCTTTTATGTCCCCTTCAAAATTAGTGAAGCCCGCCATCCAAGGCATGTCACCACCGACCCCGATGACCCCATAACCCTCCTCAAGGAGAGCAGTAGGGCCACCAGTACAGTGCACAAGAAACACCAACCGTCATTCCGACCTCGCCGCTGAGGACCCTCGCGAATCCCCCGACGTAATTGGTCCCCCCCGACCCTTGCTCGACGAAATGCCAGCCCGCGCCGTAGCTGAGCCTGTAGCTTTGAATCCCCCCTTGCTGTCCTCCCCACAGCGACGCCCTCAGCCGAGGTCCATACCGCACAGGGGGTGCCCTTAGCGTGCAGTCGCTTAGTAATTTAAGAAATTCGCCACTGGCTTTGAGTCCGCTTAAGACAGCCACAGGATAGTCCGGTTAAGCAGTGACAACCTCTCAAGGTCAACTGCGAGGTGCCATACACAAAAAAAAACGCGGCTTGCCCTGTAGTATTGTATGATTTGCAGTAATCGCACGCATTTATCGAAGGTCTCCGGGACGGGTCGCTTTACTGTCCGCTCTCCTGTCCCTTTGTACGCTTAGATCTTTTAAACGGCGCCACGGATTGATGCGGTTTTCACCATCAATCAGTTAGATATGTATTCACGGAAAGTTTACGTTACCTTTTCATGCGTAAACCACTGAACGGATTTCGCAAGATTTTGGCAAGGAGATAGATGTTCTGGTAGCACGTTCCTGTGGGATAATTTCCGACATCCACGCGGGCGAAGCCGAGGGCAGAAGCTAGTATTTAATATTATGAGTTGATTTAAGCCTAAATTATTACCCCAAAGCTGATGATGAGCTTCAAAATTATCGGAACAAGAGGATTGGGTTTATTCATAAAAGTGCTTAAGCAATATGAGCAATAGCTCGTTTTAATACCATGTGATTGGAAACATTTTATTTTATTTTTTTATTTACTTTTATTTAAATTAATTTATTACTTTTATTTAAAACTTTTAATTTTATTTATTAGGGACAACAAACAGCAGTATATTAAATATTACACATGATTGGAGTACTAAACTAATAGAATTAACAAATACACTACTCACGACGTTATCCACAAATTACCATATAAAATAATTAGCATAGGTAATGTTAATAATAAAAAAACACTAAGGGCAAACTTAAAGATACTGATAAAAAAGTTAACTTTATTACCCAGTTTGTCATTTAAATGTATCTCGGAGAGCATACAATAAAGTATATTTTCGTACCACTTGCTCAAAAAAGTGACATTCTATGCCACAAAAAGCGAACATAACAATAGTCATTTTTAATCTGTTAAAAACAGGGAAAGAAAATTGTACTGAATTTCATTCATCCTCTAGGGGAAGAATGTGATTTAAATTTGGAATACTTACCGAAATTTATACTGAACTACATCTGTGTTTACACCATTGAGTTTTTATATAAAGCATTATACATCTTTTTGAAAAAGGAATACGCATTTATTATGCAGTTATGATTATTAAATTAAATTACGAAAATAGACGAGGCCGTATGAGCTTGATGCCTTTGCTTTTCCGACAAAAAAATATTAGTCTAGGAATTTGCCGCGTTTTTGTTTTCTTCAAATACATAAACGTTAAGTTTAATTTACTTTTAATTGTCATTATTTTTTATAAATGCTTATCTCATATTATTATTGTGTTATTTTTTTCGCAAATGGTACGAAAAGTAGAGTATTTTCCTCGGTGATAAAGCTGTCTTAGTCTTGGGTGAACTTAAATCCCTCGCTACACTCAGGACTCGTCTTAAATCCCTCGCTTCGCTCGTGATTTAAGTTTTTAACACCCTCGCTACGCTCGGGAGTAAACCTCGAGTCCTTCATTACGCTCGCGATTTAAATCGTCACCCGCGACAGAAGACACTGCTTTATCCCCTTGGTTAATAATCTACTATTTATCATTTATGAGTTTACTTACCTATTTACAAATATTGAACTGTTTGTAAACTGAGAATTATGATACCAGTGCTAGAAATCAGCACGAACTGTACCTACAAGGATGGCTTATGCTGTGGTGAAAATATACAGGGTCAAATTAAATTTGTTAGTGAAACTCCGCAGAGGTATCAATATCTATTTAAGATAAAACAAAAAACAAAAATTCGTTGATATTTTTTGGGTCAGCGACCTCTTTTTTTTCAGTTACATTAAGTTTGAGTTGAGAAAATCTGTTTTTTTTTTGTTTTATCCTGTTTTGACATCGATACACATCACTTCTATTAAGCTTACGAAAAAAAACTGTAATTTGACTACTTAAGGTCACTGACCCAAAAAAATATTGAACTATTATTTTTAGGGTTCCGTACGGAACCCTATTACTAAGCCTCCGCTCCGTCCGCCTGTCTGTCAGTGGGCTTTATCTCATGAACAGTAATAGGTAGACAGTTGAAATTTTCACAAAGTGTGCATTTCTATTGCCGCTATAACAACAATTAATAAAAATAAAACAAAGTTTAAAATTACAGGACGTCCCCATAAGAAACGTGTTTAAAAAATGTAGTGGTAAATATAGTTCGGTGGTACAACACCCTTCGTGTGCGAGTTCGACTCGCACTTGGTCGGTTATTTTCGGTTTAGACTTGTTTAGATATCGATACCCATTACGTCTGCGGAGTTTCGCTAACTTATTTAATTGGATCTTGAATAAGATAGTCAGCAAGGAGGCAGCGGGGTTGACTACCCTTTAACACGCTGGATGCAAGAATCACCATCATGAAAGCTACAATAATGAACCCTATAATTGCCAGCATCTCACTCCTTTGTTCCCAGTATTTCGAAACGTAGCTGGTGTTTCAAACGTTACTGCATCGAAGGCTTCCATTAATCTTTAAAAAGCAAGCCTCAAATTCTGCCAATATGCAAAACGAGCAAGCTAACACGTTCAGTGAGCCTTGCACTGTTTGCATAGTCTGATGAACCGCAGCACCCAACAGCGACCGCGTAATAACGACGCGTTTCTAAAGTCAAGCAGTTTAATAATGTGGCGATATGTTCAATTAACTTGACGGCAAAGCGCAATGAAAGTACTAACAAACTAAAACTGATTGAAATTTTATTGGTAATAACAACACAACGAAGTCCCAAGATGGAAAGAAGGCATGCTTATGAAAAAAACGAAGGTTAAACTTGTCAATGAGCCCAGCACGGATTCGTGAAGTTAACGTAACGTAAATACGAACGAGCGATGTTAAAAATAAAAAAAACTTTTTTATAAAAAAAAACAGCCGACTTCCAAAATAACACTACCAAGTGAAAAATAACTTTAATTTCGGAAGTCGGTAAGTAACATAAAACACCGACTTCCGAAATAAAAGTTATTTTAAATAAAAATAAAAATTGGTTGTTTTTTTTTTTCACTTTTTTGTTGCGGTACCTACCCCACAAAAAATCGTATAGGTACCACTACTTGCTATGTGATTTTGTATAAATCAAGCTTGAATAATGTGAGCTACTAGCTTCCAGTCGCGAAAAATATGCTACTATAACTACTACTAACTTTGATAGAAAATGTGGGTGTATCCTGATATACTGAATACATCTGCGTAACCCTTTCGAGTGTACAGGCGTGATGTTTGTTGTGTGATTGCGTAAACAATGCATATTTATGCGATAGCAGCGATCGCGGTTGATTTGCTGTCATTTTTTTAAGAGTTCTGTTGTCCGAAACTCACCATCAGATCTATATGAAATTGAAATAGGACCATTTTGAAATAAACCTCTTTAAAAAAAAAAAAGAATTTCGCAATTCCGTCTATACATGACGGAGTTATGCTCGAACATACATAAAAAAAACATCCGAATTGATAACCTTCTCCTTTTTGAAGTCGGTTAAAAACACTCAAACGAAACGAGTATTTTTATTTATTATGAACTTAGTTTGAAGAATGTATTCATAACTCAATGATACTAATTGTTCTTCACCCAAATTGATAACCAAAATGCTGTAGGATAGTTGTACTTTCGATTCAAAAATCGTTCAAATTCACGTAACGTGTAAGTTGCAGGATCGCGCTAGACTGACTGCTGGCAAAAATATAATAATACCAACATATTATTTAAAAAAAAAACCGGGTCCTCCTAGTTCGGCTCCAGATGCTAAAACTTTTGTGTACTTTTGTTTTATCATAGCACCTAATTGTAATCTAACTGTTATCTAAGTTCTTACAGTAAAAAAGACACATAAATAATAGATTGTCCAACTGCAGCACAAAGACCTCTTCGCATATAGAGAAGGCACCAGCATTGATCACCACGCTTGCTCAAGACGGGTTAATTGGCGATTTCAGACTTATATTAACTATAAGTCCAGGTTTCCTCACGATGTTTTCATTCACCGATGTCAGTAATGTCCAAGAGAAACTCAAAAAGTATTAGTTCGGGGAAAAATTTTTTTCTTATTACTTAAACTTTATATACTTAAATTCAAGACTAAGAGTCCGTGTGGCACCCAATTATTCAATCAATTATTTATCATTATCGAGATTTTTTTCTATACCCAGTCTTTTTTAAATGGCTCAAAACTGTTTTGTGGTCAACCCCTAACTCTTCATCTAGGTCGTAACTACTATGTGCCGGATTCAGCAGGGCGAGCATGGCCTACTGTGACATGGCTTGAGTCACACATTCTGTCACGGTTTGAGCGATATAATCGTTTTGTCTTAAATGCTAGCACGGCGGCGCCGCGGCGTGAGATAATTTCTTGACGTTAAGTTAGGACTCATAACGTCTTATTTGCTAATAAGGGCGCATCCATTTTCTCTCAAATTTCACATTTTGACAATTGAATATGAAAAATGATAATTACTGCACCAAATGGCAATAAAATGTATGTCAATGATTTTATATGTAAATTGACAAGACTAAAAAATCGTCAATAGCGTCGTATATACCGCAAAGATTTCTCGAAAGTTATACAAAGTTGTCATTAAAAATGTAATTTTTTTCTAGTTTTCTTTGGACATGTTCCTTTTTTGTATTCTTCTCAGCAACCCCTTTTAATTGATACCCATATCATGGGGGTGCATAAAAAATAACTAGTCCACCATCTTCGCGAGTCCGCCACATTGTCATCCAAACTAAACGTGTATGTATGCAACATTTGAGCTAATACGGTTGGCGATAACTGTTTAAAAAACCAGTTTCAAGATTTGACCTAAACAAACTAACATACATATACAAACATTGCAAGTTAAATATAAGCTAGAAATAATAAAAAAAATACAACGTTAGCACAAATTTATCAAACCAAACAAACGAAACGAAAATTATGCGTACGACGCGGGACTAGCATGGCCGTACCCAAGACGTTTGTGACAAGACATGATAAATTATGTCATGACTTACAATTTTATTGGTCTTAAATGCTAGCACGGGTCAACCTTGCGACACGATCTAGAGGCGCGACATGTCTTTCTTGTAGCTGACTTCACAGTGTAAAACAGTGAATTAAAATGTCTATGACCATTTGAATATACGACCAAATAAAACAATACGTTTAAAAGAATGCAGTTCATTAATTTAGACTACTTTTTAATTTTGTTGGGAACTATTTTTTTTTGACACACGCTTGACCATTGTTTTGTTGGTTTGGTTTGATAATTTTGAGCAAAATTTTTATTACATGTATGTAGCCTGTAAGTATGTATGTTAGTTTGTTTAGGTCAAATTTTTAAACAGTTATCTGAAATTTTGCATACCCGTTTAATTTGGATGACAACGGTGCCGATTCTCTTGTCAGAAATGCCTCTAAACTAGACGAAAATCACCAAAGTTTTGTTTATTCTTTTCAAACGACGATTTCTCATTGTGAAATATTGACTAACGTGAAACAACTTAACTATATTTTAGTTTGCCAGCACTAAGATGGCACTGAGATAATAATTTAGTGAAAATGGCAATTTTGCTATTCTGAATTTGACGTTTTTCAACGAAAATTTTGATTGTTTAACTAAATCTGACTATTTTTAATCGCGATTAAAAAGGTGTGGAAAAAGGTTAGTTGTCATGGACTAAAGTTCACACCAACACCTCGACCACCGGTGCGAAAACAGTACTGTATCTTTTTTCTTTACTTTTGCTTATAATATCTTGAAAATGGTGTGTCCTATCGCAAAAACAATGAACATTTCGACCCCCTTTATGTAACACATAGGGCTCTAAAACTGAACATGGAGGTAATAATTTTTCATATTTTCCATACAAATAGCGAAAAATTCCATAAAGAACCCGTCGAGGCTGCCCCCATTGCGCGCCTCCGGCTGTACAAAAGATTCATGGGGTAAGGGAAAAAACAAGTACCACGTGGAGTTGCAGCAAAAACCAAAGAAATAAAAAAATAGTACCTAAAAAAACATTTATTGAACAAACTTATTTGAATGCTCTAAAAAAAAAGAAAATAAACTTTAAATTAAATCAAACCTATAAATAACCTATTACCAACCTTGTACCATTGTACCTATAACCTATTATACAATTTATATGACATAAAAGCTTGTCGCGAGATTTACCTGAGTAAATAAACAAGATTACATTATGGAACTTTATCTTGACACAAGTAATTCTAAGAAATTATGTATATTTCATAAAATAAATTTACACAGGTAAATCTCGCAATAGGCTGTTATAGCTTATAAATTGTATAATGTAATAAATTGATGGATTTGATTTGATTTAAAGTTTTTGAGGTGAATATTGGTAGGAAAAAGCAGTAAATAGTACCTATACTTTTCGAGAAATCTTTGCGGTATATACGAGGCTATTGACAATTTCGTAGTCTTGTCAATTATATAAAAAACCAATAACCCACTTATAAAACCAATTACATACATTTTATTGCCACTTGGTGTAGTAATTATTAAGAAATATTATTTTTATCAATTTTTAAATCTTAACACCGAACGAACATGATAATTTTTTCATAATCATCTGTCAAAATTTGAAATTTGTGAGAAAATGGATGCGCCCATATTAGCAATTAAGACATAAGGAGTCACAACTAAACTTCAAGAAGTTATGCCACATATAAATTCAAGAAATTATTCAATCAAGAAATTATCTCACGCCGCCGTGCTAGCATTTAAGACCAATTGTAAGACATGGCATAATTTATCATGTCTTGTCACAAACGACCTGGGTACGGCCACGCTAGCCCCGCTGGTCCAGTTTTTCAAAAATGACATCGACTTTATCCGGTACAGGGTGACCAGAGCGAGCGAGGTGCATCTTTGTCATCAAAATTCCCGGACCGAAAATGCTTGAAATATTTTTACGCTACTCTTATCGACTGACTGCGTTAGGTCAATAAACATCACATTTTTTTTTTCGCAGCATTTTTCCCCTGGTTTAATAAAACTTCAAATGTACCGAATTTCTTTGTTAGATTCAGTCATTTTGGCGGACAGAAAAACAGTTGAAAAATGGTGGAAAATCGTTTTTATTTTTCTTTTTTTAAATATCTTTATTTAATGGTATTAGACCCGAGCAGATAACAAAGAGTCAGCCAAAAAGATTTTACTACAACTTTATGCCTATAAAATACTTAGAGCATTTAGGTAAATGCTCTAAGATAAAATACGAAAAAGTCGTATCGTATGTTTGTATGTATGCATGTATATTCTCATATTATTTGTTTTGTTTTATTATGTGAATTGTTTCTGATTTTATGTATATTATTTTCTCTTAAACACTCTTACACACGCTGTCTACATCTCTAAATCTACTATCCTACCGCAGGTATGCTGGAAGAGATTTCATTAGAAATAAGCATCACCTTTGTACCTATTTCTGTGTTATTTTCTTTTTGTCTGTTTATATTAGTGTGTAGATAAATGTTTAAATAAATAAAAAACTTTTCCCCTGATTATATGTATAAGCAAAAAAATAAAACCCAATTGTTAAAACTTCAAATACATGGTCAAACAAAAAGTGAGTCCATTTATCAAGTATAATACAACCATTAGAAACTTTAAAACTAAAATTGTTGGTTTAATTCAAGCATTTCCTGGACTATTGCCAGTGGTTCACTTTGTTCCAAGCAAATTAATATACGTTTTAATAATTATAATTTGTTTAAAGATCCTTGTTCACGGGTTGATTTTCAGTTTACCTAGCGCAAGATGTTAGATCTTATACCTGCCCACAATGGCCACTGCTAACTAGGAATTCCAATCCGGGCAACCCGAGTTCCCAATCTGGGATTACGATAGAAATAGTTTGCCAGGTAAACAGCGATTTTGTTCCTTATTACAAGAGACCTAAGCCTAATACAATCAATGAAATATTCGTGAATACTGATTCAAATACTGCCTACCCCGAGGAAGTTGAAGAATGTGACAGTTTTGTTACATAAATCCTTTCTACAGTTGATTTCTGGAGAAAAAAAATCTTTATGCATAATTCTGTATAAACCAGTATCATAGTACCAGGTAACTGGGTTGTGGAGGTCAGATAGGCAACCGTTCCATGTAAAATGCTGGTAGTTAGGAAACGCCAAGCCAGATCATGATAATTCTGTTTAAACCAAAGTGGAAGCAAATTCATTGGCTCCCTAACAACAAGGAAGACCATACCTACCTTTAAGACATAAGTTAGGACCCCATTTGTTCGTGTTTACTTATCTCCTAAACTATCCGAAGGTGATCCAACTTTAGGTCGATCACAGAAGTTAATGCGGCGCGTGACTTATCTCCTAAGTGCACTCTAAGTACCTTTTATAGATTTTAGCCTTACTGCCAAGGGATAAACTTCAGCAGTTATTACAGATAACGGACCAGATTTAGTCGTTTTGCGGTGTTTTTTTCATTTGCGATCTTTAGATGAGAGATTTTTTGATAATTAAGTTAAATATTGTTACTGAAATATACTAATATGTAACTCGAAACTGCTTAGATTCAAAACTGGTTACAGACATAATAAAGATGTTGGAATTAATATTTTGCAATAGTGTTGTGTTAACAACACTATTGCAAAATTTTACACTGTTTGTTGTTTCAAAAAATGTTTTTTCTATTTTATTAAGCTTGCATAGGGTCTTAGGGGGTAATTTGGTTGCAAATGCCCTCGCCTACATCCCCTTAATGGATTGCCGACATATTACCAGTAACCCTGTATAATCTGTATCTATATAGGTACCCTCATGCAATGTCACATACGAACTAGGTATACCTCCATTTACTTTAAAAACCTGATACTCTATAAATATTTCTCTTTCATTACCAAACCGACATGGCATCAGGCAAATACGTTTTTTCCCACGATAATGTTTGAGTGGTCCCGCATACGCCATATGTAACTATATCTGTGTAGCATTTTTATCGGCAGCCGGCGGCAGGTACAAGAGTAGATAACTAACAGAGACCAAACTACATACCACCCCGTAGTAGTTACCAAATGAATAAAAACAAAACAACCCTTTTGTGAATGTGCTCAGTAGTTGTTTTACTGTATTCTGTTTTAACATTATAATTATACGCATACAATTACAATGGCTATGGCCTGTGTAGTGCAAAGTTGATTTTGTTCAAGCTTACGTCGCTTAAATGCTTTTGCCACGTATGCAAATTCTTTAAAGGCGTCACCAATCAATACCAGAAAGGAACATGAGAAGTGGACAATCTCTTCGAAATGCACAGCCGAGCCGTTGATGTATTACTGAATTTATCGTAGCGTGATTGTATGAACTTCGGTCTCTGGAGCATATCTACTCGTGTACACCCGTCAGCACGGGCACACCGCGGTAACTCGCGCTCGCTCTGAAAGCCACCCCCGCTCAAACATATGCGTATTTGTAGTTGGTAATGGCGCCGCAATTGAAATACAATTTCCACTTTAATTTTGATCACACTTTATAGCATTTGGCGTTGTTGCGAATACCTAAAAGGTTTACAATCATTTATCTTTAGAAAGTGAAATTGTGTGATGGTGTTTTATTTTTCTGGTTTGCATGTTTGTGAGGACTGTTATAATATACAGGGCGACATCGAAAAAAAAATCTGTTGTATGAAATGTATGGAACGGCAAGTTTTCTTTTGAATAACCGACTAAAATTTTCAGCATCATTGTTCAGAATCCTGTACTGTATCCCTGGTTACAGTTTGCGCTTCTATGTCCCTGCCACCCTGTATATATTAAGGCATGATTATTATGTACCTATGTGTGGAAAAACAGATAAGAAAGGAGTTGATTTTGTGAAGCGAATAGGCTATACTTTTATGCCCAACAGGTCAGAATTAATTAGCTAAGCTAGATGGCTCATTTAAGTCGATAACTCGGTCAATATACAGCATGCAGGGACGCTCCGCGGGCGGGGTTATTATAATGAAAGACATAAGTCGATAACACGGTCGGTGATAGCGACCACAGAACAGATAAACCAATTAAATTCATCTGGCGGTAAAAAGCTTGCGGATACTTCCACCCAATGAAAATGAGCCTTCAAAGCAGGAAAGTCCCTGTATATTGCATGCCGTTTATGTACAGAGTTATCGACGAATGAAAATGAACCATTATAATAATATAATATAATATGAGACAACATCCACACAAGGTCTTCAGGTCCCGAACTAGGTAGAGCCTGTACTACGGTAACCTGATATACACACCCAGACACAGGTCAAACAAACATGTTCATGCACACAAATGTTTGACTTGTCCGGGGATCGAACCCGGGACCAGCGGTTCAGAAGGCAGGGAAGTATTCTGTCTCTTAAACGTATTTATTACCTTAGCACTTGCCTTTCTTTACTCCTTCACAACATACACTCTAAAAGGGTTGACTGACACACGATATTTTTCTAAAATTCTCGAACAATATAGATTGTTTGTATTCGTAACATACCTACTACACTCGGTAACTACGAAATCTACCAAACTTATTTACCCACGCAAATAGCTCTATGTAAGACGTGCGGTGCGATCCGTCGAGCAATGAATTCCACGGATCTCATTGCTATGCGGCATAGAGATTGGGAGGGAGCCCAACTATATTTTACTTTTATCCCGTAGGAAATTGCGAATTTTAAAAATGTGGCAATCTGCTACACGTCTTGGGTTGGGCTTGCTGAGATAATATATTTTAGAAAGTATAAATTTCTTCGAGCTTTTTCACGTTGATGTTTTGACGCCAAAAACCATTTCAGTATATTTCATTCAGTTATGAGTCCCATTACACAGCTGACGAGCATATTGCCACTAAGACTGAAAACATGATGGAAATGAACAAGAATTCCTAAAGGAACAAAACCAGTAACACTTGCTAACTCAAGGATCGATCCAGCTTGACACTCATGTTAGTGACTAGACCAATGAGGTAGACTTATCCTCCTATATATACGGCCTACGCAAATGTCCTGCAGATTTGGTAGCGTTGTGTGACGGGTCGTTGAGCTCCCTAAAATAGGGTTGAGCTACACGATGACTGATGCATGCATGCCGTCTGTTAGGACAGGTAACTCAAAGCTGCAATGGCTCTTTCTTCAAAAGGCCCTTCCAGACGTGTGGCCCTACATTGTTAGACTCACATAAAATAATAACATAATTTTTGGACAATATAAGAGATCATGACCTCAAACTCAAAGCATTTATTTCAATTAAACCATTTACAGGCACTTTTGAATTGTCAAGTGGTCGGTCAGTCAGAAATATGAAGCTAGTTGCCCATTCCAAAGCGTAGTAGGTACCTATGGAGAAGAACGGGCAAGAAACTCCATGGACACTCTTTTAAATTATATTGTTACATACCTAAATATTAGTTACATCATTAATGTTGAATATAGGTATAATTTATGTGAGATGAGAAATCATATGTGAGAACGATGTAAATAAGACGTAGGTACACATTGAGTGTCCAGTGTACAGCAAATATAAATTTAAACAGAACAATCCATAATAAAATAATTAAAATAAGTCGTGGTGGCTAAGAGATGACCAGTCCCAACTGACAGCGCCCGTTCACGAACATGACGCATGGATCAGCACCATTCAGCTCAACCATTTTGAAGGGAGCTAAATGATCCAACACACGCGCCACCGCACCGTCAGCGAGACATTTGAATGAGCATGACATCTATCAGCCGCCAGGGCACATTCAAGTCAATGAAAGACATTACCCGGTAAATGGTAGCTCGATAGTACATAGTACTCACACTTGTCCTATGCAATTATATAATACAAAGGAGATTGAGTTTATACAAAGCAAAGGTAGTCTTACAATCTTCAGCAGCTCCAACAGTATTTTCAAATGATAATCAATTAATTGTGGTTGTGGAGCAGGACCAGCATTGAGCCAGGCATTTTTATCAGCGATATAATCCCCCAACTTATAATATGCCTGGCTGCATAGTGTGCGTTTTATACAAACTTTGAATTTCGTCTCATTCATTTGAAGTATGTGGGGAGGTATTTTATTGTAACATTTTAAACAGTACCCCATGAAAGATGAGTCTACTTTAGCCAGTCTGAAACCTGGTTGAACTAATAGGTCCCTATTTCTGGTACTATAATTATGTCTATCATCTCTTTTAGTAAAAAGATATAATTTTTTTCTTACGTACATGATGTTTTCATAGTTTGAGTTTGTTTCGTTTGTTTCCTCTGAGTTTGTTTCGGCATTTCTTCTCAGGGATCAGTCAGCTAGAAAATCTAGTTTTAAAATATTGACGCGTAAAAGTGTCTTATAAAATCTACTTACAGAAATGGACTTTTATTTAATTTATGTTGAATGTATACTACGGAACATATCAACATTCCCTTACCCTTATACCAATTTTTTGTGGTCGGCGCAACATTGTCTTCTTCTTCTCTATTAGTCGTCATCTCGCTAGTCACCCCCTATCCTACCCATATCATTTTTCAGACAGTCCATCCATCGTTTCTTTAGTTTTCCCCTACGTTTATAATACGCCATCCATATTCACACTCAAAACTTTCCTCACGAAATTCTCCTCGTTCCTCCGAACGAAACACAATCGATTTTTGAAAATATAATTCGAAACAAAACACAATCACACACACACACACACACACAACACTATATGGTTCTCTCACATAATCATATACTCATACAATCGTAAGTATCGGTCCGATCGCGCGTGGAACTGTATCGGATACGAGATAAGCCGGACATGTACCGGACACGTGCCGGACACGAGCTGGACACATGCGGCTGTCCGGAATATGAATGTGCGCCGCTTGGTGAATCACTGGATTAGCTACAGTATAATCTGTGCTAGATGTTCGTAAGTGCGAGAAAAATGGCTGATGAGTCTTTGTTCAACATGCTGATCTGAGTGTGAAGAAGATAACGATATAACAGGATAAATCTATTCTTAAAACTGATTCTACATTAAAAAGAAACTAATTGGTTTAATACTTTTGTCTAAAACCAATGTGTATTAAGTATTGCAGTACCTGTGGGTAGGTAGGTACATAACTTTTATTACATAAAAAACTTTATATAAATTGTTTTTGCATTCCAATCTTCGATCAACAATACCGACTAGATATCGGGTCGGCGCAAGAAATACGTCTCGGTAAATAACAGCGCACTTCGAGACGTGAGCTCTTATTTTGTACCTATAGTTCGCTTGAAACACAGCCAATGTAAACACGACTTTATTACTTGGTTGTAATTAGGTTGAACTTATAGGTGTATTAAACTTTTTTCACGCGGACAGCATTTAGCTTTGATATTGTACGTGACCCGTTATCTGCTTGGTATTGTTGATCGATGATTCCAATCAAATCGATTGTGAAAGTGGTAAGTACCTACCTTAGTTTTATTTATGAAAGTCTTGCTAAAGACTTATTCTAATATCTCAGCATGTCACTTTATAAAATCATAATAATACAAATTCTACCAACTCGCATAAAACGTAGTCTTTTGTCCTCACTCCTCCTCAATAATCCAGAAACCTTGTCTTTCCAACCCCCAAGGAAGGGGATCATAATACACCCCAAACAAAACAAATGGTACAACGATACCCTTTTGTTTTTTTCTTTTATTAAACTTTTTATAATGACGTTATGAAAGGGTTGATCTTCGTTGAGGTCTTTAAAGCCATAAAGTTAATTAAAAACAAACGGCTGTATTGATGTTTGTAAACCAGATGAATTATTTCTTAACACCATTTAAAAAAACACAATGATGTATTGTGGTTTTTTTTAAATTTTGGAACATGTATTGCCACTTTATTACAAAACTGAGTAGGTAAACTAAACTGTAGAATCAAAGAAATTTAAGTACTTAATACTATATTTAAATGTCATTTACAGTAACTATTGGATGTCACATCAATAAACATTACACCATGTTTTAAAATTCTGCCTTTCATAACTAGGTCAACGCAATGAATACTGTAAAGTTGTCAAAATGAAAGCTTTTGCAGCGTCCATGATTAAATGCCAATAATGGCTACAGATTTCAATAATCCAAATGGGATTGTGATTGTTTATGTTAATCGTATATAAATTAATCCAGATAACTGTTACGTTTAAACTTAACTGTTACTAATATTGTCAAGTAACTTCCAATAAAAAAAGACATTAACACATTTGAAAATATCAAACTATTTAAAGAAAAAGGTTCCGATTGAAACTAAACCTGCCAGTATAACAAAAACAATAGTTCATTTTCCTTTAAGCCCCGACTATGAACTCCATCGCAAAACCATTAAATAGTGACAAAAACAGAACATCACCCCTGAGCATTTATCTTCTACGGAGAGTTATAAAGGGCATAAATAAAGCAAAACCTATAAGGCTTTAAAGCAACAATGAAAAATACGAACCGTTTTACGTTGGGTGGGGTGGTGGAGGCCGCGGGGTTCGCGGGGGCCTCGGGCTCGGTGGCCGCGCTCGAACAATGGGGGCCCGGCCAGACCACGGCTGCACAAATAAAAAAAAACACATGAACAACCGCTCCAATTATTGACGTGGGCATAGGATGAGGATCCCTAGCTCCCAGCTACATGCCCGCGGTTCTAAGTTTTACGTGTTCAGAGGAGGAAGTTGCGAAACTGGGACGACTGTTGCTGTTAATAAATGCGGAGTTTGTTAACAATTGGATGTATTTACGTGATTAGTGTAAGCGGTGGTGGCCCAGTGGTAACAGCCGCGACTTACGAGTTGTAGGTCGTAGGTTCGAACCCTGGGAGGCACTTTACTTTCTGTAAATAATTACATTACCACTGCCCTCAAAACGACGAAGAAAAATGTTATAAATAAAAATAAACGCCGTGAGGAAACCGGCGAGTCCTAGTACCAAAAATCTGAGGACATGTGAGATCCACCAAGCCGCACTGGGCCCTTGTGGTAGATTATGGCCCACTCCCTCTCACAGAGAGGAGGCCTGTGTCCCAGCAGTGGTAAAATTATAGGCTGACGATGATGACGTGATCAGTGCAGCTGTTTTAAAACTGTTTGGGGTTTACTTCCTGTGCGGAGTGTAAAGTTTGTTGCAGTTAAACTGTGATTTGTTTAAAACACATACACACAAATTTTCAACACATCAGTAGTTACTAGATTTTTGAAAAGGGAACATATTGCTCAGCAGTCACAATTCAAAGCACCTTGATCGCTCTTTGAATCGAAGCCAGTTTCTCCCACTCTTTGAATTTTGGCGGGTGAAATTATACACAAGACATTTCAACTTTTTATATTGATTTAGCAACTAGTCTATAAGTAATGGTAAGTAACCACTTTTAATCAGCCAAGCATTTTTTCTATGATAACAAAACTCTTTAGTACAATACGTCGCGCAATGATATGGCAATTGAATACCAGTAAACTTAATACCAGGAAACTGAATAAAAATAAACTGTATACGCAGTTGAATTGGTGCTAAAATAATTCCCTTTAGATAAATATAACTAACCATGCAGGGGCCGGCAACATTCCATTACTTCGGCAGTTGGCCAGCGGTGGTGCCAAATAGGTGGAGGCCTAAAACATTGTGCCGTTAGCCATGGGAGCAAAGCCAACATAAACAAGTGAAAATAATTGTAAAGTGGTAAACTCGTGGCATTTAAATTGTATGGTATTTTTTTATTATTCGGGATAGTGCGTGTATTCAAACTCAAACTCAAAGCATTTATTTCAAATAAACCAATTACAGGCACTTTTGAATTGTCAAGGGGTCGGTCAGTCAGAAAGATGAAGCTAGTTGCCCATTCCAAAGCGTAGTAGGTACCTATGGAGAAGAACGGGCAAGAAACTCCATGGACACTCTTTTAAATCAAAATATTGTTACAATAGAGTGGTTACATCATTCATGTTGTAATTATACATGTGAGAACGATGTAGAAAGACGTGCACGTTAAAAGCGTCCGTAATAAAAAGATAAAAACAATTATGGAATTAAAATAAGCCGTGGCAGCTAAGAAATGACCAGTGCCTACTGACGGCGCCCGTTCACGAACATGACGTATGGATCAGCACCATTCAGCTCAACCATTTTGAAGGGAACTCAATGATCCAATACACACGCCACCACCAGCGACACATTTGAGTGAGCATGACATACTCTCAGCCGCCAGGGCACATTCAAGTCAATGAAAGACGAACCCAGTAAGCTTTATAGTGGGTACATAGTGCTCACACATGTGCTATGCAATTATACAATACTATGAGATTGAATTTATACAATGCAAAGATAGGTTGTACAATCTTCATCAGCTCCAACACTATTTTCGAATGCTAATTAATTAGTTTACGCGCCCTTGTGGAGCAGGACCAGCCCTGAGCCAAGCATTTTTGTCAGCGATATAATCCCCCAACTTATAATATGCTTGGCTGTATAGTGTGCGTTTTATACAGGATTTAAATTTCGTTTCATTCAGTTGGAGTATGTGGGGAGGTATTTTATTGTAACATTTTAAACAGTACCCCATGAAGGATGAGTCTACTTTAGCCAGTCTGAAACCTGGTTGAACTAATTGGTCCCTATTTCTAGTCCTATAATTGTGTCTTTCACCTCTTTTACTGAAAAGATTTAGATTTTTCCTTACGTACATGATGTTTTCATAAATATATTGACAAGGTACCGTCATGATGTTAATGTCTTTAAACAGTTCCCTTAGAGAATCGCGCCTGCGGAGGCTGTATATTGCTCTGATAGCTCTTTTCTGCAGAATAAAAATAGACTCAATATCGGCAGCCCGTCCCCATAATAAAATACCGTAAGACATGATACTATGAAAATAGCTGAAATTGACTAGCCTCGCGGTATCTACATTAGTAAATTGACGGATTTTTCTTACAGCATATGCTGCTGAACTTAGCCGTCCTGCAAGAGATGTCAAATGAGGACCCCATTGCAGCCTTGAGTCTAGCGTTATTCCCAGGAAAACAGTTTCATCGACAAATTCTAGTTTCTCGTTATTCAATACTATGTCACAATCACTACTTTTAACATTCGGTAAAGCAAATCTTATGCATTTAGTTTTTTTCCCATTTAATACTAAATTATTAGCAGTGAACCAATTATGTACCTGCAGTAGGGCATTATTTACGTCGTCAAGATTTGATGCACGTCTATTTATCTTAAAGATTAAAGAAGTATCGTCAGCAAATAATACCATTTGTGGTTGGTTTTTAAATAAATGGGGTAGATCATTAATATATACTAAAAAGAGGAAGGGACCTAATATCGATCCTTGTGGAACACCCATTTGTACTTTTAAATGAAGTGAATTGATACCATTTATTTGCACTTTTTGTTGTCTATCATTTAAATAAGAATGTACTAAACTAAGCGCGAGTTTACCTAGTCCGTAATGCTCAAGTATTAAGAGCAAGGTTTCGTGATCAACGCAGTCAAATGCCTTGGAGAGGTCACAAAAGATCCCTATGGCATCTTGGGCCTCCTCCCACGCTGTAAATATGTGTTTTAATAAAGTGACACCGGCGTCAGTCGTACAACGTCCTTTGGTGAAACCATATTGCTGATCGTGTAAGATTTTGTTGGTGTTAAAATGATTAAGCATTTGATTGAGCATTACCTTTTCGAACACCTTGCTGAATACTGGCAACACAGATACTGGTCTATAATTTTTGGTGTCTTTGCTGTCCCCAGATTTAAAAAGTGGTATAACCTTACTGTATTTCATTAAATCCGGGAAGACTCCTTGATCTACACACAAATTAAATATTAAAGCTAAGTATGGTGCTATAGTCTCGATTATTGCTGTACAAACTTTGATCGACAATCCCCATAGATCTTCGGTCAATTTGATTTTTATTTGCCGAAAAGCTTTTATAACTATCATAGGGTTTATATGTTTAAATTGAAATTCAACCGGGCAGCCTAAAACGTTCGCTCTTAATAAATCAATCGAGACATCAGGTGAGGAATTTAAAGCTTCCGTCGTTTTAACTGGTATATTAGTAAAGAAATTTACAAATTCTTGAGCGACTTCTAAGTTAGAGCTTATGGCACCACGTGAAGTCTCCAATGTATAATCTGTGCTACGTATTTTTTTCCTACTAGTTTCGTTATTTATAACTTTCCAAACCGTTTTTATTTTATTTTCTGCTGATTTAATCTTGTTGCTAATGTACTGGGCTTTAGCTATCTTGCAGGTATTCCTAAAAATTTTTGAATATGTAGCAACATACTTGTTGAAAGTTTCAGTGTTAATGTAGGGCTTAAGGCCGTACAGATCGAACAGTCTTTCCCTACTTATCCTAATACCTCTAGTTGCCCAGTCACTAAAAATAAAATTAGGACAAATATTTTTTGTTTTCTTTTCAAAAGTTTTATTGAATTCATTGTGCACTACTGAAAAGAAATTCTCATACAATTTATTTGCATCGTCCATAATATGACTCAGAACATTTAACTTATTGTTTAGGGTACTATTGAATCTACTTAATTTGCCAGTCGTTATTGGTCTAAATTGTATTTGCACTTTTTGCAAAGGTGTTTTAAACTTAAAAGTTACCGTTTGTCCACTATGATCAGATGGCAAATAATTTACGATGGCTTTCACTAAATAATCACAATCGCAGAAGACATTATCAATACAAGTAGCAGAACTTGGAGTTACTCTAGTTGGTTCAGTAAAAACATTCGATAAATTGAACGATTTAAAAAGGCTTAATAATCTACTGCTATTCGAATTAATTTCCAAAATGTTAATATTAAAATCACCACAAATAATTGCAGCTTTATTACTGGATGCAAGTTTCGCTAGGACATCTTCCATTATTGACTCAAATAAAGAAAAGTTCTGATAATTAGGGGGTCTGTAAACGCACACTACAACATGCTTATCTAGCTCAACACAGGACATTTCGATGCAATGTTCAACTGATAAACCAACTATGTCATTCCGTTGCTTAGATTTTAAACAATTTTTAATCAAGATTAGAGAACCTCCACGCAGCATAGATTTACGGTTAAAACAACTGCCTACACTGTAGTTCTCATAATTAATTAGCATTTGATAATCCTTTAACCAATGTTCAGTAAAACAAACAATGTCAAACTTTGTTTTTTCTAAAAACATTTCAATTTCTAATAATTTGGAAGAAATACCTTGAATATTTTGATGAAATAATTTCAAGACATTTTGCTGATGTTTTTGATAATTAATTAATTTAAAGCAAGAAGATACCTTGTAGTTGTTACGTATAGGAATATTCTTACTGGTACCTTCTGTTGTCTTACAAACTAGTTTAAATGATTATCCGGAGTTATCCCCAATACTTCAATGTCATCACCAGGCAATGAGCTCCTAGTGAGTGAGGGGCATGGAACCTCCTTCGTACAATTTGTAAAAATACTTATAGCATTTGAGCTACCTTTATTCAAGCTCACCACCTTATTATTAGTACTATTACTAACCATTGTGGTGTTAATAACACAAGACTTCGACATACTACTTATGTCTGAGTTTATATAAAAAGCTAATAGCCTTGCTATTATTGTGTCTAAAACTAACAGGCAGATACACAGTATCTCTAGTCGATTTTAAAGTTTCCACAAAACTATTGGTGTCAAAATACACAAGCTTGTCACTGTAATGAGTAACTAAAAAGTGCATATGGTTATTAAGCATATGAATATAATTGTTTTGTCTTTTCGTCAAAGTTTCAAAATATGGGAAAGCACACAATATTATTTTACTACAATTTAACTTTAACAACTCAGTTACACATTCAGTGTAACTAATATTGCTCATGTAACAGTTTAAACATACTTCACTGTACCCCTTTTTAACTGATTAAAAAAAGCACTATGTCAGACATAGGTAGTATTTTTTTATTTATATGACACATGTTTTGTTACTTTCTATGCACATAATTATGTCGAATTATGTAATGCTAAAGTAAAGTTTGACAAACCAACTTCAAATTCTCGATTCGAAAACCGAGTGTTAAGGATAATGGCTGACATTAGATAAAATTATGTTCTACACAATGTTCTAAAGAATATTTATTAAACGAAAGAATTCAAACAAAGCCTAAAATAAAATGCATCTACGCGTAACCCTTCGTAGCAGCAGCGTAGCGGATCGGTTATCTGCTACGTCAGCGTAGCTAGTGTAGCGAGCTACGAGCTACGTCGTAGCAACAGTTGTTTTCCGTACAAAGTGTATTTTAAAAGGGTAAACTTTTTCTTTATGGTTACTTTTTTAATTTTTCAACTTGCACCGTATAATTCTATATTCTTTTCTTTACATAGAGATGTGATGAAGAAGCAATATTATTACGTCTAACTTTGAGAACAAAGTGCAAGTGGAAGTACCTAAACTGTGGCTTAGTTACCGCTAAATGGTAAGAGTCTTAGTTTTTCCTTCTTGCGTAATTGCTTTTCATTTCCTACTAGCATTGTAGCCATTTGTTTTTACAGGAAATACTTAAGGTAACTGGACTCTAATGTATGTTAACTATTTCAAACTTAGATAAATAATATAATATGTAATGTACCTAATTGAAGTTTAAAAGAATAGGTTTCTGAGCTGAGGTGAGCTCCCTAAAATAGGGTTGAGCTACACGATGACTGATGCATGCATGCCGCCTGTTAGGACAGGTCAACTCAAAGCTGCATTGGCTCTTTCTTCTTTGTGTTGTGTTGTGTTGTTTTGTTGGTACTTTAATATTAATTTTCCTCTTATTTAATATTTACAACGCTAGTCTTTAAATTTACCAAATTGTCTCACTGTGTATCTGTGGAGAACGTGGTTGATTTCACATTTGTATAATTTCTGTATCCTATCTTTCTGTTTTTCTTAATGTGTAATTATTTGTTTTCCCTAATAAATAAAATAAAATAAAAGGCTCTTCCAGACATGGCCCTGCATTGTTAGACTCGCATAAAATCCTAATAATACAAAATTGGACTTTAAAAAGAGACCATGACCTCTGAGTTTGTTTCGGCATTTCTTCTCAGGGATCAGTCAGCTAGGAAATGCCGGCGCCATCTAGTTTTAAAATATCGACGTGCAAAAGTGCCTTAAAAGATCTACTTACAGAAATAAACATTTCATTTAATTTCAATGATATACTATATGTAATGTAATTTAAGTTTACATGTATTTAATTAAAACCATCTATCATGAAAGCATACGTGTTAAAAAATATTAATAGAAAGATCAGTCCTTTCACATTAATTCAGAGATAGTCACAATAGTTCTAGGCACTTACTATCACGTCTTAAAGCCGAAAATTATTTAATGAATACTTCTGCCTACATAAAATAACATCATGTGTTATCCTCCCGTATTTGGCGAGTATTTTCAAACACACGCGAAATCAAGTTAAAAGCTTATTCAGCGCGAATCCTCCATAATAGATCATATATACGCGGAAGGAACTTCGGGAATCGATTTCCGCCGGAAATGTAAAGACTCGGCACGATATTGTTCATGAATTATTACCATAAGGTGTAAGCGTGTAGTTCTATCTGTCATTTGAGATTTAATAAAGAATTTATCTTAAGAAAATGCCAGCTATTTCATATAAGCCTTTTCATATTAGATTTTTCGTAACAATTTAACAGTCATTGGTGCGATTCCCTTGTTCACAAACTAAACCAAATTTAAGTTCAGTGCATCTTTTTCTTTCTATTTCATTAAGAAAAGGCCAGAAGATAAATTTTAGTTTAGCCCTGTCAAATTAATCAGCGCCTGACACTACTCCATACAAGTTTAGACGTGATTAAAAAGTTGACTACTAAAGTTACATCAAATTACGTCAGGTAATATTTATCTTCTGTCCTTTTCATAATGAAATAGAAAGAAAAATATGCACTCAACTTAAATTTAGTTCAGTTTGTGAACAAGGGAATCGGCACCAGATTTTTTTTTCTGTTCTCAATTCAATAGTGTATCGCAGGCTCATTTCCACACAAAGATCGAACCTACGACCGGTCCCCAGAAGCCAACAAAGCCACCGCAATAAACGAATTGCGTTTTTCAAATCTCTTGACAAAATACATCAGCGATAACAATGATGGAGAAGTCAAAACGTATTGAATTGACATTCGAAAAGCTTACGTCAATACTGTTAGAAGTCGTTCTAGAAATACGACACGCTTTGAACGCGATTGCCACTTGTCTAGGCCCTGTCTTGATAAACACTAGGGTAATTGCATAACCCTTCATGGGTTTGAAAAATTCATCTGCTCAACAACAACATAGCGCAATGAACTCGGTTGAAGTGTCAAAATGAAAGGCATTGCGATCGATTGCCATTATATATGTGTTCCGCAATTACTCCGCCAGTTGGTTATAACACAGGCTTGTGAGATAGGAGGAGGCTGCTGCCCAAAATGCCACCTTTTATGATACCCATAGGAAAGGCGTAGGCTATTCTTAAGTCGTTACCAGAAAAGATAAGCAAGTAAGCTCACGTAGCTACAAAATCTTAACTGAAATCTAAGAAAGCTATATTGAAATGGTTCATGCATCAGATTGTACCCAAAACAATGAAAAAGCCGTCTTAATCGAGCCTTGTCTTCGCGTTAAGAGGCTTTGTCAGGGGTGGCGCACATGTTATTCAATTACGTGCCTCATCCTTCGACGAACTCGTGCTTTTGATACCTCTGCGACTAAATATATTAGGTCGACGTTTTATTTTAGAGTGATATTAAAGCTTGGTTCTTTAAGTATTTTATTTTAAGAGAGAAAAACATTAAAGAGACAACCACAAAGGGTTTGTTTCATCTTGATGGATATTTTCGGAAACTACGTCTACCTACCAGTTTGATTTCCGATTATATTTTTATGGGCGGCGATCCAAATCGAAGTCGAAGAGTATATTAAAATATTTGCATTCAATATGAAATGTTTACCTCCCCCCGCTAATGTTTACCTACAACTAAGCCATAAAAACAAACTTCAAAGCGTACAAATAAAATCAAATAAATACAGTCTAAATAAATAAAATTGCAGACAGTCTCGTCGATTTTTCGATTACCAATAAATATATTTCAACATATTTGAAAGGCAAAACCTAGACCCATTAAAATTGAGTAAATATTTAATGTTAGTCTCTATTAAATAAAGAGAGTATTTGAAACAGACTTTATCAAATATTTACTACATAAATATTTAAGTATCGAACGAGTTCTAAATTGGCACCTAATAACGTTTACGTTCATCGGTAATAATCAAATAAATAAATTATTAATTCAAAATCAACGTTCCCAAATTATTTATTTACCCATTTCAAAGCCCGATGAACTGAAAACGTATTTATAAAATAATTTGTATAAAAAATAAAGTACGTACTCATGGTACTCGTATATAATGTGTTCCGCGTGAGTGAGGACAAGAGGCAAAAAACGAACGTCGAGATCCATCGGAAATCACGGGGAGGGTGGGGAGGTGGGAGAAGGGGGAGCTCCGGAAATACAGTCCACCCGGTATATGGCAACCACTAAACACATTTCGTACTAGCAGAGTAAAGATGTTACGTTTGAAATGTTGATTTTTCAATATTTTCTGTACGGGACGAGGTCCGATGTTTTATTTTATTTTTTTATTATATGGTAATTTTTATCGACTTTAATTTCTCGTTTTGTTATCCAAATACGTGGGAATTTATCACTTTTGCCACTTTGAGGCAAAACAAAAGTACCATCCAAAAAAGTTTCATTTGCTCTCAGAAACCGGTGACTATTGTCAAACATTACAAAAATATTTAATGACATAACACCACGCCTTGTGTCCCCCGAAGGGTTAGGCAGAAGTGTACCCAAGTACACCCACATTACGCCAGTAATGTTAAAACTATTGAATTTTTGAGATAAAATAAATATGTTCTTTCGTATTGGGATTTGACAACGGTATGCTTAAGGTGAGTCAGAAAACCGTCTCATTACAAAAGACAAAGCTGGTGATGATATAAAATTGTCATTCTCCTAAACTTGCTATTAATAAAAAACAACATCTTATCTTCATACCATTTTATATGAAAACTGAGCGAGCAATTTGGCCTCATACAAGTTCGCTGCATGCCGATTAAAGCCTCGTTTCGCAGTGAACGTGTTAAACAAGCGAGCTAAAAATGCTTTTACAAAGCTATAAGTAGGTCGACGCCGCCGGTAATTTTAATTTCTGACTATCCGAATTATTTAAAATTGCAACGTAGTTACTGAAAACACGAGAATTTTTACTATCCTGTTATAATATCCCTGTTTTTTTAGTTAAGTGAAAACTTCTTTAGGCGCGTTGAGCACTTTTTGGGTGAACAAAAATCATGGAAGTCGCGTCATCGTCATCGAACGCTTTCCATGACCTATAATGTACACCGTGTATAAATATGTACATTTTGGGTGAACAAACCGCGTGAAACTCGCGTCATGGTCACCGTACGAAAATAAAATAACTGTAATAATTCTGAAGTGTAAACTTTTTTACGTAAAATAATTGCAATAATTGTTTACGATAGCGCAATAAATGAAAATTGTATTTCACCATATACACGATAGCACTTTCTACTGATAAATAAAACAATTCATGCGAAATTATTCCCTAAGCATTCTTTGGGGACTACCGATAGAAGTTAAAACTAAGTATCTTGTGAATTGTATAGTCGAGCTATTAGATTATTATTTTCGAATTATTTTTGGTTTATAAAGAAGTGTTTATGATCAAGGATTAAAGTTTAAATTGGTCACTGCCCCGCATGTTTTATTTTTACATTATCATTGTAATGAAAATGCAAAAAGGGAGGCCTTTGCCCCGAGCGACACAGGGCAGGCTTATAATAATGATTATTATAACCACTCACTATGATATCTAGCATATAATGGGTGCTTTTACCATTTGGAAATCAAACCAACTACCCGTAGCGCAACCATTTACGTGCTAGGAATCTACAACTATATTCCTGAGAGCATAAACAAGAGAAGCACTTCTCGAGATTATTTATGTCATAAAAAATATTGTAGAAGAAAATATTATGTCAGAATGCCAGCCCATCTCTTGCCTAGCAACAAATGGAATTCACATCGGCAAAATGTTGTTCGGTCGCCATGCCACCCTACTCTTTTCGAACCAATAAACCATACTATGCGTACCTTTTTTACTCTTTGCGAGAATACAAATACAATTTCGCCCTCCATTATTTATTACCTCTGTAGCGTAAATATCAAAACGAAGCGAGCAGTTCTGACTGATACTCGTAAATCTTCGATTTTGCGGAACGAACCAATCGAAGCCCGCTAACTCGGCTACGTTTTTTCCATTGTTCACAATTTTGCGCTTGCCACTCGCGTTTGACATCCAAATCTGATAATATCCGTCCATGATTTGAGTTTCGTGCCAAAAATATAAAGCATACAATCTGACGTTGCAAAATGCTTGTATCTTTACGTTCTGCCGTCGTCTGTCTGTCAATGGTTTTGAACTGGAAATGGGACTGAAAGGAAATCCTGAAGAATTACTCCGCTACATTTCTCCAGTGCTCGACACAGGCAATACTTACACGTCGATACAATTTTAAAGACACTGCGGTACATCACACACACGTATTGGTGTCGCGTTCTTCAGCTTTTTCTCGGATATAAAAGAGTTCTGTGTTTTTTTTCTGACAATGTGATCTCATCGTTATAAAGGTGTGATTGCGATTTAAATTACCAGTTGCATAGATAATATCGATTTTTTCAAAATAAAGTTCAGTCTTGTCTGTTTGTAGAAATACCTTTCAAATACGTATTTATCAACTATCCGATAGCGATGTATGGCACCGTCACTTTTTGTTGAGCATTCCTCTAAGAGCAATTTAAACGGAAAAACGTATTTGAACCAGCAGGAACATACATTGTTATTGTCTTTTTTTCTTCTATTATTCATTAACTTTCTTACATAGAATTCCGCGTAACATTTCCTTCGCATGCATTTTATGTTCACATTGACGGTGGAACGACGTCATTTGTAGCAAATACTCATTGAACTTTGCCGACACCATTATGGGTGAAAGAAGGGGTACTTGTGAGCATTCCGCAGTAGGTGAATGCTGAAACAATGGCTCGCCGGGCGGCGGGGGCGGCGCGGCCGAGCTATGCACCACCACGCTCTCAAGTGGCGCATTTTTGTCGCTCAGATGTCAAGCTTCTGCACGTTTGCACACTCACGGAATATTGAAATTGTTTCTCTTACCATTCCGTACTGCAATAATCCTGCACTATAGTTTTTGCTATCAAATTGCTGATGTACGTAAAAGTAGCTGTCGTTCGAATTTCGTCGCTGGAATGTTTTCGCGTATAATTTTATTTGTCTTTGAATTGGAGTCTCATTTGTCGAACAAGTTGATTCCATTTTTTGGAGTTCCCTGGTTTAACCGAAAAAACATCCTTGCAATAAGTTCTACGTATCAAAAATTACCTTCAAAAAGTGATACCAAGTAGGTACACTCACCAACAAAAGCATTTTTGATATGTGTAAAATAACATACAAGTGTACAGAGGTAGGTATTTCTTTATTCAAAGAAACTATCGCATCTGAAAGCTCCAAGTTTGTAGAAAGATTGAAGTGGTTTTTATTTTTAATGAATAAACCAAAGTAAATAGTTTTTCCACACATATTGACGGCAGAACCCTCGTCAAACTCACACTTGTCTGATGTTTTGATAACTCTCTGTATATTGAAAAAGGGGACCCTGATTATCGGTTCATTGAAAGTAAACCCCGACTTTTTCAACTTTTTATTTTCCGTCTGTAGATTGTTATGCCTTCGAAAAAGCACTACTTATCGCTTAAACGGCGAAAGCGAAAAACGGTTTACGCAATAATTTTCAGTGAAAAAGCAAATTAGCTTTTATAATCAAAGTACAAATTTCTTTATTTCAACTGAAGTGTATATTCAATCTTCTTATAATTAACTTCTATGATTCTGTTAACATAAAAGTTGTCGTTATCATAAATTTAGGAAGACAAAAACATGTATCTCTAAGTCTCCCAGAAAATCAATTTTCATCAAAACTTTAGAATCGCACTTGTATTCTGTGGAATCGCTAAGACTTCAGATCGACTTGTAAAATGCAAACTTCGTGTTTTAGTTGGAAACAATTTCCACACAAACTGATATCGATATGGTTGAGTTTGCTCACACGTCACAGATTTATCGTTTTATTTTACGGTCAAACGATCTCCAGGGGTTGGGCGTTCAAAGTTATATATTGCAGGAAACCCTAACCTACATCGAAGGCAAAACCAACTCATTCGTCTATGAAACGATTACGGAATATTACCAATTTTATATTCACCCGGAGCCGCAGCACCGGTCGACGAACGGCGACGGAACCATCTCAAATCGTACTTTTATGAAAGTCCCTAATGACACGTGAAATCCGAAATTGCTAAGATGGAATGGAGTTCCCAAACAAACCTTAATCCGGCACACATCTTATGTATAAGTAAGGATGATATAACCTCAATTTCACCAACAAGATCCTCGGTAATGTGTTGCGAATGGTACGGGTTGATAAGGAAAAACGGGTAAATAAGGAATCGTGAGAGGCCACCAGGTCCGGAAAGGGTAAGGCGGGGGAGGGCTCATCCGGCGGATACACCGCAACTGGCCGCCGTCCACCCGACAGCCAATGTATTTCATAGCCAGAGGGTCGTCGCTGAGCACTTTTATAAAACATTGAAGTTGTACTGTGGCCAATAACTAGTTTCTGGAGCACTCACATGAACGTAATTTTTTTACCATAAATAGTCCAGTTGTTGTAGAAGTTTTTACGCGTTTCGTAAATTGTGGCGATTGCTGCAGAATAAGTACAGTTTCAGCAAAACTATGAACTTTCTTGGAGACTCAATTATTTTCAAACTCGTAAGAAATTTAATTTAGGACAATTAGGCTATTTGTACCTATTCAATTTTCTGTAGAAACATTTTTGTAAATAAAATATGAGAGCAAATCTTATTTAAAACAAACCTCCAAGCACTTGAGCTTTCCAGACAAAGAGATCCTCCTTTCATGACTGCAATTATAATAAAATTTTCTTTTTGACCCACAGAATGACGAAGGGAATAATGAAATTTTGATATCAATTCGCAACCAACGAAATCCCACGAGATAGTGATTTCAAAACAACTTTGATTTCCTCCCGGCATAGTCAAAGGAGCTTACCGAGAAAAAAGAAAGAAATAAAGAATGCACAGAAACACGGAGGTCGGAGTTTTTCCTGTCACCGGGCACAAACAATGCCTCCATTGTAGGGCTACGTCCCGCGCGCCCCGCACCGCGCCGCGATACCGCCGAGGAAACGAGCATCTTTTGTTTCCAAGCCCGCGTCCCGCACGGAAACGAGAGCTTTGAACCCGCGGTCATCTGTTTACATCACGCCAACTAGAAAAAAAGACATCCGACTATTTGTTCTGCAGACTGTACTCAAAATACATGTACCATAGGTATGTACTGCAATGGATGTATAGTCGATTGCTCTCCGCGTAGTGCTCTCAGAAATGATATTGCACTTGGGTTTTCTGCGTAAAATATTTTATACAAATATGTGAAGCGAAACCGCAAATGAAAGCATTCGAAGAAATACTTTGAATCTTTTTCAATATGTTTCAATGGGTTGAAGAGAAATTCGTATACAATTAACTATAACTGGTAAAATACCTGCATCACTCTAGTTACAGAATGGCTGCACAAAAACGTTGACCCAATTTTAAATTCGCCCAATTCAATTAATAAATAATGGCACTGCGCTGTCTGACTATGTAACAATTTGAAATGAATAAGGTTGGTTTCCGGTAAGTAATGTACTTACAACTCGCTCTCGGAGGACGAATAATAAATTATATTTTTACCTCGGTCCACTCATTTAGATATGAAAAAATAACGCGTTGAAACCTGAGGACCGCTTCAGAGGCTTATTTATTCATATTGCTCACTGTTCCAGTGACTTCAGAATCAATTTAACATTGCCTGTGAAGACGATGCATAAATGTTGGTTATTTTATAATAGGACTTAAGAAAAATGCAAATTATTTTTTTACTATCTTTCTCTCTTGTTTTCACAGTCTAGGACTGTATGCTAGCTTCACTTTAAAATAGAATCTGTGAGAGGTAGGTAGGAGGTCATAGTTAAAAGTTGACCCTAAGATAAGGTAAAACAAATTTTCGAAGAGACATCAATCTAATAGAAGACCGCCTCAATTAATTCCTAGATCAAATACGAAACCAATATCTTCAGACATTCGCGCCTAAATTAAAATGTCACAAGCTACCAACGTTGCACCACACCCACCTGGCAGCACTGTGGTTGATCAAATTGTTTCGCCAGGAAATGATGTGGTGTACCCTCACCGGTATAAACGACGCGAATTTCCCTTGCAACCCGTTCTTTTATTGCACACCTAAATTGGATTTTCGCTGCGCCATACATATTCCGGCCACCAAGTGAAATTCATATTTTACTAAATTCTGTTAAGCTGAATTTATGAGGGTAATTTTTTAAGGCTTATATTCATGTCAATAACCGTGTTGGAGTTGATATAATTCTATTAACGTCGGGGTTGATGTTGGAGCTACATTTTGGCAGGATCTTTTAGTCTCGAAATGGGAATCAATTATGTTTGCGACTCGCCCTTTTGGTCCTTAGAGAGATCCGAACGTAAGTGATAAATATGAGATCAAAATAAACCACAGAGTTAAAATCAAAATAATGGATAGTAGAATAGTTTAAAAGAGATTGGTGGACTATGAAAAATCTGACCTATACTTTTAATTACTGCCTTATCATCCTTAGAACAATAATAACTACTACTTTAAGTATAACAGATTTTTGATATTAGTCCTATTTACATTATTTTCCATAATTATATTAATTATTATTGTATAGTGAGATCTAAATAAAATGCTGTGCTTACCTTCAATTTAGTTGCATGCAATGCTATTGTATTTGTAAATGATATGTACTATGTAGGTATTTGTGTGTATTTAGTTGGTTAGCTTAAATAAATAATCGTGACTAACACTACCATTTACAAAAATGAACTCGACAAATAAATACATGTAAGAAACCACGAAAGAGCGAAACAGTGTTCTCAAGAAAGTAACTCGTGATGTATCGTTTACTTTCCCGCGAAACTATTTCAGAGTTACTCTAGTGTTAAATGAAGTAGAATATAGTGCAACCGCTGAGCATATTGTCCTGGGTTCCATCCACAGCAGGCATTTTTTTTTTAGTTTTTCCATGAGGATTTTATTTTATTTATGATGGATTTGCTCTTGACTCTAGTCTAGGTTAGTGGTGACAGAGATAAAGTCGACGGTGGAGTGAGCTTGTCCAGAAGAAGCCTGTTCACTCTCACTTTGAAGAGATTAGGATTGTATGCGTTCGGAAACACAGACGCAGGTAGAGAGTTCCATTCTTTTACTGTGCGCATAACAAAAGACATTTGGAAACGCTTAGTGCGAATTGGTGGAATAGCAACTAGATAGGAATGGTAACTTGCAGAGCGTCTAGATGACCGATGGAAGAAGGGGGCCGGTGGAATAAGGTCGTGGAGTTCTTGCTCACCAAAGTACTATCTATAGAAGACCGAGAAGCAGGTGACCTTGCGGCGATGAGCCAAGCTGTGAAGCTTGGCATCCACCCGTTTTACGTCGCCAATGAGCCTCTAAGCGCTGCGTTCCGCCGAGTCAAGCGCAGCAAGTTGGCACTTTGCTGAGCCATCCCAGAGGTGTCTGCAATACTTCATGCAGGATCGGACTTTAAGGAATATACAACGTGTCGTTTTGCATCCTCGTCAAATTTCAGGAGGCTGTTATAAAAGACACAAATAATCAAATAAAATTACGATCCTGTTCAATGATTAATACATACTTGTTTTTTTTTATGTTTAAGTTTGACAGTATTTCAGAATACTCCACTTTCAAAGAACAGAATCGTCCCATTGCGTATGTGGTAGGCAGTGTCGCACGACTATGTCGCTGTGTGCGTGCGTTACAGTTACAGGGCGGTATCACACGGGACCTACACATGGCGATTTCCAGAAATTATAAAAAAGTTTAAAAAAGAACCTACTTATTTTATTATTGATTCGTGTCGAGGATCATTAGCAAAGTTACCTCCTCGAATTTGACGAGGATGCAAAACGACACCTTGTATATAATAGGACTTTCGCTGTCGCAATCTGAAAATTTATGCCCGGTTGATGTGATAGTGATGACAATAGGATCCCTCCCTCAGATGATTCCATTTTATATGGGGACTTAAACAGAACTGATTAATGTGGTTGAACCTTCTATGCACCTCTGTCCTTACCCCACGTGGAATACAGACGTAATATTACGTCAAATTAATTTGTAATTTGGTTCTGAATCCGATTGATGTTGTGATGTGATCTGCTAACAGAGGCGAATAATTTCGCCCCCTATAACAAGGGATCTTAAACATAACTGACTAAATATAATAAGGCTATACTATCAACACTAGGTCTCTCAGTGTCACTTAAATGTCCATTCTTTGGTATTGCTCGTCGAATCGTTGAGCTCCTTAAGTTCTGAGTTGAGCTGCACGATTTCTGACAATTGCGTGCACGACTGGACAGGTCCACTCAATCTGTGTGGCTCTTTCCTCAAAAGACCATTTCAGACACCGATCTACATAGCCTTCACATGATCTGACCAAGAATTTGTCTGGACTTCAAAAGAGACTGTGACCTCTGAGTTTGTTTCGGCCTTTCTTCTCAGAGTAGTCAGATAGGAAACACCGACCTCATCTAGTTTTTGAAATACGATTGATGTGTAAAAGTGTTTTCACAAACCTACTTACAGAAATAAAATCATATATCATTTATCACTACCTGTTTCTTCTTGTAACACTTGGCTGTCAGTAAACAGTTATTATCTTTCCATTAGGGAGGCGCTCCGAGCTGGCCATCTACTTAAACGGTATAGATGAGCGCACAACGACACGGATGTACGTTCACTGGAAGCGGTTACAAACGGTAACTTTATTGTTTGTGTGTTTATTCTTGGATTTGTATCAAACTAATTACGATAGCTGCAATCAAAGGATGAAAAAAGAAACAAAATGATTTTACTTAATTTATTTAAAATAAAAGAATTACATATTAAATGAGCCTAAAACCCTATTCGAAGTATGAATATGGAATGGAAAGTTACGTGGTTACAATAATTGGGTAAACTAGGTCCGTGCCTCACAAAGTTCTATCTCAGCTCGCCGTTTCCGTCGTTCGTTAAATTTGCAGTGTACGTTTCTATAGTAAAAGTATTGAGTGCCGAGTTGGCGATTTCCCTTATGGAGCTACGTGTAACAACCTTGGATGGTGAATGTTGGTGAATATTATAGATAACTAACATAACATCATGCCCTACCTACCTACCACCTATAGTATACCCACATTATGCCCAAATAATAATGGGCGAGCCTATTGCCATTATCATCATCATCAGCCTATAATGTTCCCACTGCTGGGACACAGGCCTCCCCTCGGTGAGAGGGATTGCCATCAACCGGGCTCAAATCCAGACTGCTACTGAGAATTTCCAGATGGAAAAACCCAGTAAGACTTCGCCCGACCTGGGAATCGAGCCACTGGCTACCACTACCAACGGGGTAGTTGAGGTAGATGTAGTTAGTAGGTAGTTTAGAGTATAATTTAGTTGTTTTGGAGATAATGGTTTGTTGAATATGATGGTTTTGATGGCATGTGGTCGTATTTCAGTGCTTCTCTAAAGCTCTGCTTTTGGTTGGTGCAGATTACCTATACTATATTTTGTAAAGTCAGGGGAAATTTTTGTTAACCAAATTGACTACAAACTTTTTGTTTTATAGTTTTAAGGTATATTTTTGTTGCTGTAATGCCAGCAAACGCATTTTTCTTTCATTCTTTCAAATGAAACGTATATTCAAATCACAACTGTCATTCTTTGACAAAAATTTGTTTTCTTTGTTTTCGCTGCGGCACAGCTCCTACGGTGCCCGAAGTCAACTTGCGCTCCGCTAAGCCGAACACACCGGTGTACATCTCCCGCCTACCTCTACTAAGGCGGAAGACATCGTAGAGTACGTGCGCCAGAAGACGAGGTACATGCCGAGGGTGCAGTTACTGGAGTCGCACCGCAACGTCAACTTCAAGGCGTTCGTGGTGCGCGTACCGAATTATTATCTGCCCGTCGTCATGGAAGAAGACATTTGGCCGCAGGACGTGGTGTTCCGTCGCTTCAGCGGACAAGTACCACAGGACAGCTCAAGGATAAGCTAGTGAAGTGCTACTAACATAGTTTTAAGCTATTATTAACACAAGTTTTGTTTTATTTAAGTACTTTATATATGTAAGTTTGTAAGGTAAGGTATGTCTATGGGCCATTGTAGACTGAAATAAAGGGTTTTATTATTATTATTTGACAGTTGTATGAAATGGCCAAAACACGGCAAATTGTCACCCAATTTGCTTTACAACGCATTTCCGTGCCTGTACATTATCCATATTCAAACAATGTCATTTTTAATGGTACCCATTCAATACGTAGCTTTTTTTATTTGGAATTTAAATATCTCGAAAAATACTGAATTTCAACCATACATAATTATGGGGGTTCAATTTGTTGCATTTTGGCCCCTCTATCAGCTCCTGACGGATATACGTCGAAATACAAGTAACCCTGCATATTGTATAGGTACTTAGTTGGCAAATGAAATGAAGCTGTCCAGAAGAACCAAATTATATGAGAAACAAAGGAATTCTCAGAGCTTTTGGGTCGCGAAAATAATACTTTTGTACCTTATTTACTAAAATATATAAACAACGTAAAGAAGTATGCCGTGAACGAGAAAAATATTATCAGACCTTCTTCGTCCCTTTGTGTAAGACTCAATTATTTAAGTTGGGGCAAATATCAAATATAATATTTCTGTCCCAAACAAATGAACAGGGTATTTAAATTACCTAAACTACTTGGAATTTTAACGAGTTTTTTTAATCGACTTCAAAAAAAGGAAGCGGTTCTCAATTGCGTTTTTAATTTTATTTTATATTTGTTACCCCAGAAGTCCCTCGTTTATAAACTGATTTGAAAAATCTTCTTTTGTATATAAGAAGTCAGCTTCAATCATACGTATTTTTCCACTTAGTGTATGTTGACGGTGTTGTAACAACTTCCTGTCACTGTTATTTACATTGCAAGTAGTGGTAGGTATGTGACTTTTATTGGGGTACGTATACCTACACGGCTACACATCAAGCTATACATTTCCAGTTTACACTGACCTCTCATTGTACGGAAATCCTTTACAATGCGAGATCAGCTTATACTGGACATGCATAGCTTGATGTGTAGCCGTGCGTACCACAGCAAAAAAGTGAAAATAACTAATTTCGGAAGTCGGTAGCAAACAACCATAATTCAAAAGGCAAAGACACCGACTTCCGAAATTAGTAATTTTTCACTTTGTAGAGTTTTTTTGGAAGTCGGTGGTTTTAGGGCATTTAATGGTTCAAAACACGATAATAGGTAATTTGCTTGATGAAAAAAAAAACAAAACAGGGTTGACTTCAAAACCATGTTTCGTTTCATTTCCCAATTACTGCACAAAATAATATGATTATTGCAGGTTTGGTTTGAATCATAGTATGTTCATAAAAAACCGTGTTGCATCACACTTTAATCACCACAAAAAGAAACAAAGTATAAGAGTAGGTACCTTTTGGTTATTTTTCAGGAGAGTATAAGATATATCTTGCATCTTGCCCTCCCTGAGAACGATTTCGTTTATATTCATTACAAAGTCCTTGAGCAAAATATCTGCCATAAGATTAGTCCGTCGGTTTTAAACGAAGCTGTCTTATTCATCCTTGTTGGAATATGAACATAAACCTGACATAACCTCGTTGTTTCTGAACGATATGCGCGTTCCTTAATAGTGTGTTTCTCAACGAACACACCTCTGTCTGCGATCAACGTTTTTGACGAGTCACTCTCGCTTTCATCTACATTCGATTGTTGTAACCGTTTTTAATAAACTAGTTAATACTAAATCTTTCTGTTTCATTACAATAGGTTATGGGCCTATGACCCGTTAATAGTCATAAATAGTGAAACACCGTTAGTAAAAAGTTCTAGTTCCGCGAAGTGATTTCTCTGATTTTTAGGTAGCCATCATTACAAAGCATTTTTTTTTTTAATTTGCTCCGACGTAAAATGGCTATGAATAATATTCAAATAGAAAAATTAAAGGGAAGAGAGAATTACTGTACATGGAAATTCGCAGTACAGACATTTTTACAACACGAAGACTTGTGGGACTATGTTGAACCAGCCGATGGCGCAAAGGTAAATCCGAAGCAAGACCTGAAAGCAAAATCAAAAATCATTCTGCTTGTGGACCCGGTAAATTATATACCTACACGTCCAAGATGCACAAACATCTAAAGAGGTATGGCAAAATTTACGAAACGCCTTTGAAGATTCTGGTTTGACAAGAAAAGTTGGGTTACTCCGAGATTTGGTTAATACCACATTAGACGGATGTTCAAATATAGAAGAATACGTTAATAAAATAGTAACCACCGCCCACAAACTGAGGAATGTAGGATTTAAGGTAGATGATGAATGGTTGGGTACATTGATGTTGGCAGGTTTGCCGGAACAATACAAACCTATGATCATGGGACTGGAAAGCTCTGGTGTGAAGATAAGTACAGACTCAATAAAAACTAAACTTTTGCAAGAGGTAAAAGAGTCAAATAATGTCTCTGTTCTTTATACAAAGCATAAGTCTACCCACCAACAGAAATATAATAATAATCAGCAAAAAAAAACAGCAGGCCCCCGTTGCTACAATTGCAACAAGCATGGACACCTAAGTAAGTTCTGCAGAAACAAAGCAAAAGATAACAATAAAGGTTATGCAGCAGTATTCTCAGCAGCACATGAATGTATCAACAGTGTGGAATGGTATGTGGATTCGGGAGCATCTTTACACATGACTAATCTACCTGACTGTATGTATGATGTCCGGGCTTCTCCGATACAAGGTATAAAGGTTGCCAACAGTACATCAGTTACTGTGGAGAAAATGGGAAATGTTGACCTAGATTTAATTGGTGAAAATGATAAAATAAATCACATACAGGTGAGAGATGTTTTATATGTTCCACAATTAAGTATTAACTTGTTGTCTGTCAGCCAGTTGGCAAAGAATGGCTGTCAAGTAATATTTAATAAAACTGGCTGTGAGATATATAATAGAGAGAAACAATTAGTAGCAACGGCAAGGCTGTCTGATAATATGTACAAATTAAACACTGTCAAAGGAAATGCATACATGTCAACTTTAGATGGCCCGAGCATAGATGTATGGCACCGTAGAATGGGACACCTTAACTACAATGATATTAAAAAATTGCCATCATGTACCGAAGGTGTAAAATTATTAAATCCTAATGACATTAATAATAATTGCATTCCGTGTTTGAAAGGTAAACAGACTAAGCTACCTTTTAAGAATAAAGGCTCACGAGCTACTGCACCATTGGAACTGATACACTCAGATTTGTGTGGCCCCATGGAGACAGCATCCATGGGCGGAGGCAGGTACAGGTATCAAGCATCAGACAACTGCACCATACACGCCGGAGCAGAATGGCCTTGCCGAACGCATGAACCGCACTCTCGTGGAGCGTGCCAGGTGCATGTTATTCGATGCTGGACTTTCAAAACAGTATTGGGCAGAGGCAGTGGAGACAGCTGCTCATATTATTAATCGTTCTCCGACTCGAGTTCTTGACTACATGACACCACTGGAGAAATTGACAAATACATATACCATTAACGGAAACCATACAGATTCCAATCACTGAAGAAAACTCGACCCCTGTCCACAATGACCAGATTGATGAGATTGTCTCTACATCTAACTCAGACGAAAGTTTCGAGTCCACAGCGGATGTAAAGTCTGATAAGGATGAAACTTATGAACCTAGTACTGATTGCTCATTAGACTCTCCAAACTCATTTATAAATTTGAGGCCTCGCAGAAGGCCACCCCTTGATAGAGGAGAATCAAATCAGGCATGTTGGGCTCTAAGTCAGGATCCCATAACAGTAGAAGAAGCCATGTCTAGCTCAGAATCCAGCCTTTGGAAGAAAGCCATGGAGGAGGAGTATAACTCATTAATGAAAAATAATACTTGGGAATTATGTGACTTACCCACTGGCAAGAAACCTATATCCTGTAAATGGGTCTTCAAGACCAAAAGGGATGAGGAAGGAAACATAGCAAAATATAAAGCGAGATTAGTAATAAAAGGATGCGCTCAAAAGAAAGGATTGGATTACAATGAAGTATATTCACCGGTAATCAGATATTCATCTCTGCGCTATTTGTTTGCATTAGCTGTGAAATATAATTTGGATATTGACCAAATGGATGCTGTGTCTGCCTTTCTGCAGGGTGATGTAGAAGAAAGTATTTATATGTCACAACCTCCAAGCTTTGAAAATAATACACAAGTGTGTTTATTGAAAAAATCACTTTATGGATTAAAGCAAGCCAGTAGACAATGGAATAAAAAATTGGACAATACACTGAAAGAAATTGGTTTGACACAGTCATCACTTGATCCCTGTATTTATTATAACATAGAAAAGGAAGACATAACTTTCTTAGCTGTGTATGTAGATGATTTAATATTATTTACAAGCTCTGTGAAAACTAAAAATTACGTAAAGGAAAAGTTATTTTCAAATTTTGAAATGAAGGATTTAGGAGTATTAAAATATTGTCTGGGCTTGCACGTGCGCAGACACAGGACAAATGGTACTCTATGTATAAATCAAAAACAGTATATTCAGGACATTTTGAACAAATTTGGAATGTCAAATTGTAAGAGTGTGAAAATACCTATTGATCCAAAAACAAAGTTTAGTATGAGTAAGGAAGAAAATTCAACTGTTGATACAACTTCATATCGAGAAATGATTGGGTCTTTGTTGTATTTATCGCAAGGAACACGCCCAGATATATCCTATGCTGTGAACACTCTAAGTAAATTTAATTCAAGACCGGAAATGCAACATTTGGTGGCCCTGAAACGAGTCTTAAGATACCTGAAACATACTGAAAATTATACTTTAACTTATAAACAAAATATAGATGAAAAATCAATACATGGTTATTGTGATGCAGATTGGGCTGGTAATGAAGATGACCGAAGATCACGTACTGGCTATGTATTTATATTTCAAGGTGGCGCAATCACATGGAATTCACACCAACAAAAAAACTGTTGCGCTATCCACTACCGAAGCTGAATACATGTCACTATCCAGCTGCACTCAAGAGGCTATGTGGCTTAGACAAATGCAAGAAGAGTTTTGGCCCCACTTGGCCACCATACCTGTTACCATTTTATGCGATAATCAAAGTGCTATTAAACTTGCAGGTACTGAAAACTATCATTCCAGAACCAAGCACATAGATATACGACACCACTTTGTACGTGATAAGGTGCAATTGAAGAAGATTGTCATTAAGTACATTCAATCAAATCAAATGGTGGCGGACTCGCTGACTAAAGGGACTCCGCAACTGAAGCTGGACTACTGCTCGGCAAAAATGGGTTTATGTCCAAGGGAGGATGTTGGAATATGAACATAAACCTGACATAACCTCGTTGTTTCTGAACGATATGCGCGTTCCTTAATAGTGTGTTTCTCAACGAACACACCTCTGTCTGCGATCAACGTTTTTGACGAGTCACTCTCGCTTTCATCTACATTCGATTGTTGTAACCGTTTTTAATAAACTAGTTAATACTAAATCTTTCTGTTTCATTACAATAATCCTCTCTTAAAGAATACCACTTGGAAATTCACATTGTAGGATAGACCGGATTATTATAAACAATGTATTGTGAATGATAATCATACTAATAATACAGCGAATTTCGAACGTTTGTTTACCTACGTTGTTACAAGAATTTAAGGGCTTCATTTTGTAAGTTCTGCCGGTCTAATCTGTAAAAATCTCAACTTAAAGACTTAGGTGAAGTGAGCCGTCATGTCCACCCTGCAGTGGTATTCTGTAACCATCTCACCGTGAAAACGTAGGTGAAGTGAGCGTGGAGTGAGCTGTCAACAGTGACAATCCTTAATATCAGTTGGAATGAATGCTCATTTCAAACTCACTTCACCTAAGTTCTCACCGTGAGATTGCCAGTATTGGCAGCTCACTCCACGCTCACTTCACACCCACCAACAGAATTTGATTTCCTAAAACCTCCGATTTATTATGAAAAAAACTCTTTGTAGGTTATTTGTCATTTTATAGTAGTAAAAACTCATTTTATGTAGTAGTATAGAATTTAAACTGACAATAAGATAAGAGACAAAATGTGTTTTATAATGCGAAACAAACAACAAACAAACTCACTGACACCCATTGTTTTCAGTTGTTTGAAGTGTGCACTAAGAATGCGGGCGGCATACTGGAGATACTATGCTTGTTTATACCCGCCTTACAGAGATTTAACCAATACTTATTCTTGAAATTCCCAACGTCAAAAACAAATATGCACATAAAAGGCACTTTTCAAAGTCAAAAACAACAAAATATAATTGACTGTGCATGTTCCAAAAAGTAGTATCGTATGGTTTTTTTGTTTTTTTTTTAATTGAAATTTAAAAAAAAATCTTATAGAACGGACTAAGAAACTCCACCGTTACTCTTTTTAAATGTTTCACAGTATATTGTAAGTACATTAATTATATGCGATGACGATGTACTTATAATCAAATTATTAATTACCAACTAAATAAAATTACAAATAAATTATTATCTTATACCACAATTGGTATCCTATCCCATAAAACCGATACCAAGGTACCAACCGATGCATACACGTTGTATACATAAAATAACGCCTGTTTTCTCCAAAGAGGAAGCACTGGTGTACAGCACAATCACGTTTCGTCAGTTATAAAAACATACTAAAAAACACAAAGATTACGTAAATATAATTTGCACTTCACTTAAATTTTATTAATTACATACTATTAAATATGAATTTCACAACGAGAATATTCCTTGTACAACAGTTCACAGGATATCATCAATCGTTTCAATACAAAATGGCTGACGAACGCGACACATTTAAGCACCCCAATTAAATTTAATTAGCACTCACACCGTTCACGAAAACGTGCCAAGATTCTTGACAAACTGAAGCGTGTAACATAATCATAGCTATTAAGTACAGTCAACAAAATAGGTAGGTATACTATGTTTGCAATATTTGATCCATTTGGGACGTGTCCGGTGTGTGAGCCTCTTTCACGGTGCTTTTGCATACGGCTTCGCCCTCGTGGAGGTCGGTAATAATTCCACGGAAACGGTTAAAAATCCGTTCAGCCGCTAAGACGTGAAAAGGTTACAGATAGACAGAGTGCTTTCAAATTAATTATATAAAGTATATACAGGGTGGCAGGGACAACGACCCACAACATCACCATGGTTCTAAGTTCTATGTTAGGGGGGTTTTGGTTTCAGCACTTAGTCTGTCAGGTGGACCATTGTGCGTCGACCATGGCGATGGCAGCCGTTGGTGTTTATTCCAACCATCCCACCTCCCTCCAGAGGTTGACTGTGCGAGTTCTGGGTGCCCCGAGGGTTTCTGTCCTAATTTGGTTAACGCCTGTGCACTCCAAGAGCACCTGCGCAACGGTTTCCTCACTCTCCATGCAAGCCTTGCATAGAGGACTGTCTGTTATGCCTATTGTTTGGAAGTATCTGTTTAGTGAACAATGTCCCATGATGGTCCCCGTCACCAGGCGCAGGCCGTTCCTATCCAGGCGTAACAAACGTCTGGTTAGCCATCCAAGAATGGCATGGCTTCCCTGGACTGCCTGCAGCCTGGTGTCGAGGTCCACCAGCTCTCCGCTTGTGTATGGGTGGACTCTTGTAGACTGCGAATCTGGTTGAAGGATGTGCGCGATAGGTTCGGGTCCACAGACTGACGTGCTGGATGCTCTTCTAGCCAGTTGCTCGTTTCAGCTGCGTCGTTACCTAGTGTGTCCTTTTATCAATTATAGTGTCACTGTGTTGCGGTTAGATACTGTTACTCGTCCTAGAGCATTTTTTTTTTTACTTTGCCCCACGCTATGAATTTCTCTTGTATGGTAGGTGCGTTTACAAATATTTAAACACTCATACCCAAACAGCCAAACCCGGAACAACTACTTGCAGGTCATACAAATATTTGTTACCCGCGACAGGTAACGCAGCAGTCAATCGCTTAACCACTGCGCCAACCGTGCCGTTAATTGTATGCATTGTGACATTCTAGTGTTAGACTTGAGGTTAAATATGAGAGTATTCTTATTTGGGTGTCCGTAACTGTCCTGGCTTCTTTGGCATACGCCGCCTGTATAATGCCCACACACTCCGCCTGGTAGACGGTTTTGAACATTCCCAGCGGGCTGGATATGCTTATGTTAAGGTCCCTGTTACCATGTATTCAGTACATGATTTGATGAAATTTCTTGTCGGTTATTTTTAAAAAAATTGCTCTTCCATACATTTTGACCGCGTGTCAAAATGTATGGAAGAGATTTTTTTTTTCACTTTTGTATGAAACAGGAGATTTATTTTTGAATAACCGACGAAAAATTCCGACTGAATTCTTGAATCTTAATATTTCTGAATTCATGGTTAGAGTCTGCGAATCGATGCGCTGCCACCAATGACTAATGTCACTAATGTCATTTAGTCATTGGCTGCCACCTTGTATAGTATGGACGTATAGATTGTGACAAAGACAATCAATATTCTGTTATATTAGAACATGGAGATTCGGGACTTTTTCGCGGTTACAATGAAAGGTCCAATACCTTTATTTCCGAGGTTTTTTTCCGAATTCCATAGACCACTGTTAGGGCCTTTTTGATTCTAAGGATTCTATAATTGAGTTGAGTAGTATTAATCTTTGAAATCCTTCATCCCAACCACGTCATAAGTTAATAAAGCAATTCACGCAACCTGCGTAGTACATAACCTTAAATACTGTCTATAAACGTACACACCAATCACTTTCACAGAGTGTACTTGCTCGAAAACTAGTTATAATCTACTGAAGCCAGCCGTCTCGACGGAACAACAAATGAACAAGTAATATCTGAGCATTTTTCTGGAATGTGCCTGAGCGGCGACCGGGGCTAATTTGTCATCGGCCACGACCAGCCAAGATAAATCGTTCTGTAAGTTTGTAGGTGACTTATTATTGTTGATAGTAAGCATGAATAGAGATACTTGTTGTTCTTGTTTGAAACCTGATTGTTTGAGTTGTGGTTGTTATTCACCGTGAATTAGGTTAGATTATGAAATTTTATTTTAGCAGCTTCTTTATTGGTAACACAGTCACGTTTCTTTTACATATCGACGACAAACTACCAATACCTCCTAACTACCTTATTTTTGATTTTTAGTTTTTAGTTGCAATCGACGTAAAATGCAATTTCGCGTGTACTGGCAAAACCTCGTAACACGATATTTGACTATTTATCCCATTAAATACTAACAGAAATAACATCTAAATTATGAGACGCTAAATTTGCTGCGAATACCTCTTAACTATAAGTAGAAATAGCTATGTTATTATGCATTATACATTTGTCAAAAAAAAATGATTATCAAACAATACCTGTTGCCTATTATGGTTTGGTTGTATCAGTCTTGAGATTTGGTATAATATTTTGGGGTAATTGTAGTGAAATGCAAAGCACTTTTAAAGCCCAAAAACGTTGCCTCAGAGCCATGTTTGGTCTAAAAGTAAGAGATAGTTGCATCCTCGTTTTTAAATCTCATAAACTTTTAACGTTTCCGTGTATTTATATACTAAAATTAGCCATATTTGTTAAAACTAATCCATATTTATTGCCGACCTTGAAAGATACTAGAAAACGAACTACAAGCTTGAGATCACAGTATCAAAATTCCTTGTATACAGGTGCATATAAGACATCGCTGTTGAAAAAAAGTGTTATTTGTATGGCACCTATTGTATATAATAAAATTGCAAACAGTATTAAGGAGCAACCATTTAGAATATTTAAAAATAATCTTACAAGATTACTCTTAGATAAATGTTATTATTCTGTAAGTGATTTTTTTGCAGATAACTCACTTAGTTAGAAATTAATTTAGATCTAGATTTTTATTTTTTGTATTACTTAAAAAATTTTGGTTGCCTTAAAGGTATAATGTACAAGGAACCCTAATAATTGTAACATCTGATTTATATACTGTACCTACATTCTTTGCAAACAAAAAACATTCTATTCTATGTTGACATTTTCTAAAAATAGATAGAAGATATTGGTAGATCGTCGTCGATATACAACGTAGCTAACCTAATGTCACAGACTCAACCGACCCGTGTTATTTATTGTTAATGAACATACTTAACATAACATCACGGCTGGAATCCCTGAGTGGTTCGGCAGAGGTGTACATAGTACACTTACAATTCGCCAGCTATGTTTAAGTCCCATGTAATAATGTATAATAATGTAGGAGGCGAGCCTATTGCCATCAACCGGGCACAAAGCCAGACTCCCGGCCTCTACTGAGAAATTCCTGATGGAAAAACCCGACATCACATTCCCCGACCTGGGAATCGAACCCAGGGCCTCGTGCTTAGCAGTAGTGCTTGCAATCACTAGACCAACGAGGCAGTCATTCTTAAATATTCATGATTATTGATATATTCACAATTGATTACCATCGACACATAGAGCAAATTGGTCATGCTCACTTTAGAGCAAATGCTGTCTTTTTCATGAACTTAAGGTTATCCTCGTACAAAAACTAGAACAGATCATATATTCAGACACTAATGTTCTCTCAAAGTGTTAGCAAAATGGAACATCCTCCTACATGATGTCTCCTCAAAAGAGTTCTCTAGCAAAAAGAATAAAAATAAAAAGTCCTGACAGCGCAACGCGGAAACAATAAAACTTTTGATGTAGACGAATTGTAAATATGTTCCCTCTACTACATATATGTAATTACATCATAATTGCCTTAGGTAAAGGTAGTCAACCTTCTTGACCGCACCTGGCACCACTAAGCTTTGGAAAGAGGAGGAAGGAGTTCATGAAGTGAAAAAGATATTGAACGGGAATTGAAGATTTAGGCCGGATACGGAAGGAAATAAATATTTTAATTTTGTCAGCGGCCTGGTGAAGTAAGCCTCTGAATTTGGTCCGACAAAAGTGTCTTAAGTATGCGTGTGCCGATTCCCGGCCACCGTAGTCGCGGGCTTGCGGACGGCGAGCAATGGGTAGCTCGCCGTCCGATTAAGGCCAGGCCCGGGACGACGGCGCGTTGTGTTCCACGCGTGCCTCAATGAGATGTCAGCACCAATGACGGGGTCCGCTAGGGCCGATGCCTGCCAGGGTTGCGGGAAAGTCCGAAAAGGTTACCGTGGCCCCTAGTACAGGCAACTGAAGGAAAACGGGTGAGTTTTAGTCAATAAGGGTCTGACACGCCATCCCGCTCCGCCCAGAGCAGGAGAAGTTATTTGATGATTTCCCACCCAAAAAAAAAAACAGGCGCACGTGCTTGCAAAAGCTAGTCTATCTGAACTATCCTAACTAATATTATAATTGCGAAAGTAAGTTTGTTTGTCACGCTTTCACACTAAATCAGCTGTACGGATTTGGATGAAATTTGGCACACAGATAGACCATGATCTAAGTAAGGATATAGGTAGGTAAGTTATTTGATGAAATCCCAATATAAAAAAAAGTATGCACAACCACTTTTTTGAAGGTTAAAAAGGAACTATCGTTACAAAACAGACTCGCGACACAACCGAAACAACCATTTAATAATACCACGAAGTAAAATAATAAACTGGGTACCTAGAGCTACGCTAGCAAAGCGAGAACTAACAAAAACAGAGTTTATGAGACTGTTAAACCATAAATAGAGTTATCGAGACAGTTATATCCCTGTAGCTGATAATTGTAGTAGGTACGTGACACAACTTAATTATTATTTGGCCGAAAATTAATTCATCTGTTCCTTATTATTCAGGATCGTGACTTCTAATACTACTAATCAAAAAGCTGCGAGAGCAATTATTTATTTATGAACGGAATAGAATTATCATGTAAAAAGGTTTTAATGAGTAAACTCGTAAACACGCATTTCAATGGTAAAATCGGTTCAGTAGATTGGTCCATTAGATTCTATTAAATTTTGAAAGCAAGAAGCTTCGTCTAACTGGTTTTACTGCTGCATACTAAGCCAAATTCATTAATTCCAATCTCTGCTTAGAGGAGATGTTTGATTTTGGGCCACCACTATATACACTACATAGATAAATAAGAAAAAAAATAGGGGACTCATAAAAATACTAAAAAAATTATTTGAAGTACAGTGGTTCAAAAATGATAATTTATAAAGTTTTTTTAAAAGAAACCCTATTTTTAGGGCAGCCATGACAGTTGTGTTTGGCATGACGTTTGACAGTTTAAAGAAGTGACTTTTTGAGTCTTTCCTTGCTTTGAGTTTGGATTTGATGTGTTTCGGAGTTTTTAGTGATTGTTTCTGTTTTGCGAGCAAGTTTACTACTACGGACCTTGATTGATTGCTTCTCTGTTGACCCCGGCTTTGTTATATGGTTTCTGATTCGCCTGTGATTTGGATTCCGTCGTGTGTTATTTTACAATAACAAGTTCAGTTTCAGGTATGTCCCGTGCATTTACTTATTGTTTTGTTCAAATGCTATTTCCTTAATTTAAAATTCCTATTTGCTATTGGTGATAGAAGATGTGCTGCCGCAGTCGAGTAGAATACCCTGTAGTCTTATTTTATCGAAACCGAAACCCAAACCAAGATTTTCGAAATTCGTATTGTTTTGTTTTATGTCAGCTAATACACGTCAATCAAATGTCATTGTCAAAATGAAATTTTTCGCATGCTGCTAATCTGATCCACCATGTTTAATTTTATGTTGTGTTGCTCTCCTTGGCCAAGTTAATTTGAGTATACTTTGAAACGAAGTGAAATTAAAGAAAATTAACATTAAAAAACGGTTACTGTAATACATAGCGATATTTACATAAGTGCTGGCCCAGGCTCCATACATTTCTCGAACATCTCCTTTAATCAAAACAAACACTTTTATGCACCTCGAAAGCACAAAACTTTACCGACATCTATTCTAAATCCGGATCCGGAATCCGGATGATCCGGATGGATCCGCTCGATAAGGACCAGGCCCGGGTCGATGGCGTGTTGTGTTCCACGCGCGCCTCAAAGAGATGTCAGCATCAATGACGGGGTCCGCTAGGGCCGATGCCTGCCAGGGTTGCGGGAAAGTCCGAGAGGGATACCGTGGCCCCTGGCACAGGTAACTGAAGGAACACGGGTGGGTTTTAGTCAGCAAGGGTCTGACACGCCCTCCCGCTCTGCCCAGAGCAGGAGAAGTTATTTAATGAGTTCCCACCCTCAAAAAAAAAAAAAAAAAAAAGTAGACCATAGGATACTATTTTATCCCGGTAACACTTTCCCTTGACATCATTTTAGACCACCACGCAGGTGAACGTGACATTAACTAGAAAGTCCAGGTTATCTCACAATCTGCCAGGGTTGCGGGAAAGTCCGTAACGGTTACCGTGGCCCCTGGCACACGCAACTGAAGGAACACGGGTGGGTTTTAGTCAGTAAGAGTCTGACACGCCCTCCCGCTCCGCCCAGAGCAGGAGAAGTTAATTGAGGACTTCCCACCCAAAAAAAAAAACAGGCGCACGTGCTTGCAAAAGCTAGTCTATCTGGACTATCCTAACTAATATTATAATTGCGAAAGTAAGTTTGTTTGTCACGCTTTCACACTAAATCAGCTGTACGGATTTGGATGAAATTTGGCACACAAATAGACCATGATCTAAGTAAGGATATAGGTAGGCTACTTTGCATCCTGGTTCGCAAACGAAGTCACGGGCAACAGCTAGTAATATTATAAAAAGATGAGATTTAATTTTTTGTATGTTTGTTTCGCTTTCACGCTAAAACGGCTAAACAGATTAGGATGAAATTTGGCACACGGGTAGACCATGACCTGGATTAGGAAATCAAATATTTTTCATCTCGATATTCCTATGGGATCTAGGCTTATGTGGGTGAGACCGCGGAGCGCAGCTAAGCCAACAAAGTATACCAAATGAAAACAGAGATTACTTAATTTCCGACCCCGAACTAAAGAAACAATGTTTAGTTAAAGTAGGTATTTAGCATTTAGGGTCAAATATAGGACCAAATCTTGCACTTGCTTTCTGTAGATTCCGACAAAGTACAAATAATAATACTTCTTTTGCCTTTTGACCTTTTTGTACATACACACATCGAGAAGAACAATCATAACAGTGGACTGATTTGATTTGTATGTGTTATAATACTCCACTATCATATAACTAGACTGTTACGTCATAATTTCGTTATATATTTTCCTCACTCAAAGTACGAAGCCAGCACCTACCTACCCATAGGTAGATACATGGTCCGGGGTCCACAACATAGAGAAAAAGAAACCTTGTATGAAAAGGGTGGCACCAACTGGACAGTAATTATGAAATGCCTCGTGCTACCTCTGTCGTTCCTTCTTTTTTCTCTCTTTGTTTTCCATCATACACGAGCATTTTTTGTAAGGTAATAAAAATGTGTTTTGTGAATTTGCTTGTTCCATTTCATACTATTCCATTTTCAAATCCTTGTTTCCTATTGATCTTATTTGCACTTCAACCAAAATCAACTTTATATAAGTGTAACTTAAGTTGATTTCAAGATAACTAGTACCACAGTCACTCTACCATTGACAAAGTCATAGTGCAAACTGAACTTTATGAGTGGGTAAAATACATATTTGTAAACATTTTTTTAAACTAAATTGTAAACGTAGAATAGGGTAGAAACTTTCTGTCAAATTCCATTGAAATTGATGACACGATGGTCTTCTGCGAGACGGTTTTGATTATTTCTGCGACCAGATTTCTTTTTTTTTTTAATGTTCGATTCAGTATCAGAGAACCAAATTGAAACAAACTGTTATACCTATACAGATTTGACCTATATACAGATTTGATACAACAGAGGGGCTTTCCTTTAAACTTCTTTCTTTTCTTTTTTTTTAAAAAACGTTGCCCCACACTAGAAATTTCTCCTGTATCGTGGGTGCGTTTACAAACATTAAACTCACATACGCAAACAGCCAAACCCGGAACAACTACTTGCAGGTCATACAAATATTTATTCCGTGCGGGGATTGATCCCGCGACACGTAACGCAGCAGTCAATCGCTTAACCACTGCGCCAACCGCCAACTGCCTATACTAGGTACCATTTTCAAGCTCTGTACCAAAAATCAATTAAATAGCAAGAGTAGTTTAATCGCCAATGATTTTTTAAGTTTTTGCCCGTTTGAACACGATGTATCTTTCCTAACAGCTGATTATGTCTATACGCATTGGTCCACCTTAAAACGATAAATCTGAGAATAACCTACGATGCGTTGTTGCCGCTCTGACGCTAGTCACAAGTACAATCGCTAAAAATATGGCAATGCAAACAAGGTAGTAATAAATACACACACGCTTGCACTTTCATTACAAAGGGTGGTTGCGTTTTACTCTGATCTGTAAGCTATTTAGTTTGTTTGAATAAAAAATAACTCATTTTTGGTGCTTTTTATTTTTATACCGTATCAAATTAATACTTAACACGTACGTACCTATTGTATACGTAGTGTAATTTAATGCCCCTCTGTCATATCAACTCTGTATAATATGTCTGTACAAACTTACGTCACAAAAGTGAAAACTTTAGGTAAGACTAAAATATAAAATAAGCAATTCAAAAGGCTAATAAACCAATACGTATATACCAAACTTGTTTTCACCAAAAGTTAAGGTCAAATCCCAACTTTTTTGCGCTTGTCAACTCCCATTATTATTCCGCTCATCCCCCGACAAAATATAAAAAAATCGACACGAAAACGTCCTCGCTGCTAAATTGTTTCCTTGTTCAGAAATATGAAACGCCGCTCTGTAGAGAGGCAATTTGTCGCCAGTGATCGCTCGTACTTACCCTGCTTCACCCGACTGCCGGTAGAAGGGTCTAGCGTTTCGATTAATCGTTTAATTGCATTAAAACGGGATAAAACTGATATGCATGAGAGTAGGATTTTGGCGGAAACATTCTGGAAATTTTGTATTATATGCACGCACTTTCGGTAAGTGGTTCCGGTATAGGAAAAGGGTCCATCGCTCCCCAAGGGTGTCTTAAGAAGTGAGTAAGTATGTCAAGAGGTAGGAAGTAGTATCTTCTCCATTCCTCTATAACAACACTAAGGTAACCAATTCGTCTGCCAAGTAGGTGTACTTTATAACAATACCCCACAGGGACTGTTTGTTATTTCAGCCCTCAAACAACCATGGAGGTTCTCCGACGGATACATGACTGTATCCCGCATTTTTGTATAATTCACTGAAACAAATAATCGAATCCAATCCTAAAATAACGTTTCGTGTTTTTTCGAAACAACTTTTCTCTTTGAAATACACCGTTGAAAAAAAATACATGGCAGAAATTGCTGCGACATACACTGAAACCGCCTATATAGTCACTGAAGGAAAGTCGAAGTTTGCGACCAGTATTCTCATTTTCAACTTACTTTATTGTAAACTTTGGGGCTACCATTTTATTACCCACACCTCCTACTCCCGGGATACAGATGTAAAATTATACTAAAACAGCAGAAAATTAATTCTCTTCCTCTTTAAGTGTAACACGAACGTTTTCTAATTTAAATTTCGTCATTCAAGCGCAATTTCCACCTGGAGAGAGAAAACAGATTTTTATTTTTTTTGTAATTCGATTCGCACGATAGAGGGTAGCTCTCGTGTCCACGAGACTTAAAAAAAAACGCCAGCCTGGGCCCGTGAGGCTTTGATTTAATCGTACAAAGGGTTAACTCCAACAACCTCCGCTGTTGGTGTTTACTCAGAGTCTCGTTAAACTAACTAAAGAACCTCTACGGAAAAGGCGTTTTTATAAATCTGGTTTGCCGCCAGTGGCGGTTGAACGGTTAAGAAGCGTCGTAATTAGGTAAGGAGACGCCTATTCATATTTTTTTGCTTTTACTTTTTATAAGTCTGCACTGAAGAGTCTGGATTTTTTCACCGACTTCACAAAGGATGAGGTTCTATGTTCGTCTCTATGTATTTCTTTTTCTTGTACGTTCATCGATATTTTTGCCAATTATGGACCGATTTTGGAGAATTTATTTTCATTTGGTAGAAGAAGCTTGCGTGGTGGTACCATATGAATTTTATTAAATTTGCTTCGTTTTTTTTTTTAGTTAGCTTTATAGTACGCATTTCATCCACTTTGTGTATATTGATGATGTTATAAAACTTCCTGTCACTGTTGTTTAAATAGCAAGTACTCGTAGTGCTAAGCTAATTTGTGTGGGGAAGGTGCGACTGCTAAAAAGTTTTTAAAACATCAATTCCATACCGTTTAGCGTAGTTTTTGTGTCGGATATTTTTTACATAGTTTGTAGGCCTAACTACAGTACCTAGGTCAATAGGTGCCTATTATGCAATCATAATAGGCACCTATATTTCGTGAAAGCTGACATAAGGTAATCGTGGACGTGCCTTCGCATCGGTTGCTGAAATTTTGGTTCGTGCATTTTTTCCATATTATACTTTATATGCTATATCGTGGGCTGCAGTTGTATTATAAAAACAACAATTTCTGTTTTGCCGATGACAGACAGAAACTGTACCAACCCTGATACTTATATGTGTAAAAATAGTTCCTATTTCAGCTTTTTGTGTTCACGGACGCAATTACCTATATACCTACCTACCAACTACCTACGTGTTTTTGTTTAAAAAGTATAATATATAAGGTGTAACAGAATAAACGCAAGTCCTGAAAGTAGTTTGCTCATAATTGACTACTAAATCAATTTCAGTAACTATTATTATAGGTATTTTTTTCAAAAATTATGTATTTTGCAATACTGACCGCCGATTGAGCCAAAGAAAATGTAATCTTGTTTCAAGGCAATAAGAAATAATAATAATAGTTAGCTTTAAAAAAATTGTTTTAGTCATTGTATAATTGACGGTTCCTAATTGGGGTGTATTGTCTTGGTCTTGCATTAATTATGTTACACGTTGTATAAAAGTATGAAAATCAAATGGTAACAATACAAATTTGAGTTCAGCAAATTGATGCACTGTTATGATTAAGTGGACACGATTAATTTAGGTTAAAGTTTTGTGAAGAGGTTAATTTGGTAAAGAAGTTATAACTCCTATTAAAATGTGGTATTATTTACTTTAAATTGATTTAACTTTACTTCGGGACCTGAAGACCTTGTGTGGATGTTGTCTCATATTATTATTTAATATTATTATTAATCATAACTAAATACTTACATCTTATTTTTAAATTATGATGTATAATTAATACCTATTTAGTTTATTGAAATGAAAACATGTTACTATTAAATTGTTGTGTCCGAAAGTTTACATGTAAACTTTGTAACTACAATTAAAACGTTGTAAAACACATTTTATAATATGCTATATTTTTTTGTGTGACAGAACATTGGCCTAAAAACCACCAGTTCATGTTCAATTTTAATAATCACCAGGTTGGTCAAAATTATTTTCTAATTGAATAATTTTGTAGTATTTATTGTTATTCAGCATGGTATTTGTATTTTGATAGTAGGTTGTAATTTATGAGTAAATTTTGCATGCCCAAGCGACGGCAGGGCATGGAGATTATTATCAAAACATGTATAACATCTATACCCCTACCCACGTTGGCGAAAAATAAATGTTTTGATTTGGTAGTTCGTTCAGCAGACTAAATATATGGTGGCCCATTAATAACCAGCTTAAAGACTGCAAGGATATTGTGAGCCTCTCTATTGAGTGGTCAATTGAAATAGCCTTTATAGAATTGGAGCAGTTCATTATATTAAGTGTGCACAGACCTCCTTAGGGATTGTATGATTGTTTTAAAAAGGTTCTGAATGAAGTGCTGTTGTAATTCAAACAAGTTTATCATCACTCGTGGTCGTTTTAATGTTAATTTGTTAGAAATTTCTGGGTTAAGTACTAAAATTATAAGTTTGTTTCAGTCATACAAGCTGGATAACCAATTTTTGGAGCCACTAGAATATCTCCCACTAGTGCCACCTAGATAACATTTATACAGGTGTTATACCAACTCACAAAGAAATTATAAATTGAATAGACTCAGATCATTGCGGACAATTGATTATTATTCCAAATCCAAACAAAAAAGTTACTTGAGAGAACATATGACTGTTCACCCAAAAACTACTAATCGCTTGGAAACATTTAAAACTAAACTTTTGCACAAATTACCACTTTTGTCGACTAATCATGACCATAATCAATAACTTAACTAGTTCTTTAATATGTATTGCACACAATTTGATAACACATTCATTCAACATTCAACAATTTTACATATTATACAATGACATAAATATTTACTGTATAAAGTATCATATTATTTTAATGATTGTGAATGTGAGGTCTATGTGGGTCATTGTTCCAGTTTTAATCATGGTCTGGCAGTTTGAGTAGTTTATGTGGCCTACCCAAATGTCCTTTCTTTGGTATTGTTCGTCAAATCGTTGAGCTCCTTAAGTTCTGAGTTGAGCAGCACGATTGCTGACAATTGCGTGCACTGACTGGACAGGTCCACTCAATCTGTGTGGTTCATTCCTGAAAAGACCATTTTAGATACCGATCTACATAGCCTTCACATGATCTGACCAAGATTTTGTGTGGACTTTAAAAGAGACTGTGACCTCTGAGTTTGTTTCGACCTTCCTACTCAGAATAGTCAGAAAGAAAACGCCGACCTCATCTAGTTTGAAAGAAATATGATAAACGTGTAAAAGTGTTCGTACAAACCTACTTAGCGAAATAAAATCATTTATCATTTATAAAGAATTGAATTGAATTGTTACCTCGTCCATATTGAAAGACATAGGTAAGTGAAGCGCCATATGGCAGTGACAAATGAGACCCACTGTTGATCATAATTAACTTCTACTTAAATACAAGTCAATATGAACTAAAACATACTTATTTAATAAATGTCGATTTTCAAACAGATAATTATGTTTTTACACAATATAGGTACCTTCCGTTAATATTACTTTTCATCGAATAAAGGAGCTGAAAGTAAGGGATAGTAAACAATTGGACGAGCTCGGCGGCAAAAGGGACTCTTTCAACATTACCCTCGGCCAACTGATGAAGGACCATGTTTTTTCTTTTCATTACAACTTTTCGGAAAAGTCGGGAATGTAAATATCTTAATATGAAATGAAATAGATTAAAAAAACAGACATTTCTTCTACTTCAGCTGTGATCGGTCACACAATATCGGATTCGGCTGTCCAGATACAGAGCGTTTTTGACACCTTAATGCCAAATACTGGTGAAAATTATAGATTTTCATGACGGCCGATATACTCGTAATATGACGGAACCGCTTTCCTAGGAAACCAAAACGTTAGAAAGTGATGAACGGTCAAACGATAACGCCTATCTATATACAGAGCGTTTTTTAACACCTTCATGTCAAATCGACATTAAAGTATCAAAAAACGCTGTAAATGACAGGTTATTTATGACGGCCGTTATAACATAACGGCCACCGCTCTTCTACGAAACCGTAGCTTTACAGGCTTTGTTAAAAGTATTCAATGACATAATTAAAAAAGGTGTTTAACCCCATTTACACTTTTAAGGTAACAATATTTGTTTTGCAAAATGTTGTTTACACTTAATGTTAATTTCGATATAGGTACATACCTATTTATGCACGTAAGTATTTATGTTGATTGAAAAACTCACGTAGATAGTGATATTAATTTTTACAAATCGAGTTGATTATAGTTATGTTAATCACAATAAAACAGGCGCTCTCGAAAAATTTATAATTTGTAGCAAACAAACATATTAAGTTATAAATTAATAAATTGTTATTAGTTTAAGAGTTTGCTCATAAATCGTTTTCCGTTATATTTGACTAAGAATAATAAACTTAACGATATTTTATGGGCTATTAAATGATAAGATATACGGCCTTCTCATACTTACATTAGGCTCCAAACAAAATTCATAAATCTTAATAATTTGCTTTCGCCAAAGTTTCGGTAGGTTATAAAGAAACTCAAACAGCAAGTACTTATAGGGAAACGTATTTCTATCTGTATAAAAATATATGTAATGTCAGTCATTACACTGAAACATATAGAAAAATGAGATACCTTTGTACCTACTCAATATATTGATGTCGTACCTATTTATTGACAGCGCATGAATAAGACAAGGTTTAAAGAACCACGATTGGTGCTCAAATGAGATTGCATAATCAGCTTATAATGTTCCCACTGCTGGGAAACAGCCCTCGTCTCGGTGAGAGGGAGTGGGCCGTAATCCACCACGCGGGCCAATTTCGGGTTGGTAGATGTCACATGTCTTCGAATTTTTGGTTCTAGAACATGCCAGTTTCCACACGATGTTTTCCTTCCCCGTTTTGTGAGCTATGGTAATGAAATAATTTGCACAAAGTAAAACGCCTGTCTGAGTTCGAACCTACGACCTGCAACTCGTAAGTCGCGGCCGTTGCCACTGAGCCCCACCAACTGCTCTCTAAATCAAAATGGGCAATCAAATAGGATTGGATTGGGGTTAAATTTAAACTCGGTTTTGTATTTTGTTTATGACAGCCGAATTAAATTGAGGCTCATATTGATCTTATATTTTTTGGGCACAATCACAACGGGACGGTCTATACCTGTTTTTTAAGCGGCTGATCAACACAAAAGTACACCTTATAGTCAATCTCATGTGAAATGATGTGATCGGTTGACCAAAGTAACGACAGCCAATCAAACCACGTGACGTGATTACTTTTATGTCAACTGATTATTTTTATTGGCCTTCAGAAATTGAGGCCTAATTAGGCTTTCACAAACTTAAAGTGGATTTTGAATGTGTGATTAGGTAGGTACCTAAGTATTTTTTGTAACGGTACTTATAATGAAATATTCAAACGCGTTTAGCAGGAAAATTAATTATCTCGTCTTGCTTGCCGTACCGGAAAATAAGTGGTTTCCATAAACACCGCTAACCAAATTGCCCGTAAATTATTGCATTGTTTTGTACCTATAATGAATTTGTGCAACACAAAATGTGTAGGTTTAATATTGGTTCACTTACCCAGTGTCACTATTAGCAGCAAATGCATCATTGTTGTGGAATCTGGAAAATAGACAGAATGCATTAATAATTGATTTACAAACATCAACAGAATTATTAATATAAGAGTTTGTTATGCAGGCAGAAAAAAGTACAATATCTTATAAAAAACCACAACAGTGGTGGTGTGTTTCGAATTGTGAGCAACCATCACACATTTTTGACGTTTTGGACCCAAATATGTAAGACTATACATATATAGTAAGCGCATTAGCAACTGAGTCATCGGGCCATAAATCATTTATATATCCCTATATCTATCTCGCATCCACTTATGGGCCTTATGGAGCCGCTTAGCAAAGGGCGTAACAATAAAAGGAATATATCGATAAGTAACGTTTATTATCGTATCTTGTTCATACAAGCGTACAGATCATTAATAACTGATCGACACCACGTGAGCAGGTAGCCGTTTACCAATAACAGTCCCGGCGCACTGCACATTCATATCTCTATTGACATTTATGGCCTCACGACTCAGTTGATAACGCACTGACTATAGCGACCCGACCCTGCTTCGTACGATTTTTACGACCTGACAAACACAAACCACTAATATTTCCTTATCATCATGTATTTTAATATTAATCTCTAAACTAATATTATCGAGGGAAACGATTAGATGTTTTGTATGTTTGTTTGTTACGCTTTAACGCCAAAAATACTGAACGGATTTGGATGACATTTGACATATGGGTAGATCATTACCTGGGTTAGGACATAGAATACTTTTTATCATGATATTCCCACGGGATTGTGACTTATGCGAGTGAAAGCGTGGGGCGCAGCTAGTGTACTGTACATATTAACCTTCCGGAACTTCTTTGGTCCGAGTGCCCACTTAGTTTTTCGAGACATCGCCAAGCGGTTTGTCGACTCTTCACGTGACCAGAGGGCTGGCTTATTTTATGGCTAAAGAATCAACATCGCCATACAACGTGGCAATGCTGCCAGTCTTTTGGGCACTTTTCCTGTTGACAGCGATGCGGACGAATTTTTTGATGCGCTATGATTGATTTTTTATTTTTTTATATACTTGTACATATGTATTATTATTTTAGGACTGTTAGCTTTTTAAATGGGGAATTATAACACGAACGAATAAAAAAAACTTAGCGACTGATGATCAGATACTGTTTTACTAACTTGAGCGGTATGAATTTGAGTAAGCGAAAAATTACTAAACTAACGACAAATATTGATTAATAATAAAATCCAAAACGAGCTTACTAAAAGTGGGTTGTGATTAAACCATTTCAGATATAAAAATTCTAAGCCGTGCGACTAAATGATTAAGTAAGCGACTAGAAATACAGAGAAGGCAACTTCAATATTAAGATAGAGACGGTTTTTCCAATTGAGGTTATGTTAGTATAGTATTTTTCAAAGTGGTTTTTCTATTCGAAACACTTAATTTAAGATAAAATGCCGCTCAGTTTAAATAAATCATTCGCCAAATATTGAAAAAATGCACGAAGTAACGTTGACCCTCAAACAAATATTAGGTAGCTCAAATATTATGAAGCTTCTCATTTTGTATTTTAAGTAACTCAAATTAATGTTTGTAAGTTGCTGTTCTGTTGATTTCTTGTCACTCGCAGTCTGTCGCTCACTTAGTAATACTATAAGGTAAATTAATTATATTTGTCACTTAAAACTTTAATTTACAGTCACTCGTTTTAATACTACCCTCTTTAAATTATGTAAATATTTTGACTTTGACATAGTTTAGAAGAACAAAACGGTCACACAGACAGACATGAAAAGTGAATTTTATTTGTAAATGATGTATAGATATACAATCGTTAGCCAAGACATGCTGCCACATGATATGGATACAATATACATGTTATATTATTATGTATAGGTATCATTGAAGCTCCTCGCCCAGCCAGCGGTTTCTCGATATCCAATAAGTAGGTATCCACAAACCCTGGATCTACGATACTTTGGTCCTAAGTACTCCTTTAGGATCAGCCATTGAACCGAGAAAACAAGCTTTGTTTCTTTAATACCCATTTGTTAATATTGCAAACTTATCTTCTTTATTTAAAAACGTTGCTTAAAGGTAAGAGACGTTTTTAAACGTCAATAAAGGTATGTTTAAGAAAATCGAACGTTTACTATTATCATACGAGAATTTAAAAAAACTTTAAATGCTATTAAACAACTCAAAATACGCGGCATTCATTTTCATTCATTTTAATTTTTTCAAATATTATGAGTGGATTTTGTAATAATTAGTTACGTTTACGTTATCTTACAAATAAAAAAACACAAATACACATATAAAATGTTTATTATCTATCAAGTTTGTCAGTCGCGCTATCTTACAGGGAACAAAACCAGGAACAGCGATATTTTTTATTTTAAATTAAGATCAGCTCGGCGAAACAAAGAAACATCTACTAGTACGCAATACCTTCCACGAAACGCTTTACATTTGATTGAATTAAATGAAATATTTGAGATAAAAACGTTTGAATGTTACGCATCATTCTGATTCGAATCGCACCCTAATTTGATCATATTTGAAAAGCTATGGTCAAAGTAACTCGACCCTCAAAGCCTATTACAATGTTCAGCTTATTTAAAAAACGAATTATATATTTATCTCAAAGTCGCTAGTTAAAGCAAGTATTTAATCGAACCTCTAATAATTTCCATGTTGTGCTCCTAATAATATTATTGCGCCTCTTTTTGTGAACCAAATAATTCCTATTTTAGGGTCCTAAACTTTCTAAATAGGCAAGTAACTGCGACCAAATTGGATGTAGTGCTCGCCAGCCACTGCCGCTCATTTCGCTCACCCGGCTCGCGTGCGTTTGGTCACAGTTTCAACCTAATCTAACCCGTTTGCTCGGGGTATCCTAGCTAGTTTAATAAATAATTCTTTATTTCACCACAAAAAGTTATCACATTACAAAATCCAAAGACTAAGACCATATAAGGCTTATAACTAGGATACTGCCACCAACTGTGAGAAAAGACTATTAAAAAAAATATGCATGATTACTAGCGCAAAAAGTTTTTAGAAGTTAATTGATTTAAAAAAGTGTCCATCATTAGAAGGTCAATAAGTTTTTAGAGGATCAGTTAAATATTTCGCGTTAGTTATTATTGTACCTAACAAACCTAAACATGTAACGTCCGAGCTACGATCGACCGAAAATTTTCGGCGAGTATAAACTGCCATTTGTAAGCAGCCGACGCGTCTCAGTTGATTCCATCGTGTACATTACTAATGGTGGTCGTACATTTTTAACTACATAGTTGAATTAAACTGTAGTTCAGACTAAAAGGATGGTTCGTCCGTGCCTTAAATTGGAGCCTACAAAAAAAAATAGTTTTTGATTTGACTTTTTTTTTGTGAAGTCTGCAAAAGTCATTAATTCGACGAAACTCTATTCCCTTTATGAAAATGTTAAACCTCTTCACAGATTTGAGCACACAATTTTAAATACCTGGTTATATCCAATTATAAAACGTTAATGCGTTGGTAATTCAATTCGAACACGTAATTACATGAATGATGACTTTTAACACAATTATCTCCGTAATTCCTGTAACGACGTTATTATACAAATAGCTATCGACAATTTGAATATCATTCATTCGCGAAAATTGAATATCCGAAACTGAATATTTTATCGTAATTCAAACGAAATTGAATATTGTCGATAAGAAATCTTTTGGGAATGCGTACTTAGTACCTACTCATATATTTTCAATGACTAGTATATCTAGTCATTGAAAATATATAATTATATCGAATACACCGACCTTGCTAGAAAATTTAACTTTTTTTATTCACTGAATCTTGGCTGGGGCGAGATTTAAAAGTCTCTGGTATTATACAGTGAAAAGGGAATTCTATTTCATTCATTGAGCAACGAAGTAAATGGGACGAATGAAGGGGAAGGGTTTTCAGTAAGCAGTATCTTACAACGACTACAATGGCTTTTTGTCATGATTTTTCATTTAGCACTATTTTGAAATAATTCGTTAGTAATATGAATCTTATTAAGAGCTATGAAATGAGCGTATGAGTTAGTCGTGACTACGGTTAGGGCTTCTGGCATTCCTACATATTATAAAATAGTTTTATAAACACATGAAAATGTAGTACGTATATCACCTAAAGGCGACAGAAAGAAATCGTTAGGTATAATCAGACATTTATCGAAATAAAAGACACCGAAACCTAAGGGATGCCTAAGGTAGGTAAGTACCTACCTTAGGCAAAAAGACAACCCAACAATCAAAGGATTAGTCCGAAAACAATTTAAATACGTATAGATGCAAATATCCTTAAAAGAAAACTTTTAGTTTAATGAAAATACTTTTATTTTGGCCATAGAACCTAAAGTTCTAACTTCAATGGCTTGGACGCGGTAATGAACGTCTGTCAGTCAGCATTCTTTTTTGAAATGAGTAAAAATTTATTTCCGAGTTTATATTGGACATCCCTGACATCGGTGAAGGAAAACATTGTGAGATAACCAGAGGGGCAATTCCCGTATTTTTAAGACCGTTCGCATTCTAATCTCAGTCTCAATCTGTCAAAATTACAATCAATTTACATTTTACATTTTTGACAGGTTTTTGACATTGATTGTCGCTGAGATGAGATTGCGACTTGAATTTGAACGTTTCTTAAGTACGAGAATTGGCCTACTGGACTTTCCAGTTAATATAAGTCTGCAATCACCAACCTGTCTTGAGCAAGCGTGGTGATCAATGCTCGTGCCTTCTCCGCATGAGAAGAGGCCTTTGTCCTGCAGTGACAATAATAGGCTGATATTATTATTAGTGTTGTAGCGGTATCTACACCGCCACATGCGAACTACGCATTACACTGACGTCACGCAAAATCCTGCATCGCGCAAGCAGAGTTTACTGCGCAACTAGCTTATATACAACGCCCCGACCTCATTCGCCGGGCAGTTGCCCACCAGACACAACACCCGTCTGGTCGGAGGATCCTCCCTTTTCTATAGACTATGAGTGAACTTTACATCCTGTTCCTCGTACATCTATAGTGTAGAAAACCTTTGAACAGGCAACACGAACCTTTCATAAAGGCGTGTCATATGTATTACAGTTTTTAAATGTTACAATAAAACACCTCCCCATATACTTCAACTGAATGAGACGAAATTAAAATTTTGTATAAAACGCACACTATGCCGACAAGCATATTATAAGTTGAGGGATTATGCCTGGCTCAATGCTGGTCTTGCTCCACAGCCACAACTAATTGATTAACACTTGAAAATACTGTTGGAGCTGCTGAAGATTGTAAGACTACCTTTGCCTTGTATAAACTCAGTCTCCTTTGTATTATATAATTGCATAGAACAAGTGTGAGTACTATGTACTATCGAGGTACCATTTACCGGGTAATGTCTTTCATTGACTTGCATGTGCCCTGGTGGATGATAGATGTCATGCTCACTCAAATGTCTCACTGACGGTGGCGCGTGTGTTGGATCATTTAGCTCCCTTCAAAATGGTTGAGCTGATTGGTGCTGATCCATGCGTCATGTTCGTGAACGGGTGCCGTCAGTTGGGACTGGTCCTCTCTTAGCTTATATTAATTATTTTATTTATGGATTATTTTGTTTAATTTCAACTAGCTGTACTCTGGACACTCAACGTGTACGTCTTATTTACATTGTTCTCACGTATAATTATATATTCAACATTAATAATGTAACTAATATTTAAGTAACAATATAATTTAACAAAGTGTCCATGGAGTTTCTTGCCCGTTCTACTCCATAGTAAATGCTTTGAGTTTGAGTTTGATATTAGGTTTTTTTATTTTAAACATTGCCCCCCACTAGGAATTTCTCCTGTATTGTGGGTGCGTTTACTAACATTTAAAGTCACATACACAAACAGCCAGACCTGGAACAACTACTTGTAGGTCATACAAATCATCAGGTCATTTTGTTGCCTAACCTATGTTATATGTCTGTGGCTTGGCCTCGATATCATAAAATACTAGATTGAACTAAATAAAAGTATACATTTTCATCCTCCGCAAATAAAATAAATACAATGTAGATCTGAATTTATTAATGAAAAAGGTGATGAGAAAAAATCGTACGGCCAATGCGGTGCCCAACATTTATCATAGGCACCAATCATAGGTTCGCCACCCCTGTCTTAGTTCCATTCGTCATCTTCCTACTCTAGTCCCAAGTTACTTGGGGTAGGCGCAATACGTTTTCTTCTACCACACTCCCCTGTCAACCGTTACGCTCGCATTCACTCTCGCTATCATTCGTCACACTATCCATCTATCTTTACTTTGTCCTTCCTCTCCCTCATCGTCCAAAAACATTTTAATTCATCACTTTTTTTGTCACATGCGTTTCCTAAGTCAAACGATTTTCTTCCATCTTTCAGCCCTAGTCCCACTAGGGCTGAAAGATGAAGCTGAAAAGATGAAGGAAAATCGTTTGAATTACAGCGCGTACATCTACTTAACGCGAATAATCTAGGACTTTGAATAACAAGGTTTTGCCTCAGGCAGCATGTCTTAGACCCTAATTGTAATTGATGATGACGTCGCGCCAGTGGGGCCGAAGATCAAAAGGAAAATATTCATACAAAAATTAAGGAACGCGAAAGTGTACTAAAAAAAACGTGATCCAAGTATAAATAAAATTATGTTTTTTTTTTTAAATAATATCGGACTTTAAATGTAAGTTTTAACATAAAACAGTTTTGAACTGTGATTCTATCAAGTTGTGAAACTTGATAGTCGAGGTTACATTGGATGAATGATGACGGCAATCTATGTTTCTTTCTTTCTTTCAAATGCATCAAAAGTTCAGTAAGAGCGGTATTCCGGTCGTTATTTATGAACTTAATAAGAACTAGATGGCGAGGAAAGTAAATTATAACGCTTTAAAGAAAGTAAGCGTTTCCTAACACAGTTTTTATTTCTTATTACTATTAGTTACTCTTAATACTATTACTGGTAGCTCGCACTATTCCCAGTAACACAAGTTCTTTTAGAAATAATAAGAATTCCTGTTCTCACGGTAAAACCAAATCTCACCAAAATCCACGTCGGAATTTCACACAGCGCGCTATTTCACAAAATTGTACCAAAAGCCTTAATTTAAAAAAATGTACCAACAGCTAATATCAGAGGACGTTCGCAACTTTCTCTTAGTTGTATTATTAAAAATACAAATGAACATTTCTGAGAAACATTCCTGCGGAAAAATTTCAAAGCGGTTTAACTCCGTTCATTATAAAGTTTATTCTATCTGTGTTTTATGATCTATCAACTCAGCCTATCGCAGTCCACTGCTGGACATAGGCCTCTCCCAGGCTGCGCCACAACACCCTGTTCTCCGCCTTCCGCATCCAGTCTGTCCCAGCCACCTTCTTGAGGTCATCGGTCCATCTAGCTGGGGGGCATCCCACGCTACGCTTGCCGATACGCGGTCTCCAGTCCAGGACTCGTCTACTCCACCGGCCATCTGTCCTTCGACAAACATGGCCAGCCCACTGCCACTTCATCTTGCTTACTCTGCAAGCTATGTCGGTAACTCCGGTTCTTTTCCGGACAAATTCATTTCTGATTTTATCCTTCATAGAAACTCCGAGCATAGCACGCTCCATAGCGCGCTGAGCGACCAAACTGAGTTTTATGATGCAAAAGGATATTTAATAGACTCAATTTTAGAAGCCTACGTTTAATAAGCGTGTGTTTAGGAGTCACTTGACATTCATTTGGGGCGCACTAATTTAACTGTTTGTTGTTTGCGTCGACGAAACAATTTGTAACCATGGTTGCTCGCTATTAATATTCGTCACAACTGATTGTTTTGCTAAAATGCGGAAAAATACTTCTTGTTTATTCAATTCCGGTGATAAATGTGTTTTTGTTGAATTGGAAAAGTCTTTTTAATTGCATAAATGTTTTTTTTTTGTTTGTTTGAGGAATTGAGTTTTAATGGCTTTAAAAATTGGGTCTTCGTTATTTGTTTTTACGTACGCAATTCTTTCATTATTAATTAATTAAATTGGGGGTGCATGTTTCTATCTTGCTCCTCTTTCCCCCGAATATTTTATTATGTCACTAAAGTAAAAGTGACAACGTGACATTTAAGGCGACTTCAAATTGAGATATGATTGAGAATCCGGGTGCATTGTTTTATTTCTATTTACTTAATTAGTTAAACTGAGCCTGTTTTAAAATTGATTTCTAGAACGTACTATGTTTAAATTCACCAATTGTTCAAACACTTTCAAACAACATTCTATGCAAAAATCTGTTCAATAATCTACATTTTTTTATCATAAGTGCTCTAAATTGACTCTTTGAATTTTTGTTATCATTTTAGTTTTCAAAAAAAGTCATTTCCTACTTCTATCAAACGTATAAACCCCAAAAGCCATTAAACAAACTCACTAAAAAGTATTACAAACAATTAGGAAGCAAGTCACTATTACTTGAAACGTAATTTAAAACTCCGAGGCTGTACAGCACAAGTGCCTTATTATTCATACTAAGCAAGCGAACTTGCGGCAACTTTTATAAACACTTACCGACTTCGCAAAACTTCGCCGGCCGACCACGTGAAGTTGTAAAAACTTAAGTCATAACACAAGAACACTGTCCTTCCCGCAAATTAGTCATGGCAATACTTTGTGCATCATTAAAAGTTTGTTTTGCATTGTTTATGGGTCGGGGGAAACTGGCGCGAAAACGTGGAGTATCGGGAGAGAGAGCGGCGAGAGAGCCGCGAGATGAGATGGCCGCGCCGTGCGGCTGGGAGGTCCGCGCGCGACTGAGCCGAGCGCAGCGCAACCCGCGCGCTCCCATCTATTTTATATAAACGCCTTTATATACCGATTTATATATTTACCCGCACTCATACATATTTAACTTTTTTCCCATTTCACGTCGTTTATTCCCCGTATGTAAGGCTCGTGGCCAGTGTAGGTGGCGCGCGTGTGTGCGCCGCCGAAGCCGAACCAAACGAACGCCCCGCTCTCCTATTTACGTGTTTTTAGAAAGGGTAAAGCTTTTATACCTTTCCTTTCTACTATTTCTCTCTTTAGTTGAGCGCAATGCTCTGAATGCCGACCCACGAAATATTTCGTTTCGATTTATGAGTTTCATTTTTGTGAGTTATATTTTTTGCGCTTGAAATGTTTTATCAATTTCTATCTGTTGCGATTTCGTATGGTATATGGCTGGAAGTGAAACACCTTCGTTATTTTCTTTTTCATGTTTCAGAAGACTCTTATCATCATGGTTACTGTCAAAAACTTTGGAAACTTTTACACGAAAACTTGCACAGAACATTTTGTAGTTTCGCACTCATGCTCCTTTTCAAACGAGCCCGCTGTAACTTCGCATAAATTACTTGTAATACCTACTAATTGCGAAACCGATATGAACAGCTGATGTATAGGCATCAGATAGAGAAATTTATGTTTAGCATCCGCAAGCCATGTTGTTGACGGCGCCGTCATTTCAAATTTACGACATTTGTGGTGCACTGGTACTGCGTGGTAAGAGTGGAATGAGTGCAGGGCGAGTGCGGGGCAAGTGCGGGGCGAGTGCGGGCGAGCATGGGACGCGGCCAAACGCATCGGTCACTCTTTATTACTCTCCAGCGTCGCTCTCCAGCATACTGTCTGTAATCGATTGCATGTTGGGCTTTTTTTTATTAATTTTTGTCCTATTTATTGGCTGTAACTTTATTTTTTTCGTTCAGTTTTGTTTCGGTTATCTGGTTCGGGCAAAACAGTACATTTTATGGGATATTTTTCATGCATTCGCTCTCAATGCTGTAAACTGCTGCAAATATGTTTTATTTTTTGGGTTGGCTTACATCTGACTTTTCATTTAGTGACTGAAGCTTTCAGTGTGAAGTTTTCAGTGAAGATGGTGATCTCAAGGGGTACCTACAAAGGAGGCACTGACTAAACCATTCCTCTGCCTAGGACAGTCTACGTTTTACTAAACGACACGGTCGGTGAGCTACAAATCCCTCCCATAAACATCCACCAAAAAGTCAGCAGTAAGTATGCACACCACTTAATTCCCATGACATCACGATCAAAGGGAACACCGACACTGCAATTTGTGTACCAGTAACTAACTCCGACCGTCCAATATTTGTGAACTCATAATAACCGCTAGTTTCATCATAAATATAATATTTTGTTGACTTAGCGTGGGAGCGCTCTTTAGTGAACGCAGGTTTTATATATACAACTAGATTCTGTCCGTGATTTACCCCTGAGTCTCAAAGTCAAAGTCAAAGCATATATTTCAAATAGTCACATAAAAGGCACTTTTGAACGTCAACATTTACAATGAAATAGAATTGATTCTAGTCGCCCCTTCCAAAAGGTAGTTTCGTATGGAGAAGAATGGGCAAGAAACTCCACCGTTACTCTTTTAAAATGTGTTACAATATTTTGTTTACATTAATTATATGATTGTATGTGAAGACCTATGTAATCAACAAAATTGACGCATGACCAGTGGTTAAGGCTTATATTTCTTTACAGCGACTAGACCCAACCCCCGCCATAACCAATTTGACCAACCAATCAAGGAAGGAAGTATCAAATATTTTGTGTCCAGGAGAAAGGTTAAAACATGTGTTTCTTTTAATTAAAAAAATAATTATTATTTTATCAATTTAATAAAAATTGTGGCTGTAAAAATGTTTAAAAGTGATCATGCGTCGACTTTGTTGATGGTACCTATAACAAAATTACCCTACCACAATATGTAAAAAGAATTTAAAAAAAATTAGCAATGACAAATAAGTTAATTATGTGATAGATACATGGCGCTCACACATTTAAAAACATTGTAAAAGTATACGATTAATAGTAGTTATTTAAACAAGTAATATATCAGTGTGTGAGTTAAAGTAACTCTCTACCTGCGTCTGTGTTTCCGTACGCAACCCTAATCTCTTCAAAGTGAGAGTGAACAGGCTTCTACTGGGTAAGCTCAATCCACCGTCGACTCTGTCTCTGTCACCACTGACCTAGACTAGAGTCAAGAGCAAACCCATCTGAAATTTAAAAAAATCGTCTTCCTAATATTTCTTGCTCCACCGACCCACCACGTCGCATCGCATCGCCCACCAGCGTTGAGACTTCGCTGTTGCTTAGCGTTCTTCCTGACTTTTTTTTCTTTTTGCCCGGTTCCTAAGGGTCGTAGCGTGATGTTGTCGTATAACTTTCCTCAAGAATTTGGCTATAAAATGCAAAAAGAGCTTTTAAATTCAACTCGTAGTTTCAGAGATAGGTAAACTGTGCGTTCAAACAAAAGCAAAAAAAAATAATGGCTTTATTATATTATATAAAATATATACCTACATTAGTATAGATACACAATAGATCGTTCAAATTACGGTTTGCCGTATAACCGCTTTTTATATTACGTTAGTTCTCATTAGAGATCCAATTTACACAGATTAATTTAGAATCAATTAGCGATCCTTTTGAGGTTTTCCCAAAAGGCGGAGTTAACCACAGTGGGGGCAAACAAAATACAGAAAACTGTACTAAGCAAATAGGTGGCTGGTTTAATTTTTCTTTAGATATTTACATTTTCTTTTTCTTTGTAGTGTAGGTAAATAATTGTTTGTTTTGTTAAATATGTTATTTAAAATATTGTGTGTGTTGTAAATATAGTAAATAACTAATAGTGGTGATATTATGTATTTTGTTTGTCAATGTAAGCAATAGATAATTATTGTAATCCTCATTTGTTGTCTATGACGGAACGAAACGTCAATGTGACATGACAGTTAACATGACAAACGAAGATTATTTTATGAATGAGGATAAGCTGGGATGTGTAGTGTTACAATTAGTTTTAGGGATAAATGATAAACCAGCAGTGGTAACCATTACTTATGCTACATAATCAGCCTTTAATTATTAACTTCTGGGATTTTTATCCTTTATTTAAGAACGAGCTTATGGCCAAGGTAAACTTTCACTAAAGAGGTAGAGAGAGAGCCGATAGGGTTTTGCCGAAAGTTCAAAAATCCATCGCAAGAACTAGTTAGTAAAGGTTTTGTGCTTACGTGTACGTGAAAGCCATTTCAACATGGCACTTCAGGACAGAAATTCAGAATCTCTTTCATCATAACACAACTTTCAATTATTTTTTAAATCGGCACTTCAGAGGGTCCTCCCAAATGATAGCCGTTTATTTATATGGACCGTGAAATGATAGCAGACGACCTCTCATCTTTTAACCTTCCGGAAAAAACCTCTGCCCACGTTACTTCCTTTTTTACTTTGGAAACATGTTCACAGATGTTTTCATGATCTTAATAAAAAAATCAGTAAATTGGCTTCAACCAGGCAAAATCCAGACTCCGACCTGCTCCTGAGACATAAAAAAAACACAACGAAAAACTTTCCCACAGAGAAAACAGAAAAAAAAAGAATTTGAAAAACTTCGTTATGGCACAGTGGTTAAGGCGTCACCTCTCATGCGCGAGGTTCAAATCCGGGCAATAATAACAATGTGTCTTTTTCAATTCTTAAGTACTTTCTGAGTATATCTTGGGCATTACTGACATCGGTGAAGGAAAAACGTCGTGAAGAAACCTGGACTTATAGTCAATATGAGTCTGAAATTGCCAACCCGTCTTCACCAAGTGTGGTGAACAATGCTCGTGCCTTTTCTATGTGAGAAGAGGCCTTGCCTTGCAGTGGAACGATAATAGGCTGGTTTTATTATTATGAAGCCAGGTCCAGGCCATGGTATGGAGCGAGAGGGCTTGGGAAGCCGTCACCTCCTTCTGCGAAGCAGTAATGTTCGCGAAGGTGGAGGCGGAACGCGTGAGGGAGAGGCAAAATTTGCGTCCTCACGCCCTTAGCCGCCGCAGGAGACGCCCTGGGCGTCGGGAATCGCAGGCCGATTCCCGGCCACCGTAGGCGTGGGCTAGCGAACGGCGAGCAATGGGCAGCTCGCCGTTCGATAAAGACCAGGCCCGGGTCGACGGCGCGTTGTGTTCCACGCGCGCCTCAAAGAGATGTCAGCACCAATGACGGGGTCCGCTAGGGCCGATGTAGGGTGTAGGGTGTATAGGGTTGCGGGAAAGTCCGAGAGGGATACCGTGGCCCCTGGCACAGGCAACTGAAGGAACACGGGTGGGTTTTAGTCGGTAAGACTCTGACACGCCCTCCTGCTCTACCCAGAGCGGCAGAAGTTATTTGATGATATCCCACCCTCAAAAAACATTCACAACAGTCGCGATGACGAGCACTAGACCAACAAAGCATTGAACCAATCAAATCAAAATAAATACCTAAGTACAATATCTACGTGTATAATGTTCTTAACGGAACAACTACTTGTATAAGTTTAATTTAACCTACTAGGAGCTTGGTTCAAACTATTTTCAACCACAAAGTAATAAAGTTTGTGCTAAACGTTCCACACTTCGCTAGCCCGTTTTGTACATAGACCAGTTAGTAGGTGATACGTTAAGGTAATAATACAGTTAATTGGTTCTTTTCTTGGATAAAGTACGTTCTGTTGCTTGAGACATCATTTGCATACACCACAAGAGTTTAAGCCACTTTTTTGGCTACTCCATGGACGTTCGAAAACACCGTTACCGAAAACTGAACAGACAGCAGTGCTGCTGGGGAGTTTGTTCCGCCACTTCTTCTTCCCAGCTAAGGCACTAGGAAGTGGTGAAGGGCAGGCGTTTTGGGGGGACTATCTTATGTGATTTTTACGTTCAAAAAGTGCTGATGCTCAGCCCAGTTTGAATAAATGATTTTTGATTTTGATTTTTGACCGTTTAGTTCTCAAGAAAAAAAACATGCGGGGCAGTCTTTGGGGAATGCCGATATAAGTGAAAACGAATTAACTAGTGAATTGTATCGTCGAGCTATTAGATAATTATTTTTGGTCTGCAAAGAAGTGATAATGACCAATTCAAACTTTAATCCTTGATCATAAACACTTCTTTATAAACCAAAAATAATTCGAAAATAATAATCTAATAGCTCGACGATACAATTCACAAGTTACTTAGTTTTCACTTCTATCGGTAGTGTCTCTTTGTATATATATACTCGTAATGTATACTAATAACTACATATATACACAGTATAGCTCATGGGATGACGCGAGTTTCACGCATTTTTTTCATCTAAAAAGTACACATATATATACACAGTATACATATAGGTCATGGAAAGCGTTCGGTGACGATGACGCGAGCTCCATGATTTTTGTTCATCCAAAAAGTGCAAACGCGCCTAAAGAAGTTTTCACTTCAAAAATTGTCTTAAAAAACTCATATTATTGTCTTCAGTGTAACAAATCGCTGCCTCAGCAACGCAGAAAATAAGGCACAAACTTATGTGAGAAAGGCAATTCATTAATCACAGAATTGTTTGACAATAATGTGCCTATTTGCATAACCACTTTGATCAACTCTAAAGACACACTTCAGTCTTTCTACACAAACTCTTTTAAAATCTACAGTATGAATCTCGTTCCTAAAACGTCAAATAATCACCTACACACTGGCAGTCCTGACAATAGAGAAGCTATCGTCCCAAAATGTTTAATCCCTAGACACAGCGGTGGTGTCGCGGTTTTGGCAACCGCCTCTCTTTGCCACTCGCTAAGAAACACGTAGGGTTGATTCAGATTCGAAAGCTAAACGAAAACTATTTTTAATAGATACTTGAATCTATGTACCATGCAAATGTGCATGTACCAGCTGCATCCAGTTAGACTGGAAGCTGACCCCTACATAGTTTTTCAAAGACTTGGAGGATTTCAAGAACGACAAACAATCAAGTATTGTGTTTTAAAAGTACATTCGTTTGTTACGTCTCCAAAGGCTTAGCATGAAATCTGTTACATTTAAATCCACTTTCAAAACTAGGCATACAAATCTAACAAGATACAAATCTATCGTATCAACTAAACTGAGTTATTTTTGCTTGCTGATCGCGTCGTACCTACCGGGGAGGCGACGCGTGTAATAGGTACATCGACCCCCAAGCGTGCCTATTCTGCAATTGTCGTCAAGACAAAACCTGCTGTGTCGCAAAAGAAACGACCAGCAGATAAATCAAATGGGGGAAAGCAGAGTTGCTCGGCACCGAGCGCAACTAAAGGTGCTGTGATGAACCATGAGCAGCTGGTTCCGCCGAAGAACACATGCGATGAGGACGGCTTCTTCAAGGTGGTGAGAAAGAAGAGGAAGCCTACTTATCGCAACCAGTATGGGACGGCGCTGGCAGGAGCTAACATGCTGCTGCGTTCTGCAGTACCGGCGACGCTGCTATACGTGTCCCGTTTGCACGTTTTTACGAAGAATCAGGACATCGTAGAGTACATACGGGTGAAGACCAACTGGACCTTAAGGGTGGAGAAGTTGGAGGGGCGCCATGACACCAATTTCAAATCGTTCGTGGTGCGCGTTCCGACTCACTATTTGATGACCTTCCTCAAGGAAAAGTTTTGGCCGAAAGGTGTGCGGTATCGGCGTTTCCGCGGCCGGCTACGCGACACCTCGCAATGTAACTCGACGCCGTCACTTCGTGTGCAGTAGTCTTTACTTTTAGATATGTATTCGTTTATAGTTATTGTTTTATGCTTATATATTATGTATTGTGTTTAATGGCCTTAGTTGCCTGAAATAAAGGATTATTATTATTCATTCATTTATATGCAATGATCTGAAGACCTAGAGAGCCCTAGACAAAGTGACTTTCTATCAGCGATAACTATGATGGAAAGGTTTTAAATGTAGGTATAGGACTGCCATAAGCTACCAAAAAGCGTATGTTAATCCTGTTGAAAAGTGCTATAGAAATACGAAACGCGAAAGCAACTGCCACTTGTATAGGCCTTTTGTTTTAGCTTTTCAAATAAGGAATTATCTCACACGCGTGGCTCCCATGAGAAATCTGACAACGTAGTAAATTTTTCATGCCTTAGTACCTGCCAGGGTTTTAGCACAATGGGGAAGCCGATAAATGACAGTAGACTGAAAAAAAAACATCACATGAAACCAAACATCACTTATACAATAACCTATCGGTCACTTAATACTCCTTAGGACAATCTAGAGTTATTGTTAGTTTAAATGTTTGTAAACGCACCCACGATACAGGAGAAATTCCTAGTGTGGGGACACGTTTAAAAAGAAAAAGAAAAACGAAACTGGTTGCTAATTTCATAACATAATTTATTATTTTTATGACATTAATTATAACATTCTGTGATTACCGTAACTTACACATTGATTCAATATTTGTTAAAATGTTAGGAAAAATCGTCTACGGTTGCAATAATCATGGGTAACTACGTTAGCACCATGTATGATAACATAATTTATCTATCTGTCATTGGTTAATTTTTAATACTTTGCACCTATTGTAGTTAGTAATTTTTATTCAAGGTACATCGTCATCACATTTAATTATAATGAATATTTCCAAAATATAAAAAAACTAGATACATAATTATATATATCTGTTATTCATATGGTGTCCAGTCGCCAGCACATGAGGTTACACGAAACTGTCAAATTTCTCCAAATGATTTTAAACCTTAAAATGTTGAAGGTTAAGTTCAAAATGGAATGAGAAAATTTTACACTTTGTGGTAACTTGACCTGCTGCTGTGTGTACATAATAAAAAGTATTATATTATACTCTACTCTAATATTGAAAAACATTTCAAAAGAGTAAGTATGCAGTTTCTTGCTCATTATTCTCTATACGATACTACCTTCCCTTTTACCCATAACATACACAATGTTACCCAGACATAACATTGACAGTTAATGAGTATCGTACAGACATAGGAATCCATTACATCAATTTATGTTGGCTACTTATGTCTTCAGGTCAACCCTAGACTAACGCAAGAAAACCTACTTATTGCAGCCTCTTACAGCTTAAGTTCGTATCACTTTGTTATTTATTACATAACCTTACTTAAATGTGTGTTTCGGTGAACTTCTATCATATATAGTGTGACGTGTTAAACAAGGGACAAATTGTATTCAGTTATTGCTGCAGATATGTAAAGAATAGGGTTAAATACTAAGATGATTTATTTTACAAACAGAATGTGCAAAAGAACAACTATTTTGGCCCTAAAAATTAGTGTCTTTGACAAACTGACATACGTTCTTTATGTAATTCAAATTCAAATGTTCAATCTATTATTCACATAAACCTTCCGGAATAAATTCCTTATATGATGGTGAAAATTGTAACAAAACTTTGTGCAGTTTAGAAGAACTACGCGGACATACAAACAGACACGAAAAGTTACTTTATTTTTAACTATTTATATAGGTCCCTAGTTTAACCATACATAGTTCATAGTACTTTATAAATAGCTGTATAGTGAACTTGGCAGCGGATCGCTATTTTTCAAGTTGTGTCGTTGGTGATGTCAATTTGAATGTATTTTTAACATACTTACTTAGTAATATGTGTCGTTATATTATGAAGAGGACCATTTAGTTTGTATGTTTTTGACGAACTCTAAACTGTACATTGTGACGGTAGAAAATAAATTATTGCGAAAAAGCAGTCTTATTTACTAATAAACACAGGATTCTGAAAAATTATCACAAAAAAAAATAGGTTAGCATTCATTTGTAGGAAGCGAAATCTTCTCAGAGCAGATAAAAATAATGAATAATAAGAAAACTGGATTTGTCTAAGTTCAAGGTAACGAAAAACGAAGTTCACACGTAAGTAAATAAACACAATTATCATTCGGAACTTGCTCCAAGTTATTTTTCAAAGTTAAAATATGTTAAAAATATGATAAAAGAAACGCCTGATTTGTTTTTCTGAAAGTTCAAACATTGCGTGAAAGTTTCTTTGAGTCTGCACGAAATCTTATTTTTCCACGATTTTGTTATGTAAATTTCTTTAACTTGTACTTTTGTTACATGCAAACAAGTGTTTCTCCTCTTGCAAACCGAGTATTTATTTCACAAAGATTAAAACAATAAACTAAAGTTGCTATTTTACTTCTATTTTTGACTTATGACTTCTATATTTCGTAGCATGTGCTACAACGTCTACGGTGCTACGGCGTAGCGCCGCTACAATGGCTACGGAGCTACAACATGCTACGGCTGAGTGAACTCGAGACTGCTCTGTGCTACAACATACGTCTGTCGGCAGATATAAAATATTCCTTATGCTCCGTTTACACTGGTTGATGGTACATACATTACAAATTCAGTAATGAAGCCCGCATTTGAACTCTGTTTACTTTTGTCTTTGTTTGGAAACTTTATGTCCTGTTACGTAAACACAATACAATAAATTATTTAGACTCCATATATGTAAAATGTAAAATATGTTGAATACATTCATTATTTAAATGGAAGTTGTTTAACATAAAAGCGATTTCAATCAACTTTTTTCGAAAAGTGATCAAAAATGGCAAGTTTTGGTTGGAACAATAAAAGATTTATTCAGTTACGAAAGTCAGAATTTTTCAGCTAAATACTCAATTCTAATCAATCGTAAGAAATACCTGCCATTAGATAGATAGATATAATAGTTTTTATTATACAGGGTTATTGGTAAAACACCACCAACCTCTTAAGGGGTCATTGTACTCATCATTGTGAACCACTTTTACTATGGGACCACATACAAAATAGCGAAAAAATAATCTGCTGGTCTACATTTTGAGGAGTTCGGCCAACATAAATGTAGGGAACAGCAGATTTATTTTTGGCGACCATAAAAATTACAGATATAAATGTTGAAATTTTACATAGGGTGACACAATGGTTGGTCTATCACTAAAAGCGATTTTTTAAAGACAACCGTTTTATTTATTTCTTAAAAAATATCTAAACTAGGAATGTCTCCTGTATTGTGGGAGCGCTTACACAAACATTTAAACTCACATACACAAACAGCCAGACCCGAAACAATTACTTGTAGGTCATACAACCTTTGGATGGATTAAGGGAGAAGGAGAGACAAGACTGCAGGTAGTCAGAGGAGTAACATTTACATATACACAATAAATACATACATACATAAAACATATTATACTTATCTATAAAAATATATAAGTTGGCAGGACATCGACGGGCAACCTGTAATTCAACACATAATTCTGGATCCTCTAAGAGTAGTCATTTTACGTCGGATATCAAAATAAAAATCAGCATTTTCATAGAAAAGTGCAACACCTACGCGGTCAAAATGTATGTAACAGCTATTTTTTATCAATAACCAACGACACATTTGACCCCTTGTATACAATAATTATCATGAAACAAGGGCAAATAACAAGAAAATGATGTTGAACGAGAGAGATAGTGTTTTACTATCATCATTTTAAAAATGGACAAGATTGAGCACGCCTTATCGACACGGGCAAGGCATTCCATAACCGTACTGCTTGAAATGTAAAAGATTTATCATAGAAACTGGTGGAATGCATCTCTAGTCTCAGTAGAGTACATCGAATTTCCACAAGTTGTTGCTTTTAGAGAACATGGTTCCGCGTTCGAAAGACACTACTTAAGCTTTTACAGTAGTTTATGAAAATATGCAATAAAATGCTACTTAAAAATATGAAGAATCTATAAATAAAATCCACCCCACCTTTACAGAATCCATAATTTTTCAGTTATGTTGTGAATTGTTTTCTTCTTCTATGTACTTATTAATTTGCCATGAATCGAATTTTATTTTTGTATTAGGAAAAAGAAACCACCTCCCTTTCTTGTTATTAAAAGTGACATGCACGTTCATTCAATGTCACAGTTTTATGTTTAAATTCTCCAAAATGTACTCACAATTTTTTACCAATCTTAGGTATATTTCTTTCCTCCTTTACTTCGTTTCGAGGCATAAAACCTTGGTAAAATATAAACCTAAACCCGTCGATATCTAAAGGCCAAGTCCATCAGTCGATCAGCGTCCCTCAACTAACACGTTTTCCTGTAACGGTTTCAATTTGACCTAAAGTGCTCTCCGAATAAAATCAGCCACGGAAAGAGGCCGTCCTTCGTAATGATATTTTTAGACTTAAATAAATGGAGACGGGGTTTTTTTGTTAGTGGCAAGATAAGTAAGTTTGTTTTATTATATTATTTAGTGGTTTATTTTATTACGGGAAATATAGTGGTTTTGGAAAGAAATACAATCAAGGAATTCAAATGTTTCATTTCAAGGTTAGTTTTCACTTGCAACTTATTATTTTTGATTAGAACGTGTAGCCAACATTTGGAAAGGAAATTACAGTTTGAGATAAGGTAGATCCACTCGTTATGTTAGACAGGAACACATTTGAATATAGCTTTAACATTATCGCTCCTTGACGGTTAACATAATATAGTCTTCACTATAAAAGATAGGCCCCTATGTCCGCTGCTGGACGGAAAATGATCAACTCAAGAAAAATATGAAAATGAGATGTCATAATCAGCCTATAATGTTCCCACTACTGGGACACAGGCCTCCTCTCTTCGAGAAGGAATGGGCAGTAATCCACCACGCGGGCCCAGTGCGGGTTTGTAGATGTCACGTGTCTTCGAGTTTTTGGTTCTAGGTCATGCCGGTTTCCTCACGATGTTTTCTTTCACCGTTTTGAGAGCAGTGGAGGTGAAATTATTTATACAAAGTAAAGCGCCTGTCTGGGTTCGAACCCACGACCTACAGCTCATAAGTCAGGACCGTTACTACTGGACCACCACTGCTCCCCAAAAAAAGATGTATGATGTATTAATGTTCTAGTGAACGCAAGCCCGATTGCCGATCGTCAGATTTTAGGTAACACATCCAGTATGAGTAAAATGCTTCTTTTCTTTATTTAATTACAGTAGCAACCCAGAGTTAGAAATTGTGCCCGATATATGACCTGTATTAAAGGACTAAATGCCTTAATTTGCGATTTTGTTTGATTGAAAGGAGAAGATGTTTTAAAGTAAAAGTAATCTATGTAACTTTAAAGGTCAAATAATTACTGCTTTATTAAAAAGCAGTGTATTATCCGGTGGTTTTCTCGGTTTTATTTAAACCTTACATAATTATAACGTTTTAACACGACACCTTCGAAGCACAAACATAACCTTTAAATGATACCAAACACGCATTACGAATTTCTAAATAATTACCTATGAAAGCTATTAAAACCTTAATTACGTAAAGTAGCTTATCTCAAATTTCCATATGTTGGTTAGGTTAGAAATAAAATAAAATTTACACCCGTCCCGGTAGAGCGGCAGATATTTATTAGTGGGGCAAACAACACCAGAGGAATAAACTTTATCACTGTTGTAAAAACAGGCAAGTAACCTGGGTTTATAGCCCCTGGAGTGAGCGCCTTTAACTTTGGGACCTAAGAATTTTGTATCTCTGGAGGTTTAGTGAGAATAACTAAGCTTAGGAAGAAAATTACGTGTTTATTTATTAATGAGAGTGTTTTTACTAGTGAATAAAAAAAATTGGTACAGTCAAACGCACGCAATTTGTAACACTTACACTATGAAAGCCGCAAACTGCAAACGAAATAACAGCACTGTGAATGTCAAGTTTTGTCATGAACCTAAAGATGACAGAATAATAAATATACCCTCATTACATATTGCCTAAATGACGGTTCGGTCTTTATTCCTTTGTGCATGGAATATTGTTAAGTCTTTCGTTCGTCTTTCGTCAACGTTCAGTTGAACGTGAGAATTATCGCTGTTATTGACATCTACGTTAATTTCTGGATCCTCATAAATAAGAAATAAAATCCAAATTACATCAGAAATAAAAACTACCCGTACAATCGACTAAATTAACTATAAACATATGTACACCCAGACAAAAAATAATGCAGGATTCCATCAACCCGCAACAAGTGAACTCTACACATTTGATTTTATCAACGAAACCTTGATTTATTTCCTCTAATCATTTACCGAAAGACAACCTCAAATGAACAGAAATTCACGATACTTTATAACAGTTTCCAACAGACTTAGAACATATATATTAAAGTGAAAGATGGCCGCTGTGGGCGCAAGTAGTAGGTATAGTGAAGTGACACCGCTAGCTCATCGCTCACCGTGCGCCAGACAACTTATTTTCCTTCAATTGATTCGTACAACTTCTGGAAGAATGAACAGCTGTACAGACTATATTTTCCCTTTGCTTTGTAGATCATAGACAACCGATACACCAGGTTGTTTTGCTGTCGATGGAAATAGCTTTGATATTGCAACGTGATTTTCTGGTTGCGTTGGTAACGTTCAGAGGTGAATATTTAATATGTTTGTTGTAGTAATAAGCTTGTTGTTTGAATGTGAAGACGTTTCTTTTTATTACCAATTCCTAGTTGAAGATTTTATAGATTTTCATTCAACTACTTACTGCTGAAATGATATAAGCCGCCTCTTCACGCACGCTTCAATGGTTTGTGAAAATATTCAGTAAGCAACATTTTACAATATGTTATGCAGTATATAACTACCTAGAACCGAAAAGTAAACTACACACCAGCAACCATATAAAATAAAAACAAGAAATAAAATCTAAAGGAACGTAAAGAGACTACTCCTTACTTCGTTCTCACAGCTTCGTACGAACCGTAAAACTAAAGCTAAATTGAAATTGAGGAGGGCCGGTCGTATCCGTCGCACGCCGGAGTATCCGAGGCGTCGTCAACAGCGGCCCTAGCTCAAACGCGCGACTTTAACGTAACGTTAATTCGAACGATTTTTCAATCGAAAATACAACTATTCAATAGCATTTTGGTATTTTTTCTTGCACAATAAATAGCACCTAACTACAGAGAGATACGAATATAGCTTTAAAAAGAAAATATAGCTAAATATTATGTGCGAAACGATTGATTTAAATTTTTTAATTATTTGAATTTACGTTACGTTCACTACGTGCGTGTGTGCCCACAAGACGCAAGGCACCGAAGATTTTTTTTTATCATTAGACCAGAGGTAAATAAAATCTCGAGTTTTCTACTGCCTGTAATGACGGCTCATCACAGAGCTTTACTTGTCGTACCTACTTCAATAGCCCCCTAGGCAATCCCCGATCTATGTCTAGTTGACTAATATCTAAACAGATCCTTCCGTGTGGCCCTGTTTACTTTATCCCTACTTAAGCTATTCGAAATACAAATTCATTCTCTAAAATGATCACATTTTGAGAGACCAAAATCAAATATTCAGAGCGTTTTTAAAAAAAAATCTAAAAGATATTGACAAAATTACAGATACATGTTTTTCATCTTCTTAAAGTAGCAAAGAATAGCTCATGCTGAGGTAGAAATATTATAAACAGCCAGCATGGTGGTCACAGAACACAATATCGGAAAAAAAAAGAGAAGAAGAATGCACCAATATACATAATAAGTATCAACTTGTAAGGACTATTTTAATGCACCCCATTGTGATACAAATAAAAGCGAAACTCATCCTGCAATTAATTAAAACACCAAGTATCGAAACACTTGGTAAAGCCATCGTGCTATCGATCAGTCCATCAATTCAAACAAAACACTCATACAGACAGGTACCGTACACGTAATTAAAAACAAAATGAGTATCCCCAGTACCTATAGATACATACGTACGAGTATGCGTCCGACCTTTAAAAGGGTCAGGATTAAACAGTAATGAAGTGAATAATCCAGAAGAAGCGGCGCGGAAAATTTTACGAAATTTAATTTCTAACAAAAATGTTGGAATGGAAACGATTCGATGATCGTCCCCGTAATTAATCTTTGCATTTCGATTTCTGAGAGAAAGTTGGGAACAATGGTCGGTTCGGTTGTAGGGTGAGCAGAGCTGTAAGGTTTAAAAACTGATATAACTTGTAATGTAAGTAGAATTATATATTTTAGGAACTATACCGCAAACTCGATGTTTACAACGACGCGGGCGTTCGAGTAATTTATTGTGATGTACCCACTCACCAAGTTTAATAAAGTAACGAATTATGTACTTCCTAATTGCACGACGAGCGCTCTGGACTATTTTAACAATTACCTGCATGTTAAAACTTTGTTTCTCATTAAGTGATTATGTAAATCTTTGAGAAATAAATGATATTAAAACCGAAAACCGAAAAACTCTCAAGTGTTTCAGATGTATCCGTAAAAAGTTACTGAGAGATTTCCAGAAATTATTTATTAGTAGAAGAGCTTCCTGTTACTGAGTCTTTGTCAGGGAAGTATTAGCACGTAACTTTTTCTTGGAATACGTTGAGCCCGTGGATGCTGATTATTCTTTTTATACGCTCTCAAAAATATATTAGCTGTAAAATACTGTATGAAATACCTAGTCAATATTGACTGGCCAGTTGGCGCGGTTGGTAGCGACCCTGCCTCCTGAGCCGCTGGTCCCGGGTTCGATCCCAGGACAAGTCGAACATTTGTGTGCATGAACATGTATATCAGTCATCAGGTGACCGTAGTACAGGCTCTGCCTATTTCGGGACCTGAAGACCTTGTGTGGATGTTGTCTCATATTATATTATTATTATATTGTGATAAACACTGCAAAACTCCTAAACATTAAATCAACGCAATCAAAATTTAATCGCATTATTCAGCATAACTCGATATTTGCCGATACATGAACGGGATCAAAATCGAACAGAAGGCAACTCGCAAACTTTGAGCAACACATGATACAATTTGCTAACTAGAAGCACTATTAGAGCTCTCACTTGTTTAAGGTTGCCAATTTCTACAGAACTCTTCAAGACAATGCTCTGATTTTACAGTTGAACTCCTCGAATTTTGTTAGAAAACTGCCAAAAAGTTGGGAAAGAAACGTAGGTACAAATCGGTTCTTTGTGATTGTACGGTTAGAACTATTCTTAGTAGTTCCATAAATATTTCAGAGGTTGTGTGGTGAAGGTACGTGCTCGCAGAGAAGCACAAACATGTCCATTAGTCGCGAGTTGAGCACATTTTTCGCAATTTCCTGCGGTAACAGACGCTCGGCTGGGACTAAATTTTTCAATGCGCTCGCACTAATCTAGTCTAGATGTGTTTACGTTGCCTTGCACTTGTGATCTCTTATGTTTTGCGTTTTCGTTTGCACATATTTCTATGTTTACTGCCACTAGCAAATTGTTATTCATTAAGTGAAATTGCAGCACATTTTTTATTATAACAAATAGTTCGATTTTCTTGACGTTTACGCCATCTACAGTTTTAATACGAATGCTCAAAAAGACTATTATGGAATTGATTCAAGAGAAACATCCTTAGCAGCATTTCCTATTAAAAACATTAGGCGATCGATACACCTACATTTTTACCTAAATTTGCCAAGACATGCTATAATATGTAATTACAACACAACTTTACATTCGAATGTCTAAGTTCAAAGACATATTAAACCCAAAAGATCTCAAACACGCTAACAAACTTGCTAACAAAAACGAACAACGTGTCAAATAACTTATACACCCGACTCTCAACATGGATACCCTCTCAAAAGCGACCAGCTCGCAAACGAACGCGCATTAGCAGTAAGAGCTAGACAAATTAACAGAAGGTGATAAGTTGCCAACTGCGGGCAAGAAATAGGGGGCTATAAAAACGTTGCCCAGCTTCTTATGTGCAGGCGATAAAAGTTGGAAGTACGGGTAGGTACCGTGGTGCTGCTGTATGCTGAAATGGCATTACATGAACTGTTAGGTACATAACCATATTATTGTAAGTGTTCGTGGTATTGATTGGTTGAAAGGTGGAAAATGGTGGCTATAGATTTAATTCATAGGACTTTTTAATGTAAATAACTGCCATAATGTAGTAGTGAGTCTTATTTTATCATAAGGTACTTTTTCTGCGCAGAAAAGCCTATCGTTTTTCTACTCCATTTTGCGAAATCTCCACCCATGATTGCCCCGCAAACGCGTCAACAATTCTTTATAATTATGACACCAGAAAAACTTAAATGAAAATGATACTTGTCATTCTAACTAGCAACTAAACAGTATTTTCTTTATAAATACCTACATAGTATTAACAGATACTTAGTTGTGGTTCCAACTCAAAATCCAGGGGTAGAATATTAAGTAGCTGGAATCAGACTGGACTGAGTAAATAAACAACCAGCCTGCGCCTCGGAAAACAACGCAAATCCCTATTCTGACCCAATATTACCCAAGGTAGAACTACCTTACATTACTTTAGGGAAATGAGATCTAAAAACCTGTATAAGCAGGTTTTTTGTTCCCTATTCTTCTTTCTGGCTTTAAGTTAATGTCCTCATAAATAAAGGTCGTCTTCGTTGAGATGTGGTCAAGGATATGTTCACAAATGAGTGAAGCGTAAAGTTTTCTTTATACAACTGATAAAATGCGGAGTATATGGCAATGTTATAGAGCCTTATGCCCGTTTTCACTAACACTAAGCGATGCTTAAAGTAGTATTGGTAGATTTTCACGCTTGTCTCAGCGCAGAGGTGCAATAACATTTAAACGTGGCCTTGTATTAGTGAAAACGGACATAATCCTTCTCAAAACTGAGACTTTCTAATAGGCATTGGACATAATAAAGTAATTGATATGCACATTCCGAAAATGCAATCCCAAAAACTCAATAGGGGACCATACACAGTATACATAAATGCCAGTAGGTACACAGACAGTAACATTTCATTACACAACCCTACTACACCTGCACACACATACAGCTCCATCCACCCTGCACAGATCACAGATGAATTTACTAAAAGCGTTCCATTCACGCTCATTCCGACCAGAACTCCTAACAGCCAGTGATCCATAGCCCAAATGTAATTGAAAACGCTGTTACAGAAAACCCAGCGCAGTTTGAACCAGTCTAGAATTTTCTAAACATAGCTAGGAAAGCAGGCGCAGTCATTAACGTAACTGCCTACTGCTAAGAACCACTCGGTGTAAACGAGGCAGGCCTTGCATGGAATGTGCAGAATCTTGAGTGTTTGACGCGGTGTTTTTTTGTTTTGTAAGTATATAATTAAGGAGTTTTTAATGCACAACATTTAAAAGAAAAAAGCGTAACACATAATATTTAGATTATCGCTAGGTAACGTCAGTACTATTGCGAACTTTTTACATTCTATATTCAAATAGTTGACGTTGTTCTTTTCTTTTTGACCATAAATGGAATTGTGCCAGCAACTTGATGATTTAATCAGTTAAAAATAAAGTCCACTATATTTTTAATAGATGTACCTATTAAAAATATAGTGGACTTTATTTTTAACTGATTAAATCACCAAGTCACAGGGGTCAGAATTATTTTAATTGTCTACCATCTTTGTCCCATGGTATATTATCATTGTGTAACCACAAAACATATTAGACATTGGGTACATAATTGTAGCTAATTATATTGGTACAGTATTAAGGGGCTGACAACAGCTAAAGTGCGGACTGCATAGAAAAGAAAGAGAAGCGCAATGACACAAAGCTGGTAATTTATTGCAAAATATGAAGCAATTCTCTATTAACAAAAAATCTATTTATTGGACTAATAAATGAAAACACACACACGTTGATATGCTGCTTGAAGAGCAATCTGAAGAAAAAAATAGAGAATGATTGCATGTAAAATGTTATATTAGTATGGTTTTTAATCGTTAAAATAATTTTTTAGAGGTACCTTCGTGACTTTTAACTGTCGTACCAAATAAGTTGTATTATGATTTCAACACACTATCTAACTAGCATATATCCTGAAGAACATTATATATTTTTTCTGATTTTGTTTACTGCAGTGGATCATATACTTTTAGGCATTAAAACTTGCGATTGATTTGTATAGTTAGTTAATTAATTTAGCACCTAGTGTAACTAGTCAGTTGTGTTATATATAAGTTAAGTTATATATTAGGTACCTACACTACAACCGATAAAATAACCTCAACCGCAATAGATTTATTCGGAAAATAAATCAAGGCGGTGGACCCATTTTTCCTTGTTCCCATTATAGGGGTGTGAATGCTAGAGAGTGGAGTATCGTGGGCCATTTGTACCATAATTTCATGCGACGTTTACAGCAATGGCTGTAAACAACCTTTTGTTTCAAGCATCAAATACAGTTTTTGTTCTCGAACAATGCTTCTGTAAAACAGTGCTCACAGAAATAGTTCGCTGTTTTATACGAAGTTTTAAAAGATCGTGAAGTTGTTTTCTTTTATGTTCAAGTTTAAGTCTGATATGCAGGTTGTATTGGCAGGTTCTTTAGTTTATAAAACGATTAAGACTGCGCCTAGTCAAAAGTGGCGCCCCCAATCGCCTTTCTAAGAAATTGCGCTGATTTTTTAATTAAAACGTAAAAAAGAAGACGGATGAATTGTAGTTCATAAAGATAACTTGCTTGTGACACTATATTCATAGCTTTATATCCCATAGTTTTATCGTAATCAACTAAACGGATAATATAGAAATAAACCTAACCTAAGTGAGTTTTTTTCTCTACGCGCTTCAAACCTGCATAGATATTATTAGGTATGTGTTAAAATAGCTCCATCTATTTTTGTGACTGACAGACAGACAACACACAACCTAAACCGTTCAAGACAGAAACATGTGTACAGAAAATGTTTCTCAGAGCACATACCTAATGAAACAAGTCCTCACTGACTGGACCAAACAGTGTTTTGAAATTTGTAAAGTCAGGGAAATTACTTGTTCAGCAAATTGAATACCTACTCATAGCAACTGAAAGAGCCCCTATACTTAATTCACAATACACGATTGACCGTTGTATAAAACGGCTATAACACGGCAAATTGCCGTGCCGTAATAAGTCAATTTTATACACAATTAATTTTCTTGACTGTTACGCTTATACAAAACGCTATAATTATTATCTCACGCTGACCGCTGATCTCATCAAAATAGCCGTGTTTGTACCTAACTATCCGCCAGCGGTCTTAATTCACAAATCCTAATTACGTGCTTCCCTGAAATTCAGACTGAAGTTGGTGTATGGCTAAGCTAAAGAAATAATTTACAATCTGCGGGTGCAATGACTGCGATTTTAGAAAACGTAGACGCCCGATTTTTAGGTCGCAAAAATAATGTATAAGCCCGCGAAAAATAAAATATAAATAAGTGTTATTTATAATCGCTAAACGTCGATTTTACATAGGCTTAACCAGTAAAAAACATAGAAATTTTAGCAGCTTTACTTTCCAACAAATTATAAAATAGTTGTTTACAAAGAAAGATCAGTTTAACCCTAAGAAAATCTTAATCAAGACAGCATCAGGCACCACGTATTGATACACAGATCAACAGTGTCCATCGGACAACCAACGTGAGACAGAAACTCATTTAGGTAAGTACCTACTAATTACACGAGTACATTTAACTTTTAGCAGCCACCAGACATAAACATAAGGTCTCCCGTAGAATGGCACAACGCGACTTTTGTAGAACAATTTCCGTGAAGTTTTCATGGGAATTGTTCTACTAGACTCGCGTCGAGCTGTATGTCGCGTCGCGCCTGTTTGTGGGAGCCGTAAGACGGACAATGTTAACATGATCCGTCGCGACTGCACATAAAAGAAGCACGTATGCGCAGCCCAGGGCCACCACTTAAAGAAATATCCGGCTTCCCCACTCATTTTACTGCCTGCGTATTTTATAATACTGCGCTTTCCAGGTTTTAATTAAACTTCAGCTAGTTCAAGTGTATTTTTACTGAATCAAGGGCCTGCAGTAACTTTGAAACTTCTTATAACCCTGGGCTTTACAAAAGGGTTGTTCATTCTTTTAATGGAATATTTTGTATGATGAGTGTTTATAATGAAATACTTACATGTAATTTTAAGTTGAAGTACTTACATTTACAAAGACTTAATAAGTCTACTGGGGTCGTATAGTGACGTGTTAAAGCCACTTTTGCTCTGTTGTGGAAAACTAGGGTTGGCGATAATCTATGTACAGATTCTTCTTGAAGATCACGTAATATAATGTTATCATAACATCGCGATTCTCGGCGATCGAAGTGTTAGGCAGAGGTGTACCTAAGTCCCCTTTTTGAGGAGTGGCTAGAGAGGCGCCACAGCGTCCTCACCTTCCGCCTGACGCAGGTCCTCACCGGACACGGTTGTTTCGGGAGGTGAGGCTTGGGAAGCCGTCACCTCCTTCTGCGAAGCAGTAATGTTCGCGAAGGAGGAGGCGGAACGCGTGAGGGAGAGGCAAAATTCGCGCCCTCACGCCCCTAGCCGCCGCAGGAGACGCCCTGGGCGTCGGGAATCGCAGGCCGATTCCCGGCCACCGTAGGCGTGGGCTTGCCAACGGCGAGCAATGGGCAGCTCGCCGTTCGAAGGACCAGGCCCGGGTCGACGGCGCGTTGTGTTCCACGCGCGCCTCAAAGAGATGTCAGCACCAATGACGGGGTTCGCTAGGGCCGATGCCCGCCAGGGTTGCGGGAAAGTCCGAGAGGGATACCGTGGCCCCTGGCACAGGCAACTGAAGGAACACGGGTGGGTTTTAGTCAGTAAGAGTCTGACACGCCCTCCTGCTCTGCCCAGAGCGGGAGAAGTTATTTGATGATTTCCGACCCTCAAAAAAAAAGGCCATTTAAAAAAAAGACCTATACCCACATTTGGCCAGTTATTATTTTGACTGCCACTTAATAGGGGGCGAGCTTATTGCCATAACACTGTGTCCGACCCGGGCATCGAACCCAGGACCTCATGCTATACAGTGGCGTTTGCGACCACTAAACCAACGAGGCAGTCATAATTTTTAAAATATTACAAATTATTCATCTTATCCAACGTGATTCTATTGATATCACTCTCTTTTCTAGGTGCTCATTCACATAGGTAGGTAAAAGCATTCAAAAAGAAAACCACAGAGTAATCACAATTTTATTATGGACGGATAGCAATCTAGTGACAACAAAGTGACGCATATTGCAGAAAGCCACGATTATCTGTGGTCGGTAATGGGAACCGTCCATTAGCTTCATACAACATTACAATCATGTGCACAACAATAGGCGAAAATGATACGGGATACTCTATATCTTGAGGTGTAGTTATTTTTCTTTTGTACAGCATATATCAGACGGTATGGTCATACTTCAGGATGTGGTACAGACCATCATACTGAACAACTTTCACTATGGGATCAACATCAAGTTTTTAACTGTGATGATGAAGCACGGTTACATTGGCGAATTTGAAATCGTCGATGACCACAGAGCTGGAAAGATTGTTGTCAATCTGACCCTGCCGGTCAGATTGACAACAATCTTTCCAGCTGAACAAATGTGGAGTCATTTCACCCCGCTTCGACGTTCCCATCAACGACATTGAGAGGTGGACTAACCTGCTACCGTCACGACAGTTCGGCTACCTGGTTCTGACAACCAGTGGTGGAATCTTGGACCATGAAGAAGCCAGAAGGAAACATCTTGGAGGAAAAATTTTAGGCTTCTTTTTCTAAGTTTACTCAATATAAATGAATTGTAAAAAAAAAACATCGTCATCGCGAAAAAATTATCAGCCGTTATACATTTGGGTCGAGTGAGTGTTAAAGTTTAGTATGGGACATTTGATATATTTTTCTCGATTACGTTGTTGGTCCCATGCAGAATGTTGACCACATCTTTCTGATATGCGCTGTATAAATGGCTAGACTGCTAATATTTTGCTGTGGTATTCGATAATTCTAAGCAGCCTGTAATGTTCCCACTGCCGGGACACAGGCCTCCTCTCGGAGAGTGGGACTGGGCCGTAATCCACCACGCGGGCCCAGTGCGCGTTGGTAGATGTCACATGCCTTCGATTTTTTTAGTTCTAGGACATGCCGGTTTCCTCACGATGTTTTCCTACACCGTTTTGAGAGCAATGGTGATGAAATAATTTACACAAAGTAAAGCGCCTGTCTGCGTTCGAACCACAGAACAGATAAAACAGGTTCGAACCTACGACCTGGAACTCGGTAAGTCGCGGCCGTTACCACTGGGCCACCACTGCACAAAATTCTAAGGCGATTCATTAAACTGGTTGGTGTACAGTCAGCGAAATTATTTATTAAACAAATTTACACCCTACGTTAATTTGCCGTGTTATAGCTATTTCATACAGCTGTCAAAGAATGAAAGTTGTGATTTAATTATTCAGACAGAAAATTGGTACTTAGTTAATTTGCTTAACAATTGATTTCTCTGACTTTACATTTAGAGGGCTATCACATTTTTTCTTATCTTTGAGTGTGTGACTCTTCAAACACTCAAATACAAGAAAAATTCTGATAGCCCTCTTAATGGACTGCCATTTTCTCGTACGTTTATAAATTACCTCGTACATTAAATCCCTACTACGCCGTCGACACTTCCTACTTATCTTAATTCCCTACAAGCATTATTTTAAACAACTTAATTAAATTTTGGTTCAGTTTAAAGCCACGTACATACCACATTTTTCCAAAACGGTTTAGATAGCAATTTTCCTAAAGCAACTAATCAAAAAAAGAGATAAGCAGCCGTAGGTAGGCACTTACGTACAAAATGTTTTTCAAGCAACAAATCACCTTGTCCACAGAAGAAAAAAAACAGTTGAATAATATTAAGGCATGAGAACATGAACGAACGCTCTCCTATTTTATATGGAGATTGGCTCTCGAACGAACAACCATGTCGGTACTCATGTCGTGCTAGCAGCTAGCGGTGCCAAACCAAACAACAGAAAACTTTGCATTTTTCAGTATACAATAAACTACATAGTCTGGTATATATGTTATTATTACAATAGGTTCGCCCCCTAATACATAAGACTTCAACATAACTGGCGAACTGCACTGTAATAATTCAAATTTAAATTCAAAAATCATTTATTTCAATCCATTTAAGATCATATTGTTGAACACGTAAAATTAAATTTAAAATTTATATCACAATAAATATATATAAAAATAATTAATTCAATAATATAAATAAAATTTAAATTATAAAATTAAATTTGAATCATTAATAATACGCCTGCCTCTGAGTCATTTCTATGTTTGTCATTACATTAATCATATTATAACAACGGTTAATGTACTGACAATCAAACCTGTTCGCAAATACGCTCAGGATAATGTTGCAGGTGGTCCGGAGCCTGCGCCCCAGAGATGTGCATCGCTTTCGCATCGTCATCTAGAAACAGTCGACACGGGCGTCGGCGAACATCTCCGACGCGCTGCAGTGCCGGGGCAGCCCCAACATCACCCTGAACCACTGACCTCTATTAAAAATAGAGGTCAGTGCCCTGAACGCATTTTATCCGTCTGTCGTAGATTTATTTCGAGATCTATGCAATGTAGGAATTACCATGTTGTGCTTAAGGGGACTACATGACCTAAACGCGAGTTTTTAATGCCTGAAAGTATATGATACACTGCAGTAAAAAAAAACTTTAAAGTATATGATATTCTTCAGGATATATGCTAGTTAATAGTGTGTTGAAAACATAATACAACTAATTAGGTGGGATAGAAAAAAGTCACGAAGATACCTCTAAAAATGTATTTTAACGATTAAAAACCATACTAATAAACATGCAATCATTCTGTTTTTTTTTATTTTCAGATTGATCTTTAAGCAACATTTTAACGTGATAGTGTTTTCATTTTTTTGTCCAATCAGTAGATTTTTTGTAAATAGAGAATTGCTGCATATTTTGCAATAAATTACCAGCTTTGTGTCATCGCGCTTCTCTTTCTTTTCTATGCAGTCCGACAGTGACCGCGCTTTAGGTGTTGTGAGCCCCTTAAATAATAAAAGTGTTAGTGACCATTTCAGTCTAATTACGTATAACGTTAACATCATTTCAGCTATTTACACAAACAAACCAACAAAAATCGGCCAAGTGTGAGTCAGACACGCACACGAAGGGTTCCGTACCACCGTACAATATTTAACACTACATTTTTTTTAAACACGTTTCTTGTGTGGGACACCCTTTTTTTTTTTTTTTTTTGAGGATGGGAAATCATCAAATGATCCCTCCCGCTCTGGGTGGAGCGGAAGGGAGTGTCAGACTCTTACTGACTAAAACCCACCCGTGTTCCATCCTTGGCCCTTTATGTTCTGGGTCAGCGGTACCCCTTTCGGATTTTGAAATTTTGAAATTTGTTTTATTTATATTATATGTTGTTTCTTATCTTTATGTTGTCTGTCTATCTATTACGGTTCATGAGATACATCCCGCTGACAGACAGACGGACGAACGAATGGATGGACGGACGGACGGACGGACAGCGGAGGCTTAGTAATAGGATTCCGTTGGCACCCTTTGAGTACAAAAACATTATCATCATCAAACACATGAACCCTCATTCATTGCCGTATTGCAACGCAACCGGCTCAGTTTCACTTTGACCATTACAATCACGCGATGAATGCAATGCCATCCCACACTGGATGACTGCAAGACAATTGTACAAATTCACACGGGCCCAGATGAACACAGCGCGCTCAATAGGCTGTCAGGCAGTTTGAATACACCCGGAGTGTGTAGTGCAGACCTAATTAGGTTACTGAAATCTTCTGTTGCGAAAATTAGAACGGCTTACGTGTGAATTTGTTGTAGATTTTGAGTTTTCATACAGTTTTTGACATGAAAATAACTCACCGTATCTTGTCACCGATGGGCGTCTTCAGGCACGGAGGGCGACCAAGGGATGAGATAAAGATGGGATTATACAAATACGAGCAAAGCTAATTTATTTATTCAAACTAGGCTGAGAATCAGCACTTTATGAACGTCAAAATTACATAAGACGGTCCTCCAAAACGCCCGCCCTTGACCACTTCCTAGTGCTTTAGCTGAGAAGAACAAGTGGCGCAACAAACTACCCAGCAGCACTGCTGTATGTTCAATTAAACGAAATGGATTCTATACAGTAGTAAGTAATTAACATGACGAAACACAAAACATTAAATTAAATTATTATTGAATACAAGTGCAACAACGTAATTGGTAAATTGACAAAGGTACTTAAGGTCAAAATGCATACCTACACGTTAAGTCCAAAAGGACTTTTTTCAGCAGAATCCCTAAGCTCCGATAATAACTGTCCCGTGATAACTAGGTACCTATACGAAACTGTCTGAAGTGATTATTACAATATTCCCTTTCGCTGATCATCCTAGCAGATTATTTTACAAATCCCATGCTCTGCTAAGGTAGCTTTTACTTTGTAATTAAACAATCACATGCTATAAACATCCAATAAAGAGATCTCAATCAAAAAACAAAAACCCTGATATCTAAAGTCAGTGTACTTCGACGCTGCAGTCCAGCAGCATCAAATTTTTACATCAATACAGAACTTTTGCTTTGTTTTGTGTCGGACAACGGACGGTTGATTAAACAGGCTTACACTGATCCTATATCCCTGCGAAAGTGGACCGACGGATAATAGACTTTATGTCCACGAGATAAGGGTTTTGTTAACAGCATTAACAGTACTGGTATCCCTGCTAGTATACGCTTTGGAAGCTCCATGAGTCCCACTTACTGACAGGTCCGTAATCCCAGCTCGACGGGACATAATCATGGTTTGTGCTTGCAGTACATGTAAGCTGGGCTGGACACTTTAAACTATGCTGCCGATAATCCGCGTTTATTTCTCAAAAGCAAATCTATGTATTGAAACAAGACTATTAAAAAACGGGATTTGTATCAAAATTTAACAGTTGCTACACTTTTCAATATGATAGTACTGACATAAATGTAAATACCGTAACGTAATGTATAATATAAATAATAGTATGGAAACCACATTATATGCAATAAATGAAAACAATTGAAAATACATACTTAAAGCAAAATAAAATAATCAATTATGAATCGTAAATTAAAAAAGTTAAATTTTCAAACAAAATAAATTGAGTAAAAGTTAACACTCTGTTAAGACAAAACGTACCTTGGCCCCTGTTGTTTAGGTGTACCGATTTTACATTTTAGGCAAATAAGTAGAATGCTTGCACTGGGTGGCAACATCGCTTTTCAATGTTCAAGGATTCAAGTTCATTAAATCTACTTTATGATTTAATTACTGGACTGATTTCGTTATTTTTTTGTATATCATCAGCAAAAGTGATACCAAGTAGGTATGTGGATTAATTTATTGCTTATATGTGGTTTCCATACTGTATAGTTACTAAATAAATGACAAAACATAGTCCTTACTACGGGAACACTGAATAAATTCTGATTAATTCCCACAGTTATTCAAATACAAAAAAGTCATACACATCAACCGCGTTTTCCATGTAACTTTTAGGTACTTATTTTTTGTGAAGAACATGAATAATCGAGTTTTAAGTAACTAAATTCCTCAAGAAATCGATCGCTTCGATATCAATTAGTACAAAATCTCCAAGTTAAATCGCGTTAATAATAAGTCGATACTTTTCTCCAATTACTAGGACCGAGGCAGTACCTCCGTCGTCGTCGGAAGTCGCGCCACCAAACGGAAATTGCTCAGCCACCATCAAGTCGCGCTTCATTTCGCACTGACAGCGCTCATCGGCTGCAAGCAACCAATTACTTATAGTTTCCTACTGTAATTACTTTAACAGACTTTAGTTGGTCTGAAGAAAGTGTGTGTGTGTGTTTGTATACATTTAAGTACTTGCCAGAAAATTCCTACAAAAGCTGACCAAAAATATGGCTATTTATTATGTATTGTATTACAACATGGGTGACGTTGTAAGATTCTGGTATGAACTGCTCATCTTAAGCACAAAACCTTGTAACTTTGGATTCAACGGTGAAGGAAAACATCGTGAGGAAACCGGCTTGTTCTAGAACCAAAAATTCGAAGACATGTGACATCTACCAACCCGCACTGGGTGCGCGTGGTAGATTACAGCCCGTTCCCTCTCGAAGGGAGGAGGCCTGTGTCCCAGCTGTGGGAACATTACAGGCTGATTATGTAAGTTATTTTCATTTGCAAGCCATTAAAGTATTTTTATCTCACGAAGCGACGCGCGCTTTACACGTGGTAGCCAAGTGTGGTCACAGCGTGTTTGAATACTTGGTTCGCATACACACACTTCCGACTGTGCCACTGACTCGGACGGAACCGAGCGTGCGAGAGCTCCTGCGCTTGCACACACATTCACAGCGTGTTTGTACACTTGGTAACCACAAGTAAAGGGCGCGTCGCTTCGTGAGATAAAAATACTGTAACAGAATAACGGATATACAACAGGAAAAAATGCAGAAAATAAAACTTAGAAGAACAATAAATAATGCACCAGCTCGTACCGACGTTGTAATTACCTACTCACACTCTTCAGCACTGCCCTATAAAATTATTATATATAAGTAATAAATCTAAGTATAAATTAATAAAGAACACGTTCAACATTATAATGGAAAGCCAATATCGTTTAATATACAGCAGCACATTTGTTGCTTTCAACGAACCAACAAAAGTGAACAGAAATAAATACTGTTTATTTGAAACAGTACGCCAACTAAATACATAATTCGTCGTAGTGCTGAGGCGGCCAAGTTTAAGGTTGTAATACGTGAAATAGGTACAAAGTTAGTGTACTTCCAGAACAAAGTAGGTGAGCAACTCTCCCCCCTACTTACACCATAGAGGAGTGAGCGAATGGAATGGCAATATGATGCCACTATCGAATAATGATTTTCAGTGTGTATGATCTGTCGTAAATACGCAGGCAAAATTAGTTTTTTTTTTAATTGATTTAGGATAACTTTACATCGCGATACCAAGGTTTTGTCAACTTTAGACAGCTTGAATTGACGACACTGTCTCTAGTGTCTGTAATTTTAAGGGCACCGTCAGGTATGGTGACAATTTTTCCAAGAAGTCAAGAGATCTTTCAAGAAGCCTTCTTCTGCTGCTAAGACATAGAAGGCTGACACTTAAGTTTACCAAGGAATCCTTCAAATCTGTCGCCCGCTGACTTTGCCCCCGAATAGAATACTATTCGCGTAAATCAAACAAACACAGTCAAACACATCTCATGGACAATGACACTCCACTGATTATATATTCCTAGTTTAACGCCGATTTACGATCCCTGTTTTTCCCGCAAACAACCAACTTGCACATTTTATGTGGCTCTCCTCTAGCGGAGTTTATAAAACCGTAAGAATATCATGGAATATTTACACACATACGTCAACTGAAGGATGCTGGATATTTATGCACCGATGCAATGTTTTACATAGACTTTGTGGGGCTTCCAGTTGTATTTGTTCTGTAAATAAAATAGCGGTTGGCCACCGGCTTCGTTTACACAGAAATTGTGCACAAAAACTACGACTGTGTTTTAAAAAAGCTCATCAAAATGCGCAGCGCAATTTTTGAGATTAGTGTGCGTGCCTACTGTACTCACACAAAGAGACAAGTTTGTTTTAATGACTTTATTCTAGGTAACCAATTACATCATACGGTTTCATGTTTTTTTTTTTTTTAATATCCAAACATAACAAATGGAAAGATTGTATGGATTTAAAACCTACGAACAAAAAGCCTCTCATTAAAAATTGATCTAACATGTTTCATCCCTGCATTTTTCCTGTTCTCATTGTTAAGCAAAGCAGAGACCACAATATGAGATTACAGACTAAAGGTTCCTGTATTTATAGTCCAGGAGCTAGTGCGACGTTGCAGGATCGACAGCTTATAACGTTACTTACGTGACTCTGAGAAATGAGTTTTTAAATGGATTCCCTCCGCGTATACGACGCGACGGTGAGAGTTGTAGTTACCTCCCAGTGTTAACAAAATTATGATATAGTAACCAGATGGGTTCTGTGTGACGGTGATCGAGAGTGTTCTGGTTTCTTGGAGGGATTATGAAGGAAAATTTGATTAGTAACAAATTTTTGAAGGTAGATAGATAGCGGTACTTATTTCTTTCGGACAGGTTTTTAGACTTTCGATACTGAACATTTCTTCTTTAACATCTATAGAGGTATGAGGAACACGGTGTAAAGTTCGCTCATACCTCCATAGAAAAAGGAGGATCCTCCGACCAGACGGTTGTTGTGTCTGGTGAGCAACAACGTCCCGACATCAATCATCGGATTGATGTCGGGACGTTGTATATATGCTAGTTGCGCGATAAACTCTGCTTGCGCGATGCAAGATTTTGCGTGACGTCAGAGTGAGTGTGTGTTCGCATGTGGCGATGTAGATACCGCTACACATCTATCATTTAATTGGATAGACTTCTGATTCTACTTCGTATATTTCACAAGACTGGTGAATTATTTGGTCTGGTTTCATTGCGTTAATGGTCTTATCCCATCGGCAAAACTGGCTGAAAATTAAATCACACGGTGCGAAGTAAATCTCATGTAACGATCTAATTAACCTAATTTAATCATTTGTAAAACGCCCCGTATATGAAGGACGGAGCGTCGGTCGTTCCAAATATTATCTTTACGAAGAGGCATATAAACTGAACCCTTTTACGCCTGCGCTCGTCAAAAAGATAAAAACTGTCGAATATACTCGTCGAGTTAATCCACGTCAAACGCCAAAAGATCATAAAGAAAATTTGCATAAAATTTCATCCATTCGAAGAGAATTCGCGGCCGGCGCGGGATTTTTTATTCGCGCACATTAGGGGACATTACCCGATACGCCCCTTACTGCCACGTTTACTGAAATAATATTTTTCAAGCTGTTGAGTTGCTTTTTATTTCGGGGTTCGCGGCAAATGAGTTTCTAAGCGTAAATAAATCTTTCACTGCCCTCTGCGGGTAAGCGGAAACTTCCATTATTATCATTTTATATAAGGCGGTGTTCGGTGGCGAGCGGCGCGGGCGCGTTGACACAAACCATATAATGCTAGTTAAAGTACAGCTAACCGCAGTTAAATATGGAATAGTTGGTTCGTGCGTCGGCGAGCGGTTAATTTTATCTCGTTGCGGGCGGGCTCATATTGCGGCGGGACCCAATTGCTGAAAATGAATTAGTTCCTCTGTGTGTTCAACAGAAAATGTTGTCCGCGCCACTTGCAATTATGGCGATCGCTTTTGCAGCGTGAGCGGCCATTCGCGAACGGAGGCTTTACGACTTTCTCTTTATGTTGATATTAAAAAATACTGCGAGTAAGCAATAACTAGTACCTATGCAAGATATTAAATTGCAGACGAAGCTAGAGCTATTTTATTCATAAACCTTAATAAGGACTTAAATCAACGTGATCTTTTTTATTTAAATGCAATTTATTTCGCTCGTTATTTGCGGTTTATCTTCCTTTGTGCGAGCATATTTCAGAAACCCCATCGATCATGCACATTAATGTATTTTTATATTCGAATTTCCAGCTGGCATTTGTAAATTCTGTTGTATTTTTAAAGCTTGTGCAGGGTGACCTGTATATTTAGTCTTCGTTGACATGAACTAGGTCTGAAGCGACTGCAACACCGGTGTTTTGAAGTAAACTCGTGTCAACAATACCGAAGCTACCTGCTTCCAAAATAAACTTGCTCGTATCTACAGTGTTGTAACCGAGAGAAACTTAATTTTCTAGTGCAGCGTTGATGTGTATGAATGCTAAAGTTTCTTACTGAAGGCCATTATTGTATTTTAAGTTAAAGTGAGTATCCGTAACACCCTGTAATAAAAATTTTGTCTAGTTGTTTAATTGTAGCGTTATCTAAATCTAAGTACAATAGGTAGTTATTCCTATCTTATTTAGATAGAATTAAATGGTATTCTGGACGGGACAGGTCCACTCAATCGGTGTGGTTCTTTCCTCAAAAGACCATTTCAGACACTAATCTACATAGTCCTCAAAGATTATGTCCGGATTTTTACATAAACATTGACATTGATGTATTTTATATACAATGACATGAGTATTTACTTAAAGTACCTATAATATTATTTTAATTATTGTGAATGTGAAGATTATGTGGGTTATTACTTTTTTTGTTTTTTCAGTTAGTTTTAATCACGATCTGGCAGCTTGAGTAATTTATGCGGCCTACTCAAATGTTCTTTCTTTGGTATTGTTCGTCAAATCGTTGAGCTCCTTAAGTTCTGAGTTGAGCTGCAAGATTGCTGACAATTGCGTGCACTGACTGGATAGGTCCACTCAAACTGTATGGTTCTTTCCTCAAAAGACAATTTTAGATACCGATCTACATAACCTTCACATGACCTGACCAAGATTTTGTCTAGACTTTAAAAGAGACTGTGACCTCTGAGTTTGTTTCGGCCTTTCTTCTCAGAGTAGTCAGATAGGAAACGCCGGCCTCATCTAGTTTAAAAAAAAAATGTTTGTCGTGTAAAAGTGTTTGTACAAACCTACTTACAGAAATAAAATCATTTATCATCCAAGCTACCTATGCAGGTATCACTGAAAACCAACAAGTAGGTATTGTCCGTTTGATATTTTTAGGTACCTACAGCAATCAAATGTCTTATCGCCAGGTTTCCCGTTGATTCTTCATTTGATAAATGGCACGATACAAACGATTGACGGAACCTGATACCTTCCTACCGAGATGACATAACGATGATCCCCGTTATTGATAATCGCATGAATATGAACGTTGAGTATTAGGTGCTCGTGGCTAAGTAATAACAGCCACACCGGTCGATCTATCAGGTTAAGGTACGCTTGCTGCGGTCGGTCCGTCGATGGGTGACCATATTTCGATTCCCGCACGGAACCAATTTTTGTTTGACCTGCAAGTAGTTGTTCCGGGTCTGACTGTTTGTGTATGTGAGTTTAAATGTTTGTAAACGCACCCACAATACAGGAGAAATTCCTAGTGTGGGCTCCACACTAGGAATTTCTCCTTTTTTTTAACGTTGCCCCGGGCAACGTTTAAAAAAAATATATATATTATATATTAGTCTGCTCAGCAACGTAAATAACGCAATGAAAGTGGCTGTACTGTCAAAATGACAGAAAATGCGATCAATTGTCATTTTGTGTGTGTAACGCAATTACCACGCTCGCGTTGATGTACTGTACTTCCTAATTATGAATCTCGGGAGCAGTGGGTCAAGTCCTAAGAGTTCTATCAATATTAATATTAAGTATGTAGCGGTATCTACATCGCTACATGCGAGCTGCGCGTCAGACTGAAGTCACGCAAATCCTGCATCGCGCAAGTAGAGTTTACCGCGTGACTAGCATATATACAACTTCCCGACATCAATAATCGGGCAGTTGCCCACCAGACACGACACCCGTCTGGTCTGAGGATCCTCCCTTTTCTATGGAGGTATGAGTGAACTTTACACCCCGTTCCTCATACCTCTATAGGTACCTATAAGTAAATATTAGGTAAAGATACAATTCAACAGCCGGTATATGGTAACATTAGCAGTAATAGCACTTGGGGCGATCCAGTCGCTAATGAGCTGAAACCCGAAAACTGTTTTTAGACTTCGAAATTACATATAAGACGTGCCTTCATAAAATAACCACCCTATCCTAACATATAAGCCTATAACGCACACTACGGAATACAATAAACATCCCTCGAAAGAATTTTGAAAAAAGGCTAACAGCTAATAACAATAACCGTGATACAAATACCCCAATATCCATATTATCGGCCAAAGCTCATAAGTAAAGAAACACAGCAAACCCTTCCGTAAAAACTGTCTGTATAAGCAGGTTGTAAAGAAGGAAGGTACCAAATTGGGTGGGTGCGGGCGCGGCGTCAAACCCACAAGTTCCCAATATCCCAATATCCGGCGAGACGCTGCCTCGTGTATATCACACTACGGCTACATGCTGCAGTCATAAAATATACTGCCAGACACCAAGAGCTAAGAAACATTGGTTTACTTTGAAAGTTGCAGAAATATTTTCGTTTAGGCGACGTACGTGTTGAGCGATTTTTGGTATTTGAAGAGCAGCATTATTTATTATTATTATTTTATTTTTGTAATCCCATATTGGGATTCATAGATGTCCGTAGGTGTGTCCGTGGCATCACAGCGGGCCCTGTCAGAATACCAGCGCCGCAGTATATTTTTTTTAAATATTGCAGGATTATGCTGAGGTAGGAGCGTTTTTGGTCTTGTACAGGTCTTTTATTTTATTTTTTCTTGTTATTTTTAATGTTAATTTTAAATACCCATTACTTTTTATTATTTTTTACTGTTTGTTTTCCTGTGCGTGTCCCAAATAAAACATTTGTCTTTCTTTCTTTCTTCTTCAAACACAAGTTTTATTTCTGAGTGAAATAGTGTCAGCTTATTAGTCAAACTCACGGAGCAAATACAAAGAGGAGATGTTGTAATAAGGTTTCTGTATGAAACAACGGGTGACACTTTACGGGGTGAGGGGTGATCAGATCCCGCCCACTTCTTTATTTTACATCTACTGGTCAATAGCAAAACTATTCGCTCGTCCTGTTGATTTTACTTTGTAGTTATGTAACTATCTCACACTAGATGTCACTACATGCAGAATGAAGAACTATTTTAATAAATTACGCATAAAATTACTTACAAATGAAATGTGATGCCATCCATAGCATCAGAGCGTCTATCCGAGTAGTTTTTACAAGATAAAACACCACACTTCATTCTTTTTTTCTTCTAGCGCAAATATGCTGTAAAAACGGAACGTTTACAGAGCTGTTCACAGGACGAATGCCAACAATACACTGACTAAGGCCACGCCTACATGATGACGTCAGGACCTAGTTGAGAATCACAGTGCACAGTTGCTTAGGCCGTCTCCTCTTAGTATTTGCTCCGTGGTCAAACTCAAGTCATTTAATTCAGTTAAACCAATTACAAGCATTTTTGAATTGTCAAGGAGTCGTTCAGACAGAAAGATGAAGCTAGTTGCCCCTGCTTCTTGAATCAAAGTCTCTAACGGTTCCCTGCCCCGTTCTTCATCCAAAAATAAACTAAGTATTAAAAAATACGCCAGAATAATAATTTTGCCAATTACTTTTTACAGCTAAACGCAAACATGTTACTGTCCTTCATATTGTAAAGAGGTATAAGTACGAAAATCCAATCAGTGCAAGTAAAATGTAAAAACATGTTTCTCCTCAGCATTCTGCACAGGTACCTGATGAGAAATCGAGTTAGACCCTCTTCGCATCGTATCAAAATCCTTCATTTCGTAAATCTTGGCGGCGCAACATATGTAAGAAAAACTGAGTACCTTCGCACTTACCCGCGCTTACAAATCTTATTTGTGCCCGCTTCGAACGAAATTCGTCTCGTGTCACCATAGCTACTTTTATTGCTTTGCTATCTGCAACCGACAGATATAGGCAACACACTATTTTTATGGATTACAGGTGTGCGCCGATGTATTTTTTATCGGCGGTGGCGGCGTGTCGGCGTAATCGGCGTGGATGGTGAAAATAAAAGTACCGTTAAAATCAAACCAAAATAACAAAATTCTCTTTTCATCAAATAAGGTACAACGCCCGCGAGACGCTGTGCTTCAGTTCTTCAAAAAGTTGATAAAACTTTGCTTGAATAACTTTAGATCCATCTCATTTCAGAGCCAAGTGTACCTGCAAACTATTCTCGAGAGTCGTCACGAACTGTCTCGCCAGGAGACCAGAACAAGCCGGGTTTCAAAAAGGCTTCAGTATCGTAGACCACATCCACTATGCGGCAAATTTTACAGTAGACCAAAGAGTACAATCAGCAGCTGTTTCAGTCATTTGTGGACTACGACAAGGAGTCCATAGAAATATGGACAGTTCTGGCGTTTCTGCAACGATGTCAAAATGACTAGCGCTAACATCGAAGTGTTGAGATGCTTGTATGACCCTGGCATAATAACTGTCCAGATTTATAATAAGAAAACCAACTACGGGGAGGGTTGAGACGGGGGGATGTGATACATGAAATTTTTCATCAATCTGTTGTCTTCAAGACTCTGGACTGGCCAGAACCATTAACGTGCACAGCGAGTAAGTACATCTAACATCTTCGCTTTGCCGCTGATGTCGTCATAATGGCCGAGTCGCTGGAACAGTAAGACCAAATGCTGCACATCTTATGAACGAAATGAAGCCTGTGGGCATTAGCCCAGTATGGCCTCGGCATGAATTTAGACAAGTCTTAAGTCACTTAGAACTTACACATATTGCCGAGTCTAATCCACATCGGAGGTCCGCTAGTCAAAGTTGTGAAGGAGATATGTCTATTTGGGAGTCATAGATAAGTACGAACTATGTAATCTCTATTTTCTTAATTGAATTAAACATCTACCTACAACCAAACGATCGCACGTCCACTACTTCGAGAAAGAAGCTGGCACAAAGAGCCATTTGGGTCAGGTAGCGTTTGGAAAACTTTGTCAGGTCTTCTCTTCGCCCATACCGCAATGTTTGAAGACTAAGGACTTCAACAATGGTGTCCTGCCTGGTATTCAAATTATGCTCATATAAATGTTTTTTATTTGCGAAATCAACTACCTACGTTCGACGTGGTTGTTTTCACAAATTTAATTTATTAAATTTTATGGTAATTTAAAGCAACTAATAAATCAAATAGCATCACCTACGTATTCATAAGTTTTTTTTACTATTTTATGTAATAATAGATTAACATAATGTTGTGCAATGAAGTTGCAACTGTTTTTTTCTTCCTGTATAGTAAAATTAAATATATATATTATATTTCCTATCAAATAACCTCATTTACAGACCTTCGCAAATTTCGGCAACTAGCAAAACTCTAATTGAAAGTTTCAGATACGCAAAAATGATATGTCATGAGATAAAAATTTCTAGTAAATATATTACAAAATATATAGCATATTTATGCATACCAGACGTAAGTATATATTATAAGCTTTCTGGAATGGTATAATACTTGTATAGTTTTTATTGCTAGCTCACCAGAAAACAATGCTGAAAAAAATACAAGTTAAGATGCTTTGTGATAACTTTTGAATCATCGTATTTAGATGATCTTTGCTATAAACCAGTACCAGCCACATACATAACTATTGTATAATATAGTAGATTAACTTCTTATCTACTGTTTGAGGTCTAATACCTGCGCCGATTTTTACAAAATGTATTTATGGCCAGGCTCTCTTAGGCACCTCCACATGGTGCGCCGGTCGGCGCTCACATCTAGTATGGACAAACAGACGAATATTTCGATCAATCAATGTCTCAGGTTAAATTAAACCGGTATAAAATATATTGTCTCTTGTTACGAAAGCGGATGGTTTCGCTGATCAAATGAAAAACGTTTCCTTTTGGTGAGAAACACGTTTATATGAAAGCTACAGCAATTCAATTATGCCACGGAAATCTCTTGTTATAAGGTGCCCTGAGGTGTGATGATAATAAGTCCAAAATATGATACCCTAAGATCCGAGCACATTTTATTTGAAAAACGTTGCGGTGGCGAATAGGCCGCGGTGTAGGTATTCTTCTTTTAAAAACAACTGTCTAAGATCGCCAATAGTTCGCCAGACTTGGTGTTTATGACAATACCATGAATTCACACGGTATGTGGTTTATGGCTTGGTGTTTTTGGGATTTCCGAACCGTGACAAGTGAGTAGACCGTGAGTCATGTAAAAATCTCAATACAATTTGCAATTTGTCCTTTGCGAGCATTATCATCTGTTTCATCGGCACCTCTAAATATATTTTTTACTTTTGTACCTCGGTAGATACCTGATTAAATGACGATGTCTTTCCGTAATTTGAACCCTTAAATCCGTAGTATTTTTTTTTAGATAACTGGTGTCAAAGTTCATGTACGTAGATGATTTTGGAAAATGGTTATTAAACTACTGTTTTAGAAAACTTGGTTACATCAAAAGGCTTTTTAAAAGTATTAGGTACCCAATGGAATAGCAATTTAGACCATACCAATTGAGAGTTTAGAGAAAAGTGATATTTAGTGACGACTTCTGAGAAATTTTAAAAAATACATAAAAATTGGGTTATTTCGAATCCCATGAATTTTCGCCTAGGCTTTATGGGGTTCTTAATTGTTGCAAATTTTTAACACTATCACGTCCTGGAAGAAGTCAAATTACAAGTCACCCTGTATAAGGAATTCTTGTGCAAAATTGTATGCTTCCAGACCCAGCGCAGTGTGTTGCCTGTCAGTGAATGAATGAATGTATTCAAGACTTTGATTGAAGTAGATATGTCTACACGAGTAGTGATTTTTTTATTCAAGTAGATATTTATGTCTACACGAGTAGTGATATTTTGATTCAAATAGATATGTCTACACGAGTAGTGATATTTTGATTCAAGTAGATATTTATGTCTACACGAGTAGTGATATTTTGATTCAAGTAGATATGTCTACACGAGTAGTGATATTTTGATTCAAGTAGATATGTCTACACGAGTAGTGATATTTTGATTCAAGTAGATATGTCTACACGAGTAGTGATATTTTGATTCAAGTAGATATGTCTACACGAGTAGTGATATTTTGATTCAAGTAGATATGTCTACACGAGTAGTGATATTTTGATTCAAGTAGATATGTCTACACGAGTAGTGATATTTTGATTCAATTAGATATGTCTACACGAGTAGTGATATTTTGATTCAAGTAGATATGTCTACACGAGTAGTGATATTTTGATTCAATTAGATATGTCTACACGAGTAGTGATATTTTGATTCAAATAGATATGTCTACACGTGAAGTGATATTTTGATTCAAATAGATATGTCTACACGAGTAGTGATATTTTGATTCAAGTAGATAGGTCTACACGAGTAGTGATATTTTGATTCAAATAGATATGTCTACACGAGTAGTGATATTTTGATTCAAATAGATATGTCTACACGTGAAGTGATATTTTGATTTAAATAGATATGGCTACACGAGTAGTGATATTTTGATTTAAGTAGATATGTCTACACGAGTAGTGATATTTTGATTTAAATATATATGTCTACACGAGTAGTGATATTTTGATTCAAGTAGATATAGCTACACGAGTAGTGATATTTTAATTCAAGTAGATAATATGTCTACACGAGTAGTGATATTTTGATGCAAGTAGATATGTCTACACAAGTAGTGATATTTTTATTCAAGTAGATAATATGTCTACACGAGTAGTGATATTTTGATTCAAGTAGATATGTCTACACAAGTAGTGATATTTTTATTCAAGTAGATAATATGTCTACACGAGTAGTGATATTTTGATGCAAGTAGATATGTCTACACAAGTAGTGATATTTTTATTCAAGTAGATAATATGTCTACACGAGTAGTGATATTTTGATTCAAGTAGATATGTCTACACAAGTAGTGATATTTTTATTCAAGTAGATAATATGTCTACACGAGTAGTGATATTTTGATTCAAGTAGATATGTCTACACAAGTAGTGATATTTTTATTCAAGTAGATAATATGTCTACACGAGTAGTGATATTTTGATTTAAGTAGATATGTCTACACGAGTAGTGATATTTTGATTTAAGTAGATATGTCTACACGAGTAGTGATATTTTGATTTAAGTAGATATGTCTACACGAGTAGTGATATTTTGATTCAAGTTGATATGTCTACACGAGTAGTGATATTTTAATTCAAGTAGATAATATGTCTACACGAGTAGTGATATTTTGATTCAAGTAGATATTTTTGTCTACACGAGTAGTGATATTTTAATTCAAGTAGATAATATGTCTACACGAGTAGTGATATTTTGATTCAAGTAGATATGTCTACACAAGTAGTGATATTTTTATTCAAGCAGATAATATGTCTGCACGAGTAGTGATATTTACGGAAGCTTGCAGAAGCACCTGTTTACACTCCCAGCCCGGTTTACAGGCTGATAACAAAGAATTTAAAACTGTACCATTTCGAAGAACAGTAAAATCCATGAAACACAGCGTGGATTTTACGAAATCACACTGGATCGCAGGTTGGCTAGAGGCTTGTCTGCAGAATACAAATCCAAGGTGATACCTGACCAGTGCACGGAGACCCCTCGTGTCCTTTAAAAATACCCTCTTTCAATCCTTATAACATAAAGTTGCGGGGACGAGGGAGGTCTAGTAATGCCGGCCGCACACCAGGCGAGCAGACGACCACCTGAGATTTCAATTTTGCGACGCTGAATAAATTTATTCGTATTTCACCGCCTTCTTTGTTGAACTTATCAACATAAACCAACACCGGAATGGGAATGTAATGTGATTCCGTTTCTTAAATAATATTGTGTGAATGCACTAGAACTTTCCTGTCTTACTTACTTCCTACGTTCTTCTTAATCGTGTCTGCTCTTACTGAGGAAAATACATGTCACAGGCCATTCGTGTATGGCATGTGCATAGTTTTTGCAAGAATTCCCAAACGAATATACAGAACCGGGGGTCTAATTATGACACAAGCTGCTTTGGAAAGTACTGTCACAAAGAAGTAGTATAAAGCAAGATGGATCATATATTATCGGCCGGGTTTCAAACTTAAATACCTATAGGTCTACAGATAAATTCTGAAAATGAAAATCGGTAACGAGCAATTCGATCCAAACAAACAATTACTTCCAACCAGGATAATTGCTTTATTGTTCCAGTTAAACGATTGATAAACCGCTATCATTTTGCTTGCATTTAATTCCCATTCAAGGGAATAATTATGTTGTAATGGGCAAAAATAAAGCGAATGTCGAAAAAAGATGTCACTTTTTATATACGCCATACAGTTTGGGATATTGCCAAGTGGCTCTATCTGTTGGCCACACCGCACACCACCGCAAAGTATATATCACAAATATTTTAATACTGACATGAAAAACTAAATCTGGCAATATTATATTTTTTGGGCAAGCTTCGAAACATTTCCATTACGCTTCTCATGTTCCTTTCTCTGAATAATTCAACATTCTCGGCGTGAGTGACAGGGATAGAAAGAAAACCTCCATTAACGTGATTGCAACAAAATATTATGGTCTTTTTTTCTTTAACTTAAAACTTTTCCTTCTTCGGATATGGTGTTTCTATTATATTTACTATCATTGCAACAATAGCAAAAGAAAACGTCGCTTTGCACTAAGCAAGTATTTTTTCCGTTCTTTCCCAAAAACTCGTTCGAATAAAAAAAACCCCTCGAATTCTAAGGATAAGAAAATCGTCGCCAACACGGTTGATAGAAGAAATTTGAACCAGAGAAAATAATCCACAGCGTATCTTGTGACTCGTGGCGGTAAGTGAAATGACTTATTGAGATAAATCGTTTACCGAACACTCCAAATCGAATTTCTACCAACACCCACAGAATCATGCTTGGATTCTGTATAAATATGTATCTTTGAAGCGCGTTTAGTTAACGGCTGTATTTCAAATGGACTGATAAATCAAATAAATTGCCAATATAGAGCAAAACGTTATGGTCATTTTGTAGGTCATTTGAAGTTATGACTTCGAATATGGACATAAAATCGACCAAAAATTGCGATAAGTAAAGGTCGAGGTAATTGAAGAAATTTAAACTTTTAATAATTGATTTATATTCATGTTAGGTATAACCACAAAACCGGTCGATGTGGTGATGCATGGGGGAGGCCTATGTCCAGCAGTGGACATCTTTCAACTGAAATCATGATGAATGATGAGGTAGGAACAGTAAAACTGACTCTAAATCAAAATGTAATTCACCCACCGTCGAGTTCTTGAATGCTCATAATATACAAAGTGGCGCGTACCTTATCACATTAAATTATACCACGTAGGTATACTACATGGTAAACTGAGACGATATACAAAATTTGACTAAAAAAAATCTGCTGTTCCATACATTTTGTTACACGTAGCTCGACAAAATGTATGGAACAGCAGATTTTTTTAGTCATATTTTGTATATCGTCTCAGTTTACCATGTAGTCGACGTGGTATAATTTAATGTGATAAGGTACGCGCCACTTTGTATAAGAGGTTCTGTTTTAACAATCGAAATGAAAACACTGAAATTTTAGTTTATCATTTAGATTGTATTTTCTTTTGCAATTTCAACAAGAGAGCGGCCTAATTAATTACACCCAGACTCATCAAAATAGCGTTTTGATAAGTGTTATTTCTTTATTTTCTGAAGCCCTATCCTCATTTTATAAGTAATACTAACGCTCTTTAGATTCATAAAGTCATGAAGCCAACATAGTCTGAAGAATTCTAGTTTAGTTAAACTAAACAAAGACAATACGGTACTTAATCTGCAATAACTGATTGGATGAGTCATGATTGTGTCTCAAAGTAAACACCTTAAGCCGTCTGTGATTACGGGGACAAGAAGATCCGTACGCCCCGGACGCCCGTCCGTACGCCCCGGGTGGAGCACGTTACGCCAGAATGCAGAAAATGTGTTCTGTTTTATTAGAGAGGCCAATAAATTCCGTACGTGAGCCGACGCGACGGATCACCTCCGCCGTCACGTGAAAAAATATACTGTGTTGCCTACTTCCTCACATGTACCTATTTTTACGTAGACGGTTCCACTATTTGACGTGGGCTTTTTAATTAAATTAAATTAACATTATTGCCTGATAATAAGGCTCCTGGGCGCACTTGCATGTATTGTTGCCAGGTGTCTCCAGAAGGTGGCTTAATAGGTACAGTATTCCTTAAGTTGTATTATTATTTTTGTTACTATTTTGTTTTTGTTTGTGTCTTAGTTAATTCTACTAACATAGTTTAAGTAATACTGAAATGAAGAATGAATGAAGAATGTGCCTGAATCAAAGATAAATAAATAAATTATAACTTACTATAATAGAAAACACACACACACACACTAGAACACTATCTTTCCACTTCGTCATAGTTGCGTATATATTAATATTCTAGTGTTATTTTATGTTAGAAGTATGTATGTATGTTTGTATGTATGTACAATTGTATGTTGTATGTGTGTTATAGGTACGTACATACTACATCACATCATAAAACAGAGATTTTAGAGCCATACGCAGAGTCAGCTTAAAACGTTCCTTCTGCTGGGAAACGGGCCTTCTTTGTGAGAGGGAGCTGGTCATAATGCTCCACGCGGGCCTAGTGCGGGTTGGTGGATGTCACATAATATTCTCATATTATTTGTTTTACTTTATTAAGTGAATTGTTTTTGATTTTATGTATTTTATTTTCTCTTTTACTCTTACACACGCTGTCTACATCTCTAAATCTACTATCCTATCGCAGGTATGCTGGAAGAGATTTCATTAGAAATAAGCATCACCTTTGTACCTATTTGTCTGTTATTTTCTTCTTGTCTGTTTATATAAGTGTGTACATAAATGGTTAAATAAAAAATTATAACGTATTTATTTGGGGGGGCGATCACTTTCTATGTGTCACGGAGAACTTACTCATCTCAGACTTGCTATATGGTCGCTAATTTTATTTATGTCTCATGTAAGTTAGTTTCAATTAACCACTGGGTTCTGAAGCAGTGGACAGCAGTGCTGGCCTAGTAATAACTTGCGAGTTGTAGCTCGTAGGTTCGAACCCAGACAGGCCCTTTACTTAGTGTAAATTATTTAATTACCACTGCTCTCAAAACGGGGAACGAAAACATCGTGAGGAAATCGGCATGTCTTAGAACCAAAAATCCGAGGACATGTAGCATCTACCATCCCGCACTGGGTCCGCGTGGATGATTGTCACCCCACTCCCTCTCACAGAGAGGAGGCCTGTGTCCCAACAGTGAGAACATTATAAGCTATTTATGCTGGGTTCTGAAAGCCTATTCATAGAAATGTTCCGTCAAATATTGGTGGCTATATATTACATATAGGAGATTAGTTTTCAGAATCCCGGAATGAGTTTTCTGTAAATATCATCACAAAACTATAAATACGTCAGTCTGTCAACCCAAGATATGACAGGTGTTCTTTTTCGTTACCACCACCATTGGACCAATTTTAATCACATCGACTAACATTTCTCGTCAAAAAATAAATATTTTCCGACAAATGAACACCAATCTCAATCGCAATACGACATAAGATGTTCTATACTGTATTATAATAACAAGATATTCTACGTCATCATAAGTATTATAGGCTGGCGGGCCGGGTATCTATCGCAGACACGTTCACTCCATCCCGGGGACATATTTTGCAATTTCATTTCCCCTGAGAGGCAGACACGGTTTACGCGACACCTTATTCTTTACCAACTTTAATATTTCTCCTTGTAATCTTTCGACCTGTCCGCTGAAGGCAATAAACGACGCCTTTTAAAATAAATTTTATAATATACGGCCGCGAAACTGAAAATAGTGGAAAATGGGCTTGAATTTAGGTATGCTTTTGAAACGTTTACACTATCTTCAAAGTTGGCCACGCATCATCAAACCGCTTGGGTTGGATGTCTATCAAGCTCATTTCTATCAAGAATGCCCTTGATTTTTCTTTACCAATCTATTCCATAAAAAGGGTTTCTCCGAACAATATTTAAATTCGCGTATAAGGTATCATTGGGTGCCCGCGAGATATGATTGAGCGAAGACGTCAGAGGGGCAATTCCCATATTTTTATTCGTTTATACGTTCGCATTCTAATCTCAGTCTCAATCTGTCAAACATTTTATAGCGTATACCTACAGTTTTTAACTTCGGGAATTGTACTTCAGTGTCTACAGACAATATTTCCGACAAGTACTTGTCAAAAAGATAAAAGTAGTTAATAGAATAAACACTTGAGGTAGACGTCTACCTCAATTATTTAAGTCATTACACTCGTCGAATTATAGATAATCAAAAACATCAAAATATTGTTCTGTTTTGATTGCCAACCTAATAATGTCCTGATAAACACTTGGTTGAGCTGTTACTTTTCCGTTTACATTATAAGAAAACAGAACAATTACAAGGGTTATCAACTTTTTCGCTGTTGTTTTCAAATTAGTTGAAAGGGGACGAAAGAACTTGGGGTAGATCAAGTTCATACAATAGAATAATAACTACTTGACTTTTAATGAGGAGGAAGATAGATCAGAGGCCCTAGCATGAACGAGCGACGTAAGCGTACATAACGCAAATTTGTACGATTTTGACATAGAAAATAGGTACTTGTTTCGCACATCATAATTACTTATAAGTTTAACTCTTTGTTTATACTAATCGTGCTTGTCGCAAAAAAATTGCCAAAATGCTATAGAATAAATGCGAGAAAAAATTCGAAAATTCACATTCAAAAATCGTTCGAACTTCCTTTGATTCATAATTCTTAGTTAAAATTCAATGAGACTTTTGTACCAATCGCTTGAAAAGGCTTAATTTCATTAAAATATATTATACAAATAAATAAAATTGAAGTGTCTGTTTGTAATGTTCAGCTTTTTACTTAATTGAATATATATAAAAGTATATACGGCACTTATAACAAACCAACTTTGTCTGTCTGTTTGTTCTGGCTAATCTCCAAAATGGCTGGACCGATTTTGACAGGACTTTCACTGGCAAATAGCTGATGTTATAAGGATAGGAAGCATAGGTTTGTTTTTGTCGGGTGTGTAACGTTTGAAATAATAAGAAAAGTTCTAATGATCATATGACCTAATTTCATTGAAATATTTTTAAATAGTACCATCAAATGATATAATGAATGTATTGTTATAATTTCACTTTACCTAATTTTATATGGTTTAATTAATGAACATTTTCTATAATGCACATTTGAATTAATATTCAAATAGTATATTATTCGGTTACTTTAATATTCAAAATCTATAAGTAACGTTTAATATAATTTAGAAACGTCTACTTTGTTTTGTATATTTTTGTAAAACTAATTAGATTTTAAACGCCTGAATAAATAAATACGTATTAATATTATTTTTTGTGTTTTTTTTTTCTCCTTATATAAACCTGCGTCAGATCCCCTCTATTGTTGGTGAATCATTTGGGTTAGATAAGAGGGGCAATTCCCGTATTTTTAAGACCGTTCGCATTCTAATCTCAGTCTCAATCTGTCAAAATTACAATCAATTTACATACATTTTTGACAGGTTTTTGACATTGATTGTCGCTGAAATGAGATTGCGACTTGAATTTGAACGTTTTTTAAGTAGGTACGAGAATTGGCCTAATAGTTATAACAGTATGATGTTTCCTGATATTTTCTTAAATTCTGTAATTTATTACAGAATGTTGGCTGAAAATGAGTAAATATGAAAATTTGGTCAACTGAACGTTATATAAAAAGAGCCCTACGCAAATTGATAATTATATGAAAAGAACTTAACTAAATGTTATAAAAGCAAAATAAGGTTATATGAAATATAACATTAGATCACATGAAATTACGTTATTCGTTTTATAGCATATGAAAATTATATAATGTGAACGTCATTTAAAGTGATATTATACTATCTGTTATTATGCCATATATTACACATCCCTTCTTGTCCCGGCAGCCCGCTCCCGTGGGATAACTTCCGACATCACGTGGGTGAATCTGTGGGGAGCAGCTAGTTTACTTATAAGTTTAAACACTTTATTCATACCTATGAGTGATGCTTACTATGCTTGTCGCTAAACAATTTCAAAAATGCTATAAAATAGTTTTATTTTCGATTATAAAAACGTTCGAATTTACATTACGTATTCGTAGCCCGTCTGGGTCTTGGTATTCTATAGAGTTGTATTTACTGTATTACGCCAACCCTTTCTGATTCTCAGCATAGAATAGGTCACTACCTCTAATGCTACATGTTTATTTGTACGGTTACTGAAATAGATTAGACTAATAAAGACATGCACAATAAAAGCGTCCGTAATAAAAAAAATAAAAACAATTCAGGAATTAAAATAAGCCGTGGCAGCTTAGAAATTACCAGTGCCTACTGACGGCACCCGTTCACGAGCATGACGTATGGATCAGCACCATCCAGCTCAAACACTTTGAAGGTAACTTAATGGTCCAATACACACGCTACCACCAGCGTCACATTTGCTCTCAGCTGCCAAGGCACATTCAAGTCAGTGAAAGACGAACCCAGTAAGCTTTATAGTAGGTACATAGTACTCACACATGTGCTATGCAATTATACAATACTAAGAGATTGAATTTATATACAACATGACTTCTAAATCTTCTGTACATCATTACGGCTATGCTTATCATTCTGTCCTTTGACCATCTGAATAAAGGCTATCTTGTAATGGATAGTTTAAAAGGTTTCATTTCCGATAAGCCGCTTTGACAAACTAAAATATAAAAGGGACTTCTGTATTATCTAGGATGATAAAAGTCCCCGTTATGAAGCTAAAATCTTCTTCAAAAAATGTCTCAAGGGTTATTCGTAAGAATGGTTTATTTAGTAAAAAAATCAATAATTCTTAGATTCAACGAAAAACACGTTTTCACCGAAATCCTTTTTTTTTACTTGTATTCTTGAATTTTATAATTCACGTAAAATCGTTTTGGAAACTTTAATTCTGTCTCGCGTTCAAACATCATCACTCTCCTGCCCTTTTCCAAGATTTTTAATGAGACAACATTTTTTTTAAGCGTATAGTGAAAATATTAGTAAGATATTATTCTTAAATCGCTCACCATTTTAATTATTTTGTTGACTTAAGTACTTTTAATTATGTTAATAGCTTAATTGAACTGCCACCTACTATAACATTTTTGAATGATACCCATTCAATATGTAGTTTTTTAATTTTTTGTTTAGAAATAAATGTTAAATTTTGGGTAGATATCAAAAAACCTTTAAAATTCAATTATCTCGAAACTATTGAATTTCAGCCACATATATGGGGGTTCAATTTGTTGCATTTCGGCCTCCCTATCAGTTTCTGATGGATATACGTCGAATCACAAGCAACCCTGATTTTATTTTATTTTTTAATAATCAAAGTACACGCAGACGAAATCGCGGGCAACAGCTAGTTGACAGCTAAACTCAACAAGGTATTTACAGCTTTAAAAGTTCAGCTAAAAAGCAAAAACACCAACAGCGCAGGCTAGAATTTTTCCGAATTGAATAACTGAAAACCGCTGAACCATTCCATTTACGGCTCAGGCGCACTCTTTTTCAGTTCCAAAACAAAGAGGAAACGTAAATAAGAGTTCGCATTTAAAATTCTCTAAGGCAATTTACATCTATATGTCCCGAACATTAATTCTGTCTATAAGGGATTAAGTCAGATGCAGCGAGCTCTCCTGCTGGCCGCCGCGATTTTTACAAGAGCACCCATTACCACATTTAATTAAATCCTCACTGTATTAATTTGACTTGGTAACGCGGCGAAATTACTACCGCGCATTGCAATCCGCAAAATGAGTAAAAATATGAATTAATGGGTCGCAAATTGTTTCTAAAGTGTTTTGTGTTTTATACCTGCATTACTGTGAATTGGATATTGTTAATCCACTTTATTCATTTTTTTAAAACTCTACTTAATCGGTGCATTTGTGTATTTTCAATTCAATTACGATCACAAGATGTAATAAACGGGACATATACCAACTGTTGATATAATTTCTAATAACATTTATATACTCTAAAACTTATTTCGTATAACGTTATGGGATATAACGTTTATTTAATCGAAAATCTATCGTTTAAAATATAGGTATATTGACTATCATTATGGTTAACACGCCGACTGAGAGCAATCCGACTCGGATAGGTTTGGTTAGAAGCCAGATCCCCTCTATTGTTGGTGCTATCTTGACAGGTGGTAATCAATTACTAGGTTTAAAGAAAGAAAGAAAATGTGTTTATTTGCGGTAAACATGACGCAAAAAATAACACAAACACAAAAAAATAAGAAAAGGTTGGGAGAAACATATATATCTACTCAGGTTACTATTTATGAAATTACAAAACGGTTCAAGGCGTTTTTATCATATTATACTAAATAGGTTTTATGTCTTTTGAGTTGTATATCTAACGATTCTATATTCAATGTGTGTTATGCAAAAAAAATCGTTATTTTAAAATTATATCAATCATGTATTTATATTAACTGATCATTATATCAAATAAAATTATAGATGCAGTTGTTATATATTGTAAATATTAGAGACTTTGTAATTATATCTTATATTACTTACCCTTTGTGTGCACATTCAAATCATTCACTTCTAAATCATTTTCCAAATATTCTTTGGGGCCACTTCACTACATAGAAATCTATTAAAAACAAGAAAATTTAAAAAGAAGTTCTCGGGGAGCTAACTTTACCTTGAACTTAAGTTTCTGGTTTCAATGAAATGAAATGAAATATTTATTTCTGTAAGTATATCTTTTAAGACACTTTTACAGGCTAATATTTTAAACTAGATGGTGAATAAAATAGCATTTCCTAGCTGACTGAGCCCTGAGAAGAAATGCTGAAACAAACTCAGAGGTCGTGGTCTCTTTTAAAGTCCAAATATTATAATTATTAGGATTTTATGTGAGTCTAACAATGCAAGGCAAGGGAAGAAAGAGCCATAGCAGCTTTGAGTTGACCTGTCCTAACAGACGGCGTGCATGCATCGTGTAGCTCAACCTTATTTTGGGGAGCTCAACGACCCGTCTACGACGCTACCAGATCTGCAGGACATTTGCGTAGGCCATATATAAAATACTCAAAACTGCCGGACAGCTATAAAGTCATATATTCTATCTAGCCTGCATGGTACTCACATTCACAGTCAGTTTTTTCTTTAAATATCATAAGCTATGTCACGTAAATCAATAAAAATTACATTATTAATTCCTTAACACTTAGTATAAAATGGTTTGTTGCTTGGGGGTACATCGGATTAGCTTGATTAAGCCTTTTTGTCATCCAAGTAATCTTTAATTTTATAGAAAACTTTTTGACAGAGTTTCTGTTTAATAAATTATTTAAATTTATTTACCATTTATTCTTTAACAAGGCTGGGGAGTTTGTTGTAAAAACGTATACTTTGGCACTTAAACGATTTACTATTTTTTTGGAGCCTAGTCGTAAATCTTTATTTCTAGTATTTATGTTATGAATGTCGTTGTGTTTAGAATATAGATTAATATTATTTTTTACATAATATTGAGATGCGATTGTCATTATGTTTATATCCTTAAATTGATCCCTCAGGGAATGCCTACAACTTAAGTTATAAATTACTCGAATGGCTCGTTTCTGCAGCACAAATATAGCCTGAATGTCGGCTGCATTTCCTCACAGCAAAATGCCGTACGACATTACACTATGGAAATAACTAAAATAGACTAATCGAGCTGTTTCTACATCAGTCAAGTGACGGATTTTATAGACCGAGTAGGCTGCAGAGCTAAGCCTCTTCGACAATTTGGTTATATGTGGGCCCCACTGTAGCTTCGACTCCAAAGTAATACCTAAGAACACAGTGGTGTCCACAAATCCAATTCCGCCCCGCTTACTAAACACATTGGTTTTCACTTACTTAACGTTGGGTGTCCGAAATCTAATACATTTAGTCTTTTTGCGCTCAAAAATAAATTATTAACTCTATGCCAATGGACTATTTTAGAGAGAGCATTATTTACATCTTCAGTAACTATCTGTTGTTGCTTAAGCTTAAATAAAAGTAATGTATCATCTGCAAATAGCACTATTTTATGACTGTTCTTTATAAGGCAACGTAGGTCATTAATATATACGAGAAATAAAAAGGGCCAAGAATTGAGCCCTGCGGAACTCCCATAGTGACAATAGAACCCAGGGATCACATGCCGTTAACATCCACTCAAGATCATATTATCCAAATAAGAAGATCCAAGGCAGTGTTTATAACACCATAGTGATGCAATTTTCTGACCAATGTATCATGATAAACACTATCGAAAGCCTTAGACAAGTCACAAAAAATACCTAGCGCATCATGCGACTTCTCACAGGCCCAATAAATATGTGCAAGAAGTTCAACCCCAGCTTCGGTAGTCGAGCGACTCCTTGTGAAACCGAATTGTTTGCTGTTTATTCAAATGTATTTGCAATTTATTGATCTAGCATCAATTTTTCAAATAATTTTCTGGAGGTGGGTAGCACAGAATTCGGTTTATAGTTCGAGGGGTCTGATGTTCTGCCCGATTTAAACAAAGGTATTATTTTACTACTCTTCATTAAGTCAGGAATTAATTACACCACAGTCACACATTTATTAAAAATAATTGCCAATTCAGGCGCTAGAGTGTTAATTAAATATTTTGCAACTTCTACGGAATTTCTCCATACATCAGCAGTTTTTTTAACATTAAGTGTATTGAAAGTTTTAATAATATCTCGAGCACTAACATAGTCGAAAATAAATACCTACACGGTTACAAATATCAACATTTTCTTTCAATAGGGACTCGGCAACAGTGGGTGAAGATAAATTACTAGTCACTACAAGTACGAACCCAGTGCACAGTCGTTCTACTAGGTTGCTACGACGTAGCTACCGCTCCGCGGCTACGCTACTACGCTGATTGCTGCTATGCCATCGCAAATTGCGAACGACTCAGCTACGCGTAAATTCTTCACAAACCTTGCGTAGTCGAAAATATGGAACAACATTTTTGGACAGCACACTTCCAGATTTTTGCGCACACCATACGCACTGTCAGAAAATACGAAAAGATCAAATCGGTGAGCGTTAAACATATGATAAAAATGTTCGGAAGCTGTGCTGAAATGTTTGAAGTACTGAAAGGTATTTTATTTCATAAAGCGACGCACCTCTTTATGCAGTTTGTAGGTTCACGCTATATTTACTTTGTATGACGACCCCATTTACTGCATGTGTGTGACAAGGCGCGCCGGCGCGCTCCAACGAACACTTTTTTCACAAAAAGCCCTGAAACAAACTGACGCAACATTTTAGAACAAAATAAAACAGAACGAACTTTATGTTCCCTGGAAACAATTTAGTTAATTCGTTGTTGTTATTGGGTTCTTTTTTCTGACCTAAAGGATCTACTTCTACTTCATAATAAAAAACTTCGCATATATATTTAGATAGGTACTGGTCGCGTTTTTCTTTTCATGAAATATTAAATTAGGCTTGCCCGGAGTTTCCACGTTTTATTCCGCAAACGAACGCGAAGTATTTTGAAAACTAATTTCGAGTGGTAGCTATCAAAAGGTACGGCTATAGAGAGTCATGAAAACATGCTAAATTCAGAAATGCAATGGAAACCCAACTTTTCTACGAGCGTTTTTTTTATCGGGGTATGAAAACGCCGTGTGTGGTGCACGCCACGGTGTAGTATCTCCACTAGTTCGGTTTTCAGAAGAATAATTTTTAGGGAGTGTATTTTTTGCTGTGGCCGGTGGCCGGCGGTACCGTTTTATTGCACACTATTCCGGCGAATAAACGCGCCGGGGGGGAGGGGAGTAATGGACCGGCTAGGGGCCCCCCATCGCCTCCCCCGCCCGCTCGCTGTATTGGCTGCGAATATTGAATATTTTTGCCGTGTTGTGAAGCTAGGCTATACGCGGGCAACCACTAATCAGTGGCCTGTGATGAACGGCTGTTTATTACCGCACACTTTACATAATACGGCAGTATTCGACGTATTTGTAAAGCTTCGAATGGTGATTTTAACACGAAATTAAGTCATGAAGAAAAATGAGAGAATTTATAAAAGTACGTCCGTAAGTCAATTTTAATTTTGATGATAATGAAAAGCAGGTGATTGTAGGGAAAAACAACGAAAGATTTTGCCTGCGCAGACCTAAATATGTAACCAATGAAAATACAATGTAAGTAGTAAGTACTTACGTCAAAAATTCTCAATAACAGGTCCATAACTGTGAACACCACTGAAACATAGACAAACATTCGCCAATACGTGTCCATGACAGGGTTTTTAGTGATTTTCTCTTGAACCATAAAAACCCCATCTTAGGGTGGGGTAGGCAGTAGGCAGGGTTAAGTAAACGAAGCACCATTATAGAGTCCTTACAGCTGTAACAATACCCGTTCCATACAGTTTCGGGAAATTACTTAGAAGTGTTATGTAGTCGGTTATACTGTACAAGTATTGTATGTAGATGTTTTTTGTTTTTAACACTCTTCTTACAGGCTTGGGCGTTAGGCGTATCCTTACTTCTGTAGTATTCGGTATAAAAGTGAGGTTTTGTGAAGACGTTTGCAACTCAATCACACATAGGTACTTATTATACGTCTGAATGGATTCGGGTGAATTTAGGCACATAATGACGATGTCTTGGTACCTATTCTTTAAATAAGTACGGATTACCTGATGTGTGAAACCGCTGGCAACAGCTGTTATAGAATAAATATGAGGAATACTGAAAGTTTCATCTTATTTTGCGAATTGCGAAAACCGACCATATCAAATCCAGTCTCTCACAAATGTTAAGCCTATTTCTTAGATTAAGTACTGCCTCTTAATTTTTCACATTTGTGATGAGAAATAAATTCTTATTATTATTATTTATATCTAGGCGTCACGATTGACACAAATCTGATCTACCGCAAACACATCGATTTATTATGCACCAGAGTGCGCAAACCAATATACATTTTTTTAAATTTACGTAACATTTCCGACTTTAAATTAATTAGACAGGTTTATTTGGCTTTGTGTCAATCTATTATTACCTACTGTATAACGTCCTGGGGTGGTGCCGCTAAATCAATTTTACTGCACCTACAACGCGGCCAAAGAGCAATTTTAAAGGTTGCTACTTTTCGTCCATTTATATTTCCTACACACCAGCTGTATATGGCATGTAAGGTGCTAACAGTACGTCAATTGTTTATTTTGAATGTATATTCCAACACACTGAACTTTATTTTAACCCAGTACCTTCAGATAGGAGAAGAAAAGATTTGGTTTGTGCTAACTCTCAGACTAAACATGCTTTTGCTAATCGATTTTATTTATTTTCAGGACCCTACTTATATAAACAGTTTAACAGTGTGCTAAAGTTTTATAGTTTAAGTTATAATAGGTGTAATTTACTAGTACAGGAATATTTGGCAAAACTCAATTATGCAGACACGGAAAAACTACTAGAAATTTTAAAATAAAATCTAGTTACCTGCTCTAATATAAGTCTCTTCCTTTACCTAATTAATAATAGTCTCCACTTTATCTACTTTAATATTATTCGTTAATTTATTTAAACATAATAATCTTAGAAATCTTGTTAAAAAAAGAAAAAGAAAACATTGAAAATATTATTATTATTATTTATTTATTTCAGACATGTCCAGAGATTATATAAAAAAAATCAATCAAATAAAAACAAATTAAGTACATTAAAATAAACAGCAATAAATAAAATTACACATACACATTACATTACTTATCCAATGTCTATTATACTTTCTACTACTTTCTTTTTCTTTCTACTACTACTTTCTACTACTTTCTACAATATTATACTTTCTTTTTCAATTTAGCTTCTAATACATATAGTGTTGTCTTCTCTTTAAATGTTGTATGTAAATTGATGGCCTGAAACACAGGTTTTTCATAAACCTAGATCAGGCAGGTCTACATTACAGTTAGAATTTAACTTGCCTTGATTGTAATTAATGTAAATCATATTTTTGCTGTATTTTATTTATTTATATATTCTTTATTGTACACCACAAAAAACATAACAACAAAAATTAAATTGAACACTACTTAATATACAATGGGCGGCCTTATCGCTTTCTGCGATCTCTGTACTTTATACTTGAATAAATTTTTATTTATTTTATTTTTATTTTATTTTATTTCTCTTTTTTATTCAACGATAGGAAAAAAATCGGACTAGGTTGCCTCGTCACGATACCTTTGGTTCTAAGGTATCGTGACGAGGCAACCTAGTTCAACAGATGAAAACATTTTAGATGTGTTTTCCACGGGCTACAGATAACCTCTGTACAGACATCAAATTTCGTTCACAAATTACCCACAAACATTCCCTTTTTCAATATTATTAAAACTGAAAGATACATTTAAATCAGCTACTGTTAGTTTTCCGTTACATTATACAACTATTTACATTACATAATAAAAGTAATTTAATTATTGTAGCAACATCATTTACAGCCCTTGTTACGAAATATCAATTCATTGATTATCTGTGCACACGCTTGAAAGCACTGCTTTTCATGAGAAGAGAACTAAATTCACTGCAATCAGTTTACTCGATAGCTACATAGATAAAAAATCGTGTTTGCTTTATGTTTTGTTGGGAAAAAGTAAAAAACATCATGAATAGAATTATTCGTTCGTAATTAATACACTCATTCATAGGTAATGTGGGGTTAAATATATGAAAAAATAGGCATTATATAAACCCTTATCACGCACTTTTGGGCATATTAGCAGCCATTCAGTAGGTACCACTGTAGTTTGTAGGTAAGTTACGTGAAAACGCGATCATTTTAAATCCATTCAGTCGCCTACTTACCGGCCTAAATTTACCACCCGTTATAATTGAATGTTGCCCTTAATTAATTTATTCGAAAACCTAATTGCCCATCGCAATCAATTTGGCGTAACAGGACGTCCAATTAAACCGTAACGAGGCAATATCAATCATCAACTGTGATATTAATAACGAAATGAAACCGAAAAAGTTTCCAAAATTGGTGTGTTCTCTTCGCTAGGCGGGTAGGTACTATAAAATGCGGGACAACATTAACTTAGTAGATTGTATAAATAAAGATCAGGTTTTCTGCTTACAAAAAAAGTCAACTACGGTCTATAAGACCCTAAGTAAATGAAGGTTAAAGTCTAAAGATAAAATACAGCCTTCACGACCTTCACTTAACCAATGCTTACTCTGAGACAAACTAGACCGAGAGACCGATCTACAAAATAAAGACCAAAAGTACAAGCAAATAAGTCAGTTTAAACAAGTTTTAGTTCAGCCACACTTGGTAGTTTAGTGAGCCAACTAGCTCTGCACTTTAAATCACAAACATACCGCAATGCCTCTTTTAAATTCGACTCCGACGTCAAAACTCCAATAGTTTAAAAGTGGGTTAAAAATCAGGCAGGCTTGCAGAACAAGTAGTTTGAAATACTCTGGTACTTGCATATCTATAGCATCAAGTATTCGGTTGGAAAAACTTGCGGGTTAACGACGAGTCGGACATACGACTTGTCGCAAGCCCCTGCGATTGTATGCACATTTGCTCAGTCGGCATGTGACGGAAAACTTTAGCAATCTTTTGGGAACAGAAATTGTAAAGCGAACACGGTTTTACACTCGCTCTTACCTACTCGCTCGATCTTATTTTTTGAAGCGTAATATTTTTCGTATGAAAGAGTAAGTTTCGTGTAAAGAAATTTGTGTTGCGACTTGCGATAAGACCCAAGAAATATAGAAGTTTGCGCAGATAAAAAGTTGGGCTTTATATTTGGAAATGAAATTTGAGACACAAAAGTTTTCATCTGCTACTTGTCAAGAACCCGGCGTTCTAATGCTATCTATAGGCTTCCATAAGCGCCCACCACACTCCCAGATACATGAATTATTCGCGCAAAGTTACCGCTTCATCTGCCGACCTTAGATTTACAGCACCGAATTAGCACATCGAATCGATTGATGCCTTTTTGCTTGTTCTAGAACTGACCAAGCTGAGATCTATAAGATATAGGTACCTAGTTTGACAAGTGGAAAAACCATACATAACATATCCGTAAATTGTCTACCAAACTGATGATAATAGTAGATTATTAACCAAGGGGATAAAGCAGTGTCTTCTGTCGCGGGTGACGATTTAAATCGCGAGCGTAATGAAGGACACGAGGTTTACCCCCGAGCGTAGCGAGGGTGTTAAAAACTTAAATCACGAGCGAAGCGAGGGATTTAAGACGAGTCCTGAGTGTAGCGAGGGATTTAAGTTCACCCAAGACTAAGATAGCTTTATCACCGAGGAAAATACTCTACTTTTCGTACCATTTGCGAAAAAATTAACACAATAATAATATGAGATAAGCATATATTAAAAATAATGACAATTAAACGTATTTTTAGAACATTAACTTATTTTTAAAAATAAATTAAAATAAACTTAACGTTTATGTATTTGAAGAAAACAGAAACGCGGCAAATTCCTAGACTAAATTTTTTTGTCGGTAAAGCAAAGGCATCGATCTCATACGGCCTCGTCGGTTTTCGTAATTTTATTTAATAATCATAACTGCATAATAAATGCGTATTCCTTTTTCAAAAAGATGTATAATGCTTTATATACAAACTCACTGGTGTAAACACAGATGTAGTTCAGTATAAATTTCGGCAAGGATTCCAAATTTAAATCACATTCTCCCCCTAGAGGATGAATGAAATTCAGTACAAATTTCTTTCCCTGTTTTTAACAGATTAAAAATGACTATTGTTATGTTCGCTTTTTGTGGCATAGAATGTCACTTTTTTGAACAAGTGGTACGAAAAATCAGTTAAAGCTTTCATCTTTTTTGGTATTACTTTTTGGCATATCGGATTTCAACATACGCGTTTAAAGGCATGAAGTGGGTACATTTTGGGGGTGCATAAATAAATGTAAGCACTCCGCAATATAAGTCGAATAGATTATAAACTTATAGATTTTTTTTTTTTTTTTTTTCATATGCGAGCAATCGTCGTGCGAGTACCGGAGTACTTAGTGTAGCGAAATTAAAAAGGAAATTCACCACTTACATACGTTTAGTCTATTGTCATTAAAAATCGCATCCAAAATTAACTATAAAATGTTAAAATTAAATATGATAGAAAAACACAGTTGCGGAACAGGTACCTAAATTGGCCTACATGAAAAGAGAATACGAGAAATCTTAAAGTATATTGGATGATAAATCTTTGTTACGCTGGTTTACGAACTAGGTAATCGATTGCAATCGGTATTAGCTCGTTATCACTAAATTACGCAGGCTTTAAAATGAAGATTACCTAAGTTATCCTGATAAAAACAGTCATGGTTAAAGATTGACTAGCATTAAGGTATTAAACTCGTAAGTGTTAATGATAATAATAGGTAAAAGTGGTAGTTTCCTGGACCCTGGCGAAACGCAGCCTCGAAGTACAGCAGACCTCGACGGAATCGCAGGTGATACGACCGCGACGATCATGTGTCGTGGATCATAAAGGGCATACCGGTCTCGAACTTCAGGCATTCTATGCGGCTGGCAAAAGCGACACAATAGAACCGCAAGCCTGGTAAATAGTCCGGTACCCGGAAAACGGCCAGAAACTTACTGGTTCTACACCTACAACAAATAAAATAGGGTATTACCTATTTTATTTGTTGTAGATGTAGAACCAGTTAGTTTATTTGTTCACCAGAAAAAATGCTAAGACTTCCGCTGAGATAGCAGATCAGGAAAAGTACGTACCAGATTCTAAGAATGTCGAGCACAAAAAATGGCGATTTTGGTTGACTGTAAAAGTAACATTTGCAGCAATTTTATAAGGAATTGAGGTCCGTACTAGGACTCCATTATAATTGAAGAAACTGAAAAATTATGAAAATCGACTCGTCTTCATTTCTATTTTTCCGCGACTGGTTTTTTCTATATCCATCAAATGTTTTACTTGTCAACGTCAAAATTTGTAAAATTCTCATTAAAAAGATTGATGATCAGACATATTAACATAACTGGGCACCGTTAATCAAATAAGTAGTTAACTTCATTAGCTAATCAGTTACTAAAAAAGTTAACTTCGTTGAATGTTAAAGCATTTCGGAAGATCTAACGGAAGTTAACATTAATCGTTAACTCGTGATAGAAATTACCTTATAAATGTCACTGGCTGCGCCCCGCGGTTTCACCCGCGTTTTAGTCGAAGCTTTGGGATAATTATCCTATCCAATTTTAACCTGCAGTACATTATTTTGTTCTATCATCAATAGTTTTCGCAGAACACGCCAAAAACAATCTTTTCTACCTTGGGTTACAATATTGCAATTTTCTTACTGATCCCTATTTTTTTTTAAATAAATTAAATCTTATGTTATTCCGTAATAATGTAGCTAACTACTGGTGAAAGAATGTTTTAAATCAGTTCAGTAGTTTCGGAGCCTATTCGTTACAAACATAAAAATCTTTCCTCTTTATAATATTATTATTATTATAGTGTAGATTGCGTTAGTGATTTACTTATAAAAAAATGTTGGTATGGGCTATGGGAGTTTAGGCAGGTTTAGAAAGGTCTATCATTAGAGTTAGTAATAATAATTATTTAGAGATTGTTAGAACGTGTATTTTGCGGTACGCCGCGGTCCGCGCGGTGTCCTTTTGTCAAATAGTAGGTACTTTATTAACGATTGACGGACTTATGGACAGTTAGCGGAAGTTAATGAGTCCGTCAACAAATTTTAAAACTTAAAAGTTATTCCGTTACTTGAAATGTTAACTTCGTTAATTAAGTCGCCTGTCTAGCTTTACATTATATATTAGCTGCATATGCATTAGAAAAGTGGGTTGTAACCGCTGAGGTCACGCTGCTATTACGCTGGTACTGTATTCGTATAGCTGTCGGCCCCGCTATGCCTCACTGACAGCTCGTGCCCACTCCGTTATTTCTCCTATTCAATGCCCCAGAATATTCACAGGTTTCTACTTCACAATTTTGCTTTCAATGCGCTGCATCGTCTCATTCTATGCAACGTTTCCACTGTACTGTGCTGCGGAGCATTTTTATTATAGAAATATTCCGATCCACCTGTTACCGTGAACTAGGATGAATTTTCGAAACAATTATTTGGGTGTAGGTATGTTGTTCGTGCGATATTTCCACATACTGAATACGTGAGACATCTACGTGTGCAGTGAGCATTCCTATTATTGAAATGTAAAATGCAAATAATTATTGGTAGGTATCCTTTCGAAACTGAACGGTGTATTTTTTGGAATTAGGTGTAGGTATTTACCTACACCTGTTCGGTACCTAGTCTATGCCTGTCTACCTGTATGTTGGCATCGGGAAAAGAACAATGGTGGATCATCAATTCCCGTGAGTTCCTTTAAGGAAAATAAGGGATTGTGTTATGAGGATGGGCAGTACCCACCTGTAAGTTATGTACCTAGGTAACGACTAGCTTTTACTCACGGCTTCACTTGCTTGTATAGAGGTATGTTACAATAAAATAGCTCCCCGCATACTCCAACTGAATGAAACGAAATTTAAATCTTGTATAAAACGCACACTATACAGCCAAGCATATTATAAGTTGGGGGATTACATCACTGACAAAAATGCTTGGCTCAGCGCTGGTCCCGTTCCACAGGGGCGCATAAACTAATTGATTAGCATTAAAAAATATTGTGGGAGCTGATGAAGGTTGTAAAATCTATATTTGCATTGTATAAATTCAATCTCCTAGTATTGTATAATTGCATAGCACATGTGTGAGCACTATGTACTATCGAGGAAGTTCATATCTATGCACCTTTAGGACTATTTTTCCCTGTAGCGCTCGGGCGCTAACAGTAACTAACGTAAAACAGATGCGGTCATCGTGTTCACGGGATTTTGTTCTAAAACTGCTTAGATATGAACTTCCTCGATAGTACCTACTATAAAGCTTACTGGGTTCGTCTTTCATTGCTTGCTTTCATGCTCACTCAAATGTGTCGCTGGTGGTGGCGTATGTATTGGATCATTAAGTTCCCATCAAAATGGTTGAGCTGAATGGTGCTGATCCATATGTCATGTTCGTGAACGGGCGCCGTCAGTAGGCACTGGTCATTTCTTAGCTGCCACGGCTTATTTTAATTCCTGAATTGTTTTTATCTTTTTATTACGGACGCGGACGCTTTTAACGTGCACGTCTTTCTACATCGTTCTCACGACATGTATAATTTTAACAAGAATGATGGAACCACTTTTTTTTTAAGAATATTTTGATTTAAAAGAGTGTCCATGGAGATTCTAGCCCGTTCTTCTCCATAGGTACCTACTACGCTTTGAAATGGGCAACTAGCTTCATCTTTCTGACTGACCGACCCCTTGACAATTCAAAAGTGCCTGTAATTGGTTTATTTGAAATAAATGCTTTGAGTTGAGTTTGAGTTTATAGTGAGAAGCGGCGATAGAACACGAGACGACTAATGTAAAACATATGTACCTAAACAAGAAGATATTTCACACAGCGGGCACAGTGCGCTTCACGGGAGTTTTAATAACAAGTGTGGCCACAAAGGCCGGACGGCGTTCATTGTCTGTGCCTCATCCGAACGAGGCACTCATTTTCTGCAGCTGCAAGCCGCGACACACCCCGAAAATATTCGCAACAAGTTTGTTGACGAGCACGTAACGAACAACCGACGCAACCAGCCGTTTTAAAAGTTGATAACATACGAATACGTCCCTTTTCGTGCTATGCTAATGAAAATAAATTCTGACAAAGGATGTGGTAGCCAGTGAAAATGTTTGAATTTTGTTGTTTATTCATTGTAAGCCTTTTTTCTATCTATATGATGTCCCTAATCAACTGCCACGACCATCTTTGGGTACCTAATGAACGAAGGGTAAGTAGTCTATATTAGTACATTCTGTCCATCCTAACAGGGAGAAATCATTGTCATAAAAGTTTGTTATACCTCTAAATACGGTGTGCAATGAAGAGCTATAAATATTTCAATAATTATTTTGGATTTGTGCCCGGTTGATGGCAATAATAGACACGCACGTTTCCGAACGCATACTACCCTAATCTCTTCAAAGTGAGAGTGAACAGGCTTTAAGCTCACTCCACCGTCGACTCTGTCTCTGTCACCACTGACACCACCACAAAGTACCTACTTTTTTTAGATAGACACCACTGACACCTCTGTCACCTAGACTAGAGTCAAGAGCAAACCCATCTTAGAATCATCTTGGAATCATCTAGAATCAAAGACATTAAATTATACTGTTCTGATGGCCGCTCTATTGCTATCAATTTAATCTCTTTGTCTAGAATACATGTTACACCAACCGACAAAGAAATTATTAATAGAATAGACTCAGATCGGGCAATTGGTTATATTAGATACTAGCTTTTGCCCGCGGCTTCGCCCACGTGGATGTCGGAATATATCCCACGGGAACGTACTACCGGGATTAAAAGTACCCTATGTATTAATCCGGGCCGTACTATGACGTGTTAATTCCATCATTGTTCAAGCGTGAAACAGAGACGGAGCTATACATGACCGATAGCACTATCTCTTTTTCGCAACGGAATTATGATGGTGTTAACATGTCATAGTACGGCCCCAGGTAAACATTTGTCTTCTCACACTGCTTATTATAGTATCCGAGGTGCGGCGCCGGCGCGCGGATTGATATATGATTGCTGGAGAATAACAAATCCTAAAATCTAACAATAGTAACGGAATACATAACGAAACGGCAAATTACTTAATTGAATGCCAAATTTGAAAGCAACTGTAAAACGGAAATTTAAATCCTATATAAAAAAGAGTTAGGTAAAGTGAAGGTAAATAGTTACCTAAATAATTCAAATTACTTAGGCTTTTACTTACATTGTTATTCACAGGGAGTTAGGACTATTTATTTTCTTAATTTATACTTAAGTACCTCTATAGAGGTTCTGCCCTCGAGCGCTAACACAACCAAGCTGCTAGATGAGGTCACTCTCGAGCAGGCTACGTAAAACTGGTTGAGCGAGAAGCAGTCCCCTCTAGATCAATTCCCGCTGTTTTCAGTGACTGACCCGGAGACTTATTAATCGTCATTGCGAAACATACTCGTACCTTAAGAGGGAACTGCAGCCTTTTAAACTCGAATGGATACTCCTATGGTATTAGTGGTATCCGCGGTATATACACTGATTCACCTCGAGCACAGCTAGTAAATATAATGGCCTCTACCACGTTTTTACGTAAGGCTTTCACACACAACCTGGTTCCATTGCACAACATGGGCGGATTGAGATTTCGTAGTACCATTACTGGAGCACCCACTTTGAGGATAAGTTTGTGATACAGTAAACCAAGTGGGTTGAGTGCATTTAAGAACTCCATAGGATAGTGTACATCATCATCCGTACGCACTACAGTGTCCACAGACTTGTATTGGTATTCTGCACCTTCGAACGACTTCAACAAAGTGTCATTAATCTCGGAAGCCTGATCGTTCTTAGGTGTTAGAATCGCACGTTCGCACAGCCACTCCATGGATTTGCTATGTAGGTTTTGGATATCTGGATATATTCGAGCTATTAGGTCGTCAACGGTAGACACAATTGAGGCAAGATCTGATGGAATTATAATCTTGCCCTCAGTTTCCGTATATTCTCCGTTTCCTATTTTAAGGAGGAGATCGGAGAATCGTCCAGCGCACCGTTCAAGTGGTCGAGGCCCGGGTCGATGGCGCGTTGTGTTCCACGCGTCCCTCAAAGTGATGTCAGCATCAATGACAGGGTACACTAGGGCCGATGCCTGCCAGGGTTACAGGAAAGTCTGAGAGGGTTAGCGTGGCCCCTGGCACAGGCAACTGAAGGAACACGGTTGGGTTTTAGTCAGTAAGAGTCTGACACGCACACTTGCTCCGCCATGAGTGCCACAAAAAAAACCCTTCAAGTGCACGCGCATATTTTTTTAAGGAGGAGCTTTTTTTTATTAAGGGTCAAAGATATGACGCCTTCATGCAAGCCCTAACTTCTTCAGCTCGAGTTCCCCCCGCGCACTACCGGCAGAGTCTCCGGCTAACAATACTGATTCCACCCATCATATTATCGTTCCCTCTGATGCTTCTAGAGTTCTGTTTAAATGATAAATGATTTTATTTCTGTAAGTAGGTTTGTTACAAACACTTTTACACGTCAATCATATTTTTAAAACTAGATGAGGTCGGCGTTTCATAACTGACTACTCTGAGAAGAAAGGCCGAAACAAACTCAGAGGTCACAGTCTCTTTTAAAGTCCAGACATAATCTTGGTCAGATCATGTGAAGACCATGTAGATTGGTGTCTGAAACGGTCTTTTGAGGAAAAACCATACAGATTGAGCGGACCTGTCCAGTCAGTGCACGCATTTGTCAGTAATCTTGCCGCTCAACTGAGAACTCGGAACGGTGTGCTTAAAAGCCCCCTTTATGCGCCATTGTACTTTCGTCCCAAAGTACATATAAGTTTACAATCGCGCAGCACTTGAGCCGCATTACTCTGCTTTGAAATGTTGCAGAGTGAAGTTTTGATATGGATGAGATTGATTAAATCCTCTTTATTCTCTATCCTGTGAGAATTAGAAAAAAAAAGTTACGGTAAATTATTAGGTACTCATTGGATCCCTTAGGAAAGTTATTCTCTGTCTACGTTCTGAGAACTACTAAGTTGTCTTTGGCGATGGCGAAAGTTGGGTTGAGTGATGATGAGTTAGTAAGGGTTTTTAACCGCCTAGGGGATGATTTTACAAAAACGCCAAAAGGCTTATAATACCAATTTTATGGGTTAGCTTTCAAATTTACGGGTTTCCTACACAAATTTTTCATCCCCTATTTTACCTTCTTCTGGAATGATTTTTCAAAACGTTGATACATGTAATTATGAATTACCAACCAAAAGGATTAATACAAATTTTCATGGTTTGAACTACCAAACTAACGGGTTTGCCATTTATACTTGCATCCCCTATTTACACCCTCAGGGGCTGATTTCCAAAAAACACCGAAACACGTGGATTTTCATATTTAACCAGAATGATAAACACCAAATTTCATGGTTTATAAACTAAAAAAAATCCGATTTTCCATACAAACTTTCATCCCCTCTTTAACTCCCTTAGGGGTAGAATTACGAAAAATCCTTCCTTATTACTTGTCTACATTATAACGGGAACCTCTGTTCAAAATTTCAGCTTTCTAGGTCCAAGGGTTTGAGCTGGGCGTTGATGAGTCAGTCAGTCAGGACTTCTCTTTTTATTTATTCAGTTAGATTCGAAATCTAAACAAAAAAGATATCACTGTTAACCCATAAACACTAACGCGCTCACGCTTGGAAACATTTAAATCTAAAATTTTGAGTAAATTACCACTTTTGTCCACTAATGATGTCCTCATCAACAATATAATGATTTTTTAAATAGGTATGTGTTGCACACAATTTGCTAACACATTCATTCCAAAGATATTCTCTGTTAATAGTAACGCTTCCTTCAGTGACTGGGCCACCATTGGTATGGGCACACCCAAATACTCCGAAATATTTTATTCCAAATTTCGATGTTCCGATTTTCAAAAGTCCGGACTTCTTAATACCTAAGAATTATAATGACTATTATTAAAAATCACGAAACGATCACGATTTGTTTTACCGTAAGTCGTAAATGCGATTTGTTTCTTTTCCGATTTTCATACGTTCAAAGAATCAAATGCTTGATGGATTCTTGGTCCGAAAAACGACAATCCGATTTTCAATACTTCGTATAAACTGCTAAAATTAGGATTCTGATTCAGATTCAATTAGATTCGGTGACGCATATAAATTCAAAATCTTTAAGTAACGTTTAATGTAATTTAAAAACGTCTACTTTGTAATTAATATAATTTTTTATGCGTCCTTCTTCTCCTTTTATATACTTGCGTCGGGTACCATCTACCTACTGTTATTGAATCCTTTGGGTTAGGTTAGGTTAGAACTGTGCCAGCGAAAGAAAATATTTTTATTCGAAAGAAAATTAACAATGATGTGTTTATTTGTCTTGCTATTCAGTTTTACAAGGCGTTTTTATTTCGGAATTTTAACTAATCGGTAAGTAGGTACTTTAGTAATCGGAGTTCGTCTGTTTGATGTTGACGTCGAATTATCATTAAGTCGGAATTTTTGTTATTCGATCTATTGAAACGTATTTTGAGAATAGAAATAAATGTTAGAAATACAGATCTTTTTATAATTATAAAAATAGCTAATGCTAGTTGCGCGGTAAACTACATACGAGTAAATATACAACGTGCCGATATCAATCGTCGGGCAGTTACCCATCAGACACAAGTTATACACCAGACAGAGGTTATGTTATGCGTAGGTATTTTGATGAAGACCTGAAGCCCTTGCTTTGCTACCGTGTTGCTACTTGCTACCCAATGGCAAATGCCAAAATGAATGTGACATACCTATGTTGGTAGTAGGTAATGAGTATGAACATTTTAAACATAATGTTCGTGTTTTAAGTGAAAAAGAATATAAACATAATGATGTAGATACACTAGCATAATTTTACGAGCCGGTTTACATTACTAAACCAGACGTTATGTGCGATAGTGCACTTACAATTATTGGCATAATAGAACCTCTCTTCAAACTACTTGAGCTAAGTGGATAGTTAAGTATTTAGCGGTCTAGTTTAAATGTTAAAAAACCACTTAGAAACATGTATGAGAAACGGTTTCAGAAGTCGCCGGCATTCCTTTTTTCACGGACTTAAAAGAAGGAGGTTTTGTTGTTCGTCTTTAAGTACTTTTTTGTTTTTCATTACTGGGCCGATTCACGTTATTCTTTTTTCATTTGGTAAAGGAAACTCACGCGGGGCTCCCATATAAATTTTATTAACTTTGCTATGGTAGCTTTTAAGTAAGTTTCAATAATACGTACCTATTTAATTCCACTTTATGTATGTTGATGATGTTATAAAACTTCTTGTCAATGTTGTTTACCTAACATTCAAATGTTTGTCGGGTGCAACAACAAAAAAGTAAAAAATAAAAATCTTATGTTTTTTTTAAGTCAATCCAATTCAATACAAAAGATGTTCTTTAATTAATAATTTGATAAAGTAGCAAGTTCAAATGAATGCTTTACGTACTTGTTCTGGAGATTAAAACGACCACAAGAACCTCACCAACAGGAAAAATTTACCGACATGGCTGGCGATCCCGTTGTCATCATTATTAACCCAGCTAAGCGCATATAAATGACAATGAAATCGTTCCAATTACGCTAATAGGTACCAAACACACAAATATGCTTAGGTACAAAGCCAGCTCAACAAAACATCGCTTACAAACGAACCGGTGATGAGATCTAATAACGAAATACACGGAAAGATAAGTAAACAAATAAGGGAATAATGCGGCACGTTGTCGGATTTTTCGCAAACCGAGGGAAGAAAACGTTTAATAATGAGACTGCCTATAAACGAGCCGTTTCTTTTTATTTTGCCTCCTCGACCTTTGTCTCAGTTTTTGCATTTAACATGACCCGTACCTCTACAATCTTTCGTATCTACAATCCTACTTTTTATATCTTTGTTTTACCGCGAACCAGTTTTGGGCAGGAAATAGAATGCCCTCTTTATCTGACACAAAGTTGGGAACACTAAGCATTTACGGTTCAGATGCCAAGTGTCGTTTGACGACGGCTTTGGCTCTATTACCTACATATTTTAAATGAAATAACACTTAGTAGGCTAGGTAGTCGGTTAAATATCTTTATAACCGACTTCAAAAAAGGAGGAGGTTCTCAATGCGACTGTATGTTTTTTTTTGTATGTTTGTTACGCGATCATTCCACCAATTATAAATTGATTTTGATGATTATTTTTTTGTTTGGTAGGTCATACCTTCAGAGGTGGTCCCATATATATATATAAATAGTCGAGCGATTTAAAAAAAATCAACAATAATTATTTTTATATAAAAAAAAACTGTCTTCAAACGGGCGTGGACGTGTAAGACGATCGTTTTCGAATTGGTGTGGGGAAGAGGGTTGTTTTTATTTGTAAACAGTTTTTTTTTAATTTTCGTTTAATATTTTTATGAAGACGACCTAGCTAATGAAGGTGTTATCTTCAAAAAGGTGTCCAATGCCTACATCTTCGTAAATGTTTTCATGAGTAGGTACCTATATGGTAAAGCTTGTTAAATGATCCTACAACAAAACAACGCTGCAATGTTATAGCTTACCTACGCGATATCTTCTGTAGTTTTTTTTCTAGAAATAAGGTACCTACAGATTATGTCGTCGCTATCACAGTTACAACCGATCGCAGGGTGACGGGACAGTGCAGTTAGATGGAAGAATGGATAGTAGGCGCAGACAAATCTATCTAAGTATTTTAAAACAACGAGAACTCGATTGGAAGTCACGACTAAACTAACGCACGGTATTAGTTACTTTTTTTTTTTGAAGTAAACTGTACGTTATTTTGAACCCTCGATTTTTGTGACTTTTTGTAGTTGATAATAGGCCAACTGAAAATGATTACAAACATTGAATTATTAACACGGTTTCTTTATTTTATCAATAATTTATAATATTATTATTATATTTTCATTATCTTAACAATAAAAAAAACTATTTACAATCGCACACCATTATAGAGTGGTCGAAACATACGAAGAATTACGCACACTTAGTTATCACTATTTGTCTCTGTCGCTCGCGCGAAATATTAATACCGTCTCGCTCACACCACAGAGGCCGCATTCATGTACGGCCGCGCTTTATCAAACACCAAAAGTCAATCAGCCACGGCCGAGAGGTTTGTGAACGATTTGCGTTCCTGTCAGTCACTATGGATCTTCATAGGGTCCGTGAACTGGGCAGTCAGGATGTAGAACAGTGCCGGGGCAGGTACAAGGGACAGGTACCATAGTTCCTTGAACCCAGTCAGAGAAATAATTCCATAAGAATGAATCAGCCAATGTCCCAGCAGTATCACTAAGTTCCTTGGGTTTGTTAGTGAAGACAGGAGCAATGCTGGCGCTGACTGCTCAATCTTTATTGAGAAGTGAGATGCTGATGTCATCATTGATATTATTATGATTATGTATGGGAATGAACAATCTGGAAAGGAGAAACATATATGTAGGTAATATTAACCATGAAATAACTGGAGCTAAAATAAAACAGATGACAAGCACAGTAGTAATTATGCTAAAAGTTTATAAAACTGTCCATTGATTGACCATCTACATACTTCCTCAGTTCCTCCGCGTGTTTATTTTTTTTTGATTTAACAGTAAATATATCATAAAGCTGGTGCCCCCACCCCGTTACTTCGTTTTCGCGTTCTTTCTGTTTTATCTTCTTTTTGCTCGGTTCCTAATGATCATAGCGTGATGTTAAATAGCCTATAACCTTCCTCAAGAATTAGACTATCAAATGTAGAAAAAACTTTTCAAACCCGACTGTTAGTTCCAGAGATTAGCGCGTTCAAACAAACAAACAAACTCTTCTGATTTATTATTAGTAATATAGTTAGAGATAGATATCGATTTGGATTTGACTTTGTCTGCATACACTACAGGAACCCTATATTTTTTTTACTCAAATCAGTACCTCCACTCTACTGCCCTCTCTTAAATGTATCTCCTGTAGTTATCTCCGAAAACACTAAAACATATTCAAACACCCTTTCCCTTAATCTTCACAATGAATAAACATGAATACTTACAAATCAAGCCTGCAGCAACAGTATGGATAAGCACAAGTATGGGGTAGAAGTACAGTGCACAGTATATTGCCTTCCTGCCCGGGTTGGCAGAGTCCCAGGTCAGAAGCCACGGTCTCAGCGTAATAGTCATCAACAGGCTGAATGCGTAAATTAAAAGAACTACGGTGTATCTGGAAACAAAATTTGGCTTTATTATTATTTAAGTAATTCAATTACAGCCCTTTATAACTACCTAGACGTGGTAAAATATACCTATACAAAGTTAAAAGCGTAAGTATCGTCATTTAGTTTGCTCTCACTTGCACCTAACTTCTTACTATTTCTACATGCCCAAAATCAAGACGGGGAGACGACATACATCTAACCCTGGGGCCATACTGGACCAGAGTTCCAGAGAACAAAGCACAATGGAGACAGTTGGAGGAGGTATATGCCTATAGGCACACAGAGCTGCGGGACATAATATTATGATTCGCTTTTGGCCCAAATACTTCCTGCTAACAAACGATGTACCCAAAGTTCAAAAATAAACGGCTTTATTATAACGTCTATTTGCCAGGCTTTGATCAACAATAATGTTCATGTAGGCATTGTACCAGCATTGTTTTTACACTTTAGGACCATATAAGTAGTATTTAAATGCTGATTTGATTTATTGAAATAGACAAAATAGGCAGAGAGCAGCGTTAGCCCAGTGGTATCGGCCCCGACTTACAAGTTTAGGTCGTGGGTTCGAAACCAGGCAGTCGCTTACTTTGTGTAAATAATTTCATCACCACTGCTCTCAAAACGGTGAAGGAAAACATCGTGAGGAAACCGGCATGTCTTAGAACCAAAAATTCGAAGACATGAGACATCTACCAACCCGCACTGGGCCCGCGTGGTAGTGTACAGGCCACTCCCACTCGAAGAGAGGAGGCCGGCCGTCCCAGCTGTGGGAACATTATAGGCTGATTATGCATTATGCAAAATAGGCAGTGGTCGCCCAGTAGTGGATTATTAATAGGCTACCCCTCACAGAGAAAAGACGGAAGTCCCAGCATTATAGAAACATTTTAAGTTGATTATGTTATGTAATTGAATTAAGTACTAATTCTACTTACAATGGGTACACAGCCTCCTGGGTACAATGCAGAGTCTCTTGATAATCAGGCTGAGGGTTGTGCAGCAGTGTGTACCAGTCAGACAGGGCCTTCGGAGAGCAGACATGTAACGCAATAGTGCCCGTCGGAGGCAGCACTAGCAGTGCGGCCAGACTACCTGATGCCACCTCCACAAACGCACAAATGTGTTGGACAAGGATATTTTTTGTGCTGGAAACATAAATTATGTTATTTGTTTATTTATAATATGTTCGAAAAAATTGCTTGACCTCATTATGTGTGTTATCTATACTAATATACAAAGGGAGAGTGCGAATTTTGTGAGTTTATAATATGTGGAGGGATTTTTCTGGAATTACTGCAACTAGTAGTAAAATTATTTACCATTTGAAAGGTACATTATTCTAGTTGGACATAGGCTATTATTAATATTATGTAATATGTATAGTTCAACCCAGGCAAAGCCGGAGAGGGCCGCAATATATTCCATACAAAGATGGTCAATGCCTTGAATAGACCTAAACTGAAAACCTCTTAGAATGTTCAGTTCACAGAAAACAGTTCTGTTTTCGGAATTTGCATTAGAAATAAAAACCATTGCTTTTACCAATCGGTTTTTTATATCGATTTATAATTTTTTATCGACACATTGTTGTGACTCTTTTTTAAAAGTTGTCTTACTATAATTTTTGAAAACAAAACAGACTTTTGTTAGATGAAACTAACCAAGAAAAACGCACTTATTATTAACAAAATATAAGGGAAAAGTTTTTTGCAATCTGTGACTTTTTGAGTACCTACTCCAACGATGGTTGGTCCAATAGAAGTTTTTGATCAGTAATAGAAACAGGATCGATTGGCATCAAAATTTATGTTTTTGTGTAAAATGGTTATTTTCTTGCTAACTGTATTATTTTTTTGAAAATCTGTGAATGGGGATCAAAATTCCATAAAAAATTATGGATAGTCTCCTAAGACCATTTTCTCGTAGCTGCAAAGGATAAGGTACTTCCCCTTACTGCCCCGCTCAAAGTTTCCACCCTGTATATACCTACTTCCCTATGTGCCAACATGCATGGTGTTTGTTCAGTCAAACGGTGTTGGAGTTCACTCTAGACTCACAAAATATAATAAGTACCTACATATTTTCTTAAACTCCTAACACACTATTAGAGTTTCTAATAATATAATTAAATCATGATTGGAAAGACACTTAGCGCCTCAGTCCTCCAATCCTTAGGAAAAATATATTTTACCTCGAGTCTAACACTAGAAAATGTCACAATGCACTAGAACGAGTAACAGTATCTAATCGCAACACAGTGACACTGCAATGGACAAAAGGACACAGCGGATCACTAGGTAACGATGCAGCTGACGAACTGGCCAGAAGAGCATCCATCACGTCAGTCTGCAGACCCGAACCTATCGTGGACATCCCCTTAAACCAGATTTGCGTGTGCCTACAAGAGTCTACCCACAAACAAGTGGAGAACTGATGGACCTCGACACCGGGCTGCAGGCGGTCCAGGGAAGCTATGCCATCCTTAGATGGCAGGCTAACCAGACGTTTATTACGACTGGACAGGAAAGGCCTGCGCCTGGTATCGGGGACCATCACGGGACACTGCTCACTAAGTAAACACTTCCACACAATAGACGTAACGGACAGTCCTCTATGCAGGGCTTGCATGGAGGGTGAGGTAACCGTCACGCATGTGGTCTTTGAATGCACAGGCGTTCTCAACAGACTAGGTGATCAAGTCAACTTTTGGAGGGAGGTTGGCTGGTTGGAATGAACCACTGACGGCTGCCATGGCACACGCACAGTGGTCTACCTGAAGGACTAAGTGCGGAAACAAATACCCCCTAACATAGAACATAGACACGTATCACCATCTGGCGTCCTAAAGCAATTTTGACCACCAACAGAGGGGTAATTCCCGTATTTTTAAGACCGTTCGCATTCTAATCTCAGTCTCAATCTGTCAAAATTACTATCAATTTACATACATTTTGACAGGTTTTTGACATTGATTGTCGCTGAGATGAGATTGCGACTTGAATTTGAATGTTTTTTAAGTACGAGAATTGGCCTACAGTTATTGTTCTATACCTCGGGAACAGCACTTTTTTTCTGGATGAACGATACCCTATGTCCTTACCTGTACCCCTGATTACATATATGCATGTATATATGCAAAACTTCATGATTATTGGTTCAGTGGTGTAGGCGTGAAAAGGTAACAAATAAACAACTTACTTATCGCATTTGTAATATTAGTTAGGATTAGGATTTGCTTTATTACACTGGAGTAAATAGCAAGATAATCATGCTACCTGAATCAATTTTTAAATGCTGTAGTTTGTAAATTTTAATAAAATTATAAACAATTAAAGATAATTACTTGATTTCACTCAAGTCTTTTTTTGCACTTCGGATCATTTCATTCACTTTCATTCAATCTTTATTTTAATTTCTGACAAATATTGGTTTATGGTCTACTTAACTTAGGGATTGTTAAAAACTCGATTTTATTTGTGTAAAAATGTGTTTAAGTTTAGAGAATCTTGTTTGTAGAATAGCTTTTAAGATTCTCTTGACTAAAAATAAGAAATTTTAGTGATAGTTGAGTTTAGGTCAGTGTACAAGAGAATTGGCACCATTGTCCAGTGCCCAACAAAACGCAGCAACTGTTTGACTATTGTATCTACTTCTACTTACTTTTTTATGGGGTTAATTAGTAAGGCTTATTTAATACAGCTTACAGCTTTACAACTTTCAACACTACAAATAATAGTCAATAAATAAACAATAAGACGAATTTACTTACCCTTTGCCAACAGCAACCATGTCAATGAAAAACCAGTGTAACACCATAGGCAGTAGCACCATGAACCCAAGGTATAGAGCGTCGTATAAGGTGGGTTCGTCAGTGCAAGGGACGCAGTAGCTAGTGGTATTGGTACGGAACCCTCGAGGACAGGCGCCGCATTCGCTCCACGATCCATAATCGAACTCTGTGCGCCCGCAGTACAAACCAGGACAAGTTCTAACAGCTGTCATTGTGTCGGAGCAAAGGAACTACCACACATTATCAAATATATTAAAAATTACTTCTGGGAAACTGGTTAGTGGTTATTCTGCAGAATCCAGAAAAATAAACAGATCAAAACAACTCTTGACGTTTTAAGTAATGTCAATTTTGAGTACAGATCAGAAAAGGTAACCCTGCATTCCGAATTAGACCATCACGCCACCACGCTCACAGCCACAGACTACAATATAGTATGCTCACAGCGATCACATCGATATTTTGCGTTCCGTTTTAGATCAAAGTCAAAGCATTTATTTCAAATAGGCACATAAAAGGCACTTTTGAACGTCAACATTTACATTTAAATAGAATTGATTCTAGTCGCCCCTTCCAAAAGGTAGTTTCGTATGGAGAAGAATGGGCAAGAAACTCCACCGTTACTCTTTTAAAATGTGTTACAATATTTTGTATAAGTACATCAATTATATAATTATAAATGTGAAGACGATGCACCTATAATAAAAATCACCCTACCACAATAGGTAAAAAGAATTTAATAAACGTAGCAATGATAAATAAGTTGATTAAGTGATAGATACATGGTGTTCACATAATTACAAACATTGTAAAAGTATACGATTTCCCAAATTATGTAAACAAGTAATATGTCAGTGTGTGAGTTAAAGTAATCACATAAAATAAATCAATGTCATAAAAAATAATTAAGTATACAGTTAAAGTAGCAACCAGTTTAATTTTGTCTAGACCCTAGATTCTCCTATGGAGCTGGACCAGCATGTTTCCAAGCATTCTTATCTTGGATATAATCCTCTAATTTGTAATATGCTTGTTTACACAGTGCACTTTTTATATGGGTTTTAAATTTTCTTTCATATATGACCAGGTATTTTGTTGTAGCTTTAACACAGTACCCCATAAAAGATGTATGTACTTTAGCAAATCTGAAAAATGGTTGATCTATTTTATCTTTATTCTTGTATTAAAATTATGTCTATCACTTATTTTATTAAAAAGATGTAGATTTTTTCTTACGTACATAATATTTTCATAGATGAATTGGCAAGGTACCGTCATAATATTAATCCTTTTAAATAGTTCCCTGGGAGATTCGCGGTGACGTAGTTAATAAATGGCTCTTTTGCAAAATAAAGATGGATTCAATGTCAGCAGCCCGACCCCACAGTAAAATGCCATACGACATAATGCTGTGGAAGTAGCTAAAATAGACCAAACGCGCGGTTTCAACATCTGTTAACTGTCTTATCTTTCTAATAGCATAAGCGGCCGAGCTTAGCCGCCCCGCAAGAGATGTTATATGAGGTCCCCATTGTAATATCTCGTCTAGCGTGATTCCCAGGAAAACCGTGTGATTAATAAATTCCAGTTTTTCTCCATTCAACATGATGTCACACTCGCTACTTCTTACATTCGGTAATTTAAATTTAATGCATTTAGTTTTTTTACCATTTAGTACCAAATTATTTACCGTAAACCAATCATGGACCTGAAGAATAGAGCTATTCACGTCGTCAAGATTTTGTGACCGTCGTATTTATATAGATATCATGATTATGACAGTTTAGAACTGTCATCAATTCGGAACGCTCGTGAACGCACTCACAATGGTCGCTCAACGTCAACCTCAAACCTTGCACAAGAAATACCAATTGGATATTCTCCTGCAAATAGAAGATCAACGCATTGGCACTTCTATTTTGTTGGATTACTTTATCAACTCAGATTTTGAGTTTGAGAACGACAATTCGTCCAGGGATGAAACGGATATCGAAGTGCTTATATTAGCGTATTTACATGCTCCCGGCAAAGATTTACCCCGAAGTAAAATACCATGTTCATATTCATTTATTTATTGTTTGTCACAGGTGAAAAGACAGTTCTTACAGTTCGCATTATTGTATCACTTTAAAACATACCCACGGGGTTTACAATATTTAGATGTGTCAATGTGTGTCAATATTATTGGCTATGTCAAATATAATTATTAAAACTGCAATTACACTTAATTATTACCAACAATTACAAATAACATAGATGCAACAACAATTAAACATAATGCGCATGAGTTTAAAACTCATTTCAGGTATTCTGTTACGTCTTGGATTTTACAGCATAATTTCGAAAATGCCGCTTTAGTTTACCATCGTTTTGGACAGCGCTCACGGTGATATTAATTTAGGGCATGGTCGGCGTTATCGCAAGATGGCGCGTGTCATGACGTCATATATGACGATTCACGGGACATCATTATCGCGCTCACGCGTAGACAGAGAAACTAATAGACGCAGTGACGATTCCTTTCTCGCTTACACAAGAAAGAGAGCGAAAATTACGCTATGAATGTTTTAGACAGAGATACAACTATCAATTTTTTTGTCTCTTACCGTGTAACCTGTTTTTTCAAGGTCCGCAACTCAAATTGCGAAACAAACTTTGACACTTCGTGCCGTCATTGTGTTTGGTGTTAAAATTTTGCTTATTTTTATGATAAAAAACGATTTTAATCCAGTGAGAAGACAGAGAAATTATCCGTATTTCACATCGACGATTATACAATGGTGCGTTGTCGTGTTATTTCATGTAAAAGCGATAGTGAGAAGAAAATTGCCGGTGTGTCTTTTCACGCGTAAGTACGACGGTTTTGTACCTAATTATAGTTTCTTAAATGATGATTATTTATGCCATAGCATGACGGAACGATATGTCTCATTAAAACTGAAGATAATAGGATTTTGTCGAGTTTTTAACATTCATAACCAATAAATTATATCATGTAAGTGTTGCCAGCGTCAGCTCAAAAATGCCCCGAGTCACGATAAAAAATATTGGCTCTACAATGTAATAAAAACAAATAATATTGGATCAAATAATAGCATAGTATATGTGTATATATATATATGTATATACATCAATAATGTGTTTTTTTAAAATTGTTTGGAGTGTTTAGTTTCTAAGTGTTAGTGTTTTTTTTAGTTACCTCATAAAGGATAAACATGATATAGTGCTGTTTGCAGACGACACTTCACTTTTATTTAAACTCAAACTTCAGCAGCTGGTTACTGACAATATAAATAGTGCCCTCGCAAAAGTAGTTAACTGGTTTAATGTTAATAACCTTCTTCTTAACGAGAAAAAAACGAAATGTAATAAGTTTACGATACCTCATGGTAGACAAGTAGAAACAAGTATTCTCATAAAGGGTGAAGAGTTGAAACCCGAAAATACCACAGTATTCTTAGGCAAAACTTTGGATGCCAAGCTTCAATGGGGCCCCCATATAGATAAATTGTCAAAGAAGCTTAGCTCTGCAGCATAGGTACGCCGTTAGGAAAATTCGTGGTTTAACTGATTTAGAGACAGCCCGTTTAGTATACTTTAGTTATTTTCATAGTGTAATGTCGTACGGTATTCTGTTGTGGGGAAATGCCGCCGATATTCAGACGATTTTTGTTATTACAAAAAAGGGCAATTCGTTCAATTTATAAATTAAGTCCCAGACACTCCCTCAGAGACAAATTTAAAGGGATTAATATAATGACTGTGCCTTCTCAGTATATTTATGAAAATCTTTTGTATGCACATAAAAATATTAATCTGTTTAACACTCTCACCGCCATGTGGTCTGTTGGCCGCCCACATAAATGTCAGTCCAGCAAGCCACTATAGATTTTAAATTTTTTACAAGCAGGCCGTGTGGTCCGCTGTGATCCCACAAATTCACTTATTTTTGTAGAGCTTGGCTTGCTAGATAATAGCTTAACGACGTGTCTCGCCGGCCGCACACATGGCGTGCTGCAAAAGTTACACAAAATCTAGCGTGGCGTGGTGTAAAAGACATTGCGCGGCCGCGCGCCACCCACACGGCCTGCTGTTCTAGAAAAACCTTAAATTGAGAGTGTTAAAAAGTACAGTGATATCCATAATTTAAATACTAGGAACAAACACAAATTAGTTGTTCCTACTACAAGGCTCAAGAAAATAGGTGGCTCGTTTAGATGCCAATGTATACGTTTTTATAATAAACTTCCTAGCCACATTAAAGCACTAAGCCTTAATAAATTCAAATCTTTTATAAAAAGGAAACTATGCCAGAATGCCTATTATACTGTCAAAGACTATATGTATTGAGGACAAAAAGGCTTGGGATTGAGTTGCTCCAATAAAGCACAGGCAATGTTAATTTATTTTATTTCGCTAACTATTTTTACTTTTAATCTTTGCTATAAGTATGTATACTTATTTTCATATACAATGACACTAATATTTACTGTACAAAGTATTATATTATTTTAAATTATTGTGAATGTGAGGACTATGTGTGTTTTTGTTCCAGTTTTAATCATGTTCTGGCAGTTTGAGTAGCTGATGCGGCCTACCAAAATGTCCTTTCTTTGGTATTGTTCGTCGAATCGTTGAGCTCCTTAAGTTCTGAGTTGAGCTGCACGGTTACTGACAAATGCGTGCACTGACTGGACAGGTCCACTCAATATGTGTGTTTCTTTCCTCAAAAGACCATTGCAGACACCGATCTACATAGCCTTCACATGATCTGACCAAGATTTTGTCTGGACTTTAAAAGAGACTGTGACCTCTGAGTTTGTTTCTTCTCAGAGTAGTCACATAGGAAACGCCGACCTCATCTGGTTTAAAAAAAAATATGATTGACGTGTAAAAGTGTTTGTTCAAACCTACTTACAGAAATAAAATCATTTATCATTTAAGTAGTATAATAAATCTTAATTAAAAAACTCGTTTCGTTTCAATTAAATCCTGAAAATAATTTACCCTACTTCATCTAATAACACTCCAAAAACAGGGGAATGCAGTTACTATGGCAACATTATACGCACACATTGACATATTATCTCTGTCTCGACTGCGGTTACAGGGTCCCTTCGTCTATTAGTTTCTCTGTCTACGCGCTCACGCTAATTCGGTACGCCCGTTAGCACGCTCAAATCGATTACAGCGCAACTCGGAACGCTCCCTTTTAGAATTTTAGACGTCTAATTTTTCCGTTCAGAAACTTGCATAAAAAATTAAAGTACGAATGCCATACGCTTTCATGTCTGGATCTTAGGTGGGTACTAGTCATTGAGCTAGGAATTTATAAGTCAATGGTAATATTAGAGAAATGGATGTTCATTTATTTGCGTTCCACAAGGTAAAAAAATATTGTTTTTTTTTGTTTTAATACACATAAGTACCTAAATACATACAGTTAAAAATATAATCTAAATCGTAGAAACTAAAAATTTAAAATAAAATTATATGTACCTACATGAAAACTGAATAATTACATTCGCAAAAGTTAATAACATTAACGTAAATAGTTATATTAATGGTAAGTTTAATAGTAAAAATGGTACCTAAGCTATCACAATTATCATAATATAGTGCGTTTAAAAAGTTATATTTACTGAGGTAATGTTATTACAAACACTTAGATAATATGATATCATATTTTAAAATTACAAATTATTAATAAAGACATAAGTTTTACGTGTACCTATCACAATTTGAGACAATTTATAGATTCAGTAGGTAAAATTGTATAATTTACTTATTGTGTATTTAGTAGCTTCTTGATAAATATACACATGTATATATATATATATTATATATCGGCGTACTGTGCTGGCGCTGCTGCTGCGGCTGCGGAAAGCCTCAAGCGGCGAAAGTATAATAAATAACCTTATCGGTAATTATATTTTCGAGCCGTTTGGGGGTTGCAACCCTCGAGCCGTGGGGTCCGAGTGCTCACGGTTTGTTCAACAAAAACTCTAACAGCTTTTTGACATTTAGTATGACCCAAGGGCTGGCTTTTACCTTGGCCAGAGGCTAAGCGTTGCCATACAACGTGGCAATGCCGCCAGTCTCTTGGATACATTACAGCCATATCCTATTTTTTTTCTTTTTTTTTAAAACGTTGCCCCACACTAGGAATTTCTGGGTTTTATGGGTGCGTTTACAAACATATGTATAATAAGCTCTCATACACAAACAACCAGACTCGGAACAACTACTTGCAGGTCATACAAATATGTGTTCCGTGCGGGGATCGAACCCGCGACACGTAACGCAGCAGTCAGTCGCTTAACCGCTGCGCCAACCGTGTCGTCAATTTGTTAATAGTTTTAGTTATTTTTATGCTATTCTAATTATATTTTAATAGTTTTTTAGTTTATTTAGTACATACTTAAAAAAAGTTTTTGTGAATAAAAAAAAAATTATTGTCTAAGAATGTATTTATTGCAAATAAAGTCTTTCATTTAAGTATTCATTTATATTAAAATTGTAACTTTTGTTTAGTTGAAATATGTAGTTATAATTTATTAATAAAAATATTATATTTATTTATATTTCTTATTTCATCTGGTAGCTTAGGTATTAAATATTATTTTCGAAATGACAGGTACCTACTTACTTGAAGAGTGATTTTTTAATCGGGATGTAGGTATGTTTAATCTATTTTTATGTCTTAAAGTAATTTTAGTTTGTATGACTTCTCTATTTGAAAAAGAAATGTAAATATTATAAGTACCTACTCTGCTCACGCTAATAGGAGCTTGAGTGGTAAGGCCGGACCCAAGGGGCAGACACTAATCTGTAGTATATGTGCAAAGTACCTACCTACTTTAAAGTTCTACAACTTTTGTAGCAAGATTTCAAGAAAAACAACATAATACATAAAGTTTTAATTGCAATGACTACAAAATGAATGAGTAACTTCATTATTAAAAGCAAAATTATTTAAGTAAGTATAAAATACAAATAATAATTACATACTACAGCGCCTTAAACTTTCCTGCTGCGTCTAAACCACGGCTGTGCCAGAACCCTGTGCGCAAACGTCTCACAGTAGCTCGTATCAAAACATACGCTAGACAAAGTGCTGTAGAAAGTGCTATGAACCCAAAACAGGCGATATCCAGCAGATAGTACTTAAAGGAAGACACGCCAACTGCAGGGGAGCGTAAGTGTCGGGCTTCGCCATGGCGCAGGAGATACTCGGTCCACCACACAGCATCATCGGGCCCAGAAATGAGGGGATTGACAACCGCACCCTTCAAAATCGACATAGATTTTTTGTATCTGGAAAAAAACACCAATTATTACGTCTATTTCTCTGAACATTTGTTCGTTTTGTTTCGAACAAATTTTCGAATTTCGAACGAAGTTAATAAAAAATATAATACACTCACTTTTCATTCTCAGCGACAACATTAACGGTAGCCTTCACCGTTTCCTTATCCAAATTGTAAGGATCCAGAATTTCGCCAGCTCCATATCTTGTGATCTCATTAATGAAAACTTTTCTAGATTTGACGAGTGGCAAACCAATAATTGGCACAGAGTAAAACACTGCTTCTTCTAAGGACCGGGCACCACCATGCGTTATAAAGGCTTTGAGGTTGGGATGAGCTGAAAGGAGGAAACATTCCATTATTTTCTGAGGATAAGTAGCCTCGCTTGTAATCAGCTTTCTGATCTGTTGCTCCCGAGACCTACAATGCTTGTGTTAAATTCTATTTTGCACTTCGGGACGTTGTTATGAGAATTAAGATCCTTTGTACAACTATCTACTTTACCTACTTACCTAAAACCTGTTGCTGTGGGAACCAAGATTGAGTAATGACATTGTCAGGCTTCTTTATCATCGTCGTGTTACCAATCTTCCAGAGAACTGTAAACGGAAGCTCTCCGAAAGCGTCTGCTAACGTCTGTAGCATGGATGTAGAGAGCTGCTCAGCCTCTTGGATTGCTCCCAAACTGAAGTACACGACACCTTTTGTAGAGGAGTCTAAGAGAGTTAACATTTCCTGCAAAATAAATCAATGAGTTATTAGTATACAGAATGAATTCAGGAATCTCAATGATTAAATGTCTCCTACCTACATGCTAGATATCTTACCTGAGGCAAATTTAAACCTGGCTTAATGTGCATTCGATCGACGTAAACCACAGCTGGGACACTGGGCCTACTGCCTATCAAAGCAGGATTACTGGCCACGAACAGCAAATCAATATCATATTCCACTTCTAGGAGACTTCGCTTCAATCCCAGTAGTTTCTGGGCGGCCAATTCACAAAGTGGAAGATAATTGTTGTAGTATTCGTTTCTTGTTTGGATATGACGATAAATCTCTGAGATTCTTTCCCAGCGACCCAAATTTCTGTAGTTCAGAGAGTTAACATCAGGGAATAAAATAGGATGAATAGAATTTCCTTTTGATTCGTATTGATGGATCCTGCCACTGGTTGTGGTAATGGCGATATGTGGAGCTTTGTATTTTTCTGCAACAGCGTAAAGCAACGGTACGTCAGCTTCTGTGACCACCAGGTCAAAGTTTATCGTCGGGTTGATGAGCAGGGCCATCATCTGTTTCGACTTTAACTGCGCTATTGCTAGTTTGACCGTGAATTCATTCATAGCCCTCTGTCTGGGATGGTAGTCGTCAGTATTCGTCATTAGCTTTTTAAACTCATCCCAATACGGTGCCGAATCTTGGCTGACATCGAGCTCCATAATTTTCTCTATGTCGGGAAATTGAAAGTGTCCGGGGTAGGGTGTCATGAGAACTACAGTATGTCCTCTTTGAGCGAGTCTTGATATATATCCTCTGAAAACCAAATGGTCGGTATATGAAAGTGACGAGAAGAGGGCAAGGATCGATGCACCGTCCACTGCATGGCAAAAATATGCCAATATAAACACTGCACAAAATATTTTCAGCCTCATGTCTATGTGTCTGAATTACGCAAAATGAATGTGACCGTTCACCGATAGATAAAGTAGATTAATAAAATACACCAAAGAAAATACAATGGACTTATTGAAGTGAGCGAACGGCTGTGCAAACACTAAAGACGATGTAATATGTAAGTTATAAGTACAAAAGACATTGTTATAGCAACGTGAAAGATAAACTTGATGAGACATGGATACCTACATAACTAAACCTTATTGAATAAGTTGAACAACTTAGTACCCTGAAGCTGAACATAGACAAATAGGTATACCTACCTATGTGGTTAAAACTTTGGAATACCTACTACTAACTATTGTAATCATTAATTTACGTTGGACTGGCTGTAGATATGGATATTGAACTGGAAACCATAGCATAGGTCCCTGTTCTAAGTGTAGGTATTTAAGTGGTTTCCTAGATAAGCTTAAAACTAAACTGCTCAAAGGGCTACCATCTGCGGGGTTCCGTGTCTACTGTTTCAATTCCTAATTTTACGTTTTTTTTGTCACATAGCCCTTAAGTTCATTTTGCATTGGCTCATAGCGAGACAACCTACACAATAAGAACTTTTGCGGCTAGAGAGAAATTCGATTTCTTTGCTAGTCATGATGGTATTATATTATTATCTCAATTATTATCTTCACGTATGCTGTTTAGCGTAGACAGCTGTTTAAATGCTGTCATTCACAGAGTAAAAACCTACTTTTTTATATAGCTGTCATTCCTGTAACCATAACAACAAAAATCGACACAACAAATCTGAGTTTGTTTATCGGTTTTTTATTGTGATACAACATGTTTTCTTTTTAGAGGTAATTTAATATCAAGATTATGACAATAATAATTTAAAATTCAGAATGAACAACGACGTAGCGAACTATTCGGTGATAGGCCGCATTGGTGAGGGTGCTCATGGCTTGGTGTTCAAAGCAAAGCACAATCCTACCGGACGGGAAGTGGCGTTGAAGAAGATCCTAATAAAAAACCTCGAGGATGGTATACCGGTTAACGTAATGAGGGAGATAAAAGCGCTGCAGTTGCTCCGGTGCAAATATGTGAGTTTAAATAAGTATAATGCCTTAAAATTTGTTCTATTGTCACTAAGAGGCAGCTGTTTTAATAAGGGTTTCATCATAAATTCTACGGTACCAATCTTAAACATCATCTAAATCAATACGTACATACATACATAACCTCACGCCTTCTCTCGGGGGTAGGCAGATACTTCAGAACGCCACCTGCTATGATCCTTACATGCTCCTACATCAATAAGTATTTATTTATAATATTTTTCTAAATGCTTGTTTGTCTAAATCTACCTTTGGCCTAACACGAGATCTACCAACTTACTTATGCCATTTTTGTTATCTACCAAGACGAATTATATCTTACTCAACAGATAATCAAAGTGTACGACATGTTCCCCCGCGGTATGAGCCTGGTGCTGGTCCTTGAGTACATGTGCTCAGGGCTGTGGGACATGCTGCACCACTCGCAGCAGGAACTGACCATGCCCAGGGTCAAGAGCTATGCGCAGATGCTGCTGAAAGGCACGCAGTATATGCACGCGCATTATGTGATGCATAGGGTGAGTTTATCCTACTAATATACGCCCGTCCGTTTTTTTTTTGTTTTTCCTTTGAAACCATTTCATTCAGCAGTAGATGGACGTGATTTTTCATACTTTACAGATAGTTTTATGGGCCAGTGAGTATGAGATATTATTGGCCAGTGAGTGATATGACGTTTTATCCCGGGAAATACGCGGTTGCTGTAAGACCACGGGAGCAAAGCCGCTGGTAAAAGTATAATATTTAAAAGGTGTCCTAAAACTACTGTTCCCGGCTTAACGTAGAGTTGGAATAGCCTTATTATTTTTTTCTATTTATCAGGCAAAATGTATTGGGACTCATAAAAAAATTAAAAAAAAAAAAAGAAAAAAAAATTATATCTAACCATCATAGCTGTATACCTAAATTATTGGCAAATAATGATTACAGGATTTGAAACCTGCGAATCTGCTGATAAATCACGAAGGCATATTGAAGATCGCCGACTTGGGTCTGGCGCGTCTTTATTGGCCTGATGGCGGCAGACCCTATTCACATCAGGTCGCTACACGGTACTCAATCAACTTTATATTTTGAATACCTCTTATTTATCGAAACAATTTAGAACCTAGGTGGAAAGTGGGTTTTGTGGTCTTGTAGACCTTGTCAACAAACCGGGTTAGTTGGAAGAATACTTTTTACCTAGGTACCTATACCTACTTTAAGATGTCAGTTCCGGTGATGGAAAGACGGCCAGACGACGGCTGATCTGATGTCTTGAAGCTGTTCGGATATAAGTATCATCATCTGTAAATGGCAGTATATCAGTGGGGCTCATGGGGCTCTTATAGAAAATTTCTTCGAGAAGTTATGAATGGCATGCTGAAGGTGACATATTTGAACCTTTGTTTATTTTCAGGTGGTACAGAGCTCCCGAGCTGTTATATGGCGCTAGATTCTACACCGAGAAAGTGGACCTATGGGCTGTCGGTTGTATTTTAGCGGAGCTGATCACGAAGCAACCACTTTTCGCCGTTAGTATTTTTTACTTTCTTTACTTAGGTACTATGTCGACAATTGTTACAACAAACACTTATTGTTTAGTAATTTTTTCGTGTTTAGGTGTTGTATGTATTTTGTTATGATGGTGATATACGTCCCGTAGGTATAGCTCCCATCTCTTTTTCGCGTTGGAACAATGGATTAGACACTTCCCTATTATGCCCCCCTGATATTTATCACACTTTTGAGAAGTCTGATAAATGTTGAATTTCCTAAAAACCGTCCTCTTCAATCCCCAGCTAATGCTGCCATTATAAACATTCCGGGGTACTACACTCTTGTTCAAGTACCTACGTATGATTCGGCACGGGGCGGGCACCAGAATTGAATGCATATATTTCGCCGCCCGGCTGTCGGATCGCGCCGATTCATTCCGACCCGAACATGTGTGTGCTGTGCTACGCCTTACGCCGAAACTAAGGCGATTATCACACTGCTCCTCGCTCCATCGTTTAGCGCGCGGCGGCACATTTCACATTGTATCAGTTTGTATCGAAAACACAATGTTGCAAGTTGCTTGCTTGATATGCCTTTTTTTTTGAGGGTGGAAAATCATCAAATAACTTCTCCCGCTCTGGGCAGAGCGGGAGGGCGTGTCAGACTCTTACTGACTAAAACCTACCCGTGTTCCTTCAGTTGCCTGTGCCAGGGGCCACGTTATCCCTCTCGGACTTTCCCGCAACCCTGGCAGGCATCGGCCCTAGCGGACCCTGTCATCGATGCTGACGTCACTTTGAGGCGCGCGTGGAACACAACGCGCCAATGACCCGGGCCTGGTTCTTATCGGATCCTTTTGCAAGTTGCTTGCTTGATATCCCTGCCCCGCGCTACGCGACGGACCGCGGTGCAATGTGATAATCGCCTAACCATTCCATTTTCGGCGGTTTCCAGGGTGAATCAGACATCGAGCAGCTAGCCATAGTGCTGCAACATCTGGGCACGCCCACCGAGGAGACGTGGCCAGGCCATGCGGAGTTGCCAGACTTCCACAAGATCACGTTTCCCGAGTCCGCGCCCACGCCCTGGCCTGAACTCCTGCCTGGAGTCGAGCCTGATGCGGTACATCTTGTCAAGTCGTTCGTTATGTACGATACGAATAAGAGGATATCGGCTAAGGAGGTATGTTCTATAAATGCTATTACTGCTTTTACGGTTATACGTACCCAGGTAGGTACCTACGTATAACTTTTATTTCTCTTTTTCCAAAAATGTAATAATAGTACATTGTTCACCGAGAGGAGAAAGTGACCGATTACCGTCGAGGGTGTCGTTTGAAGCCCGAGCCGTAGGCGAGGGCTTTAAAACACCCGAGATCGGGAATCGCACTTTCTCTCGAGTGATACGTATAGTGCTTTAAACTACACCTACGAGGAAAATAAAAAACTAAATCTTTACTAATTGAAATTTATATTGAAATTGTTGCAGTTAGTGAAGCTTAATGTAACACTTTTTCCATTAATGTTTGTTTGAGATGTTTGCGACAATGTAGGAGGAATAACTGGCTGACACAAATTGAAAATGGCGTCTGCAATTTTCACATGTTCTTTTTTCAAATTGTTTATCCTGCCGCCGCAGGGTCGCACTGCCAGCCCGACACCATCCAACACACAGCTAGTGGCCAGTGTCATTTTGCGAACTTGGAGTTAAAAAATCACTGTAAAAACTTTTTGGCTTTTGATATTTAGGTTACCGGCGCATAGTCTTACCCAAAATTAAAAAAGAAAAACCACGTAAGAAATGGATTTTCATACACTTTTCTCTCCCGCTCAGATGCGTTTTCTCCCCGCATATTTGTTCGATATGCAATGACGTACTTTCTACCGTAAATTTGATAAAGTATCAAGGTACCTACTTTCCAAGCAGGTGTAGTATAAAACTAGTACCTACCTATCTAGGTGCTTTAAGATTCACCATTGTGCATCAGTAAAACTATAACTCCATAGGTTTAGGTAGTTAAAAAAGGGTAAACAAAAAAAACCACGTGACTCACAGATGCTAAACCTTTTATTTCAAATGTGAAAGTCAGAGTCACGTATTAATACGCTCTATTATGAATCAGAATCTGATGAACATTAATAATAAAGCGTTCAGTGGTATCATCAATTATTTTGTCTAATTTAAACATTTTCTGTTCTTCTTTTATTACATGATCCCCGCAATGTTTCCAATCTCAGCAGTCACATTAGCTAAAGCCACTGGCAAAAGAATTTATAGGTCAGCCATTATAAAAGTTTTCGTTTTCTCGGCTACAAACAAACCCCTTAAGTTGAGCCCATATTAACTCAATTGGATTGAGCTCATACTTAGTGATATGGTGGCAGGCGCAATACTGTGACACAATTTTATTGTACTCTTCAATTTAGCAACGTTATCTAATTCTTTGTATTTTCTAAAAGGTTTGGGGAACCTGTCTTTTTGGGCTCTTTACAATAGACAGATTACAAAATATTATATCATTATGATAAATCTAACAAAAAAATTGTGCTCAAGCAGTTACATCTACGAAGAGTAGTTTAAGAATAAATCATAAAGTTTAACATACTAATAATAAAAGAGGAAACTATCCTGTGATCGAAAATAAATTTAAGTTTGGTATAACGTATTTTTAAACAAGAGTCAACTGTAAAAAACCCTTTTTACGATTTGTTTACCTGTTTTTAAGTACCTAAACCTAGGTATGTAAAAGTAGAGAATGTTTTTAATCAATTTATGTGAGTTGTAATAATAATTCTTCTTCGTGTGCTTTTTTCAGGCTTTGACACACGAATGGTTTCGGAACAGACCTCCACCCACTTCCTTAGAAGACATGCCAAAACCACAGATGAGCAAACTAAAATAAATTATTGTATGAGGATAATAAAACATAGTCTTTTAAAATGTATTTATCATTTAATATTAATTAAATTATAAATCAGTAATAATTACAATATCAAGTTGTACTTTAAATCTTATGTACATTTGAGCCAAACAGTGAATGCACAGAGATACCCTTAATTTAATAACATAACAGCTAAATAAAATATCCTAAAGAAGGCGATAGGTAGATAAAATGACCAATTACAACTTACTGATCTCATACTTGCCCTTTTAAAGTGTATACCATGCATTACCACACAATGTTAAAACTACTCATTAAATACGTCAAAATATGGTAAAATCGTCCACATTCACCTAATTTGGAAAATTTTATTGCAAGAATTGAAAGTCCTAATCATAAAAATACTTGTAACTTTCTTAATTGTTTGCTTACTTGTAATCTGTTGCCAAGTAACCTGACTTTCAAACACTCTAGAATCGGAAATGTTAATCTTTTAAACTACCTTACTTTTTGGAATCATTCGGAGAAACCTAGTTCCGTTAATAAATAAACTCTATTTTAAATAATAATCATAATAAAAATGCAGATAAACATTTACATTAAGAGAGATCAAATTATATACCGTTCCATCTATTCGACTTCAAAAACACCGGAAGATTTCTATACCCTCACAATTTTGTCTTAGTTACCTAATATGTAATCTATGAGGGATAACTTTAGCCTTATTCACTGTAAATATTAAAACTATTCAGATAAATATAATCTACCACAGCCATTGTTACTATTAATAAAAAGTTAAGTAACATTGGACTTCGATGTAGAACTTTTTATGCTAATATCAGACACTTTTCTTCGTCAGAAATTGAACTCACCAAATGTTGAATACTATAGTCCGTTCCAAAAATATCTGACAAAAATGTAAGCAAATAGAATAGAGGACGTACGTGTGGATACCGATTTGTAGTGCCACTTACAAATTGAGAGCTTTGATTTCATTATTTGAATACATTTTTTTTCATTTGACAATTGAGGTAAATTTTATAACCTCAACTTTCGGATATGATGTTACAATTACAATTAAATAATTTTATACAAACATTATTTGTTGGAAAAAGTGGTCAAACTCAAACTCAAAGCATTTATTTCAATTAAACCATTTACAGGCACTTTTGAATTGTCAAGTGGTCGGTCAGTCAGAAATATGAAGCTAGTTGCCCATACCAAAGCGTAGTAGGTACCTATGGAGAAGAACGGGCAAGAAACTCCATGGACACTCTTTTAAATTATATTGTTACATAATTAATATTAGTTTCATCATTAATTAATCTTGTATATAGGTATAATTTTATTATATGTGAGAACGATGTAAATAAGACGTAGGTACACATTGAGTGTCCAGTGTAGGTACAGTTAGTATAAATTGAAACAAAACAATCCATAATAAAATAATTAAAATAAGCCGTGGTGGCTAAGAGATGACCAGTCCGAGCGCCCGTTCACGAACATGACGCATGGATCAGCACCATTCAGGTCAACCATTTTGAAGGGAGCTTAATGGTAAGATGTGAAGTTGAATTCTTTTTAATTTCTAAACTTAATTTCTTCTAAATACAGATGAATGTGTTACTAATTCCCTTATGTGAGTGATTGCGTAAGAATTTAACTTAAACAAGGTTGCTTACACTTTTATCAGATACAATAACAACATGATGTTTGGAACAAACCATACTAACCATATAACTATGAAAAAGAAAATAGGGTCAAAACTACTTTTAATTATGGTAAAAATTACAAAGTCTTGTTTTAAATCTGAATCGTGCAGTAGGTTTATAACAATTTAAGCTACATGTCATAGCGCGTGCACCTTAACGATTTTAAGAGTCAAAACACACTATCTGGCAACTACCACAATACCGTGCAACTAGTCGATAAATATCGAACAATGATACAACATTTACTAGCCGCTACTTTTATAAAGCAAAACATTAATAATGAACGTCGGACAGTGGCAGTATACTGTGCGCTTTGACCTTATTTGAATAGTCTCAGCTGTCATCCTGACCCTTCACTTGGCGTATTTGTCCCAATATTGGCATTATTTGAGAAAATCAAAATATTTTTATAGCATTAATGATTATTATGTATTAACATATTAATGACAATATTTGTAAAGTCAAGGAAATCAATTGTTTATCAATTTAACTACCAACTTAAATTGTCCGTTTATTCAAATCACAACTGTCATTCTTTGACAGTTGTGTGAAGTGGCTTTAAGGAGGAAGCGTCAAGCCAGCCCGCGAAATTCAAATTATCTTACGTTTTTTTTTTTCAATTTGCAGGTTAGTAGTAGGTTGTTATATGATTCGCGGCCGTAACAAGTATGTATTAACAGAATTATAATCATTAAAATAAGCAATACTCTAAGTTCATATTGCCTTAGAATATGACTATTTCATGAAATCATAACATTTGAGGTAAATTCTATCTTAGATGGTTGTATTGATGATTCATACGATTATAATTCTGTTAATAGATACTTGTTACTGTCGTGAATCATATTTTGATCAACATACAACCTGACACTGACCTGCAAATTGCAAAAAACGAAAGTAAATTTGAATTTTGCGGCCGACCTTAGCGCATCCCCCTTAAGAGGGCTATCACATTTTTTCTTGTATTTGAGTGTTTGAAGAGTCACACGCTCAAATACAAGAAAAAATGTGATATTTATTTAGCTATGACCACAAATTTAAAAAAAGAATATGCCTGAGAAAGTTTGATTATTTCTCTCGGGAGTGTTCTAAATAAATATCAAATTTTTTCTTGTACTTGAGTGTGTGACTCTTCAAACACTCAAATACAAGAAAAAATGTGATAGCCCTCTTAACACGGCAAATTAACGCCATATATTAATTTGATAAATAATTAATTTCCCTGGCCGTGCAAATAGGCCAAGTGTAAAGCCAGCATCGGATATTTGCTAGAATTATTTATTATCTTATCTCTACTTTGGTTCAGTGTCACAAGCAGTCATCAGGTACTTCTCCAATGTGGTACAAGGATTTTTGGCGCGTGTCCACCATCTTGTTTTTTCAATAGAATTTTGGGAAACAATTTCACAAATATACTGTGAACTGGCAAGCGGAACTATCTCATACTTTGGAGATTTTCACATTTTGATGCAATTTTATATATTAGAAGGGAACGTGCTATGTTATATTTGTTATTGATTACGTGTAAGTACATAATTAAAATAATTAAAATTAAGCTTTCTATTGCGACGTAAACAAGTTTTTCATTCATCCTATTAAGTTGTCAATATTCAGACAGTACCGGTTGCCAGTTTACAATCGAAATGTGTCTCAAATTTCAGGGCCCCTTGTCAATGTCATTAACGCGCAAAAAGATCCTTGTAGCACTATGTACAGTCCGTTCACGGTTACTTTACCTCTGACAGCAGCCGCCTAACAGCAACCTTATTGTAACGAGAATAAAGATCACAATGATTTTGACAGACTTGTCAGTGGTAGCAATCCAACAGCGACCTTATGAGAATGAGAATAAAAATCACTGTGATTTGGACAGTGATGCAAAATCAGAGGTAAAATAACCGACTGTAGTCTACACCCCTGTACCGTAACGGAATACTAATTTGCATTGTGCTGTAATATATAACTGTAGTCATTTAGCTACTATAACTAGGAATTAGCTAACAGTATGGAGCCTTCGGACCCATACGAACAAAATATAACAGTTGCCATGCAACGTTTACTAGAACGCGTATACATGACGACGAGCCAACTGCAAGGTTGCGCCTTCTGTCTTAGAAGAACATTTCAAAGATAACGTACATTTTAGATAATAACACTTGACAATAATTGTAACGCCTCGTGATATTATTATATTTAAATTATTTTCTTGAATTAAGTAGGTAAGTACTTACAATTATGTTCATAGCTTATTTATTTGAAGTGCCAGCTACAATATCATTTTTTTTATGGTACCCATTCATTTTGTAGTTTTTTTTTTATTTGGAATTACATGTCAAGTTTTGGGTAAATATCGAAAAACCCTTAAAATTCAAATATTTCGAAAACTATTGAATTTCGGCCGTACATATGGGGGGTTCAATTTGTTGCATTTTGGCCCCCCTATCAGCTCCTGACGGATATACATCGAATTACGAGTAACCCTGTATATAAACGATCGCGTATTCGCGCGACTATCGCTATCGGTTAGGACACAGGGTAAGTCGTCACGCACGACACAGTGGGTATGCCCGCTTACGCATAACGGCAATCAACTTTTGTTTACCCACCACCCATCCTGTCACTCGGTATCTAATCACTGCGAGCATCTGTAGATCACGAGTTGCGTGTCAATCGTTGCCTAGTGATCGGCTTAATCAGCCAATACCAAAATAATTAACTATGTCATAAATTATCATGACTATCTAACATAAATGAAATGAAGGAACTCAAATAGAAAAATTTTCGCATCATTTACCGTCTTTAAAAAAAAAGTACCTATAACTTGAATGTACGAAATCTTTGCACTATCCACAATACCAAAACACTCGAAATTGCTTAATATACTTTCAGCATAATTTGTACGACACTCTTCTGAATAAGCCTAAAAACAATTTTTGCTATCAAAAACACCTAGATGCTCTTTATTGCTGTAATTATTAAAAAGGCATCGAACACTAAAAAGTAACTTCCATTAAAATAATACCCGACTGTGCTCTGTGTTAAGTATAAAGTTTTTAACAAAATACCATATTTGAAAGGAACATTTTTGTTAAACAGTTTCCAAGTCACTCAGTCAGTAAAACAAGTGTACTTTAGAAAATACTTAAGTCGGTTTAAATAAAGTGATAAATTAAGGCGAAAATAATTATTTACAAAGCAGTGTTATCCTATTTTCTGTATTTGGAATTGAAAATGGCAAAACATTACAATACTTTGTAAGTCCAAAAATGTAAATTATTCAAAACTTGTATTTTAAACACAGATGGAGTTCCCAGTTCAAACTATGGAGGGTAGAGGTAAGGAGAACTATCTCTGTGTATGAAAAGTGTCCGTCAAAATGTGCTACCTGAGGGTGGCTACAGTAGCCAGCGGGTAAATTTTAAGAGCAATAATTTTAGGTTATGTTTACAAAATAATGTTGGACATCGCAAATTGTTGAGGTGTGGTATACTGGACTGTCACTAATTACTCTAGTCACTAAAAATATTAAATTTTTAAACTCGGCATACTTCAGTCCGTTAACAACATTCATACCACACCATTTGCCTACGCTAGCGCTGTTTTTGAGGGTTTTTGAACTATTATTTACTGTTTAAGCTGGACACTTTTTCAACTTTCTCCCCGTAAGAGATAGGTCTCCTTACCTCTACCCTCCATAGTTCAAACCATAGAGAAAATAGTTCTGTCAACTGTCTATGCTTCGTTTTTTTTTTAACTTTCTGTTAGTCCAGCACAGTTGGGCCTTAAAAATAAAAATAAACGCAATACATATTTACATCGGCGTACAATATTTACAGTGCTCTATAAGAGCAGTCTTATAAGATGAGGTTAACTTCGACCGAAAGCATACATTGACGTGTATGTCAATTTATTACCTAAAGAAGAATCAATGTTACATATAAAGCATTATGTTCAGTAGTAAGTTTTATTGCGCAACTTGATATATATACAAGTGGACTTTTAGGCTCACTTACACCACAAATGACTGCATCGATTTAGCGGTAAACATATTTAAATATGATGAACCCTGCGTTTGAAGGTCTATGGTCTATCATAAAACGTGATATTGGAAAAACTATGGTGACTTATAAAAAACCCACTAATCTTCATGGGGCAATAGGGCTTTAGTTGATTAAAAGTAGCAGCAAGTCGAGTTGCTGCAATTATCAAATTGCCGCAGGATAAAACGTCAAAATGCAAAATGAAACTTGCTATAGAACATCGTGCTCAAGGAAACATAACAGAAGCACCAAAAGTCTCGACAACTCGGAATAGACGCAACATTACTAAGATTCTTCTAGAAAAGTGATAACAAGTACTTAGATTTATAAGTTTGAAACAATAGGTATAGCTTTAAATACGACCGAAAGACCTGTTTCACAACCGTAGTTCAGATTTAATGTATGAAACACTCACCGGCGGATGGGAGTCGGCAACAGTCGAGTGCGTAAATATGCACAAATAATTTTGGCGTACCATAATAACATTAACGTAAGTCAATTTGGAATCCCAAATATAATAAAATAGTGTGTTTTTGTGTAATTCTCTGCAACAGGAACCATTTGTATGATACAGAGTTATAATTTAAAAATAAATATTATGTACGGTTTGCAACAAAGAACGATTACACAATGTTTCACCTAATAATCATTTAAATTGACACAAAATTATTTGAGACACAGCTTTTCAGCATTTCACATATTAGTCAATTTGTGTTAAATTAATTTTACATCTATCTGTCCGGATATTTTATTTTATATTACGTTCGATAGTTACGATTTAAAAACTGAAGTGTTAATCAGCTTTCGTTGTTGACTGTACCTTCCCATCTAACGAATATTTCTGATTCAAAATCCACATACGTAAACGTTACGTACGATAAGTCAATTTTCTTATTAAATATCGTACCGTTGAGAAACAGGGTGTCGGTTTAGTTACGTATCCAGCCGGCAGAGTGCAGATAGTGTCGCACAGCCATGTCCACGTCTGCGTCAGGAGCCGCAGGCCGGCGCAAGAGGACGCCCTTCATTGTAACGTACTGCGCCGGCGGCAGACTCAGGGAGGTACACAGCTGCACAAACAACCATAAGTGTCATGAATGTCTTGATACATAATTTTACGCTAAATTAAGTTGATTTCAGAATGATATAAATTGCGTTTTTATATTAGTTTGTAATTTTTGTGATTTTGGAATAATTATTTATATGCCTATTCATGAAGTTTAGTTTCAGAGTTTCTGCTAGAGCAGCGTTTTTACGACGTATTTAACAGTCATTGTGAAATCTACTTCAAAATTGACAGCGTCTAAAGCCGCGTTTACACAAGCAGACAATTGAGTTCGAGAAATCACCCATGCCCTTCTCACATTCGAGTCTCGCATTGATATTCTCGCTACTCAAAAGTCGTGTTTATAAAAACAGAACAACACATTGCCCCGTATACCAGTCTTACCAAGGGGTATTGTATTACCCAGTAACTGGGTTGTGGAGGTCAGATAGGCAGTCGCTCCATGTAAAATACTGGTATTCAGCTGCATCCGGTTAGACTGGAAGCCGACCCCAACATACCTAGTTGGGAAAAGGCTAGGCAGATGATGATGACATTGCCCCGTATGGCGTAACTCTTTTAATAGTTACAGGTTGTTCTATCTCACGAAGGGCGGTAAGCAATACTTGTAGTTATATGTATAGACACGCGCTCTTGTGTACGTATCTGCAGGTACCGTTAGCAAGTTCATCGTTGATATTAAACAAAAAAAAAACTTTAGAAAACTGTATCCCGACTACGGAAACAAGAAAATATTTCAGACAGAAATCAAGACAGGTAGATACAAAAATGGTCCTTAAGAACAGAAATCAAGACAGGTAGGTACAAAAATGGTCCTTAAGAACAGAAATCAAGACAGGTAGATACAAAAATGGTCCTTAAGAACAGAAATCAAGACAGGTATATACAAAAATGGTCCTTAAGAACAGAAATCAAGACAGGTAGATACAAAAATGGTCCTTAAGAACAGAAATCAAGACAGGTAGATACAAAAATGGTCCTTAAGAACAGAAATCAAGACAGGTAGATACAAAAATGGTCCTTAAGAACAGAAATCAAGACAGGTAGATACAAAAATGGTCCTTACCTTAAGAAGCCATGGGCGCATGCCATAGTAATTTTGTAGGTGTGCCTGGCACCCACATGGTATAAACGGGGCCGTTGTTGGTAAACATTTGTGAAATTCATAGCAATTATATGGACAAAATAGGATGGCGGTGTATGTTTATATTTTGGCCGCGGCCCAAAACAACCTTGTAGCGTTATTGAAGTATCCTTCAGGCTTTTAGAAGGATACTGATGATAGATAGCTAAATTAGATTAAATAAACGAAGAAAACGGAGTATGTAAGGATTGTAGCGAGGGCATTCTGACATTGTACTATCGAGGAAGTTCATATCTATGCACCTTTAGGACTATTTTTCCCTGTAGCGCTCGGGCGCTAACAGTAACTAACGTAAAACAGATGCGGTCATCGTGTTCACGGGATTTTGTTCTAAAACTGCTTAGATATGAACTTCCTCGATAGTACATGAATAACTGCATGTTCTAATAACTTGTAACCTAACGAAATGTATTTTTTATTTTATTCAATAATAACGCTGTACGCAGTTATGAATTAATTAATTACTGTTACTGGTCTATAACCATTGTAATTAATAATAATAATAAATAAATCACATCTATTCTGTAGTTCTGTTTACCCTCATGGGCAAAACGCGTGAGTTTATATATGTATGTAACATATAATTTACCTGTATTTCATTATTGCTCAGCAGATGCCTCGAGCATGCGCCGCTGCTGTTGCTGCATGAGCTCTTTTTGGAGCATCCACATACGGTACTTCCGTCCCGTGTGCACCTTGGGCTGGTGGAACTTGAGCCGCCGTCGCCGTCTCTGTCGCACAACAACACGTAGCATAAATACAATGTGTAATTGAAATAACTGAGAACCTTATAAAGTGTAGGCATGTACTTATCAATATGAACAGCTTTTACATGGGACCAAGCCGGTAATCACAAAAAAGTTAGGCAGACATAAATGTATGGAGCAGCAGATTTTTTTTTGGCGATGTCTATGTAGCGGTATCTACACCGCCACATGCGAACTACGCATCACACTGACGTCACGAAAATCCTGCATCGCGCAAGCAGAGTTTACCGCGCGACTAGCATATATAAAACGTCCCGACTTCAATCATCGGGCAGTTGCCCACCAGACACGTCACCCGTCTGGTCGGAGCATCCTCCATTTTCTATGGAGGTATGAGTGAACTTTACACACTTTTTCTCGTACCTCTATATCAAACACTTTCGGTCTTATTACAAAACAAGGTTTTTCTTTTGACATGGTTTAAACCATCGAGCCTGTTTTTGAAATAAGAACCTAACTGAAATCGAAATACAGTTCCTTTTACAAAACTGTCAACTTAGTCCGGTCTTAGATTGTCAATTTTGTATTAAGAACTTTACTAAAGTCGGCATAAAGTTCCAAATACAAAAACTAAATCGAATGTGTAGGTTGGGGCTAAAGTTAGATCGTGTTTTGTAATAAGACGGTTTATGTTTTAGGAAGTGCCTAACTAATACTGGATAATATGGATATAAAAAGTTACTTAAATCTATTCAGCGGTATGTTATGGCCGGGGTCACAGATAATACATAATAGCTAGCTGGAGACCGATACAAAATATAAGTCCAATGTCCTTTAAGTGCTATAAAGTTAAAACACTGTGTAATATACAGTATGGAAACCACATATATGCAATAAATGAAACCACATACTTGTTATCGCCTTTGCTGGCGATATACAAAACAAAAACGCAATGGTTCAGTAATTAGATCGAGTTTAAATCTTGAGCAAATTTTAACACTCTGTAGAATTGGATCACTAAGTTAGTGATTTAATAAACTTGAATCCTTGAACACTGAAAAGCGAAGTTGCCACATAGTGCAAACTATCACGACGCTGTAACGTAATCTACTTATTTGCCTAGAATGTAAAATCGGTGTACATCTAAACGAAAACGTATGAGGGCGCTTGTACACGCTAAGAAAATTTACCGTGCCTGCGGCAGACAAGGCGAATTCTTCGTGTAGACGACAAGAATTTTGTCTGTTCCACACACGAAAACTTTTCGTGTCTTCCGCAGACAAGACCAATCGAAACGTGTACACGACACGATTTTTTTCGTGCAGTCGTCAGTCGGGCGTAGGCCGCGCAAGTAATAACAAGTGTGATAATCAGTGTGAGTTTCGTTTATGTATATAAATGTTAACTACAAAGCAAAAAAGAATGATAATTGCATATTATTATTATAACAAAATAAAAAAGGAAACAAAAAACAAGAGACTTTACTGGGTTCATCCAATTATACAAGAGAAAAATGAGTTTACCGTGTCATGCGACAACATGAGGAAAAATTTGTGGATTATTTTCGCATGAAAATGTCTACGTTTGACAAGCTTTTGACAAGTATAGAAAATAATATACGATATGAAAATACCAAAATGCGAGAATGTACCAGTCAACCCTACTACACCGCCCCCCGCCGCTCCGCAACAATGTTCGCCGCGTCGTGTCTTGCGCAGACACGATTTTTTTCGTGCACCGCTGCGAGCTGTGTACACAGTTATTTTCTAGTTACGACACGAATTCTTGGGTAGGCCCGGCGTTTTTTCTTAGCGTGTACAAGCGCCCTGAAGGTACGTTGTCTAAACAGAGTGTTTACTTTTACTGAATTTATTTTGTTTATTTATTTAGTTCGCAAATTTCACTTTTTTAATTAATCGTTTTTTATTTAATATTTATTTTTGCTATACTTCTGTGGACTAGTATTACTTGTGGTTTCATTTAATGCATATTAATGCGGTTTCCATACTGTATTTTTTTTTTAATAGGCACTGACCTTTTTCTTGGCAGCTGCGAGCTGTTCTGCGTTAGTTCTTTTGTCTGGTTGGTTTCCAGGCACCCACTGCTGCCCTGGCGAATACAATCGTTATACGGGATCAAACCCAAAACCACACGGCACCGTTATTGTGGCACTTTATCCCCTTTATTTATAAACGTTACTTAAAGTTAAGTAATGATTAGCAACTCTTTAACCATACATTTCTGACGTTTAAACGCGTCTTAACTTTAAGCAACATTTATAAATAAACCACTGTATCTTCCTCTTTAGTTGTAAGTACTTGTAATGGTATGTCAAAATAACAGGATCATAAAAACCACTCGGAATGATATATTTATTATTATGCCAATATAACAAATTATTTGCACTTAGGATGCTGATTTACTCATCAACTCGACATTGCAAATTACTTTGTAGCCTTTTAATAGTCCCAAGGTCGGACTCAAAAACTGACTCCAGAACCGGGTCAAGGTAACAGTGCTGTATTTAAAACGTTACATTAGTCGGAATAGAGTTCAAAATACAAAAACAGGCTCGATATTTTATGCTTGAACAAAAGTTAGATCTCGTCACCTTGTTTTGTAATGAGGCCATATCGATCTGATCATCAATTCAGAACCACATCGAATTTTAAGTTTCTTAAGGCCGGCATAAAATGGCCATGTAGCCATACAATAAAAGACAATTGTCAAAACACACTGACTACACAAATCATGCAAACCAGTACCTACACACTACAACATAGATAACGCTCTAAGCACAAGGCATAAGCATCAATGTATATACTATGCAGAACAACGGTACGGTCAACCGCGCGTCAGTGGTACTACTATAACTACGAAAATCACATCTACTTACGTTAAAATACAAGTACGACTACTACGTGCGATTGACTGTACAATACGCATCATGTGTCTATGAAAAATATGCAAACAAATGAAACATAGGTTATACAAAATAGAACAAAAAGAGTAGGGAAACGATTCGACACAAATGTGAAAAGTTATGTATTTTTGCCACCAATTGATAGTGTTGTTGGGTGAAGTTAACCTAAATAATGATTTGCAGCAGTCGTTGAACTGAGATGATGATGATGTTGTATAGTAATTATTAAAAAAACACTAGGAATAAAAACATTAAGTGTAAGTATTACCGTAACATCAATTTGCAATAAAAATCCTTCAGGGTTTAAATGAAAAGTAAGTTAATTAATTATCGTTACGCCAATATGGAACATCCGAGTTTTAGAGAACAGAGGTAGCGGGTGGAACCATATTGTTATAAACAAGGATTGTCAAAATGTATGAGTGACAGAGACAGGGCTCTACATAGTTGAACTGTTTTTAAAACTACATGTGCCGTATTAACGGACGCGTACTATAGTACTTGTAGTATGTTTATGCGTGAATAGCTCAGTCAAATAAGTAACCATTAGTGTTTAGAAAGTTAAAAGAAAGAAGCAACAATTCAGTTTTTTTGACCCTCATTCCGAGGTTGGATAGTTGGATTCAGAATCTTAGATAAATTACATTCATTGCCACTTACTCAATTATCAACTTTAGCTTTATGTAGTCTAAGTTGATTTTTGTGAATAATATTAATACCAATATATGTAATAAAAAGGGAGTAAATAAATGGGACTTTGGGCAAAAATGTAGGGGGTTTGTCGGTCCAAATGTTAATGAGACCTATGTGACTGAATAGTCTATTATACAGGGTAAAACACCATCAGCCTCTTAAGGGGTCATTGTACTCTCTGAAATAGCGAAAAAAATCTGCTGGTCCCTACATTTTGACGAGTTCTGCAAACATAAATGTACAGCTGATTTTTTTTTCGCGATTTCATATTTGGTCCCATAGTAAAAGTTTTTCATAATGATGAGTACAATGACCCCTTAAGAGGTTGATGGTGTTTTACCAATAACCCTGTTTATGGAGTAAGCCCCGGTCGGATTAATACGACAAATGTTTTCGTGCTCGTGTCGCCTCAGTAGTATAGATACGACTGAGAACCTATGTTCGTTTCTTGTTATTTATTTCATTGCACAACCCCATTTGTCATAGGTATTCATTTGTCGATTTATGAGCTGGGAGCTGGGGGCACGGCAATTGATATAAAACCAAGCGGTCAAAAGTTTAAATAATAATTTTCATTTAGCTGTCATTTTTTACCGACACTTTTTTTAATTTTCTCCATATTTAATAGACTATTCAGGTGCATAGTTTTCGTTAGTGGACCACTTTTTCTTGTCTAATTTGGTTTCACTGGAATTTGAACTTTGTCGCCTATGACATTGAGTTTGTTGTTCTAAAACGTTATTCCGAGTTTCTGAACTGAAGCATAATCGTTCGGCTTATTTGAGTGGGCTAAGTAATGACAGCAAGCACGTCGGGCGCCAGGCAGTACCAGGAGTCGTGTTCTCACGTCGTGCGCGTGCTGCGGCTGCGGCGCGTGGCGGCGCAGCGCGGCGTGCTGGTCGTAGTGCGCGCACTCCTCGGCGCGCGTGACGCCGGCCAGGCGGTAGCGGTGCAGCTCGGCCAGGCGCACGCGCAGCTCGCGCTCGCGCCACAGGCCTGCCACGGCGCCGGCCTGCTCGCTGCGCCCGTAGAACTGGGCCGTCCAGCGTACGCGGTCCGTGAATTCTCTGTGAACGTAGATGGTTAGGTCATTTATTATTGGTATTGCATATACAACATGGAGACGACGAATCTATGAAAACACTAACATCATCATGATCGTCTAACTAGCCTTTTCCCGATGCAGCTGAATACCAGTATTTTACATGGGTTGTCAGACTTTCGAGCTTCTGACGTCCAGTAAGGGGCCGTTCAAGTACTTATTACAAAAGCAGATTTTTTGTTAAACCCCCCCAGCCCCTTGTCAGCAAAAATAAGCAAAGCTGTTACCCCCTCCCCCCCCCCCATTTTCTTACGTAAACATTGGTACATGGATTTTTCAATGTGTTCTGGTTTCTTAATAAGGAATAGAGGACTTTAGCGCACATAATATTTATTTATTCAGTATACTCTTAATAAAAACAAAATAAACTTCTTTTAAAATTTTGGTTTGCTAATTCAAATAATTACGCCACACTTCGTTAACTAACTTCTGTACATTTTGTACCAGATTTTTCGAAACTTAACAATACATATTTTTAGGTATAACTTGGATTTGTCTATTTGAAACGACATTATTAAACCATTCAACTTTGGCGAAAGTGGATCAATGGTAAAACAAGCATTAACTTACAACACGTCAAATCGTCAATCGTACCGAAACTAAACAATAGATTGGCGGAAGAAGGCAAGTGGTAGAGTAATTTTTATTATAGGTGCATCGTCTTCACATATAATTATATACTTAATTAATGTATACAAAATATTGTAACACAATTTTAAAACGGTGGAGTTTCTTGCCCATTCTTCTCCACACGAAACTACCTTTTGAAAGGGGTGACTAGAATCAATTCTATTTAAATGTAAATGTTGACGTTTTTTTTTTTTTAAATACAACGTTTAATTTATTATCATCTCCACGTTGTATAGAACACCCTTAAGATGAATCCTGTTGCATTGCAGCCCGCCAAATTCAAATTATCTTTGGTTTTTTTGCAAATTGCAGCTCTGTTTTACGTCGTAAGTTAATTAAAATGCGATTCGCGACTGTAGGAATTCTTAGGTGGAACAAATTTCCGAAGATTGACGATTGATTCCTATATATATTACTATACTTTGACATCTCGCTTGCTACTTTTTTTTTTTTTTTTTTTTTTTAATTTTAATGGCCTGGTTGCTGGGACCTTTTAGCCAAGTCTTTAATTGGTTTAGTAGTATTTTGTTAGTTTGATTATGTAACTTCACTAAATTTCTTCGAAAGTGTTTTTAATATATTTATATATTGCTCGATAACAAGTCTTATTTTTTAATAATTCGGTCAAGCGGCGGGAGGTATTATTTAACACAACACTTTCACTACACAATTCACTTAATTCACTCGCTAAAATCAGTCTATGTAACTTATGATTTGGGCAGTCAAATAGCATGTGATCGACATTTCCATTAGCTAAATCGCAACTTGTACATTTGTTGTCTTGAACCACCAGACCAGTCTCGCTAAATGAGCTGGTGTTTTGGAATGGCCAAAGCGGAGTCTGTTAATCGTCGTTATGAAGTGTCGACTAGCTGTTCTCAACTTATAATACCACGGCTTAGAAGGTATCTCCTCTTGAATATTTCCGTACCATCTACCTTTTGCTTCTTGATCTTTCTTCCAAAAATTATCCCAAAAAGCATTTATATTTATTCTTATTTCAGTATAACAGTCAGTGAATGGAATTGAAGAAGTTAGTCTCACATCTAATGAATTGATCCCTTCATAGGCAGTCTTATCAGCTACTTCGTTTCCAGTTATACCTTTATGTGAAGGAACCCACAAAAAGAAAACTTCAACTCCTTTTTGAAGGTAATTGTAAATTAATTGCCTAATATTATATACAATATAGTTACTTTTAAAATGAACATCATAACTTTCAAGACTTTGAATTAAGCTAAGTGAATCTGTCAAAATCAAAAAATATTTATAGTTATTTACATTGGTAATACGTCTAAGAGCTTCAAAGACTGCATATGCCTCTGCTGTGAATATGCTACAGGTATTATCAAGAACAAAGCTTTGAGAAAATCTTATCTGGGGATCATAAACTGCACTTCTAACATGTGACTCTCCTTTACTACCATCAGTGTAAAGTTGATAGTAATCCTTATTATTATCTAAATATGCTTGTAATTCTTGATTATTAGATATTTTAATTTTGATAATATTAACTTTATTTAACAAAACCTTAAAAGGTTTTAAATAAAAAGGCCAAAGATGATTGTGTTGAATATTTCGGAATTTATTTTGTAGGTGTAAAAGAATATTTCGTAACTTGGGAAAATGATTACTTAATAAATCACTGCCCGTTGTTAGTGGTGTGGTCAGTGAAGATTGCAGAATTATAGGACAAGGTATGATTTTCTTTATTATCTGCCGATTGTTGGAAGATATTAGTTTAATACAATATCTTTCTGTTAGTAACAGTCGCCTAAGTGTAAGGGGCATTATTACTGTTTCAACCTCCATGGCTCTTATAGGGGTAGAACATATAGCTCCAGATATTACTCTCAAAGCCTTGTTCTGCACTACATCTAACTTATTTACATGTTTACTGTCTAAATATGCTATACAACTATAATCAAAATGACTTCTTACAATGGCTTTGTACAGAATAGAAAGAGTTAGTGGGTCTGCACCCCATGAAACTCCAGCTAGACATTTAATTATATTTAAACCTTTCATAGCATTTTTTAATATGTAATTGATGTGTGGTTCAAATGTTAATTTATTATCAATAATAACTCCTAAAAATTAATGTTGATTAACTACAGGAATTTTTTGATTATTGAACACTATTTCAGAATTAGGAAAGTCTTTGCTGAATATCATAGCACTGCTCTTATTTGGGTTAATTTTTAGTTTGAGTTTTTCATTGTAATACATTTGCAAATTACCTAAAGCCAAATTAACATTTTGAATTGCAGAATCAACATTGTAATTTACACTGTACAACACCAGGTCATCAGCAAATTGTAGAATATTTACACTACTATTATTTACATATTTACAAATTTCAGATGTGTACAAATTATAAAGTAAAGGAGACACAGTTGCCCCCTGCATTGTACCTTTTGATGCAGTTCTAGGTCCATGTAAAATATTATTTAATTTAACATAAAGAGTCCTATTAGTTAAAAATTCATGAATCCCTTTACATAATAAACCAGGAATACCCAATCTGGATAATATTTGTACAAGAATATCTGGTCGAACATTATCAAATGCACCCTGAACATCTAAAAATACACATGCTACGCTCTTACTTTGTTTTGCATTTTTCAGGTCTGAAATGAGTGAAGTGAAGCTGTCTACACAACTCCGACCACGTCTGAAGCCATTCTGAATATTAGGAATAATATTATTTGATTCAACATAATGATCTAATCGAAGTTTAATCATATTTTCAAAAATTTTCCCTAAACAGGATGATAATGAAATAGGCCTGTAAGAGTCTGGACTATCAGGAGGCTTATCAGATTTTAGGACAGGAATGACACATTGTATTTTCCAAGACTGAGGTATTGTTTGCTTATGCCAAAGTGAATTAAGTATTTTTAAAAATGAATTTTGAGCTTCAGTATTTAACTTCTTGATTAAAATGTAAGGAAAATCATCCAAGCCAGGTGTAGTATCCTTTCTAGATTGCAAACTAATTAAGAATTCCGTCCATGAAAAAGGTTCTAATAAGTATTTGGAGCTATCATCATTGTTATGAAGATTGTAAAAACCATTTAAATCGACATTTTCATAAGAATTTCCTGATAATTTGTTTAAAAATGGTTCAACAAATTCATCACAGTAAGATTTGTTACTAGGCTTTATTCTTTTAAACTTTTTAATATTGTTCCAAATCATTGTAATAGGAGTTGTTCTGTTAAAACTTTCACACAATTTTCTCCAACCATTTTTCCTCTCTTCTGCTATTGTTCTTTTCTTAATTGCATCTAATTTTTTATATGATATAAAACTACTAAGACTAGGATTAACTCTATAATATTTTAAGGCCTCTTGGGACTTAGTAACACTCTCTTTAATTTTATTATTCCACCAGGGAGCTGGCAGTTTATATCTATACTCTGATGTTTTGGTAAATTTTGGAATGCACTCTAATTTTAGTGCATCAAGTGCCTTACAAAAGTGATCATATGTTAGTAGAGGATTATTAAGGTCAATATGAATATTATTAAAAATTGTTTTAGAGAGTTTGTTGTACTTGTTCCAATCAGCTTTATTATATAGAAACTTATCTACAGGAGGATGAACATCATAACGGTTGGCTAAAATTGTGATTTCTGTGATAGTTGGAAAGTGATAGCTTCCCATATTATCATCATGAACAGACCATTTACATAAAGGCGTGATACAAGGACTAGCCAGACTAACGTCTATAGCTGACGGATTTCGATTCGGATAATTTATGGTAGTGAAATCTCCTTCATTTAGTATACATAGATCTAAGTTGTCTATAATGTTATATAATTGTTGTCCTCGGCTTTTGGTTGACAAACAGCCAAAAGCAATGTGGTGGGCATTGAAGTCCCCAGCCACAAAAATAGGTTTTGGAAGATCTTTAATTATGTTACTTATAGTATCAGTTCTCAAAGTCCCTGAGGGAGGGCAGTATACACAGAGAATAGATAATTTGCCACAAGAAGTAAATAGCGACATAGCTATGGTTTGCACATTTTCATTCAAAGAAGTTTGCAACAGTTTATATTTAAAAAATGGTTTTATCAAAATTGCAACACCTCCATACCCATTTGAAGCGTTTTTGAAATAAATATTATAACCAGGTATATGAAAAGGTCTATTATCTTTAATCCAGGTTTCATTAACAAGACAAACATCTATGTTATTTTCTTGCAAAAAGTTAATTAAAAGAGGTTTTTTACTGTAAATACTTTGAATATTGTACTGTGCAATTCTAAGAACAGAAGTATTGTTTCTATCCATAATTAAGTTAGATTTTTAAGTAACATTTCTTTAATAAACATTGTTGTAATTGGACTGTCATCCCCTTTATTTGCTATAGCAATTAATGTGCGTACCATGGCATTTGTAATCTCACTATTATTTAATAAATGAGTCTTTAAGTCATCACTGGAAAGCGGCTTTTGTTCATTCGTCTTATTATTAACATTTACATTAGATTTGTTGTTAACATTTATATTTTTATTTACAGGTTTATTAACTACTAGTGGAGGAAATTCTGTGTTGTAAATTTTCTCCTTAGATAGGGCAACAGCAGCGTAGGTTATTTTGCTTTTTTTTTCTTGTATTTTCCTCATTTTAATTGGACATACGTTAGAAATTGCCAAATGAGGTCCACTGCAATTCACGCAGCACAGCTCATTGGGCTTGTCACATTCTTTGAAGTAATGTTCTCCAGAGCAAATACTACATCGCTGTTTCCCATTGCATATTTTTGCTGAGTGATTAAATTTTAAACATTTGTAACACTGTTGCAGAGGTGGGACATATTCGAAAACTCTATATGAAAAAAGGTCATATTGTACATTATCTGGGAGAGAGCTCGATAAAAACGTTATACTGACTGTTTGGAGAGGCACCCTCTCCTGACCAACTTTTTTTGTGAACCTACGAACAGTTATAATTTCAAATATGGATGAAAGCTTGGAATAAAGTTCTTTATTCGAAATATTCGCCGGAACAAATCTAATTATGCCTGTCTTCTCTATCTGGGCAGCCGGAATAAATGCCTTCATATTATATTTGTCCAGAAAAGCAGTGTTCATCAAAAAGTTATTCGCATTATTATACTGCTTAAATATCACTGCAATTTTATTAGCGTTTACTCGCTGTATTGAGACAACACCTTTGACGTCCGTGGTGAAAATGTGGTTTAAATAGATAGGGCTCTTGTTGCCCAAACGATCACTAATAATGTTACTTTGTACAAATACCTTAAAGTCCGTGTTGGTTGAATTTTCTGGATAGAGTCTTTTATAATTAGGTTTAAAGTAAGGTAAAAAGTTAACCTCACCGCCGCTGACTAACACTTGGTCATTATTTTGGTCCTGAGGGTCCATTTTCCTAGCCCGTTTGCCCGAAGTACCCAGGCCTTTAGTGGCCGGGGGAGTTTCACCCCCGGCCTCTTCTCCCAACATTTTACAACTATTTACAATCAATATTTACACTTTGAAATAGAATTAGACGATAAACTGAACATCTAAAATAAAATATTTAAACTTTGAAAAATTTGCGACTTTTCAGTTCAAATTCCCGCCAAAGAATCCTCGCTTGCTACTTTATGAATGTGCCCACAGATACTCAATGATTCCTGTTTTGTATTATAATAATTGTTTTATAACATTGTATGATATTCTCTGGCCTTACAAATTAAAACGTCAACAACGGAAAAGCTTATCTGGTCTATTTTATGTAAATTTTTGTTACAATGATTGGAAATAACTACGTAATATATTACCAAAATTGCAGGGGAATCCGCACCAAACTGAATATTCTATATATGAATATTCTTGCCAATTGCTACGATATAATTGTGATGACTGAGACCTGGTTGACACCAGATATATTTAACAACGAGTTCATTGACGAACGTTATGTGGTTTATCGTTGCGATCGTGATCGTACAGCAACCAATAAGAAGGACGGGGGTGGTGTTCTGGTAGCTGTATTAAAGGAACTGCGTCCAGAGAGTTTAACACAGCGCTCGCTTATGCATTTTAATATTGAACATGTCCTTGTACAACTACCGAGTTCAACTAGAGGCAAGTATCAAACCATTGCGGCTGTGTATATACCACCAAATACATGTGAGAGTGTATATGTTGATTATTTTGACCTATTGCAATCAATATTGGATAACGCTATAGCTGACAAATTTTATATAATAGGAGACTACAATATACCAGACATTGACTGGGTTGCCGGCTTAAACGCCACTTCTCCGTCTAGTCTGATTGGCCAAAGCAACTCTCCAGTTTGTGCACAGTTGTGTTCGCTTATTTCTTATCTAAACGCTCGTCAATTTAACAACATAAAGAACCAAAACGGCAAAATACTAGACTTAGTTATTAGTAATGATGACTGCACCATTTCTACACCAGTAGATTATCTGCTACAGCTGGATATTCACCATCCTCCTTTCTGTATCATGGTTTCGCCATGTCTACCACATAGTTCAATGAGACGTAAATCACTAAAAAAATTCAATTATTTTAAAGCTGACTATGGAAAAATTAATGACTACTTAAAAGATATAAATTGGAAGGAAACACTAAACCAACAAACGATCGACGAATCTCTTGATACATTTTACAACATTATATTTCAAATTATTAAAAAGTGCGTACCTTTAACTACTTCCAGAACTTCTAAATTTCCTATTTGGTTCCCAAAGTCACTTATACATATTTACAAAAATAAGGCTAAAGCCTGGAATAGATGGAAAACATATAACAATATTTCAGACTATGAGCAGTTTTCACTATACCGGTCTAGGTTCCAAGACGAATGCAAGAAGTGCTATAACAAATACATGAATTCGGTCGAGGATGGTATCCAAAATAATGTAAAGCATTTTTGGACTTTTATATCTAACAGAAAACGTTGTACAGGTATTCCTTCCTCAATGGTTTATAACAACCAGACAACAAGTGACCCGGAAAAAATTTGCAACTATTTCTCAGATTATTTTCACTCGGTCTTTGAGGCATCTTCCCAAAGTGGTAATACACCTATGCACAACGAATGTTCTGAGAGCTGCACTCTGTTGAACAACATTCAGTTCACTATCGATGAAATTCGTGGGACCCTCAAGGCTTTGGACCCCTCAAAGGGACCGGGACCAGATGGTCTGCCGGTACAGTTTATTAAGAATACTGCTGATAGTCTCTGCATACCCTTGCATATTATTTTCAATTCGTCACTTTCGCAAGGGACCTTTCCACATGCATGGAAACTGGCCAACATAACCCCTGTTTATAAATCAGGACCTAAAAAGGATGTTGAGAACTATCGTCCTATTTCAATATTGTCAACTTTGTCAAAGGTTTTTGAAAGACTAATACATAATAAAGTATATCCAATTCTACACAATATTATAATTCAACAGCAGCATGGTTTCGTCCAAAGAAGATCAACCACAACGAACCTAGTTACTTTTGTAGACTACTTATTTAATAACATGGACTCTCGTATCCAAGTAGACTCTATATACACTGATTTTAAGAAAGCCTTTGACAAAGTTGACCACGCACTACTTTTGAATAAAATTGCGTTCAATGGCATACGCGGTGATCTTTTAAGATGGTTCTCGTCTTATATTTCAAATAGGACACAGAGAGTTGTGATAAATGGGTTTAATTCTAACACTTTGACAGTAACTTCTGGGGTTCCGCAGGGCTCCATATTAGGACCTCTTTTATTCGTTATTTTCATAAATGACATTAACACTTGTTTTCAAAATTCAAAAATATTGCTCTATGCCGATGATCTCAAAATTTATAGACCAATTAAAAATTTACAGGACTGCCTCCTGCTGCAGCAAGACTTAGACAGGTTTTCTGAATACTGTTCGCACAATAAGCTCCAGCTAAGTATAACTAAGTGTTGCTGTATAAGTTTTACCAAAAACAAAAATGTTCTGACCCATTCTTACATCTTAAATAATGTGAACCTAACAAGAGTGACATTAGTCCGGGATCTTGGAGTCTTGCTAGATGATAAACTGCAACTTGACGCTCATATTAGTAAAGTAGTGAATAATGCATTTAGGATGTATGGTTTTGTGATGAGGTCATCCACTGAATTTAAACGCCCATATACATATTTGTACCTTTATAAATCATTGATCAGGTCTCAGTTGGAGTACGCTGTTGCGGTGTGGAATCCCTTCTATACTAAGTATTCAGATGCGATTGAAAAGGTACAGCGTAAATTTTTGAAAGCCACGTTTTTCCGTTGTTTTCGTACCCAAGCATCTTACAGTGACCTTCTGGATAGGTATAAGCTACTAAACTTAAAGGCCAGACGAACTTTTTTAGAGACAATGTTTTTATTTAACCTATGCAACCATTCATATGACTGTATTGATATTAGTAATAAGATTTGTTATGTAGTACCTAGAACTACCATGAGCCGTGGAGTGCGTGCGAGACCACTTTTTGCTATAACATCAACTCGTACGAATGCTGGCTTGCGCGCACCCTTACGTCGCATTACTACTCAATTTAATAAAATTTTCAACGATTTTGATATCTTCGCTTTACTTGCTAATAAATTCCGTAGCCTAATCCGCCAGGGGTGCATGTTGAAGAGCCTCCTCGTGGCGCACCCTGGGCAACGTCGGCTCCCATTGCCCACCAGGTTTTGGTGGGCCATGGGGGCTGGCGGCTAATCTTTAACAAACGAGGAAAGGTCATGGTTCCAATCACCGATCATGCTTGATGGTCGGTGAAGGGAACCGGGCTACAGAGGGTCAACACGTCCACTCCTCCTCTGCTTTCAGAGGAAGTTGAGTGGGCGTAGACGGAGAAGGGCCGCCGCTGCGGTGCAGGCGCACCAAAGCGGCGCGTGTTTGTTTCTCTCCTTGAGGAGTAGTCCTCGAGGAGTGAACTTTCGGCGGGTTCGCTGAGTCGGGTTGGCCGGACAGCGAACGGAGGCATGTCTAATGCCGCCGCCGGGGGCTTGGCTTAATTGCCTGGCCCAGAGGAAGGCTACCTCTAAGATAAAAAACCACCCAATCCTAAGCTTCGAAGCGCGGTGAGAGGATGAATGGCTGGAGGGAGTCCAGTCGTTAGCGCTTCCCCTGCAGAGCACCTGCCGCACTCTGCAGTATGTAGGCTTACCGGGCATCTAGGCTCTACCCGGTGGACATATTTACCTATATTTACTCGTGGGATTTACTATGGAAAAAAATAAATTAAATAAAAATAAAAAGGACGTAGAGGAGGGGAGTGATACGGGGTCGGAGTCCGACGCCGCATCTGGCGCAAAGGGCTCAAGCCAGAGCTCGGAGCGCGAAGTGGAGGGGGCTGCTGGGAGGAACCGAAAGTTCTTCCTGAAGCGCCCCAAATCGGGGGAGGGCCAGGGGTCGTCCTCCGAAGAGTGGACCTCGGGCCGCAAAAAAATCCACTCCAGCCGGCGGGGTGGGGCCCGGGAAAAAGGTTTGGGCAGAGGGCTCGCCACCCAGGAGGAGGCCAAGAAGTTAAGCCGAGCCAGCCCTGCCGAGCCGGCCCAGCGAGCCGCCATGGAGGAGAACCACCCAGGCGTGACCGGCCGCAGGGCGGCCATGTCAGAGTCCTCAGGTGGTGAGCCGGTCGCCGCTGGCGGCTCCAACTCGGAGCGAGCGGCCAGGTTTGCGGAGGTCGTGGCAGCCGCGATAAAGGATGTGGCCGTGAAGAGGATTAAGTCCTCTAAAGACAAGGCCATATCCGCAGCCACGGCCTCCATTATATCGGCAGCGGAGGCCATTCAACCTGGGCCTCCGTCGGACGTAATGTCCGAAATGCGGGCGGAGGTCGCCCGCTTGACAGCCGCCTTGGAGCTTCTCCGGAAGGAGAATGAGGAGCTCCGAGCAGACCTGGCCGGGCTGCGAGCAGCCGGCCCCAGGGAGGTGCCGCAGAAGGGGGCGCAGCAGCATGGGCAGGGACGGCCCGTGCCTGCGGAAGACCGGGTTCTGACCCTGGTGCGGCAGGAGCTGGCTGCCTTCCAGAGTCGGTTTTCCGCCCTGGAGGCCATTGTCTTGCGCCCCCCACTAGCGGCGAGCCAGCCGGCCGCGGGACGGCAGAAGGTGGTCTCTTTTGCCGCCGTCGCAGCTGGCGTGGCCAAACCTGGCTCATCGGGGCAGAGGAAGGCCCTCTCCGTGCCGAAACCCGCGGGGCCGCCCATGATCAGAGAGGGCGGGGCGGCTACACAGACGGCGAGGGTGCCGGCCCTGGGTGCAGGACGGCCACCCCCACCTCCTATATCTCCTCCGGCTGGCGCCGAATGGCACGTAGCCGGGGAGAAAAGGAAGGCCGGTAAGGTGGCAAGGGCGGCCAAAAGGAAGGAGAGGCGGCAGCGGCAAAAAGCGCGAAGCGTTGCGGCTAGGCTCCGCGCCCCGAAATCCGCAGCTGTAGTGATTACGCTACAGCCGGAAGCGGAAAAGAAGGGCGTGTCCTACCGCGACGTGCTAGCCAAGGTGGGGAAGGCGGTGAGCCTCGAGGAGATCGGCGCCACCGAAGGCATCCGGGTGAGGCTCACGGCGACTGGGGCCCGGATGCTCGAGATCCCCGGTGCGGCCAGCGGCCCGGCCGCTGACGCTCTGGCCGAAAGGCTTAGGGCGTCCTTAAATGCGGACGAGGCCCGAGTGTCCAGGCCCACCAAGTGCGCTGACATGCGCATCCTGGGCCTGGACGACTCGGTGACGGAGGGAGAGGTGGTGGCCGCCGTCGTTAGGACTGGAGGGTGCTCTGCCGAGCAGGTGAGGACAGGCACCATCGGTCCTGACTTCAAGGGGATGCGAGCCGTTACGGTGAGCTGCCCCGTGTCGGCGGCCAAAAAAATAGCCGAGGGCCGTAGGCTACTGGTGGGCTGGGTTTCCGCGCAGGTGAAACTGCTGGAACCCAGACCTCTGAGGTGCTTCCGCTGCCAGGTGGGCAACCACGTGGGAGCTAAATGCACCTCGGAGGTGGACCGCAGCCACCACTGCTTCCGCTGTGGTCAGCCCGGTCACAAGGCCGGGTCTTGTAATGCCGCGCCGCACTGCACCGTATGTGCGGCAGCTGGCAAGCCAGCCGATCACCGGATGGGGAGCAAGGCCTGCGCTCCACCCGCCAGAGCCAGGGGCAGGGGCAAGCCCTCCGCCACCGCCGTCACTGCCGCAGCCGCCGCCACTGCCGTTGCCGCTGCCGCCTCGACCGTCGTCGTCGCCGCCGTCACCACTGCGGCGGGGCCCTCACAGAGGGCTCGGGAGGAGGCTGACATGGAGTGCCAATAACGGCCCCATTACGCCTCCTCCAGGCGAACATCAACCACTGCGCCTCTGCTCAGGATCTGTTGCTCCAGAGCATGGCGCAGTGGTCGATTAACATCGCCGTGGTCGCTGAGCCGTACTTTGTCCCGCCCAGGGATGACTGGGTGGAGGACCTGAGCGGCTCAGTGACCCTAATTTCGTCGGCCGCCGCCGGTACTCCGTCCCTCGAGGCAGTCACGAGGGGACGGGGTTGCGTGGCAGCACGGTTCGGGGAGATTGTAGTGGTAGGGGTATACTTCTCCCCGAACCGAACTCTTGCCGAGTTCCACAACTCCCTTGCGGAGTTAAAAGTCGTCGTCGTCGGGTTCCGTTCCCTCCCCGTGCTCGTCCTCGGGGATTTCAATGCCAAGAATGTGGCTTGGGGTTCCCGGTATACGGACACACGGGGCAGGATGGTGGAGGACTGGGCTCTGGAGACAGGCCTGGTCGTCCTAAATCGGGGTTCTGTCCCCACGTGTGTGCGGATGCGGGGTGAATCGGTGGTGGACATCTCGTTCGCCAGCCCCGCTCTGTCACCGCGTGTCCTTGACTGGCGCGTCATAGAGGGGGTGGAGACCTATTCCGACCACCGGTACATCCGGTTTGACGTCTCCGCCCAGACCTCGAGCGCGCTGGTCCGACAGGCCCCGAGTGGTCCGCGGTGGGCGCTGAAGCAGCTGGACCGGGAGGTCCTCCTGGAAGCCTCGATCGTGCAGGCCTGGGTGTCATCACCGGACAGGCCTGCTGACATCAACGTCGAGGCGGAGTGGTTCCGGGAGGCCATGTCCGAAATATGTGACGTGGCAATGCCCCGGGCCCAGCCCGGACGCGCTCAGCGCCAGGTGTGCTGGTGGTCGCCAGAGTTGACGACTTTACGCAGTGCGTGCGTCGCTGCGCGACGCCGGTACACCAGGCACCGCAGGCTCCGTATTCGCCCTCCGGATACGGAAGCCATTCAGGCGGAGCTGTACGAGGGGTACAGAGCGGCGAAGACCGCCCTCCAAGCGGAGATCCTGCGGGCCAAGGGACTGGCCCGCGAGGAGTCGCTGGAGACTCTGAACAGGGACCCGTGGGGACGCCCCTACAAATTGGTGCGTGAGAAGCTCCGCCCATGGGCTCCCCCGCTGACGCAGAGTCTCCGGCCCCAGCTCGTGGAGGACGTGGTGAGCACTCTGTTCCCTTCTAGAGGGGACCATATCTCCCCGCCCATGGCTCCGCCTACTGCGGTGCTGAATGCGGACCACACCGCCGACGACGACGACGATGCTCCGGAGGTGACCGAGGTAGAGCTGCGAGTGGCGGTACGTAGGCTGAGTGCTAAAAATACCGCCCCAGGACCCGACGGCTTACCTGGGAAAGCCTGGGTCCTGGCCTCGGAGGCTCTCGGGCCTCGACTAAGGGGGCTCCTAAGCGCATGCATGGAGAGGGGCCAGTTCCCACTTCGTTGGAAGACGGGGAAACTGGTCCTCATCAAGAAGCCGGGGCGCCCAGCGGACTCTCCGTCCGCTTACCGGCCCATCGTGCTGCTCGACGAGGTGGGCAAGCTCTTTGAGAGAGTCATTGCAAACCGCCTCGTCGGGCGGCTGGTGCGGGTGGGGCCGGATTTGGCGGAGAGCCAGTTTGGCTTCCGCAGGGGGCGCTCTACGGTGGACGCCATCATGCGCGTGCGGGCCCTCACGACGGGGGATGCTGTGGCCCGGGGTGGGGTCGTCTTGGCGGTGTCTCTAGACATCGCCAATGCCTTCAATACCCTGCCCTGGAGTTGCATCAGGGAGGCACTCCGGTATCACCGGATGCCGACCTACCTCTGTCGTGTGGTCGAGGCCTATTTGACGGACAGGGCCGTCATCTACCCCGGTCACCAGGGAGTGTGGAACCGGCAAGAGATGTCGTGCGGTGTCCCACAGGGATCGGTCCTGGGGCCGCATCTGTGGGATATCGGCTACGACTGGGTGCTGCGCGCCGACCTCCCCAGCGGCGTCAGCGTGGTTTGTTACGCTGACGACACGCTAGTCCTAGCGCAGGGGAGGTCGCACCAGGCGGCGGCCGAACTAGCGACACGCGGGGTTGCGACAATCGTCGAGAGGATCCGGCAATTGGGACTCGAGGTGGCCCTGCACAAGTCCGAGGCCATGTGTTTTCATGGTCCTCGGAACACGCCACCGTCGGGTTCCCAAATAACGGTAGGAGGGGTTCACATCGGCGTCGAGTCGACGATGAAGTACCTGGGACTCGTCCTCGACAGCCGGTGGAACTTCGTGGAGCATTTCCGACGTTTGGCTCCCAGACTGGAAAGGGCCGGGGCTGCCTTAAAGCGGCTCCTGCCCAATCTAGGGGGGCCAAACGCCTCCTGCCGGAGGCTCTACGCGGGGGTCGTGCGGTCCATGGCCCTTTACGGGGCACCGGTGTGGGCGCGTTCCTTGAGGCGGCGGCCAGCCCGCTGGTTGAATGCGCCCCAAAGGGTCATGGCCATCCGGCTGGTCCGGGGATACCGTACGGTCTCCGGTGAGGCGGCGAGCCTCCTTGCCGGATTACCGCCATGGGATCTGGAGGCAAAAGTCCTCGCGCACGTTTGGGAGTGGCGCGAGGAGGCGAAACGCCGGGGCGTAGCTCCGCTGCCGCGAGAAATCACGGTACAGCGGACAGAGCTCCGGCGGGATCTCAGGGCGGCATGGAGAGTGCGATTGTCGCAACCCAGCGCTGGGCACGCCACAATTGCGGCGATAAGTCCCCTCTTTGAGGAGTGGCTAGAGAGGCGCCACGGCGTCCTCACCTTCCGCCTGACGCAGGTCCTCACCGGACACGGTTGTTTCGGGAGGTTCCTGTTCCGGATAAGGCGGGAGGAAACGCCCGGGTGTCACCATTGTGTGGATCGCCCGGAGGACACGGTGGAGCATACGGTGGAGGTCTGCCCGGCTTGGGCGGAGCAACGCCGTGTCCTCGTGGAGGCGATTGGCGGTGGCGATCTCTCGCGTCCGGCCTTGGTCCAGGCCATGGTACGGAGCGAGAGGGCTTGGGAAGCCGTCACCTCCTTCTGCGAAGCAGTAATGTTCGCGAAGGAGGAGGCGGAACGCGTGAGGGAGAGGCAAAGTTTGCGCCCTCACGCCCCTAGCCGCCGCAGGAGACGCCCTGGGCGTCGGGAATCGCAGGCCGATTCCCGGCCACCGTAGGCGCGGGCCTGCGAGCGGCGAGCAATGGGCAGCTCGCCGTTCGATAAGGACCAGGCCCGGGTCGACGGCGCGTTGTGTTCCACGCGCGCCTCAAAGAGATGTCAGCACCAATGACGGGGTTTGCTAGGACCGATGCCTGCTAGGGTTGCGGAAAAGTCCAAGAGGGTTACCGTGGCCCCTGGCACAGGCAACTGAAGGAACACGGGTGGGTTTTAGTCAGTAAGAGTCTGACACGCCCTCCTGCTCTGCCCAGAGCGGGAGAAGTTATTTGATGATTTCCCACCCACAAAAAAAAAAAAAAAAAGCCTAATCCGCCAAAAAATTTCAGAAATGTAAACCCAGTTATGTGTTTTTATCAACATAATGATGTTTCTTCGTTGTATTTGCATGCCTATTTAGCTTTAGTCATATATTTAAGCACATTATTTACAATAATATTATATAATTATTAATTGCAATCGCACTACGTAAGTGCATTAAAAATTACTCTTTTTATAATCTGTGGAAAATGTCGTGGGTTATACACTTGCTCACTTTGTATGAATTGTTTGTATATTATTGTAGTGTGTAACTGTTTATTTTCCTAAATAAATAAAATAAAATAAAATTCCAAGGTTGCCTGGAAGAGATCGCAGAAAGCGATAAGGCCGCCCATTGTATACTAAGTAGTGCTCAATTTATTTATTTGTTTGGTATGTATTTTTTGGTGTACAATAAAGAATATATAAATAAATAAAATTGATATGAAATAAATGATTATTATTCAGTAAATATACCATTCGAATTGGAATCGCAATTTGATTCCCATACGACGTAAAACAGAGCTGCAATTTGCAAAAACCCAAAGAAAATTTGAATTTGGCGGGCTACAACTGAGGATTCATCATAAATATAAACGTTTGGTGACTCAAAAGTCCTCTAGCATTACATAACTTTGTAATCACCTTTACTAGAAACCAATGAGCCATAATGTATCAAAGCATAACTAATTAAGAAAACCACTCACTTTTTTTCTTTGGCAAGTTTCCCAAGTGTCTTCTGTTTATTTCTCTGGTTATTGAAGAACATAGACACGAGCTGGTAGTCTCTCACTAAGCGCTTTCGTCTCGTTCTCTCTCTTAATCGCCGCGTGTAGATGTCTACTTGTGATAATTTTAGGGCTGGAAAGAGAAGATATATTTTTTAGATTGTTATACTTTGTTAAATTCGCGTATTCAATGGGAAATAAAGTTTCGCAACATTGTTGCATCAAAATGTTATTGAATTGTCGAAAACACAATGTCTTTGTAAGTTGAAAGAAATCCCAGTGAAAACGGAATTAGCATGAATTCAATTCACATTTCAATGCACAACCTTCTTTTTTTTTAAGAAAATCTGGTTAGCAGCTAACTTCACAAAAAGAAAGATCATAAATAATTAAAAGATAAAGTACTAAGTACTACAATATTTATAGTATGTTTGCTTACCAACATCCAACTCATCATCTTCTGGATTCAGAGACAGTGTTGATATTAACTGTTCTGCTTCATGGTCATGTTCCTGGAAACAGTATACGGTATCATTAATAGATATCATTTCATGCAAATAATACTTGCATATAACACTTCTGAAATAAATCCTTTAAAATATTGTAGGTGCAAGCTGAGTCCAAGATACTTGGAGCATTCTGTGAGAACACTAAATTTGGAATGCATCAATTAGTTGAATACGGAATTGCCTGTGAAAACCCTCACAACTTTCTGTCATGAGAAAGCAAATTTAGAATAGTAAATAGAAAATTTAATGTACCCTTTCAAAATCGTCTCTGTTTGGCATATAACCAAGTTGTGACGCTTCATCGGAGGTAACTGCGAGGTGTGGAAGACGGGATACAGCACTGGGGCCTAGTGGCCCCTCATCTTTATCTGCAGAATTCAATATAGGGCGGCTTGAACTGTCCAAGTTGCCCCATGTTGCTCGGCCAATGCTACCTTCTAAGTACCTTGTTATATACTCATCTTTCGCCTCTGAAAACATAATATTATTGTTTTAATAGTAAGAAGGTTGCTAGAGCAGTCATAAAATTTACTTTTTATGGTGCTTCTAAATTGGATACCCATTTATGTTATGTTCCACTAAATAACTTTAGGAACATGTTCACATTCATCACATACCATGACGAGACTAACACATTATTTGGGAAAAATTATCCGTGTCTTAAATTAACTTGCATTTTCATACCTTCAGGTGTCCGTGTTTCTATGTGTTTAGCTATATCCTCCCAGTTTCCAAAGCCAAACTGTTCTATTGCATCTAGTAATCTAACTTCTTCGTTTGCAGACCAACTACTACGTCCTATAAATATCCCAAACGCTCCAGAGTCCTGGAATAGGATATTTAATTGGTTCAAATGAAAATTTATATTTCTGGAATTAATTTAAATGTTACCTATATGTCCAGATGACTTACCATATACTGATATGAGTGGTCATTTTTGTGTGATCCAATTTCTGCGCCAAGAGAAAAACACTGAAATACAAAAACATCGTAAAAACTATACCCTGACAATTTAAAATTTTGCGCCAAAACTATAAACAAAAATGGCAGCGAAGCTACTTTACCTGCAAACAAATATCAAAGTCGATACATTCCGCGCACTTGACGCGTACACCATTTATTTCTTCTTGACAATAGGTACAATTATATTTTGCGTATAAATCTGAAAATGACATGATAATAAATACAATAAAACAAATAAATTAAGCTGAACGTTGGCAGGGCTAGTTTGCTACTGTTTGCTACTCACCAGCCATTTTTTTTTTGACAACTTCTCTGGCTGCTCTAGCCATAGATAATTTAACTCTTGCATTGTTTTTTTTTTTTTTTGATCATAAATACAAGTCTTTCGGTTGGAAACATAGATTTCATTGTGCCAGGTGGTGCCAGGGTGGCAAATGGGTGGCAAGAGATTTATATTTTTTTATATTAGTGGATTGATCTATATTACTATACCTACTCTTTGGTGGATTGTCATTTTTCATCTGGCTAGCCATTTTCCAACTGTGTTGGGGTCGGCTTTCAGCAGAAAGTACCTGAATACCACTATTTAACATAAATTGGAAACAAAGGGTTCTCGGTGTGTAATGGATGGTGACCAATCCGCGGACCAACCTCAGTAAGCATTGCTTAAAAAGTCTACCAGTGCGGCTGTTATTATTTAGCCACAAGCCCCTCAAAAATTAAAAGAAAGGATGTCGCAATAATTATGACCCGTTAAGGGGATCTTAGACAATCAATCTGGAATGTTGAATCAAACGATGAATCTTGGTGAATCTAATGGAGCTAAAATCTGAAAGCTTGGCTTAGTGGCAGCACAGTTCAAAGTCTACAAATTGCCATTGTTTTGTTTATGTTTACTTTTGTTTCGATCACGAAATAAATGAAAACTATCTAAAGATAAATATGTTTGAGACAAAGTGTAGCACTAACAACGAGCTAAGGAAAAGGGACCACTGGTAAAAAGCAGCTTCAGTGAAGAAGACGATAAGTTTAAGTTTTCAAAATAATAGGTTATCTTGTGTTTGTAAACTTGAAGTTCATCTTTTGTTGAAAACTGGAGGTGTACCTATGACGTCAGGAATAACCTGATTGGAGTTGAAAACCAACTGGAGGATAACATTCCTTACTGAACAACTTCAGAGATGTTAATTATAGCAATGATCTAATACGATCATTTAAACACACACACCTTTACTATAGTTTACGTAATATCACGCCACAGGTGCCTGTAGGTTATAAAAATGGACTTACTTCATTTGGGAGCTTCGCCTGTATACGAATTTCAGCCATAAAAGTTTTCAGATTCAAACGAATAACACATTGTCTCGATAAAATATCGGGTTTCCAATTTTTTCGGGGAGCTTTCTCCTACAATTTTCGTGTTTTAGCATCATTGGCAAATTCATGGGTCCCCGTTTTTTGCACAGCTTCGTAACGGGGGATATTATTTTTATTAAATACACGTAAAAGAAGTGGCTTGTTTACAAAAAAAAAATATGGATAGTGACAGCTAGCTGTTCTTTCTTGGACTTTGGATAGCAGCGACATCTGAAGTGAACAAGTAGCAGATTTTATCCTCATCGAGGCCATTGAAACAAATTAAGATGGACCGAATTGCGTAAAAGCATTACACTACACGATCAATCTACCCAAGATCACGGATTGAACTAATAACAATACGCCTGATTGATCGTGGGTCTCTATGGTCTTTAGTCATTTTAGTACCGTTACGTACGCACTCTAATCTTAACTCTATATAGTCTGTGGACTTTTTCCATTAAAAAAAACTAATGTCAAGTCAGTCAAGTCATAGTCAGTCAATCCGATTCCGATTGAATCGAACAATGTATTTCATCGTTATTTGATTACGTTTCGATAGAATTTCACGATTTATCTTTCAATAATAGAAGTCTCGTGCTTACCGGGTACCATATTAAAGTGTTAACAATATCATAGACTTCGCAATTTGGGTATAAAGCACAATGTGCTGCGTACTCCGATTTGATTAGAACTTTGGTGTGCAATCCGCCTTGGACCATGAAATCCAGTAAAAGAAGGCTCCAGGCCCTCACGGAAGGATCCGATGGAATGCCAAATTACCTAAAAATGGAAGATTCTGAAACATCAATCCCTCCCGTGTTTAGGTCTCGGTTGCACGAATTGTTTTCTCAAATAGAAAAAGAATTTGACCTTCTGTACACTGAAAATTTACACCGTAAGTACTTAGCAAGAAGAAGATTATTTTGGTTGATTCATGTTTCTTTATTATGAACTATAAACTGTTTAGTTCACAATGTATTTACAAACAGTTCATCATAACAAGCTCCATTAGAAGAAAGTATTTAAACAATGCTAGTAAGATGTGATTGTTTCTGACAAAAACCAGATAATTATTTGTTATTGTTGTTTTATATTTACTCAGTAAAACAGCACATGATAATAGAAATATTTTGATCACATTACATTTATAATTTTCTACTGATTCCTGTTTGATTATATCTAAGGCATTGTGTGTCTTTCACATTGGGAGCTTGCTTAACCTACATTATCAAATCAAAGGTGTAAGAGTTTGGTTATTAGTACCTATTAGCCTGGAATTTCCCACTGCAATGCAAAGGAATCCCTATCCCCCTTCCTCTTCTGCAATACTTGATTAATATGCATATCTCTTTGTTTCCAGTTCAAGAGAAAATAGATATCCTGAGTGAAAAATTGGAACGAGAAAGCTATGTGGGAGATAAACAAAACTTAGACTACATTGAGTTTGATGTTGCAGGAAAAAACTCTAAAGTGAAATGTTAGTAGCCTAACCCAAATGTTTTTTTTTTTTTTTGTTACTAGAATGTTATCTAATGCTGCAATTGTTGATTAACCCTCTTTTCTAAGGATTGTCATCATCAATGCAGCTGTGTGTACAATGCATTGCAAAGAACATCACTAGTTTCCAATCTAAAAATGAAAATAAAGTAGATTAGAATAGACTTTAGTGGGTGCTAATATGCCTGCTGTGTGCATGCTATTAATTCAATTATACTATGATAATAAAAGTTATGTTTGATCCTATGAGGCTGGCATAGTCACTCCAGCCTGAGTCCAATGAAGCCTGTAAAATAAAATATCTGATAATTAAAAAAAAAAAACTTTATTAAACATTTGAAATTTTTGTATTATAATTTCTCACTGCAATATTCAGTTGATAATACTGTTACAAAACATCCACAGTAACTCAAAGCAACTCTCAGAAAGTGAAAGCAAGTCACAAACTGAGGGTCCAAACCAGCAAGATAGTATCCAGCTTTAAGGCCCCCACTTATAACTGCCAGTTGGTGAGGGAGTTCAGTGGTCACAAGGACGGCATCTGGGATGTGTCGTCAGCTCGCCCTGGACAAGCACTCATTGGCACGGCTTCAGCAGGTATTTATTATATACGAAGTGCTTTACAAAATACCTTATCACATTAACTTATACCACATGTTTCTCTTTGAGAGTTCTTGAACCGAGAATTCCCAGGAAATTTTGCCTTACTTGAGACGAAAAAAAACTGGTTGAGAAATCGAGAAATTTAGTCAAAAGTTTTAAAAAACTTAATAGCGCGCTTGCGCTCGCGCGCGGGCCGCGGCTCTGCCACGCGGTGTGTGGGTGACCGACAGTGCCCCGCCCCGAGCAATATTGAAACTGTTTTAACAAGAAGCTTGATTAGAAAAGAGTTTCAGTTATATGAATCAACTAGCAAAAGAACACCAAATCTGGAAAACTTGTATAAAGCTGTTATGTCAGTAAAGCCTACGTTGACAGAAAATGAACGGGTTATCTCCTTGTCTGGAAACTTTGTGACGAAAGTACGAAACCGATTGTCAGATGATGCTATAAATGCCCTCGTATTTTTAAAGGCTTATTTCCTTAATAATAACAAGACATAGTTGGCTAGCTTTTGAAGCAGTTTCCGCTTTAAATTGTTATTGTAATTAGTCCTAATAAATAATTAATAATCTTAATTATTTATTAGGTTCTTGTTTACTTATGTAACGAAAAGAAAGACTTTCCATTTATAACGTGGCGTGTGTATTGGATCATTGAGTTCCCTTCAAAATGGTTGAGCTGAATGGTGCTGATCCATACGTCATGTTCGTGAACGGGCGCCGTCAGTAGGCACTGGTCATTTCTTAGCTGCCACGGCTTATTTTAATTCCATAATTGTTTTTATCTTTTTATTACGGACACTTTTAACGTGCACATGTTTCTACATCGTTCTCACATGTAAAATTACAACATGAATGATGTAACCACTTTTTTGTAACAATATTTTGATTTAAGAGTGTCCATGGAGTTTCTTGCCCGTTCTTCTCCATAGGTACCTACTACGCTTTGGAATGGGCAACTAGCTTCATCTTTCTGACTGACTGACCCCTTGACAATTCAAAAGTGCCTGTAATTGGTTTATTTGAAATAAATGCTTTGAGTTTGAGTTTAACAAATATTGAAAAGTTGATACAAAGACTAAACTAAGGTACTTGTACCTTACTGTTACTCGTAATTATTAAGCGAGTCTGATTGTTATTTTTTATACCTAATTGCAAAACTGTCGTTTTATGTTACATAATTGAAAAGTTTGTAGTACAGACAGAGACTAAAGTAAATTATTTAGTATGTAAGGTACTAAGTTTTATTGTGGTGACATGATGTCTTGACATTGTTTTTAGAAGATATTTTATTTGTTTTTTTCCAAAGAAAAAGACTATTAAATTTAGTCCTAAAATTGTTCATAGAAATAATGATAAAAAGATCTTGCTACAGTTTATTTCGCTTAATTAAAGTTTTCTATAGTTAAGATAAAGTCACATGAATGAAACTAAAAATGAATGTTGTTGATTGATAAATGTTGTTGAATATTGCATAAAAAGCGTAGTTTTATTGTTAAATCACACATTTTTTTAAATTTCCATATTTCTCGACAACCCGGGAATTCCTGGGAAATAGTGGTAGAGAATTCTCGTGCTCCGGGAAATAATAAAGGTCGAGAAATGAGAAACCCTACACGTATACATACACCCTACATGGTATACTTGGACGATGTACAAAATTTTAATGAAATCCATTCACTAAAAAAAATTGTTTTTTCTATACATTTTGTTACACGTAGCTCGACAAATTGTATGGAACAGCAGATTTTTTTAGCGAATGTATTTCATTCAAATTTTGTATACTTATCGTCTTACCATGTAGTATATGTGGTATAATTTAATGTGATAAGGTACGCGCCACTTCGTAGATTAACAAAGAAACGAGATACACACTGTTTGCTTTGGGCAGGCAAACTTTTTAGGGCACACTTCTATAGCCAAACAGTAAATTAATAATGAGTATGGTTATTAATTTACTGTCTGGCTCAATGGTTGTACGGAAGCAAGTGGGTTAAACAAAATTTAATGATTCCTAGATGAGGAAGATTTATGCCCGTTTTCACTAACATTAGACAAGGCCTAAATTAATGCCTATATAAACCATGCTTTTGGTGGATTTTTTGCACTCGGCTTCGCGCCCAAAGTAAAAAATCCAACAACATGATTTTGCCTGTGAGGATTGCATGTACTTACTTACAAATGTAGTAAAGAGGCGAGCAATTTGAAATTACAGATTCACCATTAAAAAAATCTGCTTGTAGATCACACAGCCTCCGTGTGGAGCGTGGAGTGGGGCAAGTGCCTCCTGCAATACACGGGACACTCGGGCTCCGTGAACTCTATCCGGTTCCACCCCAGTAGGGACATCGCGCTCACAAGCAGCGGAGACAACACTGCGCATGTGTGGCAGGCTGCCGTCAACTGGGATCTACCGGTTATCATATTTTATTTTAAAATAACATTACAATTGTAACTGCTTTACCACTAAGGTTGAATATCACTTGCACGTCATAAAACGTCTGTCTATTTTTACTTTAAGACCATTGTGACAGTGTATGTGTAACTAGCGACACGCCCCTAAAGCTGTGGTTACCCAGTAGTAACCGTCGCAACTTACGAGTTGTAGGTCGTATCTTCGAACCCAGACAGGCGCTTTACTTTGTGTAAATTAATTCATCAACACTGCTCTCAAAGCGGTGAAGGAAATCATCGTGAGGAAACCGGCATGTCCTAAACCAAAAATTTGAAGATGTGTGACTTCTACCAACCCGCACTGGGCCCGCGTGGTGGATTACGACCCAATCCCTCTCACAGAGAGGAGGCCTGAGTCCCAGCATTGGGAACATTATAGGCTGATTACTATATATACTATATGTGACTCTCCCCCTGCTTCATTCGGTTCTTATAACTTGACAAAAAATCTAAATTTCTTTATGACAATTTAAATTAATAGTTAATTTGCTCAGCAATTATGTACTCTGACTTTACTTAATGTACTCAATTATCACCACTTAGTAAGCAATATGTTAAAAGATACAATAAATATAAAAATACACGATTAAATTAAATTAACGTGCAAAACTTCTTACACTTGACGATTATCTATATCAAATCATGATAAAACAAAAAAATATTTAAAATGTTTTCCTTTCAAAAATCTCAGCCTACGACTGGCACGTAATCTTGCTCACTGATTCGAATTTCAAACGTTTAGCGCGGCCAATCCTCTGAAGAAGAATTAGAAGGAGGAGGTGAAGAAAGTCTCGGTGAAGGCGGAGATAGACCGGAAGTGCTCCGTACTCCTCTGACAGAGCTGGTCGGCCATCAGGGTGTCGTTGTGGCCGCTGATTGGCTCACCGGCGGCGACCATGTCATCACCGCTTCCTGGGACCGAACCGCTAACCTGTATGACGTGGAAACTGGAGACTGTTTGCAAGTTCTTACAGGTATGAAAGCTGTATTTTTATGTCCATTGTTTAAAGCACATTTCTCATATTTCGTACCTCTAAAATAGACGACGTGGTTCCTTAGAGCAAGTTTCTCTACCTACATAATTATCCTTAAACATTGTTTCGCAACATTGTTTCAGAACAATGTTTTTTGTCCTGCAAGCAACATGTTGCTGGATACTCGAAATATTGCACTGTTGCCATGGCAACATGCTAATGTTCCGTGTTCATGGTAATCAAAAAACGCCTAGCTGTGCTGCCTACATTAGATGTTGCGGGAAACAATGTTACGCTTACTTGCTCATCTCAACGGATGATTAATCCTAATATACAGGATATTTGTTTAACACGACTTTATCTTCTGAGAATAATATTATTGTTTGTCAGGTCACGACCACGAGCTGACACATGCGTCTGCGCACCACGCGTCTCGTCTCGTGGTGACGGCGTCCCGAGACACCACCTTCCGTCTGTGGGACTTCCGCGAGCCGATACACTCTGTCTCTGTCTTTCAAGGACACACCGAGTAAGTTATATTCTATAGCAACTTACAACTAGGGATCCGAAAACTTATCGAAACCTATATATTTTACTCGAAATCTTTCTAGCGATACCTGAGTAGTACTGATGGTTATGATTTAGAAAATTAGTATTTCTTTCTTTCATAAGAGCCAATTTTTAACCAATTATAATTTGTTGTTCAGGAGTGTCACATCAGCGGTGTTCACACGAGAAGATAAGGTTGTATCCGGATCTGACGACCGATCCGTCAAGGTAAAATGCACATTTTATAACAATGTATTATTTTCGTGATTAAGGATTATCATGAAATTATGGTCATTACGCTCAGTTGGATGTCTACTAGCTTTCGCTCCTTAAATGCAATTACTAGCCTTGTATAGACAACTCCTGTAAAATTTATTACATTTTTATTTTTTATGATGGTCAAAAGAGTATTTCATCGATTTTTACCGGGCTGCTGCAAAGTCAAAGGAGGGTTATGATTTTAACAGGCTATGTATGAATGTAATCTGTTCACTCATAACTCTTACAACTACTGGTCGTATTTTTTACGTTCTATAATAGGTATGGGACGTCCGCAACATGCGGTCAGCACTAGCCACGATCAGGTCAGACTCCTCAGTGAACCGCGTCGGTGTGAGCGGCAATGGTCTGATCGCCATCCCGCACGACAACCGACAGGTGCGCCTGTTCGACCTGCAGGGACAGAGGCTTGCCCGCCTGCCGCGCTCCAGCCGACAGGTGATATGCACTTTATATCTATTAATTTATTACTACCTGTGGCTCGTGACTTCGTCTGCGATCCAAGATGAAAACTAGCCTATGTCCTTCTCCAGGTCATGGTCTACCCATGTGCCAAATTTCATCCAAATCCGTTCAGTCGTTTTAGCGTGAAAGTGTAACAAACAAACGAACTTACTTTCCCATTTGTAATATTAGTTAGGATTAGGATACAGGAGGAAAGAATAACATGTCGTGAGTACATGACATTTATTTGGCTATTGCTAAAACTGATATGTTCAGTACATTATAACTCTAAACAGATTGGAACTAGATGCCACAGTAACTTCGATTCAGTTCAAAAAGCACTATCCAACGGTGGCTTACCAAAATTTGCATCATCTTTTTGAGAAAGAATGGTTGGTTGATCCAAGAAACGATGGGTGGACTAGGTGAGAGATGTTATACAGACTGTATATTTCAAGTGTGCGTACAATGCCAAATCCGAAATAAGAAATAGAAAATAAAATTAAATCTAAAACGGCATCATTAATCTATTTTCCTAGCCAAGAATCGAATCCCTTGATTTTGAAAAAGAAACTGTAATTATAAATAGTACTTACCATCTTGTGAAAGGGAAAAATATTTACAAACTTCTACTTTAATCACAGGAGGAAAGAATAACATGTCGTGAGTACATGACATTTATTTGGCTATTGCTAAAACTGATATGTTCAGTACATTATAACTCTAAACAGATTGGAACTAGATGCCACAGTAACTTCGATTCAGTTCAAAAAGCACTATCCAACGGTGGCTTACCAAAATTTGCATCATCTTTTTGAGAAAGAATGGTTGGTTGATCCAAGAAACGATGGGTGGACTAGGTGAGAGATGTTATACAGACTGTATATTTCAAGTGTGCGTACAATGCCAAATCCGAAATAAGAAATAGAAAATAAAATTAAATCTAAAACGGCATCATTAATCTATTTTCCTAGCCAAGAATCGAATCCCTTGATTTTGAAAAAGAAACTGTAATTATAAATAGTACTTACCATCTTGTGAAAGGGAAAAATATTTACAAACTTCTACTTTAATCACAGGGCCACCGTCGCATGGTTACATCTGTAGCTTGGGCTGACGACATATCGTCCAATATAAACTTCTTCAGTTGCGGCTTCGACCGGCGTATCCTGGGCTGGTCCATCCAGCCCTCCAAGGAGAACTAAGTACTAAGACTTTACAGGTACATACTTGCTACAAGGATCTTTTGGCGTTTGAATGACATTGACAGGGTGGCGTTGCTGGTAAAGATCTGTGAAATTGTCACAGAAATTGTATTCACAAATCAAGATGGCGGCGTTAGTTCCGTTTTTGCCCACGCGCCAATAAAACTTTGTAGCGTTGTATATGTCCGTTCTTTAAATGTAACGTATCCGTCACGATACAATATCAAATTGTTATTATTATTATTAGTATTTAAAAATCTAAATCTACACTATTTTGGTCTTTATATTAACCTATTACCTTTAAATAAAGACCAAAATTGTGTGTAAATTTCAATGATTGCATCGTCACTTACGATCCAAATTATTCACGTTGTGGACTATAATTTATTTATTACATAGATAAGACTTTGAATGAAAAATGTAATATTGGGTAAAGAATAACGGTAGCAGAAAATATCGTGGGTATGCTATGACTGTTTCCTATCATTTTAAGCAAAATTATACAGCATTTGAGCTAATAAAACTGTGTATTGGGAATGAATCCAGCATTTATTTAATTTGCCATTAAAGAGTAAATGTCCATGTGAACATTTTAAAACGGTGTTATCGAGCTATAGTCCATTTGTAGTAAACATTGATGTGAAACTGCAATATAAAGTTGATGCCTTTTTTCGGTAACACTAGACGACTGTCGGATTTTCAACGCTCGGCCCGCCGCCGAAAATTAAAAATGCAACAGCGCGCTTTTATTTGGTCATTCATTTCGGTGTCGTGTAGTGTTACTGAACACGGCCATTTATGTCTGCTTGCACGTATTTATTGTTTCTTTCCTCCTACGTGTCTGTTATTATGAAAAACTGTGCTTTGTTTTTAATAATTTTCTGTGTTCAATTTCCTTTATTGTGTAGTAAGTTTTGATTGAGTACTGTGTCAATCTGTGTTTTCAAGTAGGCTGTAACTATAGTCTTTTCAAATCCTTGTGTCCAATTGACGTTAATTCCACATATACGAATATAAACTTTATGATATTGTAAATTTAGTTGATTTCAAAATGACTACTACTATTGAAATAGCCATAACAATGTTTGAAGTTGTAGCGCAAACTGAACTTTAAGTGTAGGAATTATTTGTTTACATGTTTGGAAAGCAAATCACGAACGCAGTTTAGATATGGTCAATATTTGGTCGCAGCATAACAGCTTGCAGAAAACATGACAGTATTTTTTTTTAATCTATTGATTTTGGTGCATTGTCTAGTTTTAAGTCTCCTACGGCCACCATCTATAATTTCATTCGGCTCTAGACTTATTTCAAAACATCAAACACTACATTAAATAGCACAAATATTACTCATAAGTTTGTAATTGTAACTGTTGTAATTGTTGCGTTTTTTGTAGATTATTTTTGTTGTTCGTCCAGTGCGGTACGACGCACGTACTGACGCGGACGTGCGGCCTACTGCGTGCGTGTGTACTGGTTTGCTTACCACCGGGTAAACAAACCAGTACAAGCTGGCCTCTTATTCTATTGAAACTCCGTACTATGCTAGGCCAGCTCAAGGTCTAAGTGTCCGTGCGGCCTATAACTGTACCTAATTATTAATTACAGTACCCGGGTGTTAAAGGGGAAGCGTCAGAAGCCCGCGAATTTAAAATTTTCTTAAGTTTTTGCAATTTGTAACTCGGTGTCAGGTTGTATGTTGAACTACATTTTATATTATATTTTTTTTTAAAACGTTTCCCCACACTAGGAATTTCTCCTGTATTGTGGGTGCGTTTTCAAATATTTAAATTAAATGACTATAGTCATTCAATGGGATTATATGAACTTGGATGGTTTATATTTTGTAAATGCATACTTGTTACGGTCACAAATCATATTTTGTTCAACATACAACCCTATATTGACCTGCAAATAGCAAAAAACCTAAGAATTTTTGTTTTCGCGGGGTACCGTGGCGCTTCGCTCTTAATATGAAACATCTAGCTTTAGAGAGAAACTGTCACATCATCATCATCATCAGTATGGAGGGTAGAGGTAAGGAGCACTATCTCTTATGGGCAAAAAGTCGAAAAAGTGTCCAGCTTAAACAGTAAATAATAGTTCAAAAACCCTCCCAAATGGCGCTAGCGTAGGCAAATGGTGTGGTATGAATGTAGCAGTTGTTAACGGACTGAAGTATGCCGAGGTAGAAAACTAACAGATTGAAGAATGCTGAGTTTGAAAGTTTAATATTTTTTTGACTAAGTTTAGTATACATACCTCAACAATTTACGTAGTCCAACATTATTTTGTAAACATAACCTAACCTAACCTAAAATGATTGCTCTTAAAATTTACCCGGTGGCTACTGCAGCGCCACCCTTATGTAGCACATTTTGACGGACACTTTTCATACAGAGATAGTTCTCCTTACCTCTGCCCTCCATAATCATCAGCCTACAGCAGCCCACTGCTGGACATAGGCCTCTCCAATTGCACGCCATTTAGCTAGATTCTCGGCAACTCTCATCCACGTATAACTCAAACTATCACATAGGCATGAGTAACAGAGACGACGCTCAACAAATTTATATTTAGAACCAGCGAGCCATTTTTGAATTTCGAACTTTATTCCGACAAAGCTAAAGTTCAAATTACAAAAACGGACTTTAACGGAGTCTAAGTCGTCAATTTTGTATTAAGAACTTTAAAATGCTCTGTTCAAAGTTCAAAATGCAATAACTGGCTCGAAGGTTTGGGTTTGGACTAAAGTTTGAACTCGTTCTGTAATAAGGCGGTTAGTGCCGTATTAACGACCGGGTACTGTACAAGGGGTTTAGGTGTCCTGTAACCATATTAAATTTACTTAACGGGTGATAAGGATGTAGGTTTTTTTTATGCGAAAATTGTAGCATTCCGTGATGATTCTGTTTGTTAGGGAACTAACCAAGGGACTAACTAACCTAAATGAACGGTACACTCGACAAAGTTAACGGTTGACCGATTTTCACCCTTATCTCTTAGTAATAAGGTTGAAATCTGATCAAACAGTCGACTGGACTTTAGTTTTATTGGTGGTGTTGTCAATAAACATCTAACATTATGTGAAGGTACACTTTAATATGTGCAAGGGTTAAAAGATATTTTTTTTAAATTATTTTTTATTTATAAACCAACTTTTAAGCACTATGTTGTTATTTGCGACTTATGCCATTTAACGAAAGTTATGTCATTTAACTCTGAAAGTGTGATTTGAATGTCGCACAAAAAACTTTTATTTTTAACAAATAAAGGGTGTACGAAACCGTTTACTTACACTTATCGATACTTACAAATAATATGGGTAGCTTATTTAAATTTGTTTGTTAATAGATTTCGTACATGCTCTGGAGTTTTCGATTTATTTATGTGAGTGCATATGGGTGTCTGCACACCAAAGAACCTCCCGATGACCCTACCCGAAGGGCTCAAACAGAAGAAGAAACAAACAAAAGTTTAAACTGTTTTTAATCAGAAGTTGTCCGACTTTCAACGTTCTAAAGCAGCTGGGCTGAACCCCCGGCACCGGCTTTGGTGTGTAGACACCTTCGGCCTTATTACAAAACAAGGTTTTTCTTTTGACATGGTTTAAACCATCGAGCCTGTTTTTGAAATAAGAACATAACTGAAATCGAAATACAGTTCCTTTTACAAAACTGTCAACTTAGTCCGGTCTTAGATTGTCAATTTTGTATTAAGAACTTTACTAAAGTCGGCATACAGTTCCAAATACAAAAACTAAATCGAATGTGTAGCTTGGGGCTAAAGTTAGATCGTGTTTTGTAATAAGACGGCTTAAGTTAGATTCTAGTTTTGAAATGCTCCACTACATTATTTGTTTGCGCAGTACCATTCATTTTTTGTTAAACTTTTTATTGCGAGCTGATCCGCTTCAGCTTTCCAATTGGTCATAGTCATTATTTGCTAATAGTGCAAACAATATTATAAAACGTGTAAAAGCATAAAAAAGAAAATGCTAGAAAAAGATGGCACTATCACAGAAGTGACGTCACGACTTTGTAACTTCATACTAACGCCGTACATTGTCCATTCCGCGCGAGACGGGAATAATTCCTTCCCAAAACTTTGAAAGTGTGTAGCTTCTCCATAATTATTTCCATCGAGTTTAAAGATTTTTCGATTATATCATTTTACAATATTTGTTCGAACATTTCTAATAATAATCATCGTCCCTATTGAAAGTAGAACGTGATAATGAATTTAAAAGGTAATGCGACATATCTCTAGGTATACTGTACTGTATTAACGTCATAGAAACTAATTCACTTCCTAGTCAGACCATAACAAAATCACAAAATTAACCAAAGACGAACAAACGTTTTCGCATGAAAATTATTGATGCATGAGGAATAATCAAATATTTGTTTAAATAGTCAAATTTAAAATTGCGCGCCCCTTCAATTCTTACGTACTCATAATCAGCCTATAATGTTCCCACAGCTGGGACAAAGGTCTCTTGTCTTCGAGAGGGAGTGTGCCGTAATCCACCACGTGGATCTAGCGCGTGTAGGTAGATGTCAGACATGTCTTCGATTTTTACCACTGAGCCACCACTGCTCTATACGTAACGTGCTGTATACCTATTTGGGTCTTTTATTACAAACAATTGTCAACGGGCGCGTAATTTTAAATTAGGCGGTCTATACCTAGGTACTATTACTACGCGCATATTAAAGATAACGATCAATAATGTTGTCTCCCTTGTAAATGTATCACAGAAAAAGAAATTATTTATGAAACATTGAAATGTAACACTCAGTAAGTCACAGAAATCCTTTGCAAAAGTATCCTATGTGGAACTTTGAGTACTACAGTTATACTTATATAATATCAAGGGCGTGTTCACTCAAGCGCGATTTATTCGGCGCACCGCGCCTGTCTCTTCAGACTTTGGAATTCATGCTGTATGCCTCTTGTCACAAAGTACATATTCTAAAGTAGCTTCTGCCTACAATTTCGTCCGCGTGAAATTTCTTTTTCTCCCGATCGCCTCGCATCGCCTGCCCGCGTTATTACTTCGTTTTCGCTTAGCGTTCTTTCTGTCTTTTTTCTTTTTGCTCGGCTCCTATGGGTCCTAGCGTGATGTTAAATAGCCTTACTCAAGAATTGGGCTATCAAACGCAAAAATATTTTTTTCAAATCCGACCAGTAGTTTCAGAAATTACCCCCTACATACAAACTTACCATCAATTTTACCTCTATATAATGTTAGTATAGATATAGATGATGAGAACAATCGCGCAAAACACGCGTCATGTGTGCTTGGTTAATAAGAATTATGACAAGAGGCAAAAAAGTAATGCGCACAGCAAAAGAATGAAACTGTCTACCTGCGTCTGTGTTCCCGAACGCATACTACCCTAATCTCTTCAAAGTGAGAGTGAACAGGCTTCTACTGGGTAAGCTCACTCCACCGTCGACTCTGTCTCTGTCACCACTGACCTAGACTACAGTCAAGAGCAAACCCATCTTAAATAAAATAAAATAAAGTATTAATTCCACAGTCTCTGAGCAGAGAGCGGCTGCTCTAACGCGATTAAATTCGTATCATGTGAACGTGCCCTAATATCTAAGGTATAAATACCTTAATAGCTTTGTAAAAATAAGTAAGTCTAGCGTATCATCTAGCGCAAAATCTAACATGACAATACCTGTACATACAATAAAATAACTTGCGAAAGGATATCATTGTAAAGTGTCATTCACTATAGCCAAGAAAAAGTCAATTTCAAATCGTGAATGGCCCGAAATGTAAATAAAACATTGTAAGTAATATTTAAATTATTTTTCCGCTTTTTATGACGAATGACTGAGTTTCTTTGTTTTACCTATGTATATTATTGTGTAAAGCCCTGGTCAGACTGAAGCGAGCGAGCCGATTGTGTCAACCAACTTGTTCAACTGGCGCAAATAGTTGCGTGACTCCAAGGCATTAAGGGCGCACCGAACTTTGGCGCTTATAAGTATAGCAGCATAGAAGCTAGAATGGGCGATATGAGCGCAAATTTAGGTATTTCCTTGGTATGAAAACGTAATAATGTATGTTATAGAAAACGTGTAGTTTTGGTATTATTAAAAAACTGATGACAAGTGTATGATTTATAGAGTGAATCCTTAAATATCTTACATATTAATTTTATTCCATAAATTAAAGGTTAAGTAATAACGATGCAGCAAGAGATCAAATAAACGCAATTACCTATCGTTCCCTCGCTCGGCGCGCTCTTAAAACAATCAACGCGCGCATTCGCGTACCGCATCCAGCTCGCACGCTTGCCTTGGTTTAGCCAGAGCTAATTGTGGTTGTGCCAAAGTCCTCTATCAGAACAAAGAGGTATAAGGCCATGAAAATGTGAAAGTGTTGAATAACCAGTACATTTTATTTTTAATGTAACCAATTATTACAAAATTTATTTTGTAGCTTACTTCTAGTCGAATAGTGCACTTCGTTTATCCCTACTATATCTTGGTTAAATCTTTCGTGTCTAATACCTACATATTATTAGAATATGATGTCTGTCTGTATTCGTGTTCGATTTATGTATCTATAAATCAAAATGCATATTAAGAGTATTATTAATAATTGTGTAATAATTAAGTATGCAGATATCAGTTGTTAAATATCTTCTTTAAATGATCTGAATATTTTTGTTATGCCAAATATGGTATGAAATAAATGATATATAATTGATCATGATTGTTTTGTTTACGACCACCCTTCTGAATTAAGCCAGAGCAGTCATTTATTTTTCCTGTAGTCTTCAATTCCCTTCCTTTTTTCGGTGGGGTAATCCCAGAAATACCAACTAAACCCCGCTATAGTAGATACAACGAACTTCCGAGTCTAGCAAGAGTTTTACTAGTAATACTAATTCATAAGAAACAGTTGTAGTTGGAAGCTCCTTGACCCTTGACGACACGTTTGGTGTAGTGGCTACAGTGGCTAAGTGTAGTCAGCGAAACCAAATGGTCCTGGGTTCGAATCCCGGTAGGGGCAAATGTTTGTATGATGAATATGGACATTTGTACCCGAGTCATGGATGTATATTTATAATATGTATGTATTTACAAAAAAAAAAATGTATTTAAGTAGTGTATCAACCATCTGGTATCCATAACACACGCCTTAAGTGTTTAAGTGCTTAACTTGGAACTAGATGGTGCAGTGTGCAATGTCAGACGATATTTATTTATTTATTTATTATTTATTTACATAGGTACGCAAAATATAAATACAGTGCTAAAATTTTTGAGCTCGCTCTTGTATTCTTATATTCTTCAAACTTTTTTGCATGTAGGTATAAATCGAAAAAGTAACTCTGTACTAAAATGTTCGTGCTCGCTTTGCTCGCTCTTGCAGACTACATTCTCTACATTGAAATTTACATAGGATTCTGCATAAATCGATTCGAATATTCAAAAGAAAAACCTAAAGCTACTATTTCCTACAAAAGCGATGGCCGCAGTGACGGCTGTCATGAAAAAAATAGCACGTAAAATAAAAGGATTCTGTGGATAGCGGGCTCCGGTCCGCCGGTGGTCCGTGTTGCTCTATGATAGCGGGGTTTGACTTTACGGTGTCAAAAATCGCTCTCTAGGAAAACAAAATGTAAGTATGGAACAGCAGACTTGTTTAGAGAACCATTTATAATCTACGTCAACGCGAATCTCTCAGGGAACTATTTAAAAGGATTAATATTATGACGGTACCTTGCCAATTCATCTATGAAAATATTATGTACGTAAGAAAAAATCTACACCTTTTTAATAAACTACCTAAGTGATAGACATAATTTTAATACAAGAAATAAAGATAAAATTGATCAACCATTTTTCAGATTAGCTAAAGTAGGTAAGTACATACATCTTTTACGGGGTACTGTGTTAAATGCTACAACAAAATACCTTGTAATATATTGCAATTAAATGAAAGAAAATTTAAAACTCGTATAAAAAGTTCACTGTGTAAACAAGCATATTACAAATTAGAGGATTGTATCCTAGATAAGAATGCTTGGAAACACAGCTCCACAGGACAATCTAGGGTCTTGACAAAATTAAAACTTGTTGCTACTTTAATTGTATGGTTTGTTATTTTTATGACATTGGTTTACATTCTGTGACTACTTTAACTCACACACTGACATATTAATTGGTTACATAATTTGGGAAATCGTATAATTTTACAATGTTTGTAAATATATCGTCTGACATTGCACACAGCACCATCTAGTTCCAAGTTAAGCACTTAATTAAGGCTTGTGTTATGGATACCAGATGGTTGATACACTACATAAATACATTTTTTTTTCGTGAACACCATGTATTTATCATTTAATTAACTTATTTATCATTGCTACGTTTATTAAATTCTTTTTACCTATTTTGGTAGGGTAATTTTTATTATAGGTGCATCGTCTTCACATATAATTATATAATTAATGTATACAAAGTATTGTAACACATTTTAAAAGAGTAACGATGGAGTTTCTTGCCCATTCTTCTCCATACGAAACTACCTTTTGGAAGGGGCGACTAGAATCAATTCTATTTAAATGTAAATGTTGACGTTCAAAAGTGCCTTTTATGTGCCTATTTGAAATAAATGCTTTGACTTTGACTTTAATGGATTTCAATCAAATTTTGTATATCGTCTAAGTATAGGTACCACGTAATATAGGTACGAGCATATTTTGACACGTGTCGAAAATATATGGACAAAGCTACACGTGTCTGTACCTACTTTCATGAGTAACGTTTCAGTGACGTCATTCGATGGCCATCGCTCTTCTAGGAAACCGTAGCTTAACCTTTCCGAGATCCGAGGTCACGGGGTGCTCAAATGTTCGAGCTTGCTATTCTCAAACTTTTCTGCATTAGGTCGACAAAGCAACTCCTATTTCCAAATGAATGTTCAAAAAGAGTTGCGAGACAGGCTGAAAAAAATATTGAGCTCGTCTCACTCGCTCTTGCATCCCATATTCTTGCATTTCGATGAAAATTTCCGTGAGTAGCACAATGTGAACGCATCAGAATGTAACGTTATCAATTCAGAGCAGATTTACTTGAATAGGTACTTAAATTATAATAAATAAATAAATGTTATTTTACATACACAAGAATAACGAAAACAACAAAACTAAAAACTTCCTCACAACAACAAAAACTAAAAATAAGAACAATTCAGACAATGTTAAATGTCCTATGTGTTTTCAGAATCACTTTTTATTCAGTTGTCAGCCTTATAGAAATCTTGACATAGAAGCGCGCATTAAAAAAGCTTCAGAAAGCAATGTTTGTATGTACTGCCTTCGACCTGGTCATATCGAAAGGCGTTGCAGTCTCTCACATTGCAAATACTGCAAGATCAGACACAATACCCTGTTACATAGGGAATCAGCAAAAAAACAGACAGGGGAAAACATTGTTTTCACAACAAACGTCGTATTACCCTGACTAATCAGGTTCACGTTTTGCTATCTACAGCCTTGGTAAAGGTGACAGACGTCAATGGAGAGCTTCATCCTGCCAGACTTCTGTTGGACAACGGCAGCACCTCCAACTTCATCACTGAATAGCTCTGTGGGAAGCTCGGCCTGGTAAAACGCAGCGCTAGCTCCACCTCAGGTATAGTCGAGTTTCCAGTACCTCGGAAAGCTGCAGTCTTCATTTGCGGTCTTGTAATGGTGGCTATCAGGCGAAAGCAAGCTGTTTTGTTTTACCAAAGATCACACAATTGTTGCCTGGCTCTTATGTAGTGTAGATAACAGGTATATTACCATCCCGCCAGGTATTCAATTATCAGATCCATCATTCAATGTGCCGACTGCTATCGATATTCTAGTAGGTGCTGAGGTATTCTGGGACGTCTTAGGTTCCGATACCATTAATTTAGGCAATACAGCCTAGATTACAGTCATCGAAACTAGGTTGGCTTATTTCGGGCCGCGTCAGTCGGTCTCGTCTTCGCACACAACCTTCAGTTTGTCACTTTCTTTCACATGAGGAGTCAGATCAGCTGACTCGCTTCTGGGAACTTGATACCTCTTGAACTTGCTTCTGCAAACTGTTTCTCAGCAGAAGAACAGGCTTGTGAAAAACACTTTCAAGAGACCACGCGTCGGGATACGCATGGTCAATTCGTTTTCACCATACCATTGAAGGACTCGCTCGAGTGCTTAGGTGACTCTTACGCGATGGCAAAGCGTCGTTTCCTCTCCATAGAGCGTACATTTGAGCAAGAATTAATGCAAGAATATATTGACCTTCATCACATGACAGAACATTCGAAACCAAATCATTCAGAAATTTATTATTTTATGCCTCATCGTGGTGTTGTGCGCGAGTCAAGTTCTACCACAAAACTTCACGTAGTTTACGATGCTTCGGCCTCCAGCACCTCGGACATGTCCTTCAACGACATTCAGATGGTAGGTCCAACTGTACAGGAGGATCGGCTATCCATTCTCTTAAGATACAGGCAACACAGGTTTGTTGTAACAGGTGACATTGAAAAAATGTGTAGAGCTATTTTAGTTGAGCTATCTCAGCGCCCGTTACAACAAATTGTTTTCAGGTTCAATTCCTCAGACCCTTTAATTAAAGACCTATGCACTGAATACAGTGACATACGGTACAGCTTCAGCCCCATATTTGGCCACAAAATCCCTAGTTTCGCTTGCAGATCAATGTTCAGACCCAGAGGTTAGTGCAGTCCATCAGACGTGACTTCTATGTACACGACTATTTGAGTGGTAGCGAATCGATTGAGTCAGTCATATATTTATGTCAAGGAGTAGGTAGTGAATAGTGAATACTCTCGAGTCCGCCAAGTTTCAGCTTAGAAAGTGGCAATCAAATAGTCCGAAGATATTAGAGTCAGTCACTAATATAAAACCAGAAAACCAAGATAAAACATTCAACTTATATGACACTCCTAGCAAAACACTTGGGCTATACTGGGACTGTAAAACAGACAGATTATTCTTTTCTATTGATTTAAAACCAACTTCAAAAATTACAAAGCGTCATCCTTTATCTATAAAAATCAATGCCACTTTTCGTTGTAATTTTATAACTGAAGAACGGATGGACCGATTTTTCTTTTTTTAGAATATTCCTTGAAGTACGAAGATGGTTCATACGGAGAGACAAATTAAAAAATAAATGTTAGGCGGTACGAAGTTCGCAGGGTCAGCTAGTATTTTATAGTTAATAAGTCAGGTATTTGATCCTATAGGCCTTGTCGGGCCACGCATAGTTCAGGCTAAACTTATGTTACATGAGCTGTGGATACTTAAATGTAACTAACTGGGATGATGAAGTACCAACAGAAATAAAATCACAATTCCTTGATTTTGTACAGTCACTTCCAGCTCTTAACTCTGTTCACATTCCTCGTTGGGTATCTTGTAGCAATAATAGTAATAATAATTGTTTATTGATCAAGAAGGTACAGATGGTGAGAACAAAACTTATACTACATAGTAACTATATAGCGAGGTATACAAAGTGTGTTACTACGATATATGGTAGAACATGTTGATGTTAGTACTGGGTACATCTGTTGACAATTTACGTTACCCTGTCTCTTAAACTAGGGTTTACCTGTATCTAAAGAGACAGTGGACAGTGCAATGCTTCCTTAATAGAGCTACACACTTTTACAGACGCTTCTGTACGCGCCGATGGTGCGTGTACTTATGTCAGAACGGTAGCAGTCGATGGAACAGTTTGCGCTCGCCCTTTAGCTTCCAAAAACAAGGTCGCCCCTATAAAGCCCACAAACATACCAAGGTTGGAATTGTGTGGGGTAAAAATTTCGTAATACGTCGCCATTTTAAGGGTTTGTGAATGGTTGGGGGGAGAGGGGGGGAGGGGTCGGATCCCCCCCCTCACCATTTTCACCCGCCGGAAATACTTAGTTTCCTTAGAAAAAATAAAAAACAGAAATTTGTACAAAAATTGTATAAAAATTGTACTTAACAAAAAAAAAAACATTATAATTATAAAAACTGGCTTCAATTATGAGTCGACGGTACACCGCTACGCGGGGCTCCTATTTCTGGGTGGTTTAAAAAAAAATAACCACGATGGCTAAGTCGGGAGCTTCGCTGCGCTGCGCTCCCGCCTTTAGCCATCTAACCTAACCCAATGAAGTCGGATTGTGCCAACTCGGAGTAATACGTTGCTATTAATTATTACCTAAGAATTATGTTCTCTTCTTATAAGTACATTTCCTATAAAACATAATATATAAAATATAATTACGTCGATTGTATTTTCTTTTTCCAAATTTAGATTCATCGATCTTATTATACTTATTCGTATTTAAGAATTTTTGGAAATTGTTTAAAAATATTTAGACGCAACTCCGGCAGCCAAAATTACTTTGGGGGGATTAAGCTACACCACCAATATCCTCAAATTCAGGCGACTCGTTTTAAAATCCAACCCACTGTTTCTTTTGGTGTGACTCAATGATCGTGCTTGGATGGTTGTCTAAAATGCCAAGTCGGCTTGATCAATTCGTCCGCAATAGAGTGGGTGAAATACAAGAAGCTACGACCGGACAGACGTAGAGCTATGTTCCTTCTAAGAGCAACCCCGCCGATCTCACATCTCGGGGGATGAAGGCTGATTGCATCAGCTCGTCCACTCATTGGTGGTCGGGTCCTGATTTTCTTAATCATAGAGAAATCAAATTTCCTACATCACATATTACACAAATCCAATCTTTACCAGAAACATATTTACATACAACTGCTGACACACATAAACAAAATAATAACAATATATTTTCAAATTTAATTCATAAAAAATCACCATTTACATCGCTCCTAAGAATCATAACCGTTATACAAAGATTTCTCCATAATTGTCAAAATCAGAATAATTAAAAATCATGTTACTTTTAAGTTTCAGAATTACGATCATCACAGAATCTTCTATTACAGATTTCTCAACAGGAAATGTTTCCGAGGAAAACTTATTAATGGTGCCGATTCCCTTGTTCACAAACTAAACTAAATTTAAGTTGAGTGCATCTTTTTCTTTCTATTTCATTATGAAAAGGATAGAAGATAAATATTAGTTTAGTCCTGTCAAATTAGTCAGCACCTGACGTAATTTGATGTAATTTTAGTTGTCAACTTTTTAATCACGTCTAAACTTGTATGGAGTAGTGTCAGGCGCTGATTAATTTGACAGGACTAAACTAAAATTTATCTTCTGTCCTTTTCTTAATTAAATAGAAAGAAAAAGATGCACTGAACTTAAATTTGATATTGGTGCCGATTCCCTTGTTTACAAACTAAACCAAATTTAAGTTCATTGCATCTTTTTCTTTCTATTTCATTAAGAAAAGGACAGAAGATAAATTTTAGTTTAGTCCTGTCAAACTAATCAGCGCCTGACACTACTCCATACAAGTTTAGACGTGATTAAAAAGTTGACAACTAAAATTACATCAAATTACGTCAGGTGCTGACTAATTTGACAGGACTAAACTAATATTTATCTTCTGTCCTTTTCATAATGAAATAGAAAGAAAAAGATACACTCAACTTAAATTTAGTTTAGTTTGTGAACAAGGGAATCGGCACCTTATTTTGTAAACAAGGGAATCGGCACCATTATCAACTTACTAATCAGGCATTAGGTAAAAAGAATCGATTAATAAGTCTTTCTCCCTTCATTGATTCAGACAAGTTAATACGCGTAGGTTGACGTCTTAATAACTCCAACTATAGTTACAATGTCAAGCATCCTATCGTTTTATGTAGCAAACACCACTTGACGAAAATTATCTTCGAAAGAGACAAAACACTCTTTCACGCAGGGCCGCAATTACTTTTAGCACACATTAGACTCACCTACTACTGGCCTTTAGCAGGCAGAAACCTGGCTAAGCACTACGTAGTGCGTAACTGCGTTCGCTGCACTCGCTTCAAAGTTAAGCCTATTCAGGTCATCATGGGCAACCTACCAAGTGATAGGACTCATCTAGAGTACCTACCTTTTTTGAATACAGGGCTTGATTATGCCGGGCCAGTGCTGATAGCAGAGGATGTAAGCTACCGAAATCATACATTTGTGTGTGTGTGCTTTGCAGTCAGAGCCGTTCATCTGGAGTTGGTTTACGACCTCACCAAGGAAGCTTTCCTTGCGGCCTTCAGCCGATTTATTAGTCGTCGGGGCAAGCCTCAACGCGTGTACTCCGACAACGGCACTACATTTGTGGGAGCTTTCAATGAGCTTTCACGCTTCTTAAAGGTTTCATCTAGTGATATAGAGTCAGATCTTGCAACCAAAGATTTTGAATTTAAATTTATACCTGCCTACAGCCCACATTTTGGTGGGATTTGGGAAAGTGCTGTAAAGTCCACCAAACATTTATTACGTAGAGTCATGAGCCTAACTCAATTAACATAAGTATGAAGAACTCTCAACCTGTCTGATTCAGATAGAAGCTATTTTAAATTCCAGACCTGTAACACCTGTATTCACTGATCCATCAGATCTTTCTTATCTTTCTCCTTCGCACTTCCTCATCGGACGATCACTCACGTCAGTTCCTCGTCCTCGGATCACCGACGTCAATATCCAGCGACTACAGCGCTTCGATCGCATTGAAAAAGTTCGACAACATTTTTGGCAGCGCTTCTCTAATGAGTATGTGTCTCTCCTGAAGCAGAAAACCGAATGGCAGACAGCTGGACAAGAGCTGAAAACAGGCACCATGGTCTTAGTGAGAAACACTAAATCTTCCTCCTCTTCTGTGGTTGCTGGGCAGAGTGGTTGCAGTGAAGGCCGGCTCTGCCAGACATTGTCGAGTCGCCAACATCCTGACGAAGAAGGGCATCATAACACATGCTTACAGCAACGTATGCCCTCTTCCGTACTCTTCAACATCATTCTGAACCCTTGAAGAATTCTCTTCAACGTGGGGAATATGTTCCTGACGTCACATCGGGCCACATACCACACCGCGATCGCAGGCTTCCCCCCTGCCTCAAACACTCTTTCACCGGCATCTTGACCGTGCGCACACAATCGGTCGTCTCCATAATATATTATAATCAGCATCCAGAAATACAGTACTTGATATATCGTAGTCGTTTTATTACCAAGTCAAGATCACCAGCAGCACATCTGGAGCTTGACACTCAACACTATCCAAGAACATGCCCACAAAAACCTAATCGTCATGGGAGAATTCAATGGCCAAATTGGAGCTAAGCGTCCAAGAGAAGAGACAGTACTAGGACCATTCATCTACAGTAATAAAATTAGAAGTAGAAATGGAGAAAAACTTATAACTTCACACCAGAAAATAAATTAAGTAGGTACTTAACCATAATACCATAACTCAGTATACAAAAAACAAAAACAAGGAAAATGTGGACATGGATTTCACCAGAGGGGAAAACAAAGAATGAAATCGATTTTATAATAACCAATACAAACAACCGCTTTACAAATTTTGACGTCATTAACATACAACAATAATTTGACTTCAATACTAATCATAAACTGACCAGAGCTGAAATAAAATCAGTACAACCAAAGAAACCTAGACCGAGACAGGAACTAGCAATCGATAAGCTCAGCAAGCATCAAATGGAGCAACTAGTAGTCACCTTAAGAGATTTATTCACAAACATCAAATACCGTGGGAACTCAGGATAAATACAACTGGATAGAGAATAGTACTAATAGTTCAATTACAACACATTGCTAAGATCAGATCTGAACCGAGAAAATGGCTAACAACTAATACCATGAAATTACTAGACCAAAGAAACCAGCTAATAAACGCAAAAGAAGTAAAAGACAGAAGAAGGCATTTAGCAAAAGTTTGTAAAGACATCATAGAAAGTATACTAACGGACAGGAAAAAGAGAAGAATGGAAATTATCGAAAAACATGTAGCCAAAACGGGAGGTGTTATCTCATAAGCTCATATGGAATTAACAAATTCAAAAGACTAGATCGCAAAAATTAAAAACAACAGCGGAGAATGGAACCACCACAGAATATATATATATTAGGAATCGCCACAAAAATATATGAACACAACATCGTTCGGGACAAAAACGACCTAGCGGAAACCTCAAATATCCCTGACATCCTTCAGACTAAAGTAATAAAAGCTATAGATAGTCAAAAAAGAGACAAAGCGCCAGGATCCGATGGTATTAACAACGAAATCCTAAAATAACGCAAAGAAGTTATAACACCAGTCCCCACTGACGTGTTTAACGAATTTATATTGAATAATCGAAATCATCATCATCATCAGCAATGGACATAATCAAACATTATTCTTCTCTGAAAGGAGACAAATATGACATTGGGAACTACCGCCCTATTAGCCTTATGTCCAACATATACAAGGTATTTGCCAAGATCATACTTGAGGGGTGTAAAAGCAAAGTCAACTCCTCTGTCTACGGTCAACTCTGTCCGTGAAGTGTCAAACTGAGATAAATGCTAAATTCAATTTCGTAGTCGAACGTCATGATTATCCGAACTTTTTTGAAATCACTAAAATGAAAAGGATCCTAGATGCACATAAACATAGAGAAAATGTGTATAATATTTAATTTTTCGGTTAAATTTAATGTTAAAATTTGGATTAAGGTGGTTTTGCTTGTAACCTTCGGACAGAAGCGCTTTTGCTCCTAACACTAGAGGACAAAGGCTGTTCTGCTTCTCATTAGACAGGATAGGGGTGTTTTTGCAATTAATGAAAAATAGTACTGACTGCATAAAAGTAAAAACATAATTTGATATTCTATTTATTATAATATATATTATAATATTATAAAATTGTAACAGACATGTGTCTGTCTGCACGTTGTGGGATTTTCGGAAAAACGATTTTATTAAGCTATTTCTTTTTCTGTTCGTTTTTCTTTCTTGATTTTGATTTTCTTCACTGAGTCTGTGACTAAAATGAAATAATATTCTTTTGACATATCAAAGCATATCTAACCCTATGGTTAGATAATTATTAGGCAAGCAGATTCATGTCAACTGACTACTAAGGTGTAGCTAGAGGCATAAATGAGACATGTTGTCGCAGGAAATGTTAAAACTACTTGAGAATAAAATAAATAAAGAATAAAAATCTCTATACAGATAGTGCTGATAATATTTATTGGAATTCCTAACTATTTAAATATATAAATCTGTGTCTGGCACGGCTGCTTCACATATTTCTATGGGATCATACGCATCGTCTGACTGCCTTGAAGGATTTTCTACCAATCTTTTATAATAAATTAAATTTGGCAATGTTTTCCAACCAACTCCAAAATGCTTTTTTAAAAGATTATCAACGTCTTTTAATTTGGCACCCTTGACAATCACTTTATCCTTCTCAATCTCTGTGGGTTCAAGATTGCGGAATGTTTTGTGTTTTTTTAATATGGATTTGTATACACCTCGTTCACTGTTATAATTTTCTTCCCCTTTCACCAAGATTTTGTTATTTTCTGTCCTCAACAAATTATAACGCTTGCACATTGCAAACTGGAAGTGCCAGTTTGCAGGTGGTTTAATCACGCCTTGAAGAGCTGTTTTCCAGTCAAAATTTGTACTCAACTTAATCAAAGTTCCACGTTTTTCAAATACTTTTTCGTACTGTTCGGGTATAAGAATCTCTTCCATGGTTTTTATCTCTTTCTCTATAACACCAAAAACCCTATCGGCAGGAAGGAACGAATGTCCAGGGATGGGGAACACAAGTTCTATACATTTTACATGTCTTGGAGCATTAGTCAGCCAGGAAGCACACATACCAACCATGATACTGTTCTTGTTTTGTGCCCCACACCCATCTGCAACCAGTCTTATTGTATTAATATCACTTGCAATATCAATAAGATTCAATCTATGAAAGACAGCTGATGCAATTTCGTTTGCTCCTTTTCTATAATGATCTTCTGTCCATGAGTACAAAAAAAAACAGTTTCCCTGTTTAACTGAGAAGATGGATGAGATTGTACTATCGCAAAATTATAAATATATAACTGTCTGCTATAATAAGCAGCCTGATCGGGTATCTTGGGTAGGGGCTGGTTTTTCTGACAATCGAAACTGAAAGTCAGCATTCCATCTTTTCGTTCTTTAAGGAGTCGATAGAATGCCTTCGCCTTCAAATTATGGACTCTCTTTTCTATGATAAATATATTTTTTTGGCTAATGTCGGTTTCATTTTTAATTTTTTCTGTTAATTCGGTGCATTTTGAGCACGTGTCAGTCCTTGGCGAGCCAAACCCAATATTAAAACAAGTATTAAATACTCGCCGAAAGTAAGATTCTTTTACCCGCAAAGCTGTCTGGTTACTAAACATTCTCCATAACTTCCTTAAATTCAGCGTCGCTGGCAAATATTTTCGCTCTACTGACGATCGGCAGTAGTGTGATTCTAAACACTGAAATGATTTAATAAATTGTTTTACAGCGCGAAGTTTTATCACATTATTTTGCGACGTGTGATCCCCACCCCTGTTTTCTTTTACAGTGCTTCCAGTCAGTTTAAAAGTTTTGGCGACGCGACGGATTCTATGGAATGTAATATGCAAAATGTTTACAAAAGTGTTCTGGCATACAGGAATTAACCGATTTTTGTAACATTCCTTCACGAACAACTTAGTTGAATATTGCGCAGGTTCTCTTGAACGGTCTCCTCTAGCACGCCGCCGCTGAATATCGTTTACCTGACAATATTTCAATATAAAGGCATCCTGCTCTGGTTTAGTTTTTAAATCGTAGAAAGTTTTAAAAAATGCCATTATATCTGCCATTTTTAAAGTTGCACATTTGTAACTTTCGGAGTTATGACCGCATCTTGGTCTTGCCGGTAAAATTTTTGGTTCATACCTGAAACAATTTGTTTTAAAATTTAATACCTACCGTATTTAAATTTAGATTGACATGTTGTTCAATTAATTTTCTACCTATCTTTTGTCTATTTAATGCCTAACTTCATACGGTTTACATTAAATTTAGTAGGTAACTTTTTTGCTAACACTATCTGCAAACAAGCAAAATGTACTAACCGTTGCAACTTTTCAACCGCTCTTTTCCACTGTTTAGGATCACGTCTTCTCTTCCTTGCTTTATTCTGAGGAACCTCTTCTATGTTAACCTCCATCATTTAGTACTTTTTTCTTAGAAAACACAATATTTACTCTAACATAAGCACTGAAATACACAACATGCACCTAGAAAAGTTCCGAGAGCAGCTCTGATCGCCATGACAGTTTTAATGAAATACCGGCTTCTGATTGGTTGAAATGGACAGAGTCAAACTTGCTTCTAGGAAATTTGGGACAGAGTTGATTTTGCACGTAACTGCCTATTTGAATTGAATATAACGTGGGATTGAGTCGAGTTTGCATGTTAAGGATTTTAGAGGGATTTTACCATACCACAGAGTGACAACCATAGAGTAAGACTGCATTCACAGCACTGACCTCTATTATAATACGCTGGACTGGCTATCCCATACAAAATGACAGCTATTTGCTGTGCCGATTCAAAGCGCCCCCAGTGACAGACGTGAGAGTTCTGAGAACTAATAAGATTGCAAATGGCCGTTGTTTGTTGATTTTACGCTAAGTGTCTCTGCGGAATAAAAAGTTTTCTAAAGTGTTTACTGTGATTGTGATATAAATTAAAGTGTTATAATAGTGACAGTGATTGTATCATAGCTTGTATTGTTCGTCCAACATGAAATCGTGCGTATATTGTAAAACACGATACGAAAAGGGCAGTGGTGTCAGTTTTCACAAGTAAGTGAATCTAAAACATAAATACTTATTAGAAAACCGCTTAGAACAGTGTATTCTTACAATAATAAACGTAAACTATTCGAGCTTACGGGATTTTACGAACATTTTTTTAACCAATAACTTTTGTTAGGGATGTCAAAATTCATATCGATACTTTCGTAACATTATGATGTAAAACAAAAGTCATGCTCATCATTGTTAAAATAATGATACGCACATTATAATGATCTCTAATAATAGCAAAACACTTCAAGGTTTATTATTATTAGAGTCAATAACAAATAATTTCACACTTATGATTCATAATTCTCATTAAGTGTTCTATATAATTATAGATATATGTATATAATTTATATTTTTTTACCCATACCTACTATAATGTTTCCTTTAATTACAGGTTCCCCTCCGATTACACTCTCAAACTTTGGTTAAAAAATATGAAGGTTGTCAACTGGACTCCGACAATGTATCATTATCTGTGTTCTAAACACTTCACGGAAGCCTGTTTCTTAAAACATCAGTCACGGACTACGTTGAAAAAATGGCTCGACAGTAATTTTTAATTTAATAAAATATGTGATTTGAGAATGCTTTTTTTATTTCCCTGTCCCCCTCCCCTGCGGTAATTAAGTTGTTACAAGTTAATTACCGTAATTACAGACCTAATAGAAAGTTATTGTGTCTCTTATCACATGGCAACATGCGGTATCTGACTAGTAATAATATCTTATTGTGCACTCTTTATAGGAAGGGATTATCTTATTAATTACTATTTCTATCTTGGTAATTTACTATTTTACAGAATTTTATTATTTATTGATCCTATAGTGAACTGTTATCCGATTAAGGAGAACAAGGAAGGAAGGGGTCAACCGGACATGTGATACTTATTATTACAGTCCATAAACAGTACTAGATACTGCTATTTCAAGTTATGTTTTCTACGTAAAATATCTGCTTATTACGACTATCTATAGTTCATTAGTTTAGTTAGGTACACACGGCTACACATCAAGCTATATATTCCAGTTTACACTGACCTCTCATAGTAAAAAAATCCTATACAATGCGAGATCAGCTTATACTGGCGATGTATAGCTTGATGTGTAGCCGTGCGTACTCAACTAGTGCAGACGTCTTTTTATCTGTGTTTTAGTAACATTTAACAAAATATATGCCTATTTTGTTTTAAATCAATTATCTACAATTTTTTGTAAATCTTAACATATGTTATAAAACGTATTTCACGTTTTTAAAAACATATTACGTATAAAAGACAACACGAATGTTACATGTTAATAATTACCTAAACCAATTTAATTTATAGGAAATCTGTAACAATAGCGTTGGTAATATTTCTATCATTGTGGTCGATATCAGAAAAGTTTTTATCGATAACAAACCTTTTGTTATACATCACTAGTATTAGTTCCATTCCCCCACACTGCTGCCGTCAGCGCCAAAATGGCGATTTTCAAATAGGCACATGAAATTGATAGCGATAGCCAGTCCAGCGTATTTTAATAGAGGTCAGTGATTCACAGGTAAAAAAATGTAAAATATGGACACAGGCGGGTTTGCTTTTACACCCCTCTCTTAGTCGGATTGAAAAAATATTAGACGAACACCAACCCATCGAGCAGGCTGGTTTTCGTAAAGCCTATGCAATGGTCGACCACATTCATGTAGCACGCAAAGTTATGGAGAAGTGTAAAGAATAGGTACCAATGCAATGTACCTACTACATCACATTTATCGATTATAGCAAAGCATTCGATTCTTTGTTTCACGAAAAGATATGGGAGTCATTAAAAGAACAAGGAATTGAACACAAATACATCCGTTTAGTAAAGAATGTTTACAGCCAGAGTACTTCGAGAATCCAATTAGGAAAGAAAGGTGAACCTTTCAGAGTAGGCAAAGGCATATGACAAGGAGATCCCCTGTCACCAAAAATATTCTCGGCAGTACTAGAATCAATATCCAGAGGACTAAATTGGGAAAACCTCGGTATCAATGTAGACGGTGTCTCATTGAATCACTTGAGATTTGCAGATGATATTGTGTTATTTGCAAAATCCCCTGAAGACATAACAAAAATGATAAACGAACTGGCAACGGAAAGCGAAAAGGTAGGCTTAAAGCTGAACCCGGAAAAAACAAGAGTAATGACAAACGGAGAGAGATTACCATAAACTTAAGAAACAACCAAATTGATTATACAGATGAATATATTAACATAGGACTAGCTAATAACAGATGATAATCCGATGCGCAAAGAAGTTGAAAGAAGAATAACGAATGGCTAGAGAAGGTACTGGGTTTTGAAAGAGATTATGAAAGATAAAAACCTTCATATAAATATAAAAAGCAAACTATTTAACACTCGCATACTACCAGTTCTCATGAACGGCAGCCAAACATGGGCCTTATCAAAAAACACGACTAGCAAACTTGCATCATGCCAATACGCAATGGAAAGGAGCATGATGAATGTGAAAAAGTCAGACTGACTGAGAAACCGTGTAATAAGAAGCAAAAAAAGGTTATGAACATAACGTGCAAAATTACAAGGCTTAAATGGCAATGGGCAGGGCATTTGGTAAGAGGAAAAGACAAATGGAGCAACATTGTGACACGATGGTATCCTGGAGAAGGTAAAAGGAAAAAATAAAAAAAGATGGGATGACGACATAAGACAAGTGGCAGGCGTCACATGGAACAGAGTGGCTCAAGAAAGACATCAGCGGAAAAGGTTGGAGGAGGCCTTAGTCGACTGGCAAACAGATCTACAGAAAATAAGTAAAATTCAAATAAGAGACTAGATTTAGGTTTACATTAAATTTAAGTTTTCTATAATTATATTTTAATCAAATAACTGTATGGATCTGAATAAAAAGCTATTATTATTATTATTACGTAAGTGTATCGAATGGTTGTGAATAGCTATGGTCTAAAAGGTAGAACCACAAAACAACCGAAATATGATGAGGGATATTTCGCTTAGGTTTTTCTGTCTTCACTAGCAAGCATTCCTTTATCACTCCAGTATTATAAGGTGCTCTGTGGTTTATTCACTGTTTATTGCGTGCGGTCGGTTGGTTTCTGAGCGAATGTTTTAAAACTGTCAACCTGTTTTGGTGTTGACTTGGGGAAGTCCTCGCCCCCTATTTGATGGACCCGAGGCGAAGGCGCGCGCGGGTGTCGGCGCGCGCCTCTGAGGCGATGCACAGGGTAGTTAAACACCTCACTACCCCGTGCAGGAGACGAGGCCCGGACAGACCGGGCCAGCACTAGTGTGGGGCTGCGGAAGAATTTCGATTCCCGCGGCCCCGCGCGCACGTGCGAGGAGACACCGGGGTGGTTTTAGCCGGTAAGAGTCCGGCACACCCCTCCGCCTTTTCCCCAGGCGGAGGTAGTCCATGAGGATTTCCCCCCGAAAAAAAAAAAAAAAAAAAAAAAAGGCCTTAGTCGACTGGCAAACAGATCTACAGAAAATAAGTAAAATTCAAATAAGAGACTAGATTTAGGTTTACATTAAATTTAAGTTTTCTATATATTTTAATCAAATAACTGTATGGATCTGAATAAAAAGCTATTATTATTATTATTACGTAAGTGTATCGAATGGTTGTGAATAGCTATGGTCTAAAAGGTAGAACCACAAAACAACCGAAATATGATGAGGGATATTTCGCTTAGGTTTTTCTGTCTTCACTAGCAAGCATTCCTTTATCACTCCAGTATTATAAGGTGCTCTGTGGTTTATTCACTGTTTATTGCGTGCGGTCGGTTGGTTTCTGAGCGAATGTTTTAAAACTGTCAACCTGTTTTGGTGTTGAACTTTTGATACTCTGTGGTTTTGCAGTTAGTTGGAAAAAAACATTGCAATAAATTGAAATTCACAGAGTACATTTTTATATTGAAATTGCTCGAGTTTCTTATTTTAGATAAGTCAGCAAAAAACAAGATTACTGAAGACTTTTTTTCTGTCTTCAGCAGTTGGAATATTAGTTCGATTCAGTTTAAAAAAAATTAGATAGAAATTTTCGAACATGGACGAATTGCGAGGGTTTTATTTGAATCCTCGCCCATCAAGTTCGCAAATGACCAAACTTCGGGGCCCGCTTACAGGAGGCCATCGAATTGTTAGAGGTGATGAAAACAGTGACTTGAATAGGAAGGAGGAACACCGCCATTCAGTCATGTTGACTGGCGGCACCGAATATGCGCGCGAAGTCAAGGAGAGGGAAACTGAACTGTATTTGCGGGTAATTTAGACATAAAATTTTAAATAAAAATGCCTATAGTAAGAAATAGCCGTCTCTAAGTCGCTAGTTCGACGACGTTCCTGGTATTTTGTAAATTTTAGCTAATATTAATACCTACTATCACAGAAAACAATGCTGCATTGTCTATAAAGTCTTGATAAAGATGAAATGTATGTGTGTGTGTGTATTTATTTATTGGTACTCGAATCAACCTCTTACTCTAATTGTGCTGAACTAACAGTTGATACTTTACAAACTGGGCTCTATCCTTATATAAATATAAGTTGAATTGTAGAATGAAGTGGAACGTGAACAGTATGAGAGTGTATCTGGAGGCCTGGAGTCTCTAGAGCACCTGTCTTCTTGGGGTGCCTCCATCCAGAACATTGGGGAGCTGACTGAGGAGGCTATGACAGAAGTGTACAACAAGTACTCATTCCAAATGAAGGAGGACACCAATAACTTGGCTATCAATGAATATAAACAACAGGTGAGCTAGCTATTGTTCACTTGCATAATTATATGGCTCGGCCGGTATGTCAAAATATTTTATTTCAAACCTTTCCTCAAGAAAATCTCATTTATCTGTGTATTTGTTTGTATTTTTCCTCAAAAAGTTTACACTGACAGAATATGACTTCTGTTTCCTGCAATGTAAAATTAGGGTGATTCTATGTTAAGTCTTCCCTCATTGTATGGGACCTGCATAACAACATGATATTTTTTTAATTTGCATTTTATGTTATTTATAAACTGTGGGAAACAGTTAATATTTTCCTATTTTAGGAGAGCCCGGGGAGATATTCATGCAGGGGAGATTTTGTATAATGCTTACGATGAAGTAGGGAGGTTTTTCTTTTCCTTACGTTTTTGTTTTGCTGTTCATTTAGGGATCATTTTTATACATTATTAGCACAATCTTTCAGATATAGCTTCTAATTTGTTATTAAAAAGAAAACATGCTCTAAAGCTCACTTCTACCATGCTAACATTAATTTATGAATTCTTTCCATGGTAGGCTAATTAGAAAATGTATGCAATAACATATAACATTTGAGACAAAAACACTACATAGGATTTTCAGACTATAAAGCATTATTTATCTTTATGATATATTTATTGAACTTGCCAAAACCTAACAGAGAAGTTTGAAAAGGAAAGGAATACACACTGTATCATACCATTATTTGGCAGAGTAGAGACATTTTCATGACAAAACGGAAATTGCCACTAAATAAAGTATTTGTTGTTGAGAGAATACATACCAACATGATAATCTATGCATATAATGTAGTTAAGTAATTAACAAATGCAATGATCATTCCACAATAATAACAACAAATTAAAACACAATTTTCAGTTCTTATCTGCTAAACATGGACAGTGTAGTCGAAAATGTCATGCACATTATATTTTCTTTAACTTCACATTAATCACAGCACATTCAGTTTTGGGTTCGCAACCATTAATTATCACTGTCAAATTTTGAGAAATAATATGTTACTGATGAGTTTCTTATACAAAATTTATTAGAGATATTCCTTAAAATGATCTAGTTTTTATACATAGTTACCATAGTTTATATAACAAATATTTGTTAATAGAGAACTTACAATATTAACCCACTTTATCACATTGAAAGGAATTAAAAGTCACTCATTTACTGAAAATATTAGGGGACAGGCCAGGAAAGAGACATTTTAAGTGTTTGATATGCGATTTTAACTAAACTAAGTAAATTAGATAACATAACATCACGCCTGTAATCCCCGAAGAGTCAGGCAGAGGTGTACCTATAGTACATTCACATTTCAACATGTTTAAGTCCCATTTAATAGGGGGACCCTATTGCCATCAACCGGGCACAAATCCAAAGTCATTAGTACTAAGTAAATTTTATTGATCAAATTCAGTGACCTATTAGTAGTAGATGCTGCATTTTATATGTACACAATGGCAGGGACAGCGACGCATAACCGGTTACCATGGATTCAGTACAAATGATTCTGGCCCCGTGCATTGATTTTGTTGGTTATTTAAAAAAACATCGGCATGTTTCCTACAAAAGTGCAATACCATGCGGCCAAAATGTACGGTCCAGAATCATGTACTGAATAATCCATAGTAACAAGTTCTGCATCATTCTACCTGCCACCCTGTACTATGTTTCTGGTGCAATATTTTTTTAAAACGTTTTTTTTTGTCATAGACATTGTTACGAAGGCTTAATGTAGAATCGCCCATTAAACACTTTTAACTACACCCGTGTTATAAATCCTCTATAAAAGTTTCTGAAACAGTTAGCTTATTGCCAACGTTAAAACAACCAGTGTCATAGTACCTAACCATAATAATCATCCAAACGGATGTTATAATGTTGTACTAAACATTATGCAACTCGAACTCGATCCCTTCCCTACTCATCAAACAGCCACATTCTCACTACTCAATTTGTGGTATCTTTATGAATTTCAATAAAGAACATTGTCATGCACGCGCGTTTCACTACCTACTACAGTACTAATAAAGAAAAAGTTATAGATTACCTGTTCGAATTCACCATTTTTGTTCGATATTAGTAGGTATTACTTTGTTGTTTACAAAAATAATGAAGTGGTGAATATAAACATTCAGATTCAGGTGCAAGTATTGAAGTGCATTTCAATAATTGTATGATCCAAAATGTAAATAATTATTACAATAAATAATTCTATTATTAGGTACACATAGTATTAGATACTCAGCAATTAAACTCACCAAGAATTTACATAGGGTTCTTACAACACTGTACAACCCCCTATGGTTTCAGAATCTTCTAGAGGATTCATATCATGGGTGTAGATAAAGTCTAGTGTGCAACTGTACATAATTAGGTGTTAAAACACTCATGTGATACTATTCTCAATGATAAACCCACATTCAAATTTTAATACTCCTTATTATACCCCTTACATAAATAACTATTTGGACTCTTAATGTACAATGCATCAATATTTACACTTTAGATTTTGGATCACATCCACGGTTTCCCAGTGGTCATAGTAGAAGGTCCGACTGGGTGCGGTAAAACCACTCAAGTCCCTCAATGGATCCTTGATAATTGCTACCAAGCTCGTCGAACATGCAAGATAGTTGTTACCCAACCAAGGAGAATTGCTGCCATTTCCATTGCTAGAAGAGTTGCGCAGGAGAGAGGTTGGGACGTCGGTGGAGTAGTTGGTTATCAGGTAAAGTATAGCTTGCCAAACTCAATGCATTTATTTCAATTAAACCATTTGCAGGAACTTTTGAAATGTCAATGGTTGGTCATTCTGAAATTTACTAGTTGCTCATTTTAAAGCGTAGTAGGTTCCTATAGAGAAGAATGGATAACAAACTCCATGGAGAATGGAAATTATATTGCTGCGAAGTACTAGTAACATCGTAAATGTTAAATTTATCTGACAACGATGTAAAAAGACGTGCACGTTAAAAGCGTCCAGAGGAAAAGAAAAATGAACCAAAAAAAAGGAATTCAAATAAACCGTGGCAGTTATGTGATGACTGATGGATGACAAGTCCGAACTGACGGCGAATCTTTTTAATTCCTACAATACTGAATCAGAATCATTTATTTATGTACAGACGCCAGCAGGTCAAGCTACCCGAAACTGTCAAATTTTCCCAATCAACCTTGAACCTTAATGCTTTAGCGATAAAGTTGAAAATCTATTAAAGAAATTTGACAGATTGTAGTAGCTTGATGTGCTGGCGTCTGTACCTACATAGGCCAAATTACAACAGTGTGCGAGATGTTAAAGATTGGTAGATCCTCTATGTTTTGCCTAGAGGCGTACAATTTTATTTAATAATCAATTTTGTCGATTTTTTTTCATTTTTTTTACTAATTGCGATTTAATTTCACCCTCTGACATGTGGCCATTTCAATATTGAAATCTAACACAATATTCACCTCTTTACAAAACAAGTTCTAACTTTAGTCCAAGCTTAAACCTAGCCAGTTTATGTATTTCGAAACATAGGTGTTCCAACTGGAGTTACGTTCTTAGTACAAAATTGACAACATACAATCGATTTTACAGTCAGTTTTTATAATTTAACTTGGACAAAATAAGGTTCGTATTTTAAAAATGGCTTGTTGGTAAAAATAAACCTCTAAAGATTTTCCGTTTGTTATGCCGTTTATGTTTAAAGCTTTTGTAAAATTAATATAACATTGACAGGTCGGACTGGACGCCCATACTTCGAGTGATACACGTATTAGTTATGTGACTACTGGTATATTGCTGCAAAAACTGGGTATGTAATACTTTTTGATTGTATTCTTCTTCTTAGCGTGTTCATGGCAATCTAAAAGGACTCTGCCCGGAATTCGGCTACGTGTTTGGCGCCATCACCAGCGTCCATCAGTTCCTATAATGTGCAGACGGTAGGACACCCAGGACACGATATTAAGTGTCTCATCGTTTTTGAAGCAGCACCGCATTTGCATTCCAAGCCTGAGTCGTCTATGAATCTGCATCTGAACAGGTTTTCCTTGCTTCGTCCAACCTGGATCCGGGGTCTGTTTAAAGACTTCCAGGTTAGCCAAAGCAACTCGTGTCCAGACAGGAGATCCTCAGCACGTGGAACAAATTTTTTGATTGTAATACCACTTCACTACTTATACTTTACACTTTGATGTTGAGATCAGCAACTCGAGATCCCGCGTACTTAGTCTGGTCTCGAGATTAGCCATTCCAGATCTCTCCCGCCAATCAGGCGAGATCTCGTTTTCAAGATCGAGAGTTCGCTTTGAGGCGTATAAAAAAAAAAACTTAATTAAAATAGAAACCACACCTACTTAGGCTAATCGTGTTATATTATGTTAATAAAAATACATATAATCTCGAAACAAAACAATCAACGTTTATTAGAGTAATAATTGTCTGCACTACTCATACAAAACGCAACAAATCAGGACACACACGTCACGCACGCTATAAATCCCAAGTAAGACAACTATCAAGCATAGTGTGTTAAGCTGCGCGCTTTATCCCGAAATCTCCTTCGAGATTTTAAGAACGAGATTGAATTTCGAGAAGAGAAAATCCGGAAACCATAAACCCTAGGCAGAGCATACACGCTACTCATCCGAACCGGAATTTGATGTGCCTATTCACGATAAAGTACAAGGTGTAAGTAGTCGACCTTGTAATAATTACCTACTTTACCCCATTTGCCAAAAAAATCCCTAATTGAAACTTCAGTAAGGTTGAAAGTTAAAACTATCTGTCACATTGGTCTATGCAAAAATAGACCTTGACTTTTTACGATGTGCAAGTGACATTTTTACCTTGGTGGTGGTAGAAATTACGACGTCAAGATGTAAATTTTGGCTGATAGACTGTCGACCTTGTAATAATTACTTTACCCCTTTTGCCAAAAAAACCCCTAATTGAAACTTCAATAAGGTTGAAAGTTAAAACTATCTGTCACATTGGTCTAGGCAAAAATAGACCTTGATTGTTTACTATGTGCAAGTGACATTTTTACCTTGGTGGTGGTAGAAATTACGACGTCAAGATGTAAATTTTGGCTGATAGACTTTGTCGACCTTGTAATAATTACTTTACCCCTTTTGCCAAAAAAAACCCCTAATTGAAACTTCAATAAGGTTGCCTTTTGCCAAAAAAACCCCTAATTGAAACTTCAATAAGGTTGAAAGTTAAAACTATCTGTCACATTGGTCTAGGCAAAAATAGACCTTGATTGTTTACTATGTGCAAGTGACATTTTACCTTGATGGTAGTAGAAATTACGACGTCTAGATGTAACTTTTGGCTGATAGACTTTATCCTCTAGGTTAATTAACACATGACATTGCACCAGTTGTGTTTAAGTTCCATCTAATAGGGGGCCGAGCTTAATTATATCTGTTTATTTATAGTTGCTGCCAAAACAATGAACGAATACACACACGTGATACTGGACGAAGTACATGAACGAGGTCAGGAGATGGACTTCCTACTTCTAATCGTCAAGAGGCTGTTGTACACCGTGTCACCAGGTGTCAAGGTCGTGCTCATGTCGGCCACGTTTAACAGGAAAGCGTTTGCTGACTATTTCATGATACCGACCCCCCGGGGTCTGCAAATGTCATCCTGTATCAAAGTTGAGAAGAATGACCCCATGTTTACAGTGAAGGTGTTTTACTTGAATCATCTGAATAAGTTTGGTTCTGTAAGTGTTATCTTTATTTTTTGTTATAAAGTTTAAGGTGGTACGCACGACGATTTTGGTTGATCTTGCATTGTATAGGCTTTTCGTACAGTGGGAAGTCAGCATATACTGGAAATGTATAGCTTGATATGTCGTCGTGCGTACGGGTACTAGGAAAACTTGGAAGCATTACTCCTTGTACAGCTCGCGCGATAAGGGTTTGGCTTTGACCTTCGGATTTTTGAACTTTTGATTGTACAACAGGAGTGCGCGGTACGTCGTATCGATGCGAGAGGCAGGGAACGACTTGAGCGCCAATCAGAGCACCGCGTGCGCCTACACACCCGCCCCGCACCCCGCTAATTGCCCGTAGATACCCAATTTCTGATTTCTGCGCAATAACGGTCAAAGCCAAACTCTTATCGCGCGAGCTGTAACAGGCATACATACTGACTGAACTTCAATTTTATACTACAATGGCGGCACCGTATGATGGCTTGTGACGTTTGCAACTTTTCGTGAATTTCCGTTAATATTAACTGCAAAATGTGAGGAAATAGATGCCATACTAATTTGTTGTACGGGCCGCAATAATTACGTACGCCTGTAATTATAATTCATCGAATCAATAAGCTAGATTCTTATACTTTATATGTCTATACAGGGTTATTGGTAAAACACCATCAACCTCTTAAGGGGTCATTGTACTCATCATTATGAACAACTTTTACTATGGGACCAAATAAGAAATCGCGAAAAAAAATTTAAAGTCGTTGATGGTGTTTTACCAATAACCCTGTATATAAGTGTATAATTTTAGACTACCTCTGGTAAGGTGGTCAGTAAGTGTGACTGCTGAGCGTGGAGTCCTGCCGGTCCTGGGTTTGATCTCTAGGTTAAGCAAAATGCTATTTGGTTTTCCATCAGCTATTTCTTAGTTCTCAGTAGTAAGCCATCTGGACTTTGTGGCTAGGTGATGCGATCGTCTCGGCCTCCCATTAAATAGGTCTTGAAGAGAAAGAGCAATGGTGGCCCAGTGGTATCGGCCTGACTTACGAGTTATAGGTCAAAAGTACGAACCCAGCTAGGCACTTTGTGTATTTAATTTCATCACCACTGCTCTCAAAACGGCGAAGGAAAACATTGTGAGGAAACCGGCATGACCTAGAACCAGAAATTCGAAGACATGTGACACGTGTGAAACAACACGAGGCCCGCGTGGTGGATTATTGCCCACACCCTCTCACATAGAGGAGGCCTGTGTCCCTGCAGTGGGAACATTATAGGCTGATTGTGTGAAGAGAAAAAGAAAGAGAACGAAGAGTATTCTATGCAACATAACTGGCGAATGCGTGTATTTACACCACTGCCTTCCTTTAGAAAATACAGTTCTGATGTTATGTTGTATTCTAGATCCTACAACAATCAACACCAAAAGGCGATGACCCATTTGTAGCCCCTGAAATGCACCACCTGGTGGTAAAACTTCTGAATGCATTTGAGCATATAGACATGCAAGAGGACCACATCACGGACCACGATCAAGCGGACCTGCCGTCCGTGCTCATATTCCTGCCAGGAATACACGAGATTGAGGACTTGTATGCCTGTCTCACAGACCTTGATTTGCGGTAAGTATTCATTTTAATTACATTGAATAAGTTTATTAATGATGTAGTGGCTCTGACCATGGTCCCGCCAGATATCACCAACATACAGCGCACTATACTTGTGTTCAAAGAGGTAAATTATATGAGGATTACTTTGTCACAAATGGGCCGTCCAATGTATTTATGCAATGCAACATGAAATGTAACAACAACGAGGCGATTTTTTTTTAACGTGTTTTATATTTTATGATACGTTTAACCAATTAGTATACGGCTTAAGGGTCACTTCACACCGAGACGCCACACCGCGCGCAGATGCTTGAAGAAGCCAGAAGTGTAAAGTGGCGCCGCACGCAAGGTGCATCGTATAGACATATTAGAGTTGCTATAGATAAAAAATAAATGCAGGGCGTTCGACACTGGTGGCGTATCGCGGCTTTCTTCTGACCGATTTGTCCAGTTCCTTTATTTATTTATTTATTTAACCATTTATGTACACACTTATATAAACAGGCAAGAAGAAAATAACAGAAAAATAGGTAGTAAAAGTAAAAGTAGGTGCTTTATTGAAATCTGTTTTTTTAATCCGTCCTTAATTGTTGTGATATCGTAAACAGTGCAGCTCGCAGCATGGCGGCACGTCTTGGTGGGAACTGATAATTATGCCTGGTAAGTACAGATTAGTCAAACTTAACATGACGTAACACAGATAAGCCGTCCAAACCTATGAAATGTAACACAGCAGCAAGGCGAATATGTTTCAGCGTGTGTTGCATTTCATGTTACGTTTCACAAATCTGTACCGGGCATTATGCTTCTAACTCTTTTATTTGGTACTTTTATCCTCATTGGAGAATATAGGCTTAAAGTTCTGTAATTTGATGACTATAGTGAAAAGATAGCGGACAAAGAATGCCGGTCATACAAATGGTTCGTGCTGCCTCTGCACTCGACGATCACGTCGGACGAACAGGCGCGCGTGTTCCAACGCGTGCAGCCGGGACACAGGAAGATCATACTGGCCACCAACATCGCTGAGAGCTCTATCACGGTACCTGACATCAAGTATGGTAAGTAGAATTGAGCATATTATGACTGGATGTATAGTATTTGTCTATTTTATTTACACGAATAATTAACACCATTACTTATAACAAATCCAAATAATGTAATGACTAAGTAAAAGACTATTACACAATTTTTAAATACATTTTATTGATAAGAAGATGCTGGAAGATGCAGCAAGCCCAAAAAGTTGACCAGCGTTGTGAATGTCGCGGTTATCTAGCGGATACGGGCCGCTTAATCAACGTTTCTGTGATGTCGTTTTACCTGAGTCAGTATCTCCCAAAAACCTTCTAAAACGAACTTAATCCAACAGTGATCGACTACTGCTTGATGAAGGTGATGGTATCGGACTCTGAAACAAGCTTCACATCGCTGAGGTTGGCGTGGGCTTCCAAGACCAACTGTGAGCAACGCGCGGGCCGCGCCGGCAGAGTGCGCGACGGACGCGTTTACCGACTCGTCACAGACAAGTTCTATGTAAGTGTGCGACCATTTTAAAGAAAGAAGAAGGAGAGAAAAGAGATTTAATCTGCACGAATAAGATGCACATTATAAAACAAACATAAAGTAAAGTAAGGCCAACGAGACGATATAAAGAATGCAAACAAACTTTCAGGGGTTCATAACATTTTTATTTAAAGATTTTTTTTTCGTGGTGTATATATGATACACCACAACTAACTTAGTAACGAACTTAGTAAGGGTGCTGGTTGCAATACCTATAACCTGATTAGTTAACTAGCATAAGTCAAGTGTACCTACAGACTACTACTATTTTAATGTTAACATTGTTATTTGATTAAATAAATAAATTATTATTATTATCTTTCAAAAGTTGTCTAGAGCTGCCAGACTGTGATTCCATAGTTAAAATCTAAAACCACTCACGATAAAAGTAAAAATCAACAAGAAAATCTAACAGTAACGGATTAATAACAACGAGAAAAAACAGAGAAGACAGATTGATGACAACACAAAACTAAACAAATACGCAAACGAAAATATTCGTATCACTTCGAACGCAATCTAAACAGGAATGAACTGGACGGTCCAAATGTTGATAGCTGCTGTACCGGCCGCTGACCTGTACCACGAATCACACAACGACAGCCGTCGTCGACCAACTGACGCCATTATTGTGGCGAGAGATAATAATCGCTTGCTATCTAATGTAACTCTGTAGGGGTCAGGTTGTTTACATTCTTTATCTCGTCTCGTTGGCCTTACTTGAATACAAAGTAGCCAAAAGTCTCGTTTTCGATATGCTCACATTGATGGACTGAAAAAAAGAAAAAAAAAACTGATAGATTATAGAAACATTAGAAGACTGAATGCAGCCATGTAACACAGGTCAACGTTTAATTTTATAACACGTTTTCATATTGTAATAATTGTAAAATAATATTCACAAAAACTTCTTATATTAAATAAACTATCAAACTATTCAAATTAAAATATAGTATCCTAAACTAACTAAAACTATACTAAATAAATTCATAAGCGATGCGGAGTAATTTTTTGACGCTATATTTTGATTTGTCAATAGTTTTAGTTAGTATAGGTTATTATTATTTATATACATTTATAGGTTATATTAGTAGTACCATTTTGCTCGAATCGATACGTATTTCAACACAATATTTTCCGACAGTCTTAATTTATAGTATTTTATTTGTACGAGTGCATACTGGACATCAAATATAATTGCGTAGCTGTTGTAAGACGACATAAATGGTCCAATTAAACAAACTAACAAATGTGTTGTTCTACAGGAAGGGTTACAACAAGAATGTCCGCCGGAGATAATTCGGTGTCCGCTGGAGAGACTGGTGCTCCTAGCCAAGTTGTTAGACATGGGCCAGCCCAGTGATGTGCTGGCTCTGGCCATGGACCCGCCAGATATCACCAACATACAGCGCACTATACTTGTGCTTAAGGAGGTAACTTACATGAGATTTTTTTTTTCATTGTATCATACCAATATTATAAAAGTAACAAAGTATTTTTTGAGTCGTAAACGGTTCTGGTGACATTATACTGATCCGAAAATTATTTCTCTGATGGTGGCTTTAGTTAAACCAAAAGTACAAGAACGAGAGCATTATTTTCGAGATGTTCTTGACATTTTAATATTGCTAGGCTAACGATTAACTCTCCCTGTTTGCAGAAAAATAATTTGTTACACTGGAGATAAAATGTGCATTCGCTCGTTTTTTCTTAACCGACCTTGATAGAAAGCTACAATGACATATTATGTGTCCCCGTGGGTTTCTCTAAGATGCGAAATATTAAAACCGCGGGTAACAGCTAGTTCATAATTATTTAATCATTTATAATTTATTTATTTATTTATTATTTTTTATAATTTCCCAATCAGATCGGTGCTCTAAAGATGACGGTGGATGACGAGTGGTGTGCCACGGACGGTGATCTCACGTACCTCGGCCGCGTGGCCGCGCGCCTGCCCGTCAACGTCCATCTGTCCAAGCTGATCATGTTGGGATACATCTACGGATGCTTGGAGGAAGCCGTGTATATGGGTGAGAATTGCTTGTATTTAAACTATATTGCCTCCTACTGCCTCGTAGGTCCTAGTGGTCATAAGCGAAACTGATAAGCTTGAGGTCCTTGGTTCGATCCTCGGGTCGGATAAAATGTTATTCGGTTTTTTCATTAGGGATATCTCAGTGGCAGCCTGGAGCCTGGATTTATAAGAGTGGATGGCATACAAATGAAGGTTGGGTATACTATAGGTACTATCGAGGAAGTTCATATCTATGCACCTTTAGGACTATTTTTCCCTGTAGCGCTCGGGCGCTAACAGTAACTAACGTAAAACAGATGCGGTCATCGTGTTCACGGGATTTTGTTCTAAAACTGCTTAAATATGAACTTCCTCGATAGTACACCTCGGCTTACAACTTTGGGGCTTAATAGGTGTGATGAGAATAGAGTTCTGTATTTTATTACATTTATGTTCTGTACTGAGCACAGTTTTTAACGTTTCTGGATTATTTCCCTGACAGCGGCTGCAATGTCAGTGAAGAACCTATTCAGCAGTCCTTTCCGCGAGAGATTGAATGCATACAACTCCAAGTTGACCTGGGCTGACGGCTCTACTAGCGACTGCATTGCCTTCCTTAATGTTTATAAGGTAAGCTATAATCGATATTTATTTGTGTGACTCGTTCATAAACTAATACTGTATTTGTCTTCCAAGTTTCCATGGGTTGAATTGGAAGAAAAGTAGGTTGACAATGATTTTATTACTGAATACGCCACTCGATTTCCGGTGACAGTGTGCTTAGCAGTAGTTTTAGAACTTTAGAATAACGTAGTTGTTGAAACAAGAAAGGTATGCGCTTCGGTAACTTCATGTTTTCGAATCAGCACGAACGTCGCGCCACAGAGTAACCCCCCACAGAGGCAAAGCTTCTAAGTTTTTAGGTGCCGCGCTTTGTAGTAGTGCACTTATCATTGCACGTTAGAATGAAGTTTTCTCTCTTTCGGGATTACCCACTCCGTTCGCAGAACGTCATGCATTTTTTTATTGCTTAGAGTTGTTAATCTATAATTTTGTAATCATGTTAGTGCAAAAAAGGCAAGTACTTGGTTGTAACATCTCTATAATTATTAGATCTAATCTTCGCGCGTTCGCATTTCCGAAGATAGACAATGATTCCCGAAGCGCATAGGTACTTTTCTTGGGATATCTCATAGTCTCTTAAAGAAAATACATTTTTTTTGCTTGGAATGCTGTAATTTCACCGGTCTTGAAGTTAGGCGTAATTACTTTTTACTTATGTTCGCTTGTAGTGTTCTTCGTGCTAAGTTTGATTGCCCGGAACTAGTAGGTCAGTTTGTGAGTTTTTATTCGTCTCGTGTCCAAATACTAACTTAGACCTCGAAGACACGAATTGTTGGCTGTTCCGTCAGCACGCGCAGTTTTGCATTCTAACTCGCCTTTGGCACGGTAATATTATCTATACAGTATTCCAACTTCATACAAACGGACGGCATGCGCTCGGCATGCAGACAGTCGCGACTGTAGTCCTTTGGTCCGCGCGCTCGCAATGCTGAATGCTGTACTGGCATCGACACAGGAGTGTGATTTGTTTGCTTCGAGATGGATAGACGATGTGCATGTTTAAGATTCTGCGAGGTGATGGACGAAAGATGAGTTTTGTTTACCTATATTATTGATTGTTATTTGTAGTGTTACTTGTTTTGTTAGTTATTTTTGTGTATTCTTTCTTAAGCTTTGTCTGTTTTTTTTTACTGAAATTTAACTATGCAATAACTTGGGATCAGTTGTTCATTTTTCCCTAATAAATATTAATCATTAATAATAGTGGTAGTCTGTGATACAAGATCGTCATTATTTTACCTATACAGGTCTGGAGCCACCTCCGCCAACAACAATACTTCCGCGCCACCGGCCAATCAGAGGCACAATGGGCGCGGCGTTTCTACGTGCAAGCGCGCGCGTTACGAGAACTGGATGAGTTGGCGCGGGACATGCGCAAGAGGCTCTCAACGCTCGGCATCGATCAAAGCAACGGGAACTCGCCCTGGAACAAACATGAGCTTGCACTGCTTTATAAGGTGAGTTGAGTTATTTCATGAAATAAACTCACCGACAGCCAATCAGAGGCGTGCGCTAAGCGAACTGGCCAAATTAGCACGGGATATGCGCAAGAGCAGTAGTGGCCCAGTGGTAACGGCCGCGATTTACGAGTTGTAGGTCGTGGGTTGCAAGCAGGCACTTTACTTTGTGTAACTTATTTCATCGCCGCTGCTCTCAAACCGGTGAAGGAAAACGTCGTGAGGAAACCGGCATGTCCTAGAACCAAAAATTCGAGGACATGTGACATCTACCAACCCGCACTGGGCCCGCGTGGTGGATTATGGCCCACTCGCTCTCACCAAGAGGAGGCCTGTGTCCTAGCAGTGGGAACATTATAGTCTGGTTAAGTATGCGCAAGAGACTCCACTTTCGGCATCCCATCAGGAACTCGCCCTGGCACAATTATGAGCTTGCACTGCTTTACAAAGTAAGGTTGAAAACTGATTAAAGACTGTTCAACACCGGCAACATCTGCCACTGTCCATAGAAAACTAACCTTTTGGAAGCGGCAACATTCGTAATCTCAGATAATTTAAATTAGATTAAGATTGATTGACAGTCTCGTTGGTCTACTGGTCGCAAGCGCTGCTGCTAAGCACGAGGCCCTGGGTTCGATTCCCGGGTCGGGCGAAGTGTTATTAGGGTTTCCCATCTGGAATTTCTCAGTAGAGGCCCGGAGTCTGGCTTTGTGCCTGGTTGATGGCAATAGGCTCGCCTCCTATTACATGGGACTTACTGGCGAATTGTGGGTGTACTATAGATACACCTCTGTCCAACGATTCGGGTAATACAGACATGACGTTATGTTATGCAGATTCTAAATCTACTAGCTTTATGATTGTGTTCTAACTGTTCTAAGTCAATATAAAAAAACTTAATATGTATAACAACAAGGTTCACATTCCATTGCAATTACGTCGAGAGAATGCGTTCCCGACAATTCTAGTAACTCATAAAGATCAAATTCGCAAAACACGTAGGTATTCGTTTGTATGAAACTGAGAGGTGTGAGGAACCCTTTCTCTTCGGCCGGCCGGTAGTTTCAATAGAATGTGAACTTTGTTGTAAAATTTGATAATTATTTTGGATTCTGAATTCAAATAGACAAGGAAAGCACTCAATTGACTGTGCACCTAAGTATGCAAACAACTTTGCAAAAGATAGATTCATCCTGACCAGACTATGCTTCACTTGCTGGAGTGCACAAAGTTTCCTGACCTTTGTGGCCTTGAAGAGTTTTTCTCATTATATTATTTCATCTTTGAGGCCCGCAGTTTTTCTAATGCTTTCATTTCAGTTTGCGTATTTGTCGATATATTCGCAATACTTGGGTAACACAAAATATTCCCCATTTATATTGAAATTGAGTTCTTTTTGTGTTAGCAAATACATCAGCATGATGGTTGAACTGTCTGTTTGTCCACAGATAATATTAGCGGGCGCGTTCTACCCGCAATACTTCGTGCAAGTGTCAGAGGATGAAGGTCGTGAGCGGGACGCAGTACGTATGCTTGGAGGACTCGACCCTAGAAACACTGTAAGTTAATTGAATTTATGTGGCTTAGGAAAAGTAACTTTTATACCTTCACATAAAGTTTACTTTACTTTATTTATTATTTAATACTTTAAGCACACAAATGTACAGAGGCGGACTTAATGCCATAGGCATTTTCTACCAGTCAACCTTTGGGTGATGCAGAGACAAATAGTGGTAGGTGCAATTTACAATGAAAATTTAGGAATAAATACTTTTTAATACAGGATGGCCCGTTTACAGTGGTCCTTAATTTTTTTTAGCTAGAAGGCGTCGTTTTTTGTCGTTTAAGAAAAATATTAGTTCCGCGAAAATCTATTGTATAGATCTTTCTGCTGCAACTTTAATATTTGTATGAGCTTTTAACTAGACATTCTAAAATAAGCCTAGTTAACACATTCTTAAAGTTGATATTTGTTAAAAAATATATATAACATGTCTTGGGATTTGAATACACTTTATTTTAAGGCCCGATCACACGTACGGTGGGCTGCATCAATTGGGTACCCCAGTTGTATTAAAATTAACTTTGGAGGGGGGTACCCACATCGTGGCGCTGACTGTACCACAACCACACCGACAACGCCAACACGTGGTCCGGCGCTAATTTGTATGTAAATGAATAGTTTGTTCACGCTAACCACATTTAGCTGTCAAAATCAACCGTGTGGGCGATACGGACCACATCAAGGCCACGTCGCAGCCACAAGCGAGACCGCGATCTAGCGGCCGGCCACATCGCAAACAGAACGTTGCGTCGCCGCGACGACATGAAATGTTGTGGTTGCTACAACGCAACTGTAAGAAGCTGCAGCGACATTATTCACACGTAACCACTGCTTGCCCAGATTCTGTCGCTGCGAGGTGGTGTGGTTTTGTTGACGTGTGTACGAGCCCTAAAGCTTTTTTTGGTTCGCTTACCTTGATTTTCCGCAACTTTTGTTTTCCATGAATACTTGATTACTACTCCCCACCGTTTATTTTTACTAACGTTATATCAATTTGTAGGTTTACCTGAAGAACTTCCCGGATAATCAGCCGGGTGAGGTGTACGCCGCGGCCATCAAGAAGGCGGTCTTCAAAAACATCTCCGACGAGCCGCGGGTCACCTTTGATAAGAACAGCAGGTATAAATAACATGACACAATCCCCACCCTTTTCATATAAATCATTTATTTTTCCGTTTATTTAGTGTGCAATTATATTTTATTTATCTATTTACATCTACTATACAGGGTGGTAGGGACATCGATGTACAACCTGCGAGGTAATTGCGTAACCCGCTAACAGTAGAGCTTTCAGTTTGACAGTTCAACAACATTCATTGCATTATTTACGTTATTGAGGAGGCAAATTTTTCCAACTTAAGAAACAATGGATTAGTAATATTTTTTAAATTATTGACAGTGTGTTACGCAATTAGGGTGCTGTTACCATGGATTTAGTACATGTTTCTGAAGCCCCTGCATTGTAATTTATCGTTGGTTATAAAAAAAATTGCTGTTGCATTTATTTTGAGCGCGTAGGTATTGTACTTTTCTATAAAACAGCAGATTTTTTATAAGCGACGAAAAATGTCTACGCTTGGGGGTCTAGAATCATGTGCAAAATTCGTCGTTACAGTTTTTGCGTCGATGTCCCTGACACCCTGTATACAATGTGTAGCATAATTAACTCAAGACCTCATACACCCCAATTAGAGTATTGAGTTAAAAGCATAATACAATGACCAAACAAATTTTTGTTTAAAGCTAACTATTATTATTAAGAAAATCGTGTTGACCCTAGCATTACTTTATGCATTTAAAATTGAGTCTTGTTGCCTTGAAATAAGATTTAATTTTGTTTGGCTCGATTTGCGGTCAGTATTGCAAAATACATAAAATTTGAAAAAAATACCTATATTAATAGTAACTGAAATCGATTCAGTAGTATGAGCAAACTACTTTCAGGACTTGCGTTTACGTTTATTCTGTTACACGTTGTATAATAATCAGAGGTCGGAATTAGGTAGAGTTATTTATACAGAGTTGATATGACAGAGGGGCATTAAATTACACTACGTATACTATACGTGTTTAGTATTACTTCAATACGGTATAAAAATAAAAAGCACCAAAAATGAGAAAAAAAAATTCAAACAAACTTACAAATCAGAGTAACACCCAACCAGCCTTTGTAATGAAAGTGCAAGTGTGTGTGTATTTATTGCCATCTTTTTTGCGAAAATATTTGGTTGTACTTGTGACTTGCGTCAGAGCGGCAACAACGCATCGTAGGTTATACTCAGAATTATCGTTTTAAGGTGCATGACCTATGTTTATAGACATAATCAGCTGCTAGGAAAGATACATCGTGTTCAAACGGGATAAAAATAAAACATTTGCGACTAAACTACTGTTCCTATTTAATTGATTTTTGGTACAGAACTTGAAAATGGTACCTAGTATAGGCAATTTAAAGGAAAGCCCCTCTGTCGTATCAACTCTTTATACTTTCATCAAAATGTTGATATTAATATGGATCATCCCGGGATTTCTAATGGACAATCCCGTGTGGTCAACGATATTACAAATAAATAATAATAAAAACCTCAGCGATAGACAGACAAATAAAACAAAGATAATTAATTATCATACAATTTTTATTAGTATTTACACAATACAAATTATTAATAGTCTAAAGCAAATTCTCATAATTATACCTCGCCTTTTTTATATATAAGAAAATACTTTGCTTCTAGCGTAGACTCGTGAGGGTTTGCTTATTCAAACGGCCCATCAGAATCATTTTCCTTGTCCGATTCATTCAAAGTACCACGAAGATTTTAAGTGTTCGCTTCCGACATTACTGAATAACTATTTTATTTAATAAATCACGGGATTTTTCTGCTCTTTAAAATTAATCTCGTGATTTGAGGCATATCCACTTTATTCTTTTGCTGTATGAAATCAGTGTAAGTACATAACATTACTCTACCTAATTCCGACCTCTAATAATAATAAATAAAGCTGAAGATTTTGTTTGTTTGAACGCGCTAATCTCTGGAACTATCAGTCGGATTTGCAAAATTATTTTTACAATTGATAGCCCAATTCTTGAGGAAGGTTATAGGCTATGTAACATCACGCTACGACCCTAAGGAGCCGATCAGAAAGAAAAAAAGTTAGAAAGAACGCTAACCGAAATAGCGCGGGTTGGCGATAATTTCACGCGGACGAAGTCGCAGGCACAAGCGAGTATTTTATACCATAACGCTTGTGTCTCTTAAAAGGGTAGACAGACATGAATGCTACTATCACAATACGATATAATCATTGCTTTTGCACTTTAAATGATAAATGATTTTATTTCTGTAAGTAGGTTTGTACAAACACTTTTACACGTCAATCATGTCCGTCATCCGTCATCCGTTGTCACATTATATTCGTTACTTGTTGTGTTTTCATCATGTTTAACTTCGCCATTTGCACCGTGTTTAACTTCGCCATTTGCACCGTATAATAAGACAAGGTTTCAATAGGCTTTTATTATAAACAAGCTGACCCGACAGACAGTGTCCCGCTCAAATTTCAATAATACATACAAAATTCTCATAGAAAAATGCACTTTCAGTTTTTCCCGAATTTTCCAACCATTCTAACGTCATTCCAACTTTAAAAAATATTCTTTCCGTAAAAACCTGATTCTGCCTATTACGAACATTTTAAATAAAAAATTAGCCAAATCGGTCCAACCGTTCTGAAGTGTACAGCATTTAATTTTTATTATACAGATAGATAAAAACCATAGGCATTCTATCAGCACTACACAATGATTATAACATGTATTTAATCATACTTATTTTCTCCATTCAGGAAAGTCTATTTGACGTTCAACGACGGTCTGGATGCTAAGAATGGGAAAAAAAATAGCGGAGTAAGTTTGTCAACATGATACCCGCCCGTAAATATGGCACTTCGTATTTTAGAAAAGTTAGTCGTCAAGCTTAAAAGTTTATCGTCACTGTCACTACTGTACACACACTGTATTACCTGTGTCTGTCTCTTTCTAAAGCTCGATTTGTTATATTTACGCTCGGATACTATACAAAGCTTTGTCATGTACATTGTACGCACGGCTACACATCAAGCTATACATTTCCAGTATAAGCTGATCTCACATTGTATAGGATTTCCGTACAATGCGAGACCAGCGTAAACTTTTTTTGTATAGCTTGATGTGTAGCCGTGTGTACAGTCAGCCTTAAAAAGATGTTGTATGCATCGACAAGAATTCATTAATAATTGTCTGTCTAAAATTGTCTTCCATAATACTGTATTAATGTGTAGCTATAATTACACAATGTGTAATATGTTTTGTACAATCTAATGACTACTTTAATGTATTTATTTATAGGACCCCACTATCCCCGGTCAAGTGGTACTACCAGTATACAAGGCCGTCAAAGCTAGACAATTGCGTATAGACATAAGAATACCAATCCTGCCGTGAGTATATGCCTTTAATAGAACTTCTTCAAAGACAAAATATTGTAGCTATTGTGTTCTAATAGACAACTTACTTTGTACTCAATATTCTTGATTTTATTTCATTTGAAAACTTCTGTTGTATGACCTTTTTAACCAACTTTAAAAAGGAAGAGGTTCTCAATTCGAACTGTATTAATATTTATATAATATTTTCTTCCCTTTTTATTCTATTATGCTGCTGTTATAATAACATTATTTTTATTGTTCAGGTTACCTAAGGCGCTTCAGCTGGCTGAGGCCTTTGCCGAGGACAAATTGTCTTTAGACTTGGATAAACTGGTCCCCCGACTGCCTGAAATTGATGATACTCATTTCCCGATTAAAATGTCACAAGTAAGTACTTATACTTTTTTGCAAATCACGACGGCGCATCATGTGACGTTATGTCATTTAGATGCGGAAATGCTACAGTTATAATAGTATAATTCTACTAAGGTCGGATTCTAATTATTGTGAATGTGAGGACTATGTGGGTAATTTTTCCAGTTTTAATCATGTTCTGGCAGTTTGAGTAGTTTATGCGGCCTACCCAAATGTCCTTTCTTTGGTATTGTTCGTCGAATCGTTGAGCTCCTTAAGTTCTGAGTTGAGCTGCACAGTTACTGACAAATGCGTGCATTGACTGGACAGGTCCACTCAATCTGTGTGGTTCTTTCCTCAAAAGACCATTTTAGATACCGATCTACATAGCCTTCACATGATCTGACCAAGATTTTGTGTGGACTTTAAAAGAGACTGTGACCTCGTGAGTTTGTTTCGGCCTTTCTTCTCAGAGTAGTCAGATAAGAAACGCCGGCCTCATCTAGTTTAAAAAAAATATATGTTTGACATGTAAAAGTGTTTGTACAAACCTCCTTACAGAAATAAAATCATTTATCATTTATTCTCCGTATAGTGACGCCTACTGACACAGTGTTAGCCAATCAAAACTCGTTGTGATATGACGTAGTTCTGATCAGATTCCTTTGATTGGTCTATCCCACACCCCGATGCCGGTTTGCGTCGGTCGCATAAATATCGCTTCATAATTTGAACATTTGTTAACAGTTAACAAGTATCAGCAAGTTCTGGGTCCAATACGGCGACGAGAGCACAGCGGCCGAGCTGCGTGCCATACAGTCTGTGCTGAACCAGGCGCCTCTCATCGCGCACACGGGAGCCATAACGCCGGGCGACATCTTGGCCGCGCCGTACGCAGACGCCGGGAATACGGAAATCTGCCGCGTGCGCATACTTGCGGTGTTGCCTAGGGACATGCTAGAGGTACATACATCGTCATTACTAGTTAAGGATCAGTAAGTTCTTCAGTCTGCGCTGAACCAGGCGCCTCTCATAGCGCACACGGTAGCTCTCGCGCCGACGCCGCCGCCGTATTCGCTGAGCCATATATTGGAGGTAGGACATATTATCAGGCCTCCTTCACTCGGCCGTACCTACAGCGATAAATGCCTACACTTTCGCGTGGTGCCGTCGCCACTCCGCTAGTAGGTTGTCACCGCTCGCGCGTGCGTATTATTTTAAATAAGTTTCGAATAGTGAACAACAAGAATGGCTGGCTTAAAGCATTGCTCATTTGAAGGATGTGTGTCGAAATAAGGAGACGAGAGTGTATCATTTTTTTCATCACCTGCAGATGAGGAAAGGTAAGTTTAAATTAATATAAAACTATAATAAAACTTCGTTTTCGTGTGCATTATGTTGGCATCTACACCCCATCTACAAGTTAATTAGGTAACAAGTAGGTACAGTCTCATAGAACCCTAGTTTTATTGTTTGATAAGATCGTTTTCAAAAGAATTGTTACGCGTTTTTATATAATTACGAGAGCATCTTGAAAATGTGATTTTTTGTTTGTTGGATATCTTAACGATGAAAGGTCTAGGTCTGAAACCATTTTATCCGTTTGGATCATGTAAATTGGTCCACGCGTTTAGGAGATAATTAAGAATGAGTATATTGAAAATGAAACAACCAGAATTTTTGATGTTTTTGTTCTATGAACTTTTGAATGAATGCAAAATGTGAAAATATTATTATTGTAAGTTAATGAGGAATGTTAAACAAAGAGGTAGGTATCTACGTAGCCTAAATATGAAAGGCTTGTTATGATTTTTTTATTACAAATGACGGACTTTAATATTCATTGTCTATCTACCTAATTGACCGTGTAATCATACGCATCAAACATATGATAGAATACGTGGTCAAATTGGTAGATAGACGATGAATATTATAGTAGCAGCGCACAGTATGATAAATGCCTCAAAAAACGGACATCGCTTTTTTATTCTTCTAACCGATAATATACACTGTTTTGAACGCTAGAGTAGAACTCCCAGAAACCAATTCAGCTTATAACCAGAGCTATAATTTTTAAAATATTCTTTTCTTTTTACTTATCCATAGAAATCAAAAGAATTGTTTTAACTTATTATGTATGCAACGTTTTTATGTTTTAATTATAGTATGCAATAAAGCTAAATATCTGCTATTATTAGAAACAAAAATAATAATTTTCGATGTAGACGACAACGTCAACGAACGCCGACGTCGTCCACGATGTATGCGAGACGACTGTCTCGCAGAAGGAAACCACCGCGTCCCAGGACTCGTCGCTGCCGACCATCGACTCGACTACGGCCGGCAGCGACGAGTCACTGCCTACTTCTGAGATGAAGCCACGGCGCGGCTCCTCCCAAGCGGCACACTCTGCCAGCGTATGCCGCGCCGTGTCCTCCCGGCAGTCGACGCAGTGGTGACACCGGGCGTCCGGCTCCCTGTTTATGCGACACAGGTACTTCCCGAAGCAACCATGCCCCGAGAGCACCTGCGTCACCCGAAACGACAGGGAGCCATGCCACCTCCCGAGCCAGTGCTCGAGCACCGGCCGGACCGCCTCAATGGTGACGAGGCCGACGGTAGGCCGTGAAAGCCTGTCCCGCCATTCCGCCACCAGGACCTCGCGAAGCTGAGACCGACGCAGCTCCATGTGTCGCTGCTTTGGTCCCTCGCCCCGCGCCCTCGTTTCCTCGCGTCACCGATACAATGAGTCGAGTACTTTCGCCTCGAGGTCCCAGGGCGGGGATCCAGCCAGTACGCAAGCCGCCTCGTAAGAGATCGTGCGATACCCCCTGATGACTCAGTCTGAAACCTGGTTGAACTAATAGGTCCCTATTTCTAGTACTATAATTATGTCTATCACCTCTTTTACTAAAAAGATGTAAATTTGTCCACAAGTACATGATGTTTTCATAGATATATTGACAAGGTACTGTCATGATCTTAATAACCATAAACAGTTCCCTTAGAGAATCGCGCCTGCGGAGATCTCTGATGGCTCTTTTCTGCAGAATAAAAATAGACTCGACGTCTGCAGCCCCATCCCCAAAGTAAAATACCTTAAGACATGATACTATGAAAGTTTCTAAAATAGACTAGCCTCGCGGTATCTACATCAGTAAATTGACGGATTTTTCTGACAGCATATGCTGCTGAACTTAGCCGTCCCGCCAGAGATGTTAAATGAGGACCCCATTGTAGCCTTGAGTCGAGCGCGATCCCCAGGAAAACAGTTTTATCGAAGAATTCTAGTTTCTCTTGATTCAATACTATCTCGCAATTACTACTTTTGACATTTGGTAAAGAAAATCTTATGCACTTAGTTTTTTTTCCATTTAATACTAAATTATTAACAGTGAACCAATTTTGGAACCTGCAGTAGGGCGTTATTAACGTCGTCAAAATCTGTAGCACTTCTTTCTACCTTAAAGATTAAAGAAGTATTGTCAGCAAATAACACCATTTGTGGTTGGTTTTTTATATAAATGGGGTAGATCATTAATATATATACTAAAAAGAGGAAGGGACCTAATATAGATCCTCGTGGAACACCCATTTTTACTTTTAAATGAAGTGAATTGACACCATTTATTTGGACTTTTTGTTGTCTATCATTTAAATAAGATTGTACTTAACTAAGCGCGAGTTTACCTAGTCCGTAATGCTGAAGTTTTAAGCAAGGTTTCGTGATCAACGCAGTCAAATGCCTTGGAGAGGTCACAAAAGATTCCTATGGCGTCTTGGGCCTCTTCCCACGCCGTAAATATGTGTTTTAATAAGGGACACCGGCGTCAGTCGTACAACGTCCCTTGGTGAAACCATACTGTTGATCGTGTAAGATTTTACTGGCGTTAAAATGATTGAGCATTTGATTAAGCATTACCTTTTCAAATACCTTGCTGAAAACTGGCAACACGGATACGGGTCTATAATTATTGGTGTCTACTATCCCCGGATTTGAAAAGTAGTATTACCTTACTGTATTTTATTAAATCCGGGAAGACTCCTTGATCCACACACAAATTAAATATTAAGGCTAAGGAAGGCGCTACAGTCTCAATAATGGATGTACAGACTTTAATGGACATTCCCCAAAGATTTTCGGTCAATTTGATCTTGATTTGCTTAAAAGCTTATATTACTGTTATGGGGTTAATATGCTTAAAGTTAAATTCAACCAGGCAGGCTGAACCATTCGCCCTTACTAAACCAAAAGCGAGCGAGGGCGAGGAATTTAAGGTTTCAGTAGTTTTGCATTGGGATACTGGTAAAGTTTACAAATTCTTGAGCAGCTTCTTTGCTATCGCAAATGAGACCAAATGACGTCTCCAGTGTGTAATCAGAATTATGCTTTTTGTTCCTGTTAGTTTAATTATTGATAATTTTCCAAACATGCTTTATTTTATTGTCTGCTGATTTGCCTTACAAGTGTTCTTAAAAGTTCTAGAGTAAGTAGCAACATACTTATTAAAAGTGTCCGTGTTAATATAAGGCTTAAGGCCATATAGCTTAAAAAGTCTTTCCCTACTTTTCCTAAGCCCTTAGGTTGCCCAGTCACTAAATTACAACTTAGGGCTGATACTTTTAGTGTTCTTCTTAACAGAATAATAGAACTCGGTTTGGACTACCGAAAAGAATTCTTTATACAAAATATTACCATTGTTCATTGTAAGGTGCTGATTACTCAACTTACAAACTAAAGTGCTATTAAAATTATTTAAATTAACAGATGTATTCGGTCTGTATTGTATCTGCACTTTTTGTATTGGTATTTTGGACTCAAAAGTTACGGTTTGACCGCTGTGATCGGAAGGGAGATAATTAACGATGACTTTACCCGTATCTAAATAGTTGCAGCAACAAAAGAACATTATCCATACATGTAGCTGTAGTTGTAGTTGTTCGGGTTGGTTCTAAAAACACATTTGACTAATTGAATAATTTAAACAAATTTAATAATGTACTGGTATTTGAATTATTTTCTAAAATATTAATGTTAAAGTTGCCACAGATAATTACTGATTTATTGCCAGTTGCAAGTTTTGCCTTAACATCTTCCATTAATGACTCAAATATAGAGTAGTTTTGATAATCTGGGGGTCTGTAAACGCTAGTTCTAGATTCTAGTCGTAACTCCTACCCTTCGCTCTGGAGTTAAGTAACTCTGAACTCCGCACTATATTCCTTCGTTTCGCTCGGCATTCATAGAGCGCCCGAGCTGCATTATTACCCTTAGTGAATAATCTACAGTTCTTGCTTTATATCCTGAATTGCACTATCAAAATGCGGGAGAAGTAGGAAAACAATCTGATTGTGGGTTTATAGCAAGTTGACGTTATTCAGGTGATATACATCGACTACGGCAGCGTGGGACGCGTGCACTCGTGCAACCTGCGCTGCACGCCAGGCGGGGCGGCGCGCGAGTGCCCGCCGCTGGCCATGCGCTGCCGCCTGGCCGCGCTCGCGCCCTGCGTGCTGCTGGACCCGCACTCCAACTACACGCCCGCCGCCACGCACTGCTTCACGCAGCTCGTCTGCCGCGGACCTCTGCTGGGCAAGGTATGATATTTAGGAGCGTGCATTCTTAAAATTAGCAACGTCGCAATTACCTGTCAAATATTTCCCCTTATTGTTTTGTTAGTATTTTGTTGATATTACTGTATACAAATAAGATATATATTTTTATAGTGTAATAAAATATTAATTATGAATTGCAGTAATAACACTGAAATTAGTTGTTGTAACAGTTTCAGCATTTAGAAAGTTACCAAATGGTTTTCTTACGTCTAAACTAAATATTATAAAAAAAAGTATTATCAAAAATTAAATAAAAAACTGCTTAATACTGCATAATTTAAATCTGGCTCCCATAGCAAATTAAAATGACCGGGACCAGGTACACTTATTCAACAGCTAAATAGGTAAGGTTTGAAAGTTTTAAACTTTAAATGTTCGTAGGTATACTCGGTGGTGCACGGCGTGGTAGCCATCGAGTTGCTGGCGGAAGGCGGGCAGCTGAACGTGAACGAAGAGCTCATCAAGCGAGGGTTTGCCATTCGCTGCGAAGAGAGCTACGAGTCTAAGGTACGTGCGCTCAAATTGTCATAATATCATCTTCTACTGCTCATAAATTAAAGTAGATCTTCGTGTGTCTGTGTGCCCGCGCTGTTCTTCCAAACTACGCAACAGATTTTGATTCGGTTTTCACCATCATCTAGACAAATTACTTCGGAAGGTTTATAATATTTATATTTAACTTGCATATAATAAATAATCTCGATGTTTTGTGTGTGTATGGTTTAAAGTACTATTGTTATGTATCACCGTGAGGGTGAGGGTTATTAGTAAATCAGCTGGTCCCTACATTTTGACGAGTTCTGCAAACATAAATATAGGGAACAGCTGACTTTTTTTCGCGATTTCATATTTGGTCCCATAGTAAAAGTTGTTCACAATGATGAGTACAATGACCCCTTAAGAGGTTGATGGTGTTTTACCAATAACCCTGTATTTACTCACTACTAACAATTTTGCTCATCAGATGGTCCACGAACGTTGTGGCTAAATTGTTTTCCATAGACTTTAACTTATTTATCAGCACGTCTATTATTGCCTCCGATGCCAAAATGGTGGCATCTTTCCTCGATAACGCTTCAACATACAACTTAACCGTGTGTAAAACTGCCAACAATGACTCTAAAACGTCAATGTTGTCGTCTCGCCACATTGAGGACATATTTTTTTTTTTATTTTTTATTATATTATGCGTTTTAAGTTTTTAAAATTTTTGACTAAATTTCTCGATTTCTCGATCAGTATTTTCTCGTCTCGAGTAAGGCAAAATTTCCCGGGAATTCTCGGTTCGAGAACTCTCGAAGAGAAACTCTAATCTTGATGCTCATGGTACTAAAATTGTGAACAATGCTTTTCGTATGTACGGTTTTGTGATGAGATCGGCTCAGGAATTTAAACGCCCTGGTACTTATTTATACCTATATAAAACTTTGGTCAGGTCTCAGTTGGAGTACGCGGTCCCGGTGTGGAATTCCCTTCTATGAACAATATTCTAATATGATAGAAACAGTACAATGAAAATTTTTAAAGGCCATGCATTACCGTTGTTTTCGTACGTGTGCATCTTACAGCATTTTCCAGGATATCGAGTTCTTTGCTGTTTCTGCTGGAAACTTGGAAGTAGTGTGCTTGAAATTATAACAAAATTAAGTACACAACAATTAAAAATCATTATTTCTATTATAAATATTATGTCTTCTTTCTCTTTTTATTATTTTTGCTTGTATAAGTTTCAGTTTAATTTTATTTTTATATTTACTCATACTCTCTATTTATTGTAATTTATATCGCACGTCGTTCGTGTTTATATAACGTATAAAGTCACTGCAGCGTCGCGTGGCATGTATGGACAGTCTCGCCTGTCCGCTATCATCATCAGCCCACTGTTAGGGCCGCTAGGGGTTGCCGCGCATCCTGCGCTCCAGAGACGCGCTCTGCTTATGCATCGTTGCACAGAAGCAGTAGAAGGTCTTGGGCAAACATGCCCGAGCCACTGCAGTAAATAAATATTATCTTTTATTTTCCACAGTTGAACCACGACATCAGGGAGACCGCTACAGATCTGAACTTGGCTCAGAAACGCGCCTACAACAGGGAACAGATGGAGATGGCGTACTACCAACTTACTGAGATTGAACCGCCCAGTGTTAAGGAATGCGATTCTGATGCCTGCCTCAAAGGACCATACAGGTAAATGAGTACATGTAGCGTGGTTTTGTATAGAACACGAATAAGCACTGGAAATCCAAGTTTAGATTTTTTGCAATTTATTACAATTTGTATGTACAACTTTTTGTTTCTTGTAAACGGCAATGCCTTTCATTTTGACAGCTCAACAAAATTCATTGTGTTATTTAGTTGTTGAGCAGACGAATTTTTCAAAGATGCAATGGAGCAATTTCTCCCAAAATCTTTCGGATATAATTGAAAATGCGTTACGCAATTAGGGTGCAGGTGTTTCTTTTAAATGCTTTGGATTTTAGCCGTATATTCAGTTTACGCTTGGGAAACTTATATCTAACATCAACCTTAACTCTTACGATAGTCATAGCAGGCATGGTCCCTGTTGAAAATCTAACCCTGTACAAATATTTTCAGTCGATATTGGGTTGGGTTCCGTTCCTATACAAAATAATGAACACTCATATGGATTGTTCGCGATTGCTGAGTCAAATAAATTTGAATGTGCCTTACAAACTTGCTTGTGAGTCTAGATATCAGTTGCTTCGCGCTAAGGGCTTTAAAACCAATCTGGGTCTTTTCCACCATTAACAAAATTGAATCTGCATTCAATTTTGTCGCCTGTCACGCTCACCCAACAGATATTGATGTCTTACTCTTTACATAAAGTCAAGCCTGTATTGCTTAGGGCATTATCATAAAAGTGAAAAATTATTATTGTAGTTTCTATTGTCTTTTTAATTTTCACTTAAATCAATCTAAATTAGTAAAATATGTTTTATTTGTAACTTTTTTTTTAACTATTTTGTATTTACATTTCCTACTCATATTGTTCAATGCATGCTGTGGCAGCCTTTAATTAAGGCTACACTATAAAATGTAAAATAATATGGGTATTTTTAACATGTATTTTTGGTGTATGCTTTGTTGGTTGTCCTTAAATAAATAAATAAATAAAATATTCAGTACTATACCGGTATAATGGGGTTACTTAGACACGATTTTGCACATGTTTCGAGATAATAAATAAAGTTAGGGCAACAAAAACATGTTTATCGTATCGTCCTAACTTCTAGGATTACATAGCTAACATAAAACATTAATAGTAGATTATGCACCGAGGGGCTAAAGTTGTGTCTTATGTCACGGGCGTCATATTGAATCTCGAGCGCAATGAAGGATTCGGGATTTAACTCACGAGCGAAGCGAGGGAGTTAATACAAGAATCCTTCATTGCGCTCGAGATTCAAGCTAGCCCAAGGCAAAGACACCTTTAGCCCAGAGGAGGATACTCTACTTTTTACACGTACTGTGAGAAAATAATAGCCATAGTACGAAAAACAAAGTATTTATTAAATGTGATAAATCGACTGTAGTATAGATAGGTTTTATTATTTATTTATTTATTCACAAAATCCACAGCATTAGTTAATTTATTTTAAGTAAACTACGCTAGTAGTTTACTTAAAATAAATTAACTAATGTTACAGCCAATTACTATTACGGTATTACGGCGCGGTACGGTATTTGTTATTATTAATGCCAGTTTTAATGTTATTCCATTCCTTTTAAAAAATGGTTCGTAGCGTAGTTATCTAATTATTCTTACAATATTATGTCTTCGAAAACATGGCAACGATATGAAGAAGCAGTTGTTATGATTTTGTAGGAAATCGAGAATATCATTCACGCGTAGTAAGGGTTTCGAGAATAGCTTTCCTCTTTCTGGCACCAAAGGGTGTTTGTTAGTACTATACTGCCAATTTAGCTGAGCATGTGAGATTCCAAATTCAAATCACATTATGACCTAATGAAATCCAGTACAACATTATTGACCGGCTGTGCCCCCGGCCACTAATGACTCACTTTGGGTTAAGGTTGCTTAACACTTGCAGGTGGTGTGAAAAATATCTTATACACACGAAAATAAAAAAAAGTGGTGTCCAAATAGCCCCGTTGTTGGGCTTCTTGAACACTACATTTCGTTTGAAGGTAAACCTCTTACTCTGCATGTTCGATGGTCAAGTTCCCCCGTAAAATGTAACTAATGGATGAACGATTAGGGATTTATACCGGATGGAATTTTTTACCGTTACGTACGTACGTTTTTACCGTTACGTACCGTTTTTTATGTCATCCGGTAAATTTAATTATGTAAAACAATGTTTTCATTGAATTGAAGAATATTAATAAATACGAAGTAAATTTTATCAAAACTATATTTCTTTCGATTTAAAAATGTTTCATTAAAATCAATGAACCTGCGGTGTTGTTCTCGAAGACCAGAGGGGCAATTCCCGTATTTTTAAGAACGGTCGCATTCTAATCTCAGTGTCAATCTGTCAAAAATTGTATAGCGTTGACCTACATTTTTGACATTAGACTGTCGCTGAGATGAGATTGCGACATGAATTTGAACGTTTTTAATTACGGGAATTGGCCTTCTGCTGGACCCGCTTACCTTGTTTATACAGGTATTTTTTCACCACATCTCGAATGTCTGGCTTTGTCAAGGGGAATCCCCAATTCGCAACAACAGCCAAGGTTTCAGAAATCAACAACCCGTCAGACTTTCTTAAAACGGTTGGATGTCCAACGGGTCTGGTAAATCCTTCCAAGCATCTTCCGTACCGGCCTATATCTATAACACCCCCCCCCCCCCCTAACTGCATTCATTGCTTTTTCCAGGTCTTCCGCTTTGTAATTTATGTAGGGTTTCGACCCTAGCCTTTTGATACATCATCAATCAATCACAGACTACTTGTAACAAAGGCGAACAGAACTCAAATAAACAAAAACATAACCTAACTTTACTTTCGTAGCAGGAATGAACACGTCTGCGTTGTGTTCACTTAGGCCATAACTGTTTTCAATCAAATCCTTTGTTTGTTGTTAATTGTTAACCCTTATGTTTTGTATATTTCCAGTCCTCTAGAGACCACGGTACACAACATGATGTATGGCAGCCGCGACAAACCGGTGGTCATTGAATGGAATTCTGTGAACTCTGTACTGCTGGATACTGACCCTCAGGAGAAATATGCGAGGTAACTTTTCTGTTAATTATGTAGGATCGAAACAGTCATTGTTCTTGTGCGAGAAGGAGATGTGCTATACAGGACGAATAGTACCGTACAAAACCATGTGATATTCAAATGCAAGGACACGACACGGTTGGCGCAGTGGTTAAGCGATTGACTGCTGCGTTACGTGTCGCGGGAATTCGATCCCCGCACGGAACAAATATTTGTATGACCTGCAAGTAGTTGTTCCGGGTCTGGCTGTTTGTGTATGTGAGTTTAAATGTTTGTAAACGCACCCACGATACAGGACAAATTACTAGTGTGAGGCAAAGTTAAAAAAAAAAAAATAAAAAAAAAATTATCTCGTCCGTTCAGCCGCCAGGCGTTTTCCAACAAATCGTGTAGAAGAGCTGTCCGTGTTCATATTGCGCAATAATTATTATACTGGCAGCTTTTGACCGCGGTTGAAAAATATTAGAAGCCTACCTCATGGCTTCTAATTTTCTAGTACTTGCTACAAAACAAAGTTTCACCCACTGTCTACAACTAATGGCTAAGACAATTATATTGCACAATATCACGAATTGCGCAATGTTTTTGACCGTTTAGGGTTAACATTGAAGATTGCGCAATGATTGAACAAAATTTTAAGCGAGTTACATTTTTATTGCACCGTGTAGGATAAATATTGCGCAGGTCTTGCTCACGCGAAAACATTGAAGCTTATGGGCCGTCAATGTTATTGCATGACAATAATGGAGTTTCGAGTTTGAGAGAGTTTGAGTGCAAGGGCTGATTCAATCATATTGCGCGATATTAATTAATAATAAAAATTTATTAATTTTATAATTGATTTTTAATTTTTCTAATTTGGTTATTGTATGTAAACTTAGGTTATTAGTTTAAGCTCTTAACTGTAATGTAAACTGTTATAAATAAATAAATAATTTAGTAGAGAGTGTAGAGTTTAGTTATCCGACTTTCGGTCTTTAGTTAAGTATGCTGTCTATTTAGTGGTCTAAAACATCAGTTCCTTTTTTCCATAGAATGTTAGTCGCTGCCCACGTGGGCTGCAACGAATCCTTAACCCGACTAACGCTGCGTCACACCACACTGATGCCGAACATCCCCGGTCTACCTGCCATCATCGCACTGCTCTTCTGTCCCGTGTGAGTACAATCACGTTACAGAAACATTTATCACTTCTGGATTTAGTCTCATTAGTCATTAAGTTACGTTAAGAGGAAATGCGGGCGGCGTTTAGTCCATACAAATGTATTCCTGTTCCTCACTGGATAATATTGTTAGGGCAAATATTTTTTTAACATACTCGTATAATCGATATCTACCACTGCCATGTTCCAAAGTTAAAATAAAAAGTGTCGAATATAAAAAAAGAAGTGTGTACACACGGCTACACATCAAGCTATACATTTCCAGTTTACACTGAACTCTAATTGTAAAGAAATCCTATACAATGCGAGATCAGCTTATACTGGAAATGTATAGCTTGATCTGTAGCCGTGCGTACATAGCCAGTCTCTATTAAATTATTATTAAAAACAAAAAACGGTCCTGTTTTGAAGAAGAAAACCGGGGAATACGAGATTATGATTTCGGTTATTTATTTTGCATAGGAACAATCAGCCCGAGCTGCAGTTGTCGCTTTCGCGCTCAATAATGGGGAGGTTTGCGGGAGGGGTCAGCAATAGATAAGTTACAAACCTATGCTTCAAAGGTTTCGCCGCCTGCGTTTCCACTTAAACTCGTTACTCGTTGTCTAGTGTTTTTGAAGTCGCTATTTGCATTATATTACATGACAAGATTATACAATGTTGACAAAGATGTACTCAGATTTTAAAATGTGGACGATAGAACCCAGACATTTCGCCAATAATGTTTCTTTGCCTTATAAGTAACCTAAGGCACCCTCCGCATCTAACGAAGACGGTTCGTGACAAGGGGCCTTTATTCCAAGGTCGCCTATTAACGCTTACTTGCTATAGGAACGTACCGAAGTGGTATTTTTACGCCTCTTACTCTTCATCATTCTGCTGGTCCTTATAACCTAAGGCACCCTCCGCATCTAGCGAAGACGGTTCGTGACAAGGGGCCTTTATTCCAAGGTCGCCTATTAACGCTTACTTGCTATAGGAACGTACCGAAGTGGTATTTTTACGCCTCTTACTCTTCATCATTCTGCTGGTCCTTATAACCTAAGGCACCCTCCGCATCTAGCGAAGACGGTTCGTGACAAGGGGCCTTTATTCCAAGGTCGCCTATTAACGCTTACTTGCTATATGAACGTACCGAAGTGGTATTTTAACGCCTCTTACTCTTCATCATTCTGCTGGTCCTTATAACCTAAGGCACCCTCCGCATCTAACGAAGACGGTTCGTGACAAGGGGCCTTTATTCCAAGGTCGCCTATTAACGCTTACTTGCTATATGAACGTACCGAAGTGGTATTTTAACGCCTCTTACTCTTCATCATTCTGCTGGTCCTTATAACCTAAGGCACCCTCCGCATCTAACGAAGACGGTTCGTGACAAGGGACACCCCAGCCTTATAAGTTGTTACGTTTACAGAGCTGAACTTCGCCGCAACACCGCGGGCTCTCGCTACGTGAGCGCTCTCTGCGGACTGGGCAGCACGGAGAACGGCCTGCCGTACTTACCCGAGCATGATCTGTTGGTCGAAATCGATGCTGATGTAGCCGTCGACGATATTGGACTTGTGAGTTAATAATAATAATGTTTATTTTCTTATGGTCTCCATTAATAGCTAGGTTTACATTTTAAAAAATAAGACTCAAAGGAATCATTTGGAAAAAATAAACATAATATGAAAATGTGCATTACATTCATACTGATGGATTGTTACAATCGAGAAGTACATGGAATAGTGTTATTATTTTATAGCAATTGGTTTCATTGTCTAGAACTCAAACAGTGAAATGAAATTAAAAGAGTAAAGTGTTTTAAAAGAATATTTTGAGTGTCTGTACCTATTAATGTTTACAGTTTCATTCACATTATTTACTTCGCGACTTTGCCGCGTATTGACGAATGAGCGTATAACTAAGTATGGCGACACATCTGCCGAAATTACGTCGTCGTGATTTGGCGGCTAGTTGTAGGCTCCGACCTCAGAACAATAACTAAAGCATAGAAGGAAGCTAAATTTAATTAATATAGTCGTCTCTGTTTTCTTATACACTCATAACAGCATTAGAAAGAGACAGATGTAGGTTGCTCAAAATGCAAAGCGTCACAAAGCAAACGTCAATTTGGCTACCTTGGCTACCTTTATGATACCAAGTTTAAAAGCTACTTAACGTCTCAGGTTTTTGTCTATGACTTTGTTCATCGCATTTTTTCGTATAATGCTTATAATGCTTATGGGCGCATGGGAGTTGAAGTGCTTCGTTGATTTTACGTGTTTTTGTAAAAATAGTACAAAATTAATAGCGATTTAGTGTAAATCGCGAAGCTTAAAGATTAAATAATGTCCTGCATTATAGTGGGATGTAAATCACATTCATCCCGCAAAGAAAATGATGCGGGAATCATAAGCTTCCATCGGTAAGTAATCAAATATGGTCATTTTATCGGTTTTGTATTCTCACTGTAGGTTATTTAGGCATTTTTTCAAATTATTTGAGCTTACTGTACACGGTAGTGTTTTGAAATCAATATTTTATGTAATTAAGTAATTCTATTCTAGGGAAAATAGAAATTTTAAATCGGCATATAAATTTATGCAATAGTGCTTGCAAAAATAAACTATCGATAGAATATCGATAGAACTAGCGTCATCTAAATTATTACTTTATTTTTCTTTACACGTAGTTTTGGGAAGGATTAAATATTTAAGAGTGAAATAAATACCTAAATACCTACGGTCTTGCCAGCAAATCGTACGTATGAGTAATGAAATGACAGTGGTCAAAAATCCGTGTGGCTCATGGTATAACAATTTAAACTCATGTGTAGCTATGATTTTTTTTTTAATTTTCAGATTTCCTTCTGATATTGATATGAGGCAAAAATGGATCAACGCTATTGCACGTAACTACTGGGAATGGAAAAAAACAACATCGTATTTGTCCCAAACATTTCAGCGATGACTGCTTTATTATAATATTGCTACCAACGTCAATTTTTGATGATTTACTCGAACATTCATTCGATAATGATGTATTGGATGAACATAGAAATTTGTTGATTAAATTGATAAGCAAAGAATATTTAAGAGCGTTTATACCTTATGAGTGGCAACGTCGCAATTTAGTGTCATATTTCGTGGTTTTCAATTTTTATCATTTAATCGGAGCTATATTTTAAAAATCTGTTTAATTATCTTTTTAGAATTATGTGAAAACTGTGTAAAAGGTAAGAAATCGTTGCGTTTACAGTTCTATTTATATGCAAATAATACATTGGAAACTTACAGGGCGTTATTTTCATTCTAAAATAACTGTAAGCATTACGGTTACTTACTTTTTAAACACTTTCACGTAATTCTAAAAAGTTAATTAAACTGATTTTTAAAATATAGCTCCGATTAAATGATAAAAATTGAAAACCACAAAATATGACACTAAATTGCGACGTTGCCACTCATAAGGTATAAACGCTCTTAACAATTAGAATTCATTATATCGCGAAAGAATTATCTTCTCCTGTAGAAAAAGTAAGGACATTTCTAAAAAAAACTCTAATTTTTAATGGACAGTGATTTAAATTTTTTGTTACTTTTCCGGGGCCAATCGCTCTTTAAAAATTATTTAAGCGTTTTCTTAGTAATTTCAATCAGTTAATAATTTATCCTGTGTTTATAAATAAATAAGTTAATCATACAAAAGTGAGTTCTTTATTTCACCATAGCATATTTTAGATTTAATGCCAAGGAGCGATAGCATAAACTAGGAAGTCGATATCGGTATTTATTTTATGCATAGTCACATCACTAGCTAATACTCTTTTGTCTATGACAGCGTACACTTCAAATGTCCTAAAGCGCCTTCTATGCTTTAGTTATTGTTCTGAGGCTCCGACGCATTCTGTTGCTATGATACGTCATTTCGAAAGAGATGTGTCGTAATTACTATACAAAATACAAAGAAGGCGTTGTTATCGAACTTTCGCCCGTCTGATATTTACGCCAAAACGCGTTATAAATATCGACTTGCATTGCAGGCGTAATAACGCCTAATTTCTATGACGTATTTTTTCGTAGAAATGATGTTTATTTTTGAAAGCAAATCTTGTTTACACAAACATTTGCTCAATATTTTGAAACTAGAAGGCGTTTCTTAGCTAGATCTACTATGATCTAGTCTGGCAAAACTGAGCACTCGGTATTTGTATAGATTTGTAGAATAAACTTTTTTTTTTTTGCTAGATCAATCACATCCGTCACCTGATGGACCACATGATGTTCTGCGGCGACGGACAGGAGCAGCCCACTGCCGACGACGAGTTCCGTCCGCAAGTGCCGCGCCTCATACGCAAGGATCTTATGGAGTACGTAGTATTGTTTTATTTACCCTCGTGAGAATTTCCTTACTACTCCTGCTAAACTAAATCTCTTTTTATACCTACTTACTTAGGTTTAGGGGTCATAGCTTAGTACTCGGTATTTAATAATTCGGTAATTATCTTCAATTGAACAGAATATCTTTGCAGCACAGTTGAGTTGTTTTATCCATCACATTTTCGACTGACAGTGTTCCAATTTATATTAATTTGTCAATTCTCTAAAACATCTCAAAAACATCTCGGTACCGGCAATGTGTAGTAACTTATGAGAGTAACTGAGTAATAAGCTTCCTTGGCTTTCAAATTCAGTGGAGAGGTGAGCATTGTTATAAATAAGTTGACCCTTAAATAAATAAAGATTTATTTCAGAATCACTTCCATATTTGTTAGTAACAATGTAAACTTATAAACTAGTGTTAGTAACATTTATTCTAAGCTGCGTGAGGCACGCCGATCCTGGGGACTGTCTACTTGACTGCGTGCAGTCGTATCCACTACCCCAAGATCGGAGAGTCCCACCCATCAGCCAACATTCTAAGAATGGTGCTGGGGCAGGCGCTTAGCCTACATTAAAAAAAATGGTGTAATTTTAGACAAAATACGACAGCACTATCTTAACTTCTTGTTCCAGCCTCCTAATGAAGCGTCGCATACATCGTCAGCCAGAATTCGTGCCGCGAGCTTGGGAGTGGCGTTCTGTGCCCGAGCACGAACTGCTCGAGATTTCCGTGCCCGACATGGTGGAGCGAGCCGTGATCTACCCGCTACATGCGCCACAGGAACTATATCCTATGTGCCGTGATGCGCTGTTGGAGCTCAAGAGGGAGAACGACCAGCTCAAGCTAGTTGTTGGCAGGTAAGGAGACTGTTGTTGTGACAGCAAACTGGTCAGGCCGAACATACACGCAAGAAACGACCGCTTTTTATTCGGCTTCAGTCGGTGACAATCAGTCACCAATCAGTAGGTATTGGTTCGTTGAAGCTATGAATGTTCTATTTTAACTACGGACCCATTAATATGGTCGTCTGTTGTACCTTTTACTGTCAAACCATTTTTAATATCTCAAGATTTAAAAATAATAAAAAAACGTATTCGCGGAAGCCTTGTTTTCTAATTTATCACGGTATTTCATAATTCATAATCAGCCTATACACGACGACACGGTTGGCGCAGTGGTTAAGCGATTGACTGCTGCGCTGCGTGACGCGGGTTCGATTCCCGCACGGAACAAATATTTGTATGACCTACAGGTAGTTGTTCCGGGTCTGGCTGTTTGTGTAAGAGAGTTTAAATGTTTGTAAACGCACCCACAATACAGGAGTAATTCCTAGTGTGGGGCGACGTTTTTCCCACTGCTGGAACACAGGCCTCCTGCCTATGTCAGGGAGTTGGCCGTAATCCACCACTCGGGCCCAGCGCGGGTTGGTGGAGTTTGCTCACGATGTTTTCCTTCACCGTTTTAAGAGCAGTGGTGATGAAATCATTTACACAATGTAAAGCGCGTCTGGGTTCGAACCCCGGACCTACAACTCGTAAGTCGGGGCGATTACGACTGGGCCACCACTGCTCTCAAATACTTAACTGTGGCAATAATAAAAGATTATCTAAATGTAAAACAAAAATACAAATAAGAAGGCATAAAAACACCACACCATTGTAGTTGACGTATAATTTACTAATAAGAGCAAATTGGAACTCATTACACATAATGAAACCAATTACATCATGAGTTTTTGATCATTACTAGCACCACTCATTTATTTAATATTTTGAATTCGTATTGTCACGCGATCGGTAATACAAAATACATACAACATCCTATGATGATATAGCAAGAATCTTGTAGGCTGTGTTGTTACTTGTTAATTTGTGTTTTTAAACTGTGTAGATACTTTCTGATGTATAAACGTATCGCATGTATGCACACAAAGTATGTTACGGCATGAAACTACGTCAACAGCATCTGAAACGCGAAAATCAAGCAAAAAATAAATAAACTGTACCAGCTATAATAAAAAGCACGTTACTTTAACGCATTAGATCCTAATACCCATACGAGGGGTACAGAAGAGGCAGATATAAAATGTTTTTTTATTCACTTGTCGTATGTTCCTTACTAAGATTCAAATCCTAACTGAAATAGTGGGGTTGATGCAATACGTCGTGTTTTACAAAACAAGGCAAATGAAGATAAAATCACTCGGTTCAAAACATTCGTAATGTTAATTACTTATTACTGTATAGAATCCAGTTCTTCTAACTGAACAGACAGCAGTGCTGCTGGGGAGTTTGTTGCGCCACTTCTTCTTCTCAGCTAAAGCACTAGGAAGTAGTGACGGGCGGGCGTTTTGAGAGGACTGTCTTATGTAATTTTGACGTTCAAAAAGTGCTGATTCTCAGCCTAGTTTGAATAAATGACTTTTGATTTGATTCGTTATACCTATCTACAGGACGCCAGTATCTTCAAGCTCTGAGCTGACCTGCAAGCTCTGCAACTCGAAGCCGATGCCTCTACACGCGATGCGCATACATCTGTACTCCAACGCGCATCGCGAGAAGGAGGAAGATTTCCGCTCCCTACAGTCATAAGTTACCTCTTTTGTGACTACACTCCCGGACTACTAAATAAAGCAACACTGCATTTATTTTGTATTAGAAATGGTTGTGAATTCAAATTTGAACCATGATCGCACCAAAGTGATGGTAAAGCCAGTATGTCGGCTTCAAAAGTGCATGTAAACATTTTTTTCGACTCATGAGTATTTTGAAGCCTTTATACATACAAGGAAATACATGGTGGGTCAATTTAGGAGTCTGGTAGTGTAACTTATTTTTATTAACTTGTAAGTTTATGGTCTGATTTTGAGGCGAATCATTTTGAAAATGATATGTTTACGTAAACTAGTACAAACAAATTGATTGTCTCTCGAGACTGCCTACCCATTAGCTAATTCCTTTATAACTTTTATTATTATTTAGATTTAAGTTCTTCTCTTATTGTGAGATGTAACGTTAAAGAATTACTCTTAAACACTGTTCTTTCCAAAAGAAGAATGTATTATTTAAGTATTTGAAAAAACTAAATGGGACAAGAAGAAAATCATACTCATATTTCAGTCATTATTTTATTAGATATGGTGCCAAAAAAATAGAATTATCTTGATTCAACGCCATTCTGATTATTATTTTGACCCATTTTTTTTTTTAAATAAATAAACATAAACAGGCACTCACTTCTTTGATTGCAAGACTTGGTTTTTTTGCTGTCAGTATTTTTAATAAAACATTGCACGAGTAATTTAATCTATAAGTACTATAGTTACTTAAAACTGACAACCACCATTTTAAAGTTCCTAATTTATGTTCTACAATCCTTCCGTGATTCGCCCAAGGCCTTTATTATTTGACATTTAGAAGATTATTCTTAGTTTTGTGATTATAAAAATTGTGATATTCGAACTAAATACCTGTGTTTGCGTATTCTACTTTTTTACCTAAAGCCAAAATTATATTACAAAATTAGTGACTTAAAATGACATAGAATAATTATAGGGCGTCTTCTTCGTTGGTGACAGTCTCCTTCCCATGGGTCACGCCGGCGAGCGCCTGACGGTCCCGCCAGGCGGTCCAGCCGACCGCACACTTGTACTTGTAATTTCGTAATGTAATTTTGGCTTAAAAGCTGGGTTTATGTCCCTATAAAGTTCAGTGTTTTGTTTTAGTGTGAACACATTTTTTTACATCAAATATTTCGCTCATTGGCAAGAAGGGTGACATAACAAAAATAAACAGCAATTTTGAGTTAAGTACCTATACAGGTGAACGCAGAAAATTTTATTATTTTTGCCACAAAAACGACATGCTAAAGCCTAAAAATGACGGAGCTAGAAAGATGTGACTTTATGCCTCGTCGCAATCTTACCGCTTCTTTTAAACTTTTAAATCTTCATACCCAAAAATTGCTCTTTTTGAATTATGTCAAGCTTCTCGCAAATGAACGATGTGTCTATTTAAAGGCTAATCGAACTGAGACGGTGCCTGAGGTAGCTGCGCGGTGCGGGAGGGGTGACATTGTCACAAGTTGACGAATCACTGAGCTCTCGCATCACGTCACCATACCCCTCCCGCACCGCGCAGCTACCTCAGGCACCGCTTCAGTTAAGCGGTCGGCCTATAAAAATGCATATCATCTGATAAAAAACTGCGGTAACCATTGCATCGTTATAGATAACATTATCTAATGTTTGTAGGGCGCGGTTCGGCCGAAAAGATCGAACTTACGTAGAGAGTTTATTAAAATAAGTAAATGAGCAAGTGATCATTTGTTAGTGTTGATGATTGTTGGCGTTCAAAATAGTCTATAATCTTGACTTGTCACAGATATGTCTTCATATTTATAAGAAAAATATATGACTGTAAATCTAATCAACGTATTTTATTTACATAAAAAAATCTGCATTTTCAAATTGGATTTAACTTAAACCCACATTGTTAAAACCCTAAAAACGTATTCCGCATTTTTTATCTGTTATTTTTATCAGATAGGTACTTACTACAAAAAAAGCGGTCAAATGCGAGACCGACTCGCACACGAAGGGTTCCGTACCACCGTAAAATATTTAACACCACACATATGATCACAGACAGTCAGACAACGGGGCAGGTGTAAAGGATTGTAAAAAAACCCGTTTCTTGTATGGGTACCCGCTTTTTTTTGAGTAAGCACATGATTTTATTTTTAGTTATAGCGCCAATAGAAATCCACTGTGAAAATTTCAACTGTCCACCTATTGCGGTTCATGCGAACAGACAGCCCGCTGACAGATAAATGGTCGGTCAGGGGAGGTTTAGTAATAGGGTTCCGTTGGCACTCTTTGGATACGGAACCAACAAAAAAACACCTCATTCGCACATGTCTATAAAAACATTCCACATTATATGACACATATTTGCATACACATTAAATAGCCGGTAACAATACGCGGAATAGATTCAAGGTCATAACACATTATTTCAACAAAATTACCTTTTCATGCTCTAAAGAATTGTGCTCAAACGTAAAGGCAAATTGTTACCTTTCTTCCTGGATAAATACAGGTAGCAACAAAAAAACTATGCCGGTAATTATGTTGGTATACGTTGTATGTATACCTGCTGGACAGGTTAACTAACTTGATGTGCTGCATATCATAGTCAGTGTAAACCTGTCGCCTACACCGGTCAACGGTGTCAGTTTCCGTCGCGGTTGAAATTGTTCAAAATGTTTTAGTGTTTGTTTATTTATATAATTGAAAGTTCAATCATGTGGCAGCCCCAGGGAGGATTGGAACCGGTTTTTGAGTAAGTATCAATATAAACGTTTGTGTTTTAATTAAATAGATAGTTCGAAGTTCAAGCTATGTTTTTAGGCCCGCTTACACCACATATCAATCAATGCGTTTATCGCTAAATATTTATTTGAAATGTCATTCTGTTTCTGTCATCTACGATGTTTTAGAATATTTTAAGGTCAATGGGGGGTCGTCTTAGGGGCGGAGTTGTGGGAGTTGGAGTATGCCCTTAGGGGCACTATAAGCAGCAAAGTTTTACTCCCGAGCTTTAGCGAGGGAGTAAATAGAAACCGAGTTTTAATGGGTTTTTAGCGCCGTGTGTTACACTCTACTTTTCACTACGATTGCGAGAAAATAAAACAATCCAATACAATATGAAATATGTAGTTTATTTTATTAAAAATTAAATGTACAATTTGTACAATTCTGGATATTTAACTTAATTTCAGTCCTCTGTGAAGATGAATGTTGTGTGGTTCTTTTCCTTTCTCTTCTATTTACAAATTAGGGTCTCCATTCTCACTAGATGATGACATTTTCACTATTGTAAAATTAATTACGGTCACTACCAATTCAATTTACAATTAGAGAATTTTTCTATTGCAAATTAAATTGGTAGTGACCGTAATTAATTGTATTGGATTGTTTTATTTTCTCGCAATCGTAGTGAAAAGTAGAGTGTAACACACGGCGCTAAAAACCTAACACACGGCGCTAAAAACCCATAGGAATGTGGAGGGAAGGCGCTATACGCGTCTGCCTTAACCATTGAAGAATACAGGTGCGATGGTAAGCCGCTAGATATAAGTTTTGGAAAAGTAAAAACTCGGTTTCTATTTACTCCCTCGCTACAGCTCGGGAGTAAAACTACCTCGCTACAGCTCGGGAGTAAAACTACCTCGTATATAATGCGACATTTTAGCTCCTTGTATAACAATCTACTATTTTGGTACTTTACATCATCTCATGGTTTTCGACCAGAGCAACAATTTATTTCCAGAAAAGATTTTAATCCGAGCTACTATTTTGGAAATGTAGAGTTTTATTAAAATAAAAAATTAAAACAAAAGCTCCTAACTCGGACACTGTGCGTCGTAGGGCCATGCTTCTCAGAACCTAAATGGTTTGTATGGACCCGATACTGGAAAAAAAATGGAAAATTTCCGGACAAAGAAAAATAAGAAAAATTTTCTAACTCTTCGCTCCATAGTGCCCCTAAGGCTACACTCCAACCTCGTTTAATGCTAAACATATTTAGAGACGTGGCAAGCAGGCCTTAGAGTTGGTTTTTGTTGCATATTTTTTGTAGTTTTCAGACATGACCTTGGTTATAATAATAAAATTGACGCCGTAGCAAGTTGGATTTAATAAGTAAATAAAATACAATGGAAAGCTTAGGTTAAAGTGATTTTAATTTTATCATTATCATAACCATTATTTTAATTATTTATAATGTTAGAGAGAAATTCGAATTTTTACGATTTAATAGTTACAACTAGTAGGTAGGTGTATCGAATTATTTTTACTATGAACACCAACTGGTTACATAAACATCGATAAATAAAACCGTTAATCGACTGCAGGGAACAATACTGGGAACTTATGTATAGCAATTGTTAGATAATTGTATATCTATTCTAAACTTATGAATATAACAAAAATAACTTTGTAAGCTCACCCTAACTATTATCTATAACGTGCTTTATTGCCTTGGTAAGTACCTACCTAGGTAGTTTTGTTTTTTATTGTAATATTGACAAAACACTAGAACAAAATTAGTTTCCTCGCTAAATATTTTCCTGTTCACAATAATTATCGCATATCCCAATCGAATCGGTCTTAACTCCCGTCATGTCACCATCTGGCCTCCTGTTCGTGTTGGTTTTCTTCACTCCCCCGTCAGGGTATATAATGTTCTGTGGTCACTCCTATCATTATTTCCTTTTTCATTCATATCATCCGTCATGCAATCCATCCATATTTTCTTTGGGCTTCGTCTCCCTCTGGGTAGTATAGGTACCTAAGTGAGTAAATTGTGGAGATCACAGATTGTGGAGCACTCCTCCGTCAAACTTGTTTCGGCACGATAATGAGACGCGCTTTTCCGAAGCAGTTAGATTGAGTCACAATATAGCTTCACCCCTTGCCACATAATTATCTTGGCCACATGACCAAAAAGAAACCGCGGTTTAGTGTATTGCGACCTTAGGGCGTCCTTGTTGTTCCCCCTGTAGTCAGCAGAAAAGGCAACGATAAAAGTGGGCCTTCCTCCTTACAGACCTTTGTGTTGCAGTAGTAAGGCAGCCCAGCTTTAAATCTACAGCTTATCACCAGCACAAAGTTTTGTAGGTTGGAAGTATCTAAAACGAAATAAATTATACTTTGATACTTTTTAGACACTTTGGGGATCTATTAAATTCAGATAAGCATTAGGCATAGAGCGTAAATATACAGGTATGAAACAAAATCAGAACCATAATACAGAAACATTCAAAAAGCTAGAAGAGCTCAAAGGTACTGCTTGTTTCATTAGAAATTCTTGCAGCAGACCTGCGACAGGAGAGTTGGATGAAAGAGTGTGTAAAAAGTAAATACAGTAAAATCTATTTGATATTTTGAGGGTTACGATGAGATTATAGCACTTTTTCATGAAACAGTTATGTTTTTTTCATCCCACCATCTCGGAAAGAGTATTTTTAATCTTCAATATCTGAGTGGAAAAGCCGTTTTTATTCTCTAGAGGATAAAGTAAATTGAATTTAGAACATCGTGTGCACTAAGTTTGTGAATTAAAAAAAACATTAAACCTATTTACTGCTACCTCTATGGTGCCGAATATATCATACAACTTTTTTTTAATTTGTTAAAAACTCAGACTCGGAACCTTCTTGGTGTTCTTTTTTCAATTTGCTTTGTACGCGGTTCTTTACGCGGCATTTTTTCACGTCATTGTTAAACCTTATATTAAAAACAAGAAACTAGAAAACAAGTGAAAAAACTAAAATGAGTGATTCTAGCGACGAGGAAGTTTGCTTGACGCCAACAGAATTGACTGAAACTGTTAATAATGCGCAAATGAGCTTTCTCCCTCAACAATCACGCGAGAAGTATTTAAAACAGTACGATATGTTCAACACGTGGCGACTAGCAAAAGGAGCCAAAACTTTCTCAGAAAACGTTTTGCTGGCATATTTTATAGAATTATCCGAGAACAAGAAAGCAAGCACTCTATGGAGTACGTATTCGATGCTAAAAGCAACAATAAAGATGAAAAAAGACAAACATATCGATACCTATCCTAAATTAGTGGCATTTTTAAAAAGAGCCTCATCTGGTCATCAACCAAAAAAATCGAAGGTTTTCACAGTATCTGATATTGAAAAGTTTCTTAACGAAGCACCCGATTCCGTATATTTGGCGGCAAAAGTAAGTCAGTTGCACATTCAGTATCTACTTAAGTATATTAATCTCAATTAAATAGTATACTTAGTAGATGTTGATAGGCATAATTATGCGTTCATATCAATTTTATTCATTTATCTACTACAATACTCTTTACGTTACAGGTTGTTCTTATTATTGGAATAAACGGAGCATGTCGAACTAATGAACTAACACAACTTAATGTCAAAAACATTGAGAAACATTCCGATGACTTAGGTACTATTAATTAATTTACCTAATACAAAGACAAAAAGAGACCGCAACTTCGTCATTCGCAAGGAATACGTAACGATTGTTGAGAAATATCAAGCCTTACGCCCGCCTAACACTCCAATCAATCGATTTTTTCTACAGTATCGCAATGGAAAGTGTGTTAGACAGCCTATGGGTACTAATAAAATTGGCAGTATCCCACGAGAAATAGCAACATTTCTTGAACTTCCAGAACCCCTGTTGTACACGGGTCATTGTTTCCGACGAACTTCAGCCACACTTTTGGCTGATTCCGGAGCTGATCTCCTGTCCCTTAAGCGCCACGGAGGCTGGAAGTCCAATGCAGTTGTAGAGGGATACATAGAGGATTCCATCCAAAATAAGTCTAAAATATGTGAAGGCATCGTAGGAGCCATTACACTGAAAGAGCCTCAATCGGATCCTTGGACTGGCCCTTCTACATCAAAAATAAGCCGTTATGAAACACCTAACCATCTCCCTCTCTCTCCAACATTCACGCCAAGGGAATCCGATGAATCGGTACAACTATTAAGTATGACAGATAGTTTACCGAAAAACAGTACACAAGTGACTAACACCAATATTACAGTACCAAACAAAAATATTACACTCAATTTAAATAACTGTAGCAACGTTACTTTAAAATTTTCTTAATTATACCTTAGTATTATTTTGTTATAATTTAAAGATTATTCTGTAATACTTACCTGTCATAATGTAGTAATTAATACCTAAACTGAAATAAAAGTGTACCTATCTTGTGATTGTAAACGTTTTTTTTTTGCATTTAGTCATTTCCTCGCTGAGGTGGAATGAAAAGTTACGTGTTGCACTCGAGTGCAAAGATTTTTCACCTCGTGCTCTTTTGATTCCCTCGCTAACGCTCAGGATTCTAATTTTGAATCACTCGCTGCGCTCGTGATTCAATTTTAGAATCCTTCGCTTGCTCGGTCATCAAAATTGAACACGCGGTTAAAAAGCAACTTTGCACTCTTGTATAACAAATAACTATTATTTGCCGGCGAAAACTTCTGCGCGAATAAGCTGTAGGTAATAAAATGTGGTAATAGTTGCCCCTTTCATCGCATCTGTTTTCTAATGTACCATAACAATTTATTGTTCTTGCAAAACATATCGTTTGTAATGTTTCTTATCTTATAACTCGACCGTGACGTAGTAGATATACCTACCCATCGTAAGTCATTAAAACAAAAACAATGTCTTTATCCCAATAACTAGTGGTAAACAATTTATTTTATAATGTTCATCGATAGTTATCATATTTTTACTTCAAACTATATTTGGTATAACTTAGCTGTGATAATTTCTCTAATATTACTATCATTGAGCCATTTGAAGTAGGCCGTTAGTACAGTACAGCCAGCCACAATCTATTCTCGCCTAACATTTAAAAATATATATTATTTTTTATGTAACTATGATTTTGCTAAAACGGTGGTCTCTTAGACAAGTGGTTAGACAATTTTCCAAAGCGTGTTTAAGGTATGGGATTACATTATTATTTCGCTTACAATTGCATGTCACGTTTAGCTAGCCGGCCGCCATGGTACGGTACTTATTCCATTGATACATTTTAATTTGGTACCTATGTACCTATTATGTAAGTAACCTACTGACTGACTGTTTTTTTCACTAAATACGTTACCTACCACAGTTTAATCAGCCTATAATATTCCCAATGCTGGGACACAGACCTCTTTCCGAGAGGCAGTGGGCTGTAATCTACCACGCGGGCCCAGTGCGGGTTAAAAAATGTTGGCATATATCAGATTTTGTTTTGTTGAATATGTTGTCCATTAAGCCGTGTCGTCGTGTTATCTGCTGGGGTCAGATGCATGTAATGATGTTTGTCTCTCTGTTCGGGAGTCAGTCGGCTAGGGACCGAAGTAAGATACGGTCTACATACTCAAAAGATGGTCGCACAACCAATTTCGGGCACTGAGGTGGCTAGGTTAGTTCTATATTCTCGTCATCTATAATTTTTTGCACGCTTTCACCCTTTCATATCGATTCATGATGAATAGTTTGGATTTGAAGTGAGATATTATTGTGCAAGGTACCTTATTAAAAACGGAAATCAAACATGCAAAATTCATAACTTAAACGTATTCGTTTTCGGTCCAACTGAATTAGAAGAAAACGTCGAACCGTAAATGGTCTAGGACAATATTTTAATTTCATTATGTATCTGTAGTTATAGGTACGCATACGCAGCAACTATAAAAATATAGTAATCCTAAGTGTTTTTCATAAGCTTCAAAATCGTACACATTCGAGTATCCCATCACTAACATATACTTTGCATCATCAGATCCATCGAGAATGACCTCCGTGCAGAAGTGTCGGAGGCTCGTTCGCGCTGGTCGGAGTTCGAGCCCCGTTTGGCCATCGTGCAGGTGGGCGGCCGAGAGGACTCCAATGTGTACATACGGATGAAACTCCGTGCTGCTGAGAACATTGGCGTTAAAGCCGACCATGTCAAGTTGCCCAGAGATATCACCGAGACTGAGGTAAGAGGCTTTTGTTATGTATTCTGTGGCTTTAGGTCTTTATTAGCATGATTTGTGCGGCGGGCGCTCCGTTTCTTGTTAAGGCAATAGGTTCGCCCCCTATTTCATTGGACTTAAACACGACTGGCACCTCTTTCTACCCCTTCGGCCTTCCAAGAGTGATGATTACTGCAGTTGCGGAGTGATTGGTTTCTGTGCTACACTACGGTCCGAATCAATTCCCGCAAGGAAGCAATATCTGTTTTTTGTCTGTACGACGAAACCTTGATACAAGAGGAATCTTAGTGTGAGCGACCGGTAAGTAAATCGATCTGGAAAAAGACATTTGTGGTTTTCTTACCCAAAAAAAAAGAAAGTTAAACCAACTACGGTAAAAACGCTAACTTTAAAGGAATAAACTAGGCATCAGCCCATTTTACAGACAGACAAATGAATAATAACATCGGTACTCGTATAACCGGAGTCACACGTTACATAATACGTCATGTAATTAAATCATAATATGACTTACAGATAAATACAAACATACATAGCCTGCTAAAACATACCCCTTCAAACTCAAACTCAAAGCATTTATTTCAAATAAACCAATTACAGGCACTTTTGAATTGTCAAGGGGTCGGTCAGTCAGAAAGATGAAGCTAGTTGCCCATTCCAAAGCGTAGTAGGTACCTATGGAGAAGAACGGGCAAGAAACTCCATGGACACTCTTTTAAATCAAAATATTGTTACAATAGAGTGGTTACATCATTCATGTTGTAATTATACATGTGAGAACGATGTAGAAAGACGTGCACGTTAAAAGCGTCCGTAATAAAAAGATAAAAACAATTATGGAATTAAAATAAGCCGTGGCAGCTAAGAAATGACCAGTGCCTACTGACGGCGCCCGTTCACGAACATGACGTATGGATCAGCACCATTCAGCTCAACCATTTTGAAGGGAACTCAATGATCCAATACACACGCCACCACCAGCGACACATTTGAGTGAGCATGACTTCCTTTCCTTGAGCATGACTTCCTTTTGGCTTTGGCGTAATCGGGTAAAAAAGGTTCGCGAACTAGGCTAAGTCGTTTCCTAATAGTTTTGTTAAGAAGACATAAAATACGTTAAGTACTAAAATTCTTAAGCGCCTTTTATCTGAACCGCTGCAATGAATGGTTCAAACAAGATTTTGACTACTACGCCTGCCAGGGGAACCAATTCGGTCCAAAATCGTACCGATAAATTGCAGTACGTAACACCCTAAAAACTATGTCATTAAAGATTATCTTCCTTTGAAAATAAAGCTATAACAGCTACAGTTATCAATTTATCATATAAAAACTAAAATTTCATTTGAATACAAATAAAAAACGTAAGGGCTAAGGGACTATTTTTCAATCGCCAGATAACTTTTATCTGAAGAATAAATATGGTAGTTTGACATATTTTTTTATACAAAAGCTATCAAACCTCAATTTTTATTCCTCAGATAAAGGCTATCTATGTATCTGACTATCGAATAAAATAAACTGACTTTAAAATGAGGAGCTGTTTATTCTATTGTGTCATTAGTTTTATATCTCCTCCTTTTTAAGTCGGTTATAATAAGACGAAATGTTTCCTTTAGTTTATGTCGGAGAACTTATATCTGAGGAATAAAAATTTCGGTTTATTCTTGTGTCAATGGCTTTTATTTATTTATTTAAGGACAACCAACAAAGCATACACCAAAAATACATGTTAAAATACCCATATTATTTTGACATTTTATAGTGTAGCCTTAATTAAAGGCTGCCACGGCATGCATTGAACATAGGAATAGGAAATGCAATTACAAAAGAGTTACAAAAACTAAAGAAAATATAAAAGTTACAAAACAAAACATATTTTACTAATTTAGATAGATCTAAGTGATAATTAAAAAGACAATAGAAACTACAATATAAAATTTTCACTTTTATGGTAATGCCCTAAGCAATAGGTACAGCCTTGACTTTATGTAAAGAGTAAGACATATCAATATCTACGCTGGATGAGCGTGACAGGCGACAAAATTGAATCTGCATTCTGTTAATGATGGAAAAATGACCCAGATCAACCCCCATAACGCATACAAAAGTAAGAAGCCGCATATTTGGTCCATTGTCACACCTTGAACTATTGACTCCGTGATAAGACGTATCATTTAGTTTATAATAGACTGTTTACTGTTGTCATCGAATGATGTAACAAACATATTAAATCGCATAATACTTACGCGATTGTTCTCGTATATAATAACACTTTATTATAATAGCACTTTCATTTGATAACATTTGTGCAGATTACATACCTAGAGAGTAGCGGGGCGAGCACGGCCTCTGTGATAGGCTTAAGTCATGCATTTTATCACGGATTTTGCTCCCAAACTGCGATAAAAATATGTGATTCAAGCCTGTCACAGTAGGCCGTGCTCGCCCCGCTGTGGAGGCCCAGTGGTAACGGCCCTGACTTACGAGTGTACGGCATGTCCTAGAACCAAAAATTCGAAGATATGATCAACCAACATTTGACATCTACCAATCCGCACTGGGCTCGCGTGGTAGATTACAGATCACTCCCTCTCGAAGAGAGGAGATTCTATAGAGCTATCTATATTATTTAGACCTCATCATCTGCCTAGCCTTGTCCCAACTAGGTATGTTTGGGTCGGCTTCTAGTCTAACCATACGCAGCTGAATACCAGTATTTTACATGGAACGACTGCCTATCTTACCTCCATAACCCTTGTTTGCTTGTTTGTCTTTTGCTGGTCAATAATTGCCTTGGTAAGACTGGTTGTCAGACTTTCGGGCTTCTGACGACCCGTAACGACTGTCAAAGATCCAAGAATGACATCCGGGACCAACGGATTAACGTGCTTTCCGAGGCACGGAGGGGTCTTGGTATGTAAAGACCATCCACCCACGGATCAACCGCGGCAAGCGTAGCTTAACCTGATCGATTGAACCGTGCGGCGGTTATTACTTAACCACAAGCCCCTCATTGTTATGTTATTTAGACCTACCATTCATAATTCTATACACAGGTTTCAGTATTTCATTGAAAAAAATGCAGAGAAATTCCTGATAGGAATCCTAATCGGACATACGGTTTCATGCTCAGCTGTCGACTTTCTCTTTTAGATCAATGGTGGAGTCAAGTTATATTGATGATGTTTATGTTCATAAGATTAAAGACTACGTTGAGGATAAGGAAGTTTGGCTATAATTCCTTCTGCACATCTGGCTTCCCTGGCACCTCATTAATGGCATCACTATGTATATGTCTATTAACTGCTCCCAAATAACGAAGTTTTTTTTCACATACTTTTTTGCCATTATCTTCTCATCATTTAACATTATATACCTAAATTCTAATTTCTACTCTTTACTTTAATGGCTTTTGTAGACAGGATATTATACTATATTTAATATATTAATTCTGATTTGTAACAGTTGTAATGGCAGTCGTGTCATTTGGTTTAAATTGGCTTTTTTTTTATTTATCTTTTACATAGATTCTTTTGTATTTGGTGAATGTGAGAACGTTGTAGGCCTAGGTAACTTGTAAACTGTAGATTTGTAGACCATTTTCTATCTTGTTAAGCACACTAGAAAGAAAGAAAGAAAGAAAAAGTGTTTATTGCGACTCGTACAGGAAGTGCACAAACTAAATTATAAAATAAAAAACCAAACTATATAAAAACAAAAAGTAACAAAAGGAAACAGAACTACAAACACTATAATTTGAAAACATTTTAAAAGCCAATTATTTTTAAAACAGTAACCGTGGAGTTTCTTGCCGGGTCTTCTCCATAGGGAACGACCAATTGGAACCATGCGTTGGTTTATGTGAAATAAAATATTTTAATTTTGATACAGCTTTTGGCCAGAATCACAAGCTTGAACGAGTCCCCCTACGTACACGGCATCATCGTGCAGATGCCTCTTGACTCCGAACACCCCATCGATGCTCACAGGATCACCGACGCTGTGTCACCTGATAAGGATGTAGATGGGTAATTATTATTATTACCTTTTTTTTTCTTGTTTATAACAGGATTTTGGAATGTGTTTTTTTGGTCTACAGAGACAAGGAAAGGTCTCTCAAAAAATATTTGAAATTTTAGATTGTGACCTGAGGGGCAATTCCCGTATTTTTAAGACCGTTCGCATTCTAATCTCAGTCTCAATCTGTCAAAATTACTATCAATTTACATACATTTTTGACAGGTTTTTGACATTGATTGTCGCTGAGATGAGATTGCGACTTGAATTTGAACGTTTTTTAAGTACGAGAATTGGCCTACTGGTATGATGCAATTTTTTTTTATATTGGCTGATAAGTCAAGGAAATGTGGGCGTTCACTGGATATAACAGCGGATTTTAAAAACTTGCACCATAATATGATACAAAATCTAAATTGCGACGTTGCCACTCATAATGTATAAACGCTCTTAAGAGCGTTTGCGTATGAGTGGCAACGTCGCAATTTAGTGTCATATTTCGTGGTTTTCTATTGTTATCATTTAATCGGAGCTATATTTAAAAAATCTGTTTAATTAACTTTTTAGAATTACGTGAAAGTGTTTAAAAAGTAAGTAACCGTAATGTTTACAGTTATTTTACAATGAAAATAACGCCCTGCAAGTTTCCAATGTATTATTTGCATATAAATAGAACTGTAAACGCAACGATTTCTTACCTTTTACACAGTTTTCACATAATTCTAAAAAGTTAATTAAACAGATTTTTAAAATAAAACTCTGATTAAATGATAAGAATTGAAAACCACGAAATATGACACTAAATTGCGACGTTGCCACTCATAAGGTATAAACGCTCTTAAGTTATTCCTAAAACTATTAAACATTATTTTAGGTTATCTTTTCTACATATCTAAAAAACATATTCTTGTCTCTTCCACCATCAGATTGAACACAATAAACGAGGGTCGCGTGGCGGTGGGTGACCTCTCCGGCTTCATTCCTTGCACGCCGGGTGGTTGCGTGGAACTGATCAAGAGAACAGGCGTGTCCATCGCCGGCAAGAACGTGGTCGTGTTGGGGCGCAGCCGTATTGTCGGCACCCCGGTCTCCGAGCTACTGAAGTGGGAACATGCGACAGTCACCGTCTGCCATTCCAAGACTAAGAACTTGAGTGAGATTGTGAGTGGTCTCTTTGCTTATAACGGTCTTGATCGATTTAATGCGCCATGTAGAAATAGAATAGACTTATACCACTTTATGCGTCTATACATTACACACTATATACAGGGTGTGGCGTAAGTATGGTCCACCGTTCAGGATTCGATGAACCAGATAATTAACTATAACAATTAAAATTTTTAACCATTTTTAGTAATACGTTTTTTTTACAAAAATCGCTCTTGAACTTGATGGTGTTTTAAAAATTAGGGTTAAAATTAGAGAAGAACCAACTTTTTCTTCAAAAGAGCTGAATTTACATAAAAAGTCATAATTTATCATGATAGCTCTAGTATTCAGCAGTAATTAACAGAAATCAAAATGCAAAAAATAATTGTTTTTGTTGAAACTAAAAACAAATTTGTAATATAAGGTAGAAATTTCGTAAATAAAAGACAAAAAGGAAATATTTTCGGAACCCTTGGGTAAAAATGGTTAAAATTTTTAATTGTTATAGTTAATTATCTAGTTTATCGAATCCTGAACAGTGGACCACTACTTACGCCACACCCTGTATATTGTATATAGATCTAGTAAATCTATACATCATAGAACCTCTACCTATAAATCAAAATCATTTTCGTGTCTGTCTGCGTGACTACCGACTGCTTAGATTTTCTAGAAACTCTACAATGGCTTTTGATGCGTTTTTCACCACTAATTAGAAGAAAAAAAAATTGAAGGTTCATGTGTATAATAAAGACGGCATATAATAAACAAATCTCGATGCTTCATCAAGTCGCCAAAACCTTGCGAAGCGGGTGCGGGTCGCAGTTCTAGTATAAATATCAATACGTTGTTCTGGCTCTCTGGGCTATGTCGATAAATGTCAAATTTTTTATTTTTTATTTATTTACGTACACACGCTACCATTACAGTGTCCCAATTAGTTTCTCGTTTCTCTTATAATTATCTTCTTACAGAAATACTGTTTCAATTTCGTTGTTCGGGTTCAAACCCGAGCAAGTGCCGATGTGACTTTAGCAATTCCCTTTTTATACAACGTAGTTTCTGAGTTTTTGTTGGCTATTTATTACTCACATCGGTGAAAGACAACATCGTGGGTGTCTGCGCTATTTCTTCTATTTAATTAATACATTTGTCGCTAATCGTATAGTTGAAATAAATTCAAAATTATCCGCTAAACACAGTAGTAATTTCCGCTTAATTTATCTAACTCTATTATTAATTTAATTAATTAATTTAGTTCAAAGTTTTCATACAGCCTTTAAATAACCGCTTATGTTTTAGGAAAAACCTCTAGGCCGGGGAGTTGTCTGCACCATTTCTTATATTTAATGAATTATGCATTTTCTTTTAAAAACAATGAACCCATTTTACACATTGCAACACTCAGCATAAATCACTCATTCGAAGGCCATTCCTTCTTGTTCCTATAACTCATTCCATTCACCTTCACTCAAACTCCTCTCCGCAACCGATATTCCGCTAGTGGACATGTCGACCAGGCGGTCCTTAGGCGGTCCCATCAAAACTCTCTCATTCATGTGCAAATAAGTGAATACCGGTGTTTGCGGTGATTATATATAAATTGACTTGGTGTGGGAAGTCACATATTAAGAACCAAGCAACCGAGCTGTCAAATAATTTATCCATGTTAGTACCTTTCCCATCCAGTGGGGAAACCTGGACTTATACGTCTGAAATCGCCAACCCGTCTTGAGCAAGTTTGGTGATTAATACTGATGCCTTCTCTGCATTACAAAAGGCCATGCAGTGGGACAGTATTAGGGTGGTGTTATATTATTATAAAGGGTCACTTTTTAATGAAACTCTAATTTTTTTACAGACGAAGACAGCGGATATACTTGTAGTAGCCATCGGTAGGGGCGAGATGGTCCGCGGCTCTTGGATCAAGCCGGGCGCGGTCGTCATCGACTGCGGCATCAATCCCATTGCTGGTGCGTACTACATAATAACGTCACCATAGAACAATGACTATTATGGCTGCTTAGAGCTAAAATATTTATGTTATAAGTAATGTGTAATGAGGTGACAATCGTCGGAACAGGCGGTTGAAACAAAACATTTGGCGGCGGCGACCGACCGTCTGCAGTGCGAGACGGAACGTGCAATTCAAACCATTTCACTGAAATTACCAATTACTAGATTGTTATTTACAACCGGGAAATTGGTTATTCTTGATAAGCGTTTGTTTCTTTTGGAGTATTTTGTTGCTACAGAATTTCTTGATACTTTAGGACTTAATCCAATTTAGGTGTGTTAACGTCCGTTAGGTACCTACTCTTTAAAACCGGATGTTTATCTTGACTGTGTGACAGAATTTAAACTGCATAATTTGCATAACTATCAGTACAATTACGGCTTTATACAAATACGAAGTGTTAACCAAGACATTAACTATCAGATCCCTCAAAGAAGACCGGTCAGCGTCTGGTAGGAGACGTCGCGTATGCGGAGGCCGTATCAGTGGCGTCGCACGTGACGCCGGTGCCAGGCGGCGTTGGTCCCATGACCGTGGCCATGCTGATGCGCAACACCGTGCAGGCCGCGCGCCGCCAGCTGGACCGCCTGCTGGCGCCCACCTGGCCGCTCCGCCCGCTTCGCATCACGCCGCTGGCGCCGCCGCCCAGGTCAGTTGTCTCACGTGACGTGACATGTGCAACAGCGTGCAACACTCAGGCCTTCTCTCTTATAGAGAAACCATTAGTCCCAGCAGCGGACTAAATATACATTATGAGCTATTTTATTTTCGGGAGAAAAAGTACCTATACAATAAGTAGTTATACAGGGTGTAAAAACTATAATCATTATATAGCCATTGTCTACGCATTTTGTACATCAAACTAAGTAACATTGAGCAAAAATGATTGTTCGGAAACCACTTTTATTTTTGGTGTGAAAAATCCTTGTTTACAGCAGCGCGCAATGTAACGCACGCATAACATTGTTCTTATGGGAGCATGCAATGGTAGAGCATTTTAAGATGTTATAAAACTAATGTGTGTTAAAATTAAAACTGGTTTTTGTGAAAAAAAAGGTTAAAAAACTTGGAAAACCAGAAGGTTCCTAGGTATGGTCCAGTACAAAAAATTACTCTCTTGAATCTCGGCTTCGATAAGTGTCTTTTTACATCCGTTAGAAAGCATTTGTCACTCTCCGGCCCATAAACTGTCATTATGACAAAAAGCACGTCGATCTATTGTTCCGTTGCTGCGAAAAGGAAGGAAAGCGAACACACTCACTTGAAAGGGATGGGATTCGATTCCTAGCTCAGGCAGAAGCTATAAACAAAATATGCAGTTTTATTTTCCTTTAACATCGAGGTAACTTTTCCTTTGACCACGTGGCCCTACTGAGTACTCAGTTTCGAATTCAGCCCTGATGTGCAATTGCGGAAATGAGCAAAATCATGCTCATTTCCGCAATTGACATAATTAATATTCCCCTCACTTCCATGCAGCTGACAATTTTTTCAAAACCTGGCCTTATACAAAGTGGCGCGTACCTTATCACATTAAATTATACCACGTATACTACATGGTATAGTTAGACGATAATTATACAAAATTTGAATGAAATCCATTCAAAAAAAATCGGCTGTTCCATACATTTTGTCGAGCTATGTGTAACAAAATGTATGGAACAGCAGATTTTTTCTCACTATACCATATAGTATACGTGGTATATTTTAATGTGATAAGGTAGGTACGCGCCACTTTGCATAAGATTTTGGCGCGGTATGAAATAACCGATTTTTATTAGTTTTTTTTACATCATTGACATGCTCTAACTTTGGACTCCCCCACTACTGGAGCAGCTGACGCTCAGATCTCTAATGCACTAAGGAAACACTATTTTTGGTATGATTTTTTGCCGGTATAAAATAACTTTGTTAAACTAACGCCACCGGGTACCGTTCCTCCGTAAAAGAAGAACAAACCCACAAACTCACTTTTGCATTTACAATATAAGTAGAATTATTATTTCCTTTATTTCATTAACATACATATAAATTACATTTTTAAATATTTTTATAAATAAAAAGATACCAAAAACATTTAAAAATATAAAAAAGAGTAGCCCACCGGTATCGGGAACAGGGTCTAAGCTACCGGCGGTCAGGGCTCCAGAGAGAGAAACTTCCTAACAATGCGGGCCGTGTCCAGAAGTACCGCTTTCTGAATCAAGCCCTTGATCCAGCTGCCTAACGAGAGCCTCCTTAGGTGTTGGTCGAGGCTCTTGGGTATTAGCCCATTGGCTGTCACGACTATCGGCACAATGACCGCTGAGCCCACATCCCAAATGTCGACAACCTCGTGAGCCAAGTCAAGATACTTGATTTGTTTATCTTTCTCGGCTTTCACGAGGTTCTCATCATGCGGGATGGTTATGTCAACAATCATTGCGCGTCGCTCCAATCGATCCACCACCACTATATCAGGCTTATTGGCAACAATAGTCCTGTCAGTGATGATGGATCGATCCCAGTACAATGTGATATTACCATTTTCGAGAACTGGGTCGGGCACATACCTGTAGTACGGTACCTCCGATTTCACAAGGTTGTATTTCAGAGCAAGCTGCTGATGGATTATCCTGGCTACAAGGTTGTGTCTATGCAAGTACTCTCCGTTAGCTAGACGAGAACACCCGGAGATGATATGCCTGATTGATTCTCCCGGCCGGTGGCATGCCCGACAGATGTCAACCGTGCCGTCTTTCACAATAAATCTCCGGTAATTGTTCGTCATCATAACTTCGTCCATAATTGCACAGACAAAACCTTCGGTTTCTCCAAAGAGGTCACCGAAACGCAGCCAGGCAACGGACGCTAGTAGATCTACATCCGGTCCATGTAGGGCCCGGAAAAAGCGTCCGTGGAGCTCCTTACTCTGCCATACCTCCATGCGATCATTAGTGTCAAGCACTACAGGTTTGCGCCAGTTCTCTTTAGCCAAGGAGAGCGGGGTGAGGCCCTTGTCCACCGTGACTACATCTCGATGCATACCCACGTCGGTTTCTAGGAAATATTCCCTGAGACTGCATATCTCGCGATTGTGGAGGGTCTTAGCGTTTAAAAAGCCTCGACCTCCACACTTTCGCGGGATATACAGCCTCATTACCGATGATCGTGGGTGATGCATTCGATTTGCAGTCAGCAGCGTACGGGCCCTCCTATCCAGGGCGTCGAGTTCGGTCTGAGTCCATTTGAGTATGCCGAAAGAGTACATCAAAACCGGCATGACCCAACCGTTGAAGGCGCGCACCTTGTTTCCGCCTGATAGAAGACTATTAAGTACTTTTTTCAGGCGGCCAAAGAAGCGTTCCTTCAACGATTGCTTCATGTCAGTAACATTGATGCCTAACGTTTCCGACATACCCAAATACTTATAGGTTTCGGATGCGGAGAGGGTTCTAAGGTTTGTGGAATCCGAGAGTTGGGTTCCCACGGATTCAACAATCTCCCCTCGCTTTACATGCATGACCGCACATTTGTCCACACCAAATTCCATCCTGATGGCGCTACTGAAAGTTTGAGTTACTTTCAGTAGCTCCATCAGTTGCAAATTGTTGGGGGCAAAGAGTTTTAGGTCATCCATGTAGAGGAGGTGCGATATAACCTGACCACCTCTCCTCAACCGATAGCCTAGACCTGAATCCTCCAGCAGTGTGCTTAGAGGATTCAAGGCTAAGCAGAACCAAAGCGGACTCAAACTATCGCCCTGAAATATGCCTCGCTCGATCCTTATCGGTTCGCTATTCCCATGAATATTTCGACATCCTGGATAGTGAAGGACCGTCCTCCATTGCCGCATACATGACATTAGGAAGGTGCGAAGAATTGTATCTTAAGTAGAATTATTGTTATACTTTTTTTTTTAGGGTGGAAGTCATAAGTCATCAAATAACTTCTCCCGCTTCGAGTCAGACTCTTACTGACTAAAACCCACCCGTGTTCCTTCAGTTGCCTGTGCCAGGGGCCACGGTAACCCTTTCGGACTTTCCCGCAACCCTGGCAGATTGTATTATACTTGATTGTACATCTCTTTCAGCGACATAGTGATTGCCCGCTCCCAGAAGCCGAAGGACATAGGTGAGCTGGCGCAGGAAATTGGACTCTTTTCTAACGAAGTGTCGCAGTACGGACGCACCAAGGCGAAGATCTCGCTGTCTGTGCTGGACAGAATGAGGAACCAACGGGGCGGCAAGTACATCGTGGTTGCTGGGTAAGTTTAAAGTTCAAAATACAATAACTGGCTCGAAGGTTTTAGCTTGGACTAAAGTTAGAACTCATTTTGTAATGAGACGGTTGGATTCCACTCAATGACTTTTCATGTTTGAATGCATGAGTTAAAAATATCCAATAACATTTATTTTCAAAAATGAGTAGGTGAGTATTTTATGAAATTCCGTACATCGTTCGTGGGACTTTTCGGTGACTTTCTGGTGCATCTGAATATCAGATATTTTTGTAGTTACGTATTGACATAGTTGTAAAGTCATTTCTTTTTTTAAATGAATGTTAGTAGTAATAAAGTTCCTAATATAAAATTGACAACTAAGGGCGTTGAAACTCGAGTCTAAGTGTGAATTTCACCAACAAAATTTAACGCCATCACCACATACAAACCACGTTGAAGGGCTGTCAGTTTCATTATTTTCTGTGGAATATTGACACTGACAGCTCTTGAACGCGGTTTAGATGTGCTGATCGCGTTCAGTTTCATTGGTGAAATTGGCACCTAGATTCGAGTTTAACGTCAGTTTTTGTAAAACTAGAACTTTAACTTTGTCGAAATAAAGTTCGAAATTAAAAAATTACCTCGATGGCTTAAACCTAAGTCTAAAGGTCAACCTTGTTTTGTACAAAGACCGAAAGTTTAACCGAGAAACAATACTCATAAAAATAATTGTTGTAACAGTGAATTACCGATCGTCAAACGGTGCAGCATTGTTCTTTATAATACCTATGCCTGGTACAATAATAATGGATGTTTGGAAGTGTTGGGATGTTGTCTTCAAGACACGACTGGACTGGACAATCAACGTGCACGGCGAGTACCTACATCTCACATCTGCGCTTTGCCGATGACATCATCATAATGGCAGACTCGCTGGGATAGTTAGACCAGATGATGAAATGAAGTCTCTGGGCTGGTTGGTCCCCGCATGAATTTAGACAAGACTTAAGGCAACACGTATTGCTGAGTGCAATCCACATCGAAGATTCGCTACTCGAAGTTGTGAAGGAGCATGTCTATCTGGGAGTCATGATCACTACTTCGCGAAAGAAGCTGGCAGAAGGATCCAGTTGTGTTAGGTAGAGTGGAAAACGTGGTCAGGTCTTCAATCAGTGTGTCCTGCCTGCTTTAGGCTCATTTAAAAAGGGTTTTTTATTTTTACGTAAACGAATACGTTGAAATAAACCAATAAGCATATATATTTACATATTTATAGTGTTCAATTTACTAGTCTATCTGCATTGTATCTAAAACTAGAACGTTACATATTTAAACATTGGCGCGGATGACGCCGACAAAAAAGTCGGTGGCGGCGGCGGCGTGGCCAAAATTTCCGCCGATCGGCGCACACCTCTACTTGGAATCGAACCCATGACCTCATGTTCAGAAGGAACAGTAGACCAACGCAATATTGTATAAGATACGTTATAACCAGAGGCTGGAATTAGGTAGAGTTATTTATGTACTTACACTGATTTCATACAGCGAAAGAATAAAGTGTATATGCCTCAAATCCGGAGATTAATTTTAAAGAACAGAAAAATCCCGTGATTTATTAAATAAAAAAGCTATTTACTTTTACACAATTTAAACCACTGCACGCGCGACGTTGCCAAACTTACATCAACGACATCGGAAGTCCGTGCTAAATTCCAATGCGCAAAAATTGTATATTTATTATCTTTGTTTGATTTGTCTGTCTATCTCTGAGGTTTTTATTATTAAGTATTTATTTGTAATATTGTGGGCCACACGGGATTGTCCATTAGAAATCCCGGGTAGATCCATATTAATAATATTAATTATGTATTATTAATGTCAACATTTCGATGCAAGTACCTACCTACATAAATAACTCTACCTAATTCCGACCTCTAGTTATAACCTATCCCTTCTCGTCTGCAGCATTACCCCGACTCCTCTGGGCGAGGGTAAGAGTACCACACTGCTGGGTCTGGTGCAGGCCCTGTCGGCGCACCGCGGTCGCAACTCGTTCGCCGTCATGCGCCAGCCCAGCCAGGGGCCTACCTTCGGAGTCAAGGGGGGCGCAGCCGGGGGAGGATACTCTCAGGTATATATTGTATAATTGTGTACATTCTCAGTAATAGGCCGGAGTCTGGGAGTCTATTCTGTAAGCACTAAATCGTTTCCATCTCCGTGTCACCTACAGACATATTATGTAAGATTAGTTTGGGGCCCGACCTGAGAATTAATGACACCACGATATGACAGCTGTCCCTAGTCCTGATGTGTTTTTACCGGTCCGAAAAAGTTAATTAACCGGGTGAGGGGTTAACTCCATAAATTTCAAACTACTTTCGGACGGGCCCGTATCTTCGTTGACGGACTTAGAGAGTAGGCCCCCTGAATTGATGAGCCCGATAAGTAAGTAAGTAAATTTTATTTGTTTAAACATGGTGTACATGATACATTGTATGCAGGATAGTAACAGGATACAGAAAAGTTCAATATGATATGCGGCCGAACATGTTAATGTTCGGCCGCATATCGTGGCGTACAAGTTGGCAGGAAGAGATTGTGCATAAAACCTCCCCTACATCCCCTTAATGGATTGTTTTATTTTTCTTTTTTACGTCCGTACCACTTCTAACCTTTAGTTAAAACGTGGACAAAGGTGTAGGTTACGTGCTTGTTAAATCTTAGTTTAAATATTTTTCTGTATTTTGTAGCATGTAACTGTTTTTTGTCCCTAATAAATAAATGAATTACCAATAAACCGGTTTAAACAGGGCAGAATAAAACATATTAAGGTTTTTAAAATGGGTTTTGTAGCTATTATTATACACGGTGACATTTGAATTACAGTTTTGCTAGAACAAACGTTATTTAGAGTATGTTCTACAACCATTCTATAGCATCTAATAAAAAAAACCGTCACTGGTTTTCGAAAAATACACAAAAAAACTAATGTTAAAAAAGTCGGGATTATCGTTACTCCCTACAACACAGACACTGTGGCGCTCGCGTCTGAAAGTAATTGCGCCGCGGCGCGCGGCTCACACACGTGACACAGCATTGTCTACAGGGTCAGGGTCATTGTGTACGTCCATAAACGAAATTTAGTAAACACTTATGTTTGTAGGTACGTCTTACTAGCAAATACGCATAATTATGTGTCGCTCGCTTGAGATTTCGGTAGACTAGCTACCGCCCAGGCAGCCCGCGGTAGTCAACTAAACAAATGGGCGGAGCGGTACTTCGCGCCATTGCATGTCATTGGCTAATGATTTAATTGCATTTCGGCCCGCATTGGCCGGACATCCTTGTAGTCCACGTGGACTCCTCATAACTCTTTTGAATGCCATAACGCTATCTCGATGAGCACTTTGATGTTACGGTTAATGCTTGAACACGTTTGAGCAACATAAGACTAATTTGAGAACGCCTAGATTAGTTTGTTTTAACATATTTGATGCTGTAGAATGGTAGTAGACCATAGTCTGAACAGCGTTTGTTCTAACAAAACTGTGATTCAAATGTCACCGTGTATTTACTAAGACACGGACAAATATCTTTGGAACTGTAAAATAAATTTTGGAAGATCATTTATGCAGATGAGAAATAAGACATCCAATAACATTTCCTTGTGGTACCTATTGATGCGTTTATCGCAGATCGGAACCTTTGAAGTTCGTTCATCTCTTTATTGAAGTATTCTATTTCTACCAAATGTGCTCTATATGTCTCTTGTATAACATTTGAACCATTCTTGTGATTTACCGCGGATCTCTATTCTATACAGCTTGTTTAGTAAAATACCATACTGTACTTTGTCGTAGGCTTTGGTCATGTCAAACATTATACCTTTTGCTTATTTTTTATTCTTTATTATGTTTAGGGCTTCCTGGTTACATTTATAGACTGCTAATACTGTTAATCGATTTTTCCGAAAGCCATTTTGGAATTCGAGAAATATTTTATTATTTTCGCATAAAGTGTGTAGGTACACGTTGCCGTCTCAAAGATTTTTTAAAGCTGTAGGCAGTAGAGGATGTTAATTACTTGGCTCTGTTTTGTTATATTTCTTATGTAAAGGTTTTACTAATGCTATTTTCAGCTGGTCAGGGAATACGCCCTCTTCAAAAGACTGGTTTATTTATTTATAAAATGGTAGTGTAAGCTCATCAGCGTATTGTCTTAGTAAACAGGGTGGAAGTTCGTCTTTGCCGTGACCTTTTTTATTGTTTAGGCTGTTTAGCTTAATATTTATTTCGTAAGACTCTACAGGAGTGAGGAACATAATATTTTCGGTATGTGAGAGCACTGGGATACTTTTCGGCTGATCATATGTTCGTACAGGACTTCTCTCGCTGATGGATGCAAAATACACTAAGTATTTTGCATCCATCGGCGAGATACTGTTGATTGATAGATGTTAAACATATTGGCTATAAGCATTTCTCCTGTATTGTGGTGCGTTTACAAACATTAAAACTCACATTCACAAATAGCCAGACCCGGAACAACTACTTGTAGGTCATACAAATATTTGTTCCGTGCGGGAATCGAACCCGAGACACGCAGCGCGGTAGTAAATCGCTTAACCACTGCGCTAACCCTGCCGTTGTTTTGGCTCCGAGGTTGACACACCTCTGCCTTATCCTTTTTGAATTACAGGCGTGATGGTATGTTATGTTTATCAGAATTCAAGATCTCAGATAAGGTAGACGCTGCTGTCCTAAAATTCTCCTTTTATTTCATTTGCATTTTTTACGTTTCTGGAACGATTAAAGGTACTCGTAAGTATAGAAAGAAAAACATTTTTTCCTTGACGTTAATTCGTGCGATACGATAGTCAATTATGACTAAAGTAGTTGAATAGGGAAGTAGGTGCTACATAACGCTTAGACGTAACAGTTGGTGCTCCACGACAGTTATAATTATCTGACAAAACGATAATAAGAAAGAAGAAAGAAAAAAAGGTTTATTTGTCACAGAAACACGTGCATACAAAAAAGGTCTAGAATTAATTAGCTCTATTATTTAAGAAAAAAATTAAATAAAAAAATAGATCTCTAATTATAAAAAAAATATGGGTTATTTATGAAGCTGCTTTAAACAATATAGTATTATTCCTTATCCAATTAAATACGTTAGATATGTTGTTCATTTAATGTAGATCAAAATTGCCCTTTACAGCATACCATTCAAATGAAAGAAAGAAAAGAAAGAATAACGTTTATTTGGACACAGTTCGTGAAACACAATACAAATAACAAAATAAAAAGTGAAAATTATGGTTTAACAACAATAGTGTGTGTCTCACGGCAGCGCCAAAAAGGATCATTTCAGCATTAATGCCAGACACATGCTGTCTGACGCTGGTTTTCTAATGAAGCTTTAGGGACAAGTGACGGGGAGTACAAACAGAAGGTATCAGAGATTTAAAATGCGGGGGCAGAGTGGCCGTTCGGGCCGCTGTAGAATACTTAGGTAGGTAGTTGTATTATAAAGATATCCTGTAGTAGGTATAGTCTAATAATCATCATAGTAATACTATTTATTAATCACTACACACTGACACCACATGTGTACCTACATTGCACCCGTGCGAAGCCGGGACGGGTCGCTTTACTTGCTATTAAACAAAATCGGATTGATGCGGTTTTCACCATCAGTTAGATATTTTTTCACAGAAGCTTTACGTTATCTTTTCATGCGTAAAGCACTGAATGGATTTCGCAAGATTTTGGCAAGGAGATAGATGTCCCGGTAGCACGTTCCTGTGGGACAATTTCCGACATCCACGCGGGCGAAGCCGCGGGCAGAAGCTAGTCAATAATATGGTGCAGTTATACTTAAGTCTCAAACTGAAAGCCTTTATTTAACCATTTCAAAATTCAGGTCTCTGCGATGCTTTTTAAGCGAGATATCGGCGATAACGTGTTTTTCACCGTTTCCATGGCGCGGCCATTGGGTTTCAGTTTTACGGCTCCTGAAATATATATAAACCTAGGATTTTGGTTGTATTTACACAATTTTTTTCAAATCTGGTTTTACAAAAAAAATCATGTCTCTGCGATACTTTTTCAGCGAGATATCGGCGATAACGTGTTTTTCATCGTTTCAATGGCGCGGCCATGGGGTTTTAGTCTTACAGCTCCGTAAATATAAACCTAGGATTTTTTTCTATATTTTTACAATGTTTTTACAAATTCAATCTGTTATTTACCTAAATTTCAGGTCTCTGCAACGCTTAATTCTAAAGATCTCTGTGGCCGCGCGGTTCTCCGCGTTTCAATGGCCCGGCCACGTTCAAACCTTTATAACTTTTTAACCATAACTTTGACAAATTTATGGTTTTGGGAATCAACTTTTAATTTTTTTTTACAAAATATTCGCATGTTTTTTTTTTTAAAAAAGGCCTTGGCCGCGCCATTGAAACGCACGTCCGAATGTTGTCGGGGCAGAAAAATAAAGTATAAAATGGCGTAGAATTTGATTCGTTCGATCTTATCCCAGCGGCGAACATACAATATAATATTATCCAAACACAATGTTCGGATAATATTTTCATTTGAATACCCAAAATCTTCCATGTCCTCAGGTCATTCCCATGGAGGAGTTCAACCTGCACTTAACCGGCGATATTCACGCGGTGACTGCCGCAAACAATCTTCTAGCTGCCCAGATGGACGCCAGGATCTTCCACGAACTGACGCAGAAGGACGGCCCTCTGTTCGACAGACTGGTCCCCAAGGTTAAAGGCGTCAGGAAGTTCTCCACAATCCAGCTGAGGAGGCTGAAGAGACTGGGCATTACCAAGACCGACCCTGATACCCTGACGGAAGGAGAGAAGGCCAAATTCGCGAGGCTCAACATTGATACGTCGAAAATTATGTGGAATAGAGGTGGGTTGTCCTTTCTTTGTAACGAATTAGTTTATAATACAAATAAAACAATTGTGGGCAAGTGCTAGACTAGACGGCCTCGCGCACTAAGGTAGGATATACACGACAGACGTAAAACCATTACTCTTAAGGTTAATTATTATTGTAAGGTAAGGTATAAACTAGAATGAGATAAGAGTTACATTGCAATGACTTACTAATGGTTTTACGTCATTCGAAATTGGTCTGGAATGCGCTGCTTAAGGGTTTCGTACTGCCAAAGCCATAATTTTACTTTCCCTTCTTTTTAACCCCCGACGGAAAAAGAGGGGTGTTATATATTTTTAACGTGTTCTGTCCGCGACATCGTAGCTCCCAAACGGCTGAACCATTTTTTTTTGTTTCGTTTAAGGTGACTTGATCGAGTGTTCTTAGAAAAAAAAAGAAGAAAATCGGTTCAGCCGTTTTTAGAGATTTTTCTTTGTGTCGGGGGGTTTTTTTAATTTAAATTTTAACTTGTATTGTTATTTACCATGATAGAGGCCATAATACGTATGTGACAATCTCAACTGGCGTTATTTACGGATAAAAAGTTTTAGCAATAGGATCCCGTTGGAACAGGACCCTAAAAACGAGGAGCGGTAAACTCATACAGCTCGCTTATTAGCACCACTCCGCACATTCCTATGAATGTGCGGTGTAAGGACCTATGTCCTTAAAGAAGTGACTTTAACGATGAAACAGAGTAAAACCCATTCAACAAAACAAAACAAAATTGATGGCAATAAAGAACGCCCCTGTATTTAAATAGAACTCCTTGGCACAACCTTCTGGGAAGAGTGTAGGTGAAGTAGTCGCGCCCGACTTGCGACTTGCGACGCTCCTGTTTGGCAACTAACCGCTTGAACGTACTCTGGTCACGTCGGCTCCGCTCCAACAATTCAGTTTAACGAACGAGTGACCGCGAGTTCCCTTTAAATTTAATTTAATTTAATTTTATTTCAACCTTTATTGCTTTACTATAAGGTCGGACACACACATTCCGTGTATTTAGTTGATTTCTTGACTCTGTGCCGCGTACTAGGATGTATGACAACACTACAAGCGTTCAACCAAAAAAATCAAATAATTAAAAAAATATGGCGTCTTGTCAGTGGCGTACGACTCGCGCGTGTGTTGTTTACGTGATAAATAATTTGTGTTTTAAGTGGGTTTTCAAGTGTTTTAAGTGCTATGGCCTGTTAGGCCGAAACAAACTCAGAGGTCACAGTCTCTTTTAAAGTCCAGATTGTGCAATTTTTAGTTGAAATAACTTCTACTTTATATTTTATTTACCTACATATTATTTCGTTGATTTTTTTTGTTGTTAGTTCTATTTTATATACTTACCTATTAACGTTTATAATTAATATTTACTTTACCAAATGATTATATTGCATTTGTTTATTTTGCTACGTTCAGTTCCAATTTTATGTTTTACCTTGTATTTTATTTACTTGGTATTTAATTTTTATATAGTTACAATTAGATAGGCAACACATTTGGAAGTTTACCTAATGTATATTGTAGTGTGTCATTGACTGGGGCGTCATGGAGGAGGTGGAGACCTACTCCGACCACCGGTATATCCGGTTCGACGTCTCCGCCCAGACCTCTAGCGCGCCGGTCCAGCAGGCCCCGAGTGGTCCCCGGTGGGCGCTGAAGCAGATGGACCGGGAGCTCCTCCTGGAAGCCTCGATCGTGCAGGCCTGGGTGTCATCACCGGACAGGCCTGCCGATATTGACGATGAGGCGGAGTGGTTCCGGGAGGCCATGTCCGAGATTTGCGACGTGGCAATGCCCCGAGTCCGTCCAGGATGCGCCCGACGTCAGGTGTACTGGTGGTCGCAGGAGCTGGAGACGCTACGCAAGGCGTGCGTCGAAGTGCGACACCTGTACTCCAGGCACCGTAGGCTCCGCATCCGCCCTCCGGATGCGGAAGCGACGGAGGTGGAGCTGTACGAGGGATACAGAGCGGCGAAGACCGCCCTCCAAGACGCTGTCCAGCGTGCCAAATGGACGGCTCTCGAGGAGTTGGTGGAGACTCTGAACGGAGATCCATGGGGGCGCCCTTACAAAATGGTGCGGAATAAACTCCGCACCTGGGCCCCCCCAGAAAAAACTTAATAAAATAAAAACCTAGTTCCAGATCACCAGTTTGGCTTCAGAGAAAAACACTCAACGTTAGACCAGGTACATAGAATAACTAATGTTATTGAAAAAACGCTAGAAAATAAAGAAGTCTGTGCTACCGTGTTCTTAGACGTCGCGCAAGCTTTTGACAAAGTTTGGCATGAGGGTCTCATATTTAAGCTCAGACGCATGCTACCAGAATTTGTAGATATCCTAGAGTCGTATTTAACTAAAAGAATGTTTAGAATACGCCAAGAGGACGCATATTCCGAGCTAAAAACCATAAAAGCTGGGGTGCCTCAAGGAAGTGTGCTTGGCCCAATTTTGTACTTGTTATACACTTGTGACATCCCAGAGCTGGAAAACAGCACCATAGCGACCTTTGCAGATGATACTGCTATTATGGCCACCGGATCAAGCCACAGAGAAGCAGTAGAGAAAGTTCAACTAGCTGTGAACAAAGTTTACGACTGGACACAAAAGTGGAAGATCAATCTGAATGAGTCAAAATCAGTTCACATTAACTTCACAAACAAACACAGTGACTACCACCCACTCTACATAAATGGTATGCAAATACCTTATGCTAATACAGCCAAATACCTTGGCATAACTCTCGACGCCAAGCTGCGTTGGAAAGCCCATATCAAAAAGAAAAAACAGGAACTCGATATTCGTTATAAACGTTTGCATTGGTTACTGGGAAGGAAATCCTGTTTATCAATACATAATAAGCTGATAATATACAAGCATATTCTGATGCCAATTTGGACGTATGGTATCCAACTTTGGGGCTGTACTAAGCCAACCAACGTCAAAATAATTCAACAGTTCCAAAATAAAGTACTCAGGGCTGCTGTAAATGCACCCTGGTACATAAGAAACGATGACCTCCACCGTGACCTCGACATGGAATTCGTCACCACCATCATACAAAAATTTGCTGAAGCCCACGAACACAGACTCCATCGACACGTGAATGTTGAGGCAATCCAGCTGTTAGACAACACAGGCATAGTGCGTAGACTAAAGAGAACTAAACCATTTGAATTAGTGTAGTGTAAGTGAATCAATAATAGTAACAATGTTGTGCTATTTATATAACACATGAACAAAGTGTTTTATCAATTTTACCAGACTCTAAGGAAGTGTTACGAACGTGTGTAAAAGTGCATACCTAATTATGGACACTATTCTTAGCATTAACATAATTTATAACGTAGCATAATAAGTTAGATTTAAATTGTTTATTAGTCTTCTTAGGCTAGATTGCAATTAACTAGTAAGAACTTGGTTCTTACTAATAAGGAAAAAAAAAAAAACCTGGGCCCCCCCGCTGACGCAGAGTCTCCGCCCCCAGCTGGTGGAGGAGGTGGTGAGCGCTCTGTTCGCTTCACGGGGGGAGCATACTCCCCCGCCCATGGCTCCGCCGCTCGCGGTGCCTGAAGCGGACCACGCGGACGACGACGACACCCCTGAAGTGACCGGGGTAGATCTGAGAGTGGCGGTAGGTAGGCTGAAGGCCAAAACTACCGCCCCAGGACCCGATGGCCTGCCAGGGAAAGCCTGGGTCCTGGCCTCGACGGCTCTTGGGCCTCGACTGGAGGCGCTCTTAAGCGCATGTCTGGAGAGAGGCCAGTTCCCACTCCGTTGGCAGACGGGGAAGCTGGTCCTCATTCGGAAGCCAGGGCGCCCTGCGGACTCTCCGTCCGCATACCGGCCCATTGTGCTGCTCGACGAGGTCGGCAAGCTCTTTGAGAGAGTAATTGCAGGCAGCCTCGTCGGGCACCTGGTGAGGACGGGGCCGGATCTTGCGGAAACTCAGTTCGGCTTCCGCAAGGGGCGCTCGACGGTGGACGCCATCATGCGCGTTAGAGCCCTCACGACGGGGGACGCGGTGTCTCGGGGCGGGGTTGTCGTGGCGGTGTCACTCGACATCGCCCTGCCCTGGAGTTGCATTGGGGAGGCACTCCGGTATCACCGGGTGCCAACCTACGTCCGTCGAATAGTCGAGGCATATCTGACGGACAGAGCCGTCATCTACCCCGGTCGCGACGGGGAGTGGAACCGGCAAGAGATGTCGTGCGGTGTCCCACGGGGATCGGTTCTAGGGCCGCTCCTGTGGGACATCGGTTACGACTGGGTGCTGCGGGCTGACTTCCCTGATGGCGTCAGCGTGGTGTGCTACGCTGACGACACGCTGGTCCTGGCGCAGGGGAGGTCGCATCAGGCGGCGGCCGACGCGATGACACACGGGGTTGCGATAGTCGTGAAGAGGATCCGGCAGTTGGGTCTCGAGGTGGCTTTGCACAAGTCCAAGGCCATGTCTTTCCATGGGCCCCGGAACAGGCCACCATCGGGATCCCAACTAACGGTAGGAGGGGTTCACATCGGCGTCGAGTCCACGATGAAGTACTTAGGACTCGTGCTCGATAGCCGGTGGAACTTCGTGGAGCACTTCCGACGTTTGGCCCCCAAACTGGAACGGACTGGGGCCGCCCTCAAGCGGCTCCTGCCCAACCTGAGGGGTCCAAACGCCTCCTGCCGGAGGCTTTGCGCGGGGGTCGTGCGGTCCATGGCTACATATGGGGCCCCGGTGTGGGCGCGTTGGGCAAGCCTCCTAGCCGGACTGCCGCCGTGGGATCTGGAGGCGATAGTCCTCGCGCGCCTGTATGAGTGGCGCGTGGAGGCACTACGCCGGGGGGAAACCCCGCTTCCGCGGCAAATCGCGGCGGAGCGGACGGACCTCCGGCGCGATCTCATGGCGGCATGGAAAGAGCGACTGTCGCAACCCAGCGCAGGGCACGCCACGATAGCGGCGGTAAGACCCCTCTTTGAGGAGTGGCTAGAGAGGCGTCACGGCGTCATTTTCTACTACTCGTAGGTATAATTATGATGGCTCATTTTCGTAAGTCGAGAAATCGGTCGATACACAGCATGCTGTGCATCCCCGCAGGCGAGATAATGACTAGACATGGGCGCCGCCCCCGAATATCGTAGGTGCGGGCTTGCGGACGGCGAGCAATGGGCAGCTCGCCCTCCGATAAGGACCTGCCCCGGGTCGACGTCGCGTTGTGTTCCACGCGCGCTTCAAAGAGATGTCAGCAACAATGACGCCGACGGGGTCCGCTAGGGCCGATGCCTGCCGGGGTTGCGAGAAAGTCCGAAAGCGTTAGATACTATGGCCCCTGGCACAGGCAACTTAAGGAACACGGGTGGGTTTTAGTCAGTAAGAGTCTGACACGCCCTCCCGCTCCGCCCAGAGCGGGAGAAGCATTTGAAGATTTCCCACCCTCAAAAAAAAAAAAAGGTGAAATCCGTCGCCCGCCTACCTGTCTGGGGCACGTCTGGATCAGAGGCCCACTGGCGACGGTAAAAAAGTTGGCGTTCATCAAACGCATGCGTTTAGGATGGACGTCAGTAAGAATCGAGGTGTTAGAGGCACGTCGTATGATGTGCTTCCGAAGCCTCGAGCACGGGCACGTTCGCCGCCAGTGCACTAGTGCAGTCGACCGGAGCAACCAGTGCTACTCTTGTGGGGGGCTTCACAAGGCGAGAGAGTGCACGTCGCCCACTGTGCGATGTCCGCTGTGTGCAGACCATGGTCTTCCAGCGGACCACCGGCTTGGAGGCAAGAAATGCGCTCCACGCAAGAAAAGGGTCTTGGTTGCCCCTGCCTCACTGCAGGGATCGGCGCCGGCACCATTGGGTGCGGGTCCAGTGGAAGCAATGGATCCCAGCCCTGAAAGTCCTCCAGTGCAACTTGAACCACTGCCGCAATGCGCAAAATCTTTTTATGCAGACTATTAGCAGAGCCCTACGGTCTCCGGGATCATCCTAGCTGGTTCCGTGATAACCTGGACTCTGTTTTGAGGGATACCTGGATGGGGTTGCGAACTGCATTCAAAGCAAATGCTCATCCCGTCCAGTGCTTGTCCCGGGTGACTTCAACGCTCACTCCAGAGCGGCAGGTAACACCCGAGAAAAGCCGAGGGGACACGAGTGCAAGACTGGGCGGCTTCGCTTAACCTTTGACTTTTAAATCGAGGGTCCGTTGCCACATGCGTCCGATGGCAGGGGGAGTCAATCGTGGATCTCTCATGGGCGACTCCTTCTGTAGCCCGCATGGTGTCAGAATGGAGAGTAGCGGAGGAGTTGGCCACTCTTTCTGACGATCGCCACATCGTTTTTGATGTGGCACTTCGTCCTTCCGACGGCCCGAGCCGCCCACGCTCAAGTCCACTGGCGCGTCGATGGGCCCTCAAACAGCTTGACCGAGATTTGCTCGTCGCAGCTGCCAACGTTGCGGTGTGGCCAGAAGATGGTGAATCCCAGCAGATCTCGCTCGATCCAGAAGAGGAGGCGACCTGGTTCCGGGACACAACGACGTCGATTTGCGACGCTGCTATGGCCCGGGTCAGGTACGCCCCGCGTCTTGGTGCGGTTTACTGGTGGTCGGGAGACATCGCGAATTTTCGCTCCGTCTGTCTAAGAACCCGGCGCCAGTATCAGCGCACCCGACGCAGAAGGCAGCCGAGAGCTACGGAAGTGGTGATAGACAGACGTTACAGAGCATACTGGGAGGCCAGGTCTCGGTCTTGGAGTGAGCTTCTCGAGGGGCTGGACAGGGATCCGTGGTGGCGACCTTATAGGATGGTCACGGGTAAGTTACGTCCATGGGTCCCCCCATCACGGAGACCATGGACCCGGGTCTGCTGGAGAGAGTGCTAAACACGCTCTTTCCAGTAGCCAGGGACAGTCCCTCGCCGTCCCTGTCATTGTCGGACTGGTCCGACGAACTGGGGGTGACAGAAGGGGAGCTGGACTGAGCCGTAAAGCGCTTGGGGGCTCGTAAAACCGCTCCAGGTCCGGGTAGTATCCCTGGCCGGGCGTGAGTTCTAGCTCTGGCTGCTCTGGGGTACGGCCTGAGACGATTATTCAACAGCTGTTTCCGTGCAGTTGTGTTCCCCTCTGGTTGGAAGGAAGCCGATTTGGTTTTGTTGAAGAAGGAAGGCAGGGCCGTAGAGTCTCCCTCTGCATACCGTCCCATATGCCTGCTTGTCGAGTCTTCCAAGCTCTTTGAAAGAGTGGTTGCCGAAAGGCTCATTGAGTACCTGTCGCGAGTGGGTCCCGACCTTGCTGATAGCCAGCATGGCTTCCGGTAGCGGCGTTCTACCGTAGATGCGATTCTTCGCGTCCGCACGCTGTCGGACCAAGTAGTTTCTCCGTGTGCAGTGGCGTTAGCGGTAAGTTTAGATATCGTCAACGCCTTCAATTACCTACCCTGGGGTGCGATTACGGAGGCACTGGTACATCATAGGGTGCCTCATTACCTGCAGGGCATCGTCGGGGCATACCTACGCGACGGGCACATTCGCTATGTGGGCCGGGAAGGTAGCGTTTAGCGGAGGGAGATTACATGTGGCGTTCCTCAGGGGTCGGTTTTAGGACCATCTCTTGTCTAACCTAGCATTCGACGCGGTCCTGCGTGTCAACCTCCCCGTCGGCGTTAATATCGTTTGCTATGCAAACGATACTTTGGTGTTGGCTGGCGGATGGTCTGGATGGACCATCCGGCATTCCGAGCTCGGGGTGGCAAGAGTCGTGGCTTCAATCCGCGAGCTGGGTCTGGAGATAGCGCCTCATAAAACTGAGGCGTTATGGTTCCACAAACTCCAGAGTGCACCAGGTGGAGGTCTTCTGGCACCGCACCCCGGCACGTGTTAGCCTAACTCACGCCGAGCAGCAAGCGGCGGAGTGACGTGGCGGCGCCCATGTCTACTTGTTATTCACATTGTTTCTTTTTTACTTGCATTCGTCGAGGGTTTGCGAAACAGAGGGCCCATAATTCTCCAGTTGATTCAATATTCCCACGTTTTATGATCACTTTTAGTTAATATAAGACGCGTTAACACTACTGAGGTAAACCTAGAAATTAAATCGCTAAATCTCAAAGTGACGAGCGTAGAAAAATGTGACTGGTAATCAATGTTTGTTCCTCCTTTGTATAATGCCGGCGCCGGCGCTTAAATGTACGTCCGGCGCACTAATACCACCACCACACCATTACACCGTACCACACGTTACTCGCGCCGGTACGACAGAAGATTATAAACATTCCATTTTTAATTTCAGTGGTGGACCTAAACGACAGGTACCTCCGTAAGATCACAGTGGGCCAATCACCCACAGAGAAGGGATTTACGCGCGAGACTGCGTTCGACATCTCTGTGGCCTCCGAGATCATGGCCATCCTCGCGCTGGGCAAGGATGTCGAGGACATCAAGGAGAGGCTCGCGAGCATGGTGGTCGCGCTCGACAAGAGTGGCAACCCCGTTACTGCTGATGATTTGGTAAGTAGACTTTTTGCCAGTGTCTACATTGTAATTACAGGCGATTAATTCCATCAGCTTTATGTTTTGAACAACAACGCTTCTGTGATGATTAAAGTATTGTAAATGTCTATAAAGGACGGTGACCGCTTACCATCACGCGCCCCGCTTCATTGCCAACTAATAAAAAAATACTGGTGGAAAAGCTCCCTTATTCTTGTTAAAAAAACATTGAGCGACAATGTTGCAGCAACGTATTTCTATGTTGCTAGGAACATGTTGCGGGCAACACAGTGTTACGGCATTGTTGGCAAGTTGCTGTCAGCACTGTTGAACAACCGCAGCCTTTATTGTTCTTCTTGCTTGTTGAGGGTCCGTTAATAAAAAAAATATAGGACCTTTTTTTAATTAATTGGCTAATCATCATGGGCGGGGCACTTAAAAAGAAAACACAAAAATGTAATCATAATTTTAGGTAATCCGATAACCACGAGGTAATCTCTTTGAAAAAAAACTGTTACTTGCCAATAAGTACCTAAGTATATCAAACATGTGAAGTTTCGTCACTTAATTTCAAAAGTGCCTGAACCTATACTCAAACTGCCACCTTCTTCACAGGGTATGACCGGTGCTCTACTCGTCCTACTTCGCGACGCGTTCGAGCCAACCCTGATGCAGTCCTTAGAGGGCACTCCCGTGCTGGTCCACACTGGCCCATTCGCCAACATTGCTCACGGTTGCTCGTCCATACTGGCCGACAAGATCGCCATGAAACTGGCTGGAGAGAACGGATATGTTGCCACGGAGGCTGGATTCGGTTCTGATATTGGTGAGAGCTCTTGTGTTGAGCTGTGAACTTTTATTGTATATTTTTTGATGCGAAACATCTATTGGCGCAGATTGGTAGTAAAATCGACCGAACTGCATGACGCTCTCTCGTGCCGTCATGGCCCCTCTACGCCACCGCTCTCGCCTCCCTTGTGGTGTGTGCGCGCATATAATAGAAAGAGACAGACAGAGATAGAGCGATAGTGTTCATGTTTTTCGAGGGCGCTGAAGCCGATATTGAGGTTAAAATAATAATCCCAAATGGCGGCTGCATAAATTTACAAATTTGTCGAGGTGAAGAAAATGCTCAGGGAACTTCGTTCCTGACTGGGGTCCCCCGACACCACATGACACTATTTTTTTGTCTTGCCATCAATTTAGATATTTCACATCTGCCGGGCGTCCCGTGACAGCCAACTTTTTTTTTAAGTTTTTGGTATAGTACAAGTTATTCTTTTAGAAAGAGATGCCAGACTTTAGCAGCTTCATTCTTTTGCCACAAGATTACTCTCTTTTCCAATGGTTTCGTTGTGTTTATACACACATCAAAAGTGTCTAGGGATCAAGCATTTTTATGCGGATTTCTTGAGATTAAGATGTGGCTTTGTAATAAATTTATGATTTTATAAATTTATATGGATCCTTTTTGGTGCATTTCATAATTTGAATCAGGAACTGTGAATCAAATTCGAGTAAAAGATGAAAATCAGCTGTCAATATTTTCCCTATAAAAACATACAACGCATTGAAGACATTATTAGTGCTACTGTTTCCCTACTACTGATTAAAACCAACGTTATTATGGAGCGGCGACGTCATTTAAGCAGGGAAGAAATGCTCAGAGCCGTGGGAATGATAGAAGCTGGTTCCCGGCAACGTACTGTGGCTTTAGCTCTGAATACAAGTCAGAGTGTTATCAGTCGACTTTGGACACGTTACCGAAGCACTGGTACCGTGGCTGAGCGCCATGGAGGACGGTATCGCTGCACCACACGGAGACAAGACCGATACATTCAAATCTTAACTCGAAGAGCTCCAACAATAACCGCCATGATGTTAGCCGTGAGGCTTCATCACTCTTCAGGGAACTTAATTAGCGACCAAACAGTCAGAAACCGCTTGCATGAAGTGAACCTTCATTCCCGAAGACCGCTACGGGTACCACCTATAGCAATGCACAATCGTAGGATTCGATATCAATGGGCTCTTGAACACAGAAATTGGGCAGAAGAACAATGGCGTTTCGTGTGCTTTTCTGATGAGTCTCGTTTTGGTATGAGACCGGATACAAGACGTATACGACACTGGAGAACCCCTGGACGCCAACAGCGATTAAAATCCTGCCAGGAAGTCCATCCTTATAGTGGTGGAACCATCATGGTATGGGCGGGTATTTGGATCGGCGGAAGAACTGAGTTGATTTGGATCAGAGGCAACCTCAACGCTCAAATTTATGCTGAGACGATTGTATCAGACGTCATCGTTCCTCTACAAGTGCAAATCGGTCCCTTATTTCAGTTAATGCATGATAATGCACGACCGCACACCGCAAGAGTTGTAAGACAGACTCTCGCCGCAGCTAACATCAATGTCCTGCCCTGGCCTGCTCAGTCGCCAGACTTGAACCCGATTGAGCATGCATGGGATATGCTACAGAGAAGAGCTCTGCCGAATATGGAGGGTATCCAGTCGCAAGAAGACCTTTTTTTGTTGTTGCAACGAACATGGGCGGCCATTCCACAGCGTGATTTGGATGAACTCATTTTGAGTATGCCAAACCGATGTTCTTGTGTTGTTAGTGTTCGCGGTAGAAACACGGATTATTAATTGTTTAAGTTACCCAATAAAATTTTAAAGAAAACTGTTATTTCAGTCTTTTTTTCGAACTTTTGTGTTAGTGGTTCAAATGTCAAAAATCCCTTTATTAGGAAAATGGCAAATTTCTTTATTAATGCAAAGGTGACTTGGTTTATCGTTACTGTGACAAACGAAAACACTTTATTTTATGAATCCTTAAAGAAAATTTTAATTAATATCAATCAGGAGAAAAGTTATTGCAAAAATATATGTTGATCCCTAGACACTTTTGATGTGTGTATGATCTGAAGTTTCGTTCAAGCCTACTTCGTACTTTGTAGCGAGTCTGGACTCCTGAGGATGCAGGTTAGCGAATGTAAGCTTTAATGCTTTCATTGAGCATTAATATCAGTAAGGATATCACTCTGTAATTTATGCAGAATTTACAATTTTTCTTCTTCCTTACTTCAGGCGTGAGTCTCAGCAGTGGGATCGTTACGTGGTGATTAAGATTATGCCAGGAATTGAAAAAGAGGGGGAGGGGGGATTAAAACTTGTTCTGGATAACTGATGCACATCGACACGTCTAGTGACCAGAATTATTTACCAAAACCATCAAAATCTTGTCCAGGCATGGAGAAGTTCTTCGACATAAAGTGTCGCGCGAGCGGCGACACTCCACACTGCGCGGTGATCGTTTCCACGGTGCGCGCGCTCAAGATGCACGGCGGGGGCCCGCCCGTCACGCCCGGCACGCCGCTGCACGATGTCTACGTGCAGGTAAAAGAAAGAAAAATATATTGGGACACACATGAAACACAAACAATTAAAAACGAACATTTAGAATTAACAAAACAAAAATAAAACCTGTGCGATGTCGAAACGGCTCCTTTCTCAGCAAAATGCTGCGAAAACTGAAGAAAATATGAAAGACTTGATAGAATACCATAATATTGTCGAAAGTTTAAATATTTACTACTCTGTGGACTCTCACAAAATATATAAGTACCTAAAAATTGTGCTTTTGGAAAAAAATGTTCCCACAAACAATAAAGATCTGTTTGCGCAAACTTCAAATTGTGATGACTTTTTCAATAGTAGGTACTATTCATTCTGAAATCAATTTAATTTACACTTGACATAAAGTTGATGAGGAATAACATTTTAGAAGTAAGAATTTAAATATGCAATAGTTACAAAAGGGCGGCTCCATCGGGCGAAAACGCACACACATAGCCACGGTTCACGTACAGCGGGTGCGTTTGAACTCGCGACTAGCATTCGTTCGACGTACGATGCGTATTATATGCGTGAGTTTGTGTTCGCCCGTTGTACGTTGACGAGCGCCGCCCGCACTGCGCCTCCCGCGGTCTTTCCGGCGCCCCGATGACACGTGATGACGACCGGTCCCTTCCCGCACTCAGAACTCATAATACCGCTAAAGAAACCTATAACTAATCGTCTACTGCGCAAGTCAAACCGCGTGGTGTGTCAAGTACGACGTATACGAGACCGAACTGTTGTACCTACGAGTATCTTTGCGTGTTCATTCCTGTTTTATAAGATCGCTGGCCATAAAATTGATAAGGCTGTACTTAATTCTTATTGGTTAAAATACCATGCGCTACGATCGCGTTTTAAATCGATATTAGCCTACAGTTTCAAGACCAGGGCCGTACTATGACGTGTTAATTCCATCATTGTTCCAGCGTGAAAGAGAGACGGAGCTATACATGACCGATAGCATTATCTCTTTTTCGCAACGGAATCATGATGGTGTTAACACGTCATAGTACGGCCCCAGCAGCAGCAGCGAGCTGATTCGCTTATAGACGAAGTATTATTTATTTTTCCATGCTAGTACATACCTACTCCTTAATACACGTGTCTTGATAATGTTACCTACCGCCTAACAATCGACTATTTTTATCAAGAAACAGTTCTGGTTTTAATGGACCATAAACCGACCAATTTTATGAGCAAGCCGGCACTACCATACCAATCTAAATCAGGCAAATTATGGTACAAAATGATGTGTTTTTCAGGAAAATCTGGAGCTTTTGAGCAAAGGTCTGTGCAACTTGGGCAAACACATCAGCAACGGGAGCAAATTCGGCGTGCCGGTCGTAGTGGCCATCAACAAACACGGGTCAGTTCTTTTAATAAAACTTTTCAACCACGTTCTGTCATCATATTGATTTGTTATATTTTTACCATGGCATGAGTTCGTGCCCATACGAGAGAACGAGGGAAGTAGTGAAATATTCTGGAATTTTGAAATCCATCATAATCAGAGATAGAACGTTACATAACATCACGCCTTGTATCACTGAAGGGCGGGCAGAGGATTATTGTACCTATAGTATACCCACAGATCGCCGGTTATGTTTAAGTAATTCAAGTAATAGGGGGCGAGCCTATTGTCATCAACCGGGCACAATTCCTGATTACGGACGGCTACTGACAAATTCCTGTTGAAAATCCCAATAACACTGCCCAACCTGGGAATCGAAGCCAGGACCTCGTCCTCAGCAGTAGCGCTTACGAGGACTAGACCAACGAGGCAGTCGAGATAGAACGTTATCCATGTAATTTGTTGTGCTTGGAACACAATAGTATTGCGTATAAAGTCCGCCATTGTGCAGCATATTACTTTTGTATAAATTAAATAGAAACCATTCTGAAATCGGATATTGAAAGTTGTTGACATTATTTATCGCATTTACAGCAACGACTCACTCTCTGAGCTAAACATGGTGAAAGACTTCGCGCTCAAGAACGGTGCATTCAGGGCCGTATTATGTGACCACTGGGCCAAGGGCGGTCTC